>OX382320.1:7433812-8688612 GCA_947507805.1 Aporophyla nigra
AATACAATCCTTTATTTCTGGCAACTAAGGCCCAAAAAACAATACATAAATAATATTAAAAACAGTGACTATAAACTAAATACATATTCTATATAACAAAACTTAAACTAAACACTAAACACGTAATGATGACGGCGTCGTGTTCCGCTGCGTGGTGTCGCGTAACCGTCCTCGGAAACGTCGATATACGACCTTTTGCCCAAAAGTCTTCTCTCAAACAGATCTGTAGATGGTGGGGTTGGAACTCGTCCACGAATGACTTAAAGTTGATGTTGTGGCGCGAATCCAACCTTTCGACCTCAGAGTCCAGTTGGTCTTCACTTTCAAATACTGCACGACTTCCTCAATCGTCGTGGAGTGCTGCAGATGTGAAACATACAGCTGCGTCGTATGGCACAGCAGAGCGCAGCAGCATGTTGGGTCACTTACAGAGGGTACCACACTGGTTTCGTGAACAGGGGGTTGTAGGTTAATGCAAGACAGATGCTGTCTGCCTCTGGTTGTATAATGAACCTTTAGGGACAAGTGACGAAGAATACAAAACAGTTTCAACATACCTAATACATACTCATAAGTGATTTTTGTGATACCTCCGTGCCTCGGAAAGCTCGTTAAGCCGTTGGTCCTACGCTGGTCTCTCTCCGGTCGTGTCGCATTGACGTACCATCGGACTATGAGAGTGAGGAAAGAGCGAGTGCCCCTGTCTGCGCACTATAAGGCCCGAATTCCTCTGTCGCTGATGTCGGTCGCTGATGTCGGTCGCGCGTACGAATATACGTTGTGTTCTATGAAGCACCACACTGTGACGCTGACATCAGCGGCGCGCGAGTTGCTACGCGCCGCTGATGACGCGCGTCGGTCTCGCTCGTCAGCGCCGCGTTCGTCGGTCGGCTGACGAGCTATAGAACGCTATGAGCGTCCTCACTCTGTTCCCGACCGTCGGCTACGCGCGAGTACAGTCGCCCGCCACCATGAACATTGGTACCGAACGTGTGATTGCCGAGGTGCGCCTACGTCCTGCATTGTGGGATTTATCGAATGAACTTTACAAAGATCGCGATGCCAGAGCAAAATTTTGGTTACAAGTTTATGAAACACTTTTTCCGAATTCAATAATGAGGGCGGATGATAAAAAAAAGGAGATCGGTAAGGTAAAAGATACAATATAATTTATAAACGGGTTCATAATAATATTCCAAATTCAAACTCCGCTTCACAAATCCACAACAAATCCACTTGGAGACGCCTGTACCGTGGAGCGGTCAGTATCGCACTACGGATGTTTTCATTGGCGCTGATGGTCAGCGCGCTACGCGACTGACGGTACGCGACCGACGTCAGCGACAGAGGAATCCGGGCCTAATATCTACCGCACCGATGGCTAGTCATCGTAGAGGTTGGCCGCCATGACCTAAATACGGTGTGACGGACTATACAAAATCGCGAGGTACTCTGGCGCATTCTCCTTAACAATTCCTGACGAATTGTGTAAAAGTTGTCATCATAAAAATGTCACCTGTTTCCTTCGTTTTCCTGCCATTGTTAAAACTAATAAATCAACTAACTACATACAAATGAACGATACTTAACCAATTAGTTGGAATTGATAAATTGGCCTCGATCTTCTATAATTGTGATCAGCGGTTTCCGTAATTATACATAATAATAATAAGATTGACTATAATTTGATTGACGTAGGTAGACTTAGTATATATTCACGACTGTAGTCCGTAAACGGGTAGGCAGAGGTGTCTCAGACACTACTCTGCCTACCCGTTCTAGCTTTTGCCAATGGCTTCTCCGCGTAGAGGGCGGAAAATTTCCTACGGGAACTGACTAATGATATAAAAAAAACCGGCCAAGTGCGAGTCGGACTCGCGCACCGAGGGTTCCGTACAAACCTGCAGGTCATCATCATCATCATTCGTCATCATCGTTTATGAAATTAAATGTTTTTTTTTTAATTTTTATATTTGAGTTGACTGAATGAAAGGTAAATTGTGATTTACGATTTATGACGTATTAAAAAAAAACTACTTACTAGATCTCGTTCAAACCAATTTTCGTTGGTAGTTTTCATGGTAATGTACATCATATATTTTTTTTAGTTTTATCATTCCCTTATTTTAGAAGTTACGGGGGGGGGGGACACACATTTTACCACTTTGGAAGTGTCTCTCGCGCAAACTATTCACTTTAGAAAAAAATGATATAAGAAACCTCAATTTCATTTTTAAAGACCTATCCATAGATACCCCACACGTAAGGGTTTGATTAATTTTTTTTTTTTGTGTTTCAGTTCTATGTATGGGGAACCCCAAATATTATTGTTTAAAAAAAAATGATATTAGAAACCTCAATATAATTTTTAAAGACCTATCCATAGATACCCCACACGTATGGGTTTGATGAAAAAAAAATTTTTGAGTTTCAATTCTATGTATGGGGAACCCCAAATATTATTGCTTTTTTTCTATTTTTATGTGAAAATCTTAATGCGGTTCACTGAATACATCCATTTACCAAGTTTCAATAGCACAGCTCTTATAGTTTCGGAGAAAAGTGGCTGTGACATACTCGGACAGACAGACAGACAGACAGACAGACAGACAGACAGACATGGCGAATCTATAAGGGTTCCGTTTTTTGCCATTTGGCAACGGAACCCTAAAAAAGTACCCTATGCCCTGTACCCTATCCAGGTTATAAACTATCATGTGTGCCAAATTTCATCTAAATCCGTTCGCCCGTTTTTGCATGATTGAGTAACGAACATCCAACAACACAAACTTTCACATTTGTAATATTAGTGGGATTACCGTAATATCACGACTGTAATTCCTAAGGTTTAGGCAGAGAAGTACCCACGGAGCACCCTCATTTCGCTAGTTTTGTTGTCATAAGGGGCTAGCTAATTGCTATACACTGCACACTGGACACCAATTGAGACTCTGGGATAGAAAAAAATTGTTATGTCAATTCTTAAAATACTCGAAGATTCATTGGTCTAGTGGTCATAACGCTACTATACTGCGGAATGTGAGATTCTGAGTTCCATTCCCAGGTAGAACAAAGTGCTATTGAGTTTTTTCATCAGGAATTTCTTAGTTAGCAGCCCAGAGTTTGGAATTTTGCCCGGTTAGATAGATAAGTGTCGGACGCAAAGAATATTGCGTGTGGGGCCGGAATAAAGAATAACACCACCCCATTTCTTCCCGTGGGTGTCGTAAAAGTCATAAAATGTAACAGTAATGTGGAATTTTCATTTAAGAGAGAAAGAGAACTTTGCTGCCCATTCTCTAGTAAGTCTCTAAGTCGCTTTTGTAATATACAGGCGTAATACTACGTTATGTAATAAACTCACATAATATCAACTCTGTCTCAACCGAGCACAGAATAAGGAAGTATAGTAACTCATGCCATGACGCTAACTAATTGTTAGATTATTAACTACAGCTTAATTATGCGACGCCATTGTTGAGTAAACTGATTGTTTTGACTGTTAGGCTGGGGTTCCAATGGCGGGAGGAGTTTGACAGTCAAAAGTTGGCTGTCGTTTATACGGTTGAGAGATTTGTGCGTGACAAGCAGACGATGTTAAGGGGTAGACAAAACCACAGTTAATAGTTCGTAAATAATAGAGTTTAGTTACCACAGAAAATAATAAAATATGATAGAGCCTACACGACTAGGTATCGTAAAAACAAAATGACAAACTGTGGGAAGATTTCTACGGCGTGATATCAAAAATTTAAGAAACAAAATGCCACTTTGTAAATATAGAAATAGATTCTTCGTAGAGTAGAGAAGCACGACGTGCTGTAGAAGGCGCAGTAAAGAAAACTTTCCTAATCTTAAAAAATAAATTATAACTCAGCTAAAAGAAGTCCATTACTAGACAAAGGCCAGTCTCAGAGATCACAATAACATCAGTTCCTGTGCAGATCATCTTCATCATTATACTTATAATCATATTATAATTTGTGAGTTTGTATGTAGGGGGTAATATACGGAACTCCAGATCCAATTCCGAAGATTCTTTCACTAATAATAACCAAGTGCCATGGGCTATATTTAATGTTATATATTTTTTATTATTTAAGTTATTTTGAGTTAAAACAAGAAACTTCATTGAGACATAGTATCGAACAGGAGCTAGCTAATAAACAAATAACCATACATTTCATAATACAGACAGACTTTCCGCAAGTGAACACCCAACCTTACACGCGTGTTAATAAATGAAAATGTCCCCACAGTCACGGACGGGCGGATTAGGTTTTATAATTACGGATTAATTCAAATTCATGTCTACACTTACCATTGGCTAATCAACTAACAGCTGATTGTTAATCTTTGTTTAGTTTAAACTGAAATTAGAGGCTGGTTACACCGTGGCGCGTCTAATCCGAGTTATTGTTGACGTACAGAAAAACCTGGATAAGAGGGATCTGAAGGGACCTATATTTTTTAATCACTTATAGAGGCTTTTCATTTACCCTGTTTCGCAAATAGGCAGGTTAACATGACAGTTGTATTATTTACAGAGGGTCCCACTATGAGATACCATTAGATATTACTGAGAAATAAAGCAAGTATGCAAGGGATTAGACTGTTCGTAAACAAACGCGTCATAACTCGTCTAAACTTGTCAAATTATCCCAGTTATACAGGTTATTGAGCTATGTACAATGTACATAGTCCAAATTATAGAGGTAAACATCAAAGAAATCTAAGAAGTCAAGTCTCCGGTACAAAGGTTTGAAAATTCCCAGTAACAGAGGTATTTCAAAGCAAAAGTGTGATCAGATCAATAACAGAGGTTTCTGACATATCCAGAACCCACTTATCCAGGTTCCATTGTATTACAATTTGAATTGAGAACGAGTTCTGTCATCCAACTACCCGCATTTGGCCAGCGTGGTGGATTACGGCCCACTTAAACTCACAGATAGGACACCTGTGTCCCAGCAGTAGGAACTTTAAAGGTTGGTTATGCTTGTCCCTATTACCATAAACTAGGCATAAATAGAAACCCTAGAATGCAAGAGATAATCAGATAATAATCAGACGCTCCACTCGATGTTCATTTTTATTTCATTATGCATTCATAGGACATCGCCAAGATTACAAAGAAATGGACGTTCATCTTCTCATTCCTTTAAATTATTTGTCATGATGAGCGCGAAATCCAACATCGTCGGTCCACTAACGAATTTTTTTTTTTTACTTTTCCTTTGAGTCAGTTTGCGGAATGAAAGACATAAATGAACAAAAAACTTTAGCTAAGTTTTCATTTTTGAGTTTTTTGTTGTGGTACCTAACCCACACAACAGGCTAGGCTAGACTGTAACAATATTTCCAATCAGCTTATAAATGACGGAGCTCTGAGATAACAAACATAAAAACGTACTATTGAATTCAGAACCACCGCCTTTTTTTGAAGTCGGTTAAAAAAAAATGAAATATCAGAAGGCTTATTCTTATAATTAAAAACGTTCAAAATCTAGTCGCAGTCACATCTCGGCGACAATCAAATGTCAAAAACTTGTCAAAAATGTATGGAGAGTCGAGGTAATTTTGACAGATTGAGACTGAGTGAACGTTCTTAAAATAACGAGAATTGCCCCTCAGATATCAGCTAAAAAGAGACATAAAAGATAAAACAAAAATGTCAGCAAAACAAATAGTAGAGACATTCCAGTCTTTCAAATAGTTTCAAAAGATAAGAGTAACTTAAAAGATAAGTTGAGACCAGAAAAGATGACACATTATAGAGGAATTTTGGTCAGGTAAAATGTTATTGGGTTTTTCTATCTGGAATTTATCGGTAGGCAGCCCGGAGTCTAGATTTCGTATCATCTCAACTTCTCAAAATGACAACTGGACGCAAAATGTCCACCTCACAGAGTGTCAATTTCTTAATTTGTCAAATTCGCATAATATCAATTTCTCAAAATGTCTTATTCTCACAATGGCAAATTCGCATAACGTAAACTTCTCGCAATGTCAACTTCTTAAAATGACAAATTCGCTTCTACTTTTACAAGGTCATTTGAATATGGTGATAGGTAAAGCTAGTATACGTATACTAAGGGGTAGGTATATTAAGGTATCTGTAGACTGTAAAAATAAAATATCAAAATTTATTTAAAAAAAAATTTGTCACTTTAAGAAGTTGACGTTGTAAGAATTAGACATTCTGAGTAGTGGACCATTTGCGTCTGGTTGTCATTTTGAGATGTTGACATTATGAGATGATACGCTAGATTTGTGTCCGCGTGATAGCAACGGGCTTGCTCTCTCACCCCTCCTATTTATTACATGGGAGCTTAACATAACTTGCGAAAGGAAACAAGGTGTAATGTTATGTTATGAATATTGTCAAAATTAATGTCTGCTATGGCAAGTAGCTTGCATGCTATTGTGAAATAAAAACTTCTGATTAGAATTCTCAATGGCATCTTGCAGACGCAGAAGTTTTTTCGGAACTTTACCGGAACCTTAAATCGGAAAAAAGAAACAACCAAATGCCACTAAAGTTACCTAAAGACATTACCGAAAAACCCAACTAATTTACCAACACTACTTTTATTTTTATTTTAACAAAACCAATATAAAAATAGCTACAGCCAGGTTAAAGACCTTTGAGTCCCAACAAAATGTTCTACAGCCCGTGCATAAACAATAATAAAAAAATAAAAAACTGTTCGGTTTTCAAACAAAGAGTAGTGAGATCGCGAGGCGACCGCACGCCACGGCCAAGGCGTTTGCAAGGACGAATGCTGTGGCTTTTGCATTGACATTTAAAAAAAAAGTGGAGTTTTTAAAAAGTGCATGTGCAAGTGAAGTACTTGGCAGTACAACTTAATTCCTTGTGCTTATTCGTAAAGTGTTTACAATAGTGACGTGATTCAATTTTAAAATTGGAAAATAAAAATCGAATTTTAAATTACAATTGTTTACGAAGTTATGTTAAAAAGTGGGTCAGGCAGAATGCCAAAGAGGTTGTTAAAGAGTAAGAATGTAAAAATAAAGATGTCATGGGAGTACGAGGATGAAGTGCAATCGTGAACTGGATTTAAACTTTCGTGTTTCGAATACAATTTCGATTTTCATAACACAACACATTTAAATGTGAATTTTCGAACTTGTGAAAAGATTTTTTAATCGTGTTTATAATAAAGTTTCTAGCAAGTGACTGATTAATTAAAATAAGAACCGTTTACAAAATTTTAGACGCAAAAGATTTCAAAATTATTCATCTACATACATTTATGCCAATAACATTATAATACGAATAAGCATACACTGAGAAATATTCAGAAGCAGTGTTAAGGTTTTTTTAAATGGCAATTTATTTAGCAAAAACTTTAATGAGGACTTCCAAAGTTTTATTGGACAAAAACAAGACCAATCCAATCCAGTTTTCGTTAAAAAAGTGAACTCTTTTTGTATGTGACCTACCAAAGAATGCGCAAAGATTTTAAGTTTTAATTATTTCGAATTCGATTTTTAAAATACTAACGCCAGTTTTATAAAATTCTTTAGAGTTCTAATTTTAAATCTTGCAGAAATGTAAATAAGATTTCGGCGCGAATAGATAAGAATCTGAGAAACAGAGTCCATCGACCTTTTACTTTTTCAAAATAAGAATAGTTTTGTTTTTAAACCGTCTTTGGATACAAGTAGGTAGAGGATAAGGAAAACCTTTTTTCTTATAATTAGTGGATCCATAAACAAAAGCGACAACCGTTAATTAAAATGTAATCAACGCCTTATAAAATCCTAATAAAAAAATCATGATAAAAACAAAAAGTGATTTTAAATAAAATATATAAAACTAATTTAAATAGTAAACAAGACAAGCAGCACAAATAAACACGTACACACAACAATAAACTAACCCAATAAATAATTCCCTAAACCAATAACCCCCTCCCTCCCCCGACTAAATGCACTAAAAAACCCCACAATGATTCTAAATTCAACCCTATTGGTGCTCGCAGTCTGTGGGCGAAGACTCTGGCAGGCCCCGCAAGGCAGGATCGTGGGCGGGACGAAGTCTGGCTTCGGGCAGTGGCCGTGGCAGATCTCCCTGAGGCAGTACCGCACCTCCACGTATCTGCACAAATGCGGCGCTGCGCTGCTGAATGAGAACTGGGCGATTACTGCTGCACATTGCGTTGAACAGTAAGTATTTTTATAATTTGTTTTAGTTGAAATAAAAAATGTCTGAGGTTAGTGTGGTGTCGGACGTAAAAATAGAATCTTGCCATGTCTTCCTGTGTTTGTCGTAAGAGGCGGCCAAACCACATATTGACTAAGATGTACAGTTTGTGAAGGTAGGGCTTGAAGAGTTACAAGCTTGGAACATGAGATCTGATAATATTTTTTTTGACAGTGCGAGCCATATGGTTTCGTCTTGGCAACATTTTTCATGAAAATATTTTTGTTGGGATTATACTGACAATTTAAATTGATCGTTTCGGGGACTGTTATCATCATCATCATCATTTCAGTCGTAAGACGTCCACTGCTGGACTTTGGCCTCCCTCAATTTGGGGGGCTTTGCCATAATCGCCACGCTTGGCAGGCGGGTTGGCGATCGCAGTATGGTGGTAAAATGCATAGAGAACGCTGCTGCCCATTCTTTAGTAAGTCCTTTAGTCGCCTTTTACGACACCCACGGGAAGAAATGGGGTGGTGTTATTCTTTACGTCCGGCACCACACGGTACAACGGGTACGGGGACTGTTATGATAGACTATAATCATTGAAAACTACAACCATTTACATTCTCATTGCACAACAAAATAATTAAGTCATCATGATCATCATTTCAGCCAAAAAAGTCCACTGCTGGACATAGGCCTACCCCAAAATGCCGGAGGGTTAGCCATAATCGCCACGTTTGGCAGGCGGGTTGGCGATCGCATTGTGTTGAAAAAATGCACAGAAAACGCTGCTGCCCATTCTCTAATAAGTCCCTTAGTCGCTTCTTACGACACCCACGGGACGAAATGGGACGGTGATATTCTTTACCACACGGAACCAATAAATAAGTACTTCACTATAATTTTCCATATTCTCCATCAATACAGCAAAATATGCACATATGTTTACGTTCGCTCATAACTCGACTCATTATCTTATATGTGGAATTAGACCTGTGAACCGCATCGTAAGAGCATTTTCCTTATGATGACCTACTGGATTATCAGTAGGTATCAGAAACCTTCAATGTCGATTTATATTTTTTAAGAATTTCCTTATAAGATTACATTTTTGTGTGAAGGGGTTTCGTAATGGTTTTGGCTTTAAAAAAGACCGTTAATCACCCTAAAGTTTCAACACAACATTCATCATCATCATTTCAGCCGAAACCCGTCCACTCCTGGACATAGGCCTCCCCCAATTTGGAGGGGGGTTCGCCATAGTCGCCACGCTTGGCAGGCGGGTTGGTGATCGCAGTATGGTGGTAAAATGCATAGATAACGCTGCTGCCCATTCTCTAGTAAGTCCCTTAGTCGCCTCTTACGACACAGATGAGACGAAATGAGATGCGATACAACGTAGGTACCCTCCTAATTCCAATAATTCAGGTACTTGCCCATAAGCACATCTACAAAATCCTCTTTTGATTTTATTTCATCAACCTATTGCCAGCTGTAAAAAAAATAACCTGCTTGTAACCTAATCAGACCTCAAAATCAAGTTTGCTAGAATGATAAACATACTTGTTACCTACTTAGTTTGGGTTTTTCCAGGCTTTTTCGGTAACCATGCAACATACATTTGATCACACAAAAAAAAGGAGTTGCACCACATCCAGTCCACATAAGTACCTATTAACACGTACCGAAAGGTCATCAAAAAATAAAAGTACATCCAATTAAAAAAATGTGGGAAGGAGATATAGTACATACTAACTCCATGGTTTGCGGTCAGTTAGCTAAGAAACAAATGAATGTATTGTTTTCTGGCGCAAAGTTTCCGTCTTCCGTTTCGTGTTCTATGTTCAAATATGGTTCAAATAGTCCGATAAAATGAGTATTTATATTTTTTTATTATCTATGTAGTAGTATAATGAGGGGTTTGTGGCAAAGCAGTTGGTCCGTGGATCGGTATCATCTTTACGTACAACACAAAGTAAAACGTCTTCTTGGGTTTGAACTCACGACCTACTTACTACTCGTAAGTCGCGGCTGTTGCCACTGGGCCACCACTGCTGGACATAGGCCTCCCCTAATCACCGCCACTTCGACCAACTCTGTGCTTCTCGCATCTAGCGGATTCCTGCGGCCTTCACCAGGTCATCGGTCCATCTTATGGCTACGTCTTCCAGTACGCGGTCGCCACTCCAGAACCTTCGGACCTCATCGGCCATCTGTTCTGCGAGCAATGTGCCCTGCCCAACTATTCTGTACCCACTAATACTACATTCTCTCCCACAGCGTGCCCCCATCAGAACTGCTAGTCAGATTGGGTGAACATGACCTGGCCCAAAGCGATGAACCATACGGGTTTGTGGAGCGAAGAGTTCAGATCGTCGCCAGCCATCCACACTTCGATCCTGCCACCTTCGAGTATGATCTGGCGTTGCTTAGGTAAGTTGTAAAACTATTTAAGGATTTTCTTCAAACATTATTTGGGGAAATTTATAGAAAAAGAGTGTAAAGGCGTCTTCTAAGTTCTACGTTCCTTCAAAATATCATTGATTTCCATCATACGAGATCGTTCCCTGGAATACCTGGATCGACCTTAGAATAATTGGTAATACACAAACCAAACGTTACCAATATAATCTAGTTGAAGCCTTATCCGTTGAACTAATATGTTATAGTGGGTTATGTTATAACTTTATACAGTAACACAATAATGTAGATACTCTATAGTAACCACAATGATACTCCAAGGTCGAACAGTTCCTGGTGAAAAGACTGTGCTGCACGGTAAATGCATAGCCAAGGAATTTTCATTATGATGCCGTTTGACGCGTCAATTTTCCTGCCGGGGTCGCGTGATTGTTCGAAAGAGATACCGTGACCCTGGCACATGGGCAACTGAAGGAACACGGGTGGGTTTTAGTCAGTAAAAGTCTGCTGACACGCCCTCCCGCTCCGCCCAGAGCGGGAGAAGTCATTTGATGCATATTATAAATTTGTGTATAAGCGAAGGTATTTTTCCAGAACCCCTTAAAAAATCTGTGATAAAGCCATTGTTCAAAAAACAAGATAGAGAGTTAGTGGAATATTACAGGCCGATTTCATTAATACCAATGTTTTCTAAAATTATTGAAAAATATTTATATAAAGAACTCAATTTATATTTAGAAGCGAAAAATATTCTTTGCTACGAACAAAAAGGATTTAGGAAAAACAAGACAATAAACATGGCTATTTATGACTTTTTACATAATGTTATTACGAATATGGATAAAAATACTCCATTGTGTGCCATATTTTGTGACATGACCCAGGCGTTTGATTATGTGCAACATAATATTTTACTAAAAAAACTTGATGCTTACGGTGTAAGAGGAAATGTCCTTGAGCTCTTCAAATCGTACTTACACCATCGAAAACAAATGACGGAAATAAGCAGAATTAATAGTAGCTCCAAAAGAGAAGAAATATTTCTATCTGAGGAACGTAACGTCATCTACGGAGTTCCACAAGGAAGTATACTAGGACCACCGCTTTTCACACTTTATATTAATGACTTTCCGATGGCAATCAAACATCCTATGACACTGTTCGCGGATGATAGTACAATAACTATACCTTGTAATGAAAGAGATTTTTATAAAGAAGACATAAATATGACATTAACAGAAGCTATAGAATGGCTAGACAATAATAATTTAAAAATAAATTTAAATAAGACCGTAATTATGCATTTTAGCCAGCGCGCATTGACTCTTCCCAATCTTGACATAAAATATAGTGACATTACAATTGACACAGTTAGTACAACTAAGTTTCTAGGGCTTATAATAGACCGCCATTTAAATTGGAAGGCGCATGTAGAGAGCCTGACTAAGAGAATAAGTAGTTGTGCGTACGCCTTGTACAATCTGTCTCGGGCTGTTAACATAGATGTACTACTAACTGCTTACTACGGGTTAACTGAATCCATTCTCAGATACGGTGTTATCTTTTGGGGTAACTCGGTTAATAAAGAAGTTGCATTTAAAGCACAAAAGAGATGCCTCAGAGCGATGTTTAAGTTAAAAACTACCGATAGCTGTAAGCCCTATTTCATACGCTATAAAATATTGACATTAGCATCTCTTTATATTCTGGAGTCAGTAATATTTGTTAGAAATAATAGTCATTTATTTTCGCGAATGGCAGATAAATTTCCCAGAAACAGGCGTGATCAAAGTCAGCTCTGTCTGCATAGTAGTAGGACTGCACTTATGCGCAGAAGTGTTTTTTGCATGGCCCCCATAATTTATAATAAGTTACCGAAGAGTTGGAGGGAGCTTAATAATGGTCAATTGATAAAACAACTAAAGTCATTTCTAACCAATAAAGCGTATTATAATATTAATGAATTTCTGACAGAACCATGTATTTTGACATAGATTTTATTTTTATTTTGGTTTTTATTATTTTTGTTTATTGTTGACATTCATAATTTTGTTACAGTGTACTAAATTCAAGGTAAATTAATGATATTGACTGGACTACCTAAATTATTAACAATCTGATTACAACTAATATTTGCACGCCATAATACGTGGCAAACATGTCTGAACTTATATTTTCTTTTATGTTATCCTGCATGCACGTTGTAATTCTGTATGTGTACACATGTTTGGGCAAATAAATTTACTTTGACTTTGACTTTGACTTTGATGATTTCCCATGCAAAAAAAAACGCGTCAATTTTAGTAAATGACTTTTGATTTTATTATGATAAATGATAAATGATAAATGATTTTATTTCTGTAAGTAGGTTTGTACAAACACTTTTACATGTCAATGATATTTTTTTTTAAACTAGATGAGTTCGGCGTTTCCTAAATGACTACTCTGAGAAGAAAGGCCGAAACAAACTCAGAGGTCACAGTCTCTTTTAAAAGTCCAGACATAATATTGGTCACAACATGTGAAGACCATGTAGATTGGTGACTGAAATGGTCTTTTGAGGAAAGAACCACACAGATTGAGTGGACCTGTCCAGTCAGTGCAAGCATTTGTCACTAATCGTTTAGCTCAACTCGGAACATAAGGAGCCCAACGCTGTGACGAACAATACCAAAGAAAGGACATTCGGGTAGGCCACATAAATTACTCAAACTGCCAGATCATGATTACTGAGAAAGAAAGAAAACAAAATAAAAAAAAGACCCACATAGACTTCACATTCACAATAATTAAAACAATATGATACTTAACAAAGTAAATATTCATGTCATTGTATATATAAAAATTATCAATGTCAATGTGTATATAAAAAAAAAGAAAAGGATATAATTTTGTTGGTCACAACATGTGAAGACCATGTAGATTGGTGACTGAAATGGTCTTTTCAGGAAAGAACCACACAGATTGAGTGGACCTGTCCAGTCAGTGCAGGCATTTGTCACTAATCGTTTAGATCAACACGGAACATAAATTACTCAAACTGCCAGATCATGATTACTGAGAAAGAAAGAAAACAAAATAAGAAAAAGACCCACATAGTCTTCACATTCACAATAATTAAAACAATATGTTACTTTACAAAGTAAATATTCATGTCATTGTATATATGAAAAATTATCACTGTCAATATGTACATAAAAAAAAGAGAAACGGATACAATTTTGTTGGTCAGATCAATTGATGACCATGTAGATCGGTGTCTGAAATGGTCTTTTGTGGAAAGAACCACACAGATTTGAGTGGACCTGTCCAGTCAGTGCACGCATTTGTCAATTATCGTAAAACTCAACTCAGAACTTAAGGAGCTCAACGATTCGACGAACAATACCAAAGGACATTTGGGAAGGCCGCACAAACTACTCAAACTGCCAGACCATAATTAAAAGTGATACAATGACCCTCATAGTCCTCAAATTCTCAATAATCAAAGTAATATTCATATAATTAATATTCATGTCATGTAAAATAAAATATTAAAAAAAATAAAAAAGAGTACAATAGCAAAATAATAATAAAAAAAACAACATTCAGTGTAGATTTATTGGAGCAGCTCAATCCCAGGCCGTTTTATCCTCAACATGTATGTACATAGTGCCTACACAAAATAGTATTATTAAATACAATGATTTTCTCAATTGACGCTTTTAAATAGATTCTTAAAGATATTTTTCGTATTAAGAAGACTACAATGTAAACCTATGTAAAAATACTCGCAAATAGAAAAAAGAATCCGTCATTCCAAAATTACTATGGACTTATCAAGTTATTTTTTTTTTTTTTGTCTGCAAAAAACTTACAAAACAATAAAATTGCAACTGTCACACAATAATTTACTAGCAACAACCGCATACCAGGCATACCTGCTTATCAAATACTGTCTTAATGACATAATTGGTAGTCTGCTATAATATATTTATTAATCTGCTGATCTCAGAACAGATTGGCGTCGTTATAAAAACAGTTAGCACGTCAGTGAACGTCGCGCTGGGTTATTTTTAGGGATCCGTAGGCCTGATAGAAAAGCCTTTTGTAATTTTCTAGAGACTTTTATTTGTTTATTGGAAAATGGTGATTGCAAGAAATCATGAAATAGTTTTAGTATGTATCTGCAAAATAGGTAGGTACAGTCAAAACTTAGCCTATTCGTCATCAGATCGATCTATAAAGAGGGGTTAGGTCATTCCAGTGGCTTATTAGTCGATTCGTTTAAATCCACACTTTTAAGGAATACTAGCTTTTGCAGGAGCTTCACCCACGTATCTATACTAATATTATAAAGCTGAAGAGTTTATTTGTTTGGTTGAACGCGCTAATCTCAGAAACTACTGGTCCGAAATGAAAAAATATTTTTGTGTTGGGTAGCCTATTTATTGAGGAAGGTTACATGCTACGATCAAAGGAGTGGAGCAGCAACGAAAACTGGCAGGCATTTCGATGCGACGGGAAAGGTCAGGGGAGCAAAAATTTGAAGCAGACGAAGGCGCGGGTGAATCACTCGTTCTATTGATGAATACTGCATCAAAATCCGTTGTGTACTATGCGATTCAAATAAGAATAGGAATGTCAATAACCTCTATCTGTCAAATTTCACTAGAAAAGTACGGTTTGCAGAAAAAAAAACGTATTTGCATATCAATAATAATAGTCTTACATCAAATTTAAATAAAAAGGTTAAATAGTACTAAATCGTCTTAATATAATATTTAATTACCTATTTAAAGTCATAATTCATTTTTTTAAACCATACCATAACCTTTTTTATTTTCATTGTTGGCGCAAAGGCCCAGAAGCCATGCCAAAAAGTGCATTTGCTTGTGGACTGATACTGTTTATTTTGTTAATTCTGTTTGTTACTTTGTTGTTATTTTTGTTATTGTCTTACTCATTTTGCTCGAAAATGAGTAAACGAGGCGCTTTGTGTAAAAAAATAGTTTGAGAGCAAAAAACAGCAAACTTTAGATTTGATGCAACAATTAAAGTCAGCAAGCATCCTCTTAGGACCTGAAGCAAATATTTGCAAACACTGCAAAATGCAAGAAAAGTCGCCGAGCGATGTCATTTGGCTACGGGGATAAATTAATATTAATGTTTTTCACTCAATCTTTGTAAATAAATTTTATTTAAAAAATAAAACCTTTTTCGCTAACCCTACCTAACTGGTTAGAATTGACAGCTATGACGTCACAATATGTCGCAAAGTCGATCCTATTCTCATTTGAATCGCATTATAGTTTAAAATATCTAAGCGCGGGAAGCGACTCCAGAAATAATAAGTAGCATCCTTGTATCCTCATAAATAAGTTGTAAATATAATATGCTTTAATTTAATTTTCTTTATTGTTCTCTCATAAAAATCACAAACACAGTAAAAGTCAAGGTAACACTTAATATAGTCTGATGTCCGGTGTGGGTTAAACCTGCAGTACCTACCGAAAACAAGAAAGAAAAGAAAGAAACATTGTTTATTCTGCAAAAACAAAGTGTTATGTATGGAACGAAACTGATAGGTAATTTTGAGGATTTTTATAAAATATCATATTCTGGTACCTCGATATTACGTTACACAATTTCACTGTTACTAGACGACTAGCCTCTGCCCTCGACTTCAGCAGCGTGAAATTCCTTTTCCTCCACTACCTCGTGTTCGCTTAGCGTTCATTCTGACGATTTTTCTTTTTGCGCGACTCCCAAGGACTTTTGTGTGATGTGAAATATCCTTTAGCCTTTCTCATAGATTATCTAATGCAAAAAAAAAACAAACTATTCCGAAAGGTTATTCAAGAGATTAGTGCGTACAAAGGAACGAACAAAAAACTAAACAAATTAAAAAAAAAGACTTTGTACCCCTTTTGACGAAAATCGACCGGGCGGAGGAGTAGGACATTCGGCATAGTTAAAGTTTCTATGAAGGAGTGCAATATACAAGGAATGTAATAAGCTTTTATTTTTATATAACAACGCATTAGAACATTAATTTTAAATTTTTAAATGAATTATAACCGTATTTCGAGCATCATGCGACCACTAGTTAGTATAAATAGATGAGAAAGAAAAAAATATATAGAAATAATACCATTTATTTGACACAGTTCGTAAAACACAAAATTAAGTAACCAGAAAATTAAAAAAAAAAAAAACTACTATAGTGTGGTACGCACGGCTGCGCCAAAAAAAATATTTCAGCATTAATGCCAGAAAGATTCTGTCGGGCGCTGGTTTTCATATGTACCTAATGGTTTTGCGTAAACTGTTTGAGTGTGGCGAGGATAACGAGTCTAATCTAACGCATCATGTTATAACAAAAATACGTACCTATAGTAAACCTACAGAACCCACTCTACTTATTACATTGTTCTAAGCTTAACACTAGATAGATACCGGTCGGTCACTCGTCGATGCACTTGACCTTACAAGGTTCACTACCTCTTGTACCATGTTATTTTAAACCAGATTTCTGTGGTTTTTCAATTTGGTAGGTTTATTTTACCTATAAATTGAAAGGTCGGATTTTTCTGAGAAATAAACTCGTGCAGTTTATGACGCAAAACCAATGCGAAAAATAAGTTGTTTATCCAACTTACCCTTTATGTTAAACTAGGGTTTATTTTATACCTACATGTCTTTTTTAAATTGTTAAAATTTAAATAAAATCTTCATCACTACATAGTATAAAACAAAGTCGCTTCCCTCTGTCTGTCCCTATGTCTGCTTAGAACTTTAAAACCACGCAACAGATATTGATACCGTTTTTTTTAATAGATAGAGTGATTCAAGAGGAAGGTTTATACGTAGGTATTAGATGCGGGCGAAGTCGCTGGCAAAAGCGTTAATAATATAGCGACAAAACTTGGTACCTACTTAGTAACATTTTATTGTAAGTAATGCATTGGTGTTCAGAGGGGTAATTGCGGAACTTTTTATCGGTAGGAATTAGTTTAATATTCATAGTTACACAACATTCATTGCGTTATTTACGTTGCTGAGCCGACAATTTATTCGAACAAATGACGCAATGGTTTTGAAATAATCTTCAATGCCATTCAGATTCTGTTAAATTGTGCGTTTCGCAATTAGGGTGCAGATCTTAAGCTTGAGAATATGAGTTCGATTCCTAAGTCGGCCAAAGTGCCAGGTTTTGGGTGGCAGGGATAGAGATCCATGCCAGTGGCGACTTAGTAGCAGTAACAACAGTTGTTAGCAGCAATTCAGATCCTGGATTTTTCCTGGATTGATGGCTAATAGGATCGCTCCCTAAAGCATTGTGACAAACATACCTGGCGAAATGTGTGAGTACTTCACACCCCTTCTTATATCTTTGGGTGGGAAATCATCAAATTACTTGAGGGATGTCAGACTTTTACTGACTAAAACCCACCCGTGTTCTTTCAGTTGCCTGTGCCAAGGCCACGGTGACTTTTTCAAAGAAATTCGTAACCCTGGTACTTCACACCCCTGTCAAACGTTTTGGGGACTATAAGCTTCCTAATAAATCATATCATACTCAACAAAGTTCCAAATACTTAATCAAAATCAACTATTTTATTAAACATAAACTTTGGGCACCATGCGTGGGCACTTATGAAACGTCAGAAACTAGGTGCACGGTTCAATTCGGTCACCTAAGTTTAGTCTTTTCAAAGTAATTACAATGTTTTCAAATTACAGTGTTAATAGGTATGGGGCTGTCCATTAATCACGTGAGGCTCGAAAGGGGGGGGGGGGAGGAGGTCCTTATAAATCACGAAATATCACACGGGGGGAGGGGGGGTGTAATAATATATCACGTGTATTTATTTTATGATAAAATTTGGTGATACTCATACTTGAATTTTATAAATATTTAAAAACAAAATAAGATTCTTTGTAAGTTTAGTATCTACAAAGAATCTTATTTTTTTTTTAAATACACGTGATATGGGGGGGGGGGGTAGTCTTAAACCTCACCATGTATCACCAAGGGTTAAAAAGATGCCAAAAAACATTACGTGATTAATGGACGGCTCCTATGGGTGGACAGTGTAAGCCTGTCAACAAGTACCAGGTACTTGATAAAATAGAAAATTGTCTACAAAGCTATAGTTTAAAGTATAATATAATATCCTTAGGACAACTAACTCACTGTTATCTGATCTTAAACTAAGCATTGCTTTTACTATGACAACCAGACAACTGATAAATATACTTAATATTTCTAAATACATACATTTTATAGATAAATTACACCCAGACACAGAACAAATGATTGTGCTCATCACACAAAGATTTGTCCTGGGTGGGAATCGAACCCACGACCTCAGCCTTAGCAGTCAAGGTCACTAACCACTAGACTAACAGGCCAGTCAAGTAATAACGGAAGAAGCTATAATATTGTAACCCACTATTATCTGTTATGTCGTTGGTATTTTTCTTACAATAATTCTAGTCGCATTCTTTGTCAAATAAACGTTCCGTTCTTTATTGCATATTATTAGACATTTTATCAATATATTATTTATCTAATGAGTCTAGATTTACTGGTCGTTTATATGCGAAATTCTACACAATGAATAACACATAACTGGCTCCTGTGTTTATCCTTTGAAATATTGAACGGTTTTATTTGAGGTTTATTAAATAACAATAAATAAGAGTTTGTCAACCTTACACTCTCATATGCATATTATTCCGTCATTTTTGTTTGTATTCTATCTGTGTGTGGCAGGGACATCGATGAGCAAACTGTAACCGGGAATCCAGCACACAGCGTAGAATTTATTTCGTCGCTTATCAAAAAAATAATCTGATGCTTCATCGAAAACTGCTGTAAAAATGTACGCGACATTTATTAAAGTGAAACTTTTATTACATCGTCTCACACTTTTTCGTCTGTGTGTTGCATGTCGCGTGACGGTCAGCCGCGGAGTAGGGATAAAGTGAAAAGTGCATGTTGTTATTTATGGATTTATTTCAATTTTGAGTGCTTGAATTTATTATTTAACTTATTTCGTATGAATAAATTAAATTAAGTCTTTCCAATATGAAGCGCTTCTTCGAAAGAGTTACCGTGGCCCTGGCACAGGCAACTGAAGAAACACGAGTGGGTTTCAGTCGCTAACAGTTTGACAAGCTGCTCCTCCGCTCAGAGCGAGAGATGTCATTTGATGATATCTCACCCAGAAAAAAAAGGTAGTCTCGTAGGGTACCCTTTTTTTTTAAATTTTCTTACGTTTTTTACTGTGTCAGACTGTATGTTGAAACATTATAATAATTGCATAATAAATAAAAGAAAAAAAAATATAATTGAATGATGAATTCTGTAAAAATGACGTGTTACGGTCACTATTTCGCGAAACATATATTGTTTATCACATAGCCTGCACTGCACACTAATTGCGTAACGCAGCAGAATAGCTAGCTATACCTAGCAGAATCTGGATCGTACTAAAGATTATGTCTAAACCATTGCGTCATTCGTTCGAATAAACTGTCGGCTCAACAACGTAAGTAACGCAATGAATGTTGTTTAACTATCAAAATTAAACCGATTCCTACTGATATCAAGTTCCGCAATTACCTCCCTGACATGACACTTACCAACAAATTGCAAAAACCGAAAGAAAATTAGCATTACGCGGGCTCGCTGTTACTTCCCCTTTAAGTATACAGGATTTTTACACTATTATTAATACGTATACATTCCTCTATAGTTTTTTCAACTCTATGCTAATTGTATGCAAAATATTTGAATCACGTATATAACTATTTTACATAAAGTTCCCACAATTTTGTTATAATGTGACGTTTTTACATTTTATTGTATTTTAAGTACTCATTGAAGTAAAATTTGTTGTCAGCGGACTGGCTTTCATGTGTCAGTTATTAATACAAGGAAAATCACAGTTCACTTTTAACTATTTATTCCATAAGAATTGCACAGACTATTTATACCGGGTGACATTTTTTAACGTCTTGAAAAAAAATAGGGGTAATAGGTGAACGGAGTAGAAGCCTTTGGCATAGAAATTTTTGGTATTTTTATTTTTGAATAACATGTAATAAAATTGATCTAGCAATAAATATTACACATTTAAAGTAACATTTTCATAGTGGAACAACAAAAACAGAAATTTGGACAAAAAAAAAAACAAAAAAACAATTAAAAACCTATCGAAACACGCACCCTACTCAATGCGCGGCATGTATCAATGATTTCGTAGCACGGTCCTACCCTTTGAAGCCGGCCAATAGGCGGCCTCATTGATCTTTCGCAGACGCACGAGCCGCACACGCATCCCTTTCCGCCCGTGTCCCGCGCTCCTTTAGTCACCTACGATGAATCTGAAGGCCTTCCTGCCTTCTATTCTAGGTACACAACACACCATATGAAGGTCGAGACGGTAAAAAGTGTCATCCGGTATAGGTTGTAGGTTAGGTAAGTAAGATTGTTATGTCCTGCTCGCCCTAACACAAAATTGTTTATTTCATGTTCAAATCGAACAATCAAATATTTCCACACGAAGTAAAATCCTTTTAACAGTTCGGTGCCCCGTTTATCAATCAGCATGTTTGTCCAACATATGTTTATTTAGATAATACATTTAATTTAGTGGATTCCAGTTACCCCGCTCTCTGCATAATTAAATGTACGAATATTTATCCCCCAAAAATGCAGGTTTCGCCGTGGGCGGGACGGGTGGGGGTTTTGGCTGAGAAATTAAAAAATAACACCTCAGCGACTCGTCATAGGATTAGTATCGGAACTAGTCAATTATTTTATCTATTAAAACTTTCTGCATAAGCATAAAGATACTGTACAAAGGCGGACTTCATCATTTCAGCCGTAAGACGTCCACTGCTGGACTTAGGCCTCCCTCAATTTGGGGGGCTTGAAGGCGGACTTAATGTCTGAAAAATTTTCTACCAGTCAACCTTGAAAAAAAAACATGGCAGGTGCAACACAAGAGGTATATGAATCGAAATAAAATAAAAACGAATATATCGAAATATGTATTACATCCATATAACAAAAATAGACTTTATGTATAGAAATAACGATAGTTATAAGAGATAACAAATCTAGCAAATCAGCGCTGGAATAATTCTGCCAACTTATTACGAATATGTCAACGTGCCTTCACTTTAAACTATAACTGACTGGTTGCCATTTCTATCCCATGTTTTCATCTATCTATGTTACCCATCGAAGAGACAAACAACGTATCACCTTCAACATTTCAGCCGACACTTGCCTCTCCCAAGAGTCGCCACATTCACCAACCCTGTGCCTCTCGCATCCAGCTAAGTCATACAATCTTTTGATTCCAGATTCTACGAGCCAGTGACCTTCCAGCCCAACATTCTGCCGGTGTGTGTACCAGATAACGATGAGGACTTCGTCGGCAAGACTGCCTACGTTACCGGCTGGGGGAGACTGTTTGATGGTACGTATCTTCTAACTACACGTTTCAGCCTGACATTTGATCCTGACAAGTTCCAATTTATTTTAGGAGAGGAAGACTACAGAGAAGAAGGATGGGTTGTGTGATAGACTGCATATTTTGTTTCATTTATTTATTAAATAATTTGGTTCCAAACTTATTTTACAGACATTTCAGTTTCATCATGTATACATCTAAAAAAAACTTGTCACATATTCCTCATTTTAAAACCTTAAAATAAAAGTTTATTTCAATAATCATTTACAATCACGTGTCTTGCAAGTTATATTTTCTTATTAAATAATAATCTATACTTATACTTTATTATAAATGCGAAAAGTAACTCTGTCTGTCCGTTACACTTTCACGACTAAACCACTGAACCGATTTTGATGTAATTTGGTACAGGGTAAGTTTGAACCCCAAGAAAGGACATAGGCTACTTTTTAGTCCGCGACTTCGTCTGCGTCCGCGAAAACCCACATTTACGCAGATGAAGTCGCGGGCAACAGCTAGTTTTAAATATGAACCGAAATACTGTGTGTCATTTCAACCATTCAAACAACCCATTAATTTAACCCAATTTCTCAATCCACAGAGGGTCCCCTACCCAGCGTGTTACAAGAAGTAAAAGTCCCGGTGATCAACAACACAGCTTGCGAAGCCATGTACCAAGCAGCAGGCTATAATGAGCACATACCGAACATATTTATATGTGCCGGCCGGAGCAGAGGCGGCGCTGACTCTTGTGAAGGTAAGACTCAATAGGCTATAGTTTATAAAGACAGGCTATAATGAGCCTTGCCAGGATCGCGAGATTTGTTCGAAAGAGTTACCGTGGCCCTGGCATATGGGCAACTGAAGGAACACGGGTGGGTTTTAGGCAGTAAAAGTCTGACACGCCCTCCCGCTCCGCCCCGAGTGGGAGACGTCATTTGACGACGCCTTTTTCGTGGGTGGGAACCCACAAAAAAAGGCTATAGTTCACATAGACAGCACAGCACAGATAAGCACTGATCGAACATATTCATATGTGCCGGCCGCAGTAGAGGCGGCGCTGACTCTTGTGTAAGTAAGACTTCATAGCCTGTAGTTTATATTAGACAGGCTATATTTCACAAAGACAGACTAGATGAGCACTTACCGAAAATATGTGCTAGACGTAGCAGAGGCGGCGCTGACTCTTGTGAAGGTAAGAATCAGAAGGCTATACTTTATATTGATAGGCTATAGTTCACAAAGACAGACTATAATTAACACTTACCGAAAATATATGTGATAGACGTAGCAGAAGGGGCGTTGACTCTTGTGAAGGTAAGACTTCATAGGCTATAGTTTATAAAGACAGGCTATAATGAGCTCATACCAAACATATTTATTTGTGCTGGACGTAGCAGAGGCAGCGCTGTCTTGTGAAGGTAAGACTTAATAGGCTATAGTACACAAAGACGCAGACACCGAACGAGTTCTTATGTGCCAGACGTAACAGAAGCAGCGCTTACTCTTGTGAAGGTAACTTAAAATACTCCTGACTGGCCCCTGATTTAAAAGAAAAAAGGAAAATAAAACAATAAAAATAATGTTTAGGGTAGGCACCAGTCTGGGGGAACGACGTTGGATTCTCTTCTGGTGGAAAGAGAAGATCCTCCAACTAGACGGGTGATATCCAAATTAGGCATTTGGCACCATATTATGAAAATTTTATTATGATTCTTCTAGCTTTTCTTTTAGTTTAAGTGAAGTTTGGTGCTGGATATAACGTTTTCCATACTCGCCTTCAATAATTTCTCCAACGATATGATACCATGCCTGGTCAAAATAAAAGCATTTTATTTAACTAAATGTACTTTTAGTTTATAACAACTCTTTCTACGTTCACAGGTGACAGCGGCGGTCCGATGGTAGTCCGTCGCGAGCGAGACGACCGGTTCGTTCTCGGCGGCATCATCTCATGGGGTATCGGCTGCGCTGAACCAAACCAGCCCGGAGTTTATACGAGGATCTCTGAGTTCAGAGACTGGATCAATCAGATACTACTGTTTTAAGGACTTGTGGAGCAAAACGGCTATAGAAAGCAAAGTTTCTGGACGATTCTTTAGACGATTAGGAATTATTGCCATTGTAAAGGTCCACAACGATACTCAAGCATAAATTGAATTATTTTGGCTTTCATCGATTCAAATCTAGATTTATACTTGAGCATCTTAATATGGTCATGAATGTCCACGCAGCAAAACGGCTATAGATTGCAAAGTATTTTTATGGCCATTATTAGACACATAGCAAAACGGCTATAGATGGCAAATTATTTTTTTGAGTTGCAAATCGGCTATAATTTACATATTTTTTTATAGCCGGCTTACAAAAAGTTATTTGCATTTTTAATGGTGAATATTCTTGTGGATAGGTACGACGAATATCCATTTTGGTTACCTATTCATGTAATGAAAGGAAATGATGAGATTTGTTTGTGATTTAAAATTGTGCTCATTGGTCAATCTTAAAAACACTAAAATAAATATATTATATACAATTAAATAAAGGTAAAGAAGCAAAAAAAAAATATTTATTTATTTTAGTGTTATTTTGTTGATAATAAAGGGTCTATAGAAACCCATAATGGTGAATTAGAATTTAATGAACTAGTGCGGGGTCATTAAACATCGTAAAAGGACTAAAAAAAAAAAAATATGAAAAAAAGGGGAGTGATTTATGACAAAAATGTTGTCAACGAATTTCTTTGGACAGTAGTTTACCTACTTCCAAATAAAATATTAAAATACCTAATAATAAGGATGATCATTTGCCTACCCCTTAACAGATATTGCTTGAAGATATTTAAAAGTATGTAGGTACTATTAAAATAAAGAGTAATTGCACTTCTCTTTTATGGGGCATTTTAGGAACTAAAATGAATGATCCTTATTGATATAATTTTTATATCTTTAACATTTAGATAAAATTATACGAATTTATATTATAAGAGTAAAATAATATAATTTTGTAAAAATGTTTTAGTACATAAAACTGCCAAGGGCTTATAATAATAGAAAATAATAGGAAAAAAATTCAGTTCCAATTCTTGAACTAAAATTATGAAAAAAATAAGTAATTTTAGATAAAAATAAAATAATTTCTAGTTCTAAGCAACGGATTCCGTCCTTAATTTATTTTTAGCTAATTATTTGTAAATATTTTTCGATATATTTTTTATATGAAATGCATTTATTAATTTTATTTAATTAGCCATAATAATGTCTCAGAGTAATTATTGAGTTCTGATTTTATGAATTTATTAAATCATTTTAAACGGTTATATTGTGTTTTATTCATAAAATGGATAATTGGGTCATAAACATAACTTTTACTTGACTTATATTATTCCTGGTGGTCTCTTCCAGATTATTGAATAATAATTATTAATTAATAATTAGAGGAGCTTGTGGTTAAGTAATAACAGCCGCACGGATCGATCGATCAGGTTAAGGTACGCTTGCCGCGATTGGTTCGTAGATGGGTGACCATCTTTACCAAGACTCCTCCGTGCCTCGGAAAGCACGTTAAGCCGTTGGTCCCGGCTGTCATATGTGGATCTTTGAGAGTCGTTACGGGTCGTCAGAAGCCCGAAAGTCTGACAACCAGTCTTACTAAGGGGTATCGTATTACCTACCCAGTAACTGGGTTGTGAAGGCAGATAGGCAATACTGGTTTTTATTTAGCTGCATCCGGTTAGACTGGAAGCCGACCCTAACATAGATGGGAAAAGGCTAGACAGATGGTGATGATGTAATAATTAATAAATAACATAAGGACTCGATTCACCCTGAAGTTAGACGAACGTCACTTGATATTGCTTAGCTTTACAAAGTAGGCTGAATGACGCGCGACAATTCGACGAACTTGTGATTTCTCGCTGCGCCTAGCTCATGGCCGAAAACAAAAATTTAGCCGAATCATGACTTTTTTGGCCGAAAAAGAAGCTTCGGTAGGTGACTAGTGAGAACCAGATTATTTATGACAAATTGAATCGAACTACAACAATAAAAATAACAATGTTTTTATTTCTATTGTACTAGTAATTTATCCTACCAAGGTTTATCGCGTACACTATAATAATTACGTTAGAGTTGAGGTCATTCAGTAAAATAATTAAATTAACTATAGGTACTTATAAATAATGACATCGCGCATCGTAATGTACATACGTATAGCGCCACTAGGGTATTTTACCGTGTGGCCGAAATCGGAACTAACATGCCACCATCTTGTTTTTTTTTTGTGACATTTCTTACAATTACATACATGATTTAAATATTTTTTTAAATATTGAATTTATGCAATTGGCAGCATTTCAATTAAAAAGAAGGTAAAATATCAATACATTTATTTTTAGCCGCAAATTTTTATGTTACCCTCATTATTGTTCGAAATCCAAATTTGTCAGCGAGTCAACGTTGAATGGAGTTATCCCGAGCCTATCTGATCGAAACGCCATCGCCATGGTGCCAGTAAAATGCATACAGCTATGTCGTGGGGGCGGGATAGTACGCTCATATTGTAAAGAGTGAAATCAGACGAACTGTATTTTTAACCCCTGACGGAAAAAGAGGGGTGTTATAAGTTTGACGTGAGAGTATCAATGACTACATCTCAGTCTTTGCAATTCGGCTAAAGATGATTTGTCACGTGAGTTATTAAATAGTTTTCTTTGGTCGAGCTCACAAATTGCCTAATTGCCTATGTAGCCTTAAGCAGAGTAAAAATACTCTACTTAAGACTACATAGGCTTGGCCTTTTGCGAAAGTACTTTTACCTAAGTAAACCACAGCTTTTTCAACTGTCATCCCTTGCAACTTATATGCCGTAATCGCCCAACATAAAATGATAGGAAACATTGTTCTTTCAATATTTCCATATCCTCTAAGACCTTGAAAAGTTACATTATGTGGCCTTATCAGAATCCATCCATTGTCGTCAACACAACTCCGGCCGATAGTGGCATCATTAAATTGAATTGATATTATTTTTGGAAGCTTCCCATCTTCCTGTTGGCCACGGCGAAGTTCTATGTATTTACAACTTAACAAAATCTACATTATAACAAGTATACCTATAAAAAGTATAAAATAAAAAATTAAATTAATAATTTAAAAAACCCCCGACACAAAAACCCTCCATCCTTTAAAAAGTAAAAAATAATAAAAAAAGCTCAATCTTAAAGTACCTAAATATGTAACAATAATTTAAAAAAAAATACGTCGCCTTTGGGGATCGCTCTGCGAGGGCAGACGTCGTTGTCGGTCGTATCCTAAATGCAATACTTAGAAGTAATTTTATAAAAGTTTTCTTCAGTTAGGTAATAGACTATTTGTAAGCGGTCCCCCAACGCGACGTATTTTTTTTTAAATTATTATATTGTATTTTTTTAACTAAATATTCGTACAAATATCGGTCGTGGCATTTGTTTTAACGGGGATTTGACATTATATACTACACAAAAAATGAAAAAAGTTCCTATTGAATTAAAAAAGCAATGTTGCTTAACCGTGTTTTTTACTACATGAAATGAAATGTTTATTTTGCAAGAATTGTAGTACATTACAGATGGTCGGGTTATTTTATAGTATATCTAATACAATTGAGAACTTGTAAGTTTGTTTTTTGTTATTATTATTCAACTTAAGCAAAACCCGTTACTAGACTAGCTTCTTCCCGTGGCTTCGCCCGCGTGTATGTCGGAAATTAACGCAGGAGGACGTACTACCGCGGTAAGATGTGTTAATTCAGGTTATATTATAGGTAATAGCTGTTACCCGCGACTTCGTCCGCGTGGTATTTAATAAAAACATTTTCATAAAAACTGTCTTTGAAAACTACGCTGACATACGTCACAAACTACGCTGACATACGTCTCAAAATTCAGCGTGTTTTTAGTTTTTTAAGCTATTATTTATTTTTTCTAAAATAAAAGTAGCCAAAGTTATTCCTTGTTTCATCAGCTATCTGCCAGTGAAAGTTCCGTCAAAATCGGTCCAGCCATTTCAGAGATTAGCCGGAACAAACAGACAGACAGACAAAAATTGTAAAAAATGTTGTTTTGGTATATGTACCGTGTATACATCCATATACACTTAGTAAAAAGTGGTTATCTTAATATTAAAAACAGACACTCCAATTTTATTTATTTGTATAGATTATATGTATAGATAATTCCGGCACAATTTATGTCAGTTTAAATATCAGCATCGTAATACAAGTTATAAAATCTTCTGCACGCGTAGCATGACCACCATAGAAAGAACTTTTGTCTATTCTTGGTAGAATAGATATAGAATTGTCATGCTACGCCAGCATAAAACGGTACAAATATTTCTACAATCTTTAATTCTGTCTTTAAGCTTTTTATCATCTGTAATTTTATCTATTCTTCCGTCGACAAAACCCATTTCTACGGTGGTCATGCTACGCGTGCTGGACGAAACATGACAAAATAGCCGCGAGTAAATTTCGTCTAATGTCTCACGCAGAATTTGTCTCAATTATTCGACTAGAGCACTATACGGGCAGTTCAATATTTTTTCTATAGTTAGGGGCCATCCATAAATTCATCACTGCTAGACTTAGGCCTCCCCCAATTTGGAGGGCTTTGACATAATCGCCACGCTTGGCAAGCGGGTTGGCGATCGCAGTATGCTGGTAAAATGCATAGAGAACGCTGCTGCCTATTCTCCAGTAAGTCCCTTAGTCGCCTTTTGCGACACCCACGGAAAAAAATGGGGTGGTGTTATTCTTTACGTCCGGCACCACAAGGTACGATCGATCCATAAATTACGTCACACGAATTTCATGATTTTCCTAGTCACAGCTGGTCACATTTGTGAAACTCGCCTCCCTAGTGTGACGTCAAATATAGAATCTAGAAATAATGTTGTTGCAGGGTAATGTTTTTAAAACAAAATTGACAGGAGGGTTACAGAAAAAGTGTTTTTATAGTATTAAGGAAATTTTGGAACTTAAAAGTATTTGATTAGAGTTTTAATTAATACTTTTTTTTGTGAATTATTTAATGACATTTGTATGTAATAATAATGTACTAATAATATAATCTGCATGATAATGGACTTAGAGTAAACAGTTACTAATGTTTTTATTATTACAAGTTGTTGTTTATCAGCGATTTTATAATATACTAGCTTTTGCCCGCGGCTTCGCCCGCGTGGATGTCGAAAATTAATGCAAGAGGACGTACTACCGCGATAAGAATGTGTTATTCCAGGTTATATAGGTAATATAGACTCATTTTCGATCCAGACCATTCAGCCATTTTTGCGTGATTGAGAAACAAACACCCAATCATACATATTTTCACATTTATAATATTATTAGTAGTAGGATTATAACTCATATTACTTAGGATTCATAGTTTATGAGAACATCATGTGTGTTGGTGTTTTTAAAATAAAAGTAATAGTATTCAGAGTAAGAAGACTGTGACATAGGGCTTGGTTTAGTTGAATATAAGTCTTCCTGGTTTTTCTTAACGCTCCTATTTTACCTATACAGACACTCAATCATTTACCAGACACCGAACATAATTATAGGAATAGTACTTTTGCCAGTGGCTTGGCCCGTATAGCTGTCGGAAAATATCACCCGGGAACCTACTACCGGGATAAAGTAGGTATCCTATCTGTTACGTATCCATGATATAATATATCTTTGTGCCAAATTCGATCTAAATCCGTTTGGCCGTCTTTGCATCATTGAGAAACAAACATCCAAAAATCTAAACATCTAAGCCATTTCGCGGTTTCTTACTTGGAATAATACTATTAGGTTTATTTTGAGTATAATGAACACACATGATATTCGCAATTACTATGAAGCCAAAGTAATATGAATAATTACAATCCTACTTATCCTGTACTACCCGGCCCCTGCCAACGCGCTCTGCGCCCACTTTTTAAATCTCTAATATCTTCTAAGATATTCATTTAAATTACATGCTGTAAAGGGCCATATTGATCTACATTAAATGCACAATGTATTTAAGGTACTTAATTGGATAAGGATTAATGCTGTATTGCTTAAAATCGCTTCGTAAATAAGCCCTTATTTCTCGTAAAAAGTAAAAGATAAAAAATGGTTATTGTGGGTTATCCCTAAGAGATAGACATATACCATTGAGGACATTTTTGTAGGCCTTTTTAAGGTGTACAATACTGTAGTACATTATTTTGATCTATTTCGTAGGATTCAGCCAGGGTTTTACGAATTTTGAGACGTATGTCAGCGTAGTTTTACAAAGTTAGTTATTGTTTTTCTAAAATAAAAGAATCTTTCTAAAATAAAAATAGCCTAAGTTACTCCTTGTTACATCAGCTATCTGCCAGTGAAAGTCCCGTCAAAATCGGTCCAGCCATTTCAGAGATTAGCGGGAACGAACAGACAGACAGACAGACAGACAGACAAAAATTGTAAAAAAAATTGTTTTGGTATATGTATCGTGTATACATCCATATACACTTAGTAAAAAGTGGTTATCTTAATATTAAAAACAGACACTCCAATTTTATTTATTTGTATAGATGTATAGATTATAAATATATATTGGTGAAGGCCGCAGGAATACGTTGGATGCGAGAAGCACAGAATAGGTCGAAGTGGCGGTGCTTGGGGGAGGCCTATGTCCAGCAGTGGACGTCTTTCGGCTGAAATGATGATGATAAATATATATTTACTGTTATTTGTTGTTATATTGTTTATTTATGTATTATAACTAACCAATTACTTAATGAAAATAACAAATTAATAATATCCTGACTTAACTAAAACTATGCACTACCTGAAATAAAGCTTCGAATTTTTTTTCAATAATCTTCAATGCTTAGCCGCTGGCGAATTGTTACTTACATTCTTGGTAACCAGTTATGTCTTATTTGATAACATAAACTAAGTAATTTTACACTTTGGTATCCGTTTTAACCATTAACTTATAAAGTGTAAAAGTATTATTTAGAATCAAAACTTACAGACAATAGTCGCCAATAGATGGCGCTGTACGCAATCGTAATACAAAATGTATAGAATCCTGAATCGCGCTATCAAAGTTTTCTTGTTGTTTAACACCGGTTCTAAAATATGAGCATTACAATTGTACTTGCTTCGGCAGTACATATACTAAAATTGGAACGATACAGAGAAGATTAGCATGGCCCCTGCGCAAGGATGACACGCAAAATCGTGAAGCGTTCCACATTTTTTGGATAAATTATCTTTATCTATCTATATATAAGATCCTTCTCCTGGCAATTACAAACACAACGAAAAAGGGAAATCGTTCCAGCCGTTCACGCGTGATGGCGTGACCAAGGGAAATAGGGTTTCATTTTTATATATATAGATATGTCAATTATATTAAGTATCTCTGAGTATTTCCTGTATTTTGAAAGTATTTTTGTATTATTCGGCATGTCTATACAATACACATTGGCAGGAATTTGTAATTTAATCATATTTATAAGTAGGCAGAAGTGCCATGCGGTCATACAATAAGTATTAACTAGGTAACTAGTTATTTCCGCTCGTCGAAATGTTATTCACGGTGGCGCACTTTTTTTAACACCTGACGGAAGTATTTGAAGTATAACAAAATAATATCCTAACTTAACTAAAACTATAATACGAACTAAAATAGATCGTAGCGTAGCTCCTAAACGGATGAACCGATTTTGTATTTTTGTTTTGTTTTTAAGGTGACTTAATCGAGAGTGTTCTTAGCAACTGCGAAATTATTTTGGTAAGGTAAATTGCTGTGTTCTCCTAGAGAGTATCTTTGACATCATGTCAATTTTTACTTGAGCCATATTGTGGCGGCCAACGCTCTTTATTTTGGAAATAGTAGCTTTTCAATGACTACTGCTAACACATATTTACGCGAGACCAAGTATAATGAGCTAGGTCAGACTCCTCAGTGAAGTTAGTCTGAACAAATTATTTCATCATCATCTGCCGCCTTTTCCCAACTATGTTGGGGTCATCTTCCAGTCTAACCGGATGCAGCTGAGTACCAGTATTTTACATGGAGCGACTGCCTATCTGAATTCTATAACCCAAGTTACTTGGTAACACGGTACCCTCTGGTAAGACTGGTTGTCAAGAACAAGTTATTTCATACCGGCTTAAAATCATCACAATAACAGTTTTCCCATAGTGCATGAGATGTAAACGTTAGCTGCTCCAGTAGTGCTGCTCCAAAGTTACAACATTTCAAAGTTGTGAAAAACAATTCAAGGAATTTCATACGGGTACTAAAACCTTATAGGATGGTTTTCGTATATTTTTTAACCGACGAAAACAAACGGCGGAGGTTATCAATTCGACGCGTATATATATTTTTTATTTTATGTATGACCACGCATAACTTTTTACATAGTAGTCCGATTGTGATAATTCTTTTTTTATTGCAAAGGGTATACTCCGAGGGTGGTCCCATATAAATTTGGAAAACAAAATCAAACCCTAAGGGTCAGAAAACAGGGGATGATTGATTGTTCACTCACTGATTGTAATGTATAACCACGTATAACTTTATACAGAGAAGTCCGATTTTGATAATTCTTTTTTCATTGGATAGGGTGTACCTTGCCAAGTATTATTAGTACATTAAAGCCACAAAAAATTATAAAATAAAAACTTTTTAACAAAAAATTAAACCGCCGAAAAAACTGAAAAGCAAAAAATTATAAACCTTAAAATTTTGAGTCGGCATTGATAAATCAATGACCAAAGATCACTCAAAGCGGTGACTCATAATTTTAAGGTTTATAAATTTTTGCTTTTCAGTTTTTTTTTAAATTAGGTATAGTTTTCTTTTATAAATGATTTGATTACAGAATAGCAGTGCAGCTTTGATTTTCTCCAAAATCGGTTCGTTCTATCACTTCGCTCTCTACTAGCTACAGTTTCGGACTTCTTGAAGTCCCGTCACAAAAATCACTTAAAAGCACACATAATTTGGTCTCGCTAGTCGTGTCCTGGGCATGAATAGAGTCATCTAAAGCCAAGTATAGCGTCGACTCGGTAGCGGGTTGTAAGCACACGAACGAATTATTTTTCGACCAATTGGCTGGGTGCTTGGCAACGAAAGTGGTTATTTTCAATAAGTGTAACAATTGTAAACTTATTTGCGCGACAGAAAACAAATAACCGAAATAAGGAGACTAAATACTACAACCAAATATGAAGAAAACGTTCTATCGGAGGAAAGAACCGTTACCTACGGAGTTCCACAAGGAAGTGTTTTAGGACCTCCACTTTTTACAGTTTATATAAATGACTTTCCAAAGTCCAAAGACCATTCTATGACACTTTTCGCGGACGACAGTACTATAACTATACCCTGTACTAATAAGAACCTATATAAATATGACAATACTTTGATCAAAACTATACAATGGTTAAACAATAATAATTTAAAAATTAATTTAAGTAAAACAGTAATTATGCATTTTAGTCAGCGCTTATTGACATATTCCAATCTTGACATAACATATAATAATGTAATAATTGACACGGTTAATACAACTAAGTTTCTGGGACTAATTATTGACCGACATTTAAATTGGAAGGAGTACATAGATTCTTTGAGTAACAGAATTAGTAGTAGTGCCTATGCATTGTACTTGCTGTCACGGAATGTCATTAACAGCGTACTACGGTCTGGCTGAATCCGTTCTCAGATATGGTGTTATCTTTTGGGGTAACTCGACTAATAGAGAAGTAGCCTTTAAAACACAAAAAAGATGCCTTAGGGCGATGTTTCATTTGAAAACCACGGACAGCTGCAAACCTTATTTTATAAGACACAAAATTTTAACATTACCATCTATATACATTCTTGAAACGATTGTTTGTCAGGAAAAATCCAAAATTATTTCCGCGCAGAGCAGATCAATTTCCCAGGAACAGGCGGGACCAAACGCAACTATGTGCAAAAGTGTTTTTCATATGGCTCCAGTCATATACAATAAGTTACCTAAAAGTTGGAAGGAGCTCAATAACGTGCACTTGAAACGAAAACTTAAGTCATATTTAGTAAATAAAGCTTATTATAACATTAACGAGTTCCTAGACGAAAAAATTGTATTGACATTGTAGCTTATTTTATTTGATTATTATTACTTTATTTGTGTTTATTATTTTCAATGACATTGTTGAGTTATTTTTAGATTTTTATTATTATTTTGACATGATTATTGTATCAATCTTTTACAAACTTATTTTAATTTTAATGTTCTGATTGATTTATTGTTATTTTAAATTTGCCACAATATTATTATTATAATTTAATTGATTCGTTTTTTGCTGTTTTAAGAGAATGCTTTAATAATAATATGCCTTCATATTTGCACGTCACATCATGTGGCGAACATGTCAGTACTTTCAATGTTTTGATCATCTTGCATGCGTGTCTTTCTGTATGTATGACACATGTTTAAGCAAATAAATATTATCTTATCTTGTGTTACATCTCACAATGGTTTTTTTATTTTATTTTCACTCATTTACTAGTGACTTCCAGGTTTCTTCCATTCTCGTCACGAAGCGTACAGTACTGGAGGTCCGTGGTTACAAAACCAGCATGAGCTAGAGCCTCTTGCTTTGAAGGCTGACGAGTTATATTTGGAAGAGAAAATAGTCTTCCACACATTGGCCGTATGAAAGAAAGATAGAAAATACGTTTTTTTTTTGCGGTAAATAAAGACATGCGTGACATCCACGCAAAATGGCCATCGCTCAGCATAATGCTGTGACCCTATGCGAGACAGCCCCAGCACTGGTTTGCAAAATAAACAAGCGAGGGGAAGCGCTGAGTTTGACTGGTCGGGAGATAAACCAAATACGGATGGTACCCTGCAGTGTGTCTGTCTGGTAGTAAATAGTTTTAGTCTCTTTTTTCAAATTATGTGTACTTTTTTTTACTTGACTATTTAACACGTTGAGTACCGAACACAGATTGATGGTTAATCCCATATGGCCACCGATTTAGAGCGCATACAAAATTGTTAGTAGGAAGCACGCGATATCGCGTGATCGGCACTCAACGTGTTAATATTCAGGTTTCGTACCTTCAATGAAAAATACTAAGCATGTGGGTTGGAATAAACAATAAAACAAAAAGGGAGTGCTTCAAAAATTATTTATTTATTCGTATATATAATTTATATATCCATTTTATAATTAAAATCAACCGATGCACACAACATAAACATCAGAATATCGACCGTTCATTCACGCCGCCCGGACGAAGGACGCGCTCTTTGGCAGAACACGTTTTGTAAGAAAAGCGACTTTATCTCGATGGCAGTAGGTCGAAATCACCAAAACGTGTTTCCGCCAAAGATTTAAGTATACATAGATTTAAAAACTAGATACACAATAATTTATTTAAAAAGTCCTGCCTATGACGATCGCTTGTGTAGGACGCTCGAGTAAAAATTATAATTATAAAAAGCTGTTAATAAGTATTATCTAAATTAATACTTTCGCTAAAATACTCTGTAGTTATTAAAATAAGTATTTCGACATAATGTTGTGGATGCAAAAAACATTGATAGAAAAGAAAGAAAACTCAAAAACACTCTCAACACTAATAGAATGGGGTAGAAAAAAAAAAATAGTGCGAGTATAAAAATATTTCTAGCTTCTATTTCCCGTAAAACGTCTCAAAACTACCATTTATTGCTATTGTAGTACATTTCAAAGTTGGCAACACAACAGTATGTCGAATTAATAGGAGAAATGGACTAAAATATTCAGCTATTTTATGTAAGTACTATTTTGCAATCGCCAATCCATAATAATGTCATTTTGGCTAAAATTGGAAATAAATAATGCAATTAATAAATAGAAAAATGAGAACTAATACACTAACATGACTTGAAGTATTCGATTTTTTTTTATAATACAGATAAAACTGAGATATTAAAAAAAGAACTTGCATCACTGGAATAAAACGAAGTTACATCTTAATTAGTTATACTTTTGACTACAAGAAATTGATTTTTTATTTGACACTAACTTTAATTTAATATCGTTTAAAGTTTTATTTCAGTGATCAAGCTGAAACAGTAATTGGATTCGAGTTTAAGAAAAGCGTATTTCAATATATTAAAATTTTGATTTACAAAAAAAAAATTACAGAAATTAGTACATTAATTTACATTTATTTCAGCATCTATTTTATTGAGAAAAACTTGAATAGTCAAACAAAAAAAAATTTTTTTAATTACTTTTGTATGGGCGTTAAAAATTCTATTGTCATTTCCCTAGATTTTTGTTTATGAAAAAATAGAATATGGCAACATTGAAACACGCTTTTGTAAAATACACAATAAACAGTAAATCACATAGAGAACCTCCCTGCGTCGTGATCTCTAAACATAATGCTCCTCATATATTATTATTTTGTTACAATTAACTTTTGGGGGGACCTCACTTGAAAATGTCAAAATTTCGTTCATAAAATTTTAAGTAAAATGTATGACAATCTATGTCATCACTAATTAGAAAACTCGATATAAAAATTAAGTCTTAACACAATAATAAATGAAATGACACACAATTCAGCTATCGAAAGACACTTTAAATTGAAAAAATCACAAAAATCTTCTAAATAACAATTTCAATCATTCACGTACACCAAGTAATCAATAAAAAAATATCATTCATTTTATCGAAGACAATCAGTTCCCACCAAAAATTAAACATTCTCCATAAAGACCCTCTCCCACGGTTCTACTAACCGACTTAATTAGTTGATCAAGTAAAGTCCCCTCATACACAACACAGTCACAGCGCGAACTGCCACAATAATACAACGCCGTCCGCTACCGATAGCCCTAAACTACACTTCCTATACTATTACCGCCTAATGCACAAATTTAGACAGACAACTAGGATTTTTTTACACAAATGACATTGTACAATTGAATCGACTACGAAACTGGCCACCGAATTGAAATAATAGAGTATTTATGTATATACGAGCCGTGGGATGTCGCCTTTACTTTTGAATATTTTTTTAAAATAAATAAATTAGTGATGTTTGGAATAAAAACGTAAAAAAACACATCTTTTAGACTATTTTAGAAATATATTATGAGTGTAAAAGTTATGTTATTTTATTTGTAAGTATATTAAAATATATATGTAAAGTCCAGCTTAATCAAAATTCTATTAAGTTGTGATGCTTTCTGGCGTGGTTCATATTTTTTGGTTTAAATGTGAGGAACATCAAAATATAGTCTAAATATTTAGGCCTGAAATTTAAGCGTAGAACATTTTAATTTTCAAAAGTAAACGCAAACGCACTTGCTATAATTAATTACAAGAAAGAAAAATGCGGAAAATCTTTAAAAATACTGCTTCGTTGCAAGCGCAAATTACAAAAATAATATTCAAAAAGTCTAAACTATACTTAAAAATATATCTCGTTCTAATACTTTTATTTTAAATTATAATTACAACTAATATTTACACGTCAGCTAGGTACATCAACAACGTATGTGCGTTGTTTACGAATATTTCACTTATTTTTTTTTTTCATCACTTCTTTTCTTCCTCGAAAATGTTTTTAAACTTGAGATTCTCAATATTTATTCGTCATATCCGGTGTCGAGTCAATGTTGGAATGTGTTTTCGTTTCCGTTATTTCTTTCAGTACATTTTCACACTTATTTTTTTTTTATAATTTTTATTTTTTCGGAATGGAAGTTAACTTTAGTGTTGTCAATTGATGTCTTATTTACCGACCTTAGTTATCGATAGATTTTTTATCGATACCTTTACAACATTTTGTATGGCTCTTATCGATATTGTCATTCAATTTATTATGTTTTTCAATTCAATAGGAAATAAAAGAAGATGTCATATTATAAGCCTCCCTAGTAAATCCTCTGAACAAACACAATTTATTAGAAAAAATATTAAGTGTACGTGATTATCAGTTGATATAGACAGAATGTGTATTTGAGATCATCTCAGCATTATTAAATAATATTTACGTCATATCAATGCTAATAAAACAATACCGAATTTACTATAGACAATTATTTGTCTGAGTGCACTAAAAGGTACACTTCTGCCCATCCTTTGTTCCCTTAAACAGACGTGATGTTTTTTTTTATTATTTAATCCATTTATTTGTGATAATATTATACTTCTCTCATTCCTACGCCATCTTAAAGATCAAAAATTAATTAATAATTACAACCATTGATCATTATCACTTTTCATGATAATCCTTCTTCTATTCTCTAAATTGAGTTTGGATCTTATTCTTATGAGTTTAAGATTCAGACTCGAACTAACTATTCCACGATTCCCTGCCTGTCTTTATATTTTTTAGTTTTATTGAATAATTCACTTTTTTTTTTAATAGGTCGTGTTACGGACCGCCAACGGACTTGCCGTTGGCGGTTCTTTTATATATTTCTAATCGTTTTAGTTGGAATAACGACTTGAAAAATTATGATTACTAAATTATTTTTACAGCATAAATTGTCAAACCATTTTTAATTGATCTGCGTATTATGTCGTAGTGCTAGGTAGACCATACAAGATGTTTAGACAAAGTTTTCATTTACAAGAATCATTTCCGGAATTATAAATTGCAACCTCAGTTCCTATATATTTTTTTCTGATACACCACAATTATGAAAAAAATTCTTTTTTCATATATTTTGAAAATATAGCCTTACGAAAGTTTTTTCTTAGTAACTTTTCGTTTTACATAGTATTTCTCTCATCAACATGCAAAACTGCTTGAGGGCAGATTTCACCAATGAAACTAAAGCGATCAGCACTTTCAAGAGTTGTCATTTTTGTGAAATTTTGACACTGACAGCTCCTGAACGCAGTTGTAAATGTGCTGATAGCGGTCAGTTTTATTAGCGAAATTCAACCATAATCCTTTATCAGTAGGATAGTATTTCTGTCATTGGTTTACCACTTTGTACAAAAATCCAGCTAACTGAAACTTCACTGCGGTTGAAAATTGAAAAATATCTGTCATTTTGGTCTTAAATGTTGTTTCATGACGTGCAAGTGACATTAAACCACGCGGTAAAACAATTATGAGGTCAACTTTACGTAATAGTAATCCATAAATTTGTATAAATTTTTGACCCAGCAAGCAAAACATTTTATACTGCCGGCGAGCCTTGAAAATGAAGACAATGTTACCTTTAAAAAAAAATTGGTTGCCTGTAAAGTCGGTATACGGGCGAAAGTTTTACGTGACAACGACTTTGAGTGGTAAAATAATTTTAATGTGAATATTCATTCGTATAGTAGGAAGAAGGATGAAATAATAGTAACAATTTATTCATCTAAGGCGCTCTTAGGCGGGCTAACTGTGCTCGAGTGGAAGGGACGCGTGCCTTTCACTTTTTATGTCTGTCTCTCTCGCTCTTAGGCGGGCTAACCATGCCCGAGTGGAAGGGACGCGTGCCTCTCACTCGCTCTCATTGTGAGCGCATAACGTGAGCGGAGCGTAACGCAGTTTCTTGAAGTGTCACCCGGCAAACCAATTTATAAGACGTTGTCACGTCAAAAACCTTTATAGTTGGCTATATTTTCAGATCAGTGTCTTCAAAATTCCTTTAAAAACTTTATAGTGGGAATAAGTCGTGGTCTTCATCCCACTGCTGGGCGTGGCATCATATCTGCGTCCACCGGTCGTCGAAGAACTGGCGCATGTTGTGTCCGGCGCGTCCTACGGGACTGTCGTCCTCGTTGAACACTTCACAGTTGCTGAAGATCAGTCGGACGTCTGACGCGAACTCTTCTTTGCATTTGTAGCTGTAAGGACATAAAATATTTGGGTTAAAAATGGAACTGATGTAGTACATACCGGATGACATTTTTTACCGTCTCGACCTTCATATGGTGTGTTGTGTAACTAGAATAGAAGGCAGGAAGGCCTTCAGATTCATCGTAGGTGACTCAAGGAGCGCGGGACACGGGCGGAAAGGGATGCATGTGCGGCTCGTGCGCCTGCGAAAGATCAATGAGGCCGCCTATTTGCCGGCTTCAAAGGGTAGGACCGTGCTACGAAATCATTGATACATGACGCGCATTGAGTAGGGTGCGTGTGATTTGAGTTGCGATAGGTTTTTAATTATTTTTTTTTTGTTTTTTTTATTTTTTATTTCTGTTTTTGTAGTTCTAGTATGAAAATGTTACTTTAAATGTGTAGTATTTATTGTTAGATCAATTTCATTACATGTTATTCAAAAATAAAAATACCAAAAATTTCTATGCCAAAGGCTTCTACTCCTACCTATTACCCCCATTTTTTTTCAAGACGTTAAAAAATGTCACCCGGTATAATTAAAATTTGGTTGAAATGCAACGGATCGCCGCTAGTGTTATTATAACTTGCAAAATAGCTATAGGTACGAATTGTTTTTTTTTTATTACCCGACTTCGGAGGTTTATGTGTTTACCAGTCATGTATGTATGTTTGTTCCTTTGTGGCACTCTAGATACCAAACACGTCGGCCAATTTTAATGATGTTTACTTCAATCGATTTGTCTTAATCATGTGAGTGTCAGTGAAGACATGACAGTACTCATAATGGCGGACTGGCTATCCAGATGCCATATAGAAATAAAATTAACGAACTATGTCAAGTGAGGTATCATGGAGTTGTTCATTGAAAATCAAGAGACTTGCTCACGAAAGGGTTTTGTAACACCATACATTAATTAACACATTTTTTTAAAACTAAAATAGCACGATTCTAGTCCCTATCATTCTTATCTTTGATTTATTCATATAATTTTACAGAAGAGTTTAAGTCCCGTATCACGGACCTGCATTCAAGACTCAAACATTGTTTAAAACTAGTTTAGAGTCATTTGAGTCATCATCATCATCATTTCAGCCGAAAGACGTCCACTGCTGGACATAGGCCTCCGCCACTTCGACCGGTTCTGTGCCTCCCGCATCCAGCGGATTCCTGCGGCCTTCACAGAGGGCCTTATTAGAAGGCTGAAAGCCACCCAAAGGGCGATGGAGAGGGCTATGCTTGGAGTTCCCCTATGCGATTCAGAAATGAAGAGATCCGTAGGAGAACCAAGGTAACCGACATAGTCCGAAGAATTGCTTAACTGAAGTGGCAGTCATTTGATTCATCATCATCATCATTTCAGCCGTAAGACGTCCACTGCTGGTCTCAGGCCTCCCCCAATTTGGGGGGCTTTGCCATAATCGCCACGCTTGGCAGGCGGGTTGGCGGACTCATTTGACTGGTTGAAACTAGTTTTAAAGTAACGCTTGAGACTTGAGTGATGTTCTGTAAATACGGAACTTAGTAAGCCCTATGATTACGGAACCCTTAAAGGCAGCAGATTTATATAGAAATCATAATTCTCCTGCCCCTATCCCAATTTACATGTGGTCGGCGCAACATGTTTTTTTCTTCCACACTTCTCTATCAGTCGTCATCCCAGTAGTCACCCCCTTTCTATCCATATCATAATCCAGACAGGCCATCCATCGTTTCTTTAGTCTCCTTCTACTCTTATAGCTATCGACACAGATTTATCTAGAACTAATAACCAGAAATTTATATAGTCCTCCAGACCGAATTTCGGCCACGGCGGCCAATCTCAACGGAGACTAGCCATCACCGCGGGAGATATTATAGTGCTCAAGTGTGTGCGCAGACACAGGAGCACTCACTCTTCCCTCACTCTCATAGTCCGATGGGACGGCAATCCGACACGACCGGAGAGAGATCAGGCGTAGGACCAACTGCTTAACGTGCTTTCCGAGGCACGGGGGGATCACACCGCCAACTTCCAAACTCCGGGCTGCTACTAAGAAATTCCTAATGGAAAAACCCAGTAACACATTGTCCGGCCTGGGAATCGAACCCAGGACCTCACGCTCAGCGGTCGCGCTTGCGACCACGAGACCAACGGGACAGTTAAAACCAACGCAGGTCAGTTAACCAGAAATACTTACATATTGTCCTGCAGTTTCCTCTTAATGGTGGACAGGTCCATGGGACACTTGATGACCTTCTTGTACTGCGGGAACTGCTTGGTGTTGACCGGCAGCAGGAACGGCCACGCGTGCTCGTGGCACTCCATCTCGTTCAGGAGGTTCCTGAGGAGAGGTAGGATAGAACATTATTATTTTTACTTCACAAAAGAGTACTACTACTACCAGATCTTACACAGATGTTCTCAACAGACCAGAAGATGTAATCAACTTCCGGAGGAAAGCCTCGAATGCAGTGGCGTGCAGTCCATATAGGCAAAAAGACACTGCAGACCCTAGGGTCTAGACCCTAGATAAGGACTAGTTACTAATATTTCAAAAATAAAAGAATTATACTAACAGTAAGTAATAAAACCATTCAAAAAGTTTAAACGCCTAATGTAAATATAATAGCAACGTTCATACCGTTCTATTTACTACGGCAACGCATTCATAACAGATCGCGACGTAAGCAGGCAGCGAACGATCGTGTCTTTATTTCATTCATAAATGTACGCATGTAGTGGTAATTTCTTCTACATTTTCGTGTCTATACATTGCACACATAAAGCGAATTCCTGCCGCAGGATAACCAATCACAGGCGTCCCTGCGCCCTGTGATTGGTGAGTATTATCACAGCGCGCTGTGAGTATTATGCGATCAAGTTGAATATGTACGTAGCCTCAGGAACATTACGATTCGCAATGATGCAATTTTATTTGTCAACGTTTTAGTTATCAAAATTTAGAAATTGTTTGTTTACGAAAGGATCCATATTGATTTCGTACATGTGAAGCGCGCTGTTTTATGTTTTTATTTTGATTGAGTTTTCTTGTGATTAATTCATTTACAAACGTTAATATTTAGGTAGATTTGTTGCTTATTTCAATTAGTTTTTTGAATTGTTTTAATTTTTACTTACTACGCTGTTTGTTTGTTTTTTCAAAATGTTGTTCGCTTGTGAGGTTTGTGTTGAAAATGTGTGTTTGTTAAAAAGTGTATCTAAATGGAAATGTGTACCTGAGTAACGAGAATTATAACCCAGCAAAGAGGTAATGCAACTCGTAAGTTTCATAGTAATAATTAAGCAACTAAAACCGGCTATGTTGTTGTTTACACACATTTTTTTTTTCCTTGCTAGTTTAGTAGTTCGAGTACAGTGTGGAATTGTTCGGGATTTGCAGATTTACATGATTACTATCCCGCGGCTTGCTCAAAGATTTTGGTAATTATCGTATTGAGAGAAGTATTACGAAGAAGTTTTTCATTACAACGTATTCTTACGTACCTATTTAAGAAACACACAAAGTCAACAACAAGTACCTACACATCTTTCTGTGCTTTCGACGGAAAAAGAATTATTGGTCGAATGAAGACGCATACCAACTTTTTATGACGATGGTTTAAAATCATATTTAAAAAAGATAGGCGCGTAGATGTCATTTATAAATGAGTTTGTTTACTTTATTATTTTTGCTGTTACCCGTACTTAATTTACCTATTAAATATATTTACATATACGAATCACATGAAGGGCCTTTTTCAACTATCACTCACCTGGATCAGATATTTGAGGTGGCCGAAATCATTTATTAGCATTATCAGGAAATCGCCATTTCAAACTTTTAAACCACCTAGTGAGTTTTTCTTCACTAACTTGAGCAATTACGAAAGACGTTTTTTTTTTGAACTGCCTACCCGATCATAAAACCCTGTGCACGCCACTGCTCGAATGGTCCACCTGGGGGACTAACTGCGGAAACCAAACCCTCTAACATAGGAACATAGGAACTAACCACGATCTGGAACAAGAGCTCTTATGGCCTATGCACATGGCATTTTTTTAACTGCCTGGTAGGTATAATAGCTAAACATTTATTTCCGGATAGTATAAATGATAACATCGTCGCGCGCTTTCGATCAGAATTTGACCTTACTTGCGAGAATTGTTCCGAAGAGTTACCGTGGTCCTGGCACAAACAACTGAAGCGACACGGGTAGGTTTTTCTCAGTAAAGGTCAGACACGATCTCCCGCTCCGCTCATAGCTAGGAACGTTATTAGATAATTTCGCACCCACAAAAAAAAAAGATACTACTATAATAATATTTGCCTACTTGGCTTTATATTTCGGGACCTTCAGATGACTAGAAAAATACGGGTGTACTATAGCTACTTGTCTACCTAACCTTTCGGGAAAAATAGATGTTAATTTGACAATCGTTACGGGCCGTCAGATATACGAAAATCAGTCAGCCAGTCTTACCAAGGGGTATGGTATTTTCCAGTAACTGGGTTGAGGAGGTCAGATAGGCAGTCGTTCTATGTAAAATACTGGTACTCAGCATCCGGTTAGACTGGAAGCTGACCCCAATATAGTTGGGTCTAGCTAGGGAGATGATGATAAGTATACCAACAGAGACAAACTGTGACTTACTTGCAGAACAGTAGATCTTTCTGCTGTTTCTTGGCGGCGTTTTTTTCCTTTTTGGCGCGAGACATTAGGGGCGTGTTCTCTGTGTCGATTTCTTCAACTGTAAAAATAGAAAAAGTTATTTATAAATGGAAAATAATATTAATAAAGAGAAGTAGAGAACAGGCGAGAACAGTGGTGGTACAGTGGTAACGGCCATGAGTTACAATGCCATAGGTTCGAACACACGCAAGTGCTTTACATTATAAGCCTATAATTTCCCCACTGCTGGGACACAGGCCTACTCTTGCAGAAACTTAGGGCCACAATCCACCACGCGGGCCCAGTGCGGGTCGGTAGATGTCAAATGCCTTCGAATTTCATGGGAGCAGAGGTAATTAAATAATTTTCACAATGTTAGCGACTGTGAGCTGTAGGTTCGAACCCAAACAGGCGGTGTTCCACTCGCGGCTGTTACAATTGCAATTTGCTGTCCATCGTCATGGACGAAGACTTTTGGCCTCAGGACATGGTGTTCCGTCGCTTTCGCGGACAAGTGCCACAGGACAGCTCACGGACAAGCTAGTGAAGTGTTACTAACATAGTTTAAGGTACTATTTTATTAACACAAGATTTGTGTAATACCTATGTATGTTAGTTTGTAAGGTATATGTCTATGGGTCTTTGTCACCTGAAAATAAATGTTTTTATTTTATTTTTTTATTTGTATGTTGATAAAAATGATTCACGACCGTAACAAATATGAATTATAATCATTTAAATCATCAATACGACCCTCTAAGTTCATATAAACCCATTGAATTTATTTTTCATGAAACAGTCAGCCATATTTGTTACCTTACTATCGGACTTCCCTTTTAAGCACCTGCAGAAACAAAAAATAATATTCTATGGTATTCCATATACATTTGGACAGTCTTGAAATCGGTCGTTTAATCAGAAAAGTGACCAGAGAGTGAACAAACGTACCATCTATTTGTGAGTCAGTGTCATCATGCTGTAGGGCTCCGTTGCCGCCCACATACTGTATAGCACGACGCTTCTCTGGAGGACCCTCCTCCGCACTCAGCTCACCTGTTAAATAATACAAATAATTATTTAATTCCTCCTTTTATTAATATAAATGGAAGGAAGCAGCCTTTGCCCCTCTTCAGAGCCCAGGCTACCTATCTGTCAAATATAAAGATCACTTCAATTGTTTTGTGGAAAGATACCCTACAGATAATATTAGCTATTGCCTGCGAATTCGCCTGCGTGAAGGTTGAAAAATGTTTCATGGGAACATGCTAGCGGAATAAAAAAAAAGTAAGCCAGTCTTAATCCAGGTCATGGTCTACCTGTACCCAAATTTTCATCTAAATCTGTTCGGTTAGTACGTGAAAAGGTAACGGATAGATAAACAGAGTTGTCTTCACGTTTATAATCCTAACTTCTTTACATAGTATAAAACAAAGTGCTTGTACGTATAGATCTTTTAAACTGCGCTACGGATTTTAATGCGGTTTTCATAAATAGACCAAGTCATTCAAGAGGAAGGTTTATACAGGATGTAAGGGTAAACCAGTGAATTGGTTTCGTAAATAGAACGTAAAATCAATGAAAAAAACAACCTGTTTTTTTAAAGAAAATCTGCATTTTTTTCCACAAGAACATTTCACCCTATACGCGAGGGCAACAAACTTGCGTCTCAATACGCCGCGTTGCCCGACGCCGACGCACGGGTCGCGACCCCAGTCAGTCAGCTGTCAGTCTCGCTAGCGAGCGCACGTAACGCCGCGTCGCAAATTCGTTCTAAGCCTTTTTAGGTTTTTTTTTTTTTTCTTAACTCACTCTGTTATTTTATATTTAAGTCAAACTACCCATGGGTTAAGTGACAACGGTGTTTACCTACATCCTGTATGTATAATACGAGGGTAAAGCCGCGGCAAAAAGCTAGTATATTATGAATGCGAATGTCAGCCCACGTAAACACGGACGTAATATAATAGCGGCGAGATTTTTTGCGCACTCAATCTTCAATTCACTGCTTAGCGTTGAGAGTTGAAAATCGAACACAGAGTTTTTTCGACGCGCTGAGACTCACTCGCACTGCACTCTGTTAGATTTTCAATCCTCAGTTCCACATAGAAAGTTGAAAATCCAGAACTAGAAAACATCCCACCGCGATTTTAATACGTCAACTAAGTTGATTTGTTTGTAACGCTTTCACAGTAAAACGGCCTAACGGATTTGTATGAAATTTAGCACACAGATAGACCATGATTTAGGTAAAGACATAAGCTACTTTTCATGTTGGAATGCAAACGAAGTTGCAGACAAAAGCTAGTATTAGAATGGATTAGTATGGAAGTGTGTATAGTATAGATTTATGAGTATTCAAGACCTAATAGAACAATCAATGTTTCTAACTAAAAAAACTGTAGTAGACGTCTTGGCACGAATGAACAGTATAAGCCGCTGGTCCCAACTAACATTTGTAGATCTTTGACCGTCGTTACGGGTTGTCAAAAGCCCGAAAGTCTGACAACCAGTCTTACAAAAGACTTATCGTATTACCCAGTAACTGGGTTGTGGTCAGATAGGCAGTCAAGCCTTGTTAAATACTGGTTTTCAGCTGCATCATCTGCCAGGGTCGCAAATTTATTCAAAGAGTTACCGTACCCTGGCACAGGCAACTGAAGTACTACTAACTCTATAACACTGTAACTGTTTTTTTTTTTTTACCATTTTATTTGTATTAATCCGAAAGTTTCTTTGTTCTTTTTAATGTTTTCATGTCCTGTGCGTGTCAAAAATAAAATATTTTTCTTTCTTTCTTTGAAGGAACACGGGTGGGTTTTAGTCAGTAAAAATCTGACACGCCCTCCCGCTCCGCCCAGAGCGGGAGAAGTCTTTTGATGATACAAAAAAAAAAGATGATAGTGTCTGATTCAACACCTTTTTTTTTGTGGGTGAGATATCATTAAATGGTCGCTCTGGGCGGAGCGGAAGGGCGTGTCAGACTTTTACCGACTAAAACCTACCCGTGTTCCTTCAGTTGCCTGTGCCAGTGCCACGGTATCTCTTTCGAATAAATCTCGCGACCCTGGCAGTGATTCAACACCTACTGAACCAGTCAACGCCTCTGAATCAAATATTCGCACACAAAAAATTAAGTTCGCGTTACGTTGCGTTTCGTCGCAGTCTTCTACGTTCAGCAGCGAATGGTTCGACCTCGTCCTTCTTGTTCTCTGCGTCGCGTCGACTCGCGTATGTCGTTTTCGCAGGCCACCTCATAAGATAAACGGAAAAATAATAACAAAGGTTTTTCGGATTGAAACTTCAAAACATAAAAAAAATAAAAACAAAACAAAAATCCGAAAAATGTGGTGTGTGTGTGACATTTTTTAGAATTGGTTCTAGAGTAACAGATAATCATTTTATGGGTAACCCTCCCTTTTCTGAGTGTCCGTGAGTGTCCCCCTTTTAACCTAACACACTGTTATCATCCCCATTCACAATGTGAGATCAGTTCCAAATGTATGTGATGCCAATGTAAACAAATGGATTAAAAATATCACAAGTTTTTACTAGTTAAAAGTACTTTGATTTGATTTTAATTTAAAATCTTTTTTTTTTTCTACAGTCCGAACCGTAAATACTGTAAAGTTGCAACCTAAACATAGATTAATATATTACTAATTTCTTTTTGTGAGTGACTGCGTAAGAATTTAACATTTACACGGCTTTTTTACACTTCCATCAGATACATTTGGGTTAGACTTTAGAAAATATTGTTAGTAAGAGAAAGAGAGGCGACGGTCCAGTAGTTGAGTGCAAAATGGCGCTTTTATCATTTCTAACGTAAAGATATTATCATGGACCTTCGTCCAGATCGTAGTATCACACAGGGTCGTAAATTGTATGGAAATACATATATGGCTTAAGGTCGGTTAAGCTACGTATATACAGTGAAACCTGGTTAATTGGGATCTCAAGGGACCAAGAATTATGTACCAATTATTGAGGGCTCCATTAATCCTGTTTTCAAATTAAGCAGGTTTAAAATTATAGTTGTCTCATTTACAGAGGCCCCCGCTTATAGAGGTCGAAATGTACCGTTATTCCATTTTTCTGATAGAAGTTATCATTTTTCAGATACTGATAACGTTTTATATTTACGTTTGGACATTTTGTACACTTTTATTCCTTGTTTATAGGTCAAAACCTGAGTTAGTACTGACAAACAAAGCATGTGCGAAAGTCATTCAAATTTTTGTAAACAAACGTGTCAAAACCTGTCCCAATCTGATTAATTTTTCTCACTTATACAGGGAATTCAGCTACAGAGTCCCAGTTATAGAGGTAAACATCGAAAAAATCTTAGAATTCAAATCGCATTTGGTTAAATGCGATTTGAATTCTAAGATTTTAGCCTGGTTAGGTTCGAAAAGTCCCAATCACATACAATACATACAGAAGGCTACACATCATGCTGTACATTTCCAGTTTTAGTTAAGCTCGCATTGTTTACATACGCCGTACAATGAGAAGTCAGCTTATAGTGGAAATTTATAGGTTGACTAGTTTTTGCCCGTGGCTGCGCCCGCGTGGATGTCGAAAAATATCCCACAATAACGTAATACCGGGATTGAAAGTACCCTATGTGTTAATCCAGGTAAACAATGTCGTATCGCACTGCTTGCTTTGTCTTATCCGACCCAGAGAATAAAAAGTTTCACAGAATATTCAAGCCCACAATTTCATCTTCATAGGGATGGAATTAAAAAAAACCCTTTCTTAGTGGATACCTATTCTTCACAAAGAACAAACCCTCCAAATTTCATGTTTCTAGGACCAGCGGTTTAGGATGTGCGTTGATATATCAGTCAGTCAGTCACTCAGAACTTTGAATTTTATATATATAGATAGATAGATGTGCAGCCATGTGTACGTGCACGTCAATGATAATATTTGCTACGTTAGAAATGATACGAGCGTACATTGTTAGACCCTAACAAACACATGAAACTCACCCGTATGATGATTCAATCCGTTCTCACTGTCAGCGAGGGTGTCATCCATCTTGTCGTCATGTTTCTCTGGAGTGTGGAGGGCGGAGCCCGAGCATTCTTCAGCTGTGGTCGATGTTGATGCGTGGGATGCTGCTGGGCTGAAATGTGGGATAGAAGAGGTATTTAGTAACTTGTGTGAAACTTACATTCGGGTTAGAAAAAGCTAGTGTAGACAAAAATTTATGATATTTGAAATGAATCCAAAGGTCGGGTCGGCTGTCACTGAAAAATAGCGCTGGGACTCTGTCTCGCATAGGGTCACAGCATTATGATGAGTGATGGCCGTTTTGCGTGGATGTGACGCATGTTTTCCCACACCTTATTTTTTATTTTTGTATACTTCTGTTCTTTCTGTGCGTCATGTTGGCCGCAAAATATACATATTTTCTTTCTTTCTTCTTTTGGTATTCATCATCATCATTTCACCCGGAAAACGTACACTGTTATGATGGTAAAATGCATAGAGAACTGTGCAGGACGCCCATAGATTGATTAAGTAATAATGTGTATTGTACAGGACACCCATAGCATAGATCGCTTATGTGATAATATACATTCTATGTACTGTAATAATATGTAACTATGTATGATCAATGTAAATAATAGCACCTATAATTTAGTTTAGATATAGTTTGATTCTATTCAATTTAGGAACTAAGAATCTTTGTAATTGCGATCTATTCCGGAGTCAAGTTTGGTCAAATCAGAACGTGTCGAAACCTGTCCAAACCTCGAGACGCTCTTGCCTGCCTCTGATTGGTGGACTCGGAGTCGATCGCAAAAACCTAAAACTTAATTAGTTATGTCATTGGATAATTTAAAATTTGATAACTCGGCGCAGTCGGCGCAACTTGCACCTATGTGTTTTAACTATAAATATAGGCATGTTCGAATTTTAAGTTAGTTGTAAGAACCACGCCATGGGCGACTGATTAAAGAAATAAATACGTCTTCAAGTTTTAAAGTGAGTTTTAATAAGTGAACCGAATAGTAGTTCCTCCAATCCAGCAAATAAATAGATGTGAGACCTATAAACCTCACATTGTCTGGTCCTTCGCGAGCCGGATTCGAGTGAAAACGCTATTAAACAAGACTCCAGTGTGAACTTATTTGAAGAATATTTATAACAACTCATCAAGAACAATGCCAGTTACGAGGTCTACAGGGAAAAAGGGTAGACAACCGTCGACTACAGCTACAGAACGAACCGAAACCGCTACTGAAAACGCAAATGAAGCAGCGACTGAAACCACTACGGAAGCCACTACAGAAGCCACTACTGAGACTACGACTGAGACGACCACTACGGAGCCTACGATAACGACAGCTGATACATCGGAGGCCCCCGCCGCGACCGAGTCAACAGTTAAACGCACAGCTAAACAAAGAGTCGCCGATGAACCTAAGAACAAAGAAAGTGGTCGCCGTATGAAGTCTACGAGTGAAAAAGTGTCGAAATCGCGTCGCGTAGCTAAAGCCAAGGCGGAGCTAGCACAAAGGTTAGTAGAACTAGCAACCGCACGCCTTGCCGAGGTCGAAGCTGAATCTACCGATGAAGATCTATCCTCAGTGGCCTCGGAAGCTGGCAATGATCAACGAGTGACTACGTGGCTACAAAGAAGTCAGCTACTCGCCATCGCCGAACGACCACATGAATCTAACGTAAAGTCGTCGACCGAACCTGCAGTTCCAGTGAACGCTGCCGTGTCCTGGAACATCCCGGCGACTTTACCGGCGGGAGTCAGCACTACTGAACCCGAGAACATGCTGCCAGTGAGCACTGCCGCCGCCTGGCAGCCGAACCTTGCGACTGAACAGCCGCACCTGAACCCACCGCCAGTGATCGCCGCCTGGCAGCCGAACCTTGCGACTGAACAGCCGCACCTGAACCCACCGCCAGTGATCGCCGCCTGGCAGTCAAACCTTGCGATCGAACAATCGCACCTGAACCGGCTGCCAGTGAGCGCCGCCTGGCAGCAGAACACCGCGCCTATGCAGCCACACCCGAACCTACAACCAGTGTACACAACCGCATCCTGGCAACCGAACTATGTGCCTGCGCAGCCGCAACCAACGTCAGCGTCGGCGGAACCCGCCGCTCCTTGGCCACAGAACTCGACGTACGTAACTACGAACACATCATGGCAACCGATCTACACTACGGCACCACATCACGACTACACGACGGGCTACGCCGCCGGGACCCGGGTGCCACAGTCTATGCCATCTACGCACACCGCACGTCAGCCTACAACAATGACCGTCCAAGAACCAAGGACGGACTTGAAAGAACTTGCTGCTGCGATCACGCACGCTGTGCAATCTACACAGTACCAGCAGCCCACGAGATACACCGAACTACCCTGTTTCAACGGAGCTCATCAAGACTGGCTCACGTTTCGCGCCGCCTACTATGAGACGGCACATAGACTAACAGCAGGGGAGAACATGTCCAGACTTAGAAGAAGCCTTCGAGGTCTAGCCAAGGAAGCTGTACAGGGTCTATTAATAGTGAATGCAGACCCAAGTGAAGTTATGAAATCACTCGAGCTACGCTTCGGTCGTTCAGACTCAATTGCAATGGCTGAGATAGAACGTCTACGAACTCTACCGCGCCTCACCGAATCTCCGCGTGATGTTTGCACCTTCGCTACTAAAGTTGAAAGTATAGTTGGAACTCTGCAAGCACTGAACTGTGGACATTATCTTTACAATCCCGAAGTAACTAAAGCTATTGTTGAGAAGCTCACACCTACCTTGAAGAGACAGTGGTACCAGTTTTCAGCGATGAACTCCAGAACTGAACCTGATCTACTGAAGTTCACCCGATTCATCAAGATCGAAGCTGAAATATGCAGCCCGTACGCCCTGCCTGAAAACATCGCTGCAACCGCACAACCTACTCAACAGAACACGCAGCGACGCCAGCAACGGGTACATGCCACGCAAGAAACTAACAAGCCGAAGTGTGGTTTATGTGAACGACAGGGACACAGCATCATAGAATGTGAACAATTCAAGAAAGCAACTGTCGATGTTAGGTGGGACATAGCTAAGAAGAATCGGTTGTGTTTTCGTTGCCTCAAATACAGAACAAAGCAACACAGCTGTAAACCAAAGAAATGCGAAATAAACGACTGTGTCCACCTACATCACAAGATGTTACACGCCGACAGGAAGAAAGAAGAACCCGAGTGCCCCAACGAAGAACAAGAGAAGGTACATTCAGCGTGGACCCCTAAGGTGTCATTCCTGAAAATAATACCAGTACACCTTTCTGGACCGGCGGGAGCTGTGGATACCTACGCGCTCTTGGATGATGGCTCCACGGTAACACTTATCGACGAGAGCCTGGCCAGTCAGATCGGAGCAGAAGGATCATATGAACCACTACGTATATCATCCTTCGATGGCGAACCCACAATCGACGTGACATCTCGTCGAGTGAACTTCTGCATCAAGGGACGTCACACAGTTGAACGCAAGTTACAGGCAAGAACGGTGAAGCAGCTAGAGTTGGCTGCACAGAGGATACCTGGAGAAGCAGTCAGGCATTGTGAACATCTTCGAGGCATAGCCAAAGATATAGTGACTGAAGATGCAAGACCCAGACTCCTGATCGGCCAAGACAACTGGGATCTTCTCATCACAATAGAAATCAAAACAGGAAAGAAGAACCAACCAGTGGCATCACTAACGCCACTCGGTTGGGTCTTGCACGGCAGCCACACACGAGCGCTTGGCCACACAGTGAACTTCATCAGACATGCTGACACAGACGACGATCTTCATGAACTTGTGAAGGAATACATCACAATGGATAACATGCAAGTCAATCCAAGGAAACCCATCAATGATCCGGATGAAAAGGCACTTCGTATTCTACAGCACCATACGAGGAGGACCACAGAAGGACGGTACCAAACTGCTCTATTATGGCGAGAGGAGAACATAAAAATGCCAGACAACTACGATAGCGCTATGAACAGGCTCATCAGTGTGGAAAAGAAAATCGATAAAGATCCAGAACTAAAGAAGAGGTACTATGAACAAATGGAAGCACTAGTGTCAAAGGGATACGCCGAACCAGCTCCATCGACCACGTCAGAACATAGGACTTGGTACCTACCTCACTTCGCGGTTTTCAATCCAATGAAACCGGACAAGTTAAGAATTGTCTGTGACGCTGCAGCCAAGACCAGAGGAATATCGTTAAATGATCAACTGCTCACGGGTCCAGATCTTCTGCAATCATTACCAGGCGTTATAATGCGCTTCCGTCAGCACTCAATCGCCGTGACCGCTGACATTACTGAGATGTTCTTACAAATAGAACTTCGACCAGAAGACCGGGACGCTCTCCGCTACTTATGGCGAGGAGACCGAAGAGACAACCAGCCACCTGAAAAATACCGTATGAAGTCGCTGATCTTCGGAGCCTCTTGCTCGCCAGCTACAGCGATATATGTGAAGAACACAAACGCCGAGAGATTCCAACGTGACCAACCAGAGGCAGTCGAAGCCATCAAAAGGAAACATTACATGGATGACTATTTGAACAGCTTCGACACGTTAGAAGAAGCAGTAAGAGTCTCACAAGCAGTGCGTAGCATTCACAGCGAAGCACATTTCGAACTCAAGAAATGGTCATCAAACTCTACCGCCCTTCTTGAAGCACTAGGGGAGATAACCGAGACTGAAAACACCATCAAGCTGGAAGACGACATCCAGACAGAACGAGTTCTCGGTCTGATATGGAGACCAATAGTAGACTCACTTGCCTTCAATCTAAACCTAACACGCATACCTCAGAACGTCCTACAGAACGACACGCCTACTAAAAGGGAAGCCCTCCGAATAGTCATGTCCTTATTCGACCCATTGGGACTTGTATCGCCGGTGACCATCAGAGCCAAGCAAATACTGCAAGAAGTTTGGCGTCGTGGAACAGCATGGGACGAAGCCCTAGACAGTGACCTAGCCGCAAGCTGGAGGAAATGGCTCGCTCATCTCAGAGCACTTGAACTTGTCTCCATTCCCCGAACTTATCCAGGCTTCAGCGCTACGGAATCACTACAGCTGCACATATTCACCGACGCAAGCGAATCTGCATACTCAGCAGCATTATATTGGCGAACGGTCACCAGCGACGAAAGAACCTACGTCTGCCTGATAACAGCCAAAGCCAAGGTGGCACCACTGAAGCTAATGTCAATTCCAAGATTAGAGCTGCAAGCAGCAGTGCTTGGTGCAAGAATGGCGACAGCGGTTAAGGAAGAACATGAAAGAGTACCAGAATCAACCACGTTCTGGAGCGACAGCAGAACTACACTGTCATGGATCAGGACTGGAGCCAGGTCTTACAAACCATATGTCGCTCACCGCATTGCAGCCATCGAAGAACATAGCTCCACCAACGAATGGCGCTGGATCCCGACCAAATTGAACCCAGCAGATGACGCTACGAGAGATGTACCCGAACACTATGATGCAGATCACCGCTGGTTCCACGGTCCCGAATTCCTCCGAGGACCCCCAGATACATGGCCAGCTGATGAGAAGAACCCTGTCATAATCACAGGAGAAGAAAGAACCTGCAGCGTCGTACACAAGAAAGTGCAGCTCAGCGAGGCTATACCAAAAGTCAATAGATTCTCGCGCTGGGAGAGGTACCTACGAGCCACAGCACGAGTTCTACAGTTCCTGCAACTCTGCGGCCAATCAGGGGAGAATATTAACTACAAGAGAACCAAGAAGAACAATAGCAACGACCCTGATTGGAGAAGGGGTGAGCAGATGGTGCGGGTCAAACCGAAAGAGAGACTACAGGTCACAAATAATCACCTACCTCTCGCTGCTGAACTCTTACACCGCGCCGAAAGTCTGATCCTGAGAGCTTCACAACAACAATCCTTCCAGGAAGAAATAGAAGCCCTGAAGAACAAGAAGCCCATCTCACGAAGCAGTCGCCTACACCCATTGTGCACAGAATTCATCGAAGGAGAGATTCGTCTGAAAAGCAGAATAACCGCCATGACGGACATCACAGAGCGCCTGAAGAAACCCATGATCCTAGATGGAAACCACGCCACGACACGATTATGGATCGAACACGTCCACCGTAAACTACATCACGCGGGTACAGAGACCATAGTCAACGAGTGTCGTCAGCAACATTGGGTGCTACGTCTACGACCAACTGTGAAGAACATTATAAGCAAGTGTCTGCGATGTCGTATAAAGGCAGCCTCTCCCCCTCAACCAATGACAGGGGACCTCCCTTCCTGTCGATTAGCACATCATCAGAGGCCATTCACTTACACCGGCTTGGACTACTTCGGACCATTAACAATCACAGTGGGACGAAGTCATCAGAAGAGGTACGTTGCCTTATTCACGTGCCTGACAACGCGCGCCATACACCTTGAACTTGTGGTATCGCTCAACACAGATTCAGCGATCATGGCTTTACGACGTATGATGGCACGTCGAGGATGTCCAGCACAGCTGTGGTCCGACAACGGGACGAACTTTCACGGCGCCGAAAAGGAACTGCGAGCAGCCATCTTCGCGGCTACAGCAGAGGAAGCGTCGAAGAAGATGATCGACTGGCGATTCATCCCACCTGGGGCACCATTCATGGGGGGCGCCTGGGAACGTATGGTGAGGTCGGTGAAGACAGCACTAGCCACCACAATGAACGAGCGGTTCCCGAGCGAAGAAGTGCTCAACACACTCCTCATCGAAGCCGAACACACAGTGAACAGCCGACCACTTACACACGTGTCAGTGAACCCCGAAGATCCTGAAGCATTGACGCCCAATCACTTCATTTTGGGCGGTCCAGGTCGCATCGCGACTCCAGGGGAATTCGACGACAGTGACTTACGTCTACGAGCCAGTTGGCGTGCAGCTCAAAGGCTCGCCGATATATTCTGGGCCAGATGGACTAAGGAATCGCAGAGAGCCACACACTAAAGGCATAATTCCCAAGGTCGACGACCTAGTGCTCATCGTAGATGGCAACCTCCCAAGAAACATGTGGATCAGAGGACGCATCTGTGCTACATTCCCCGGCCCTGATGGAGTGGTGCGCACAGTGGACGTATCGACGAAAGGAGGTATCCTGCGACGTCCAGTGAAGAAGATAGTGGTGCTATCAATAGACCACGACGATCCTGCACCGGAAGCTACGACTGCGACGCCAGCAGCGGACGACGCACGGCGGGAGGAATGTGCAGGACGCCCATAGATTGATTAAGTAATAATGTGTATTGTACAGGACACCCATAGCATAGATCGCTTATGTGATAATATACATTCTATGTACTGTAATAATATGTAACTATGTATGATCAATGTAAATAATAGCACCTATAAGTTAGTTTAGATATAGTTTGATTCTATTCAATTTAGGAACTAAGAATCTTTGTAATTGCGATCTATTCCGGAGTCAAGTTTGGTCAAATCAGAACGTGTCGAAACCTGTCCAAACCTCGAGACGCTCTTGCCTGCCTCTGATTGGTGGACTCGGAGTCGATCGCAAAAACCTAAAACTTAATTAGTTATGTCATTGGATAATTTAAAATTTGATAACTCGGCGCAGTCGGCGCAACTTGCACCTATGTGTTTTAACTATAAATATAGGCATGTTCGAATTTTAAGTTAGTTGTAAGAACCACGCCATGGGCGACTGATTAAAGAAATAAATACGTCTTCAAGTTTTAAAGTGAGTTTTAATAAGTGAACCGAATAGTAGTTCCTCCAATCCAGCAAATAAATAGATGTGAGACCTATAAACCTCACAAGAACGGTGCTGTCCATTCTCTAATAAGTCGGCAATTGGAACTAAGACAGACCCCAGAGGTCTAATTGTATGCTTTGTGTAATAATAGGTTGGGGAAAAAGTTTCTTCGCATTTTTTAAGAAAATTCAAAACATTTTTTAATAAAATTTATTTACATTTAACTAAAGTATGTAGGTACCATTTTGTTCGATAACTTTTTGCCATCTTGTAGGTAGGGACATGATCCTATTGCTATAGATATTTTGGGACTTCTGGTCAAAATACCGCGACAAGTGGTTTTGGCAGTCCTCTCGTGATGTTAACCTGACACTGCCTAAAGAATTCTGAAGAGACCGAAACAGGTGGAAATCTGAAGGTGCAAGGTCAGGACTATACGCCGGATGCATTAACACCTCCCAGCCAAACTCTCTTAATTTTTGTTGGGTGGCTAAAGATGTGTGAGGTCTAGCGTTATCATGATGAAAAACCACACCCCTTCTGTTGATTAATTCCGGCCGCTTTCTCTCAACTTCTTGCTTTAATCTCATCAGTTGTTCGCAGTAGAGTTCAGAATCGATGGACCTGCCTGGTGGTAACAGCTCATAATGAATAATGCCCTTCCAATCCCACCACACACACAGCATCACCTTGTTGCGAGTTAACCCGGGTTTCGCCACAGTCTGTGAAGCCTGACCGGCCTTTGACCACTACCTTTTTCGCACGTTCTTGTCATACGTGATCCACTTTTCATCACCAGTTATCAGCTTCTTCAAAAATGGTTCGGTTTCATTACGTCGTAATAAAGAATCACAAATGAGTACACGGTTCATTAGGTTTCTTTCAGTGAGCTCGTGAGGTACCCAAATGTCGAGCTTTTTTGTGTCCCCAGTTTTTTTCAAATGCGCCAAAACTGTTTTGTGGTCAATTTCCAGTTCTTCAGCTACGTCGTAACTACTGGTATGCCGATCTTGCTCCACTTTTTCAAAAATGGCATCCATTTTATCCGTAATAGGGCGACCAGAGCGACATGCATCTTTGACATCAAAATTTCCGGATTGAAAACGCATAAACCAAATTTGTGCTACTCTCACAGACACTACACTAGGTCCATAAACATCGCAAATTTTTTTCGCGGTTTGCGTTGCATTTTTACCTTTTTTGTAGTAAAATTTTAAAATGTATCGAATTTCTTCATTAGATTCACTTATCTTGACGGTACGAAAAACAAATGAAAATCACACATTTTTCTAATTTGAATTTGGAATTATGTTCTTTAAAATTTAAACTTTCAATGATACCAAAACCAGCCAGATACAAATAGTATAGCCAAAGAGATTTTATTACAAGTTCAAACATACTATAATGCGAAAAGACTTTTTCCCCAACCTAATATAAGGAACAAGGAGTTCATTGAGGAGAAAATACAGAATTTCTATGATGTCTCGGAAAGACTTTTCAAAATTAACATTCATTCGGCCTTCACACTAATTCGGTACTGTTGTTTTGGACCAAAATTAACGTATAACCTTCGTTCCTCCCATTTATGGAAGCATCCACAACTTTTAGAGAAAGTAGACCAAATTATTAGAAGCACTTTAACTTCGATCCTAAATGTGGCCCTGGACGACCGAGCATGGCAGCAAGCCACACTTCCCATTCGCCTGGGTGGACTCGGCGTCCGCAAAATTTCAAGTATAAGTTTACCAGCCTTCCTCTCCTCGGTCCACAGTACCGATAAATTAACCAGGAATATTTTATCTTCCACACTGGTCGATTTAGAAGTACCGTGTTTGACCGATGCGTTGAATGCTTGGAAAATGACTTGCCCAAATACGGTTTTGCCCGACAACCCGTCCTCTCAGAGACAGTGGGACGTGCCGCTCTGCAGTATTTTACGGAATAACCTAATAAACACGTCACCTAATACTGTTGAGCGTGCCCGTCTGCTGGCTGTGGGAGAATGGGAGTCAGGCTTGTGGCTTCAGGCGCTCCCATCATCCACCGTAGGTACTATGATGGATGACTCATCGTTTCGGCTCGCTACGTGTCTCCGCTTGGGCGCACCTTGTGTTGCTCCGCACCGTTGTCACTGCGGTGAAGCTGTCGACAGTCTAGGGCACCATGGCCTGTCCTGCTGCAGGAGCGCAGGCCGAATAGCACGACACGCCAGCATAAACGATATTATTCGTCGAGCTCTTGTCACCGCTGGCGTACCAGCGGTATTAGAACCAAACGGCTTGGTACGTGACGATGGGAAGAGACCAGACGGCATGACGTTGTTGCCTTGGAAGGTGGGTAGGCCTCTGGTGTGGGACGCAACCTGTGTCGACACCCTTGCGCCATCTCATGTTCTTAGCACGGCGGGCTGTGCAGGCGCCGCTGCTGTGGCTGCCGAGACCCTCAAGCGGCGCAAATACTGTAACCTTATAGGTAACTACAGTTTTGAGCCGTTTGGGGTTGAAACGCTCGGGCCATGGGGCCCGAGTGCGCGTCTCCTTTTTAAGGAAATCTCTCATCGACTGATTGACACTTCATGTGACCAGAAGGCTGGCTCATTCTTTGGCCAACGAATTAGCATTGCCATTCAACGTGGCAATGCTGCCAGTCTTCTGGGCACGTTTCCAGATGACAGCGATGCGGACGAGTACTTCGACCCCTAAGTGTCTTTTGTTTTTTTTTTATTTGTTTGTATAGTTAGTTATTTATTTTATTTTTAATGTTATTAATGTATAGTTATAGAAAATAGTTAGTAACCATCTCCTAAAAGGTCGATACCTATCTCGATCTCTTGAAATGAAACGTGTGTAAAACACAAAATGTCTATTGAGAATGAGGAACAAGTATTTTATAAAAATAAATAAATAAATAATATATAACTATCTGCATACAAATATCACTAAGTATTCAGGCCTGGCATGCCGAACCTTGCAGCGGACTCCCTCTCCCGTGTCTTGAAATCGTAGATACATCTGCATAGTTACGATCACTTCAAAGCCCTTAGTCACCAGAAACCTTTCTCTCCATATCATAATTCACACAGTCCATCCATCGTTTCTTTGGTCTCCCTCTACTCTTATAGCCGTCGACATTCATACTCAATACTTTCCTCATTCCTCCGCCCTCATTAGGTAATCTGCGACATTGTTTAATTCATATTTAAATCGTGAATTTGTAATTATTTTGCATGCAAGTAATACAATTTTTGTATCGCTAAACACGTGGACATTATATAAAAACCAAACTGTAACAACTTTATACCATGTTTAAAGCAAATAAAGACTAATCTATCTTATCTTATCTACCTATCTCATGACAACCGAGTCCCACACAACTTTTCAGTTACCCCCGGCACTTTCAGACTTCCTCTTATGTACTCATTTCTTATTCTATTCCTTCGTGTAACACCACACATCCCTCTTAACATTCTCATCTCAGCTGCATGCAATTGCCTTTCATTCATCTCTTTTATGGCCCAAAATTCTGATCCACAGTCAAGAACACACTCATAAAAAAAAATAACTTTGAAAGCGCCTTTACAGGGCATCGCCTTATTTGACGTGCAGTTGACCTTAGTGTGACCGCAAGTGTCTTAAAAGGCGACTAAGGGACTTACTAGAGAATGGGCAGCAGCGTTCTCTATGCATTTTACCACCATACTGCGATCGCCAACCCGCCTGCCAAGCGTGGCGATTGTGGCAAAGCCCCCCAAATTGGGGGAGGCCTATGTCCAGCTGTGGACGTCTTTTGGCTGAATGATGATGATAATGATATCCGACGAACCTGGTTACTTACCCGTTTTGGTGATTGTGCATGATAAAGACTATTACACGCTTTATATTAGCTTCACTTGTATGTTTGTTTGTAACCGACTCCTTACAGCGCGATTTTGACCCACTTTAAACGACCACGGTGCTTACTCTCGAATATAATTCCAATAGATCGACATTAGAATTGTCAGTCAAACGTCAGTGATTGTCTGGACTCACTGAGTCTAGCCAATCCCTGACGTTTAACTCAACCAACTGACGTTTGACTAATGTCGATCTATTGGAATTATATTCGAGAGTAAGTACCAAGATTTCATTTAAACTCTGTAGACTTATCGAGGACCGATGACAATACTATAATTTCATAAATTTGTGCCATTATCCTTGCCAGGGTTACCAGGACAGCAAAAAAACTGTCTTCGAAAACTACGCTGACATACGTCACAAACTACGCTGACATACGTCTCAAAATTCGAAACTCCTAAAAAAATTGAAAATAAATAATAGTTTTAAAGAAAACTAAAAAACACGCTTTCATAGAAAACCAAACTAAAAAGTAGAAAATAATGGAAAAAAAACCGTAGGGTGCCTGATATCAATAAAAAAAACCTTAAAAAGCAAAAAAACAAAGACTAACTAACTAAAAGACTAACTTTCTAGAAACAGCTAACGATTACAGCAACGTGTACATACCTAGGCACCATGTTCTGGTCTATATCGAGAGAGGCGTTGAGGTCTCGATGCTTAGCCTCTCTCTTCTTCATGTTCCGCGGCTTCTTGGGCGGCGCGCGGGAGATGCAATGCGAACAGTACCATTTGCCGCGCGGATTCTGTGGGAGAAAGATTAGAAAAGATATAATTTTGTGTATAATTGGAGTCTCCTAATACAGGCATTGTTTGCTTAAAAGGAGGTTCCAATCACGTCTAAACGTATTGTAAATGCTAATTGTGACCAATAAATTATTTTGTATATTGTATTGTATAATGTACCGTGTACCGCGTGGTGCCGGACGTAAAGAATAACACCACCCCATTTCTTCCCGTGGGTGTCGTAAAAGGCGACTAAGGGACTTACTAAAGAATGGGCAGCAGCGTTCTCTATGCATTTTACCACCATACTGCGATCGCCAACCAGCTTGCCAAGCGTGGCGATTATGGCAAAGCCCCCCAAATTGGGGGAGGCCTAAGTCCAGCAGTGGACGTCTGACGGCTGAAATGATGATTGTATAATGTTAATGAATAATTTCGAACTCATTTTTGGCACACCCATGACGAAAGCCGGGCTTGTCCACTTGCTGGTCACATCATCGTCTGCCTACTTTCTTCCTATATGTTAGGGTCGGCTTCCACTCTAAACGGATGCAGCTGAATATCAGCATTTTACATGAAACGACTTGCCTATCTGATATCCACAACCCAGTTACTGGGTAATACGATACCCCTTGATAAAGTCAAAACCAAAGCATTTATTTCAAATCTACGCTAATATTATAAATGCAAAAGTAACTCTGTCTGTCTGTCTCGCTTCTTTTCTGCTAAAATTACTGAACCGATTTAAATTAAATTTAGTACACAGATAGTTTAGAGCCTGAGAAAGGATATAGGCTACTTTTTATTGCGGAAAGTGGGTTTTAAGGGGTTGAAAGGGAGGTTCAAAGGTTGTAGGGAAGTATAGTCATTTTTAAAGCTAGAATGATGAAACTTTTATATTTCGCTTTTATTAAATAATATATATTTATGAATTATATTTAAAGTTTGTTAAATTTTTATCCTTAAGCGGGTAAATCAACAATAAGGAATAGGGGATGAAAGTTTGTACGATTTTGACGGGACTTTTATTGGCAGGTAGCTGATGTAATAAGGAGTAACTTAGGCCACTTTTATTTTAGAAAAATACCTGCTTTAATTTCCGACATCCACGCGGGCGAAGCCGCGGGCAAAAGCTAGTAGGCACATAAATGTCACTTCAGTCAACAGTTACATTAAAATAGAATTGATTAAAGTCGCCCATTCCAAAAGGTTCATAAGCTTCGTAAGGAGAAAAATGAGCAAGAAACTCCACAGATAAGACTGGTTGTCTTTCGACAGACTTTCGAGGTATTTCGGGCTTCTGATGAGCCGTATCGACTGTCATAGATCCGGGAAAGACGGCTAGACGTGCTTTGTGAGGCAAGGAGTGTTCATGTAGAGATGGTCACCCATCCACGGCCCAAGCGCAGGAAGCGTAGGTTAACCTAATCGATCGAACCGTGCGGCTGTTAATATTTTTTTATTACAGTTGGTTGTACAAAAACACTTATCTAAATACTATGCAGCATTACAACAAAGGGAGTGAGTGTTTTCGATGAACTCTGGCACCCAATGTAAGATTTAACTTGTGTTTAGGATGCCAGCGTCCTCGCCTAAAATATTAACACATATCAGTAGTTTTCAGACAAGCACAACATAAATATTAATATTAAGACTACTATTTACCAACAATAAATGCAACTATGATGTGGTTTATTAATGTACCTATGGGTATGTGTATGTGTTGAGAGGGGGATAAATATAGTGAAAACTTGTGTTTATATAAGTCTGTGTTAATCCAATTATAATAATAATAATTACTAATTATTATTATATTATTATTGAGCCACAAGCCCCCTCCGTGTTGGTCTCTAACACTTAAAGGATATTCCTCTTTCTATCGTCTCGCTGTTTGCTTGCTGATATTGTCACCTGATTTCATTTCGAGCCCGGTCCCAACAGTATTGAGTAATCGGCTTTTTGACTCAACCGTTATGCCTACATAGCGCTTTGTATAGTATTAAATTTTCTGAGCAGCATTGAGCCGCTTACTAGAGAATGGGTAGCAGCGTTCTCTATGCATTTTACCACTATACTGCGATCGCCAACCCACCTGCCAAGCGTGGCGATTATGGCAAAGCCCCCCAAATTGGGGGAGGCCTAAGTCCAGCAGTGGACGTCTTACGGCTGAAATGATGATGATGATTGGGCCGCTATGGGCCAGTGGTGGGCCACTAATGCCCACAGTGGGCTACTATATTACCTTCAAAAGCGGTGGGTAGTGACAGTCCTGGTGGTAGGCTCTGGAGCACAAGGCGCATGGAATGGTTCTAGTGTTGGCGTTGGCTCCTCCGCACACAATGCAGACGCGTTCGCCTCTAGCTTTATTTACGCATTCCCAGCAGTACCTGTAACATTTGTATATTTTAAACCTAGATAGCGCCGCCATTTCCTAGCCGATTGATCCCTGAGAAGAAATGTCGAAACTAACTCAAAGCTCATGGTGTCTTTAAATTTTAAAATCCACACATTTTTTTTTATTACTCGAATGTTATGTATTGTTTACCTATTGCCCAAATATTTCCGATTTTACCACTAATTTCAAAAGTTCTCCTCTAAACTAGTATAAATTTTTAGTATATAGTATGCTCACCAGTCCCCGTCAGGAATCTTATCCATCTGTGGCTTGAAACAATACGTGTGATAGCCCTTATCACAACCATCACACAGCAACAGCTGATCCTCGTTGTCACCGCTCAGGCAAAACTGACAGTTCTGCACACAGTATAAGGTAGAATATTAGTTGGCATGCTAGGTTTAAGTTGAGAAGGAAAGAAGGCTTATACCCAGCAGGAAGATTATTACGAGTTTTGAATAAACGACATAATAAAATAAAAACATGGTGTTTGTATTAATCATCAACTAAATTTCAAGAAGAATATTGCTTTCTCAACTTTCTGACAAAGAAAAGAAAGAGGCCGCACTAAAAGCTCTCAAAATGTCAACTATACCGTCTTTTGACAGGCCTGCTGGGATCGCGTGATTATTCGAACGAGATACCGTGAACGAGATACCGTGACCCTGGCACATGGGCATCTGAAAGAACACGGGTGGGTTGTAAGTCAGTAAAAGTTTGACACGCCCTCCCGCTCCGCCCAGAGTGGGATAGGTCATTTGATGATTTCCCAACCAAAAACAAAAAAGACAACTCACAGAATGTTGGTCAAAATGTTGATACAACAAAAACTACGTACAATTTAGCATGTTTCTGTCCCGACCGGATAAAATGTCTTGTGCAACGCCACAGTAGCCTCTTTTATTTTGTGGGTAAGAAATCATCAAATAACGTCTCCCGCGCTGGGCGGAGCGGGAATGTCAGACTTTTACTGACTAAAACCCACCCGTGTTCCTTCAGTTGCCTATATGCCAGGGCCACGGTAACGCTTTCGAACAAATCTTGTGACCTTGGCAGACGGTTGCCTCTAACGCTTACAACCATATCGCTATACTCAACGATCAGTATACTCTACTTGGTTCGTACAATTCTATAATATGTAATTATGTTCTTCTTTCATCTAATTTTATTTAATCCTTTACTTTCACTATTTTTTTCCATCATGTGCAGATAGCACACATGGACCCCATGTCCTAAGTGTCCCTCATACTTTAGACCTCTAACGCAGTTTTTCATAGATTAATTCATTTTTAAGAGTTTAAAAGCTCGTTTTTTGGTATCTATACTAAGAATTTATGTTTTATTTATATATACATTAAAAAATGCAATAAAAGCTATTTAGTGCAAATACAACAATAAATTAAAAAGTATGTCGTTTAAAAGACGATGATTCAAGTAACTTAAAAAAAAAACAAGACAAAAAAAATATCGTATCTCGATTACAGTGACACTTAGGACATGGGGTCTATGGGTAAAAGATAGTCCGTGCGCCAAATATCCTGTATAGTTACGTAATTTAACCGAATTCTATGACTGTATGTTTAATAACTAGTATTGACCGATAATTTGTATGAGTGGTGAAAACTGTTAATATAAGTCCAAACGTTAGTAACGGTCGCGGTCATAGAACGTGTGAGAAAGACGGCGAATACTTTGACTCTCGTGACATGGCTCCCACTTTTAGTGACCACAACTGTCACGATTCTTGACGTTTCCTATATAGACTCTCGTGTCATCTCGCTCCCACTTTTGATGACCACGACTGTCACCATTCTTGACGTTTACTACGATTGCTTTTTAATACGTACACAAATGGTCGGTGGGTCCATAATTATCAAAATTATATATTTACCACACTTTAAAAGATTGAGTATAAAACTAATTTTTTTTTTTCCTAAAACGACACATTTTTTCTAACTACTGATAAAATACCTTTGCGTGTTTTCGTCACTGGGACGTATGCTCGCGACCAGATGGGTATACGTACATGTCTCATACGTACCGCCTTCATGATGCTCTTGTCCCACGCCACGGCTGCCTCTAACGCTTGGACTGACATCGCTAGCTGTGCTGAAGTGTTGCAGCGGGCCACTGCTTCACGCCATGTTGCCAGGCCGCGGGCTATACCTTTGTTGTCTGCTGGGGAAGGAATTACGGTATATAACTAGCTGGGTCTCGCGGTTGCACCTGCGTAAGTCTCAATCCCGTAGGAATATCGAGATAAAACATGTGCCCTGATTCAGGGGTGGATATACTTATGTGCCAAATTTAATCTAAATCCGTGCAGTGGTTTTGTTGAAAGCGTAACTAACAAACATACATAAAAATAAATTAATTTCTCTTTATAATACTACTAGTACCTGAATGTCTGAATTCTCGGAGGGGGTGACCAAAGTGAATTAAGGTTTTTCTTATATTTTTATAGTATAAAATAGTTCAGGATTTGTACTTTTTTGTGGCATTATTTTACAATTTCATACATTTTTAAGACATATCTCCAAAATCTGAAGGGTATAAAATTGCAAAATAAGGCTACAAAATCCTAACTAATATTATAAATGCGAAAGTAGTTTCTTTGTTTGTTATAGTTTCACGATAAAACGGCATGAACTTTTAAGGATAAGTAACCTTGAAGCAATGGTTGACACCATCTTACGACCAACTCAGCCACCGTACGCGCTCATTGATCAAATCATCTTTTCACGAAATCACTCCCACAGGTTACAGGAAAGCACAACAAAAACGGTTCAATGCTTACCTTTCCCCTCGCCAGCGCTATCGGTGTTCTGCGGCGACGATGCGGACGCGTTGCCGTGTTCGGCTTGTAGTACGGCGCCGAGACTCACTTCTGTAGTACTGCGTAAAGTAAGATGAACAATCTATTATAGTTTTTATGTTTACCAGTCGTAGGGACTACTTTTCAGAAATTTTAGCAGTTCATGGGGAGATTTTATTCAGATGATTTTTTAATGATCTATTAAATTTCAAGTAATTTTTCTGTATAATGATCGGTAAACAAATGATAGAATTTCAAATTGTATTTGTAGGTACTCATTGCCCAATAGAAAAAAAAATGTATTTAAATAATTTAGATACGGTTGATTTTAGATGCTAAATTCCAAAATGTTGAAAACATACAATAATAAAAATAAAAACAATTTTGAAAAGCGTAAAATCCAATTCATGCATGCACTGATTAAAACCACCACCAAGTGCTTATTTTTTTTTTATTACTCAAAAAAGTAAACAAAATTCCGATTACTCAAAACTTTTATACAGGGCCGTGCCACACTGTACAAAGGTTCTGAGTAGACTTCTAACCTGTTACCATGCATGATGGATGATGTCTCTGCCTGTATTGTTCAGGTACTTAACAAAATCTTAAGGAATACCTACCCAGTAGCCTGCCATGGTCGCGAGATTGTTCGAAAGAGATATCGTGACCCTGGCATATGGGCAACTGAAGGAACACGGGTGGGTTTTAGTCAGTAAAAGTCTGACATGCCACTCCGCCCAGAGCGTGAGAAGTCATTTGATGATAACCAATCCAAAAAAAAAAGACCTACCCAGTATTCAGTGCTAAACATTGATTTCTATTTACTGTTAATGAAATAAATGATTTCCAAGTTCTATCGATTTCGACGTGGAAATGAAACCAAAAATGGTGAAGGAAAATGTCGTGAGAAAACAGGCATGTCTAGAACAAAAAAAAATCGAAGACATGTGACATCTACCAACCCGCGCTGGGCCCGCGTGGTAGATTACAGCCCACTCTCTCACACAGAGAGGAGGCCTGTGTCCCAGCGGTGGGAACGTTTTAGGCTGATTATGACTAACAAAAAGCTTAAGCAATATTAGGAACGAAAATATGGATGACTTGTGTGAAAGATGGCCAATGGGTAGGCAGAAAATCAACACTGATATGCCGACTAGCAGAGATGTATGAAAATGACCAAGCCCAAATATAGGGTTAGTTTTCAAAGACTTGCCAAATTTCAGGGCTCCGGCCATCAGACATAACTATTTTCTCCATGGGTCATCGTAATAAGGTATATGCGTGTAATTGAAAACTCGTTCGTTATTTGATACTATGTATAGAAGTCAAAAAACAAATTGCTATTTTTTTTTTACAATTTTTAAAACATTACTTATTTTTCATCTTTCTGATGGAACGGAACGCAAACTCGAAATGTGTCGTCTTCGAAAATGCGGGAAGCTACGTCTAAAACTATGTGAATAAATATATTTTCTTAGAAAACTGTTTCAATGGTCTCCTAAATTGGGAAGAGCGTTTTCTGCTTGAAAAAGCACAAGAAATAATTTAATTTCTATGATTTGTGGCTAAAACAGAGAGGAAATCAAAGCAGTACCGTGGTAAGTGACGTCACAATATGGCCGCGACAGTAACGGACGTTTGAACTGTAGTGGACCATTGTTTAATTTTAATAATATTTTTGAGCAACGGACCATATCTAGTAAAATTTTACTTTTAAAAATTTTCTTAGATTAAAATTAACGTGAAAAACAATGCATAAGTATTCCAAAGTGCGAAAAAAAATAGCCCTCCCATACATTTAGGTCGAGTAAGTAGGTTTGTACGTTACAATGATAAATAATCCGTCCCTTGGAGAAAGATGTCAGTTTGATGCACCACACCCTTAAATTTGGCAGTTATTTGAAAACTAACCCTGTACATTGAGTTGACGATGACTCCGAAAACATTTAAAAAGCTGAAGTGAATCTTGCACACAGAAAGATGGATAAATATGACGATGAAGTGAACTTTGAGACGACGACTAACGGACGGTTTGAAGTATCTCTCGATGTTAGCTTCCTGCAGTTGACTGCCGCATGTGACCGGTGATCGATGAATGAGGGTTTTCATGGAAATTCACGCCACCAGATGGCGCTACTTTGATAAGAGGTCTTCCAGTTCGACAATAAATATGTCTAATCGTATCAAGTCAAGTCACTGTTTTCCTCTGTCTGTTTCTCCGCTTCTTCTAAACCACTCAATGGATTTTGATACAGTTTTACTAAGTTTTAGAGAACGTCTTTCATATGTTTAGACGGGAGTTGATAGCTGCGACACAGTTTATAACTTTTGTAGCTATCATCATTTCTATTGTAATTTATGTCAATGTGTTTTTGTTCCTAACTAAAAACTTATACTTAAAAATTATATAAAAACTTATATTGTCTTCCGAAAGGCAATACATGCATTAAAAAGAAATCTCCCTGTATTGCCAACTGTATATTTTACTAGCAATCTATCGAGTTACTATATTGATTTTAACAATCCACATTCTCCCTGTATTGCCAACTGTATATTTTACTTTACTAGCAATCCATCGAGTTACTATATACTAAAAATAATTATGATGACTGATGACGTTCATCATTAGTTCCATTCGTACTCCACACACATTCCTCTATAAATCGTCATCTCAGTAGTCACCCCCTTTCTGTCTATATCATCATTCACACAGTCCATCCATCGTTTCTTTGATTTCCCTATACTCTTATAGACATCGACATTCATACTCAAAACTTTCTATCTCAATCATTCAGTCACAATTAAAGAAAACAATGTAGGCGTTGGACACTTCAGAAATAAACTTACTTGAGAAATAAATTGACTTACTTACTTGAAAGGTGAGACCTGACGTCTCAGTGCTGCCATCTAGTGAACGTCTTACAGAAAACCATCAATGAGTGACAAACGACGTGAACGGTAATGGCTGAAAGCGATGTTCGGAACCCAAACAGCAAGCATGACGATGACCCAACCACCAAGAGCGCAGTAGCAGCACGACACTCGTAATAAGGAGTGAAATACATTACCTAGCGTACCTTTGCACGAGCGGCGGCTTGAGGTACCTCCTCTCTATGTGTGCCTCTAGTGCCTGCAGCTTGGCCCTCGCGCGAGGGACGGGCTCGCCCTCCCCCGCGCTGCCAGTACTGCGCGCCGGCCGCCAGCCCTTCACCTGCATGGACGCGGCGGCTACGCGCTCTTCCAGTTGTTCCACCTACAATTATTATTCATGACGGATGAATGAAGGACGGCTTATAAAAGGTATTTACAAGGCAGATGTCAGTGGAACGCACGTCCTAGGAGGACACAATAGACTTTTCTGAAGAACCAGTAACGTCACTAACGTTATCGGTTCTTCAGAAAGGACAATTGCGTAGTACTCGCAACTGGCGTGCGTCTATGACAAATTTAAGAACGTAAATGAGGCAAAAGGAGTATGTATGGATCATAGCAGGTGGCGTTCTGTAGTTTCTGCCTGCCCCTATGGCAACAGGGCGTGGTTTTATGTATGTGTGTAAATAAATATATTTGGGAGAATACAATAAAAAGGCGAACCTTTTGACAAAACTTGAACTTCTTAACACAACCGAAAATTTTTATATACTGAAAAAATAATGGCATACAATTAGAAAATCTCTAAAATTTCTTTAGACCAGTTTTAATGATACAACATTTATTCTTGGTAATCACTTAAAACAATGCAAACTTTCAATGTTATCGTTTTGATTTTCCTTTACAAAAAGACTGGCCATATGGACTGTACTAATAAAAGAAGACTTACCATATTTAGCAGCTGCATGTCGAGTCTACGCTGTGTGAGTGCGGAGTGTGACGTGTCTGGTGAAGGGAACCCTCCGTTCTGCGCGATGACGCGGTCGAGGTGAGACACGCACAGTTCCGTGCCTAGTATGTCACCTTTTTCTATATAGAGCTGTGGAAAACAAAAACATATTTTATAGAATTTTACGTAGTTGGAACTGGTGTTGCAAAGGACTCGAGTCCTCGAGTCGTAATTTAACGACGGATTATTGCAGTTCTTGTACTCGCATTTTTTAAATATTTTGTAACATTGATCACCTTTGTGAAATATTTAATTCAATAAATAAAAATGAAGTATCCGTTTGTAATGCCAAAATAGACAGCTTCTTACTAAAAGTAAGTATGAACAGTACTTGTAACAAAAATCAATTTTGTAATGATTTATCTGTCTATCGTGTGTTTGTTCCCGCTCACCTCCGAAACGGCTTTTCCTGGGTCTTTCACCGGCAGATAACTGATGTTAGGAGGAGTAACATAGACTTTTTGTTCCGATAGAATAATTTCTGATATCCACGTGATATAGGCCGCGGGATCAGCTAGATATCAGACATTATAAAAAAGTTTTTAACTTTTAAAGCGTTCAATAACCTACTGTAAAGCTACGAAATAGTTACTAATCTTAATTAAGAGCTTTTGAAGCTTAAAAAATGGTGACGAACGAGTAAATCTATGAAATAAATATTTTAAAGTATTATATAATGCTTATAGTATTGCAGTTTTAGGTCAACTCTTGACCGATAATGGAACTAATGTAATTTTTATTTTATGATTTCTGAAAAAGTGTGATATTAAATACATCGTTTTATCTTTTCTGTAATCTTTACATAAACTTCTATCACATAGAATAATTTCAGATTTTTCTCTATGCATACTTCGGAGATAAGGAGTAAGGTTTTTTTTTTAAATATTTTTAGTCAAAAGTCGATTACTATGCCGCCTAAAAAAAAGAAAAATGTTTGAGAATCTGCATAATTATAACGTTCTTTCATATGATACCCCACATTCCCTAGTAGCCCCCACTTCGAATTTTTAAGACCCCGTTCAGTCCCTATTGCAAAGAAATATACTTATTTTTATTTCTTTCTTATTTACCAAGTAGTTGTGCAACATCGTCTTAAACTATTAAAATTTGAAGTCAAAAGCATTTGTAGTTCTCGAGATGTCCAGCTGTGACAGACAGACTGAGTCTCACCATAAGGGACTACTCACTTATTCAGCTCTATTCAGCTTTTGCCCGTAGAAAACAACGATTTTAAATGGAGACGCGTACGCGTCCGTTCAGCTGAAGTGAATAAGTGTGAGTAGTCCCTAAAGGTTCCTTTTCACCATATTGGTACGGAACCATGTATTTTGATAATGTTTGTTAAGTCTCCTTTTCAGTGTTAAGACTGCCTATGCTAGAAAATTCCATCATTCCATATCTAGTACACTACGTACCTTATTATTGACGGTGGGCAGATGGTTGTTCAGTGACGTATGCAGTTCCCGCTCCCTGACGCCGCGCGGATGTAGACCGTCCAGCAATTCACGCAGCTGATCCGTTTCTGTGATTCGCCACCAGCCGTGTCTGACGAAAAATGTTTACTTTAAGACGTAAGCTAATTCTTCCTAAGTCAAAACAGTTATCGTGGCCCTGGCATAGGTAACTGATAACACGGGTGGGTTTTGGTCAGTCAAAAATCAAAATATTTTTATTTCACATAAACCTACATGGGTATTTATGAACCGTCAGAAGCTAGGTGCACGGTTCCAAATTGTTAATCCCTACGGAAAAGAGCCGGCAAGAAACTCCACGATTAATCTTTTAAAAATAATTGGTTTTTTACAATGGTTTCAAATTACATTGCTAATAGGTATGGGAGGACGGTGTAGGACTGTCAACAAGTATCAGGTACTGAATAAGATAGAAAATTGTCTACAGTCTACAAGGCCTACAACGTTCTCACATTCACAAAGTATAAAATAATCTGCATAAATAATAAGTATATACAACAGTAAAAGTCTGACACTCCCTCCCGCTCCGTCCAGAGCGGTACAAGTTATTTGATAATTTCCTACCCGGAAAAAAAGATATTAGCTAAACAACTTGTGGAGAACAATGCAGAAAGAAAAAACATACTCTGTATAAATTTCAACTGTTTACCTATTTGTTCATGAGATACAGCCCGCTGATAGACGGACGGATGGAAACGGTGGCGTAGTTATAGTTTCGATAGCACCCTTTGCGTAGAATGTCCTAAAAACTTTAGTAATAGACAATTCCCGTATGATGATATTGCCCTTTCATGGTGAAGCCTATGGCACTGAAATATCATTTTCTTCTTTTTTTTTTCAAATTTCCGAATTGAAAATAACCTATCAATGAATGCTATTACTTTGAAAAAAAATCGTCGTGTTTTTACATTTCTATCAAAAGCTTTACCGACCTTACGAGACGTACAACCCAGTTACTGGGTAATACGACACCCCTTGGTAAAACTGGTTGTCAGACTTTCGAGCTTCTGACGACCTTCTGGATTCTTTTTCATGTATTTCAAGGATATTTGGAACTTTTATTCAATCAATGGTACCAAGAAAAACTTTTCGTATACGAGGTCTATTCTACTTACAGTAACATACCATATTGTTGTCGAGACGGTTAAAATTTCCACCCGGTATAAAAGCTAATAATAATTTATTAAAATCGAAAACTCACCTAAGTTCCCTCGGCACAAAATTCCCCTCGACCTTCTTGGGCAGCCCGTTGACCTTACAGGACTCCAGCTGGTCCATCTCGTCAGCCGACATCTGTATGGGGGGCGGACTGTCGCAGGTCACGTATGTCGATAGCGCGTTGAAATTCAACAGGCCCAGGCTAGTCAGGCTGTGAGCTTTGGCTTTCTGGGTTAGAAGATCGGCTTTTAGGGCGTCGGCTTGCAGTTCTTTTTCTAGGTCATTGTCCTGTTGGAAGATTTTTTATTACTAAGGTTTCATATACACTGTCCTACCTTATAATTCCAAATGAAGAGAAAGAAATAATGAAATGAAAATGAAAACAAAAGGAATGAATGAATTATGTGAATGAAAATGAATGATGAGTTATGAAGATCAGAGGTCTTTTTTAAAGGAATATTTTGAAAGTAGAATGTTAAACAACCAATTCAACTTTTATAATACGTGTTTTTCTTAAAAAAATATGACTTTTAAGCGATCCAACATGATTACGTGAATCGGTAAAATTCGTTACTGATAAAAAATAAGCATTAATTGTTTTAGTACATCATTTCAGCCGAATGACGTTCACTACTGGACACAAGCCTCCCCCAATTTGGGGAGCTTAGGGACCATCCATAAATTACGTCACACAAATTTCATGATTTTTGACCCCCTCCCCCCCCCCCGTCTTTGTCACAGCTGGTCACGCTTGTGTGACCCGCCCTCCCTAATGTGACGTCACATATTTTGCAATTTTACATCTAGACATTGATTTTTTTTTAAATTTCTTTCATAGTTCATATTTCGTGTTTTAATAGTACTTTAAATTTGTATATTCAATTTTGAAATGTGACGTCACAAAATTTAGGGCCCTCACACCCCCTTGTCACACTTCGTCAAACCCCTCCCCCCCCCTTAACATGTGACGTAATTTATGTAAGGGGCCATCCCTTAGATATAATCGCCATGCTTGGCAGACTTGTTGGCGATTTCAGTATGGTGGTAAAATGCACTGCTGCCTTTTTTTAAATGAAAATCGACGAAAAATTTCTAAGGGGTCTAGAATCATAGAATTTATGATTCTAGGTAGCGCCTCGATGTCCTTATCACCTTATATGAAGCACTGTCTTCACTTAAAGGCATTGAAAGTTAAACTATAATACAAATAAAAAATTACCTGTTCCTTACTATCTTCCTCAGTCTCCATCTCCTGAACACTGCCGTCCTTATTAAAAGTATTATCAATCATTTCTTGATCTAAACCAGACATCGTCAAACTGGAGTCGGCATACACATTATTCGATGGCACTTGTACACTCGTCACCATACTATTCAACGTAAACAAACTAGGGTCATTTAGGAGGTGAAGGTTATTCGACACATCCCACTTATGACCTTGGCACAAAATAACCTCGGAACAAGTATGCTCGTTGTCACAAAACTCCGGCAAATCTTGCTTTTCAATCTCGTTGATGTTGTTCAAAAATGAGCTTTCGTGTCTGAGGATAGAGAACCATTTCCCGTCTAAGATTTTTGAGTAGAGCTGGTAGTGTGCGGAGGAAGAGTCTAGAGCTTCGAGTTTGACTTTTTCTTTTTCTTCCTTTATTTCTTGCTCTTTCTTTGCCGCGTCGAGTTGGATAGATACCGCTTCAGCCATTTTGCGTAATTCTTCTAAATTGTTCACTAATGTATCTTTTGTTTCTTCAATATCCTCGTGGTCTGCTTCGTTCTTTACCACGTTTTCTACCTTGACGATTTCTTGGGGTTTATCCATGGGTTCTGCTTGGGCGGCGAACATGGGTTTGTGGGTGGGTTTCTGCACCAAAAAGGCGGTTGGTATGGAGTCTTCTATGTCGAGCATGTCTTGTTCTTCGTTGTTCTTCTGTTGAATGTATTTTTCTTCCATTTTTATTGAGGAACCTGGGAAAAGGAAAACATTTATAAACTAAATTTTAAAACTAAATTTAATTGTTATTCAGTTATCAAAACTCTCCTAATAAGTAACATAAATCTCTTTAGTTCTCATTAGAAGTCAGTAAGAACTTGTTAACAAATTATTTTCTTTGATACAAATCAAAGAATACGTCGTTGGTCATAAGACGTCCAGACACCAAAATCAGCAGTTACCCTTTTTTTTTTAGGATGGGAAATCATCAAATGACGTTTCCCGCTATGGATGGAGTGGAAAGGCGTTTTAGACTATTACTGACTAAAACCCACCCATGGACCTTCAGTTGCCTGTATGCCAGAGCCACGGTAACCCTTTCGAACAGATCTCGCGACCCTGGCAGGCATCGGTCCTAGCGAGTCAGCGGGTTACCCTGGTTTCAGAATGTTGCAAATGGGCTTTGGTGTGAAGACTCACATACAAAGCCTCGTTTAAATTCATTGCTTATAAGTTTTTTGTTATGCACTACGATCACTAAGCCCAGAGGGGTAATTGCGTACTACATTATCAGTAGGAATCAGTTTCATTTTGACAGTTCCGCAACATTCATGGCGTTATTTACGTTGCTAAGCAAACAATTTTTTCGAACATATGAAAGAATGGATGACAAATAAGCTTCAAAATGATTCAAATTCTGATTAATAGTGTGTTACGCAATTAGGGACCAGGTTCGCACTGGCGATGGTGTCGCACCACAATTGTTTTTCCGGCACTGTTAGCACTGAGAGAAGAGAGGGATGCGCTCTGTTGGATCCTCAATGCTCTGCTTACAGAGAGTTGAAAATCCCGCTGCAAGTAAATGGGCAATCGGTCTGCAAAATCTGATCCTGTAATTTGTCTTGTCCGTTTTAAAAAAAAGCTGTAATTTTTATTTTAGCACAAAGTTGAAACAGATGCCTAAACCCTAATATACTCCAACGGAATTCGAAATGAAATAAGTTTTTATTTTATGTTATTTAATGCTTCACTAAAAAGTATTTAGGGTTTGGAGCCTCCTTTTAAGCAACCAATGCTTATGTTAGGAGACTCCAGACCAATTTCAATCGGGACATTTGGCCAAATCTGCATTTAACAAAGGAAACATCAAATATTCCTCTTACCTTCGACCTTACAAGCGCCATGCTTCACATTGGGCTCGTATTTAATAATCTGGGTGTGGTCACTGAGGTTCAGCTCAGACTTGATGCTCTTCAGTTCCATCTCACTCTTCAGAGCCTCCTCTTTCTTCTGAGCCTCCGTTTCCGGGCTCGGCTTCTCTGGTTCGGGCGGAGTGGGCTCTTTTTTTTCTCGAGGTGCTGAGGACAAAAAAAAAGTTAGTTAAATGGGAAAAAGGTATGAAATTGTGTAAAATAGAATTGTTCTGTTTCTTTGCGTACATGGAGCGACTGCTTATGTGACCATAACCCAGTTACTGGGAAACACAAAAAGCCTTGGTTAAGATTCGTCGTCAGACTTTCAGATTTCTAAATACTTGTAATGATCACAGATCGACAAATGTCAACCGGGCCCAACGGCTTAACGTGCTTTCCGAGGCACGGAGGGATTTTGATGTATAATGGATGGTTACCCATTCTCGGACCAACCTCGGCAAGCATAGCTTGACCCGTGCGGCTGTTATTGAGCCACGAGCTCCGCATGTAAGTTAATTAAGTTAGTATTCGCTACTGCCCACGACTACGTCCGCGCAAAATTTTGTTATTCCGATCCTCCGCGTCACATCGCGTAATTTGCCCACGCTTCTTCGTTTACGCTGGTCGTTCTTTAAGACATTTTTTTTTTTTTTGTTTAGTTCCCAAGGGTCCTAGTAGATGTTAAATAGCCATTAACCTTTCTCAACACTTGAGCTATCTAATGCAAAAATATTTTTTTAATGAGATTGGTAGTGTCAGAGATTAACGCATTCAAACAAACAAACTCTTTAGCTTTATATACTAGTATATCTATACTAATATTATAAAGCTGAAGAGTTTGTTTTGTTTGTTTGATTGAACGCGTTAATCTCAGGAACTACTGGTCCGAATTGAAAAATTCCTATTTATCGAAAAAGGCTAAAAGCTACATAAAATCACGCTACAACCAAGAGGAGCGAAGCAGTAATGAAAAATGTTGCAAAAACGGGTAAAATCGCACGGGAAGGCGATTCGACGCGACGGGAAGGGTCGGGGGAGCAAGAAATTTAATGCGGACGAAGTGGCGGGCAGAAGCTAGTACTAGTATATTTATAGGTTACCTTTCTTCTTCTTCTTGCTGCTGTCAGGAGGACTATTCCCACTAAGCGCATTGTTCTCCAGCTGCTGGTGGTAAGTCATGATCTCTGGCTGGGCTGACTCCATGCCTTCTACGAAAATGCCGCCGCATTTGCCCAGAGACCAGTAGCGGCGCCAGTATCTAAAGATAAATAAGGAATGTCGTTGATACTTAGAGGGTACTTTTTAGATCCTACTAAACAATTATAAATGTGAAAGTTTGTGAGTATGGATGTATGTTTGATACTCTTTCACGCAAAAACTACCGATCGGATTTAGATGAAATTTGGCACACAGGTAGTTTATAACCTGGATGAACACATAGGGTACTTTTTATCCCGGTAATACGTTCTCGTGGGATCATTTCCGACCTCCACGCGAGCGAAGCCGCTGGCAAAGATAGTACAAAATCCTACTAATATCAAAAACGCGAAAGTTTGTATGTATGGATGTATGGATGTCTGGATGTATGGATGTGTGGATGTTTGTTTCCTCTTTCACGCAAAAACTACTGACCCGATTTAGATGAAATTTGGCACATAGATAGTTTATAACCTGGAATAACACATAGGGTACTTTTTATCCCGCTAGTATGTTCCCGCGGGATCATTTCCGACCTCCACGCGAGCGAAGCCGCTGGCAAAAGCTAGTAAATTATATCCTTTTAGCTAGAGACCTACAAACTAGCTGATATTTTGTATGAAAGTATGGAAAAAAATTAAAGCCATTATCATCTGCCTAGCATTCTCCCAACTATGTTAGGATCGGCTTCCAGTCTAACCGAATGCAGCTAAATACCTGTATTTTACATGGAGCAAATTCTCATTAAAAAATAACAATCGGTATTTTAATTGATTGTATTGAATCGATTCACAACTTGATGATAATTAATCGATTGTAATCGATTATTATCGATTGCCATCTGCCATCAAAAATGAGTTTTTATTTATGTTGAACTGATGTGCCCGCGGCATCGCCCGCGTGGTGGTTGGAAATTATTACACAGAGACGCGCTACTCAGACAAAAAGCCTACGTTACTCCTTAACACATCAGCTCTTTGACAGTAAAAGTCCCGATAAAATCGATCCAGCCGTTTCAAAGATTAGCCGGAACAAACAGACAGACAGACAAAAATTTTAATAATTGATTTTTTGATGTACCGTATAAACTTTCATATGTATTTAGTGAAAAGCTGTTAATTTGAAATGGCAAACAGACACTTCTATTTATTTGTATAGATGTATGCTCTATGTTACAGGGGTTTGGTTTCCGCACTTAGTTCTTTGAGTGGACCATTGTGCGTGTTGTATAGATGTTGTAATAGATTCTGGACAAAATCTGTATAGAAAGAAAGAAAAGAAAGAAAAATAGTTTATTCTGCACAAACAAAACGCACAATATGAAATAAAAAATTGTTACAAAAAAGAAAAATGCACACGTACAAGGTAGCCAAAAGCCACGTATTCAAGATAAAAAAAACGTTGTAGAATGTTATCTATGGCTCATTGATGTCACGGCTACGGACCAAAGACAATACAAATCATATATCTGCGTTATGACACTGACAGTAATTATATAATAAAAAACAAAACAAAAACAAAATTGCCGGATGCAGAGTGCATTTCTGGCTAGTTATGTGACAAATATACCACTAAAATAAGACCACTTGATCTGTGCGTCGTATTTGTGCAAGAGCAGGTCGTTGCTCAGCAAAATGCTGCGACGTCAGACGAATCTATCGTCAGCAGCGCTGATTTTCAGCAACTACCTTTAGCTGATACATGAGCGACCTATGCCCAGTAGTGGGCGAAGTCACGCTGTGGATGGTGATGATGTAATGGATTCAGTCCTGTATCAATAACATACAGAATCAAAGGCGAAATTAGTTTGTAGACTTACCTATCCTGCCCATAACACGTAGCCCTCAAAGCATGAGAGCCAGCTGTCAGCTGCAACAGCTGCTGTTCAGACTGCTTCAGTAGCTTCTCCAGCTTGCGAGCTAGTTCTTCTGACGACAGGTTCTTGTCTTCATCCTGTGTATGAGAAATAGGGTTTACAGTTGAAGTAGTAGGTTTTACAAATAAAAGATGGATGGACTTTAAAACCGGCTTACAGTAATAGAAATATTTTTAATAATAAAAAAAACAAAATCAACATCATCAGTGATTGATTACGATGGCGCTAATTGTGTTCTAAGATATTTTTTTATGACATTTTGTGGTGGGAGTTATTGCCTAGAAAACACAGAATTTAGTTGTAAATGTATGGATATCCATAACTGTAAATAAGGGAATTCAAAATCTATTTAATAGCACATAAAACTAATTTCGTAGAATGTCTTCAGTAACGAGAATTTTCTAGCTACTTAACAACTTTTCTTCTTATTGTATTTTTGGCCAACCCTTCGGGGAAATAAGGCGTGAAGTTATGTTTAATGTATGTTTTCGTACCACTTGCTCAAAAAAGTGACATTCTATGCCACAAAAAGCGAACATAACAATAGTAATTTTTAATCTGTTAAAAACAGGGAAAGAATTTTGTACTCAATTTCATTCATCCTCTAGGGGGAGAATGTGATTTAAATTTGGAATACTTACCGAAATTTATACTGAACTACATCTGTGTTTACACCATTGAGTTTGTATATAAAGCATTTTACATCTTTTTGAAAAAGGAATACGCATTTATTACGCAGTTATGATTATTAAATAAAATTACGAAAACCGACGAGGCCGTATGAGCTTGATGCCTTTGCTTTTCCGACAAAAAAATATTAGTCTAGGAATTTGCCGCGTTTTTTTTTTCTTCAAATACATAAACGTTAAGTTTATTTTAATTCATTTGAAATTGTCATTATTTTTAATAAATGCTTATCTCATATTATTATTGTGTTAATTTTTTCGCAAATGGTACGAAAAGTAGAGTATTTTCCTCGGTGATAAAGCTGTCTTAGTCTTGGGTGAAATTAAATTCCTCGCTACACTCAGGACTCGTAGTTTTTAACACCCTCGCTACGCTCGGGAGTAAACCTCGAGTCCTTCGTTACGCTCGCGATTTAAATCGTCACCCGCGACAGAAGACACTGCTTTATTTGGTTAATAATCTACTATTTTAATATTTGTGTTATCAATCCGAATGGTTTAAGGTTTGTAGCGCCATTTACAGCAACAAAAACAAACCGCGCATCACCCTAAGGTTGACCTGCATGCGTAGCATGACCACCATAGAAATGGGTTTTGTCGACGGAAGAATAGACAAAATTACAGTTTGTAGAAAGATTAAAGACAGAATTAAAGATTGTAGAAAGATTTGTACCGTTTTATGCTGGCGTAGCATGACAGTTCTATCTCTATTCTACCAAGAATAGACAAAACCCACTTCTACGGTGGTCATGCTACACGTGCTGGTAGACAATGGTACCGATTCCCTTGTTCACAAACTAAACTAAATTTAAGTTCAGTGCATCTTTTTCTTTGTATTTCATTAAGAAGAGGACAAAAGAAAAATTTTAGTTTAGTCCTGTCAAATTAATCAGCGCCTGTCACTACTCCATACAAGTTTAGACGTGATTAAAAACTTGCCTACTAAAATTACGTCAATTTACGTCAAGCGCTGATTAATTTGAGAGGACTAAACTAAAATTTATCTTCTGTCCTTTCCTTAATGAAATACAAAGAAAAAGATATACTGAACTTAAATTTAGTTTAGTTTGTGAATAAGGGAATCGGCACCAATGCCTCCAGTATTAAGTCAGCCTTTGTACAGTATATTTTTACTTGTGCATAAAGTTTTAATAAATAAATTAAAAGTCCTCTAAACTCACCTCCTCCGGCTGCGTGCCCTCACTCTCCAAATCACTCAAATTAGCATCACAGTCCCCAATGACACTATCCTTATCAATCTTCGAGTTATCAGCCGGGGAACATTCGTCCTTATTGTTATTCAGCATCTCCTTGTTCTTCATACTGCTGGAGAGGTCCTTTACGGGCGAGAGTTCCTTGTCGCTTTCCTCGGCGGGATTATTTTCTTTGTACGGTGAAGGTTCGGACTGTTTGTCTGTTTCGCTTTCTGGGTGTGGCGAGGATTCCTTGTCTTTTTTAGGAGTTTCTGGCTTCTCTGGTAATTGTTGGTTTTCTGTGAGAAGAAGAAGAAGTTTAGATTAGCAATATCTTTGAAAATGATTTACTATTTAGTTGATATTGTGTGTTGTATTGTCCGTGTGGTGCCGAACGTAAAGAATAGCGTCACCCCATTTCTTCCCGTGGGTGTGGCAACTAAGGGACTTACAAGAGAATGGGCAGTAGCGTTCTCTATGCATTTTTCCACCATACTGCGATTGCCAACCTTCCTGCCCAGCGTGGCGATTATGGTAAACCGCCCCAAATTGGGGGAGGCCTATGTCCAGCAGTGGACATCATATGGCAGAAACAACGATAGTGTGTTACGCAATAGGGTATTTTCCACTTTTTTAAAAACTATTTAATTTTGAAGACTGTGAAGGAATATTTAACAGAAAAATATTTTTTTTGTAATTAATCTCCATTTTCTGCATTAGAAGTGATTAAAATCTAATTTATTTTCAATGGTTTTAAATTTACCGCCAAAACGCTCCGTACGATGACGTTTACCACGGTGACGTCATCTTTGTGTAAACAAGTCGTAAACAGTATTTCGATCAAGTAATTTCGTATCTCAAATGGATAGAAAATGTTATTAGTGGTGTGTGGTGCCTCTGTGTACAAATACTTTTAAAACTGCGCCACATAAACTATTTATACTCCGTAGCACAAAAATCGGGGTTGTTTGCAAAGAAATTTCCAACTATAAAAACATCTACTGTGGGCAGATTTGCACTATCGGCTTTTATAAAACCAGCTTCCATTGTATTTCCATTAATCCATTATAAAAATCCTAAATCCACTCCGAGATTTACAGATCGAGCACAGATCACATACCTAAGTCAAAATTCAATATACACAAAAATGACGTCACACGGTAAACGTCAGCGTACCGAGCGTTTTGGCGGTAAATTCAAAACCATTAAAAATAAATTAGATTTTTTTCACCTCTAACGTGTAAAATGGACATTGATTAGATAAATTTTATTTTTCTGTTGAATATTTCTTCCCAGTCTTCAAAAAGAAACTGTTTAAAAAAAAACGGAAAATACCCTATTAGGGTGCTGGAAGTCACAAACGGTAACGGTCAGCTAAAACTAAAGCTGAGCGCAGATTCTTTTATGATAATCTTTACATAGTATAGAACAATCGCTTCCCACGTCTGTTCACTTACTTACTAACTTCAACACATATCTAGTTCATACTTGATCTAATAACATACAGTCTTATAGTAAGAATTGGCGGCCTGGGTGCTTACTCTCGAATATAATTCCAATAGATCGACATTGGAATCGTCAGTCAAACATCAGTGATTGGCTGGACTCACTGAGTCTAGCCAATCCCTGACGTTTAACTCAACCAACTGACGTTTAACCAATGTAGATCTATTGGAATTATATTCGAGAGTAAGCACCCTGGTGGCCCGTAACACAGGTATTCAATGCCTTCTTCGGGCTCCAGTCTCAAACAATTATTATATATGTTCAAGCACTTTCTGTACCTACTTGCAACATATCTGCCTAGCCTTTTCCCAACTACGTTGGGGTAGGCCTTCAGTCTAACCGGATGCAGCTGAGTACCAGTATTTTACATGGAGCGACTGCCTATCTGACCTCCACAACCCATTTTATGGGTAACACTATACCCCTTGGTAAGACTGGTTGTCAGACTTTCGGGCTTCTGACGACCCGTAACGACTGTCTAAGATCTACGAAAGACAGCCGGGACCAACGGCTTAGCGTGCTATCCGAGGCACGGAAGGGTATATTGGTATGTAAAGATGGTCACTTATCCACGGACCAACCGCGGCAAGCATAGCTTAACCTGAACGATCAACCCGTGCGGCTGTTATTACTTAGCCACAAGCCCTACTTGCAACATATGTGATGAGAAAATAATGATGTTTTTTTAATCATTAATCATTTCGTTGGTGGTACTCAACTCACCGTCGTCGTTAAGTTGTGGCGAGGCCCTCAAGTTGGCGGCACTCTCCTCCACTAGACGCTGCATCCTCTCCAGCGCTAAAGCTTGCTGCTTCTCTGTTTGTTCGGCGCGGACTTTACGTTGGTGGAGGACTCGAACCCTGTGGGACAGTAAGACAAATAGTTTAGAGATGGGAAAATGACTAGAATTAGTCTTAAGGGGAATGCTCCAAACCAGCCCGCGAAATTCAAAATTTCTTGCGTTTTTTGCAATTTGCAGGCCAGTGCTAGGTTGTATGTTGATTAAAATATTATTCGCGACTGTAAGACGTATGTAGTTACAGAATTATAATCATCAAAATCACCAATACAACCCTCCAAGTTCATAAAGGCCTAAGAACAAAAGAAAAATAGAAAAAGTCATTCCTACAGCCAGCCGGGACCAACGGCTAAACGTGCTTCCTGAGGCACGGAAGGGTCTTGGTATGTAAAGATGGTCACCCATCCACGGATCTACCGCGGCAAGCGTAGCTTAACCTGAACGATCAACTTGTGCGACGTTGCTAGAGTATTAAATTCAAACATCTAAACACAGGTAAAACCGTAATAGCACGCTCTGAAACCGTAATCCCATCAAGTTTAACACACATGACCGCCGTTAACGCATTTGCTATAATTGTCGCGCATCCATCTACCAGTCGTGACTTACGACGCTTTACCAAGGTAAATGTTGGTAAATATTGTAATACAAGTATTACAACATTTAAAACTATGTTTTACTGTGCGAACTTAAAATTAAGTATGACCAATTAAATACATATACATCGAATATGCTTTAATTTGTAGATCAGTAGTGGCGTAGTACCGGCTGCGACTTACAAATAGGTCATGGGTTCGACCCCAAGCAGGTACTTTGTGTAAATTATCATCACATCTGCTCTCGAAACGGTGAAGACCATTGTCTTAGCATGTAAAGATGGTCACCTACCCACGGACTAAGACCCGTGCGGCTGTAATTATTTAGCCACAGCACACAGTCAGAGTCCTAAGTATTTCTAGACACTTTTTCGCATGTACCAGAACGTTGCCGACCTTACAGCATTGCAATACACAATCACATGCTCCGAAAACAGGAACAAAATATTGCTGCTGTGTGGCAAAAATTGTTTAACTTTCACAGACGGGGCGTTCCGGAAGACCCCTTTTGTCTACTCCAATTTAATGGTACTGACGGACAAACCATTATATGATACTTATATGATATGATACTTACTTGTACCGTGTCGTGCCGGACGTAAAGAATAGCATCTTCCCGTGTGTCGTAAGAGACGACTAAGGGACTTACTAGACAATGGGTAGCAGTGTTCTCTATGCATTTTACCACCATACTGCGATCGCCAGCCCACCTGCCAAGCGTGGCGATTATGGCAAACGCGCCCAAATTGGGGGATGCTTATGTCCCGCAGTGGACGTCTTTTTTTTTTTTTTTTTGGATGGGAAATCATCAAATGACTTCTCCCGCTCTGGGCGGAGCAGGAGGGCGTGTCAGACTTTTACTGACTAAAACCCACCCATGTTCCTTCAGTTGCCCATGTGCCAGAGTCACGGTATCTCTTTCGAACAATCTCGCGACCCTGGCAGGCATCGGTCCTAGCAGACCCCTACATTGCTGCTGACATCTCTTTGAGGCGCGCGTGGAACACTACGCGCCGTCGACCCGAGGAGCCTGGTCCTTACCGGGCGGCGAGCTACCCATTGCTCTCCACCCGCAAGCTCGCGCCTACGGTGGCCGGGAGCCCGCTATCGACTCCCGACGCCCGGGGCGTCTCCTCCTGCGGCGGCTAGGGACGTGAGGGCGCAGAGACTGCCACTCCCTCACGCGCCCCGCCTCCTCCTTCGCGAGCATTACTGCTTCGCAGAAGGAGGTGACGGCTTCCCATGCCCTCTCGCTCCGTACCATGGCTCGCACCAGGGCCGGACGCGAGAGGTCGCCGCCGCCGATGCAGTGGACGTCTTACGGCTGAAATTATGATGATGATCCACGGAATTGAAACAAATATTTATTACTGAAATGAAGCACAACCTCTTCCGTTGCACCATTGTCGTGAAACCCATTTCTAGCTAAAAGCAGTGGAAGTCTTTTCGGCTGAAATGATAATGATACTTACTTCCTAATCTTCATATCCATGAGGTATCTCTCCTTCTTGAGCTGGTTGAGATGTTCGAGGCTGGCGTCAACCTGACGCAGCACTGCTTTGTTCTGGAGTAGTTCGTCGCATATGAACGCTAAGATTCGGGCTTTGAATGTCGCGCTTAGTGCGAGGAAGGATTTGTCGCGGAGGGCCTCTGTGGAGTAAAAGAAATGATAAATCATTAGTTTAATAACAAGCAAAAAGAACTTTCAAAGAAAATGCCTTGAATTTAAGATAGATTTGTAGTAAACCAAGTATACAAGATGTTCCTTTTAATGTCCCATAACTCCAGAGTTTTAGTGAGACCATGTCAAAGAATGACGCGGAATACGCGAGCGAAGCCGCTGGCAAAAAGCTAGTTTCGAATAAACCATTTTACAGTGATTTTAAGTTGTCACATTCACAAACAAATTGGGAGTTCATAAGTCAGAGAGTTGCGAGTTAAATGCCCGTTCCAAAGCTTAATTTTTTATGTAGAAGAACGGGCAAGAGAAATTTCATACTACATGAACTTGTTATGTTGAGTCATTTTGATTATATTTTTTTTTTTACAATGATATTTTCTTGTTTGAAATAAACGATTATCTATCGTGTATAGTAAACGTGAAGCAAAAACTTTGTACGTTTTTTACGAAAATTGTGCGGACGAGTATGGAATTTGGCGCAGTTAAAATTTATAATGGAGAAGAAGTGCAAACTGCTAATATTGTTGCTCATTATTTTTATATAATAATGCATTACAAAATGTATATTTATTATTAAACATAATTTGTTGTCAACATATTCTTATTTTCTATTATCTATACTAATATTATAAATGCGAAAGTAACTCTGTCTGTCTGTTACGCTTTCACGACTAAAATACTGAACCGATTTTGATGAAATTTGGTACGGAGTAAGTTTGAACCTCAAGAAAGGACATAGGGTACTTTTTATTCCACGACTTCGTCTGCGTCCACGATAACCGACATTTACGCGGACGAAGTCGCGGGCAAAAGCTAGTTATATTATATTTCTATACTAATAAAAATACATTTAGATTTAAATAAATTATGGTCGAATTTCGACCACTGGGGGATCACTAATTATATTAACTTAGCGACATACCTGACAGTTTATAAGTAGCGTTATTGTGTAGAGTCTCGTAATAGACGTTGTTCTTAGAGTTGGCACAAGTGTGTTGCATTTCAGCCTCTGTTTGATGGTGGTCCGCCACGCGACGTTCACGTTCGCGTTCTGCTGTTAATCCTAAGTACAAAAGAAACGTAATTATAAGCAATACAGAATATCAGAGACCTAACACATGTAGTCCCAATATTTTTTTACCAATTCCTGCCTAGAAATGTAAATAGTGAGAGGCATAACGGTAGTTACTTCCAATATTATCATCGTTGCCTAACATCATCACAATTTACAGGGTTATATTATATTAGCTGACAATACTTAAACTACGGGTTGGGTATCAAAAACGAATTAAATAAAAAATCTTTTTTTTTTTCATCATTCCGACTTTATTCAAAACTTTAATAACACTGACATTAGGGCAACCAGTCGACTGTCATGTTTTCGTTTTTGGACATCCGTAAAAAAGAAAGGCTTGAAACTGCGTAATGCGTCGCGTCCGTCAGTAAAAAGACATTTTTTTTTTTTTTGTAATTATCCTAACATAGAACAAACATATTATTAGGCATATGTCTACGCGACAGAGAACTTTTGTGTGGAATTGCGCAGGCGTTTAACGTAGGTTCAGGCCTAAATAACAAAAATATCTTAGGACAACCAACACACCGTTATCTGATCCCAACCAGGCAGAGCCTGTACTATGGCAACCAGACAACTGATAAACATACTTATATATTTCTAAATATATACATATTATAGATAAATTACGCCCAGACACAGAACAAATGATTGTGCTCATCACACAAAGATTTGTCTTGGATGGGAATCGAACCCACGACCTGTCTTAATAGTCTCTACTTAAAATCATAATAGAATTATAGTAATACGATCTACATACCAGTAAGCGCCTTGACTTCTCCCGTAGCGTTCGCATACAGGTATATTCTGAGCACTTCGCTTAGATTCTGTGGCGTGATGTCGCCCATTCTGATGGCGTGGCCTAGCAAGGTAGTGTGGCGACCTGGGTGCGGGATACCCGGGTCCTCTGTAGGAGATAATAACAATATTTTATTAATATTCAAGGCAAACAAATAGTCTGCCGGGGTCGCGTGATTGTTCGAAAGAGATACCGTGACCCTGGCACATGGGCAACTGAAGGAACACGGATGGGTTTTAGTCAGTAAAAGTCTGACACGCCCTCCCGCTCCGCCCAGAGCGGGAGAAGTCATTTGATGATTTCCCATCCAAAAAAAATAAAAAAAGGCAAATAAATAGTAATAGTGGTCGGAAATAATTTACACAAAGTAGTGCCGGTCTGGGTTTGAACCTATAAGCTACAACTCGTAAGTCACGGCGGTTACCACTGAGCCACCACTGCTCCGCCACTGGGTGTTTTATTTAGTTAAAACAATCATATCAGTTCTTATCAGACATTTGATCTTTAAAAAAATCGATGGATGCAAGGAACGACATTCATTATCAGCCTTATAATGTTCCCACTGCTGGGACACAGGCCTCCTCTCTGTGAGAGAGAGTGGGCCATAATCCACCACGCGGACGCGGAGGAGCGACATTATTGGCAATTAATCGTTATCTTTTTTAATCAAAGTCAGATTTTTCTATAAATATGTAAAACTTTGTCTCACTTAGAAATTAAGCTACCTCAAGGTCGCTTGCATAGCCTGCTTTGAAAAACTAGACGACTAATAATGTTAACAATAGCCAGATGTTTGCCTATAGCTAAAAAACAATTTCTTTCTCACGTGCATGCACATGTTCATGTAGCCAATTAATGTATAATTATTGTATTTTTAAGTTATGGAGTTTACTAACATAGCCTAAGTTCTAACTAACACTCTATGAATCCCTGGTCTGAAATAGAATTTGAATTATTTCTCATCCTATTATGAGTCTCGTAGCTAGTATAAAGAACTTACCAATGGCAGTAATAAGTAGCTGTGTGAGTACTTGTAGCAGTTCTTCCTCGGCTTCCACGCTGCAGTCGGGCAGGAGAGCCATTTGGAACGTATTCAGAGTTGGGATAGCTTCCATGTCTGTAATAAACACAAGATAATTAGAATAAACTAGCCCGTGACTTATTTATTTAAACTTCTCGCACACAAAAAGGGTACAAAGACGGACTTAAAGCTACATCTCTGTATCTTTTCTCCTATCGCAGGTGTGCTGGAAGAGATTTCTTTAGAAATAAGCATCACCTTTGTACAAATTTTTCTGTTCTTTTCTTCTTGTCTGTTTATATATGTGTGTACATAAATGGTTAAATAAATAAATAAATAAAATAAAGCCTTAGGCATTCTCCACCAGTCAACCAAGGGTGGTGAAGAGATTACATGGCAGGTGCTTTGGTAGAGAGGAATAATTATTGAAATACTATTCTATTCTTCTTCGTTCGCGTGAAATTTTGGCCCAGACCCGTCGCGTCGTATCCCATGGCCCGTGCGCGTTATTACCTCGTCTACACTTAGTGTTGTTTCTGAGTTATTTTCATTCTGTTCAGCTCTTAAGGGTGGTAGGGTGCTGTTAAATAGTCTTTAGTAATATTCCTCAAGAATAAGGTTATCAAAGATATAAATATTTTTTCTAATGCGACTGGTAGTTAGTTCCTGATATTCATCATCATCATCATCATTTCAGCCGTAAGACGTCCACTGCTGGACTTAGGCCTCCCCAATTTGGGGAGCTTTGCCATAATCGCCACGCTTGGCAGGCGGGTTGGCGATCGCAGTATGGTGGTAAAATGCATAGAGAACGCTGCTGCCCATTCTTTAGTAAGTCCCTTAGTCGCCTTTTACGACACCCACGGGGAGAAATGGGGTGGTTTTATTCTTTACGTCCGGCACCACACGGTACACGGGACTGGTAGTTAGTTCCTGATATTACTTCCTACTTTACAATCTTTACCTCTTTTTATTATTGGTGACTTTCTCGTTGGTCTAGTGCAGCCTTTCCCAAAGTGGGCGATAACGCTCCCTTGTGGGCGCTGCAGGCCTAAAGGGGGGTGGTAAGAGACCCAGAAAAGCAGCGTTGAGTAGACTCTACACAACGCCCCCATAAGGAAGAAAAGGCTGGTCTAGTGGTAGCAAGCCCTACTACTGAGCATGAGGGTCCTGGGTTTGATACCCAGGTTGGGTAAAGTGTTATTGGGTTTTTCCATCTCTCAAATTTCTCAGTAGCAGCCCGGTGTCTGGGTTTGTGCCCGGTTGATGGCAATAGGCTCGCCCCCTATTACATGGGACTTAAACAATACAGGCGAAATGTGGCTGTACTATAGGTCCTCTGCCCAACCCTTCGGGGCGTGCTGTTTTGTTATTATTGACTAGCTTTTGCCAGCGGCTTTGCCCGCGTGGAGGTCGGAAATTATCCCGCGGGAACATACTACCGGGATAAAAAGTACCCTATGTGTTATTCCAAGTTATAAACTATCTGTGTGCCAAATTTCACCTAAATCGGGTCAGTAGTTTTTGCGTGAAAGAGGAACAAACATCCACACATCCATACATCCAGACATCCATACATACAAAACTTTCGCGTTTATAATATTAGTAGGACGTAAGTTATTATCAAAGATTCTGTATCAAAACAGGTGACATAATACTAGCAATAGAGATAGATAGTTTCTAAATAACCATAATTGGTAAATCACTACATAGTCAGCGATGTCCAGCAAAATTGAAACACCTGACGAACATTAAGAATTACTTTTTTTCAATCAACAACAAATTGATTTCAAACTAACACCAAAATTCACGGGAGATTAGCTGATTAGCACACGATCATAATTGACTTTTTAGACACGTTTGGTGGAAAACATTTTGAGTTTTTAAGAAATAGTGTTAGCAAAGATTACAAGAGAATGTTTCACTTACCAAAACCGAGAGTTTGTCCGAAGTTATGTATAAACTCGTATACTTGTAGAATGTCGGCCATGGCTTGGCCTGGCAGCTTCAGTCCGGGAATCCTGTTCAGGGCAGGCAGTGGCTTCTGGTCGGAGAGCGACGAGTCTTCTTGTGGTCGTCTGTGTGGATGAGAATTAATTAGAAACATTTGATTATCAATTGGAGGTTGAAAATAATTTATCTTAATTGTCTTTATTTTCTATATAATCCAAAATTTAATGAATGTGAATTAAATCAGGTTATTTCGTTCAAGTCTTGCTATCAACCAATTGATAGCAAGACTTGACTTTTGATTTGTGACCTTTCAAATTGGCCAGCTGTATTAACTATTTGCTATTTTTGCTATGTTTGCTGTTGATCTCATCTCATCTTTGTTATAGTTTTACCTACTTATTCTACACCTGCATGCTTCGTCATTAGACGACGATTATTAATTTTAAATGTTAAATATCATTTAAGTGAACTGTATCATGTTCTTATGAGAAATAAAGATTCTTTAAACCTAACCTATTTATGCAAATAAATAAAAATCAGAAGTCATTTATTCAAACTAGATTGAGAGTCAGCACTTTTTGAACGTCAAAATTACATAAGACAGTCCCCCAAAAAGCCACCATTCACCACTATCTAGTGCTTTAACTGGGAAGAAGATGGAAAAAATAAAGAAATAGATATATTTAGAAATAGCTTCTGCCCGCGACTTCGTCCGCGTTAAATTTCTTGTTCCCCCGACCCTTCCCGTCGCGTCGAATCCCCTACCCGTGTGATTTTCCCCGTTGCAACATTTTCCATTACTGCTCCGCTCCTCTTGGTTGTAGCGTGATGTTATACAGCTTATAGCCTTCCTCGATCAGAAACTATTGGTCCGAATTGAAAAAGATTTTTTCAATTCGAACCAATAGTTTCTGAGATTACCGCGTTCAATCAAACAAACAAACTCTTCAGCTTTATAATATTAGTATTTAGATAGAGTCAGTCTATGTTCGATGAAATAGGGGCGAGTCAATGAGGTCATTGACTTTTAGGAAATACGGATACATATCATTAAAAATCTTATTATACAGATACCTGACTGCCACAAAACGATTTGGATGTGTTCATCACAAATAAGAAGTTGAAATATAAAAAGACAACCAAAGATGGGAACCTTCTCTAGCAGTAGAACTACAGCTATTAAGTCTTCACCCATTACCTACTCAGTCAATTTCTTGGAATAAAGTCTATCTTTTCTGTTTTATAATTTAGGATATTATTAGATTATAAGATAAACGATAGGTCCTCATCTCTACTTACTGAATTTTTTTGCTGTGCCCAACAGGGTCCACGATTGTGTCTAAATCCAATGTTTACCACCTAAGCATATACACTGTGCGCGTAGTGTTCCACGCGCGCCTCAAAGAGATGTTAGCATTAACTGAAGGGGTCCGCTGGGACCGATACCTGCCAGGGTCGCGAGATTTGTTCGAAAGAGACACCGTGGCCCTGGCACATGGGCAACTGAAGGAACACGGGTGGGTTTTAGTCAGTAAAAGTCTAACACGCCCTCCCGCTCCGCCCAAGAGCAGGAGAAGTCATTTGATGATTTCCCACCGACAAAAAAAAAAGCTCATACATTGTGGAATGCAATAAAGTATTGAGTATCTTCTAAGTCCAACTTTATTCCTAAGTCTGTCACCTAATCAACCACTCTTACCTTAGTTCAGACAGCAGCTCCATCTCCTTCCGTCTTTGCTGCAACTTCTTCTCTTTCACCAGCAGTCTGTCCAGCAGGTTCTGGTGCTTCCTCCGCTCTCTCTCCTCCCATCGTCTGCGGGAGTCCAGCTGGCGGATGAACGTGGTGTGCTGGCGTCTTCGTTCTCTTTCCTGAGGAGATGGTGAGATATTTAGAAAGATTATAAAAAGACTTTGTTGGGAGCTGTTCCTATAACCCAAACTAATTTTGACTCCCCTTTACAAAATACAAGCGATGACGCATTTGATAGGACCATCATTTTAGCCGATGCTTTCCGCAAAACACTATTTCACACACCAATCTATATTGTCTTCACATGATGTGAACAAGATTATGTCTGGACTTTAAAAGAGACTGTGACCTCTGAGTTTGTTTCGGCCTTTCTTCTCAGAGTAGTCAGATAGGAAACGCCGACCTCATCTAGTTTTAAAAATATGATTGACGTGGAAAAGTGTTTGTACAAACCTACTTACAGAAATGTTATCATTTACCAGTGCACTGTCCGTACCGAGCCTGAAATTTGTCTTCTAATATGATTGTGCTAAGTGTCTATTTTTCATTCCGAAGCATAAGAACAAGCCATTTCACGAAAGTGCTGATTCGTCATGCTATTGCTGTCTGATTTGATCAGAACAGCAGCAGTGGTGGCCAACTTGTAGGTCACAGAATCGAACCCACACAGACGCTTTACTTAATGTAAATTATTTCATCACCACTGCTCTTAAAACGGTGAAGGAAAACATCGTGAGGAAACCGGCATGACCTAGATCCAAAAATTCGGAGACATGTGACATCTACCAACCCGCACTGGACCCGCGTGGTTTATTACAGCCCACGGCTTCTCACAAAGAGGAGTCCTGTGTCCCAGCAGTGGGAACAATATAGGCTGATTAAGCCATGCTATTAGCAGAATTTGTAAGGTTTTAATCCTGCACATGCTAGTTGTTTATTTTGTTAATCAGGCATGCATTACGATGCTTATGTCCTAAAGTCGGAATTAAAATGACACCCACCATCTTGGCGGGTTTCCCACAAATGGTTAAGAACAATAGTTGACATATAGTCCTCCTTATCAATTTCTAGAAAGCTATGCAATTAATTTTTCCTAACGTGTGGCCCTAATATAACTCGCCAGAACGAATTTTGTTTTAAATACCTGGTCACAACTAATGTAATAGAGTTGGCCGGCAGAGTTAAAGCAATAGGTATACGAGGATCTAGATCTTTCTTTACGTATTTGGCGTTTTTCGGTCAGTGTAGCGAGGAGATGATTCATTGAGTAGACAGTAGAGCGACAAAACGACCTATTTGTAGCTAGCCTCTCTCAAACTGTTGCATCAATAGCGCTAGCTCTTAAATGCCTCTTGAATGCCCTTTGTTCAATACAGTTAATATTTAAACCTTTGTATAAAATACCGCACACCGCAGACACTTCAAACTAAAGAACCTAAATAGTGTGGAGTAAGTTAATATGAGGGTAACAGGCCACGGGAAATTAGTCAAATAAACTACAAATTACTACTCAAGCAGAACCAAACAAAACACTAGCAACTACAAGCATTACTATTTAGGAATATTTACGGCTTTACTCGGTAAGATTTTGTCGGAATTACCCGAACAGATCCGACTCTCAACGAAGCCAGGGTGGAGAGAACACGTGACAAGTATCTCACGAGTATCTAGACACATTTTATATTACGTTGGGTTAAGCCATTTGAAACCTTAAATACTCCCAAGAAAGTTAAAAATACAAGCACTACTGCGAATTCTACTTTGGTATGTCATCGTAGTTTTTACCTCGGTTATATACTTTTGCTGTACGCCCGCGATGTCCAACGAGGATTGTAAATAAAAGAGAAACATAGAGTTACACACAGACACACACAGGAACATAAAGAGGTTGTGTATTTGAACCCAAGGGACAGGAGAGTTTTGATAGGTAAATTGACTTACAACACGTTTTTAGGGTGGTAAAATCAACTCACTCATAGACTAAAGGAATAGTAAATAGTATTGGTAATTAGCGCCTAATAAGAGCAATTTTTTTTTCGAATTTCGGAATAACTTTTTGCTATCTTGCTCTCTTTAGAGATTCTATACAACAAGCTTTTTGTGAACAATTCTGGTGGGATGATAGGTACAGACGCCAGCACATAAAGCAACTATAATGTGTCAAATTTCAACTTTATCGCTTAAGTATAAGGTTAAAGATTGATTGCGATAACTTGACAGTTTCGGGTAGCTTGATGTGCTGGCGCGGGCGTCTGAACATGTACTCTTGAAAAAAGTGTTTCGATAAAATTCAGACATTTTAGCAAGTTTGCCAGGCGGCCAAGTTTTTAATTAAGACTTTTAAGACCACATTCTAAAACGACCCTAATCGCAAAACGAACTTTTGTCTCTTCGTTCAAAATTGAATACAAAATTGAGTTTAATTTACTTTTACGGGTGATGTTGTGAATGTCTGTTTTTATTTAGGTTTTAATTTATTTTTACGTTTTTGCATTTCATTATTTATTACAGCTTGAGTTTAGTTTTCAATGTTTTGTTGGTATATTAGCGTGTGCTAGCTGACATGACAAATAATTAAAATTAATGTTTTGTTTGTCGTAATGTTAATTAATTACAAATTATTGTATAGAATTAAGTTGTTCTAATTTAACGGACAGCTGTACTGCTGAGGAGTTTGTTGCGCCACTTTTTCTTCCCAGCTAAAGCACTAGGAAGTGGTGGAGGGCGGGCGTTTTTAGGGGACTGTCTATTGTAATTTAGACGTTCGAAAAGTGTTGAGTTCTCAGCCTAATTTCAATAAATGACTTTTGATATCGTTAAAACCAATTTACAGAAATAAACATAATTTACTTAAGCCATTTTTAGGGTTCCGTTGCCAAATGGCAAAAAACGGAACCCTTATAGATTCGTCATGTCTGTCTGTCTGTCTGTCCGAATATGTCACAGCCACTTTTTTCCGAAACTATAAGAGCTATGCTGTTGAAACTTGGTAAGTAGATGTATTCTGTGAACCGCATTACGATTTTCACACAAAAATAGAAAAAAAAAAACAATAATTTTTGGGGTTCCCCATACATAATAATAATAATAATATAATAATATTCCACAACTATCACACAACGCCATCTAGTCCCAAACTAAGCAGAGCTTGTGTTATGGGTACTAGACAACTGATAAACATACTTATATATTTCTAAATACATACATATTATAGATAAATTACACCCAGACACAGAACAAATGATCGTGCTCATCACACAAACATTTGTCCTGGGTGGGAATCGAACCCACGACCTCCGGCATAGCAGTCAGGGTCGCTAACCACTAGACCAACAGGCCAGTCAAAACACATAAAACTGAAACTCAAAAAAATATTTTTTCATCAAACCCATACGTGTGGGGTATCTATGCATAGGTCTTCAAAAATGATGTTGAGGTTTCTAACATCATTTATTTCTAAACTGAATAGTTTGCGCGAGAGACACTTCCAAAGTGGTAAAATGTGTGACCCCCCCCCCCCCCCCGTAACTTCTAAAATAATGGAATGATAAAACTAAAAAAAATATATGATGTACGTAATGTACATCATATATGTGTAATGTAAACTTCCACCGAAAATTGGTTTGAACGAGATCTAGTAAGTAGTTTTTTTATAATACGTCATAATTCGTAAACCACAATTTACCTTTCATTCAGTCAACTCAAATATAAAAATTTCATAAACACAAACCTTATGCATAAACCGTGAATACCTGCAGGTTTGTACGGAACCCTCGGTGCGCGAGTCCGACTCGCACTTGGCCGGTTTTTAATATCTCTCAGGTTCAAATACACTAGTTAATAACACACACAGATAAAAAATAAACAAAAAACAATAATATTAACCTGTTCTTTAAGAAGTATGGCCTGTTGCCGCTTCAATTCTCTCTCCTGTAACAATGAGTTTAATTATGTTACTTACTTGTTGAAGATTAGGGGGGGGCTTGTGGCTAAGTTATAACAGCCACACGGCTCGATCGATCAGGTAAGCTACGCTTTCCGCGGTTGATTCGTGTATGAGTGATCTTTACAAGTCTTTAAATAGACTCCGGACTCAGGTTGGCCGAAGTAAAGAAAAGCTGCTCAGGAGATTCACAGATGACTCCTGGAGTGTAAAAGTGGTGCTGTCCCACAAACAATGCGGCACTTGATATAGTGTCCAGCGTGTCCTGTTGTTTGCACGCTACAGGAGTTGATGGACGCTACTGAAAGTGCTAAGTTCGTAGCCAAATTTTGGGCTAACTATATTTCGATAGCTTTCGACACGCTAAGAAAACCCCTTCGTGCCTCGGAAAGCACGTTAAGCCGTTGGTCCCGGCTGAAATTCGTGGATCCTTGCTAGCCTTTACGGGTCGTCAGAAGCCCGAATGTCTGACAACCAGTCTTAACTAGGGGCATCGTATTACCCAGGAGCTGGGTTGTGAAGGACAGATAGGCAGGCGGGTTGGCGATCGCAGTGTGGTGGTAAAATGCATAGAGAACGCTGCTGCCCATTCTGCAGTAAGTCAGTCGTCTCTTACGGCACCCACGGGAAGAAATACGATGGTGCTATGCTTACGTCCGGCACCACACGGACATAAGAGTAAACGGAATAAAAAGCCTTCTTCACAACAGAACAGCATTTGGCTCTAACCCTCCCTAACAGAGCTCACGACAGAATATGACCCTAGAGTTTTGTTGTGGTCTGGCCTCAACACCTGAGGTGTCAGTAGAGTGGAAAAAACGTCTTTCAATACGTAAGGGCGTAAAGGCGAAATTCCCCTGCTGCGTAAGATGTACACGGAGAGGTTAGTTTTGATAGTTTTCCGGCCACACAGGTAGCAATGGATTATCCTACCAACATTTCCACACAAAGCGAAGCTAATTTACACGCGCAGTAGCCCAGCAAAGGAATTGCGCCTCTATTCCTGTTAAAATTCATACAAACCTGCTGCCTTTTAACTTGTTCTTCGATCTTCTGCTTCTCTATCTCCTCGTGCTTTCTCCTCTTAGCCTTCATTACGAACGAGCGAACAACATCGAAAGCGGTACAGCAAATTATAAGAATACAGCGTTACATGGAACAAAAATAAAAAAAACGTCTAATTTTGAAATGTATTGACTGTTTGTGTTCGACTTCTTTTCTTTTTGTGAATTTAAATTTGGAATATTTTATTCTTTTTGGTGTGAGAAAGATAATTTTTTTTTTAAATACTTTAGTTTGTGAAAATATCGCAAAATATTTAAACGCAGTTGTTTACCGCGCAATACATTTTCAACTCTCCGCGTTGAGGCGAACGTTGATAATCCAATAGAGCGCATCCGTAAGCTCTAATGTATCATAGAATTTTAATATGCAATATCAAATAAATTATTTCCATTTCAAAACCTGTCTCACGTAAAACTTACAAAAAAGATGGATAATTGGAACAGAAATCAAACACATTGCATTTAAAAAAAGATGATATTAAGTAAAAAAATAAACAATGAAAATAAAATAAAGGCATACGAAAGTGAATTGCGTGCAATAACTAAATAGTGTTAAAAGAAAATATAAATACAGTTAATAACATTATGTATATAAGAGATTTTGTATTTAACTTCAGAGTAGCACTTCATTCGAGTTTTGGTTTATAACCTACCCAACATTGTCTACATTATAGTATTTTTGTTATTGAGGAAAGCTTAAGACCCGATTCTCTGATTAAACTAGGCTGAAGTCTTTCTGAAAAGTCTATTCGTCTTGCTAATCTCATAAAAAGACCCCGACTGTTTCGCCCCACAGTTTGAAGTTTTTTTTAAAATTAATTTCGGCACCATTTTCTATTTTGGATACTGGTAACAAACAATGAAATGACCGTTGTGTTTTCAATTGTACAAGCACCCAAAACTGTTTATCTTTGCAATAATAGTATAGTATTTTATGTCACGAAGTGACGCGTCCTTTATTTGTGGTTACCAAGCCCGCTTACACACACATTCACACCGCTTTTTTTAACACGTTTTTATTAGCTTGGAATGTATGTATGTATGTATGTAACGGAATCTTTGAACGTGATTTTCACCCTCTTCAAAACATCGGATTAATTTGAAACTTTGTACACTTATCAGGACAATACAATCATTTTATTTCATTTCATATCAAATTTGTACCATTATCACCAGGAGCACCAAACCAGCAAAAAAAAAACGAAAAACCCCCTTTTGTAGCTAGTCGAATAAAAAAAATGAAAATAAATAATAGTTTAATAAACACGCTTCCATAGAAAACCAAACTAAAAAGTAGAAAATAATGGAAAAAAAGCATGGGGTACTTTTTGAGGTGTTTTTTTTTTAATTGATATTTTTTGTGCACGCTGTGAATGTATGTGTAAAGCTCAAGGTACTCTAGAGTAAAGAGTCTGCCGCTTCGTAAGATAAAAATATTGTAAGCGTAATCAAAGAATTTTGTCTACATTCGAGCTAAGCCGAAGGTTTAGTCTGAATGTGGCCACAACAAAATGTTGCCACTCGTTTTTTACCTATAACCGCTACATGTTCTTCTAATCCTTCACCACACTTGGACCGTTCGTCTAATATTTACAACAAGATACTCCATACCTCAAAGATTAGGCGTGCATTGTTAGTGAAACTTCGAAAGTTAGTACATTTTAGTTTATTTTTCACGTACCGAGGACGTATCCTTGCCTAGGGGATGCACTGAGATCGACAGGGCGCCATCTTTGCCCACATTAAAAGTCCCTTTACTGATTTTCTTTGACATTATATCTGTCAAAATATCGTCATCTTCACTCAAGTCTATAACTTCCTTTAAAACAGATTTTGGACTGTCTTTCGGCATCAACATCAGATTCTGGGACATGAATTCGTTTTTAGCATCTAAATATTTCTGTTCTATCGATTTTGGGTCTTCGGTCTTCTTATCCCCTTGTATTTTCGACCAATCACAGCCGTTTATGAATTCTGTTATTCTTGAATAAGATTCTATTAGTTTCTCTAAATTGTTCTCTTTATCAGGCGCTTTCAAGCGCTTTTCTGCTGACTTTACTAACGTGAAATCGTATTGTTTATTGTCTTTCCTTTTTGGGAGATCGAAAGCCGCTTTTTCAGCGAAGTCTTTCATTTTGTCTAAAGCGTTGTATTCTTCTATTTCTTCCTTCCATCCTGATTGGTCGAATTTTATAGTTTTTATGGGGGAGTTCTGCGAGTCTTTGGGGCCGCTGACCGGTATAAGGGAGAGACTGATTGGAGGCATTATGCGTTCCTTATTCGTCTTAGTAGCTGGTCCCATCACTATGTCCGGTGTTTTCCATTCGTCGATACCGGTTTTCGGGACAGTAGGGAGGGGCTCGATCGTCAACTGCGTTCTATTCTTGTTGATATGCTGTTCAATATTGCTTCGTTATAATTTTTTTTTGTATTTTTTGTCGCATTTTCTTGTCTTTATTATCAATTTGGATTATGACAACATTGTCAAGGTCCCTTTGGCGGTTCGGTTTTGTGTTATTAATATACTCTTAACCCAAGTAGACAGATTTTTACATAAATATTATAGAGAAGTATATAAGTATGTATATACCATATCTAATGCTAACACACAGCTCAGCTACCAACTACAAGCTAAGAAAATCCAACGCTTTCTACTAAAAAAGCAAAAAGAAACCAATTTTTTTAACGTTGGCAACCCCAAAAGGCCCTTTTTGCTTTTGAATATAGAACAAAAAATCTACAGAATACGTTTGGTGAGCACAATGTTGCCAAGCATCAAATTGATAATAAAAAATAAAAACAAACACAAGCACATGGTTTTAAAACATAGATACAAACTAGACAAAACAAATAGTTCCCATATTATTACAAGTTTTTTATGTGAATTATTTACATATAAGTTACAACATCGATTAATATCAGTACAAAGATACTTTATCAAGCATTTTAATCAAAGAATAGTATTTCTTTCATCAGCAGCCTATACCGTTCCCACTGCTGGGACACAGGCCTCCTCTCGGTGAGAGGGAGTGGGCCATAATCTACCACGCAGGCCCAGTACGGGTTGGTAGATGACACATGTCTTCGAATTTTTGATTATTAGACATGCCAGTTTCCTCACGATGTTTTCCTTCACCGTTTTGAGAGCAGTGGTGATGAAATAATTTACACAAAGTAAAGTGCCAGCTTGGGTTAGAACCTGAACAAAAGTAGCGGCCGTTACCACTGGGCCACCTCCGCTGTCAGGTATATATTTAATGGGGCGTTATTAGCGGTTAAGTTTGACATATTTTATTTCCAATGTTAAAACAACCAGAAAACAAAGTTACAGATTACATATTTTGAGCAATTTGATCATAAACATTTATTCAGATAGCTTGTAATAAATAAATTTCGGAAGACTTATTTATTCCTAAAACAGGAATGACTAAAATTAGGGAGTTAAAACTGAACTTTCTTCATGTCTCTTTAAAAAATTTAATTTATCAAGAAAGCATTTTTATTTTTAACTTTAAGTATGTTTGCAAGTCCAAATCTAAGTAAACATTAATCAACTTTTTTAAATACTAATTGATAAAAAAATATTTTTGTAAAATTTTAATTCTTCGAAAACTTCGAACTATCAATAATATGAGAACCATCAACAACACAGATAGGAACAAAATAATTAAATAAAATCCCAAAGAATTATAACATTGAACTAAGTCATAACCCATATCGATATTAACTTCAAAGGTCGTAAGTAAGTACTACATACTCAAAAATATGTATACATTTAGCGAATTGCAAATATCGTAATTAATGATATTAATAACGTCAACATTATCTGCCTAGCCATTTCCCACCTATGTTGGGGTCAGCTTCCAGTCTTACCGGATGCAGCTGAGTTCCAGTATTTTACATGGAGCGCCTGCTTATCTGACCTCCATAATAACCTCAACAAATCTAGACAAATAAATAAAATTGGAGTGTCTGTTTGTAAAATTAAGATAAACACTTTTTACTAAGTGTATATGGATGTATAAACGGTACGTATGCCAAAACAACATTTTTTACAATTTGTGTCTGTCTGGCTGGACCGATTTTGACGGGACTTTCACTGGCAGATAGCTGATGTAACAAGGAGTAACTTAGGCTACTTTTATTTTAGAAAAAAAAATAGGATCTCACGAAAAAAAATTAAACGAATGAAAACCTTTTTTGTTAAATACCACGCGGACGTAGTCGCGGGTAACAGCTAGTACTATTATATAAAACATAATCAGTCTCAAATGTTCCCACTGCTGAGACACAGGCCTCTTTTCTATTAGGAGTGGGCCGTAATCCACCACGCGAGCCCAGTGCGGGTTGGTAGATGTCAAATGTTATGATTAGTCAGTTTTAGACAACAAAAAACCATTTGAATTTAGCTAAATGCTTACATATTTTTGACTTTGATTGTACTCGAGTCACTTACGCCGTTTCAGTATCGATATGGTATATGCAAGAATGTTACCTCTAACAGCTGTTGACTTCTCGCTTCCTTCTCGCGTTTGGCTAGTTCCGCTTTCTCTGATCTTTCGAGTCGGGCCTGTAGAGGAAAAATGTGGTATTATTTATTTTGATGAAAACTATCTTAACTCTATACAAATACACAGTTACTTATAAATAAATAAAATTAAAGTGTCTATTTACTGTATTATACTATCAAAATAACAGCTTTTGACTAAATGCATAGAAAATTGCGGTCATTACAATAAAAAAACCCATTTCTCTGTCTATTTGTGTATTTATTTCAAATAGCCACATAAAAGGCACTTTTGATCGTCAACATTTACATTGAAATAGAATTGATTCTTCCATTTCTAAAAGATAGATAGTATGTCAATAATTGTTCCTCTCAACCAAAGCACCTGCCATCATAATCTCTTCACCACTCTTGGTTGACTGGTGGAGAATGCCTAAGGCATTAAGTCCGCCTTTGTACCTTTTTGTGTGCGAGAAGTTTAAATAAATACATAAATGATTCCACCGGGGCCTGTGCCGTCGGACGTAAACAATAGCATCGTCGACCTTCTTCACGTGAGTGTCGTAAGAGGCGACTAAGGGACTTACTAGAGAATGGGCAGCAGCGTTCTCTATGCGTTTTAGCAACATACTGCGATCGCCAACCCGCCTGCCCAGCGTGGCGATTATGGCCATAGGTTTATGTACAACAGCGGACGTCTGTTGGCTGAAATATTGATGATGATGGACCCTACTAAAAGGTAGAATCGTATGATTCCACCGGTGTCTGTATTGAGGATAAAGTAGTAAGGTAAATACTGCGTTCGCCAACCGGCCTACCAAGCGTGACGATAGCAAACCCCCCTTTTGGGAGGCCTGTGTCCAGCAGTGTACGTTTTTTGGCTGAAATGATGATAAAAAAGATTTTTTATTACCTTTGGTTGTACAAAAACACTTATTTAAATACTATGCAGCATTACAACTAAGGGAGTGAGTGTTTTCGATGAACTCTGGCACCCAACGTAAGATTTAACTTGTGTTTAGGGTACCAGCGTCCTCGCCTAAAAAATAAACACATATCAGAGGAAGAATGAAGGCCCCTACTAAAAGGCCTTTTCCAACACTTTCCACTGTGACCTGTATTACGGATAAATAAGTTAGGTAAGACCGGTGTGTGATACGTACACCTACCTGGTCCCGCGAGCGATGCGTGTGGTCCCGCCGCGCGTCGCGCGCCGCCTGCTGCAGCCGCGCCAGCTCCATGCGCCGGTCTAGTGGAGGAGGCGTCGGTCTTCCACCCGCTGATGCCAGGATACGGGCTTCCTCCAGTCTGGGGAGGCAAGCGAGACATTGTTAGAAAGCTCTGTGTCCTACAGGAGCTAGAGTACGAACGTCTTCCTAACTAAGGGAAGAGAAAGAAAAAAAATGAAATGTTGTTTAAAAATATATACCCGATGCTAGGATATGGGATTCCTCCAGTCTGGGGAGGCAAGCAGGACACTGTTAAAAAGTTCTGTGTCCTACAAAAGCTAGGATACGGACGTTTTCTAAACTTAGGGACGAGACGGGAGAGAAAAGAATTGTGTGAGTCAGCTCCGACGCACGACTGGAATTTACTCCTTACGAACGATTATAAAATATATAGATTAGTATATATAACGCGTAACGTAACGTAACGGAAACATAGAATATAAAATAAATATTTTTACGAATTTCCAAAAATCATAACATCATTTGGTTGCCACGCCCTATAATCAGGGTAGGGGTTACTCATCTTGCATTTATGCAACGAAAATATCCATTCCTTCGACGAATACGTCGTAACGTAGAATGTACAGACGCCAGCACATAAAACTACCCGAAATTGTCAAGTTTTCCCATTCAATCTTGAACCTTATACTTAAGCAATAAAGTTGAAAACCTATTAAAGAAATTTGATAGATTGTAGCACCTTTATGTACTGACGTCTGTACATGTGCCATTAAAAAATTTGAACAGTTAATATAATATTTATACAGGATGTAAGGGTAAACACCGTTGTCACTTAACCCATGGGTAGTTTGAGTTAAATATAAAATAATAGAACAAGTTACAAAAAAATAAAAATTCCTAAAAAGGTTTAGAACGGACTTTATCCCACACCGCCCGCAAATTCATGGATATGCGCATGAGTGACGTAATCACTACAACGATCGCCGGCCGTCCTGTCACCCACACAACACATTAATACACATTACCTGTGATGTAACTTTCCCTTCATACTTTTCCTGGCTTAGGACAGGCACAAATACCTACCTTAGGTTTTGCGTGACGAGTCTAAATGTAAATTTGATTCGAAATGGCTTTGGATTTTAAATGATTTGAATACATTTTTTTATTATCTTCGTCCGTAGACAAAATGGAAATGTTATCGAGGTTTAAGTCACTGCGAAAATACCATCCGTGGTATCATGGTATGCGATCGTTATCATTTAGTTCTTGTGTGGGCACGTAGCCACTACGTTCCATAGGGACGTAGCCTTTGTGTCGCCGCCAACTTCGTTTCACGGTTTGGCACAGGTTGTCCAGGGAACAATTCTGCGTACATCCTACGCGCCCCGTTCAGATTATTACCCGCAATGGCGTAAAGCCGAACCATTTCGGTCCACTGTTCATTTGTGTAAGACATTGTAAAACAATTTACGCGCGCGAAATGAGCGACTACGAGACGCGGCGCGGACATTACGTGCGCTCGCTACCGAGACTGACAGCTGACTGGGGTCGCGAACCGCGACCCGTGCGTCGGCGTCGGGCAACGCGGGCGGCGAAGTTTGTTGCCCTCGCGCCTAGGGTGAAATATTCTTGTGGAAAAATACAGATTTTCCTTCAAAAAAAAAGGTTGTTTTTTTTTCATTGGGTTTACGTTCTATTAACGAAACCAAATCACTGGTTTCAAGGATAACGGTGTTTACCCTAACATCCTGTATATATAATATATATCTTAGGACAACCAACACAACGTTATCTGATCCCAAACTAGGCAGAGCTTGTACTATGGTAACCAGACAACTGATAAACATACTTAAATATTTCTAAATACATACATATTATAGATAAATTACACCCAGACACAGAACAAATGATTGTGCTCATCACACAAACATTTGTCCTGGGTGGGAATCGAACCCACGACCTCAGTCTTAGCAGTCAGGGTCACTAACCACTAGACTAACAGGCCCGACCAGTTGGAATTATGAAAACAAAAGGTTTGTTGTTTGTTTATCTTTTCTGTCATTAATTTTCGACATAATACCCAATGGACGGATGGAATGGAATCATGATTTTTTACTGAAAATGGCCGAGAACTTCGGCCTATTTTCTATACACCGTGAGATTTTATTCGTCTTACAAAGGTTGTCCACTCAATGTATCCGATGCACCTCTGCGCGTGATAAAAAAAAAACCGGCCAAGTGCGAGTCGGACTCGCGCACCGAGGGTTCCGTACAAACCTGTATATTATCGGTATTCACGGTTTATGCATAAGGTTTATGTTTATGAAATTAAATGTTTTTTTTTTTATATATTTGAGTTGACTGAATGAAAGGTAAATTGTGGTTTACGATTTATGACGTATTAAAAAAACTACTTACTAGATCTCGTTCAAACCAATTTTCGGTGGAAGTTTACATGGTAATGTACATCATATATTTTTTTTAGTTTTATCATTCCCTTATTTTAGAAGTTACGGGGGGGGGGGGGACACATTGTACCACTTTGGAAGTGTCTCTCGCGCAAACTGTTCAGTTTAGAAAAAAAATATATTAGAAACCTCAATATCATTTTTGAAGACCTATCCATAGATACCCCACACGTATGGGTTTGATGAAATTTTTTTTTGGGTTTCAGTTCTATGTATGGGGAATCCCAAATATTATTGTTTTTTTTTTCTATTTTTGTGTGAAAATCGTAATGCGGTTCACAGAATACATCTACTTACCAAGTTTCAACAGCATAGCTCTTATAGTTTCGGAAAAAAGTGGCTGTGACATACTCGGACAGACAGACAGACATGACGAATCTATAAGAGTTCCGTTTTTTGCCATTTGGCAACGGAACCCTAATTATTACCATTAATTAAGATAATAGGTATTAAGAAAAATAAATATTGCTTTAGATTTCTGAAACATCTTGTTAATAATGTTTACGTATCATATGGTAGATAATACAACATACCTACCCAGTGCACGAGTCGGCTCGATCATTCTGTCTCCATTTTCCATGAGACAAAATATCAATTTATAACGACATCATAATTAATAATATTTTTATTTTTTAGTTATTCAAATGTTCATTTTATTTCTTATGGATGTGTCATTGGTTACATGAAGTAGGGCTTCCGGTGTAAGACGATTAAAATTTTATGGCGGCCACATACGTAGTGGAATACCTGAACGGTATACCGGAACTGAAGGCTTGTGCAAGTATACCTAACGTCCATAGTGACCACACACGATTCAAGTATGCTTGTGCAGTCTCAGTTCTGCGCCTGTGACAAACCGAAGAAGTCGTGTTGTGCAATAAATATTTTGTGAAATATGCCACCGGTTCTATCTAAGCGTTCCAACACACACGCTCATGCATACTTGCACAAACTAGTTTGCGCAGGTATACAGATCGTAGTTTTGATCTGCCTACCAGAATTGTGCAAGTCAGGAAACTTGTACAAGTTTTGTCACACACACGCTCCGGTATACTTGCACAAGCCTTGAGTTCCGGTATACCGTTCAGGTATACCGCTACGTATGTGGCCGCCATTACGGTGTACAATGCTACAAAGCTACATACCTCTTATTGATCTCATTTTCATTATAGACAAGCGGTTCGCCCACATCGCTGGCCGGCTGGATGTACTCCCCGAGCACTGTGCGCGCGGAGAAGCTGAAGTTGTCCGTCGATAGTGGCGGGCATGGGTTCGAGTCTAGGAACTGCAAATAAAATTAATTATACTGTCAATTTAGTTAAGTTAAAGGGGGTTTTTTTTTTTTTGGATGGGAAATCATCAAATGACTTCTCCCGCTCTGGGCGAAGCGGGAGGGCATGTCAGCCTTTTACTGACTAAAACCCACCCGTGTTCTTTCAGTTGCCCATGTGCCAGGGTCACGGTATCTCTTTCGAACAATCTCGCGACCCTGGCAGAAGTTATATGGGGTTAAAGTGGGGTTGTTTGGAACTAAACTATTTTTTAAATAGATTGTTATATTTCATTTACCTAGCCTTATATTTATGTAGATTCTTCTATATTTTGTGAATGTGACAACGCTGTAGGCCTTGTAGACAATTTTCTATTTTATTATATACCTGTTAGTAGTTGACAGGCCTACACTGTCCTCCCATACCTATCAAAACTGTAATTTTGAACCATTGTTAAAGGCAATCATTTTGAAAAGAGTAACCGTGGAGTTTCTTGCCGGCTCTTTTCCATAGTAATGATGATTATGTCTGGACTTTCAAAGAGACTGTGACCTCTGAGTTTATTTCGGCCTTTCTTCTCAGAGTAGTCAGATAGGAAAGTCCGACCTCATCTTGCTTAAAAAAAATATTATAGACTTGTAAAGTGTTTGTACAAACCTACTTACAGAAATAAAATCATGTATCATTTAACAATACTCACGTTTTGTATCTCATGTAGTGCCCGCATGGTGATGCCCGCATGCGGGTCGGGCGGCGAGTACGTCACGTCGCCTTTGATGCTGCAGTTACGGGACAGGCCCTTGATCACAGTCACGCGTTTCCAACCTGTACGTGAATAACACTGATTTAGTATCATTCTGTTGATATGATATTGATTGAAAATAGGCCTATAAAGAACACTTTTTTAATGGATGGTCTGTGGAGGCACCTACATCGCCAAATGCGAACTACGCATCACAGTGAGATCACCCAAAATCCTACATAGCGCAAGCAGAGTTCGTCAGGCAATAGCCCACCAGACACAACCCCCGTCTGATAGGAGACTACTCACTTTTCTGTGGTGGTTGAGTGAATTTAGACCCTGTTCCTCATTCCTTATGCCTCTTTAGGTCCACACGTTATATATTTTGCTGCTCATAGCGCTCTTAAAAGAATACATTACGGGTCTATATTAGACATGTCAGAGTTGTTTCCCGGTAAGTGGGTTACAAAGTTTAGATAGCTACTAATGGTAAGACTAAAAGCCCATCCCAACATATTTGGAAAAACGCTAGGCAGATGACGATCCTTATAGACTAAAGCTTATGCTATAATGGCTGTAAAGAGATGGTTGACGAAACCGGGAACAATTCATCCCGTCTTAGTAGTTTTTTTTTTTTTTTTTAACTGCACCATAGAAGGATGTTTGGTGTTACACGAATTCATAGAATAAGAAATGAGTACTTAAGCGGAAGTCTGAAAGTGGCACCGATAAGTGAAAATTTGAGTGGGAAACTGTTACGTACTGAATGACGAAGGAATGAGGAAAATGTTGTAAGGAAAGTATTGAGTATGAATGTCTATGGCTATAAGAGTAGAGGGAGACCAAAGAAACGATGGCTGGACTGTGTGAATTATGATATGGATAGAAAGGGGATGTCTACTGAGATGACGACTAAAAGAGATGTGTGGAAGAAAAAGACATGTTGTGCCGACCACAAATAAATTGGGATAAGGGTAGGAGAATGAATGACTTGGGAACAAGTTTCGCAGTTATTTTTGGTAAATATTACTTCGCATGATGTACAGAATGTCAAGATATTGGCTATGTAACGGGTCTTGTTATACCCTTTATAGACTTACCCAACGCCAGAGGCAGTCTAAGTTGCGCGTCGTTGGGTCTCCGACTGGTGTCGGACGCGTCCGAGTCGGACGGACAGCTGTCCGACGGACAGTCCGAGTCCGTGCTCGCAGTCTCGCCTAGGAGCGCTTTTAGTTTCTCCTGGAACATTAAAGGAGGTTAGTCAGTTTTAGTAAGTTTTATCAAGTCTTTGGCCGATGATAGAAGTGACCAAATTAAGAACAACAAAATTTATAACTAGTTAAGATAATCGTTTTTTTGCGACCTCTGATTTGTCAAAAAAAAGAGGAAAAAGGAGAAGGAAGGAGGAGGGGAATAAAGGAGGATTGACACAATAAGTTTGTGAGAATGCATACATGTTTGTTACACTTTTACGCAAAAACGACTAAACGGATTTGGATGAAATCAAGCACACATAATAGTTTATAACCTGAATTAAAACATAGGGTATTCTTTATCCCGGTTGTAGGATCCCGAGGGATAATTTCCGACCTCCACGCGGGCGAAGCCGCTGGCAAAAGCTAGTACACTATAAAGTATTTTTCTCTTTATCTTACCAGCACCCCATATTCTTTCATATGTTCGTAAAAAAAATCCTTTGCAACGTAAACAACGCCATGAATGTTGTGAAACTGTGAAAATAAAACCGATTCCTACTCACTGTATTACGCAACTGCCCCTCTGGTCAGTTCCAGCCAGCCACTGATGCGCTAACGTAGGCCTCATACCTAAAAGCCTAGTCTGTGTCAGTCACTGCTCTTACCAGGATATTCCCCCATCAAAAAACACAAGAATCAATAAGAAAGTAACTCACCAGGTCAGTCTCAGCGAGCAACTGATGCGCCAGCGCAGGCCTTAGTCCCAAAGCCCTACTCTGCGCCAACAAGGAAGCGACAGTATTCTTCTTGGGCTTGCTAACTCCTCTGCCGAGGTTGCGTGGCCGACCCTCGCGCCCTGCCCACCCCGCTACTGCTGTGGGCAGGATGGTGTTGTTAAGTTATACCTAGTGCTTAGGTTGGGAAATTAGAGAGATTAACCTTTTGAACGCCAGCTAAGCGCAGTGGCGTTCAAAAGATTAGTTAGTCATAAGAAGATCAGCGATCTTAATGATGATGATTTTTTTCTTCAATTTTTATTTTCAAGCCCAAATGACTTGAAACTAGTTTTCAGTATTGCTTGGGTATTGAATGACGTTCTGTGATACGGGACTAAAATTCCGTTCTTTAAAAGTTAATTAAAATTGCGTATATTTCTAAAATCAAGTTACCAATTCATTTTAAAACCGCACAGAAATCTTTATATCTTATAAACGCGAAAGTAACTCTGTCTGTCTGTTACGCTTTCATTAATAAACAACTGAATCGATTATGGTGAAATTTGGTACGGGGTAAGTTTGAACCCCAAGAAAGGACATAGGCTACTTTTTATTCCGCGACTTCGTCTGCGTCCGCGATAACCGACATTTACGCGGACGAAGTCGCGGGCAAAAGCTATCTATACTTTAATATTATAAAGCTGTAGAGTTTATTTGTTTGGTTGAACGCGCTAATCTCAGCAAATACTGGTCCGAATTGAAAAAATATTTTTGTGTTGAGTAGCCTATTCATTGAGAAAGGCTAAATAACTAATAATAAAAGGATATATAACATCACGCTACGATCAAAAGGAGCGGAGCAGCAACGAAAAATGGTCGAAAACTGGCAGGCAATTCGATGCGACGGGAAGGGTCAAGGGAGTAAAAATTTGACGCGGACGAAGTCGCGGCAAAAGCTATATTAATATAAATTTGAGTCGTCACATAGGGCCTAGTATGGACGCTAGTCACTAAGGATCATTTATTCTGTTGCACTTTGGGTGAATTTGATAGAATAGCTACCTATAAAATTTGCTATGGTACTTGAAATAGTGAAACTGTTTAATTTTTAAGTGTGCTACAATGTCGCATTGGGTCTACCCCGTAAGAATTTTGTATGTTTGGTGCGAAAAAATAAATAAATTTTGTGAAGTTTCGACTATGGTAACAATATAATAGCGAGAAGTGGTAACCCAGTGTTAACAGCCGCGACTTACGAGTAATACGGCCGTGAGTTCAAACCCAAGTAGGCGCATTACTTTGTGTAAATAATTTCATCACCACTGCTCTCAAAATGGTGAAGGAAAACATCGTGAGGACACCAGCAAGTCTTAGAACCAAAAATTCGAAGACATGTGACGTCTACCAACCCGCACTGGGCCCGCGTGGTGGATTACGGCCCACTCCCTCTCACCGAGTGGAGGCCTGTGTACCAGCAGTGGGAACATTATAGGCTGGTGATGAACAATATAATAAGCGGTGTGGTGACGTACATTCGCTGTCCTCGCTGCCGGAGGACTTGGGGCGCGGCGCGTCGGGCACCGGGCTCATGTCCGGGGCCACGCGCCGGGGCTTCGCGCCCGGCTTGCGGCGCGCTAGGGAAATTAAATTAAAATTAATGTAAAGCAAGGAAAGGCAATTCAAGTACATTTATTAACTCAAACATTTGTGTACACAACATAATTTCTACCGAAAGATGTCTGCTGGACATAGGCCTCCCCAATGGGGTATGCTGTAATCGCCACGCTTGGCAGGCGGATTGGCGATCGCAGTATGATGGTAAAATGCAACCAGCCCTGAATCAAACGCAGGTTTATTATTATAATGCCGTATAATTGGTAGGTACGAAAACACATAAAAAACGACAGAAAGAAGCGTGCGGCATGCATGGGTCTCGATTTTGAACTGCCCAACCCCCGATCGTACGCCCCGCGCTACCCGCGCCCCGCGTTCGCCCTAGCATATGTACCTACGTCCGCGCGCTCCTCCCTGACTCACACAGGTACATTTTAAAATTACGTGAAGAAAACTGCACGTAGGCACGTCGCATCTCTTACAAGCCCACTCTCTAGTCCCTTAGTTACCTCTTAGGGTCATCCATAAATTACGTCACACGTTACGGGGGGTGGGGGTCGACGAAGTGTGATATTATGTGACAAGGGCACCCCTTATATTTCGTGATCTCACATTTTTAGTAAAACACGATCTTGAACTATTAACGAAAAACTCAAAAACATTTGCAACTCTTTCTGTAGAGAAATATGGTTCAAATATCTTGCAATGTTTGATTTGATGTTAATTTTATTAAAAAATCTAAATTGAAATAAAACTAATTTCGGAACAGCTATTTTATTAATTCAATAATTATTTTTAGATATAAATATGTGACGCCACACTAGGGAGAGGGGGTCTCACAAATGTGACCAGCTGTGACAAGGACGGGGGGGGGGGGCGTAATGTATGGACGGCCCCTTACGACACCCACGGGAAGAAATGGGATGGAGCTTTACGTCCGACACCAGGGACTTACTAGAGAATAAACAGCAGCGTTCTCTATGCATTTTACCAACATACTACGATCGCAAACCCGACTACCAAGTGTGAAGATTATGGCAAATCCCCCTCCAAATTGGAGGAGACCTATGTCCAGCTATGGACGTCTTTCGGCTGAAATGATGATAATGATAGATCATAGCCATTTCATGTATGCTTTTATGGTACATTCCAAATTATACATCAATCATTTACGTTCCAATAGAAATATCATAACTATGAGAGCTGTCATCAATTCGGAACGCTCGTAAATTCGCTCACAGTCTTCAACATTGCTCTTCGTCGGTTGCGTTGATCGGGACATCGTTAACGTACTCACGTTAATTTGGAACAGGATTAAACAAGCTCAAATCAATTACAGTACAATTCGAAATACAGCATTAGTTCTGCGTAAAGGATCGTCCGGTACCGTGTGGTGCCGGACGTAAAGAATAACACCACCCCATTTCTTCCTGTGGGTGTCGTAAAAAGCGACTAAGGGACTTACTAGAGAATGGGCAGCAGCGTTCTCTATGCATTTTACCACCATACTGCGATCGCCAACCCGCCTGCCAAGCGTGGCGATTATGGCAAAGCCCCCCAAATTGGGGGAGGCCTAAGTCCAGCAGTGGACGTATTACGGCTGAAATGATGATGATGATGATGAAAGGATCACAGACCACACAATAAAAGTGGAGATAAATAATACATACATATCCTATCATGGCTGGAGGACGCGTTGAGCGAACTGCTCAATGACGTCAGTCGCGAGAGAGCGTCTGATGCTTGCGAACTCGCTGTAAAACAAAAATAAAACAAATTATTCATCTTACATGAACATTTATAAGAATAGTTGAAAAATGTTATGATAACTATTGTAACTGGTAGAAAATTTACGACGTCAATCATCTGCCTAGCTTCTTCCCAACTATGTTGAGGTCGGCTTCCAGTCTAACCGGAGTACCAGTCTTTTACATGGAACTGCCTATGTGACCTCCACAACCCAGTTAACTGGGTAATACGATATCCCTTGGTAAGACTGATTGTAAGACTGTCGGGCTTCTGACGACCCGTAACGACTGTCTAAAATCTACAAAAGAAAGCCGGGACCAACGGCTTAACGTGCATGTGTGCAGTGGGAACATTACCTACGTTATGCTCGCATCGTTTCAAACGATTCAGAGCCTTATTTTATCATACAAATAAGGTTAAAGTTCAATGGTACGCGGGGAACCAAATGTGGTATCTCAGGGACTTACAGGTTAAATAAACTAAGCCAAGTTACTTACCAGGAGTAGGTTTGAGCGATAGGTTTAGCGGTGCGTCGTCATCCATTGCTGAAGACTTGACGCCCAGGTCTAACGGAGAGTCCTCACCCATCTTAGTGCTTAGGTTGAGACCTGCATCTGTGAGGAGAGTGTGAGTTAGAAGAGTGGAGAGTGTGAGTTAGAAGAGTGGAGAGTGTGAGTGAGGGATATAGTTAAATCGATGATTGAGTGATGAATTGTTTTGTAAAAAAACTTTTTTACAAAAAAAAAAAAACAACCGACTTCCTTAAAAACACTACAAAGTGAAAAATAACTTTAATTTCGGAAGTCGGTGTCTTAGGATCTGTATTTATGGTTTTTTTGCCACCGACTTCCGAAACCTCCTTTTTGAAGTCGGTTAAAAATGGAGTAATTGAACATTTTAATTGTAACGCATTTATTTACTAATCTTTGTGCATAATAAAGGTAGGAAGGCGGATTTAATGCCTTAGACATTCTCAACCAGTCAAACAATTAATTATAACTAATGTTTTTGTCCGTGTGATGCCGGATGCTAAGTATAGAATCATTCCATTTCTTCCAGTGGGTGTCGTAAAAGGCGACTAAGGGACTTACTAGAGAATGGGCAGCAGCGTTCTCTATGCATTTTACCATCATACTGCGATCGCCAGCCCGCCTGCCAAGCGTGGCGATTATGGCAAACCTCCCCAATTTGGGGATGGCTATGTCCGGTATTGGACGTTTTACGTGTTTTGTAAGTACTACAGATTTTTTTTTTTATGTGCAGAGTAATTGCTATATTTTTTGTGCGCTTATCTGTGGCTATATTTCTATACTCGTAAACCAAAACTAAAGTGAACGTATGATATAAAATGAACCGTATAAGGATAAACTAATAAATGAACAAAAATATGGCATAAATGAAAACTTATATGTAGTGAAAGAAACCTTTTTTTTAATCAGATTCGCATATCGATGTTGCCCATAGCGTCTTTGGAGTTTCGCAAGTCAATAAAATATAACCTTGTATAACAAAGCAGTAATAAGTAAGGGTGTGTATAGACATACAGTAGTCACCTGTGGAGCCGGCCAGCTGGCGCTCCAGCGCGGCCAGGCTCACGCCGCTCTGACTCGCTATCGTCTGCAGCAGTTCGCGGGATATGCCTGCGGACAAACAGACAAAAATATTAAATTAATTGAGTAAGACGGAAAACTTCAGTATACAAGCTGTGATACCTTTTGATGATTAATGATTTCATTTCTGTAAGTAGGTTTGTACAAACACTTTTACACGTCAATTAAATATTTTTTAAACAAGATGAGGTCGGCGTTTCCTAATTGACTACTCTGAGAAGAAAGACCGAAAGAAACTCAGAGGTCACAGTCTCTTTTAAAGTCCAGACATAATCTTGGTCACATCATGTGAAGACAATATAGATTGGTGACTGAAATGGTCATTTGAAGAATGAACCACAAAGATTGAGTGGACCTGTCCAGTCAGTGTACGCATTTCTCGTAACTCGATATCCTATAACTCGAGGAAATTAACACGTTAAACGCCATGTGGGAGACAACATATGGACCTCACTTGTTTAGTAAAAGGAGCCAAGGCAAAAATTCTTGTTCCGACATTAAATATCATATTTTTCTAAGTAATCGTTTTTACTAAAAACCAAATACAACCTTTTTGTCTGCAGGGTCGCGTCAAATACATATCTGTACTCGATGGCTCAGTAGAGATGCTTAAAATCGCGTCTAACTCGCGGTCATAATGTTCGCCCTCGCGGAATTATTGTATGTCGACCACATAGTTTCCCCCATGGCCCAATCAGAAAGACTGAAAAACTTTAATTAGCGTTCAACGTGTCAAAGAATCAACTGGCATAGCTTGATTTTTGCTTGCTATGCCGTTAAAATTTAAATACTATTTTAATTAGAATGGTTTAGTTTTTGGAAATGTAACAAAATATATTGCAAGGGCTCATTTATAGCTGCCATTTATTTCACAATCTGAAGATTGTCAAAATCGTCAAGTCCATCAAAAGTATTGATTTTTGTAGCATCGCACATACCTGCATAATCGGACAGGTTGGGTGGGGGAGTACCGGACATGGAGTTGTGTCCGGGCCGGTCCGGTTTGTTGGGCAGCCGGATCACCTCCACTGACGACCGGGAGTTGCCGTACTCGTCCTGTAAACAAACATTAATAAATCGAAATTAAATGTTTATTTTATGTATAGTAAAGAGATACCGTAGCCCTCAGAGCAGTGGTGGCCCATTGGTAACGGCCGCGACTTACGAGTAGTAGGTCGCTAGTTCGAACCCGCGGCGCTTTACTTTGTGTAAATTATTTCATCGCCACTGCCCTCCAAACGGTAAAGGAAAACATCATGAGGAAACCGGCATGTCTTAGAACCAAAAATTCGAAGACATGTGAAATCTACCAACCCGCACTGGGCCCGCGTGGTGGATTATGGCCCACTCCCTCTCACCGAGAGGAGGCCTGTGTCCCAGCAGTGGGGACATTATAGGCTGATGATGATGACCGTGGGAGATGGGTGGGTTTTAGTCAGTAAAAGTTTGACACGCCCTTCCGCTCCACCCAGAGCGGGAGACGTCATTTGTTGATTTCCCACCAAAAAAAAAATATAGCTTAACCCTATTTTAGGGAGTTGAACGACCCGTCACAAGACACTAACAGATCTCCAGTTACATTATAAATTCATGTATCAAACCCTGGCATGCAAACTGGTTTCTTGTAGATCGTGTTTGTGTGAAGAAGTTGAAGGTATACTCACAAGTTTGGGCCGTTTGCTGGGCATGGGCGCGTTCCGGTCGGCGGGGTGCACGCTGACGTGCGGCGGGTCCAGAGAGATCGTCTTCTTGCGGCCGCGGGTCGTCTGGCCCGAACCCGACTGGGAAACAGAAACATATACACTAAATACACATAGGTATATAAAAATCATATAAATGATGTTAGTACATTTTGTAGATAAATAAGCTATATATTAATTACTGTGTATTTTACGCAAACTTCTTATCAAACGATCTTCAGAAACAGAGCTTCCTCTCTCGTATCCGTTTGCTGTGCCCTACAGGGTCCCTAACGATCTAAATTATTTAGTTACCACCTAAGTACACATTATGGTAAAGCAATAAAGTTATTGAGTATTGAAAATATATTGACATAAATTTACACAAATATTTTTATGAATTCTCTAGCACCTGTGCTAGTGTACACTGTATTACAGGAGCTAGTGTCTTCCCCTAATAATATACATATACAGTCGTAAGTATAGTAGTTATACGAGAAGTCTTTGTAACGTAATTGTACAGAAGAGTCCTACTAATCCTACGTATCTACATCTACACTAATTATAAAGAGGTAAAGTTTGTGAGTTTCTTTGAACGCGCTAATGTCTGAAACTTCCAGACGCATTTGAAATATTGATTTTTTATTCTTCTTGAGGAAGATTATACGCCATTTTTAATCACTCTAAGACTTTTAGGAGCCAAACAAAAAAAAAAAAAAATGTAAGAAAGAACGCCAAGCAAAAACGAAGAAATAGTGAGCAGATGGGATTCGACGCGACGGGTTGGGCGCCAAAATTTCATGCGAAAGATGTCACGGTGAAAGCTAGTATTTTAAAAATCTCGGGTTCAACTTGAAATCTAGGTTTGTTTCAGAAAAGGTTGAGTACGAGAAAGACAAAGAGTGAGAGATGGAACTACAGCACAGGAACAACGATGATTTTAAACTATAACTCATCACGTTTATATTGATAAAACTATTTACAGGTATTGACACAATGCTCAACCTCCATTCCTGCACTCTGTGCCTCAAAAAATGCAGCTAAGGTGACCTCTGCACTGCCACCGCCATAGAATTGGCGAAGATTTGGCGTAACAAAAAAAAAAAAAACAATCGTGCCAGCGACACGATCAGAAAGTATTCACAATGCTATTTGAGTAAACCTACACATCACAAGTAGCTACAATTCTACAGACACCTTACACAATAAATAGGTACAAGTAAGAAAAAATGTCAACGTACATGTGCTTTTACCTTGGGCCCCGCTAACGAGGAGGTATACTTGATTATTTCCGTGTCGGGCGGCAATCGGACGCCGCCGAGCACTGACGAAGGATCACTGGAAGAAACAAATAGGTTTAATGAGGAATAGTGTTTGGAGTTAGATGTAAGGGCTTGTTTCACTACCTTTGTATAAGTTTCGGTTCCAACTACTCTGGCAAATATTATCATTCTCCTAACTTTTTTACACGCTTTATATTAGCTTCACTTGTATGTTTGTGTATTTGTATGTTTGTATATTTGTATATTTGTATATTTGTATGTTTGTATGTTTGTTTGTAACCGACTCCTTATAGCGCGATTTTGACCCACTTTGAACGACCAGATTTGATTCAAACTTTGCACACCTGTCAAGGACCGATGACAATGCAAGAATTTCATAAATTTGTGCCATTATCGTTGCCAGGGTTACCAGGACAGCAAAAAAACTGTCTTCGAAAACTACGGTGACATACGTCACAAACTAATTTGCGCCATTATCCTTGCCAGGGTTACCAGGACAGCAAAAAAAAACTGTCTTCGAAAACTACGCTGACATACGTCACAAACTACGCTGACATACGTCTCAAAATTCAAAACACCCTAAAAAATAGAAAATAAATAATAGTTTAAAAAAACTAAAAAACACGCTTCCAATGAAAACCAAACTAAAAAGTACAAAATAATGGAAAAAAAGCGTGGGGTGCCTGATATCAATAAAAAAATACCTTAAAAAGCACCACACGCTTTTTTTCCATTATTTTGTACTTTTTAGTTTGGTTTTCATTGGAAGCGTGTTTTTTAGTTATTTTAAACTATTATTTTTCAAACTATGTATGTAACTGAATACCAGTATTTTGCAAGGAGCGAACGGTTATCTGACCTTCACAACCCAGTTCGGCTGTGAAATATCAAAACCCAGTATCTGCATAAAACTAAATTTTACAGGATAGCCGAAAAACTATTTCTGTAGAACTAAACTTTTGCTCTAGATACTAGTTTTCCAACTTTGTGTAACTTCGTATTTGACTAATATCTGGGAGTTTTTGCTAGCCCAGTATGTGGAGAGTGGTCTATAAGGTCGTAAAATGCAAAAACACCCGTTTAAAAAAAAAACCGGCCAAGTGCGAGTCGGACTCGCGCACCGAGGGTTCCGTACAAACCTGTAGGTATAAAGTTTAAAATTTAAAAAAATATTTTTATTATATGATGTAACTAAAAATTTACGGTTTTCGCAATTTTTTTTATCTGTGATATAAGACGTTGCTTCGTACCAAATTTCAAAATTCTAGATCGACTGGAAGTACCCTTTAGGTTTTGATTCCCTTGCGAGTTTCGAATATTTGCGGAAATTTGCGGCATTAACGGCTATATCTTTTGATTGCGTTAGCTTAGAAGTTTGATTTTTTCACAGCTCCAAGGAACAGTAGACTTAAGTATTGGATATAAATTTCAGCTTGATACCTCCACGCGTTCCTGAGAAAAAGGGTCTTGACAGACGGATGGACGGACGGACGGACAACAAAGTGATACTATAAGGGTTCCGCTTTTTCCTTTTGAGGTGCGGAACCCAAAAAATTAATGTCAGATACCAGGTTTTGAAATTGAATAGCCGAGTTACTGGGGAGCCGACACCGTTTGCGTAAGACTGGCTGTCAGACATTCGGGCTTCTGACGACCCGTAAAGAATGACAGCCGCGACCAACGGCTTAACGTGCTTTCTGAGGCACGTAGGGGTCTTGGTGCGTCAAGATAGTCTCCTAACCACGGACTAACAGCGGCAAGCAATCCGTGTGGCTGTTATCACTTAGTCAAAACATTACTCCAATGTATTTATTTGGGGTATGCGCAGTATTTATCGAGCTAATAATTTCATACAATTTCGATTAATTTCTCGAGTAGATTTATTCCCTAGAGTAGAACCTATTCAGAGGTTGTGAAACAGGCTCTAAGAATGTTAGAAAAGTGATATCTTACCCGCCCTCTAAAGCAGCACTGATAGAACAGAAATAGTGAGTATTAGTTTTGTATTTACAGCTAATAACATCTATAGATATAACTTTATATACATAAATAAATACACATCATTTTAATTACCATCAAATCTTTGGTGATGCTACGGTATCAACAATTCGAGCCTGTTTTCATAATAAGAACCTAACTTACATCGAAATACAGATCCTTTTACAAAACTGACTAATGAGTCAGGCGCTAAATAGTCATTGTATTCAGAACTTTACGCAAATCAAAATAAAGTTGGAAATGCAAAACCTGGCTAGAACTAATATAAGAATGCATATGTTTTTCAATGTATCTCACCTGAGTATGGTATGGGGCAACCCAGTAAGCGAGTCTATCCCTCCATGCCGACCGTCCTTGTCAGATCCCGGCATGCCGAATGGGTAGAGTGGTGACATGTTCTGAAAACAAACAGATTATCGTTCATCAGAAAAATCAAAGGTAATAAAAAATCTTTTTTGTCATCATTTCAGCCAAAAAACGTACACTGCTGGACATAGGCCTCCCAAAAGGGGGGTTTGCTATCGTCACGATAGGTAGGCCGATTGGCGATCGCAGTCTTTACCTTACTACTTTATCCTCAACACAGACACCGGTGGAATCATACGACTCTACCTTTTAGTAGGGGCCATCATCATCATTTTAGCCAAAAGACGTCCACAGCTGGACATAGGCCTCCCCCAATTTAGGAGGGTTAGCCATAATCGCCACGCTTGGCAGGCGGGTTGGCGATCGCAGTATGGTGGTAAAATGTAAAGAGAACGCTGCTTGTCCAGTAAGTCCCTTAGTCGCCTCTTACGACACCCACGGGAAGAAATGGGATGGTGCTATTCTTTACGTCCAGCACCATACGGACCAAAAGATTATGAATAGTAATAATTAATATAGTAAGAGTAGTTCGGTTTCTCTCGCGTCCGGCCCTGGTCCAGGTCAAGGTACGGAGCGAGAGCGCATGGGAAGCCGTCACCTTCCTCTTCTAACTGGACAGACAGCTGTGCTGCTGGGGAGTTTATTACGCCACTTCTTCCCAGCTAAAGCACTAGGAAGTGGTAAAGGGTGAGCGTTTTGGGGGACTGTCTTATGTAATGTTGACGTTCAAAAAGTGCTGATCCTCAGCCCAATTTGAATAAATGACTTTGATTTTGATTTCTTCGTCTGCGAAGCAGTAATGCTCGCGAAGGAGGAGGCAGGACGCGGGAGGGAGAAGCAAGCTATGCGCCTTCACGCCCCTAGCTGCCCCAGGAGACGCCCCGGTTGTCAGGAGTCAAGAGGGCTTGCGGGCGGCGAGCAATGGGTAGCTCGCCGCTTGGTAAGGACCAGGGTGCTTACTCTCGAATATAATTCCAATAGATCGACATTGGTCAAACGTCAGTTGGTTGAGTTAAACGTCAGGGATTGGCTAGACTCAGTGAGTCCAGCCAATCACTGACGTTTGACTGACAATTCCAATGTCGATCTATTGGAATTATATTCGAGAGTAAGCACCCAGGCCCGTGTCGACGGCGCGTAGTGTTCCACGCGCGCCTCAAAGACCTATCAGCACAATTGAAGGGTCCGCTGGGATCGATACCTTCCAGGGTCCCGTCCCATTTGTTCGAAACAGTTACCGTGGCCGTGCACAGGCAACTGAAGGAACACGGGTGGGTTTTAGTCAGTAAAAGTCTGACACGCTCTCCCGCTCCGCCGATATCATTTGATGATTTCCCACCGAAAGAAAAAGGGCAGAGTCAAATCAAATCAAAATATTTTTATTTCACATAAACCTACATGGGCACTTATGAAACTTCAGAAGCTAAGTGCACAGTTCTAAATTGTTGATTCCTATGGAGAAGAGCCGGCAAGAAACTCCATGGTTACTCTTTTAAAAATAATTGGCTTTTACAATGGTTTTAAATTACAGTATTAGTAGGTATGGGAGAACAGTGTAGGACTGTCAACAAATACCAAGTACTTAATAAAATAAGTCATCTATGAATGTCCATTTGAGGCTATAATAGTAACGCTCAAGGCCCGAGTGTGCTTACCTTCCCCTTGGCGGCGGCGGCTACGGCGGCGTGGTAGGCGCCGTGCGCGGCGGCCTGCGCCAGCATGAGGTCTCCACGCAGTAACGCTAGCTCACGCTCCTTGCCCTTAGAGCTGGACGACGACGATGACGGCTTCTCTGGAACACGACACCAACATGTTTAATAAATATGGCAGACTAACTTCACCCCGTCGGATCGCATCGCCCGTGCCTATAACTTCGTTATCGCTGAGCGTTTAAGGCATTACTGGTCTTCCTTGAGGAGTCGGGGTGGATCGGATAACCGATTCTCCCACCTGTACGCAAAATCCGCGCTTTGACGTGGATTTGTGGACTACAGCCCTTATAACCTAATCGATCCATCATCTGACTCCTAAGTCACAGGCCTACACCTAGTTTAGGAGTCAGAGGATTTAATTAATGTGACCACTCGGCTCCTCACTCGGCTGAAATGATGATAAATAAATAAATTGTTAAAATTATTTATTTATTTATTTATCATCATTTCAGCCGAGTCCACTGCTGGACATTAGCCTCTCCCAAGGGAGGTTACCATAATCACCACGCTTGAAAGGCGGGTTAGCGATCAAAGTAAGGTGGTAAAATGCATAGAGAATGCTGCGGCCCATTCTCTAGTAAGTCCCTTAGTCGCCTTTTACGATACCCACGGGAAGAAATGGGGTGATGGTATTCTTTAAGACCGGCTCCACACCTAAAGACGTCCACCGCTGGACATAGGCCTCCCTGATAGGGTGGAGTGGTTGCCAAAATCGCCACGCTTAGCAGGCGAGTTGGCCCATTCTCTAGTAAGTCCCTTAGTCGCCAGGACGTTAAAAAATCAAAATCAAAATCAAAAGTCATTTATTCAAATTAGGCTGAGGATCAGCACTTTTCGAACGTCAAAATTACAAAAGACAGTCCCCCCAAAACGCCCACCCGTCGCGCACTTCCTAGTGCTTTAGCTGGGAAGAAGAAGTGGCCAACAAACTCCCCAGCAGCACAGCTGTCTGTCCAGTTAGAAGAACTTGATTCTATACAATGGTATAGACGACGGTTACGACACCCACGGGAAGATAAATGGGATGGTTTATTCTTTAATAGTTTCCATAGTGCTACTTAAACTTACTGCTTGGCTGTGGCGCGGCAGATGGCTTGCTACTGGGCTTGCTCTGATGAGGAGCAGACACCAGACTGTTGAGGGAAGCCAGGCTCGACAGAGACGCAGAGTGGTGCATCGCGGACGGAGAAGAAGTCTTCGGAAGACCGTATGAGGATCCTGGAAACAAGAGACAAGTATTTGGAAAGTGATCAAATAGTAAGACATTTATTTTAGGGTCAGGCAGACAATTGAAACTATCTTGCCATTTAAAATTATTATATTATTATTTCTAAAGCGCCCGGGAACCCCGCAAAATTCAAATTATCTTACGATTTTCGCAATTTGCAGGTCATGTTCAACATAGAGATGTTGAACAAAGTATTCGCGACCGTTTCATGTATGTATTTCCAAAATTATAAGGTATCCTCCTTAAACTTTAATGACCTTGGTGATTTTCTACGGAAAGTTCAGGTGCGTAGTACTCGCAAATGAGACAAAAGTAGTATGTAAGGATCGTAGTAGGTGGCGTTCCGTAGTTTCTGCCTACCCCCATGGGAAAAAGGTGTGAATTTATATATGTATGTTTGCTCCGTTACTAGCTCACAAGAATGATGAACAACACAGACACACATAGTATGATAGTAGATACGTGCCCCACTCACTCATGTTCTGCGAGTTGGCGCTGCTGGTTGAGGGGCTTTTGTCTTTTGTGGAGGCGCTTGATGATGTACTGCTTCTGCCTGACCTGGAAGAAGAGATTAGACGTTTAGTCAGTACTAGGCCGCGTGATAGGTTACAATAAACCTGATAAACACAAAAAATATTGAATTAGCTGCGTTCAATGCTCAATATATTCTAATTATAATTGTACCTACTTAGATCATCTGCCTGCCTTTTCACGATTGTTGGGGTCAGCTTTCAGGCCAACCAGATGTAGCTGAATACCAGTAAAAGTTACTCCAAGTAACTACCTGACTGCAACTGCCTACCTGACCTCCACAGCCTAGTTATGGGGCAACACGGTACCTCAACGATATCTTGGTAAAACTGGTTTATTTATTTATATATACTATTATATATGTACATCATTAGAATACAAAACAAAAAAACATTACAATGACTACAAAATATACAATGGGCGGCCTTATCGGTTGTTACCCTTTCGGGATTCTAACTATCTGTATTAGTTTGAAAATGATTCTTACCTCTCATTTCGACTAGACAACTTCCCAGGTTTCTGCGGCTGCTTCAAACCCTGACCTCCGGAGAGAGCCGACAGTGCGGCATAAGGGTCTGCCAGGGGAGGGAAGTTCAACCCTGAGGCCTGCAGTCGCGCTAGGTAGTCTTGGGCCGCTAGGTGGGATGCCATCGACCACCAGGCTGCACCTGGAGAGAGAAAAGGGGATTAGTACGGGTTTCTTGAGAGCCTCAGTACGGTTTATAGTTGTAGTTTATATCAAGCTTTTGCCATATAAACGTTCCTCTTGAATCACTCTTTCTATTGATGAAAACCACAAAATGCGTAGTTTAAAAGATCTAAGCATACAAACGCGGGAAGCGGCTTTATATTATACTATGTGAAGATGTATAACATCACGACTCGTGTCTTCGAAGAGTCGGGCAGAGGTGTACGTATAGTACCACCTACATTTCGCCAGTTATGGTTAAGTCCCATGTCATAGGGGGCGAGCCAATTGCCATCAACCTTGCTCAAATCTAGACTCCAGTTTGCTACTGAGAAATTCCTGATAGAAAAACACAATAACATTTTTCCTGACCTAGGAATCGAACCCAGAACTTTATGCTCAGCAGTAGCGCGTAGTAGAATGTACTTACTTGTTTATTTACTTATTGCAATTGGCAACAGTGGGTCAATATACGACTTACAAGGAATGACATTATATGGTTTGATATTTCTCAGTCGTGTTTTCTAATATATAAAATTCTCGTGTCACAGTTTTCGTTGCCATACTCCTCCGAAACGGCTTGACCGATTTTGATGAAATTTTTTGTGCTTATCCGGTATCTATGAGAATCGGCCAACATCTATTTTTCATCCCCCTAAATGTTAGGGGTAGTCCACCCCTAAATTTATTTTTTTAATTTTTTAGACAAAATTTTTAATTTCTATTTTTTTATGATACAACATACAAAAATACATACAATCCTCAATTTTCACCCTTCTACGATCAACCCTTATTTTTTAATAGCCATTTTAGTAATTTAATCATTTTTCCTCTCCGGTCGAAAACTGATCAATCGTCATTTAATTAGTTATCCCCGCCAGATGTCTTATTTATATGGGAAAACAACTTTTGCCGGGTCAGCTAGTATTTCTTTAATTTTGTAGCTTTATTTTGTAAGTTTGGGGTAATTTGTTTTTCAATGGACAAATATTTTTTCAATATTAGTCTCTAAACTATCCTACTGCAGTATTAAGGCCTCTTCTCAAATCTCCAGAACAATAACCTAATTGAATAGACAGCAGTTCGGACAGTTTGTTGCGCCAGCTAAAGTACTTCCTAGTGTGCTGACAGGGCGGACGTTATTGAGGGGCTGTCTCATGTAATTTTGACGTTCAAAAATTGCTGAGTCGCAGCCAAGTTTCAATAAATGACTTCTGTTTGTTTTCTCACATATAGACCAGGTAACCAGAAATAACCACCATGTCGGCGAGGTAACCACGGCCTACTGTGATAGACTTGCGTCTCAGAGTTTTTATCACAGTTTGGGATCAAAAACCGTGATAAAATGCGTGACTCGGCCGAGGCCGTGTTCGCCCCGCTGTTGGCGTATTGTTGATTCCAGACCATGACAAAATCACACACTTGGACAAAGATAATGCCTTTGGCCAACAGTTGGAAAGTATTTCCCGTTTTCACTAACACTAGATGACAGCTACACGCGCACAGTTGAGTATTTACCCTCGGCTCAGCGCCGAGAGTTGAAATTGCATTGCAATAAAGTTAGGCGATTCTTAGTGTTAGTGAAAACGGGCACTTCAATAATATGTATTACTTAATAGGTATACTTACGAAATAATAGCAAAGAATCAAGCTATCGTACCATTGTACTTACTGGCAGCTGGATGTAGCCCGAGGGAGGCTGCCTGATTGGCTGCCACGCCGAGCGTGGTGGGGGGCGGGTAGCGGGAGCCGAAGCCGAAGAGCGCAGCTTGGGCTTGTGCCTGCGCCTGTGCAGCCGCCGCGCCCCCACCGCCGCCGCCATCGCGACCCCAGTATGCTGGAAAGGAGATGGTGGAAATTTATATCATGATAAGTTTTTTTTTTTTTTGGAGAAACATTCATCGTCATTATCATTTCAGCCAAAAGACGTCCGCTTTAGACATATCCCAAGGCGGGGATTTGCTATAATCGCCAGGTTTGGCAGGCGGTTTGGAGATCGAAGTATGTTGGTAAATGTATAGGGAACGCTGCTGCCCATTCTCTATAAGTCCCTTACGACCCCGACGGGAAGAAATGGGATGATGCTTTTCTTTACGACCAGCACCACACGGAACAACATTAAATTGACATAATAACGATGATAGCTACAAAAGTAAAATAATAGTTAAAAAAAAACTAAAAAACACGCTTCCATAGAAAAACAAACTTAAAAGTAGAAAATAATGGAAAAAAAGAATTTATTTTCTATTTTTTAGGGTGTTTCGAATTTTGAGACGTATGTCAGCGTAGTTTGTGACGTATGTCAGCGTAGTTTTCGAAGACAGTTTTTTTGCTGTCCTGGTAACCCTGGCAAGGATAATGGTACAATTTATAAAATTATAGTACCTATTGTCATCGGTCCTCGATAAGTCTACAGAGTTAAAATGAAATCTGGTCGTTTAAAGTGGGTCAAAATCACGCTATAAGGAGTCGGTTACAAACAAACATACAAACAAACATACAAGTGAAGCTAATATAAAGCGTGTAAAAACTGTGTTGCAGTTATGAACGTTACTACTGTACGGTAGATGTATGGCTAGTTAAAGATCTATTTGACGATACAGCATCGCTGGTGATATTCATATCAGCCGAAAGACGCAGACACAGGCGGGGGATTTGCCATTATCGCCACACTTGATAGACGGCTTGGCGATCGGAGTATGGTAATGAAATACATAGAGAACGCTGCTGCCCATTCTCTATCGTCGCCTCTTACGACACCCACAGGAAGAAATGGGACGGTGCTATTCACACGGAACCTGCTGATATGAAAAAATAATAACCGGAGGATTGGCAGATAACTATGAGAGGAAAGTAGATAAGTAAGGACGTTCTCCAGGGTGACTGGTAAGCAGCTGGAAAGTTGCTGAGAATTCAGTTAAATAGTGTGCTACCATACCTAAATCCATCAGTAGAAGAATGTTTTTGGAGGTTCAAGATATTATATAAAAGGTTTGCAAAATCCCAGTCTTCTTCTAAGCATAGAAGTCATTTTTAAATTGTTCGTCCCAAAATTCATCAACGTGAATACCGTTTCCTGACGCAGCCATTAGGTCCTCACGGATGCGGCGCAAGATGGGAGACGAGCCATTGTCTGTGGAGAGACGCCGAAGAAGAAATCGAATAAGTTTGTCAAAAGCCAATCATTTTAAAAGTAACCTTGAGACAGACACTCCCTCTAGCCGGCCCACTATATAAAAAGTAGGAAGATCTAACTCTAACAAGAAACGATATCGATAAAATAACGATATCCAATATATTTTACATTCACACTACTTATTACTTTGCACATACGGTACCACAGTACAGAAGTAACAGTATGTCAAGTCGTATCAAATCTATCAATTAAGTTACCAAGCCTTTTCCTAAATATTTCGGGATTAGCTTCCAGTCGTACTAATGCAGCTGAATAATCTGACCTCTACAACCCAATTATTGGGTATAACGATATTCTTTGGTAACACTGGTTGGCAGACTTCGGCGTCTGTCTACCCCTTTCTGCAGATGGAAGTCAGCCGGGACCAACGTCTTAACATGCTTTTGAAGCCAGGAAGGGTCTCGATATGTATTTATTTATTTATTATTAATAACCAACTTATACTAACAGTTTGCACCACACATACAAGTTATCGGTCAGTACTATTATAACTTATACAGAATACACATACAATCAAAGAATTTAGTAAATTATAAAATTGGATAAAATTTGGTAAAAGTAAAGGATTATACAAAATAAGATGAAAAAGGTATAAAAAGGGGTAAAATTAGATAACAATTAGATAACATTAGATAAAATTTCATAAGAAAATAGTAACATTAAAAAAATGTAATAGATCAACGTCACCCATTTACGAACCGACCGCGGCGCCAAGTCGTATCAAATAATCTTACAATATTCTTTAGTAAAAAGTTGTCTTCCGAACTTCAAAAGCAAATAAGGCACCATTCAAATATCTTGTCTACAGGTCAAAAGGTGTAGGACAGAATAAATCAATAATTATGTAGAAAAGCAAGAATACCTTCTTTTGAATAGATACAATAGAATTCATTGTACAAATAGAACTTCAAATCTAAAAACGAATAGCGATAACGTCAAACTCCTAAAGAACACTCAACAGATTTGTTTTTTTTTTTTTTTTTTTTTTAATTTTACGAAGTGTTGCTTTTGTTTGGTAATTATGTAAATAGATTATTTTTGGTTGACCATGATTGGTCAACAATAAATTTTTTGTTTATTTGTTTAAATGATTGATTTATCAAATAGATAAACCCTCAATTCGTACGAAATAGTATGTTCTAAACCAATACAGTAACCATATCTTGGCCCATTAGAACTTCAAAGCTTTTTCATTCCGAAAGCACCGATAATATTTAACTCCCGACCTACCTCAACACCCACACTTTCAAGTTCCAATGTAACACGGTCAAAAAGAACTTCAAAAACACTTGACATACTGTCCGAACATCTATACTGTGGCCCGACCAGACAAGACAAGATTCTCATAAAACGATAAATCATTACATTCACGGACGAATACGTTGATGTATTGGTCTATGAGTCACTGTGGAACACTTTTCAGAAATACTTTAGTTAATGATGCGGTTTGGTTTTGTTTTTCGGTGCATTACTATGAGAATACCCCATTTTCTTGTTCACTGATCTTGGGGTTACCTCACTAGAACATAATCAGCACCATTTATTTGGGTTTGGCGCACCATATCTTCTGCCATAGATATAAATAAATAATAAATAATAATAAATAAATATCTTAGGACAACCAACACACCGTTATCTGATCCCAAACTAGGCAGAGCCTGTACTATGGCAACCAGACAACTGATAAACATACTTATATATTTCTAAATACATAAATATTATAGATAAATTACACCCAGACACAGAACAAATGATTGTGCTCATCACACAAAGATTTGTCCTGGGTGGGAATCGAACCCACGACCTCAGTCTTTGCAGTCAGGGTCACTAACCACTAGACTAACAGGCCAGTCAATAATGTATGTCTTCATCATCATCATCATTTCAGCTGTAACACGTCCACTGCTGCACTGCTAATTTAGGGAGATTTGCCATAATCGCCACGCTTGGCAGGCGTGTTTGCTATCGCAGTACGGTAATAAAATACATAGAGAACGCTGCTTCTCATTCTCTAGTACGTCCCTTAGAGCTCTTACACACGAGCGGCATGTTGCCAACGGCAAAGACAATTGCTACCGTCGATACGTGTCGGCGACAGCCGTCGACGCGTCTCGACGGCAGCCGACGGCAGCCGACTGCAGCCGGCGACATGCCATCTTCAAAGATCAGCGCCATCATCGCGTGTCGACGGCTGCAGTGACTTGCCGTTAGCAACATGCCGTTCGTGTGTACGAGCTCTTAGTCGCCTTTTATGACACTCACGGGAAGATAAAGGGATGGTGCTATTCTTTACGTCCGGCACCATAGTGTCTTCTTCCATACTTCCCTATTACTCGTCATCTCAGTAAACCCCTTTCTACTCACATCATTTTTCACGCTGGACTGGCCGATCAATCAGGGTAAGTCACGCTTGCCGCGGTGCGTCCGTGGATTGGTAACATACCGAAACGTCTCTATGCCTCGGAAAGCACGTTATACCGTTGGTCCCAACTGTCATTCATGGATTTTGACAGCATTACGGTTAGTCAGAAGCCTGAAAGTCTGTGAACCAGTCTTAGCAAGGGAAACTGGGTTGTGGAGGTCACGAAGGCAGTCACTGCATGGAAAATACTGGTACTCAGCTGCATCTGGTTAGACTGGAAGGCGACCCCAACATATTTGGAAAAAGGCTAGGCGTCGTCGTGGCAATGACTCGACGAAGAAGCTGTCAAATCTCATCGACATCGGTTCAGTAGTTCAGAAGTGAAAACCTACCAAACAGACAGACACTCTCTTTCGGTAGGGTGAATAATACTCTGAAATTATTATTACACATCAATAGTCTATTAATAAGTAATCTTCCGAACCATTACAGCCATTAGCGAGGTACATAGATGTTATAAATGTAGATACATCTTAAAAGATCTCTCTGACTCATACATCAGTCGGCATACGTTCATTGTGTTATTCGGAAATGTTTAAGATTGTATTCTTAAACAAATAAATATGCGGACGAATTGAGAATCTCTTTCTTATTGAAGACAGTACAATTATGGGGGATATGGCTGATCTATCTGGTCTTCTTGCTGACCATGGTTTTGTTCGTCATCATCTTATGATGATGATATAATGTATGTCTGATGATTCAAATCAGCCGAAAGACGTCCAAAGCTGGACCTAGGCCTCTCTCAAGGTTCGCCACTTGGACCGGTTCTGTGCTTCCCGCATCAGCAGATTCCTGTGGCCTTCGCAAGGTCATCTAAACGCAGGGGGATTTTATGGCGCACGATTTTCAACTCTCGGTGTTGAACAGAGCAATCGTGACTCCAACAGCGCGCCGAAAAAACACACGGTACGGTTTGTAACTCTCGGAGTTAAGCAGTGCACGAAATTGTCCCTCATGAAGACATTAAAGCTCCAAGTTATCGAAAAGGATACAAGAGTTCATAATTTTCCCGCCCTTATCCCAATTTATTTGGGGTCGGCTCAACATTTCTTTTTCTTCCACACTTCTCTATTAGTCGACATCTCAGTAGTCACCCCCTTTCTATCCATATCATAATTCACACAGTCCATCTATCGTTTCTTTTAGTCTCCCTAAACTCTTAAAGCCATCGACATTCATACTCAATACTTTCCTCATGACATTTTCCTCATTCCTCCGTATCACGTGACCATACCATGACAACCGATTCCCACACAACTTTTCAGTTATTGGTGCCACTTTCAGACTTCCTCTTATGTACTCATTTCTTATTCTATCCATTCGTGTAACACCACACATCCCTCTTAACATTCTCATCTCAGCTGCATGCAATTGCTTTTCATTCATCCCTTTTGTGGCCCAACATTCTGAGCCATACAAGACATACTCTATATGTTCGTTATTCCAAGTGAACATGCCACGACAAGATCCTTAATCATAAACGGACACGTAAATCAACCATTCTTATTAATCATCCACTTATTCAACACGTAAAACATTGATATTAGTCCACTACGGATGTTTTAGCATTTAAATGCAGCGATTATTACTTGTAGTATTTACATTTTTAGGGTTCCGCAACCTCAGGGGACGATTCCGTGTAGTTCCCGAGGTACTGAATAACACTACCCCATTTCTACCCGTCGGTGTCGTAAGACGCGACTAAGGGACTTACTAGAAAATGGGAAGCAGCGTTCTCTATGAATTTTACCACCATACTGCGATCGCCACCCCGCCTGCCAAGCATGGTGATTATGGCAAACCCCCAAATTGGAGGAGGCCTTTGTCCAGCAGTGGACATCTTTCGGCTGAAATGATGATGATCTCAGGGTTACCCAACCCGTTCCTAGGTCCGTCTATCACAGGGCTGTATCCGTTGAATTGTAATAGGTAGGCACTTAAAATTTTCAGACTGTGTACAATCTAAACAAATAAATAAGTGTCTGTTTGTAATTTCAATTTAATAGCTTTTCACTACATGCATTTGAAAGTATATACGGTATTTACATCAAAAACCAATTTTAAACATTTTCGTCTGTCTGTCTGTTTGTTCCGGCTAATCTCTAAAACGGCTGGACCGATTTTGACGGGACTTTCACTGGCATATAGTTGATATTATAAGAAGTAACATAGGCTTCTTTTTGTTAGGGGAGCATGTTTCCGTGGGATAATTTCCAACATCCACGCGGGCGAAGCCGAGGGCAGCAGCTAGTATAGAAATAAGAAAGAATGCCTAGTTGTTGTAAAATACATCGCCGCCCGGTGTCTCCAGTAAACCTCTACCACGCGTCACTACTATCATCATCATCATCATCATTTCAGCCGATAGACGTCCACTGCTGGACATAGGCCTCCCCCAAGCCACTACTATACATTCAGTAAAAGCAATAGATACGAAGTTGTTTACACACTCTCAATTCATAAATCAGAAAACACAATCAATTATACGCCTTATGTTATCAAACACAGCGTGTACAATACGTGTATAACTATTGATGGCTGCAATAACTACATAATATAGTAGTAACAATAAAACGAAGACAAAAATTAAACGCGGTCTCCATACAAGGAACGTGTTAAAGAAATTTAATATTCAGTGTTAAAATATTGTACGGCGGTACGGACCCCTTCGTGGTAGCGTCCGACTCGCTCTAGGTCGTTTTATTTTTAGTACCTAATGCTAGAACTGGCCTTGTCTAGCGGTATCAATTCTAACCATGTACAGAGCACATAGTATTATTGAAATGTGATAATAAAAGAGCGCTTTTGTATTTTCAACCCTAGGCTCAACTAAAAAGTCGAAAATCCAACAACGCGCTATTATTTGGACATTCGTCTTAGTGTCGTCTAGTTTGAGTGAAAACTGGTATTCTGTCATCTTTATGACGTGTAACATAGAGTTCAATATTGAATATCAAACGCAGTCACCTGTCAAGAATGAGTTTTATATCGGATAAGAATTGTCTGGCATTTGTTCTTATTGGGATTAAACTTGTGTTGCGCGTTATGACCCTTTTTAGGAAATGCTTATGTTCAGCTATGGGCAATGAGCACAGTTATCTATGTATCTTTTTAAAATTATTGTTTCTGCGTGTAAAACGGATATTCTTAATAAATCATTGAAAGTAACTACATCTTCTTTTTTCATCCAAATTGAAAAAGTATGCTTAGATGGTTTGGTCATGTTGAGAAGATGAATAAAGGACGGCTTACAAAAGGTATTTATAGGACAGATGTGCGCCCTAGGAAGACCTATAGTGACCATATTGGTGATGTTCTTCAGAAAGATTAGGTTCGAAGTACTGCTAACCGGCGTGCGTGTATGATCAGATGTATGAACCTAAATGAGGCAAAAGGAGTATATAAGGATTGTACGGGTGGCGTTCCGTAGCTTTTGCCTACTCCCATGGGAAAAAGGCGTGAGTGTATGTTTGTATGTATCAATGAAAGTGACATCATTGAGATCCTGGGTCCGATTCTCAGGTCAATCAAAGTGTTATTTATTGGCTTTTTCCATCAGGGCTCTCTCAATAGCACCCTAAATTTTCTGGGATGTTTCCATAGCGGACTCCCGGCCACCGTAGGCGCGAGATTGCGGTCAGGACCACGGTGCTTACTCTCGAATATAATTCCAATAGATCTACATTGGTCAAACGTCAGTTGGTTGAGTTAAACGTCAGGGAGTGGCTAGACTCAGTGAGTCCAGCCAATCACTGACGTTTGACTGACAATTCCAATGTCGATCTATCGGAATTATATTCGAGAGTAAGCACCCAGGCCGGAGTCAACGCCGCATTGGGTTCTACGCACGTCTCATAGAGATGTCAGCAAGGAGGTACTAAAAGGATCTGCTAGGGCCGATGCCTGCCAGGGTTGATTTGTTCGAAAGAATTAACGTGACCCTGGCACAGGCAACTAAAGGAGCACGGGTGGGTTTTAGTCAGTAAAAGTCTGACACGCCCTCCCGATCCAGCCAGAGCGGAAGACGTCATTTGATGATTAACACACCCAGACAAAAAAAGGTACATATATGATGTTCATACTAATTCATGTTCTATACAACTACACACGTTTAAGTTGGTTGAAAAGAAAACAAGATCATACATAACAAATGCTTTACAATAAAAACACTATAACTGATGTAAGCTGCCGCCGTGAGTCATCTAACCACAGTTTTCCTATGGCGTTTAAATCGCAATAGTGCATGTGAGTTGACAGTTAACTTATCAAGTCGCATAGAAACTCGTTCTGAAGAACATTTTTACCACTAGCAACTCGCGTTTCTTTTGTTTTTACAACTGGCAACTTGCGTTACTTTTGTTTTTTCCCTCATTCCCGTGTGTTAAATTGGTAGTGGTGGTCTTGTTAAATGGTTTTCTTAAGTGTTTATGTAAATGGTGAGGTTTAGACTTAATTCTTTAGGGTGATGAATTATTCTCTGTTTCAGGCGAAAGACGTCCACTGCTGGACATCGGCCTCCCACAAGAGCGGGAGGGGGGAAGAAGGGTTTTGCCATAATGGCCACGCTTAGCAGGTAGGTATGCAATTGCAGTATGATGGTAAATATGCATAGAGAACGCTGCTATTCATTCTTTAGTAAGTCACTTAGTCGCCTCTTACGACACCCACGGGAAGAAATGGGATGGTGCTATTCTTAATATCCGGTACCACACGGAACTATACGGTACCTAGATGTAAAGACCACACGCACACAGCTTCTTCATTCGGTGTCACCTTTGGGCAAATTTTGTTGTTTCGCCCAAAAACAGTATTGAAGTAACCCCTACCACCCACAGTTTCTGTTTTCAGCCTCAGACCACACACAAAACCCCTAAAAACCACATCAAAATGCACATTTATGTCACGAAAATGTCAAATATTTCACGAACCCACATAAGCTAACACGATACCTGAGCATTCAACTAAAAATCGGTTACCACAGTCCTTAATAAGAAGGAAACCGCCTTACCAACAAAACCATCAATCAACACAAGCCATTTTAGTTATTATTGCTATGGAAGTAAGAGTTAAGTGAGCGGTAATGTTATGTTTGTACTTTAAGAAGCGCTGGGTGCAGGGTCATCGAACTCGGCGAGTTTGCTTATAATATGGTGTAATATCACGCGAACGCAGGGCTGTCTCAAAGAGGTTGATCGAATTTATAGATAAGACTTAATTCACACGTTTGTAATATTGATTTAGATTTTTGTAAATGGAGTGACTGTAATAGTTCGCGGCTAGGTGATAACAGCTACACGTATCGATCGATCAGGTTAAGCTTCGCTTACCGCGGTCGGTCCGTGGATGGGTGACTACATACTCGAGAACTCTCCGTGCCTCGGGTCCCGGCTATAATTTTTGGATCTTTGACAGTCATTACGGGTGGTCAGAAGCCCAAAAGTCTGGGATGGGTTAACCCAGTAACTGGGTAAACCAAGGATTTCAGAAGCCCGAAAGTCTGACAGCCAGTCTTTCTAAGGGGTATCGTATTACAATTACTGGGTTATGAAGGTTAGATATGCCGTCGCTCCACGTAAAAAACTGGTATTCTGCTGCATACGGTTAGAATGAAAGTCAACCCCTTTGTTGGATAAAGGCTAGGCCGATGGGAGTGACTTGAATAAACTAAGTTACAAGTTGTAAGGGATATTTTTATCTCGCTGGTGGATGAATAGCGAGTCTTTTGCGATATTTTTTCTCCGTACATATCTGCCGTGTTTGACATGAATTCACACTTTTCCATGGGAATACGTACTTTAGGGTCCGTTCACACAGACCGGCTCGGAGAGGAGAGCAGTTTTTTATAACGTTGGAAACAGAGTTTTTAGTAATTGTAGTAAGGTTTATTTTTGCATGTGCACTGATTTTTTCATTAAGAATGCGTGAACGCGCTTGGTGTGAAATAATAAGAGGAGCTGACCGGCTCCGATCGCGTATTTTTCTCGCTCGCGATGCCGATCGGCTCCGATTGCGTGCTCTCTTTCGCTCGCGCAGCCGATCGAATATTTTAAAATAATATTTTTCCAAATATTTTTTGCCCATATTAATTGTTCTGCTTCAAAAAATCTTGCTAACAAATATATTTCTTCATCGGAGCTATCTAAATCTATGTTCCGAAAAGCACACGGTAACACCGAAAACAAAACTTGGACTGCGTGGAATACTGGTACTGCCTTTGTATTGTATCCACCCGGCTCCGAGCGCATCCGACCGGCTGCGAGTGCATCTGACCGGCTGCGAGCGCATACGACCGGGTGAGCGCATCCGCTTTCAGATCGGTTCCAGCCGGTCTATGTGAAATAGTTGGCGGCTCCGCTCCGACCAACTCCAAGCGTATACGATCCGGTCTGTGTGAAAAGAAAAATGCGCGCCGATGCTCTCTGAGCCGGTCTGTGTGAACGGACCCTTAGGCAGAATTTACAATAATGGCAAAAAAAACGTGTTACAGAAACAATTTTTCTAGCTGTAATAAGCCGTAATAAGCCATAACAAGCCTCTAATGAATCCTAATCCATTATTTTACATCACCACCTTGTCTTGTTCTACATAACCTCTAGAGCACAGCCCTATGTAGTGATGTTTCTCGACGGTTTAACGACAATGCATGTAGTTGGAGGCACGGACAAAAGACAAAGTTATTATTGACCGGAAAGTGCCGACCAATGATCGGACGCCACTTATTGCCAACTCGCGTTTTGTAGGGAAAAGTTGGCAGACTATACCTTGTATGGCGTGGACCGTGTCTGCAGGTGGGATAAAGTGCAATTTCCGCCAGTTAAAGTGAGTCGCCGAAATTACGTTGCCAAACACTTTGCTTCGTTTTTATTTTGCTTTCAGCATTGGCAGCCTAACATGTTCCCACTGCTGGGAAACAGGCCTCCTCTCGGTGAGAGGGAGTGGTCCAAAATCCACCACGCGAGCCCAGTGAGGGTCGGTAGATGTCACGTCTTCAAATTTTTGGTTCTAAGACATGCTGGTTTCCTCACGATGATTTCCTTCACCGTTTTGAGAGCAGTGGTGATGAAATAATTTACACAAAGTAAAGTGGGTTTGAACCCACGACCTACCACTGCTCTTTTGATTTTATATTAGTAATAAAATACTTTTTATTTATTTTCATTCCTTGATTCTTTCATCACTCGGTCTGACCGGAAAGTGGCAACCAATGATCGGTTTCCACTTATTGCCAACTCGCGTTTTGTACGGAAACGTTGGCTGAATATAGTTCGTATAGTCGACCATACCAACGTGGGGGATTGCAGGTGGGGGATGAAGCGCAATTTAAGGCGCTTATAGTGAGTCGCCGAAAATACGTTACTATTATATTATCCGTGCTGGCATATTTAGAGATACATGATACGATAGAAGAAGAATTCGAGTTTTATTTTCATTCATGAACGATACCATAACAATTTGGATCGGTAAATCGGCGCTAGACGAAACCCATCAATATTAATTGTGAGACTTGGGAGTATACGCAGATACATATATAGCTACATTTCCAATTTAAGCTGACCTCGCATTGTTTAGGCTTTTCTTACAATGGGAGGTCAGCTTATGCTGGAAAAATTATAGGTTGACATGTAGCCGTGCGGCGGTGCTTGGGGGAGGCCTATGTCCAGCAGTGGACGTCTTTCGGCTGAAATGATGATGATGATGATGATGTAGCCGTGTGTACAAATATATAACTTGTCAGATAGTTGATAGAAGTGACATGTTTATTACTTCCGGTAATAATAAAGTCATTGTGGACATTTGTGATCGTTGGAAAACTAAGACTATTAGACATAATCAAGATAGATAGTACTTTATTCTTTATTGTAAACAGCTTCGATTCTGAAGAAGAGGCCACAGTTAAACATCTTTTAGGGTTTTTATTGGATACCTTAAATTAAGATCAGTAAGTCTAAGACCTATTCGCACTGATGCAATAATATCGCGGTGGGGTTTTTGAAAGAGTTTACTTTTATCCTGCCAAACGACTACCATTCCTTGCAATCAGCACCCTAATTGCGAAACGCACAATTTATCAGAATCTGAATGGGATTGAAGATCATTTCTAAACCATTGGGTTATTTGTTCGAATAAATTGTCGGCTCAGCAACGTAAAAAACGCAATGAATGTTGTTTAACTATGAATTTTAAACCAATTCCTACCGATAAAAAGTTCCGCCATTACCCCTCAGGTCTGATAGTGTTCTTTTTTTTGGATGGGAAATCATAAAATGGCGTCTCCCGCTCTTGGGCGGAGCGGGAGGGCGTGTCAGACTTTTACTGACTAAAACCCACCCGCGTTCCTTCAGTTGCCCATGTTCCAGGGTCACGGTATCTCTTTCGAACAATCTCGCGACCCTGGCAGGCATCGGTCCTAGCAGACCCATTCAGTACTGCTGACATCGCTTTGAAGCGCGCGTGGAACACTACGCGCCGTCGCCGTCGATCTGAGCCTGGTCCTTACCGGGCGGCGAGCTACCCATTGCTCGCCGCCCGCAAGCTCGCGCCTACGGTGGCCGGGAGTCTGCTATTAACTCTGATAGTGGTCTGGTCTGGTGTGGTCGTACATAACCTCACGCCTTCTTCCTATGGGGATAGGCAGAAACTATAGAACGCTGTGGCGCATTGTAGTTTGCATGCTCCTATCCTTACATATACTTATTTTGCGAGCATAACCATACGGTCAAACCAGTCGAATGGGACTTGGGTTCGCTTCACACATAAACGATTCCGTACCACAGCGCGAAAATGCCGAAAAAACACGTTTCTTGAATGGAGACCACCCCTTTACATTTACACTTTATTTGATTTTTTGTTAGAGCGGCAATAGAAATACACAGTGAAAATTTCAACTGTCTACCTATTACGGTTCCCAAGACACAGCCCGCTGACGGACGGACGGACAGTGGAGGCTAAATTATAAGGTCCCATTGGGCACCCTTTGAGTCCGAAACCCTAAAAATAAGTCAGTAACATCACATCAAACTCCAATAAAGACAAATAGAAGCCTATATATCAACCTACATCTTCGAGAAATTTAAAACTGATAGCTCATCCTATAAAATACAAACCAATCATATCCTCGAGACGTAATGATACCTCCGTTTTTCCACAACTTTCCGCAAACCCCACAAATCGATACAGCCTTTCATTGGATTCCCATATCTATCAATTATGTTAATCACCTGGAAAAACCCATTTTTTTTTGTGGGAATTCGTCAAATGACTTTTCCCGCTCTGGGCGGAACGGCGTGTTAGACTTTTACTGACTAAAACCCACCCATGTTCCTTCTGTTGCCTATACCTAGCAGGTTCGTTGGATTTCCAGATCAATATGTTGATTACCTGGAAATACCCCTTTTTTGTGTGGGAAATCATCAAATGACGTGGCGTGTTAGACTTTTACTGACTAAAACCCACCTATGTTCCTTCAGTTGCCTATGCCGAGGCCACGGTAACTTTTTCGAAGAAATCTGCGACCCTGGCAGGCATCGGCCTTAGCGGACCCCATCAATATGTACTGACATCTATTCTCTATCTATAACTACCTAGATCCGGAATTACTTGAAAATTGCTCAAAAATCTTCGTCTAACATTTCAATTCACAGATTCCTTGGATTCCCAGATCAATATGGTAATCACCTGGAAATACCCGATGTGATAATAAATTCTGTACGAGTGTGAGAACGGATTCTCCGCCAACTGTCTCTAGGTGGAATTAGTGGGGTGTCCAATGTGTAACAATTCGTGGAATGCCAATAGCTGTGTGAGAATTTTTGCAGGAAATAGTTGTTAATTCTAGGCGGGTCATTTATTTATTTTTTTGGAATCGCACATCCCAGGTCAAACTTTGACTGTTGGAAGCCAGACGAGATGTCTGGAAGACTGTTCATAAATAAAAATGTCGTTTTCACCTACCTAGCCTTTTCCGAACTAAGTTGGGGTCGGCATCCTGTCTAACTGGAAGCACCCGAATACTTACCAGTATTTTCATTGTGTGCCTGCCTATCTGACCTTCACGACTCCGTTATTAGGTTGATTATATGAGACCTCTTGGACTACGTAACTACCCGTAACGACTGTCAAAGATCCTCGAATGTCAGCCGGGACCAACGGCATAACGTACTTTTCGAGGTACGGAAGGGTCTTGGTATATGAAGTTGGTCACTAACCACGGACCAGCCGCAGCAAAGGTAACTGAACCTCATAGATCGACCTGTGCGGCTGCTATTAAATAGCCACAAGCCTCTCAAACTGTTCTCAGAGACTTATTTAAAATTAATGCAACTCTTGATTGGTAGGGCAGTGGCTGTGAGTTCGCTGGGCCCGCATGGTAGATTACGGCCGGCTCCGTCTCGAAGATAGGAGGCTTGTGTCCCAGCAGCGGGAACAATATAGGCTGATTATTATGTGTAAGAAAATTGCTATTTCACGGAGTATCCGGGGCTTACCCCAGCAGCTACACTCTTTAATATATGATAATGTAGTATTAACTTACCACCAAATAGGTTAGCGGCATCGAGCAGGCCGTCGGGGGGCTGCTTGCCCGCCGCGTCGCCGCCATCACCGCCTTCCTTGTCCATAACACGCCTGGAACACCAGAGGAACACACGTGAGCATATGACACTCATCCAATACATTGTATGACGCACGAAATAAAATCTCAGCGACATTTTTTCGCGCACTGGCTCATCACTCGCCACACGCTTTGGTCAACAACGTCTGAGACACTCCGATATGTTCAGAAGGGTCCACAATTTTGTGTAGGTCGTATTTTAAACAAAGATGTAAGGTAGTGACAAAAATTGAAAAAGTAAAGATGGTTGGGTAATGTTGAGAGGATGAATGAAGGACGGCTCACAAAAGGTATTTACAAGGCAGATGTGAGTGGAAACACCGGGACGGGACGCCCTAGGAGGACATAATAGTGACCTTATTGGTGATGTTCTTCAGAAAGGTCAGGTGCGTAGTACTCGCAACCGGCGTGTGTGTATGACCAATTGTATGAACCTAAACGAGCCAAAAGGAGTGTGTAGAGATCGTAGCAGGTGGTGTTCCGTGGTTTCTGCATACCCCCATGGGAAAAAGGCGTGATTGTATGTATGTATGTAATGTCAAAGTCCGATACTAAAATAAAAAGATTTGAAATGATGAATGATGTCTGGGATTAAAAACGAACTTTACCAAGCCGTATGTAACATCTTTTTAACACTATGGAATGGAACAAATGAATATGTGCTATGCGTAGAGGAATAACTATCTTTGGGCCATTTCTTCGGCCCCTACTATACCTTTTCGAAGCAAATTCAGGTGATAAGACCTTTTGCTACTTGAAAACAATTTATAATGAAGACTTGAAGACATTGAAGTTAGAATACCGGATCGCAGCTTCAAGTGTCATGTAAATAATACTTATTTGTCCAAAATATTTTAATGCGATACTTCTATTTTTCGTGGTACACAACAACACAAACCGGTTATTGATTTTGGTAGTTTGAATATAATTTAAGTAACGAGGTCAAGGTTAACCACGGTATTTGTTGTTTATTTTACCATAGCTATGTATCCCGCGATTCTGCTTGTTCTTTTGGGAGAAAGAGCGTTTATCCCGGGGATACTATTCAATTTGTTCGGGCTCCGCTTTGAATAAGTCATGTCAAAGAATGATAAAGACTTGATGAAGACGGTGAAACTTAGGAACAGCCTATGGTTACCAGTTTCAGATCTTAGTTATGTGGGGCATACCCAATTAATGCAAGTAAATTATTTCTTTGTTTTATCAACTTTTCAAGAACTTATTGAAATGAAATGTAAATTTCTGAAAACATTTTTAAACGTCAATATTTTAAAAACTAGATGGCGCCAGCATTTTCTTGCTGAGTGACCCCTGAGAAGAAATTCCACAAATAGACTCCAAAAGATACGAAATTCCGTAACAAACTCAAAAGTATGACCTCTGAGTTTGTTACAGAATGCCGTATCTTTTAAAGCCATTCGACATTATATTATTAGAAATGTTTGTGAGTCTTACAGTGCAGGACGGGCTTTTTGAGGAAGGTCATCGTGTGTGTAGCTCAACTGTATTTTAGGGATCTCAACGACCCGTCACAAGACGCTAACACATCTGCAGAACATTTGCGTACTAAACTAAGTAAACTTATTAAAGAAATTGTTTAAATTTCAGCATTTATTGTAAACCGAATTATCGAATTCGCATTACCATATTTAAGTACGTAATACCAAAACTAAAATTATCTCCCATAATCAAAGAGGCGTTTTGTACGTAGTACCCACGCTCCCCCGCGAGGCAACAACATCAATGAGGGACAATGGGGAGGAATCCTCCCGCGTTTGAATGGGGGTTATTTTTTAATGAAACCGTACTCTGCTCCCACGCGGCCTAGTGAAATAATTTATTAATTGGCAAGGGAATCATTTTATGGTTCGTTTTGTTTCATATTTACATGGCAAATATGACCTGTTGTACTGAGCATCGGGATCTTGGTTCGATCGCCAAGAAAGGCAATGTTTTTGGGATTTTACATCTGGAATTTCTGTCTAACCCTTCAAGGTTTACAGGCGTAATGCTATGCAAGAATGAGTATCTTAGTAACGTAGATATTACGCGTAGAGTTTGGATTTATAGCCGACAATAGGCTCGCCCCTTTTTATTACACGCTTTATATTAGCTTCACTTGTATGTTTGTATGTTTGTTTGTAACCGACTCCTTATAGCGCGATTTTGACCCACTTTAAAAGACCAGATTGCATTTAAACTCTGTAGACTTATCGAGGACCGATGACAATACTATAATTTCATAAATTTGTGCCATTATCCTTGCCAGGGTTACCAGGACAGCAAAAAAACTGTCTTCGAAAACTACGCTGACATACGTCACAAACTACGCTGACATACGTCTCAAATTCGAAACACCCTAAAAAATAGAAAATAAATAATAGGGGTGCATGGTATTAATAAAAAATACCTTAAAAAGCACCCTACGCTTTTTTTCTATAATTTCCTACTTTTTAGTTTGGTTTTCTATGGAAGCGTGTTTTTTAGTTTTTTTAAACTATTATTTTACATAGAACTTCAACATAACTGGCGAAATGAAAGTGTTCTATAAAACTGTTCTTCCTGTGCCTACCTACTTGGGAAATTGACGTGTTGTTGTAGTTACGAGAACGTTATTTATATTGCGTGAAAAATCATAGTTGACAGCGCTATATGACTACCTGTCTTCTTTTCTATTAGCCTACTAGCTTTTGCCAGCGACTACGCCCGCGTGGAGGTCGAAAATTATGACAAGGAAACGTATAGTATTAAATACCTACTTATACTTATCTTAGGGCAACCAACACAACGTTATCTGATTCCAAACTAGGCAGAGTCTGTACTATGGCAACCAGACAACTGATAAACATACTTATGTATTTCTAAATACATAAATATTATAGATAAATAACACCCAGACACAGAACAAATGATCGTGCTCATCACACAAAGATTTGTCCTGGGTGGTAATCGAACCCACGACCTCAGTCTTAAGAGTCAGGGTCACTAACCACTAGACTAACAGGCCAGTCAAAATTTATTACCGGGATAAAAAGAATCTATGTGCTAATTAAGTTTATAAATTATAGCTTCTGCCCGCGACTTCGTCCGCGTCAAAGTTTTGCTCCCGTGACCCTTCCCGTCGCATCGAATTGCCTGGCAGTTTTCGTCCATTTTTCGTTTGCTGCTCCGCTCCTTTTGACCTTAGTGTGATGTTATATAGCAGCCTTCCTCAATAAATGGGCTATCCAATACAAAAATAATTTTTCAATTCCGACCAGTAGTTCCTGAGATTAGCGCGTTCAATCAAACAAACAAACAAACTCTTCAGCTTTATAATATTATAGTATAGATGTGTGCACCAAATATCATCCGAATGCTTTCAGCCGTTTTTGCGTCTTCGATCTTCATTACTTTCGTCGGCTTCTTTGCATAATCAGCACCTCTAACACCAACGCTACTCCATCATCTGTCTATTCTTTTCCCAACTATGTTGGAGTCGACTTCCAGTCTTACCGGATGCAGCTGAGTACCAGTATTTGGCATGGTGCGACTGTCTATCTGACCTCCACAATCCAGTTACTGGGTAATACGATACCCCTTAGAAAGACTGGCTGTCAGACTTTCGGGCTTCTGACGACCTGTAACGACTGTCTAATATCTACGAAAAACAGCCGGGACCAACGGCTTAACGTGCTTTCCGAGTATGTAAAGATGGTCACCCATCCACGGATCAACCGCGGTAAGCGTAGCTTAACCTGAACGATCAACTCGTGCGACGCTGCTAGAGTATTAAATACAAACATCTAAACACAGGTAAAACCGTAATAGCACGCTCAGAAACCGTAATCCCATCAAGTTTAACACACATAACCGTAAACGCATTTGCTATAGTTGTCGCGCATTAACCGCTCTCCCATCATTCTACCAGCCGTGACTTACGACGCTTTACCTTGTATTACAACTATGTTTTACTGTGAAAACTTAGATTAAGTATGACCAATGTATACTTATGTTATAAAGCTGAAGAGTTTGTTTGTTTGGTTGAACGCGGTAATCTCAGGAACTACTGGTCCGAATTGAAAAAATATTTTTGGGTTTTGTAGCCTATTTATTGAGGAAGGCTATAGGCTATATAAAATCGCGCTGCGATCAAAAGAAGCGGAGCAGCAACGAAAAATGGACGAAAACTGGCAGGCAATTCGAAGCGACGCGAAAGGTCAGGGGAGCAAACGGGCAGAAGCTAGATAAATATGACAAAGAATATGCTTATTTGTAAAGCAGTGGTGGCCCAGTGGTAACGGTTGCGACTTCACGAGTAGGTCGTGGATTCATATCGAAGCAGGCACTTTGTGTAAATTATCATCACATCTGCTCTTAAAACGGTGAAGGAAAACATCGTTAGTAAACCGGATAGTCTTAGAACCAAAAAACTCGAAGACATGTCACAACTACCAACCCGCGCTGGGCCCACGCTGAGGATTATGGACCAGTCCCTTTCACAGAAAGGACGCCTGTGTCCCAGCAGTGGGAACATTATAGACTACTGATATGATGTGTACGCTTTAAAGGGCAGGGTTATGGCTACGTAATAATTCGCCCTCTATTACATCGGACTTAAACATAACTGGCGAAATATGGGTGTATTAAACCCCTCTGTTTGCCCCTTTAACGAATACAGGTGTGATAATACGTTATAACTACCCACAATATTTAATGCAAGTCCAATTACAGACCAATTCTACTGATAGAATCTTATTTACATTGTATATGATGTTTTTATTGTTGTGTGCGTGTGAATAATAAAATACATGTTGGACAGTCAGAGAAATTAATAGTCAAGCAAATTGATACAGCACATAAATTTGTCGTGTTTTAAGCATTTCACACAACTGGCAAAGATTGACACTTTTTATTGGGGTGGTGGTTTATTATCAGATGATTTCTGCCGCTCTGGGCGGAGTGGGAGAACGTGTCAGACTTTTACTGAATGAAACCCACCCATGTTCCTTCAGTTGCCTGTGCCAGAGCCTCGGTAACACTTTCGAAATCTGCGATCCTGACAAGAAACAATTACGCTTGTGAATTGAATATACGGTCAGTTTAAGATGGTAGCCAATTTGCTTAACAATTCGTTTCTGTAACTTAATGCGTGTGTCAAGATGTTATCAGAAAGTTTATCGACCGTAAAATATCATAGACAATGGAATAGGAAGTTCTCAGTTCATATGAGTATTTTAATATGTGTGGTCGGACTTGGAAACTAAAGTATGGTAGTATAAATAAACTTTATGTTGTTTATTTTGTGTAGATTAATTATACATAAGGTTCTATGTGTCGTCTTAATCTGTCATATTTTAACCTTAGGTTTTTAATCCGCTAGATTTTGCTAGCGGCTTCGCCCGCGTATTATACATATAAACTTCCTCATAAATCACTCTATTGATAAAACCGCATTAAAATCCGTTGCGTAGTTTAAAAGATCTAATCGTACATCGTACAGACGCGAGAAGCGACTTTTCGACCATGTGATGATTTTGAAACGAATACAAAAATATGTTTAACGCAAGTAACTATTAACACTAGGTATAAAATCAATGAAACGACTAACTAACTAAATTCAGATAGAAAAACTCAATTACAGTTTACCCGTTCTGGGAATCGAACCTAACACCTCATACTCAACCATAGGCGTTTGCGACCACTAGACCAACAAGGCTGTCACATTATTTCCGAAATACCTTTAACTCTACCTACCCCCAAAAAACGTCCGAAAATAATAAAAATGTCTGTAGTAAAATCAGCTGACAATGATATCGACGCCATATTTTGTCGGTAAAAAAATTTCATTCATTGCATCCCCCCCAAGGTTACATACAAGGATAATGCAATAAGGAAGCCTCCATCCCTCCCCCGTACTGAATAATACCCCCCCGAACAGCTGATAGAGGCAACACCCCCTGTAGGGAGGTACACCTCTGTATAGCATTAATATATAAGTAGGTATGTATGTCAGTTGACCTAGGTCAGGAAATTGACGTCACTACAACTGCGAAAAATAAGTGAAATATCTTAATTATAATATTCTTCGTGGCTTGTGAAGGTCAGGGTTAAGGTAGGCAGGTAAAATATAGGTATTCAGTTGCATCTGGCTAGACTGGAAGTTTATAGCCACTAAGTTGGGAGAAGACTAAATCGATGAAGATGATTATTACTGTATGTAGGTTATAATAATATCTTAGGACAACCAACACACCGTTATCTGATCCAAAACTAGGCAGAGCCTGTACTATGGTAACCAGACAACTGATAAACATATACTTATTTCTAAATTCATACATATTATAGATAAATTACATCCAGACACAGAACAAATGATTCTGCTCATCACACAAACATTTGTCCTGGGTGGAAATCGAACCCACGACCTCAGTCTTAGAAGTCAGGGTCACTAACCACTAGACTAACAGGCCAGTCACATTTTTATTGTTATATTTTTGGCAACAATCATCATCATCATCATCATTTCAGCCGTAAGACGTCCACTGCTGGACTTAGGCCTCTCCCAATTTGGGGGGCTTTGCCATAATCGCCACGCTTGGCAGGCGGGTTGGCGATCGCAGTATGGTGGTAAAATGCATAGAGAACGCTGCTGCCCATTCTCTAGTAAGTCCCTTAGTCGCCTTTTACGATACCCACGGGAAGAAATGGGGCTTGAATTGGCTTGGCAATAATATGTAGAAATATCTTGTTCTAATGCTTGTCATTTTAGCTTGGTAGGCGCGTTAGCATCTACCAACCCGCACTGGGTCCGCGTGGGGTAGATTACGGCCCAGTCCCTCTGTTCGGGAGGAGGTCTGTGTCCCAGCAGTGGGAACAATTTAGGCTGATTATGTTGGCATCGAGCACGAGAGCAGTGGTGGCCTAGTGGTAACGGCCGCGACTAACGAGTAAGTCGTGAGTTCAAATCCAAGCAGGCGCAGTACTTTGTGTAAATTATTTTATCGCCACTGCTCTCAAAACGGTGAAGGAAAACATCGTGAGGAAACCGGCATGTCTTAGAACCAAAAATTCGAAGATATGTGACATGTACCAACCCGCACTGGGCCCGCGTGGTGGATTATGGCCCACTCCCTCGCACCGACAGGAGGACTGTGTCCCAACAGTGGGAACATTATAGGCTGATGATGATGATGATGTTGGCATCGCATCGTGTGAAGCACAGAACCAGTCGAAATGACAATTGTTGGGAGAGGCTTCTATCGAGGAGTAGACGTCTTTCAGCTGAAATGATGATAATGATCATGTAGGAATATAGCTGGCTAAAAGTGGGTGTACCACATGTACAATGTTAGACCTCTGTCTAGCCTTTCGTGGAAAACAAGCGCGATGTTATGTACAGAGACATCGACGCGCAAACTAAACCATAAGGTTAGCACAATATGATTCTAGACGGTCATCATAGTATCAAAAAAAAAATCTGCTGTTTTATTGAAAAGTGTAATAAGTACAGACGCCAGCGCATCGAGCTACTACAATCTGTAAAATTTCTTTAATACATTTTCAACTTCATCGCTAAAGCATTAGGTTCAATGTTGATTTGGAGAATTTGACAGTTTCGGGTACCTTGATGTGCTGGCGTCTGTGCATAGTGCTATACTTACGCGGTCAAAACTTATGGAACAGCATTTTTTTAATCATTGGCGATAGCTTACAAGGGAGAGGGTTCAGAATCATTTACTAAATCCATGGTAAAAAAATAAAATCGTCAGTGTCCCTGCCACCCTGTTACAACATAATCAGCCTATAATGTTCCCACTGCTGGGATACAGGCCTCGTCTTTGTGAGCTGACTGTACCGTTATCCAGGACGCGGGCCCATTGCGTGTATATTTTCGAATTTTTGGTTCTAGGACATGCCGGTTTCCTCCCGATATTTTCCCTTCACCCTCCACCCTGTTATGTATAGTATATTACTTCGACAGTGCCCTTGATATATTCACGTCATTAAAGTAGCAAGACTCCACGACATAACATTAACATTTTCTTTTTATTAGACTTATCAATAAGTAAGGGTTTATTCTACACCGTAAAGTGGGACACGCAAGTAAGTAACACCTACTTAGTCCCTTCATTAATATTTATCAAATATCTCTATCTCTTTTTATCGCTACAAAGATAAGTAGGACATAATGACTCATCGAGAACTGAGACCACTCACTTAATTACACACTTCCATCGTAATTATTTAGTTTATGACACCTTTCATATGTGTATAAAATGGCGCCGCGCCACTGCGGCCCACGGCTAAGTTACGCACGTGTGTACTTAGCTTCGCTTTGGAAAAAGTAAGTAACAAGTAAGAAAATCACGCTTTAAAAACTATGAAACAAGAAAATATTGTCATGTGATTAAATACAGAGCGTAGATTTTTTGACACAATTGAAAAAAGTATGCATAGATGGTTTGGTCATGTTGAGAGGATGAATGAAGGACGGCTCACAAAAGGTATTTACAAGGCAGAAGTGAGTGGAAACACCGGGAGGGGACGCCTTAGGAGGACATATAGTGACCTTATTGGTGATGTTCTTCAGAAAGGTCAGGTGCGTAGTACTCGCAACCGGCGTGTGTGTATGACCAATTGTAGAACCTAAACGAGGCAAAAGGAGTGTGTAGAGATCGTAGCAGGTGGCGTTCCGTGGTTTCTGCCTACCCCGATTGGAAAAAGGCGTGATTGATTGTTTGTATTTTTTTACCTGGATATTTCTTACTTTTTATTTTTACTTAAAAAAGGCACCATATTCAATGTGACGTCACATGAACAATGTAGGCGGTATCGTCCATTGAGCGTGACCCATGGCCACGCTACTCACGGATGGCTAGCAAACAAATGAACCACGCAGGACGTCAAAATATCGCAGCATTTCTCGCGCCCTGAATCTTCAACCCAAAGCTTTAGGTCGAGAGTTGAAAAGTGTGTTTATCAACGTGCTGGGATGCGTGATGGTGGATTCTCAATACTCGGTTCAACACTGAGAGATGAAAATCCAGTGCGCGAAATATCTTACCGCGATATTTTTACGTTTGAGCAAAAATGGCAGGCTTCTCCATGCACATCCTACGTGGAGTGGACGATCCACTTTATTCTAAAGAACCTTTCTTGATATACGGCAGGTGACACAATTATAACAGTACATTAAAAGGTATGATAATCATCTTACATGAGCTATTTATAAGCTCATAATAATGTTATCAAGATATTGAAGTAGAATAATTTCAAATAATAAAGGACTCTTCACTTTTAAATGTGTTTTTCAACACTTTATAGAGCGTCCTGTATAATAATGTTGTCACATTGGTGACTACTACACTACACTACAAAAAACTACGTCATTAAAAAAAGTATGTATGACTTTTAGATAACTACCGTACTATTGACACCGAGCTTCTGTCACTTGTACAGATTTTCTGCATCATCCATAAGTTTTATGTAAATGTTCTCTATCTGTATTTTTGGGAAATAAAGATATTTATTATTATTTATTTATTTACTTATTTAAGAGTAGACTGTTTTTGCTAGAATGAGGGGGCGCGTTTTTATTAGATACTTTCTTCATATTACACATTTAAAAAATGTAAAATGTATATGATGCATTCTAGAGTACTAGACATTGGAATACTGAAGAGAAGGGACATTCTCTATGGTTGAGTAAATGACGTCGCTGCCAGGTAGATCCAGGTCGAGCTTCCCCAGTGAATTTTTTAGCGTTCAACTGCTTTCTCGGCTCTTTTGTATATTAAAGCCCGTCCAGACACCCAGTAGCCTTTCAAAAGTCTTCAGTTCATCTAGTTAAAGAGCAGGAAAATAATGACAATCTGGGTTTCTTCCCGGATCACTGGCAATTTGATCAAGTTTTGACAATATTGAGGTCAAGCGCATCTGTAGACTTGTGCCTGACCACAGACAACATGCATATTTTGCGGAAGGCTCAGAACACCATTGTCTACACTTTCACGCTTGAATAGAAAGAAAGAAAGAAAATACGTTTATTTAAACGTACGGTAAATATGACGCAAAGACTAACTAAACACAACACAAATATTATAAAAAAATAGCTGGGGAAAATATGCGTCAAATCCACGCAAAACGGCCATCGCTCAGCATAATACTGCGACTCTGTGCGAGACAGAGCCCCAGCGCTGGTTTTCAGCGACAAGCAAATAGCCCTAAGAGAAAGGTAGAAGAGATTCGCCGCGAGGTGATGCCGTAGAGCTTACGGGCAATGTTCTTCAGAAAGATAGTGCGTAGTACTCGCAACCAGCGTGCGTGTATGACCAAATGTATGAACGTATACAAGGCAAAAAGAGTATGTAAGAGTGGCATAGCAGAAGCAGTAATGCTCGCGAAGAAGGCGGGGCGCGTGAGGGAGTAGCAGTCTCTGCGCCCTCACGTCCCTAGCCGCCGCAGGAGGAGACGCCCCGGGCGCCGGGAGTCGATTGCGGACTCCCGGCCCAGTAGGCGCGAGCTTGCGGGTGGCGAGCAATGGGTAGCTCGCCGCCCGGTAAGGACCAAGCTCGGGTCCACGGCGCGTAGTGTTCCACGCGCGCCTCAAAGAGATGTCAGCAGTACTGAAGGGGTCTGCTAGGACCGATGCCTGCCGAGGTCGCGTGGTTGTTCGAAAGAGATACCGTGACCCTGGCACATGGGCAACTGAAGGAACACGGGTGGGTTTTAGTCAGTAAAAGTCTGACACACCCTCCCGCTCCGCCCAGAGCGGGAGAAGTCATTTGATGATTTCCCATCCAAAAAAAAAAAAAAAGGGTGGCATAGCAGATGGTGTACCTGTAGTTTCTGCCATCACTATAGGAATAGGACGTGAGTTTATGTAGTTGTGTTTCGCGTCCTATGTTATATATAGGTGACGAGTCTATTGCCATCGTAAGATACCGAATTCAGGAGGATAATGTGATTCATAACCGCGGTTAGCAGACGAATTGTACATACGTACGTACGTATTGTCTTAAATTATGGTGATGTTGATATAAAGTGAATGGTAAGTCTGACGTAATACCGTGGTCGCATCTTTCGTCACACTAGCAGAAAGAGATAGCGCATTCTTAGCGTCTGTCATCACAGTGCACCAAGTAACGAAAGTTAAGTCATCATTTCTTTATCAATCTATAATGTTACCACTGCTGGGACACAGACTTCTTTTTACACGCTTTATATTAGCTTCACTTGTATGTTTGTATATTTGTACGTTTGTATGTTTGTTTGTAACCGACTCCTTATAGCGCGATTTTGACCCACTTTAAACGACCAGATTTCATCCAAACTTTGCACACCTGTCAAGGACCGATGACAATGCAATAATTCCATAAATTTGTGCCATTATCCTTGCCAGGGTTACCAGGACAGCAAAAAAACTGTCTTCGAAAACTACGCTGACATACGTCACAAACTACGCTGACACACGTCTCAAAATTCGAAACACCCTAAAAAAATAGAAAATAAATAATAGTTAAAAAAAACTAAAAAAACACGCTTCCATAGAAAACCAAACTAAAAAGTAGAAAATAATGGAAAAAAAAACCGTGGGGTGCCGGATATCAATAAAAAAAAATACCTTAAAAAGCACCCCACGCTTTTTTTCCATTATTTTCTACTTTGGAGTGTTCCGTTATCCACCACGCGGGACCATTGCGGGTTGGTAGATGTTACATGTCCTCGAATTTTTGGTTCTAGGAAGTGCCGGTTTCCTCACGATGTTTTCCTTCACCGTTTTGAGAGCAGTGATGATGAAATAATTTACACAAAGTAAAGCGCCTGTCTGAGTGTGAACCTACAACCTGTTGTTTAAGCTAACAAAATTCTCGTATTTAACATTTGTCAAAAACATTTATAGGAGTAATGTTCGATTCGGTACGAAAGCGTATCGAATGGCTGTGAATACCTATGCAGATACACTCGATATCATCATTCTCCTGTCCTTATCCCAATTTATTTGTGGTCGGCGCAACATGTCTTTTTCTTCCACACCTCTCTATTAGTCGTCATCTCAGTAATCACCCGCTTTCTATCCATATCATAATTCACACAGTCCATCCATCGTTTCTTTGGTCTCTCTCTACTCTTAAATCCATCGACATTCATACTCAATACTTTCCTCACACGACATTTTCCTCATTCCTCCTTATCACGTGACAACCGATTCCCACACAACTTTTCAGCTATAGGTGCCACTTTCAGACTTCCTCTTATGTACTCATTTCTTATTCTATCCGTAAGTGTAACACGACACATCCCTCTTAACATTCTCATCTCAGCTGCATGCAATTGCCTTTCATTCATCCCTTTTGCGGCCCAACATTCTGACCCATACAAGACAGCAGTTCTGACCATGGTTTTATATATCTTCCCCTTAAGATTACGGAGGATGTGGGAGTCGCAGATTGTTCCTGTGACCTGCCGCCACTCGATATACCAGACACAATAAACGTAAGTTTAACAGACAACCCAAGAACGTCGTACAGTACAGGCCTCGGGTCAAATGACACAAATAATACACGTCCATATTGTAACGGAGCCGCCATGACACCCACTCGCTTGGATTTCTCTATACCTCATGCTAACCGAATTTGGTTACCATTAGTACAACGCAGGAACCGTCTGTCTTGTTCGTGGCAAAGATTAAGTGCTTGAACAGATGGGACAGATTTGAAAAGTGCCTACGTGCTGGGAAAGCTAATTTGCGCACTGTGTCTTTCTATTGGATCTTTTATTTTTTGACAACCCCTTTAATGTGTGCTGATATCTCTTTGAAACACGCGTAGAACACAACGCGCCGACGCCCTGGTCCTTACCGGTCGGCGAGCTACCTATTGCTCGTTACCCGCAACTCTGCGCCTACGGTGGCCGGGTGTCCGGTATGAACTCCAGACGCCCGGGTCCTATTAGATGTTAGACGAAGAAAAGAGTCTTTTTTGTCAACTTTTGGAAGGCCTCCCACAAGGTGGATCAATGTCATTGTGAAGGCAGGAATCCTAGAACTAGTCGAAGTGGCGGTGTTTGGCTTGTAGGCCTACATATGTCCTGCAGTGGATGACTCCCAATTTCAGCTCAGAATCCAACAGAGCGTATTCCAGCCAGGCAGCACGTTGGAAATCCAGTGTGTCAAAAATAATTGCTACGATATATTATGTCCGTGCGAATGTAGACTTAGTGTTTGCTTTAATTAATATCAAGTGCTTAATACAGTATGTTCCAAAAGTGTCTGATGAGTGATGAATCATTTTTAACCGACTTCAAAAAGGAGGAGGTTCTCAATTCGGATGTTTATATGTTTTTTTTTAATTTTTTTATGTATGTTCGGCCATAACTCCGTCAAATATAAACGGATTTGCAAAATTCTTTTTTTGTTCGAAAGGGGTTTATTCCGAAATGGTCCCATATAATTTTCATATAGATCTGATGGTGAGTTCGGAGGACAGACACCGGAACTCTTTAAAAAATGACAGCAAATCAACCGCGATTTCTGCTATCGCGTAAATATGCATTGTTTGTTTGGAATTAGTGCGAGGTGAATACCACAACTAAAAATGTAAAAATAAAAACTTTTTTACAAAAAAAAAACAACCGACTTCCTTAAAAAGACTACAAAGTGAAAAATAACTTTAATTTCGGAAGTCGGTGGCAAAAAAACCATAAATACAGATCCTAAGACACCGACTTCCGAAATTAAAGTTATTTTTCACTTTGTAGTGTTTTAAGGAAGTCGGTTGTTTTTTTTTGTAAAAAAGTTTTTATTTTTTGTACTCTTTATTAATAAGGGGTTTTTATCCATACGGATACGTCAACCCCATTGTACCTTATAGTCTATTTACACACAACTATAAACCTATAATTATACTATATTTTACTACATTACTATATACCACTACTATACATTTATCACTAACAAATAGAAAAGGGAATCATTGCCTAGACTTCTGAAATAAGCTACAAATTATGCGATTCATTAATATCAAGTGCTTACTACAGTCTGTTCTAAAAGTGTCTGATGAGTGATGAATCATCTTTCACAATATCATGATAACAATCAATTTACACCTACCTATCTACTATATGCACCCAATTACTCAACATTCACACTAACGTAATAATATCGTGACAGGATTTTTTCGCACACTGCATGTTCAACGCACTGCTTAGGCGCCGAAGGTTGAAAATCGAACACTGTGGTTTTCGACGCGCTCAGATGCCCTCTGTTGATTTCTCAACTCTCTCTCCAAACACCGAGAGGTGAAATTCCAGTGGACGATAAAAACCCGCAGCGATATTATTTACGTCCGTGTTTACGTAGACTTTTCAAATAAAAACGAACTCTAACAAAGTAACACGACTAACAAGTTGCAAGCTTCGTACTAAAAGTCATTTCGATATTGATAAGGAATCGATATCTATACGACCAGTTTAAGTAAACAAGTTTCCAGTGCCAATAATTTATTTATGCAGTCAATGTTGCAGTCCGTGAAAAAAAAAATACAGTACCTACACAATAAAGCCTCAATAGAACGCAGTGTTCGTATAATGTTGACACTGACAGCTCATATCGCGTTCAATTTCATAGGTGAAATTAGCACTGACTCGCCTAGATCCAAAACTATGTAACAAAAGTATACACAAACCCTGTTCAGTTCAAGTTCTTACGTTATTAATAATCACTCACAGATGGGTATTTATTAGTAACAAATAGTTCTATGCTTGATGTAACATGATTAAGGTGAGGTTATAAAACTAACCTCAACTGTCAAATGAATATCATCTTAAAGGCATTTAAAATTAGAATTTCGCGTATTCAAACAATAAAACCAACGCTATAAAGATGCATTACTAATTGGTATATTGTATTTGTTTTGAGGTTTTCTGATCCATTTGTATACATTTATACAATATTCCAAATAAAATTTCACTCATTCCTCATCCTCAAAGAGGCAACACCCACATTCTACCTATTCGCACATCTGTCCACGCTTAATGATTACCGCTGGTCACGCCGGTCGGCAGGTCACTGACCCCTCATTGTCTCAACTCTTACCCAGCTCGGATCAGTCGTGTTTAACAACTGGTTAGAATTAGAAAACGATTTAATACGCCGTGAGAAACGATACGGAATAAGGACATTATAGAGTAGAGTACAGTTTTAGTACAGAGGTTTCACCAAACTATGTTGCAGTAGTACTTTAACATAGTTTAAACTAATTTGAGCGCTTTAATTGTAGGACGAAATTTCTGGAAACGCCGGGAGGGGGACGCCCTAGGCGGAGTTATAGTGACCTTATTGGTGATGTTCTTCAGTGAAATCAGGAGCGTAGTACTCACAACCGGCGCGCGTGTATGACCAGATGTATGAACGTAAACGAAGAAAAACGAGTATGAAAGGATCTTAGGATGGGGCGTTCTGTAGTTTCTGCCTTCTGTTTCTTTATGTATGTATGTATTTCATTTCAGGAAGTAAAAGTAACAAACTCGGACTGGGCCCGCGTGAAGGATTACAGCCGACTCTCTCTCATCGAGAGCCCTGTGTTCCCGCAGTGAGGACATTATAGACTATTAATGTATGTATGGTTAACTTCTACGCAGACGAAATCGAGGGCAGTAAATAGAATTTTATAAATGAAACGTAATAAGGTCGCGATTTTTTTTTTTTTGGATTCACATCTCGCAGTTCAACCCATGAGGTTGTCGGCTGCTTAACCGGATTTGCCTGTGGCCACTTTAATAAATTAAGGGCTCCAGCCAGGGTTTAAAAAAAATACAGCCGAATTGAGAACCTCCTCCTTTTTTTTGAAGTCATTTAAAAAACTTTAAACTGGAGCGACTTCTCGCTTAGGGCACCCCTGTGTGGTACGGACCTCGGTTTAGGGCAACGCTGGTAGAGGGCAGTAAGGAACGGCCTGTATGAGAATGATAAGGTCGCTTATCATCATCATCAACATTTCAGCTGAAAGAAGGCCACAACTGGACATAGGACAACCCCCAATTTGAGGGCAATTGCCATAATCGCCTCTCTTGGCAGGCGGGTTGGCGATCGCAGTATGGTGGTAAAATGCATAGAGAACGCTGCTGCCCATTCTCTAGTAAGTCCCTTAGTCGCCTCTTACGATACTCACGGGAAGAAATGCGATGGTCTGTTCTATACGTCCGCGGTCGTGTATAGAGTAATGTAAAGTTTTGTATAGAGGGTGCATGTTGTACTACTAGCCTGTACTTACATGGTTTTACGTAATATTACGACGGTTACATGTTGAATACGAAAACGATTTGATATGGCTGGTGGTTCTCGACAAGCAAATAGTAACATGTCGGATTTTTCTTGGGTACCTACACGATTCGGTCCAGCTCCAGCCTGTCTGTAGCGTGCGTCCGGATATAAAGAATACCAGCATCCAATTTCTGCCCGTGGGCGTCGTACAAGACGACCGCTTTCTATTAACTGTAGCCTACCTTTTTTTTGTGGGTGTGAAGTCATCAAATGACGTCTCTCGCTCTGGGTGGAGCGGAAGGGCGTGTCAGACTTTTACTGACTAAAACCCACCCGTGTTCCTTCAGTTGCCTATACCAGAGCCACGGTGACTCTTTCGAACTGATCCCCGACAATGGAACTGCGAGCTGCCTGCCTACGTTTTCATTAATGTTTGCAAGTAAACTTCTCACATTTACCCTACTCAGGTGAATTTAAGGAAGCGACTGCCTAACTGGGTGCTTACTCTCGAATGTAATTCCAATATATCGACATTGGTCAAACGTCAGTTGGTTGAGTTAAACGTCAGGGATTGGCTAGACTCAGTGAGTCCAGCCAATCACTGACGTTTGACTGACAATTCCAATGTCGATCTATTGGAATTATATTCGAGAGTAAGCACCCTGATCTCCACAATCCAATTACTGGGTAACACTGTACCTCTTAAATTTTGTAAACTCAGAAAGTTTAGAATGTTCATTTTTTTGCCGAGAAGCCGATATTTCTAAATGACTCTCGTACAAATTGCCCAAAGACAACGGGACCAACTTGTGGGCACTAAAGTACTAGATAAGTGGCTAAAGTTGGTTTACCGGTACTCTGGTAATTTGCACGATCTACAAATAGTTTACACAATGATTCGTCTATTCGTGGCTATAACTACCTCTTTTATCTAGTGGTCGCAAGCTGTATTGCTGTCTGCTGAGAACGAGTTCCATTTTTTTTTGTGGGTGGGTAATCATTAAATGACGTCTCCCGCTCTTGGGTGGAGTGGGAAGGCGTGTCAGATTTTTACTGACTAAAACCCAACCGTGTTCCTTCAGTTGTCCATGTGCCAGGGTCACGGTATCTCTTTCGAACAAATCTCGTGACCCTGGTAGGGAGCACGAGGTACTGGGTTCCGATTCCCAGCGGGGCGAGCTCGGCCTCTGTGGCAGGCATAAGTCACGCATTTTATCACTGTTTTTTTTCCCAAACTGTGATAAAAATGTGTGACTCAAGCCTATACAGCAGCCCGGGCTCGCTCTGCTGGTCGGGCAAATTGTTATTGGGTTTTCTCAGTAGCAGCCCAGAGTCTGGATTTTTTTCCTGGCCGATGGCAATATGATCACCCCTTGTTTTTTTTTTTTTTGTGGGTGGGAAATCATCAAATGACATCTCACGCTCTAGGCGGAGCGGAAGTGCGGGTCCGACTTTTACTGACTAAAACCCACCCGTGTTCCTTCAGTTGCCTATATGCCAGGGCCATAGTAACTGTTTTGAACAAATCTCGCGATCCTGGCAGGAATATCCTCGACCCCTGGGCCTTAAATATAACTGGCGGAATGTGGGTGTACTATAGGTACACCGCTGACCAACCTTAAGGGGCAACACGCGTGTTGTTAAGTTATGCTTCACAGGGCAGCCCTCTTGCTGTGAAAAAAACATCTCCTCTTAAATGTCGCTCTATCAGGTTCATGAGGTTACAACCACTCCTTATGAGTGCTTATTACCACACAAAATCCAGGTTAAGTCCATAAAAAATAAAAGACTATCGCATTCAATGTTAGCTGTTATGATTATTATCTTTTAATTGCTTGTCAACGAAGCCCTACAACAGCAAAGAGTATTTCGAACCCTAGCCCTCAAGTTTCAAGGTGTGTTTTTCCGTGAGGGGTAGAGTAAAACACTTGTTCAATACTGATTTCTTTTCTATTTCTAGGTAAACGGTCGTTGTTTGCGTTATTAGCTATGTAATATTCAATGCAGGGTATCGATTTTATATATATATTTTATACCTTTTGTCTATTGTTAGTCTTTTGCTGTATTGGCATCTTAGTTATCGTCGACGACAAAAGTATTTAACATGTTAGTGACCGAATTGATGAAAAAAAAAATGTATTTGATAGCCCAACTTTGTATAAAGGCAATAGGCTGTTTAACATCACGCTAAGACAAAAAAAAAAAAAAGAAAAGAAAGAACGCTAAGCGAAAACAAAGCTTACTGTTAGCGAGTAAGAGATATAATACAGAACGAGCTTGTATCTTTTGCCATAAACCGGGAACAAATCCAGCCTGTATGCCGAGAAATTTACAATAGAAACGATCAAAATTTCAGCAATCGACAACTAGACTAGAACGACCAGACAGTCACACAAATAGTCTCCAAATATAGTTCATCAAGCACACAGTGAATCCTTAGCCCTACTCCTTGCTTCAGGTGGCACAAAATCGATATCCGCATCGAATATGAATATTACATTCATAGAGGTATAGTGCATATTTGAACGGCGATTGCTTTAGCCGTGCAGTCTGCCTGTGGATATTTCGATTCTCGTATAAATTGCTGAACGGATTTGGATAGAAATAGCAATGTAATATAGCTAGAAGGGTGACTACCGAGATAATGACTAATAGAGAAGTGTGGAAGAAAAAAAAACAACCGACTTCCTTAAAAACACTTCAAAGTGAAAAATTACTTTAATTTCGCAAGTCGGTGTCTTAGGATTTGTATTTAAGGTTTTTGCCACCGACTTCCGAAATTAAAGTTATTTTTCACTTTGAAGTGTTTTTAAGGAAGTCGGGTGTTTTTTTTTTTTTTTTTGTAAAAACGTTTTTATTTTTAAATTTTTAGTTATGGTATTTACTTCGCAGTAATTCCAAACAAACAATGCATATTTATGCGATAGCAGAAATCGCGGTTGATTTGCTGTCATTTTTAAAGAGTTCCGGTGTTTATCTCCAGAACTCATCATCAGATCTATATGAAATTTATATGGGACCATTTCGGAATAAACCCCTTTCGAACAAAAAAATAATTTTGCAAATCCGTTTATATATGACGGAGTTATGGCCGAAAATACATTAAAAAAAAAAACAATATAAACATCCGAATTGAGAACCTCCTCCTTTTTGAAGTCGGTTAAAAAAAATACTAATGTCAATTAAAAATGCCTCAAAAAGGACCCCACGGTTTTTTCCATTATTTTCTTCTTTAAGTTTGTTTTGTATGAAAGCGTGTTTCATCGTTTTTTTTATTTATTTTTGTTATCCTGGTAATCCTGGCCAGCATAATGGCACAAATTATTTACTGTATTGCATTCGGTACTTGATAAGTCTGCAAAGATTCAAATTAATCCGATGTTTTAAAGGGGGTGAAAATCACATTCAAAGATTCCGTTACATACATACCAAGCTAAAAAAGCGTGTTATCAATTGTGATAAGGGCGCGAATGTTATTGATGATGAATGATGATCCCCTGTCTAGCCAAATCATCTTTCACAGTTTATCAATCTGCCGGTCCTTTTCTGTGCCTGTTTTGGGATCGGCTTACAGCCTAACCGGATGCAGTTGCATAGTGCATACCAATATCTTATATAGTGTGATTGCCTATCTGAAATCCACAACCCAGTTACTGGGTAACACGATACCCTTAGGTCTTACACATTTAACCAAGGACACATTTTTCATTCATTCAAACACATAAGGGGGAAGTGCCAAGGTGAAATAAAAAAATTCTTACGGTTTTTTTGCAATTTGCAGGTCAGTGTCAGGTTGCCTGTTGATTTAATTAAAGGGCTGTACTGATGATTTTAATACTTGAAATTCTGTTACGGTCGCGATTCAAATTTTATTCAACATACAGCCTGAAACTGACCTGCAAATTACAAAATCGTAAGAAAATTTAAATTTCGCAGGATACCTTCGCGCATCATCCTTATAACTCTTTTTCTCTCGCCTGTCTACTCCAGCCATATCATCTACCTTGCCTTCTCCCAACTATGTTGGGGTCAGCTTCCAGTCTAACCGGATGCAGCTGAACACCAGTATTTTACATGGAGCGACTGCCTATCTGACCTCCACAACCTGTTACTGGGTAATACGATACCCCTTGGTAAGGCTGGTTGTCTGTCTTTCGGACTTCTGACGACCCGTAATGATTGTCAAAGATCCACACAAGTTGGGACCAATGGCTTAACGTGTTTTTGAGGCACGAAAAGCGTGGTGCTTGCCGTTCTAGCCATAACACAGTTTATAAATGCAAATAACGTATAGTATCACAAAACATCCACCCACATTATGACGGGTGCCCTTGTGACCTTACACTGATTGACCAGGGTGCTTGCTCTCGAATATAATTCCAATAGATCGACATTGGTCAAACGAAACGTCAGGGATTGGCTAGACTCAGTGAGTCCAGCCAATCACTGACGTTTGACTGACAATTCCAATGTCGATCTATTGGACTTATATTCGAGAGTAAGCACCCTGTTTGTTATTCAAAATGGAGGCCTTAAATTATACAAACAAGCAAATTAAGTGAAGATGTAGGCATTGCACAGGACTGCGAGACGCCAATTCAAGAGCTTTTTTTTTCTTGATGGGAAATCATCAAATGACTTCTCCCGCTCTGGGCGGAGCGGGAGGGCGTGTCAGACTTTTACTGAATAAAACCTACCCGTGTTCCTTCAGTTGCCCATGTGCTAGGGTCACGGTATCTCTTTCGAACAATCTCACGACCCTGGCAGAATTCAAGAGCTTTAGTTCTATTTCTGTATTTACTATTGTTACTTTCATTTGTTTTTTACAGTATTATCAGCCTTTAATATGCCCACTGCTGACACAAAACCTCTTTTCGGTGAAACGGAGTGCCTAGGCCTCCGCGAGTGGGCCCAGTGAGGATTGGTAGACGTCACATGCCTTCGAATTTTTGTTTTTAGCACATCACGGTTTTATCACGATGTTTTTCTTCACCATTTTTAGAGCAGTGGTGATGAAATAAATTACACAAAGTAAAGAGTCTGAAGGAGGATGAGCGGGTTTGCGAAAGATGGAAGGCGTGGACGGAAAGCTTTGCCCAGGCGTGGAACAACAAAGGCTAGAAAAAAGGGCCTGTTTGGATTTGAACCAATGACCTACGCCTCGTAAGTCGCGGCCGTTACATTGCTGGGCCACCACTGCTGCTCCTGTTTTTACAGGTGGGAACCCAATGTAACAATTTAGTCACCAATTTCCACACCCAGAGACGTCATCAAAAAACCAATTAGACACCACTTTTTGTCTTTTACTCGATGTGAAACGCCTGGATTTACAAAATGAATCAGACAAATTTATTAGAGATATGAATATGAATATAATATCTGAGCTATTGACTATAATATCTTACAATATATACATAATTTAAAATCTAAGTAAAAAATATGTACATGTATATACAATATAAAAATAAATAATCATAAAGCATCAAAATATTCGTCTGCATCGTTGTCAACAGGAAACGTGCCCAAAAGGCTGGCAGCATTGCCACGTTGTATGGCAATGCTGATTCTTTGACCAAAAAATAGGCCAGCCCTCTGGTCACGTGAAGAGTCGACTAGCCGCTTGGCAATGTCTCGGAATACTACGTGAGCACTCGGACCCCATGGCCCTAGAGTTTCAACCCCAAACGGCTCGAATATATAATTTCCAATTAGGTTAGAATATTTGCGCCGTTTCAGGTTTTCAGCACCTGCAGCAGCCGCTCCAGCACAGCCCGCCGTGCTGAGAAGATGGGATGGCGCAAGGGTGTCGACACATGCTGCGTCCCACACCAAAGGCCGACCTAGCTTCCAAGGCATTATGGTCATTCCGTCAGGTCTCTTCCCATCGTCGCGTGCCAAGCCATTCGGTTCTAGAATAGCTGGCACCCCGGCGGTGACAAGAGCACGACGGATGATGTCATTGATGCTGGCGTGCCGTGCTATCCGGCCTGCGCTCCTACTGCAGGATAGGCCATGGTGTTCTAGGCAGTCGACACCTTCACCGCATTGGCAGTGATGCAAAGCCACGCAAGGAGCGCCCAGACGCAGGCATGTAGCAATCTGGAAGGTGGTGTCACTCAGCATAGTACCTATGTTGGGTGACGGTAGTGCCTGAAGCCAGAGGCCCGACTCCCACTCGCCCACAGCCAGAAGGCGGGCACGCTCAGCAGTATTGGTGGACGTATTTATAAGATTATTAAAAATTTATTAATTAGTGAACTATATTTGATACAAAAAAGGTGGCAACCCAAATCTCGGGCTAACATTGAAAATGAATTTAAAAATAACTTCTGTAATGTAGTTTTCACAGTGACTTTATTATATCACTGAACGTAATGGGGAAGATCGGGCAAAGCTCTCCGTAGGTGGCGTGATCATAGCTATGTCCCTACGGCCTTCAATAAATTTGAAATTCGTTCATTCATTCTATTTCGTGTTCATTCATGTGTTTGGTTTTATTACATTACATATTTCGTTATTTTTGATGATTCTAATATCTATACTAATATTATAAAGCTGCAGAGTTTGTTTGTTTGTTTGGTTGAACGCGGTAATCTCAGGAATTACTGGTCCAAATTGAAAAAATATTTTTGTGTTAAATAGCCTATTTATTGAGGAAGGCTATATGACATCGCGCTAAGATCAAAAGGAGCGGAGCAGCAACGAAAAATGGACGAAAACTGGCGGGCAATTCGATGCGATGGGAAGGGTCAGGGGAGCAAAAATTTGACGCGGACGAAGTCGCGGGCAGAAGCTAGTTTAAACATACGTTTATAAATCACCCCTTTTTCCCATGGGGGTAGGCAGAAACTACGGAACGCCACCTGCTACGATCCTTACAAACACCTTTTTTTTTATTGGCATCTCGCAGGTCTACCAATAAGATTGTCGACTGCTTAAACGGACTTGCCTGTGGTTAAGGTTTTAAAAACTTAAAACTAGAGCGACTACTCGCTAAAGACCCCTTGTGGGGTATGGATCTCGGCTTAAGTCATCGCTAGTATAGGGGAACAAGGCACGGGCTGGATCGCAATGATTATTATTTGGGGACGAATTTAATGCTACGGGCTCAGCGACGCGGGGTCGAGCAAGCGTCGGAGCGGGCGTGGATTGAGAAGTCGCGCCGTCCACGGCGGAACGACGAGGGCGGAAGGACGGCGGTCTGCAACGGTGGATCTTGAGAGTGCTAGTGAACTTACTATTCTCCTGGACGAAGACTGTATGTAGCGTCACCGGTAATCAAAATAAAACCATCTCACTGCTGTTGGGATTGGGAACTAGCTACGAAACCGCCATTTTGACAGTTGCCTTCCCCATTAAACTACACCAGACCCTGTTTACGTAAGTATTGCGACAGCGAACCGACCTCAGCCTACATGATTGTGACGTATGCTTAATTGACCCACGAATGTCATTAGCATCGTTCTTTCCTACTTTAGACAGCGCCATCAAACGTGGGAGTCTAAACAAGCAATAAAATAACCATGTCAACCTTTAAATGGCCTCTCGGAGTAATAAAAAAAAAGGAAAATCCGACTTCTTGACTTATTTTAAAATGTATTTTTGGATGACCTGCACTGAACTTTGGTTGTCATAAAAATGGAGTTAATTTGTAATACATAGGTCGGATGTGGAAGGAGTATCGTATTACATAGTAGGTAACTGGGTTGTTGAGGTCAAACAGGCAGTCGATCTTGCCAGAGTCGCGAGATTTTTTCGAAAGAGATGCCGTGGCTATGGCATATGGGCACCTAAAGGACCACGTGTGGGTTTTAGTCAGTAAAAATCTGACACGCCCTCCCGCTCCCCCCTATAACGGGAGACGTCATTTGACATCATTAAAAAAAAAAAAAAAAAATTGGCTGCCAATCCATGTAAGATACTAGTATACAGCTGCATCCGGTTAGACTAGAAATCAACCTCAGCATAGTTAGAATAAGGCTAGGCCGACCAATCTTCAGCACAATTCTGCACAATGCACAATCTCAATTCTTCAGCACAAGACTGGCCTGTTAGCCTGTTAGTCTAGTGGTTAGTGACCCTGACTGCAAAGACTGAGGTCGTGGGTTCAATTCCCAACCAGGACAAATCTATGTGTGATGAGCACAATCATTTTGAACACACAACGGAACAGAACAGAACAAATGTATGTATTTAGAAATATATAAGTATATTCATCAGTTGTCTGGTTACCATAGTACAGGCTCTGCTTAGTTGGGATCAGATAACGATGTGTTGGTTGTCCTGACATATTTATTTATATTTATTATTAATTCCTCTGCGAAAACTCTCCCATTGAATTACTGTGTCTATTGATACTGTGGCAAAAGTCAACGGATGTTAGTCAGTGCCAATCTTATTCTGCGTATAAAGTGACTATTACGTATTCTACTACACCTCGAGTCCAGGAAGTCGGTACAATTAGTGCTGGTTTTGCCCGTGTTCATATCCGCTATAAACTGGTTAATGCAAACGTCAAGTTTAGGAACAAAAGCCCTTAAACCTACTTCTGAGGAAAATTAGGAATTTCTCAGTTTCACGTGGATAAAACAATACCTGTGTTAAAAGACTGGCTGTTAGAATTCAGGTATCTATACTTATCTATACTTAATATTATAAAGCTGAAGAGTTTGTTTGTTTGTTTGGTTGAATGCGGTAATCTCAGGAACTTACTGGTCCGAATTGAAAAATTCTTTTTTTGTTGGGTAGCCTATTTATTGAGGAAGGCTATAGGCTATATAATATCACGCTGCGATCAAAAAGAGCGGAGCAGCAACGAAAAATGGACGAAAATTGGCAGGCAATTCGATGCGACGGGAAGGGTCAAGGGAGCAAAAACTTGACGCGGACGAAGTCGCGGGCAGAAGCTAGAAATTTATTAAAAAATGATGCAATTTTTTAGGTCCTGTTAAACTTATGAAGTGCTTACTTTTGTAAGTGGCTTTGCCTGCATCAATGTCGAAAAGTATCCCACAGGAACGTACGACCGGGATAAAAAATAACCCTATGTGTTACTACAGGTTATAAACTATCTATGTGCCAAAGTTACATCCAAATCTGTTCAGAATTTTTGCGTGAAAGAGAACAAACATCCATACATCCTCACAAACTTTCACATTAAAAATATTAGTCCTACTAATATTATAAATGCGAAAGTTTGTGAGGATGGATGTATGTGTATGTTTGTTACCCTTTCACGAAAAAACTACTGGACGGATTTGGATGAAATTTGGCACACAGATAGTTTATAACCTGGAATAACACATAGGATACTTTTTATCCCGGTAGTATGTTCCCGCGGGATAATTTCCGACCTCCACGCGGGCGAAGCCGCTGGCAAAAGCTAGTAGAATATAATTATATTAGTAGGATAGTAGGATCCTGTCAGGGTTGCGGATTTGTGTGAAAGAGTTTCCGTGGTCCTGGCACAGGCAACTGAAGGAACACGTGTGGGTTTTAGTCAGTAAAAGTCTGACACGCCCTTCCGCTCCACCCAGAGCGGGTGACGTCATTTGATGATTTCCCACCAAAAAAAGGATAGTAGGATGAACTACTGTAAGTAGTTACACTGTGGTTTTACTAGATTTTCAGTTTCATGGCAACTTACCAACATACGAGTTGTCGTTAAATCAATATTTTGATAAGAGGTGTGTAGAATTACGTGTATTTACATTATGTTTGTGTGTTTACATAAGGATAAGAAATGTCGAATATATGGTATTTTGAATACCAAATATATGAACAGTAATTTTACGGGTAACAAGCTAGTAGCTTTAGTACTCGTAAGCACAGGCGATCCGATGCGACGGGGTTATAAGCGGAACCCTTTTGTTTAAGGATTTTTAGAGAAAAATAAGTTCAAAAACTAAAATCAGACCACTAAAAAAATCACGCTTTAAAAGTATAAAACTGGAAAATATTCTCATCCAAAACTGTTATGTACGCACGGCTTCACATCAAGCTATACATTTCCAGTATAAGTTGACATCTCATCGTACGAAAAGCCTATACAATGCGAGGTCAGCTGAAACTGGATATGTCTAGCTTAGTCTGTAAACGTGTGTTTTTCAAACAAACTATTCAATATCTGTCGTCAATTAAATAAACAACTTTCATGTAATATATTTTAATGTACGGTACTTAATAAATATTCATAATGGTGTTCATAGAGTAGCCGTGGTAGTCACATAGCCAACAAGCGGAGGATGAAGACGCTTCCAACGATACCTCATTTGTCGTATAGTGATAAGTAGTTTAGAAGTTATGAGGGAACAGATGAACATACATACATATCGGTCAAAATCATAATCCGCCTGTTTTGTTCGCCGTAGTCGGGTAAAAAGGCCTTCGGCTTTGCCAGTTTATGGTGACCAAAAATACTAATCACGCAGATGGTAGGTTGCCAATACTAGATGACATTCAGTTCAAGACAAGGTGTTTCTTTTGATATCCTAACTAACTCTAGGGTATTAATGAGATCATTTTTAAGTTTTTTTACGATTATTTTTGTAAAACATCCTTACGTGAAATAATAACGTCGTATTTTAGTAACTATTTGCTTTGCTTTTTTTTAGGGTTCCGTTCCCTTATAGTAAAACGGGACCCTATTACTAAGACTCCGCTGTCCGTCCGTCCGTCTGTCACCAGGCTGTATCTCATGAACCGTGATAGTTAGACCGTTCAAATTTTCACAGATGATGTACTTCTATTGCCGCTATAACAAATACTAAAAAACAGAAAAAAATAATATGTAAGTGGGCTCCCTTACAACAAACGTGATTTTTTTTACCGTTTTTATAGATAAAATGGTACGGAACCCTTCGTACGCGAGTCAGACTCGCACTTCGCCAGTTTTTATTTGATCAACGAACACATTGCCATTTAGAATATGAAGTCATATCCTCAAGTGTTCTAGGAATACATAAAAAAAACTATGCTAGCTACATCCTTAGTACAGTCAAACGCACGACATATAACACTTGAACTAGCAAAACCGGCCTTACTGCTATGAAAGCTACGCATCGTCAAAGACAAAGCGATACCATGGGCATGTGGTTGACTGCAGGATATTTGCGTTGTGTAGAACGAGGGAAATAACTCATTTTGGTGCATAGGAAACGTTTTTTTGGATCCATGTTATTATAAAATTACAAATACTACTTAACCTGTCTGCACGGATTAATTGGTAAATTTAGAAGATGGATTTCTAAGTTGGTTCTTCCGTATTTCAAGGTTTTACATTTACCTGGTTGAGCTACACGATGACTGGTCATGCCGTCTGTGGGACAAGTCAGCTCAAAGCTGCAATGGCTCTTTCTTGAAAAGGCCTTACGAGACAGGTCCTGCATTGTTATGTTACACCCACATAAAATTCTAATAAAATTATGTCTGGACTTTAAAAAGAGACCTCTGAGTTTGTCTGACGTGTAAAAGTAAGTATCTTATAAGTTCTATTTACATAAATAAACATTTCTATTTTTACATACATACATACAATTACGCATTTTTTCCCATGGGGGTAGGCAGAAACCAAGGAACGCCACCTACTACGATCTCTACACACTCCTTTTGCCTCGTTTAGGTTCATACAATTGGTCATACACACACGCCGGTTGCGAGTACTACGCACCTGACCATTCTGAAGAACATCACCAATAAGGTCACGATATGTCCTCCTAGGGCGTCCCCTCCCGGTGTTTTCACTCACATTTGCCTTGTAAATACCTTTTGTGAACCGTCCTTTCATTTCATTCTCTCAACATGACCAAACCATCTAAGCATACTTTTTTCAATTTTTGTCACTACATCTTCTTTTAAACCACACCGTTCTCTTAACACATCATTCCTCAGACTATTTTTATTTATATTCAAAAGGAATTATCATTTAATATCAATTCCCCCGACCCGCACTGGGCTTGCGTGATGGATCACGGCCCATTCCTCACAGAGAGGAGGCCTGTGTCCCAGCACTCCCAGCAGTGGAAACTCCAATGCAGCTAAAAGCGTCCTAGCAGAGGATACAGCTGCAAGTGATGACGCACCATTGTCTGTGACCCACCGAGGCAGTAAGCCAACGAAGAAGGCTACAAGATTTTATGACACCTAGTAGTCGCCCAGTGGTCGAAATTCGACCATAATTCATTTATTAAAAAAAAACGCTTTCTACACTGCTTTTCCATAAAAAATTTAACGGTGGCCAATTTCATACTCCTCCGTCAGCGTAATTTTTGTAAAAAGATGTAAGGTCGACTCGGGGAAGACCGTCGGGCGGATAGGACCGTACATTAAGCAATTACGACGAATTCTGAATAGCTACAACAAAGCCAACTCAAGATACAAAAACTTTAAACTGGTAGTTTGTTAGTTGGCTTTGTTGTAGCTATTCAGAATTCGTCGTATTGCTTAATGTGCTTAATGTACGGTCCTATCCGCCCGACGGTCTTCCCCGAGTCGACCTTACAAAGTTTTAGCTTCCTGTAAGGTATGTTGGGGTAAGTTCGGCACTGGGTTAAGACCGTACGAATACGATTATAATTAGGTTATTATTATTTTGTTTGGTTTTGATGGACGGAGCGGACAAAAATAGCGCAGAACACAATAATGTCAGTATTCAAAATAACCTTAACCTTACCTTTAAACGAGCAATTCTTGTATATATATATTTATACAGGGTTATTTGTAAAACACCGGCAACCTCTCAGGTCTATGTTACTAACATCATAATCAACAACTTTTGTTCTATGACTTTTAAAAATTCATCATATTTTAGTGCATCAGATTTTCATACAAAAATCGGCTGCCTGTAAATAGGTCAAGTTCAAGCGCCCCCGCCGCCCTAACCCCGCTCCCCTTGCTAATATACTATCGCTTTCTTTTGCTTCGCATAGACTCCGTAACATTTAGAGCGTTTAATGTAAATATTTTTATTTTTGTTTGAAAATCTGATGAACTAAAATATGATGAATTTTTAAAAGTCACAGAACAAAAGTTGTTGATTATGATGTTAGTAACATAGACCTGAGAGGTTGCCGGTGTTTTACAAATAACCCTGTATAATCAGAATCTCGGAAATGGCTCCAACGATTTTCTTAAAATTTAGTATACTTACAGTGGTTTTCGGGGGCGATAAATCGATCTAGCTAGGATTCATTTTTAGAAAATGTCTTTTTACAAAAAAAAAAAAAAACCGAGCGGAGTTCAGGCATCCAGGTACTATCAATTTAACCGAGAAATGAATTTGTACGGTCTTATACCTGCACCGAACTTACCCCAACATACCTTATAGATTACCGATCAGTCAGTTAGTTTTAACCCACCGAAGAGTATTACGTGAGTGAATGAAAATAACCGATCTTCTTCAATGTTAGAGCTTTGTCTTAACAAATTCTGCGATCCACAATATTATTGAGAGAACAATAAAAAAAAGGCCGAATTCCGCGCTCCGGCATTTTTTTAAAACAATCGTTAAACATTCTCATGCTGTCTTTGTCAATACAAGGTATATTGTATTGTAGCAACATATAGGTCGTTGAAAACGTTTAGTTAGGGTGAAAACTCCAGAAGCGAGCGGATTCAATTTTTTTCTACGTTTTTCATAAGTTGCAGAGGGGTAATTGCGGAACTTTTTATCGGTAGGAATTGGTTTAAAATTCATAGTTAAACAACATTCATTGCGTTATTTACGTTGCTGAGCCAACAATTTATCCGAACAAATGACGCAATGGTTTAGAAATAATCTTCAATCCCATTCAGATTCTGATGAATTGTGCGTTTCGCAATTAGGGTGCAGGTCAGTGTAAGGTTTCAATTGGGGATGTTTTCGCGCACTTTTCATTCCGATCAAGCCCGACCCTTGCTGCCATCTACCAGCGTTGCCCTAAGCCGAGGTCCGTACCCCACAGGGAGTGCCCTTAGCGAGTAGTCGCTCTAGTTTTAAGTTTTATAAGCCCTGGCTGGAGGCCTTAATTTACTTAGGTAGCCACAGGCAAGTCCGGTTAAGCAGCCGACAACCTCATAGGTGAACCGGTGATAGGTGCGAGATGTCAATAAATCAAAAAAATCGTGCACTGGAACATCAACGCACTGCTTAGGCGCCACGAGTTGAAAATCGAACACTGTTGTCTTTTCACGCACTGAGATGCACTCCGTTGAATTCTCAATGCTCGGTTCAACACATAGAGTTGAAAATAGAGTGCGCGAAAAAATTCCACCGCGATAATTTTACATTCGAGTGTACGTCGACTAAGAAAGACTAAAGCCTCGTATCCACTAGGCAACAATTGACGCGCAACACTTGACGCTCAACATGTTGGGCAACGTTGCACAACAGCGCGCAACGTTGCCAACTGGCTCGCAACATGACGCGCGGCTTGTTGTTTGTTTAGAGAGCATCGTTAGTTGAGCATCAATTGTTGTCAACTGGAGACGTGACGCGCAACAATGTCCGTAGTGTGGTGTAACGAACGAGTGCTCAAATTAATCGAATTGTACCAAAACTATGAATGTTTATTTATGGGATACTGCTCACCGAGAATACAAAAGTAATAATTTTTTTATGCATTTTTCGATAAAATTATAACCACTACCGCTGAAATCAACACAAGTTCCTCTGGCGACATGTTGTCGACGACTGAGAATGTGTGGACAGACAACGTTGTTAAACAAATGTTCCGCGTCAACATTCAACAAGTTGCGAAACATGTTGAGCAACATGTCGCGCGTCAAATGTTGCCTAGTGGATGTGAGGCTATTGGAATATTACAATTATAATACATGTAATAGCCAGCAAAAAAAGGTATTTACAAGGCAGATGTGACTGGTCACGCCGGAAGGGGACGCCCTAGGAGAACGTACAGAGTTCACCTTATTAGTGATGTTCTTCAGAAAGGTCAGGTGCGTAGTACTCGCAACCGGCGTGCGTGTATGACCAGATGTATGAACTTAAACGAGACAAAAGGAGTATGTAAGGATCGTGGCAGGTGGCGTTCTGTTGTTTCTACCTACCCCTATGGGGAAAAGGCGTGATTTTATGTATGTATCCACATATCCATACAAAATATACACATAATCAGGTGTATTATATCTAAATTCTGCTAATGTATATCGTTTGCTTGTTCCCAATCCAAATATACCGTTTCCCTGCCAGGTAATGGTTTGGTCATGTTGAGAGGATGAATGAAGGACGGCTTACAAAAGGTATTTACAAGGCAGATGTGACTGGTCACGCCGGAAGGGGACGCCTTAGGAGAACGTACAGAGACCTTATTGGTGATTTTCTTCAGAAGGGTCAGGTGCGTAGTACTCGCAACCGGCGCGCGTGTATGACCTGATGTATGAACTTAAACGAGACAAAAGGAGTATGTAAGGATCGTAGCAGGTGGCGTTCTGGAGTTTTTGCCTACCTCAAAGTCTAAAGTCGTGATTTTATGTATGTATGAAAATCAAGAGTCATTTATTCACACTTTTTGAACGTCAAAGTTACATAAGACAGTCCCCCCAAACGCTTGCTCTTCACTACTTCCTAGTGCTTTAGCTGGCAAGCACCTTTCATACGTATAGAACCGGGTTTTGTTATAATGTTCCTTAATGTGTATTTGTTAAAGTGCATTTAACATTATTAAAATTTGCAAGTCATTTTCTACAATAAGATCAAAACTAAGTACTTTCAATGATGTTCAAAGATTTTTAATGATGACTTTTAATAATGATGATGAAGTAATTAATGAAAATGCGTTCGCTGCGAAGCATGTGGTGTGTGACTGTGAATGATAGGCTGAGAAATGATGTGATAAGACAACAGTGCGGTTTAAAAGAAGATGTGGTGACAAAAATTTAAAAGAGTATGCTTAGATGGTTTGGTCATGTTGAGAGGATGATTGAAGAGCGTCTAACAAAAGGTACTTACAACTTACAAGGCAGGTGTGAATGGACATGCCGAAAGGGATTGCCCTAAGAGAACATATCGTGACCTTATTGGTGATGTTCTTCAGAAAGGTCAGGTGCGTAGTACTCGCAACCGGCGTGCTTGTATGACCAGATGTATGAACTTAAACGAGGCAAAAGGAGTATGTAAGGATCGTAGCAGGTGGCGTTTTGGAGTTTTTTCCTACCGCAAAGGTCTAAAGTTGTGATTTTATGTATGTATCAAAACCAAGAGTCATTTATTCAAACTAGGCTGAGAGTCAGCACTTTTTGAACGTCAAAGTTACATAAAACAGTCCCCCAAACGCCCGCCCTTCACCACCTCCTAGTGCTTTAGCTGAGAAGAAGTGGCGCAACAAACTCCTCAGCAGCACAGCTGTCTGTTAGGTAAGTTAGAAGAACTTTATTCTGTACAATAACATGTAAGTAATTCATATTATGAAAACAAAACATACATTAAATTATTTGCCATATTATGTCAGCTAGCACACGCAAATATACCAATAAAATGTATGTTTGTATAATAGCCAGATTTCCTCACCTTTAGCGGCCGCTATCATTCAGAGCCAGGGCCCCGCCTGCGTCGACACTCCACCACTCATATTGGTCACTAAGACATGTCACTTCACTACACTACACTAACACACTCACTTTGTCACTTAGCACATTGTGGGGCATCCAAATTGTTTGATCTGAAACAAAAGAAAATCACAAATAAGTATTTGTTTACAAGGTTTTATAACAGAAACATTATCGAAGTTTTTGTGGACAAGCCAAAAAAATTTGACAGTATGCAGATACTAAACTTAATTTAGACTATTGTTATCTTTTTCCTTCTAATAAAACAAGAAAGAGACGGTAATAAATTAGAGCTGTAAAACTTTGTTGAATTTAAACTTTCGTCGACGCAACTACTTACGGTGAACTAATTCATTATGCTTAAATCACGCTAAAATCAAGGCGATTGCATCGATTTTGGTGTGATTTAAGTATGATGCAATTTAGTTTCGAGTGATGAAAAGAATGCATTATACCAAGATATTCTGATCGCCAACCCGTCTGCCAAGCATGGCGATTACGGTAGACAACCAAATTGGGGGAGACCTATGTCCGGCAGTGGACGTCTTACGGCTAAAATGAAGATGATGATAGGAAAAAAAAAGTATTTTTTCTTGTTCCATTACTTTTTGATATCGATCACCAACAAGTAGGTAAAGTATCGCCAGCTAATTTAATTTGACCCTGCATACATTAATACACTAGCTTTTGCCAGCGGCTTCGCCCGCGTGGAGGTTGGAAAATATCCCGCGGGAACGTACTACCGGGATAAAAAGTACCCTATGTGTTAATCCAGGTTATAAACTATCTGTGTGTCAAATTTCATCCAAATCCGTTCAGTCGTTTTTGCGTGAAAGAGGAACAAACATCCACACATCCATACATATATTAGTAGGATAGTAGGATGAAAATGAGATTATTCTGGAAAGAGCTCTATTTATTTTACGAGTTCCAAGCTTTGTGTTTTCATTGAGTGATTGTTAGAATAATGCTCTCATTGTATCTGGGGCAAGAACGTGTCAACATGGCGTTTAAATCGCTATTATTTATAGTGCTGAGATGGTCTACCTATTTATTTTAATTGGGTGAAATAATAAAAGAAATCTCCATCAACACTGCTTTCAAAACGGTGAAGGAAAACATCGTGAGGAAACCGGCATGTCTTAGAAACAAAGATTCGAAGACATGTGACATCTGCCAACCCGCACTGGGCCCGCTTCTTAGATTACGGCCCACTCACTCTCACCGAGAGGAGGCCTGTGTCCCAGCAGTGGGATCGTTATAGGCTGATTTTGTTATGTAAAGAAATCTTTGTGGTACTACTGGAGCTGAATTTACATTAGAGTTGAATATTTATACTCTTTATTGGACACATCATATCAATTACAGAAAATGATCATCTGCCTAGTCTTTTTCCAACTATGTATGTTAGGCTAGGCTATCCAGCCTAACAGGATACAGCTGAATACCATTATTTTATATGGAGCGAACTATCTGACTTCTACAGACAAGTTTCTGGGTAATACGGTACCCTTTGGAATGACTGGCTGTCAGACTTTCTGACGACCTGTAACGTCTGTTAAAGATGCAAGAGTGTGATAGCCGGAACTAACGGTTTAACGTGCTTTTCGACGCAAGGAGGGGCTTCTTGGTATGCAAGTATGGTCACCTATCCACAAATTAATCTGAGGGGTAGTTGCGGAACTTAATAACGGTAGGAATTGGTTTAATATTCATAGTTAAACAACATTCATTGCGTTATTTATGTTGCTGAACCGACAATTTATTCGAACAAATGACGCAATAGTTTAGAAATAATCTTCAATCTCATTCAGATTCTGATAAATTTTGCGTTTCGCAATTAGGGTGCTGATCGGTCGGCTCTTATAATATGAGGTGATACAATAGGCAGTATTTTCGCTAAAAGCGATATTTTAAACACAACCTTTTCATTAACCTAGCAAGCAAGCAGAAGTGATAATAAAATTCAATAGTATAATCCTCAAAAAGTGAACCGAATACAGACAAATATTCTAACCCTAAAATACCACAAAAACACGAAATTGAAACAATACTTCACGACAAAAAACACGGGTCCGACATCACATACAAAAATTAAACGCACACAGAATCACCCTAATAAAATTACCTTCGCTACTATTCAGCGAAATTATCGTTCACAATGCCAACCACCCTTATTGGGGTTTTCCTCCCCTTTGTTTACCCTCTCCCTTACTCCTATATCGTGGAATAACTCAGTCCCTTTCTAGCTGACTCTAGGATTTCGTTGGAAGTACAACACGTCAATTTTATGTATAAATGGTTAGGATGAGTGGAATTGTTTTAAAATATTGGGTTTGCTCTTAAAAATGGACCAATAAGTAAGATTATTATGCAAATTCCACATGAAGCTACCAAGATGCTTGTGACTGCTGAAGAGGTCTGCTAGGACCGATGCCTGTCAGGGTCGCGAGATTGTTCGAAAGAGATACCGTGACCCTGGCACATGGGCAACTGAATGAACAAGGGTGGGTTTTAGTCAGTAAAAGTCTGACACGCCCTCCCGCTCCGCCCAGAGCGGGAGAAGTCATTTGACGATGTCCCATCCAAAAAAAAAAAAAAATGCTTGTGACTAAGTAATAACAGCCGCACGGGTCAGCGTTGGTTCGTGGATGGGTGACCATCTTTAAATACCAAGACCTCTCCGTGCCTCGGAAAGCACGTTAAGCCGTTGGTCCCGGCTGTCTTTCGTAGATCTTAGTCGTTAAGAGACGTCAGGAACCCGAAAGTCTGACAACCAATCGTACCAAGGGGTATCGTACTACCCAATAACTGGGTTGTGGAGGTCAGATAGGCAGTCGCTCCATGTATATAGCTGCATCTGTTTAGACTAAAAGCCGAGACCAACATAGTTGAGAGTGGCTAGGCAGATGATAATGATGTGTAGAGTGCAAACATGTAAGATATTAGCAATCATCCTATACATATATGTATGGTAAAACAGTACAAGGCACGCAGTGAGACAAATAAAAAAAAAATAGAGGTTGTTAATTATTTCATTCAGTGGTCTACAGAAAGGGAACGTTTTTATACGTAGAGGATGCAGTTTATCTAGACATACAATACAAACATTAAAAGGAGTATTAGGTAGGCAGATAATGATGAGGTTACCAAGTAATCATATTATCAGAAGTATTCAGAAAGATTAATTTATAGAAATCACAAATTTTGATCATCCGTCAGTAAAGACAATACTTGTACTGCAATCTTTTCAAGAGATCCATTTGGAACGTGTATCGAATAACTAAGTTAACTTTTAAACCAACCGTTTCTCAGGTCCCGGGGACTCTGTATCGATCCTTTACTTGTGTCAAGTGTAATTAAGGGACTACGGTCAGAGACGGCTAGTGACGCTACACTGAGATTGAAATTGTGCTATATTGTATGGAGCAATCGGAATTATATCTTTAAATTGATATAACATAACATCATTTCTCTGAAGGGTAGGGCAGGGGTGTACCTATAGTACACCCACGTTTCAACAGTTATGTTTTAAGTCCTGCATGTTTTTATTCCGTAATTATAACGAAAATAAAATAACAATTCAGATATTAAAATAAGCCGTGGCAGCTAAGAGATGACCAGTCCGTACTGACGGCGGCGCCCGTTTACGAACATGACATGAAATTAGTTCCAAATGCAATTTCAGCAGTAATTTTTGCCTTGTTATAGAATCTTCGATATAAGATTCAGCGACTGATCGCCATCCGCTATGACGTATTTTGTAAGGTCCAAAATGTTAGATGAACAGAGGCACAACAAATTGGAACCGTACACCTAGCGTCTGACGTTTCATAAGTGCCCTGGCCGTAGGGTTATGTGAAATGTTTTTGATTTTGCTCACACAACATTTTGGACCTTAGAAAACACCGCTGCGTCATTCATTACTTACTTACATTTATATAAATTCACGCCTTTTTCCCATGAGGGCAGACAGAATCTACAGAATGCCACCTGCTAAAATCCTTACATACTGCTTTTGCCTCATTTAAGTACATACATCTAGTCATACATGCACGCCGGTTATGAGTACTACGCACCTGACCCTTCTGAAGAACATCACTAATAAGGTCACTATATGTTCTCCTAGGGCAATCTCTTTCGGCACGTCCATTCACACATGCCTCGTAAACACCTTTTGTTAGACGCCCTTCAATCATCCTCTCAACATGACCAAACCATATAAGCATACTCTTTTAAATGTTTGTCACTACACCTTCTTTTAAACCGCACCGTTGTCTTATCACATCATTCTTCAGCCTATCATTCACAGTCACACACCACATGCTTCGCAACGAACGCATTTTCAATAATTACTTCATCTTCATTATTAAAAGTCAACATTAAAAATCGTTGAACATCATTAAAAGTACTTAGTTTTGATCTTATTGAAGAAAATGACTTGCAATATTTTAATAATGTTAAACGCACTTTAGCAAATACACAATAAGTAACATTGTTTATTTTTTTTTTAATTGACAGCCTCCCAATTGTTTTGCTATCATTTCAAGATTCTCTGTCAATAGGCCAGAAACCACAAAACCATTTCGTATAACAAAACCCGATTCTATACGTATGAAAGGCTAAATCCAATTTAATGATTTTTTATTTTGGGATCATCAACCGCAGATAGTGCTTTAAGTCACTTTAAGTATCGGTATTATTTGTGTAAACTTCATATTAGTGATGGATCTAATCTAAACACAATAAAAAAAATTAAAAAAACTGTGGCGACTGGCGACATCTCAAAACATTGAGATTTATGTGGTAAATCTTAGTTCAATATTTATGTATTCTACATATAAACCTTCCAATATAAATTCTCAAAATGACCGTCCAAAAAATCATCACAAACACACCACAAGCACAAACATAGACATGAAAATTTTGTTTTATAGGTACAGAAGTAGAGCAAATAGATCTTAGGTGGTTACATTTGTACCAGGTACGTACTCTAATTTATGTCTCAATCAAGGCTGATCTACCACGGTGGAAAAATAGAATCGCCCATGAAATCCACATACACTTCATTTTAGTATCGTCTCCTATCTTCCAAAGGAATGTACAATCTCAAGCCTTTCAGTTCAGATAAACTATGCTTCGTCAAATTATTGCGGTGCTAGAACTGCACAGTCGTTAAAACCTTACGGAGCAGCGTCGTTTTATGACTATCGGCTTTCCAGTACAAAGTAAGTCTTCGTTCACTTGGGTTTTATGACTTGCGCGGATGTTAGGCAAAGGCTAAAAGGTTTATTGTTATCTGTATCCCCTGATCGAGGTGAAACGATTGGTGTAAAGTAAAAGGAATGCAGGTTATAAAGAGGAAAGGGTCTAATATGAAACCTTGTGGTGCACCCTTTTGATCTACCAATTATTGATGGTCTATTAATATTAAAACTCAATTAGTGCCATTATGTAGGCTCGGGTAACAGATTCAATTATATAATTGGAAACTTTTAATCTAGGATAATGATAATGGTCTTGCTTTTTATACTCTACTAGGTAAATCGAATGCGACTAACAAATCTTCTTTCTCATTCTGAAATATCCGTCACTTTGTGTTTTCTAAATAGAATGAAATTGATCTATTTATTTCCCGTGGCTACAGACGCCGTAAAACCCTATTGTCCCTGGGCATGTGTCCTACATAATAACAGGGTAACATTTACATGCAATTTTGCTTCCGGGAATATTCCCACCTGAGGGAAATACCCGGGTACGGTGCACTAGTTATACCTACAAATAAGTACTTTTATAGCTTGAAATTTAAAGCTTATGGCAACACTGACATCGATGTACCACGATTTACCTTATGCGATTATTTGATGATAAATTTAGAGAAAGTGTATTCCAGACTTTTGTTTGCAAAAACTTTGGTAGTCGCAATCAATAGGCACAGCAGAAGCTGTATGATTCAGACACTAACAAAAAAAAGTATTACTAATTGTCATTGATTAAGATCTAAATAAACAAACTTCCGATGAACGTCACGATGTAACGACACTCATGTTTCAAATATGTAAGTCAAGAAATTAAAAGTATGCGTTTAATTCCAATTTGTTGCAGAGATTGATAACATTTTTGAGACAAGTGGTGCAAAATATTTTTTATTAGCTCTTGCCAGCAGCTTCGCCAGCGTGGAGGTCGGAAATTATCCCACGGGAGCGTACTACCGGAATAAAAAGTATCATAAGTGTTAATCCAGGTTATAAACTATCTGTGTGCCATATTCAATCCAAATCTGTTCGGCTGTTTTTGTGTGATTGATTAACAAACAAAAAATTCACATTTATAATATTACTAGCTTTTTGCACGCGACTTCGGCCGCGATATTATCCATATGAACTTTCCTCTTGAATCACTCTGTCTATTGATGAAAACCTTACTAAAACCGTTGCGTAGTTTAAAGATCTAAGCGTAAAGACGTAGGAAGCGACTTTGTTTTATACTATGTAGAGATAAGTTGGATTTAAATAAATCAAATCTCCATATCTTGCTTCACCCGATATTGTTGACACCAAACCTAACGGTTACCGGACAATGGCGCTGTTCATAAACGTCGGCCATAAAATCACTTCATGCGAGGGGAGCTACCCCTATATTCCAGTGGTGCCAAATTATACCAAATGCTGTGATTCGTAATAATATACCATTTTATTTGCAGCTGAATTTATAATTGGCTTGTTCCTTTTTACAAGTTTTATTGTATTGTCTTTTATTGCTTTATTTTTTCTTGTAGCAACGTTACTGATTGATGGTTTTGATGTAACTATAATTGTAAATAAACCAAAATCTGTGGTTTAAACCCGTTTTAAAGTTGTTTAAAACCACGACCACGTGGCCCGCACATTGATTACGTATAACTTTAAAAATTAAATTGAAAATGCATGCTAATTGAGATATGAACTAGCATTTTTCTATTCACCACTTTTGTTAATATTATGTGAAGTCATCTACCAATATCATACACACTACTTTTAGAGGACTACTTTACCTTAATCATAATTAAAATACTCGAATTTACTAAATAAACATCAATAAAATATTTTGTAGCTAAGTATCAAAACAAAAAAATCTGACAAGGTTTTTACTCAGCCTCTGTATATTTTTAGAGTGTAGATATTTTTCATTTTAATTGCCCTTCATATGTCCTAAATCAGGGAGTATCTGTGGTTTAGATCACTTCGAGTGAAGCCGCGTGCATTCTGTTAAAAAAACATTTTTAATCACTATTTAACCGCTAAGTGTTTTTTTTTTAATTTATAGATATAACTGCTTTTTAGGGTGGTGTGATTATCGTGCCAGTAGCTTGAAACCTTTTTGGGTCATTTTTGCGCGATTCACGGTTACTCCTTAAGTTGAAAAGGGGGTTTTATGACATTTGAATTTAACATATTAACCATAATTTATTTTGACAACATTATAGCAAAACTTAATCTCAAACTTATCTCCTTAACCGTTCAAATTGGAAACAAAATTCCGTAAGCCAGAGATGCGATGATTAAAAAAACAAAGGCGCGTACTGTTTATGAGTAACGTCGAATAAACGGAAACAACAAAGTCATCAACATACAAAAGAATGCGTATCTTTACTCTGACGGGCTCAGTAAAACTGACCCTTTTAGTATTACTTCAGTCAACAGACTACTTAACCTGAACAATAGCTCGTGAAATTCGTTTAACTTAAACTCTATAGAGTTAGCTGTACTTACATTTCAAAGTTATGCTAAAGTGGGAGCTGGTGAAACCCTTACTTCGTATCCAACGCCAGCGCTATCCCAAAACGTAGAATTAACATGTGAAAAGCCAGCATTAGGCACCTACCTAGATACAGTGCGGTCCAGCCACTCACACAGGCAAAACACTATAGCTACACACGCAAAGATGTCCCCAACAAAATAAAACACCGGCCCCTGTCATATGGTATTGATTCCGACCCTTCGATTGCCGTCCCTCTCGCACACCGGTCAGCAACGAAAGTGCGAAAAGGACAGGTGTAGATACTTTCTTCTTGGCGACTCGGTTTGAGATGTAATGTTTACTTGTGTGCAGATTAATACTCGGGTAACGCCCTGCCTGGGATGATTCTGTATAGCTTTTAGTGTCCCCGAGTCGCGTTTTGATCGGTTCGAGGAAAAGTGATGTTCGTTTAAGTAGAACTATAATGCTTCTTATATTACTGACCCTTGAAGTGAACGTTTAAAGTGTTTTGTATGCTTTCCTGTTTATGTTTGTATGTGTGCAAGGAAAGGTGCAAGGAACTCTTTGTCTAGAATGACGCTATGTCTTTTTAGCATTCCTTCTTGTTGGATAATAATTTTTATACAAATACTGGTACATTATGAAGGCAGTTTACATCGGTATAGACATTGAATAGATATTATCTGAACTCGTCACCATTACTAAAACTATAGATTATTGCGAACAATTAAAAGACTTCATCTTAAATCGATTGTTAAGTGATTCGATTACAATTGTTTCAAGAATTTAATGCAGTCAAAACCACTATTCCAACTAAAATTCTACGTGTTTGCAAATACGATACATTTTACATAATACCAACGAGAGACGAGATCACCTTCTACCAACCTAGCAATTGTATTTATGGCGAACGCATTTCAACATCGGAGATCGAAATGTCCGGGTTCCGATAAAGCGGAGCAGCCTACACATTTGGACGTCCAACCATTATAATATAAACCATTATATACCTATATTATTTTGATGGATACTCTAGTATACTGGGGTGACAACTTCACCCCTAATTTAAGTATATAGTTAGGGGTGGTTAGGGGTACAATAAAGGGTAGAATTAATCCACGCTTGTTTTAGGGCGCGTTGTACAGCAGATGTATTGAAAAGTGGACATGAAAGGGAAGTTTCAAATTGTAATTGTGTAGTGCTTTCGGATTAGGAGTTAGTAAGCAAATGACGCTATCAGGGTTCATATTTTAACAGACATTGGTGTTGATTCTGTTGTGCACCAACTTAACTAAATGTAGGCTATTGCTATCTTTTTCCTGCTAATGAAACAAGAAAGAAACGGAAATAAATAAGAGCTGTCGAATTTTGTTGAACTTAGATTTTCTACGACGCAACAACGACGAAATTCATCATGCTTAAAATCTCGCCCAATTCAAGGCAATCGAGACGTAATTTAGTTTGACAGTTCAAAGGCAGCAGTTGTCTTTTTCTTTCGCGGTCTGTCAGTAAGAGATAGCAATATTTTAGTTACGATAGTCTTGTTTTAGTTTAGGTGGTGAACAATAGAATCGGTAGGTACCATTACCAAATGGTTTGGTATGGCATATTTATAAAAATATAAAAAAAAAAAAATATAGAGTTAATGTCTGTAAGACAACACTGCTCAAGTGCTTATCGTATGCTTAGAACATTCTAGTAACAAAATGGCTGATATTCAAGGGCGTAAAACCTCAAACGTTAAAGAATTGCGCACGTCTAGACAAAAGACAGTCGTAAAATTAGAATCTGTGACTTGGAAAGTAAATAATATACCTAATATGATTTTTATTCTTAATGGTCCCGTGAGGTGCCGGACGTAAAGATTAGTACCATCCCATTTCTTCCTGTGGGTGTCGTAGAAGGCGACTAAGGGACTTACTACAGAATAGACAGCAGCGCTCTCTATGCATTTTGCCACCATACTGCGATCACCAACCCGCCTGCCAAGCGTGGCGATTATGGCAAATCCTCCCAAATAGGGGACACTTATGTCCAGCAGTGGACGTCTTTCGGCTGAATTGATTCTTAATGTATTCTAGAATCGATTGGATTCACTCTTTTGTCTTTTTACACGCTTTATATTAGCTTCACTTGTATGTTTGTATGTTTGTTTGTAACCGACTCCTTATAGCGCGATTTTGACGCACTTTTAACGACCCGATTTCATTCAAACTTTGCACACCTGTCAAGGACCGATGACAATGCAATATTTGTGCCATTATCCTTGCCAGGGTTACCAGGACAGCAAAAAAACTGTCTTCGAAAACTACGCTGACATACGTCACAAACTAATTTGTGCCATTATCCTTGCCAGGGTTACCAGGACAGCATAAAAAAACTGTCTTCGAAAACTACGCTGACATACGTCACAAACTACGCTGACATACGTCTCAAAATTAGAAACACCCTAAAAAATAGAAAATAAATAATAGTTTAAAAAAACTAAAAAACACGCTTCCATTGAAAATCAACTAAAAAGTACAAAATAATGGAAAAAAAGCGTGGGTTGCCTGATATCAATAATACCTAAAAAAAGCACCCCACGCTTTTTTTCCATTATTTTGTACTTTTTAGTTGATTTTCAATGGAAGCGTGTTTTTTAGTTTTTTTAAACTATTATTTATTTAACACCCTGTTTTAAATAATTGCCAAATCTTCACACAAAAATAAACGCATCCAAAATCAATACAACAGTCTGGTCCGGTCACATTTACACTATGCATTTTTTATCACTTGATCCACAGAAGTAAAACACGACAGCAAAACGACCTAATTCCAAATCCGATGACACTGAAAAACCATCGCTATCCGTTACTATGTGAGTTGCATTTAGAAAAACTTGTATTGGAAGTTGTGTCAGTTTATTATTTAGTACACACTGATTGACGCAGCTTTCGTCATTATTGCTGGGAGTATGGACCCCTATTAAGAGGGTGCCTCCATGGGAACCGGTTTTGGCTCAGACATAATTGTTTTATAAATTGGAGTGTTGTGTACTGTACCGCCATCTAGCGGACCGTATATCACTGCGGTGACATATAAACGTATATTGATTGACTAGCCGTAGACTGTGGGTACTGTCCGTTTACCGGGTGGACGACGTAATCAGTTTGTATACCTACTTGAGACATAGATTAGTGCTTAAGAGTTTACAGACAAGGCACGTAGAAGAGAAGGTCATTAAGTGGTCCAATCACTCTCTAATCTGTCGTTCTACTTCAAAAGGGAATAGCGTAAGGAAACTTCGCCTGATAATCAACACAGAATGACCTACTAGTCTGCCAGGGTCGCGAGATTGTTCGAAAGAGATACCGTGACCCTGGCACATGGGCAACTGAAGGAACACGGGTGGGTTTTAGTCAGTAAAAGTCTGACACGCCCTCCCGCTCTGCCCAGAGCGGGAGAAGTCATAGGATGATTCCCAATCCAAAAAAAAAATGACCTAATAGTGAGACACAAGACTCCTCGCTGTGAGTAGGAGTGATCCAACAGGCCGGTTCAATGGGGGTTGGTGGATGTCACATATCTGCGAATTTTATGGTTCTAGGAGATGTCGGTTGCCAACACCATTTTGAGAGCAGTGGTGATGAAATAATTTACACAATAAAGCGTCTGCCAGAGTTTTAAACTGCGCCCTACAACTCGTAAGACGCGGCCACCTCTGCTTTCAGACTTAGCCTCAGTAGTCTGTAATATTGAATGCAAACCAGAAAGTCTGACAACCAGTCTTAATAAGGGGTATCGTATTACCCAGTAACTGAGTTGTGGATGTCAGATAGGCAGTCGATCTATGTAAAATACTGGTATTCAGCACTGTTTAGACTGGAAGCCGAGACCAACATAGTTGAGAGTAGCTAGGCAGATGATGATGTATAGAGAAAAAACATGAAAGATATTAGCGATCCTCCTAACAGAAAAACACTACAAAGCATGCTCTAAGACAAATAGATATTGCTAAATGCACTTCCTGTACACCACTAGTTTTATACACAGACGAAGTAGTGTATCTAGATAGACACACACATAAAAACGCCAAAGGGATTAACAACGATGATAAAATAAAACCTTAACAAGCAACAAAAATTCAAAGAACAGAATCGACCGCTTCACCGGAAAACGTAGCAAAAACAGCACAACACAATCTAGCTATAAATTCTTCCGTACATGTACATGGACAAAAGAAAGTAGCTCTGAATAAAATCGCCTATCAATTCACACACAATCTGCATGTTCACACGGTATATTACAGTTCGCTGGCCCGACTAGGGTTTACAGAACACTAAAATAAACTAGAACTGGTAATGTAACCTTTAGATCTAATTAGCATAAGAATTGAGAATGTATATTTACTGTGGCCAATGCAAATTTTTGGTAGGATTCAGACAATTCCCTGTCAGAATGAATGGGGAAGACAACAGTCAAAATGGCGATGTCGTAGCTAGTTCCCAATACAAGCTAACAAAACAAGGAATGAGGTGGTTTTATCCTGAATACGTCGTAATTATAGTCAACTATTTCCTGAAATACTCAAAAAAGAAGAGAAGATTGTGGCTTAAGGCAATTCAGAGATTTAAAAAAAAAAACGAGTTCGAGGAATGATTAGAAGGAAGTGATTACGAGGAGGAGGATAATACAGTTTCCATGTCAAGTACTTTGATTGATAATATTGAAATCACCGAGAAAAACTAAATAGTGAAATAAAACCAACCTCATGCATAAACACGAAATATAATGAATGAACGACATGTCAAATTAGGCCATAGGGACCTAGCTATGATCACGCCATTTACATTAGAGCCGCTCGACCTTCCCGATTGAGAGAGTTAAGTCCAGAAAAGACTAAAAACCGCTTAATTGATCAAGGCAATTGGTGACAGCACTGACAGCTAACATTAGCGATAGAATTTGAGTAAAAGTGATGATGCAACGACAACCTTTCTATTCACCAAATCAAGCGATAGTTTTTAGACACAAATTATTGTGAGTAGTAAGTTATTTTACTAGAAGATTGTCGTACGCTAAGAGATTTAAAAATAACGCTATTCATAAGGTATTAAAGCAAGACAATTCTTGCCTTTATCATCATATAAATAGAATATTATCCAATTATATGATCCTACTACTGGGTACTAAATTGAATGACTAAGTATAGAAAGAAAAACAAAAGGAAACTTACGCATCGAAGTACTCCAATTATTATTGATTTATGGATGACATTACTAAGGCACTAGGCAATAGAAAGCATCAGGTTTTGAATTACAAGAAACAGGGACTTAACCTTTTCTGGCATTTAAAGTCGGCCAGGCAGCCCTGCGCAAGAGCATGTCAAAACGACAAGACCGCACGTTAGCATGGGAAAACGGAATAGAATTATATTGCACTGTGCCGGTCACTTTCTACTTGTTGCCTAACCTATGGTCCTTCTTAATTTGGGCAGCAAAGACAATGCCGAAGTTGAGAGTATTATAAACTAGGCTAACTATACACCAATATTTGAACCAACCTTCGAATGGGTTGGCAGTTAAAGGATTTAAGTAGATGTATTCATATGTGACTGAGTCAACATTAATGCCTAATGTCTTTTAGGTGGTAATGCTAATTTTTGGTGGATCATTACGCCTAGACTTTCCCTATCAATCGTCATAATTTGTCTGTCTAGCGGAAACGTAGTTACTTGGTCGTTGGTGTTCATTCCATACTAACGGATTCTTCTGGTTAATGAAATGACAGTAGTCCAAATATTCTTTTACGCTACATATGTATATGCCATGTCGCTATGCTTTGTTTAAAATATGTATATAGTCCTCCAGATCCTAGCCATCGGCGCGGGAGATATTATAGTGCACAAGCGTGTGTTTAAGACTAAAATACAAACAGTTATGTAAGTGCTCAACAGAAGCCAAAGCAAAAAAAAAACTTTCGTTTTTCAAGCTAAGTATTTAAAAACGTGAGTTTGTTTGGAAGTTACAAGTTTACAAGTATCCCCCTTCTTAGCAGGAAAAGTTTCCTTGCTTAACATTTAGAAACTGCGTTTTAAGTCCATTTTGGTAACATTTATCTTGTTCTTATCACCGTTAACTTCGTGTTCCCCTTGAGATTATATGTTTTTGTTTCCATAATAGTACTCCGTGTCATGCCACCATCCCATTTCTTCCCGTGAGCGTCGTAAAAGGTGCCAAAGGGACTTACTAGAGAATGGGCAGCAGCGTTCTCTATGCATTTTACCACCATACTGCGATCGTCAACCCGCCTGCCAAGCGTGGCGATTATGGCAACATCCCCCAAATTGGGGGAGGCCTATGTCCAGCAGTGGACGTATTACGGCTGAAATGATGATGATGATAGTTCAGTTAACGATACCGATAACACTGTGTGACAAAAAAAAATTTTTTTCGATAACATTGATTTAAATAGCTGATTTCTGTCAATTTGGGCCTGCTGAACACGAATATATGAATGAATTTCTTGTAACACGTACCATTTCAAAGTTATGACAAATTTTACTTCCATAAATGAAATAAGAGAGTGTAAAAGTTTCAAATCAAATATAAACATGTTTAGTCACTGAATGACCAAAATAACGCAAGAACGCTTGTTTCACCTTGTTAGTTGGAACTATTCCTTGAGATTAAATAATATATTTCCAACAAACATAATATTTTTTTTCTGGATGGTTTATGCATTTACGACACACACATTTCTCCATGGCTATTAAAAAATTTGAGGATTTTTTTAAACAAAATTATATTAGAAACATCAAACACTTAAAATGTTATGAGAAACACCAAAACTTGAAATTTACAATAAAATAAAATCGTATATTAACTCCTTTGTATCGTTGTTAAGGTAAGCGCCTCTTTGCTTCGGTGGCACCACGATTACAACACTACCAATAAAATCCAAGTAAAACTACCAAATTGAGTTTCCTTCCTACTGGTCGCTCAAACCTATAATCGTGTTATTATTGAGGGTACACGAAAATAATCAAAATACCATGACTAAGAAATGTGACGTGTTAGATATCTACATCATGAGGCAATTTTGTTGATAACACTATGTGACACAATTTCTCTAACATATATAATATTACGTTAATTGCATTACTTATTCGATTATCAAGTATATAGTACTCCTATTCTTGTATTTAAATTCAAAATACAGGTAACTAAACATGTTTATATTTGATTTGAAACTTTTAAACTGTCTTATTTCATTTATGGAAGTAAAATTTATCATTACTTTGAAATGGTACGTGTTACAAGAAATTCATTCATATATTCGTGTTCAGCAGGCCCAAATTGACAGAAATCAGCTATTTAAATCAAAGTTATTGACAAAAAATTTTTTTTGTCACACAGTGATTTGTAAATCTTTTTGCTAATTAATCACAAAACCGATCTCACTAGATTTTATAAAACAAAACACCTTTTAATTGAATGCGAGCGTCCCAAAACAAAACTGTTCGTTTGGTTCTTTTAGAGGGACATAACACTTACATCATGCCTATGCGAGTACATAATTTTCTACATTCTACAGAATGTAACTATCTCTCAGTCAGTCCTGGTGTCCTGAAATACAGGCCTTACGTCTAGCTTAGGCACCAGTCTCCCACAATATAATTATTAAAATGTAGTTATGTTCTTTATACCGTGTTAAATGTACCTTATATTCTAGTGAGAAAATAAATCTTTATTATGTTATCTATACTTCTATACTAATATTATTAAGGCGCGGTGTTACCTCAATATTCACAAAACACTGGTGTCTTTGACAATCGAGTATGACGTAACGCAATGAAAATATACGACACAAAAAATACAGTGGACAGAGAAGGGTTTAAAGAAAAATTCTAACCGAATAGAATAGTGAAAAATTGTTTGATATTCCCAATAAAAATTGTTTCACAAAAAAAAACTTTGACGTCGAACATCTCTGTATTTTCAGCAATAACAACATTTTTTTTTAAAGAGTTCAATAGAATAAACATTACTTTAAAACTTTAACCAGACAATTATTTAATTTAATGTGTGTAGTCCGAATAATCTAAATAAAACCGTAAAATAAATGCCAATTCGCAGCTTAGTCACATCGTCAATCCAAATATTTATTCAATTTTCAACCTTATTTGTTGGAGCTGTAGCATGTAGTTGTAGCATTTAAAATCGTAGTCAGTCCGCGCCTTAAGCTGAAGAGCCGCGTTTGTTTGTTTGAGTTTGTTTGTTTGATTGACAAACAAACAAACTCAAACAAACAAACGCGGTAATCTCAGGAACTACTAGTCCGAATTGAAAAATTATTTTTGTATTGGGTAGCCTATTTATCGAGGAAGGCTATATAACATCACGCTACAACTAAGAGGAGCGGAGCAGTAATGAAAAATGTTGCAAAAACGGGGAATATCACAGGGGTAGGCGATTCGACGCGACGGGAAGGGTCGGGGGAACAAGAAATTTAACGCGGACGAAGTCGCGGGCAGAAGCTAGTATGTTATAATCCTCAAAATGTTATGCAGAAGTGTACTATAGGTCACCCAGATGTCATCAGGTTATGTTCAAGTCTAATGTAATAGGGGGCGAGCGTACTGCCATCAGCCAGGCACAAATCCAGTCTCCGGGCTGCAATGTTATTTACGAGTAGTAAAGCGCAGCTATGTAGCTTATACAGGTCCTAAAAATCAACGTCAAGCCGAAAACGGTTGATAGGCCAGGTGGTGACAATTATCAGAAAAATAATAAAAAAAAATCTAAGCATGAGCATATTTTTAACCGACTTCAAAAAGGAGGAGGTTCTCAATTCGGATGTTTATATTTTTTTTTTTTTTTTGTGTATGTTCGGCCATAACTCCGTCATATATAGACAGATCTGCAAAATTATTTTTTGTTTGAAAGGGGTTTATTTCGAAATGGTCCCATATAAATTTCATATAGATCTGATGATGAGTTTCAGAGATAGACACCGGAACTCTTTAAAAAATGACAGCAAATCAACCGCGATTTCTGCTATCGCATAAATATGCATTGTTTGTTTGGAATTAGTGCGGGGTGGATACCACAACTAAAAACTTAAAAATAAAAACTTTTTTACAAAAAAAAAACAACCGACTTCTTTAAAAGCACTACAAAGTGAAAAATAACTTTAATTTCGGAAGTCGGTGGCAAAAAAACCATAAATACAGATCCTAAGACACCGACTTCCGAAATTAAAGTTATTTTTCACTTTGTAGTACTTTTAAGGAAGTCGGTTGTTTTTTTTTTGTAAAAAAGTTTTTTTTTTTTTCAGTACAGTCAGTTAAAGTTGGGCGATGTAATAATTTTTAGTACATGGTGGAGCAAAAAAGTGATGTTTTCTTTAAAACTGAGGTAGTTGTGTTTTAATTTTGGACTGTAGTTTACAGAAGGGTTATTCAGGGTTACACCAGTCACAAAAAAAAAAAAAAAAAAAATTAATGTCAATAATTTGAAAAGTACTTTACTCATATTTTTCTGTTCCTTTCTTTTTGTCTATTTATATGTGTGCATAAATCGTTAAATATTTTTTTTTTTTTTTTGTTATGTTTCTGATAACAGTCACCACCGCGTATTTCCATTGTGTACAAGGCCAAAACGCAACCATAGGAATCTGCTCGCGTATATTTTGTAATTCATTTTTTAAACTTGAGATTACAATGTATACACGAATTTTGCGTACTACTTGTATATAGTTTGTAACGTAGACGCGCACGTGCATCTTTCCAATTTATACAAGGCCAGAATCCCACTATAGGAATTTGGTAGGACTTCTGATTGCCGGGCTTCGATTTAAGGGGTGTTAGGGGGGGAGGAGGGGGGAGGTGTAAAGCCTCTTCTGTGAGGGAAAAGTTTCGAACCCCCCCCCATTTTTGAGAAATATGTTTGTTAATATTCTAACCTAACTTTCGAATTTTCGTGTATCGATATCGATTTAAAGGCCGGAAGAGGTGTGAGGTTGATGGATAAAATGAAGGGGAAGTAGCAACGCTCGACAGGACACTTCGTTGACAGGGCTCGTCAACAGAATCAAGGCGTTTCCATAGGAGGTCACAGTTTCAACTTAACCTAACCTCCCCAAACCATGTCGTTTCTGGCACTCGCCGGCCGCTACCGCGGCACCGCTCGCTTCGCTCGCTCGGCTCGTGCATAGGAGGTCGCAGTTTTAACCTAACCTAACCTAAACTCCCCAAACCATGTCGTTTCTGACACTCGCCGGCCGCTCGTCTATACCTACAGGTTTAGTTTGCATGCGGAGTAGCACTGTATATTATGGAACAATTTAGTTACTTTGGCCACTACAAAGTATACACGAGTATTTGCGTACTACTCTTGTATACATTGGAAGACCTTGATTAAAAAGTGATTTCCAATCTATACGCGACTAGTTTCACACCCTTGCGTTCTAGCCTTGTACAGATTGGAAATACGCGTCACCACCTGGCCTATCAACCGTTTTCGGCTAGATGTTGATTTTTGGGACACCCTGTATACAGTCTAATGAAATTATCTGGCAACCACAGAACGAACAAAAAAAACAACAAAAAAATTTTTTTTATTTATCGCGTTTTGTTCAAAATTGTAATGACACTGACAAAGTAAACTAAGGCAACCAAACGAATGTTATGTTATCGTTTTGGAAATTCGTAAAAAAATTCTAAGTTTCACAAAATTACAAAACCAGCTGACCGGTTACGATCATTGACCTTCGCCCATGAAATCATGACTTTTTTTGTTCCTTTCGTTTTCCGTATCGATACCCAACTCGTAGGTGCAGTATTGCCAACCTATTTTAATCTGACTTTCTCAGTATACGTAAGACAAGACAACACATAGTTTGGTCAGCAATCAAAGATTTACACTTTGGCACACTAACCAAATTTACTCCATCGTCTGAACACGTCATATTACCCGCAAAACATCGATCTTTTTCTAGTCCAGTGACTAATACAGACAGACGGTCATATGTCATTTCGGTTCTGCATCATGGAGTCATATTGTACGAACTTACAAAGTATGTCATTGAATGACTTTCATTCGTGCCTTTGTCTGTACATTGATAATTTTTTTGGAGATCACGTGAGACATCTTGACTTTATACGGACTGGAAAATTTTACATGATTAAGTTCTAGAAATCTTTATACGTGACTTAGCACAAACTTTGGCTAGACGTTATTCCTGTCACTGTCAAAATACTGAGGCATGATAGAGCCGGAAACATGTCTAAGTACGAGCAAGGTAACGTATATAGATCTCAGCTTCATTCATGGATGACAATACTATACTACACACAGATGGAATGCATGTGGGTATATAAGTTTTATTTGACAGACGGACAGACGATAAGTCCTCGTTAGGTTTGTGATGACTTCATGTGTCTTTGGATGTTAGAAGTTCATCGTCTTCATCTAAAAAGGTAGGTATATACTGGAAAAACATACGATTTTTTCTACGTGGTCAAAATGTATGGGACAGCAATATATTTTTTTTAAACCGGTGAAAGGTTTCTCCGTTACCTAACGTAACAGCAAATTCAGCATATGATTCTTGACCGCCTGCTCAAGTATCATATGCTCAATTTATATTTTTTTTATATAAAATTCTATCTTGTAGAGAAAACCACTGTAAATTGGACATAAACCATCTACCTAATATGGAGTAAATATTGAAAGAAATGGTTATAAAAATACTCTTTTTAATAAAGCTCCTAGTTTCTAAAGGCGGTCAGGTGGTAATACTACTCAATATGAAATGCTATCCAAAAGCCAAACTGTATTAGAACAAGCTTCTTATAAATTCCTACATCACATGAAAAACGAGAGTAAGATAGAAAGTGGTTTCTCATTTCCTTCCTCCGCTCGGAGATAAAAAAATAAAAGAACCATAGAGGTTATTAGCCTTAGAGACAATAACAGCAACCGGGAGTGAAGTCCTAACAATCTATTTGATAGACATAGGGCTGGCAATCAGGGAGAATTTGAATAGTATTTCATTTGAGAGCGACCATTGTACTTCATATAGAAATGAATGTTCGGACCAAATGCCATTTCGTCAGCATAATCTCCTTTTGAATTAAACTGGAATATAAAGCGCATACATTCATCCAGAAATTTCTACAACGAAATTCATGCAAAAATGTATCCTGTGCAAAGTTATTCGCAATCGGATTCAACATTCACAATCAATCTGTTTATTGTGTCCCGAACCGAACGAGCGAATGTCGCCTAAAATAACAATGGAAGCACACCCGCATCGTCCAGGTGTAAGGAACAGTACAGGCCCTTTAGAAAAAAAAAAACCTCATCTGCATATCCGACACCACTGCTTCCCTATTAACAACCTTACGTAATGCTAATACGGTCTTTACCACTCCCAACGTAACCGAATGAAAAAAAAGACACAGTCAATGTCCTTAGTTGCATTCATATTCTATCTCTTTCGCTTGCATTGAATTTGAGAGGGACGGAAGAAGGGATTGTGACAAAAAATGATCGCTTGCGCACTGTGGGGACTTCGAATAGTATTTGCATTTTTTTGACGGTGACGTAAAACAGACAGCAGAAGCATTATTAAGTTCGTTGTATATGCTCTGTTTGCTTCTACATTTGAAGGATAAACCTAGGACATACTAACTGTACCATTAGGTACACTTCCAACGCTAATTCGTGAAAGTTTGCTAAGAGAAAGGCTTACTGTTGTACTTACAGATAGATTGACGACCACAGCACAGTGCAGCAAGCCATATTTTGCAAATCCGGTTTCAAGGTCAAAAGAGCGGTTGTGAATCGTCAATATTCTACAATCATTTTGTGGTTAAAAGTTGTTGGTTTAGAGTTGAGCCAGTATCGACTTCCATTTTAGCTTTAAGAAAAGGAAACGTGGTCGATGGCGTTCATTCTGGTTAATGATACTAGTCCAATTTTTTTTTTTAATATAATCTACATTATACTATCTACCACAGCTATGTTTGTATGCTTGGTTTCCTTGTAGTTTATTTTCTTAAATAAATTTAGGTACAACACATAGCAAATAAGGTATATGTCAGTGGTAGATATACGTTATATCGTAATAAAAAATTTGTTCTAGCGTGCCCCCGTTTCATTTTGAGTTTGATTTGTACCTCTTCATTTTGAGCACTGTCAATCAATTTGACGTTAACAATCTTATGGTTTTTCGAAGGAGTAATAATTATAATGAATATTTAACTTCGGCATTGGGTAGTTAGTTTGTTCAAGAGTTTTCTTGTGGCTTCTCATCCTCGTAGTTTGAGATTTTTCTTATGTTTTGTCTACATTCAACTGGTCATATTTTATAGCAGAAATTTTAATACTTCTTCTCGTAGATAACTATATCGTCTATAACTATAGTCATCTTCTTAGACTGAGATTTATAAACATTACTAGCGCTTTGACTATGACATAATCCCATCTCTATTTTGCACATGTAGTTTCTCAGTTCCTAGGAAAGCGGTTCCGTCATAAACTGTCATTTTCATCAGTATTTGACATTAAGTTGTCAAAAATCTTTCTTTATTTGACCAACGAAAAAATCCAAAGCATTTTTTTTCCGCCTTTCTTCTCAGAGTACTCAGATAGGAAACACCGACCTCATCTAGTTTTTTAATGTGATTGCCGTGTAAAAGTGTCTGTACAAAGACAAACCTATTTGCAGAAATGAAATCCTCTACCTCTATAATGTTTTATATTACAGTTTCTACACTACATCTTATTGTTCATGATTTTATTCAAATTATGCATAAAGACCAGGTAGGAAATAGTAATTATGTTCGTGATCTCGGCCAGGCAAGGTCGAATCAATCTCAGGTTGTAAGAATCATGTATGATTTATAATATAACATTACACTGCTCTTTATCTAGTACATTGTCTGTTGTGAATAAATGCTTTGTCATCTTAGTAATTTAATTTAGTCAGGTGATGTCGACGTTTCTGGTAGAAAAATGTTGCTTCCACGATTTACGGTCAAGGAGCGGGAATGTTTATCACCAATTTTCAACCAAATTCCTTTCATGTTGATGATGTTTTTGCTGAATACATTTCTCAAGAAATACTGCTAAATAATCCATCAAAATCATTATGACGTATTTTATTTCACATAAACCTACATGGGCACCTACAAAACGTCAGAAGCTAGGTGCACGGATCCAATTGGTCCTTTCCTATGCAGAGTCGAAAAGGAACTCCACGGTTACGCTTTTAAAAAACATGGCTTTCTCAACGTTTTCAAATTGCAATGTTTATTGGGTTATGGGAGGACAGCTGTACAACTACAAGTCCTACAAATCTACAAGGTTTAAAACGTTCTCACATTCACGATATATAAAAGAATTAACATTAATAACAGCTTAGAATCACTGACCAGACTATCTTCACGGTACATCTCTTGATTTTCCAGTCACCAAATAGGAGTATCTAATTAAGTAATAGATAACGAATGCATAATTAAACAGATATGTGGATAGGAAGTGAAAATGTCGCATACGCTTACGTAATGGATGCACGCATGCATACGATTATGGTTCCACCTTATGCTATACTTTCGTATCTTGCAATAATATTATGTACCTGTTGAGGTTCTTAGCCGCTTTATTAAATGTCTAGTTACTAGGCTATCCATATTCAGTCTATAATGTTCCCACTGCTGGGACACAGGCCTGCTCTTGGTGATGAGGTATTAACCGTATTCCATCAAGCAGGCCCAGTGCAGGCTGGCGGATGTCACATGTCTTAGATTTTTACACGCTTCACTTGTATGTATGTTTGTTTGTAACCGACTCCTTATAGCGCGATTTTGACCCACTTTAAACGGCCAGATTTCGTTCAAACTTTGTTGGCTTATCGAGGACTGATGACAATACAATAATTTTTTGCCATTATCCTTGCCAGGGTTACCAGGATACCAAAAAAACTGTCTTCGAAAACTACGCTGAAATACGTCTCAAAATTCAAAACACCCTCAAAAATAGAAAATAAATAATAGTTATGGAAGCGTGTTTTTTAGTTTTTTTTTAAAACTATTATTTATTGGGTACTTGTTGGGTTACCTCCCGATGTTTTCTTTCGCCATTTTGAGAGCATTGGTGATGAAATAATTTAGATGACTGATTATTTTGTCTATATCAGACAGTATCAAGTTTAAAACATCAAGGGAAAAAGAGAAAACGGAAATCTAAACATCAAACTACTAATGCAGGTAAGAGGAAGCTAGCGCAAACACTTTTAACATAGTTAGGTAAACCTAATTATTTATCAGGGTACCGTAATTTATTTAACATCTTTATTGCTGTTCAAGGGGTTTGTGGTTAAGTAATAACAGCTGGACCGGGTCGATCAATTAGGTTAAGCTACGCTTGCCGCTGTTGGTCTGTGAATGGGTGACCACCTCTACAAAAGAAGACCACTCCATGCCTCGGATAGCACGTTACGACGACGTTGGTCCCGATTGTCATTTATGGATCTTTGACTATAGTTACGTCGTCAGAAGCCAGAAAGTCTGACAACCAGTCTTAACCAAGGAGTATCGTTTTACCCATTGTGGATGTCACATAGCAGTCGCTCCATGTAAAATACTTGTATTCAGTTGCATTCGGTTAGACTGAAAGCCGACCCCAACATAGTTGGAAAAGGCTAGGCAGATAATGATGATCCTTCATCATCATCATTTCAGCCAAAAGACGTCAATTGCTGGACATCGGCCTCCCTCAAGCACAGCCACTTAGACCGGTTCTGTGCTTCACGCATCTAGCGGATTGCTGAATATCCTCAATGCTCTTCAACTACTAACTATGGCAAATAGGACTAGTTATATGTATAATCTCATCAGCGAATATAAAGGATGATCTACCTAAGACAGACGGATGTTGAAGACTAGACCTCACTTAACAAATTGTTACAATTAATCCACTCATGTTCAATAATAAAATAATTAACTATGGGAATCATTTTGTTCATTGTCATTTGATATTAAACCAACTAGCTTCGGAGGTTTTTTTTTTACTTTCATTTTCTAACTGCGTCGTTGGTCTAGTGGTCATAAGCGCTTCTACTGAGCATGAAGTCCTGGGGTCATACAAATGGGGCAAAGTTATTGGGTCTTTTCATCAGGAATTTCTCAGCAGCAGCAAAGAGTCTGGATCTATACTCTAAGGAAGGAAAAGCATACGCCAAAAAGAGTCATGAATATACGTGTGGATGAATGATTGAAGAACTCCTCTCCAACAATGAGAGATGGAAGGCCAAAGAAAGGATCTTTCGAGATGTGTCGCATACTCGTAAGTGGAATAATATGAAAGAGAAAGGAGTGAACGATAGCGTAATATTTGACAGGGGAGAATGGAAGAAGAAAAGAATAGAATAAAGTTTACTGTCTCCAGTATTACAGCTACTAAATGTAATTCCGGAAGCAAAAGGTTTAAGCGTCCGCATTATGCTTAGGTCCCCCTAGCGGGTTGCTAAGCGCTGGTTTTCCTCTTAAAGCCTTAAACGAGGTATCATGTGAGATGGAACAAAGACAGGAACATGATGATATCACGAACATGAGACATGTTCTTACTTCGTATCAGATAGTTAGACACCGGTCAAGTAATAGAGCGCATTAAATTGAAAAATGGCTGGTTCAATTTGCCCGTCTTCATCTTCAAAGATTCCTTGCATATTCAAATCTTGAGAATGTCAGTCACAATCAAGTTTAATTATAGACCATACGAGGAAAGATACGAAGGTAGACGAAACAATAGGATACAGTACTGCTCTGTAGATTGTGAAGTGTGGACAAAACTAACGATCGATTGATGCTTAACTGGTGAACCCTTTTCCATCGAAACGTGTTTTCGTTAGTATTTCTTCGTCAGGGGGAGATTTACAAAAGAGAACACGTGACAATCGTCAAACGTCGAGCAAATCAGACAGGCAATTCTCCTTATTTTAACAACGTTCACAGTCTGTCAGTTTCAATCAGTCAAAAATACCTTGAGTTTCCATAAATTTTTGACATTTTATTGCCGCCGCGGTGAATCTGCGACTAGGTTTTCAATGTTTTTTATTACGACAATTAACCTTCTGTACCCTGTATTCTTTAGCTTAATAGCTTTTCTTGTAGCCCCTTTCGAAATTAGACATTTAGATTCATTTTTCAAAAGTTAATTGTGTCCTCTTTGTTGTCATTCTTGAGTTTAGGAAATACCTCTAAATAGACTAAGTAATTGAAAAATGCACTCCCATTTTATCATCTACATTCGCCAACTTTTGGTTCTGGGTTGTGAAGGTCAGAAAGGCAGTTGCTTCATTTAAATGACTGGTATTCAGCTGCATCTTGTTAGACTACAATCTGACCCTCACATTGTTGAACAGATCATGATTTTGCCAACTCTTCCCAAAATCAGATGGTCAAAATCGCTTTCCAAGCCCAGAAACAAATAAATAAAGGACATAATGAAAACGTCACGCCATAACGTGGTAACAAGTCTAATGGAGATATTTTCCACGCAGTCGACTTCCTTGTTATATGAGTGTATTGTTCGGCCATTTCCGATGACTCGATTACGCTGAAACAGGTCGATGATGAGAAATCGTTTAAACAATTTGCGCACTGACAGTTTTATGAGAAGATTCAAGAATTATATCTCTTTAATCCTTCCAGTAACAGTGAAAAAAGAATATTCATTTATTTAGGACTGACTAAAAGGCATTTATACTAAAAAGAAATAAAAAATAAAGTGTAAAGTGCCAGATGAGAGATAGCGATGTCAGAAACTGCAGTGGCTATATATAATAAAAGACAAATAGCTACGATTTTCGAGGTCGGTTTGTGGATGACCATTCATTACACGTTTCCGAGGTACGAAGGGGTCTCGATAAGGGGTCTTATCGAGACCCCTTCGTACCTCGGAAACGTGGTTGTCATTTGTATATTTTTGACTCAATTAAATATCGAAATCCTTCAGTACCTCGGAGACCTGGCTGTCAGTCGTTACGGGTAGTTAGAAGCCCGAAAGTTTGACAACCAGTCTTATCATGTGTTTCGTGTTACGTGAAGGTCAGATAGGCTGTCGCTGCATGTAAAATACGGGTATTAAACTGCATCCAGTTAGACAGGAAGCCGACGACACGTAGCTAAAAGCACCGTTTTCACAAAAAGTCCTTGACCCAACTGCAAGAGTCTACTGAGGGGTCGAGTATTATGGATGAAAACCAAAAGCGGAAGAATTGCAGATGTTCCTACAATACATAGTTCCTTACCAATATTTTAAATGCATACAGTAACCCTGCCTTTTTACGCATTAACGGCTGAAAATACTCGTAAACAGCTGCATCTAACAACATAGTTGGGAAAAGGCTATACATATGATAATACATATATGTATAGCCTTTTCCCAACTATGTGGGGGACGGCTTCCAGTCTAAATAGATGCAGCTGTTTACGAGTATTTTACATGGATCGACTGCCTGTCTGACCTGTACAACACAGTTCCAGGGTAATACGATACTCCTTGGTAAGATTGGTTGTAAGACTTTCGGGCTTCTGAAGACCCGTTACGACTGTCAAAGATCCACGTACTTCGGGAACAACGGCTTAACATGCCTTCCGAGGCACGGAGAGGTCTTGGTATATAAAGATCCACGGACCAAGCGCAGCTTAACCTGATTGATCGATCCGAGCGGCTGCTATTACTTAGCCACAAGGGATATTAATGAAATTTGGCAAACACCTGGGTTAGGACAAAGGATGTTCTATTCCTGCAGTATTTACGTTTCTGTAGAATAATTTTCGTCGTTCACGCAGACAAAGCCGCGGACAACAGCTTAGGATAAATCCTAGTCAGTAAAAGCCACTGTGGGCGAGTTAAAACATTGACTGGTGCTTAGGCAAACAGTTTACCGTGCGCGTCACTGACGCACCCTGCCCCTTTGTCTACTAATAACAAACGCGCCTTTGACATTGCCTCGTGTAGTCGATTGTGGGAGTCAGGCCACGCCTGTATTGGCTATGTACGCACAGTGCATAGAATGTAAAACTGAAAAAATCGTCTCTTTATTTATTTATTTTATTATTTATGTACCTACACACAGTAAAAAAACAGAGTGATAAGACATATTAAAACAATTGAGTACAAAGGTACTGCTTATTTCTTAAGAAATTTCTTCCAGCAAACCTGCGAAAGGAGAAATGAAAAAGAAATGTAGACAATAGTGTGTGAAAACAAGAAGAGAGATATGAATATGTGAAGTCTTAAACTAAAATAACCCTCTTTCGCCTATATGAGAGCCTTACTTTTTGTAAGTCATTTCGTTACCGCAGTTCAAAACGGCAAAGGGCGGAAACGGTATTATTCTTATACATATTCTAGAATCAAAAATTCGAAGACATGTGACGTCTACCAACCCACACTGGCTTCACGTGGTTCTTACGGAGAGGAGGCATGTGATCTAGCAGTCAAAATCAAAAGTCATTTATTCAAACTAGGCTGAGAGTCAGCACTTTTTGAACGTCAAAGTTACATGAGACAGTCCCCCAAAAACGCCCACCCTTCGACACTTCCTAGTGCTTTAGCTGGGAAGAAGAAGTGGCGGAACAAACTCCCCAGCAGCACAGCTGTCTGTTAAGTTAGAAGAACTTGATTCTATACAGTATTATGTAAGTAATTAATAGTATAAAACAAAACAAAACATACATCAAATTATGCGTCATATGTCAGCTAGCACACGCCAATATACGAACAAAACATTAAAAAACTAAACTCAAGCTAAAATAATAAAATCGTAAATAGAACTTAAAACCTAAATAAGAGCCTCCGGGTATAAAGGGCGTGCCCGCTTACATACACAACGATGAGGAAAGCTAATTCTGATTCTGGTTGAAAGAACATAAACATTGAGTTAGTTACAGCGACCAACTATTCTTATCGTTTAAGAAGTCGTTGATAGAATAGTATGCCTTTGAACAAAGGTTGGATTTTACTTTAGCTTTAAACTCATTAAACTGCAAATCTATGAAAGCAGAGCGAAGCTTGTTGAAAAAGGTAATACCAAGACCCCCCCATCAAGAGTGAGAAACTTATAAGCTGATAATGCTAATGCCTCGTAACTTGAAACCCGAATAATTACAAAGGAAACTATGGCCAATGATAGTCTTTTAGCCAAAAACACATCGTAGAACGTACCCCAGAAGAACATTAGCAGCTTCCTTAAAAGATGTTCAAAGCCCAAAATAAACACGTAATTACAGACATCAGTAATGATTTTTTGCACTAAGGTTAAGTGCTATTTATAGTTTAATCAAAAGATGCATGTAAAGGAAATCAAAGCTGCAATTGCTCTTTCTTCAAATGGCCCTTCCAGACATGGTCCTAAATTTTGAAACTCACATAAAATTCTAATATTAAAATGTTTCGACTTTAAAAGAGACCATGACCTCTGAGTTTATTTCAGCAATTCTTCTCAGGGATCAGTCAGCAAGGAAATGCCGGTGCCATCTTCTAAAATATTGATCAACAAATTGACGTGTAAAAGATAATAAACATTCAACTTATTTAAAAAAGGCATTCTGCTTTTTAAAGGTATTAAAGTTAGTAGTGACATTTGCTCTTTCGTTTCTGGCAACTCCCACGATAAATCATGACATAACGCACGAAAAGCCACGACAACAGAGTTCTACCCGCTTTCAAACCTAGAAGAACCTACTTATGACACATCCATGTCAGCACACACGACTATATAGTACAACAGTCCACTTCTGGTAAGGTTCACGCCAAACGTAGCTGGATGCCTGCCAATCCGCCAGAGAATTGATTTAATAATCTTTCATTTCACTGCGACAATTCCTGTTTACATCGTTTTATTTGTTAGTCTTTTGTTTTAGTGGTTAGAGGTAGAAAAGCACGAAATGTAACAAATTTGGCTTGGGATTTGATGGAAACTGAGAGATATGTCGGAGCTAAATGAGAAAAGAGAGCTAATGGTTTATAAATCAGTACTCTTTATTTACCCTGTCTAAAATTCTCTACCCCTACTACAAAAAGTAGGCAACCCTAATTGACACACAAACGTTGTGTTTTATAATATACTAGCTTCTGCCCGCGACTTCGTCCGCGTTAAATTTCTTGTTCCCCCGACCCTTCCCGTCGCGTCGAATCGCCTACCCGTGCGATTTTCCCCGTTTTTAAAACATTTTTCATTACTGCTCCGCTCCTCTTGGTTGTAGCGTGATTTTATATAGCCTATAGCCTTCCTCGATAAATAGGTTACCCAACACAAGAATAATTTTTCAATTCGGACCAGTAGTTCCTGAGATTAGCGCGTTCAATTAAACAAACAAACTCTTCAGCTTTATAATATTAGTATAGATTATTTTTATACCCGTTAGTGCATGGTGCTCTTTACCTCCCTACAATTCTCCAATCGTCCGATACATCGAATCAAAAATAGATATGACGAATCTAAATCATTTAAACGTCAGTCTGCATATTCTGAGAACGAAAGAAAAACAGCTGTTTATCAATCGACAATCCCAAGAATTATTGAGGAAATCTTGGAATATGTTAACTTAAGACAAGCTGTGTTACTTTGTTATCAATAAAGGTAATGCAACTATCCTGCCATGGTCGCGAGATTCCTGCCAGGGTCGCGAGATTTGTTCGAAAGAGATACCGTGACTCTGGCACATGGGCAACTGAAGGAACACGGGTGGGTTTTAGTCAGTAAAAGTCTGACACGCTTTTCCGCTCCACTCAAGAGCGGGAGACGTCATTTGATGATTACCCACACACAAAAAAAAAGGTAATGTAACTATTTGCATACTTGGTTATGCATATTCTGATGTTAGTTTATATCACTAATACACACGGCGAATCAAGCTCTACATTTCCAGTTCTAGTTGATCTCGCATTGTATAGGCTAATAGTACAATGATAAGTCAGTTTATACTGGATGACCAATGACCATTTACTAATGCCCGTCCGTGCTTCGGAAAGCACGTTAGGCGGTTGGTCCCGGTTGTCGTTCGTCAAAGATGACAATCGTTACGGGTAGTCAGAAGCCCGAAAGTCTGACAACCAGTCTTACCAAGGGGTGTCGTATTACCCAGTAACTGAGTTGTGGAGGTCAGATACGCAGTCGCTCTATGTAAAAACAGCCTATAGCTGTATCCGATTTGAATGCAACCCGAAGTCACCATAATTGGGAGAAAGGTAGCCTGCACCCCTAACCATCGTTAACGCTTGTCGGAAACTAATCAAATGTATGGGAATGAAATCATCTCAACGTAAGTCACGTGGTTAGAACAAACGAATAGAAAATTTGTAGCCAAGTTCACATCGTTCAAAATGATAGAATTAAGTCGTTATCGTTTCTACAATGTTCAACGCTACTTCCTTTGTTATAATGTCGTTTTTCTAAAGACATTGTAGAACGAGCGGCCGACTCAGGCGCGTCAACATGGCTACCAACTTATCGTTTTCTACAATTGCTGACACCGAGGCGTTATCGATTGGAGAACGGAATTCGACACGAAACGGTTGTTACTTGGCTAGGGGGGCAGATTAATTATAATTCCGTATCGATCATCAACTGAACGTGAACGTTCATCTTTTAGACAAAGTCATTAGATCTATCCACGTCGATCGTTGGCCTCCTAGCCTTTCAGATAATGTTAGTACATTATGTAGTACATAAACGCAGTACTACAATGTAGCAAAATACTGCATCCGAATGGCGCAATAACATACATTGACAGCTTGTCGATTCGGCTACGAATATTTCAGTGAACAGTGACCTATTTTGTTGTAAAGCCTGTATAAGGTACGTACCTACAATGGAATGGTGCATCGCTCTACACATATTAAAAAGTTTCGTAGTAAGAATCTTTGGCTAGGAATGTGATTTATGATAGCTATTCGCTGTACTAGAACATAAATTATCATAGTTTTCAATACTATTAGTTGACTTATGTTCCGAATTATTTGGTGCAGTATCACCGAGTGAGAGCAGTGGTATCGCCAGAGTTACAAGATGTGTTAGTCGTAGGTAGGGTTGCCAGGCGTCCGGATAAAGCCGGACACAGTTAGGCTTTTTAGTCACATGTCCGGCTTTTTGGTAGGCTTTTTAAAATATATTATGATCATTTTGGTCTTCACCCCACCTTGTATTGCTAGCGCAAGTGAGCGAACTAGCACTGTCCTCCCCGCGTTATTGCCACTCAATTTCAAAGGAAAATCAGCTTTTAAAACTTTTAGTTTATGTTACAAAGATTTTAAAGTGTATTTAGTTCATTAGTCTTATGTTTAGTTTTGTTTTAAGATGTCCGGCCTGTTTACCCAAATGTCCGGCTAAACTGGCAGGTCTGTCCGGCTAAACTGGCAGGTCTGTCCGGCTTTTCGGTTTTTTGACCTGCACCCTAATTGCGAAACGCACAATTTATCAGAATCTGAATGGGATTGAAGATTATTTCTAAACCATTGCGTCGTTTGTTCGAATAAATTGTCGGCTCAGCAATGTAAATAACGCAATGAATGTTGTTTAACTATGAATATTAAACCAATTCATACCGATAAAAAGTTCCGCAATTACCCCTCTGGCAACCCTAGTCGTAGGTACGAACTCAGACAGGTGCTGTACTTTTTGTAAATTATTACATCACCATTACTCTCAAAATGGCTAAGGAAAACATAGTGGGGAAACCTGGATGACCTAGTAGAACCAATAATTCACAGACATGTGACATCTACCAACCCGCACTGGGCCCGCGTGGTGGATTACAGTCCACTCTCTCACAGAGGGAAGGCATTTGTTCCAGCACAGGGAACATTATAGGCTGATGATGCTAATCGAGTGCTGTTCTTTAGCAATATGAAGAAAGGTGCCATCCATAAATTACGTCACACAAGTTTCATGATTTTTTACCCCCCCCCCCCGTCCTTGTCACAGCTGGTCACATTTGTGAGAGACCCCCCCCCCTCCCTAGTGTGACGTCACATATTTTGCAATTTTACATCTTGACATTGATATATTTTTTTTAATTTACTTTAATATTTCGTGTTTAAATAGTACTTTAAATATGTATATTAAATTTTGAAATGTGACGTCACAGAATTTAGGGCCCCACCCACTCCCTTGTCACACAATGTCACAATTCGTCGACCCCCTCCCCCACCCTTAACGTGAGACGTAATTTATGGATGGCCCCAAATCAACAATCTGATAGATGATCAAATATTCTAGAAAAGTTTTTGAGGACCATTTATCCAAAAACACTTTCAAATGTGATGCTCATTAGAAACACGTGGGAGTTCTAATCCGGAACACAAATAGCCAGTCTAAAGCTGGTAAGCTTGATAAAAATAATTATGAAATTCCAACAAGAGAACATTTTTAAAGAGACTTTATTTTAAAACACTTCCATCGTAGAAAACAGAAATAAAAACAACAATATCTTGTACCAATAACGATGCAACGAATATACCACTATATCGCACGATGAGTTCTGTAGCGCTGCCCTGAATATCGGCATGAAGTAATGTCGCATCGGCATATTGGAGAACAACGCAGATGCTGCAGTTTACGATGTTGCAGGGTATTTTATAAAGAAAGATGTGCATACATACGCATAGATAAACTGACGCCTTCTCTCCATGAGAGGCAGAAACTAAAGAAAGCCACCGCTACGATCCTTACATACTCATTATGCTTGGTTAATTTGGTTATAAACACACGCTGGTTGCGAGTACTACGCACCTGGACCTTTCTGAAGAACATCACCAATAAGGTCAGTCACTATGTCCTCCTAGGGCGTCGCATACACCTGCGGCGTGCTAAACGAATATAAGAACGAAGCTAATAAAGTAGGGTTACAGGTGGCGAAACCCATTGATTAACCTAATGAAGTAAATATTAGCTTGATTGCAAGAAGAATATTGCATTTTTATATGAATGAGGAACAGAGTGTAAAGTTCACTGAACCTCCGTAGAAAAGAGAGTATCCTCCCACCAGACGGGTGTCGTGTCTGATGGGCACCTACCCAACGTCTGATGTCGGGACGTTGTATATTTGTAAGTTGCGCGGTAAACTTTGCTTGCGCGATGCAGGATTTGAAGTCGGTGTGATGCGTAGTTCGGATGTGGCGGTGTAGATGCCGCTACATATTATTACCGAAATACCGACCAGGACTGGACACACCTGGTAGATTACAGTCCACTCCCTCTAACAAAGAGGAGAACTGTGTCCCAGCAGTGGGAACAGTATAGGCTGATTATGCTTCTGCAACATATCAACTAGACTAACAAGACAGGTTATTGTTCAGGCTTATCGTATTTATTTTATCATCGAGACTTGGCTGGCTTTATACTTCATCACAAACATTTGTACGCCCAATGGCATGGCGTAGCGCACTTTTTATTTTCTTTAAATATCTTCATTATTGTACCTATGTTAAACAAATGATTAAATGACTTATGACTTAAAAGACAGTTAATAACTTCCAAATGTTAAATAAACGTTACCAGCTCAATATTCTCATCAACTCCAACTGCAATAGCGTATTTAGCTCGTTTATAAGCCCCAATAAATAATTCAACTGGTCGTGTGAACTCGCGACCTTTCGCTAGAACAGTCTGTGGTCTAGTCTAAATATAACAAGACTGATTCGCCCACGGTTCTGTACCTGCAGTTATTTAAGTACTGAGAAATTCCGGTAACGATAGCTGACAGGGCTCGGAAGACACTCCTGTCAGAAAGCAAAGATTGGATAGATGTTTGTGGTTTGTTAATTTTCTTCATCATTTTCAGCCTACCCTTTTCCCAACTGATTTGGGGTCGGCTTCCAGTCAAACGGGATGCAGCTATACCCGTATTTTACATGGAGACCGACTTCCACAACCTACATTCATAGGTAAACCCACTTGGTAAGACTGGTTTTTAGACTTTCGGGCTTCTGAAGATCCGTAACGACTGAACGATCCACTAATAACAGCCAGAACCGTGCTTTCCTAGGCACGGAGGGGTCTTTGTATGTAAAGATGGCCACCCATCCACGGAACGACAGCGTCAAGTGCCCGATAAACCTAGGAGTCTGTTATTAATTAGCCGCGAGCCCCAGTAATATTAATTTTACCTTAAAAAATAACTGACGAAATGTGGGTAGACTATTTAAAGCTGTCATCTGTACATACCAAGATGGCGACCAATAGATGAAAAGACATGGCGTCGACCCCATATAAATTGAGAAGAGAATGATGCTGACGATATTTACTTAGGATTGAGACACAACATAAATATTGAAGTGAATGGAGTTTACATAATAGACAAACAATACTACATATGCCTCTACAAAGGACATAGGCGCGTCAAACGAATTCTACATACAATTACCGTTTGAAAACGACAAATAACTTGAAACATGCATAAGAGTGTAAGATGTGGCAACCAAATGCGAATTGGAAAGAACAAAGAGCTAGGAAAGGCGACGCTAACCTATCACGATCGATACAAGCATTGCAGGCAGGAGTTAAATATATGTGCTACGGAAGTGTGGAGACCGATGTTAGAGAAATGTAAAGATGGAGATTTTAATGGTCTTATAACTATACTAATATTATAAAGCTGAAGAGTTTGTTTGTTTGGTTGAACGCGCTAATCTCAGGAACTTCTGGACCGAATTTAAAAATTCTTTTTGTGTTGGGTAGCCTATTTATTGAGGAAGGCTATAAGGCTATATAACATCACGCTACAATCAAAAGGAGCGGAGCAGCAACGAAAAATGGACGAAAATTGTCAGGCAATTCGATGCGACGGGAAGGGTCACGGTAGCAAATATTTGACGCTGACGAAGTCGCGGGCAGAAGCTATAATCCCGTGTAGTGCCGAACGTAAATGATAGCGCCATCCCATTTCTTTCCGTGGGTGTCCTAAGATGTGACTAACTGAATTTCACGGGGTACCTTTCAGTTTTCATCTGATACCATTGATCTAGTTTTTGAAATTCGAACGTGGCATTGATTAAAATATTGGCGATAGTTATGAGACTGGCCATCTCTTAACTGCCTTAATTTTTAGGGTTCCGTACCCAAAGGGTAAAATGGAAGCATTTTACTAAGACTCCGCTGTCCGTCCATCCGTCCGTCTGACACCAGGCTGTATCTCATGAACCGTGATAGTTAGAGCTTTGACATTTTCACAGATGATGTATTTCTATTGCCGCTATAGAAACAGGAAAGAAATATAGAAGAAATACTAAAGAAACAGACTACAGAAATATTATAAGGGGGCTCCCATAAAACATACGTGATTTTATTGCTCGATATTGATAACGGCAACAGGTAGACGCTTGAAATATTCATAAAATAAATCAGTGTTTTGAGTTTATGTTGGAAAAGACAAAAATGTATGAGACAGACATAAGCCTACCTGACGATGAAATTCGATGTAGTAATTTGAAACGCATTGAAAGCTATTACGTTTTGTCTATGCCCTCCGGTTATGTAGGATGATTGCGTGACCACTGCTTCGATTTAAATACTAATTAGACCTCACCTGGACCTCCACACATCCCCTAAAGGGATGGAATGAAAAATAGGTAAAAGTATCGCAATTAACCGTAATAAGAACAATTAAAATGTCTAACATTATTTATTTGTCTGCGGTTACATCACAAAGGTAAGTCTGAGAAGGTCCATACCATCCATAAATTCCAAAGTTAAAATGCACCATATAAATACTGGCCACTTAAAAAACAATCGACTTGCTTCTGAGCTCAAACAACAAATTTTGTGTTCAGTCCATTCCAGAATGATTCTGAGATAGTTCATGATCCCAGTGCGGGTTTGTGGATCTGGTCTTTAAATTTTTGGCTTTAGGACATGCCGGTTCCCTCACGATGTTTTCCTTCACCGTTTTGGGAGCAGTGGTGATGAAATAATGAACACAAAGTAAAGTCCCTGAGGGTTCAAATCCTCGACCTTATATCTCGTAAGTCACGGCTATTACCACTTGGTCACCACTGCTCAAACGACAGTTCAGTGTCTTCTATATAGATTGTGGGCAATGCAGGGTACTTTCATATTTGGTACTATCTCCTTTGATACACCTTACTTAGCCGATACAAATTGAATAATCATTTTCTGCCAGTGCTATTTTTATACGTGCTAACCTTTCTTTTCACCTAGTTTAACTATTGTCCGCTCAGAATAGAATATTCTTTATCATGTTAACCATTAAATTACAGATAAAAATGTAGCAATTCAATATGCAAAAGACACAAAGGGCGGTCTTATCGTTAAAAGCGATCTTTTAAAGACAAACCTTTGGGTGGATTAAGAGAGAAGCCAGAATCCACTAGCTCTGTTTTAGACCACGTAAATATATCACAGAGGGATTTCAAAGCGCACCGGATTTTCGACTCTCATTGTTGGACCGAGCATTGAGAATTCAACGGACCGCTGCCCAGCGAGTCAAAAAACACACTGTTGGATTTTCAACCTTCGGCGGTAATCTGTGCAGTGATTATCCAGTGCGCAGGAATCCGCGAGAAGCACAGAACCGGTCGAAGTGGCGGTGCTTAGGGGAGGCCTAAGTCCAGCAGTGGACGTCATTCCGCTGAAATGATGATGATGATTGGCGCGTCTTGTGGTCTGGTAGGATAGTTACCTCTCGCGTGGAGTTGCACTTCTGTTCATACTCCTTATGACGACATCAATGGCTAAAGTTTAACATGTATGTTATATTTTTATGGCATCATTTATCATTGCATGACCTTTTTCATTGCGAGCGGTACAAGGAAATTATGTTCATGACCAAGTTATTACTCGTTAGATTTATAGTGAGGATTATACGAGGAAATTGATTAGCGCTGTGTTAAAAACGTTTCAATTCTTAATAGGTTTTTTTTTTTAACTTGACACACGACTTAATAAAATAACTGTAACTCAGTACTTCGTAGCCTATTATACTCATTTTAAAATAAGCCGTGCGATCAAAATCGGTTCAGCAGTTACGGAGATAAGCCGGAACAAACCGACATACACAAACTTTTATATGCATTTTATAGTAAACAGCTGTAATTTTGACGTCACAAACATACACTACAATTCAAGATACATATTAGAGAATTGGCACTTTTTTCTCACAACTTTGTTGCATAAAATTCAAAACAAGATGGGGAAAAGAGTTGTCGACTCGCCCACAAATTAAAGAACCCCGTGCGAGTTGCCAACAGAAAACAATACATCATTTAAATGGGTAGATTCGTCCACTTCGAGTGACTTCGTGCGAATGAACTAATAAGCCCAGAACTCACATCAGCATCTCACCAAAATATCTTTATGACCGTATCAATAAAGGTTCCGAGTTATATTTTTATCTGGGCAGGTAGTCTGACCTTGGAAGCACCTCGCGAGCCGTCTGTGGTGTCCAAACGAATCCTTTTATTAACTTGCAACACTCGTGACATGTTTTATAATAACTTGTCTTGGTTTACCAGCCTTATTGGTGTGGTTTTTGAGGGCTCCAAAAATGTTTAAGTAGGCCATTTGATGGTGGAAAATGTGCTGCTAAAAGAGGATTAAAACGATCCTTTGCAAAGGTATTAAATATAGTCTAGCATGGAGAACGTCCCGAAAACTGTAACCATGGATTCATAACATGATTATGAACGTTATCGGTCATAAGAAAAATGTGCAATAACTGCGCGATCAAAATGTTAATCCACTCAGCCTATCGCAGTCCAATGCTAGACATCATTGTCCTCTCCATGTTGCACCATAACACCCTGTCCTCTGCCATCCCTATCCAGTATGTCCGAGCGACTTTTGTAAGTCGTCGGTCCATCTAGCTGAGGACGTCCCACACTACACTTGCCGATACGCGGTCTTTTCTCCAGGACTCGTTTGCTCCATCGGCCATTGGTCCTTTGACAGACATGGCCAGCCCACTGCCACTTCAATTGGCTTCCTCTGCAAGCTATGTCGGTAACTCCAGTTCTTTTCCAGATAATTTCATTTCTGATTGTATCCTTCAAAGAAATTCCGAACACAGCCCGCTTAACCTTGATTTTGTGGACCAGTCCGATCAAAATGTATGGAACAACTATATTTTTTATTAGTTTTCCCATTGTTAATACACCTCAGCTCAACCCTCTGGGAAAACAAGGCCTGATGTTACATGTAGTGTATTATTAACATGTTCATTTACTTCAAGAAAGAAAGAGCGCTAGAATAAAACCTCATCCCAAAGAACTTAGAACAATGTTCAATAATACGATCTGTACTAAGCCTTCTTTTCATCCCTTTTTAATCATTGAAGGTTAACCAACAGGTCAGCGAAATAAAAAAGAGGATTATACCGATCTAGAGCAATGGCACAGTGGTAAAAGCCGCAACTTACGAGTTCCAGGTCATATATTCGAACTTAGTCAGCCGTTTACTTTGTGTATCTAAATTGTTTCATCACCACTGCTCTCAAAACGGTGAAGGAAAACATCGTGAGGAAACCGGCATGTGCTAGAACCAAAAGTTCGAAGACATGTGACATCTACCAACCCGAGGTGGATTACGGCCTACTCCCGTTCACAAAGAGGAGGCCTATGGCCCAGCAGTGGGAACATTATAAGCTGATTTTGCCTTTACATACGTCTTTGCATAAAAGTCAGAAAGGAAAGGTTAACTTAGAAAGGTCGTTCTGTTCTATTTTGTGGATATTAATTATTAATTCAAAGCATTCGCTCTACTGACTGATATTTTAGGATCTCATTTATGTTTTCTGACTCACCCTATAGAATAAAATAGAATTCTTTCTTCAGTAAGCGTTTTTCTTGGAACATTTTTAGCAGGTGTGAGAGAGATAGCAGTTTATCGATGTTTGTTACTCAATCACGACAGTCTAACGGAAACTGATGATTAGTATGGCGCTAATGATGCAAGTACTCGGAAATTAACACCTAAACTCACATTAAGATCCTAAAAGAGATATTTTTAAAGTCAAATTACTTCGAAACTTAGGTCAAGATACAGCAAGGTGCTTCGCTGCGTCCTCGTATCGTAGCAAATCAACGCATATTTTTACTAATTATTTTTTCTTCTTGGTGTCGTTGATTCAATCCAGTTCTTATTTTTTTTTTAATAAGTTTCGATCAGATTTCGGCCACCTTGACAGCTCTCCTCCCATAGATATGAATAGGCAAAAACAGTATTTTCAAATTCAGAATCGTTCGAAATCGCGCGTTCGTACTAGGCATAGAGCAGACCATTGATATTAGTTTTTTTGTATATCAATGGAGCAGACAATACAAAATCTTCTAAAAACAAATATTCTTACAATAATGACCTAAGCACAAAAGTCAAATTGTTTTCTTTAAAAATCCTTCGAATAAAGGATTGATTCTTCCATTATTCGGCCACACAGCACTGTTACTGATAATGCCAATTCTTCAAACAAAAAGGTCTTACAAATGGTGACGCATACTGTCTTGTGTCATGGACACATTTCTGCCAAATAAGCAAATTATTGTAACATTTCCGCGTTATTGCGAAATTGTGGTTAAGTATGAATTCAGAGTTTCAAGAGCTTGTAGGTGACTTATAATAGCCGCACGGGTGACACAGGTCCATCAATCAGGTTAAGCTACAAGTTGTTCCGGGGATGGGTTACCATCTTTACATACTAAGCCCTCTCCGTGTTTCGGAAAGCACGTTATGCCGTTGGTCCCCGCTGTCATTCTTTTATCTTTGACGGTCGTTACGAGTCGTCAGAAGCCCGATGCTCTGACAATGAGTCTTACCAAGGGGTAACGTGTTACATAGTGACTGGGTGGTAGAGGTCAGGGAGGCAGTCGCTCCATGTAAAACAATGGTACTCAGCTGCATCTGGTTAGACTGGTAGCAGACTTCAACATAGTTGGAAAACGGCTAAGCAGATGATGATTGTTAAATGTTAGTATGATACAAATAGTGTTGACTGGCATGTTAGTCGAGTGGTTAGTGACCCTGACTGCTAAGACTGAGGTCGTGGGTTCGATTCCCACCCGGGACAAATGTTTGTGTGATGAGCGCATTCATTTGTTCTGTGTCTGGGTGTAATTTACCTATAATATGTATATATTTAGAAATATATAAGTATATTTATTAGTTGTCTGGTTGCCATAGTACAGGCTCTGCCTAGTTTGGGATCAGATAACGTTGTGTTGGTTGTCCTAAAATATTATATTATAGTATGAACAGGCTGAGATATACGGCTTGGTTAAATAAACTATGAAGTTCAAAGAAAACTCGCATAATGTCTATTATTGTAACAATTTTAACAGCCGATGATTTACGAAATCAAATATAAAGCAAGTATCATTATCAGCCTATAATGTTCCCACTGCTGGGACGCAACTTCAGGCCTCCTCTCTGTGGCAGGGAGTGGGATATAACCCACCAAGCGAGCCCAGTACGGGTTGGTAAATGTCACATGTTATCGAAATTTTGGTTCTAGGACATGCCGGTTTCCTCACGATGTTTTCCTAGACTTTACACATAGTAAAGCGCCAGTCAGGGTTCGAACCACGACCTATTAACTCGTAACTCGCAGCCGTTACCACTAGGCCACCACTGTTTGTTAAATGTGAATAAGATACAAATAGTACGAACAGGCTGAGTTATTCATACGGCCTGGATAAGAGACTATGGAGGTCACAGACAACTTGCAGAATGTCTATTATTGTAGCAAATAACAGTCTATGATTTACGAGACCAAAAACATGGGTAGAAGACAAGAAGTAGAGAACGACCAAATTCGATCGTTCGCCACATAAGACAGGCTTCAAAATAAAATGCTACTAACGGCAACAGATCAAGTCATCAAGCTATACATTGCCAGTTTTGCCTGACCTCGCATTATATAGGTCTGTCGTACAATGAGAAGTCTGCTAATACTGGAAATGTATAGTATGGTATGTCGCCGTGCGTACCGCGAACGATAATGTCAATGACTTCGTAATTAGAGGGGAAACGAATAGGTGACCGCACGTTGTTTTTATAAAGCGCTATACGGACGCTATGATTTAGAAACGTAAAACCATTTTTGCTAAAAAAAAAAAAACAACCGATACCCAAAAAAACTTGAAAAGTTACTTTAATATCGGAAGTTGGTGTCTTTGAATCTGTTTTTTTGTCACCGATTTCCGATATTATAGTTTTCGCTTAGTAGCATATTTTTGGAAGTCGTTTTTTTTTTTTTTGAAAAAATATTTATTTTTATTTTTCACCTTTTAGTGATGGAACCTACTCACACTAATTCGAATACCACTACTGGTCAAGTAAACAACAGTGTCAGAAAGTATTGAAATATCATCACGATACTCAAAGTGGATTAAAATGTATCATATTATCGAAGCTGACGAAATAACTACCCAAGCAAAGTCAGTAAAATTTATACAGGACCACCCCAGAAGCGTAACCTTTCCACCATAAAATTATTTTGAAAATCAGTCGGCAATTGGCGGAGGAATCGGCGAACATACATAAAACCTCTTCTTTTTTTTGAAGTCGGTTAGTTAACAGAAATCCATTTCCATTATCAAATAAACGATGACTCATTTACACATAACATCACGCCTGCAGTCATTGAAGGTCTAGACAGAGGTGCAACTATATAACACCTACATTTCGCCAGTTATGTTTCAGTCCCATGTAATAGGGGGGCGAGCCATATGACTAAAAAAAAAATAGTTTAGCTTTTTAAGGCATTTTTTTATTGATATCAGGCACCCCACGCTTTTTTCCTTTATTTTCTTCTTTTTAGTTTGGTTTTCTATGGAAGCGTGTTTTTTAGTTTTTTTAAACTATTATTCATTTTCTATTTTTTAGTGTTTCGAATTTTGAGACGTATGTCAGCGTAGTTTTCGAAGACAGTTTTTTGCTGTCCTGATAACCCTGGCAAGGATAATGGCACAAATGTATGAAATTATTGCATTGTCATCGGTCCTTGACAGGTGTGCAAAGTTTGAATGAAATCTGGTCGTTTAAAGTGGGTCAAAATCGCGCTATAAGGAGTCGCTTACAAACAAACATACAAGTGAAGCTAATATAAAGCGTCTAAAAATTAGAATCGTTTTTGCGACGTTTTCCATTGTTCTCACATACAGAAGTACCAAGAATATCGTACCCAAGATTTTGTATTATCTTGATTTAAGAGAATGTCCTTGGAGTGTCTTGCCCGTTCTTCTCCATATAGATCTACGTTTTGGATTGGGCAACTAGGCTCTTCAATTTTCCGACTCACTTATCGACTAGTGCCTGTAAATGGTTACATTGAAATAAATGCTTTAACGTACATAGTATAAAGTTTAAATTTGTTACAGTACAGTCTCTGTTAATTCAGTGCGACAGTCGGTAAGTTGGTACTGCAGTAAGTGACTAATCTCTTTAGGAACCGCTTCATTGGACTCATTGGCATAGCTGCGGTTACTATGGCTTCGTAAGTTCTCGGCTTGATTTCCTTGGTTTAGCAAATAGTTCGTACTAGCAGGCGATTGTTGTTTTATTGCAGTTATGATTCAAACTGTGATGCCCCAGTAGAGCAATGGAACCAAAAAATCTAAGACATGTAACATCTACCAACCCGTACGAGGCCGACGCACTAGGTAGACGGATTTCGGAGTTTCCTCTCGATAAGAGGGAAGGAGAGAGTGGAGACCGCGTATCGGCAAGCGTAGTGTGGGACGCCCCCCAGCTATATGGACCGACGACCTTAGGAAAGCGGCTGGGGCAGACTGGATGCGGAAGGCGGAGGACAGGGTGTTGTGGCGCATCATGGGAGAGGCCTATGACCAGCAGTGGAGTGCGATATGCTGTGTTGATTGATTGATGATTGAAGAGGGAAGGTGCGTTCCAGCAGTGGGCACATTTTCGGCTGATTCAGTTTGGAGTTTGGTTTGAAATGCCATATACGACTGCATTATTGGTCTAGTGGTCCCGATCGCTACTGCTGAACATGAGGTCCTGGATAAGATTCACGGGTTGGGTAATTTAGGTCGTTCTCTTTCTGGAATTTTTCAGTAGCAGCCCGATGTCTGAATTTATGCCCGGCCGATTGCAATAGGCTCGCTCCTTAATACATGGGACTTAAACATAACATAACTAACCCCATTTCTTCCCGTGGGTGTCGTAAAAGGCGACTAAGGGACTTACTAGAGAATGGGCAGCAGCGTTCTCTATGCATTTTACCACCATACTGCGATCGCGAACCCGCCTGCCAAGCGTGGCGATATGGCAAACCCCACAAATTGGGGGAGGCCTAAGTCCAGCAGTGGACGTCTTACGGCTGAAATTATGATGATGATGATGAAACATAACTGGAGAAATGTGTGTGTAATATACATAGTTGCATCTCTGCCTAACCCTTCGGAGAATACAGGTTTTTTTTTTTTTTTTTTTGCATGGGATGTCATCACATGACTTCTCCCGCTCTGGGCGGAGCGGGAGGGCATGTCAGACTTTTACTGACTAAAACCCACCCGTGTTCCTTCAGTTGCCCATTTGCCAGGGACGCGGTATCTCTTTCGAACAATCTCGCGACCCTGGCAGAGAATACAGGCTTGATGTTGTAATATAGCAAACGAATAGGGTTTTGTAAAGAGGTCTTCTTTCTGATATCATCGATGACAAACAAATCTACATATTTGCATCTAATGATGACGTAAACATCTAAGATATTCTTGTATTCTTTAGACCATTCTACCTTAGTTGAGTTGAGAAGTGTATATTTTTTGTGATTTTCGGTCAGTTGTAATATCTTCTAGCAATAAGTTACAAATCAATAGGAGTAGTGGTGGCCCACGGGAGTTGCAGTTCGTGAGTTACAACCTAAATAGGCGCTATACTTTGTGTATTTAATTTCACCACGACTCTCAAAACGGCGAAGAAAAACATCGTGAGGAATGAAGTTGATTGCACCGATCCCAGTGTGGTTTGACCAGAATGAAATGAATTGCACCGATCCCAGTGTGGTTTGACCAGAATGAAACGAATTGCACCGATCCCAGCGCGGTATGACCAGACTCGATTAATCGAATGAACCCCGAGATTTGAAGTAGCCCCTGAAGCTTCATGTTTCATGGTGCTACTTTGGCTATTGCATATCAAGAAGTAGACCGTGGCCGCTCTCAATCAACATACCCAAGAATCAAATTTTATTTAAGACATGGACATCTATCAACCCGCTCTGGGCCCGCGTTTTGGAGTACTGTAGGCCTGTGTTCCAGTAGTGGAAACATAATAGGCTGATTAATTGATAATGCTTATGCTACAAATCCATTGGAAGTGAAATAGTGGTTACTATTTCACTTCCAAATCAAAAGAAGCCATATTTATGTTATAACTGCTTTATTTGCAATACTGACACCAGATCCAGGATGTACTTAGCTTTGATGCAATTTCCTGCTTCAGAAACATTCAAAAGTAGTTGATCATACGATTCCGTCTGCTTCCTTTTGATGCCCAAAATACATGTGATGAATTAACGTGTCAGCTTGACTTTATTACGACCAAATGGTTGTTTTATTTATAGACTGCGAAGCATATTGGGATCACTCAGGTGGTCTCACTACGATATAATTCTATGATTAATCATGGATGAGTCGGTCTTGCTTAAAATAGAACAGTTTTTGTTGCAGATTTAGTGAGAGACTAACGATTTTGTGTATAAACTCACGTCTTCTCCCCTTGGGGATAGGCAGAAAGTATAGAACGCGAGGTGCTACCTTCCTTTCATGCTGCTTCATACTCAGCATATGTTCCCACTGCTGGGACGCAAGCCTCCTCTCTGTGAGAGGGAGTGGGCCATCCAGCAGGCTCAGTACGGGTTGGTAGATATCATGTCTTTGAATTTTTGGTTCTAGGACATGTCGGTTTCCTCACGATGTTTTCCTTCACTGTTTTGAGAGTAGTAGTTATGAAATAATTTACTCAAAGTATAGCGCGTGTCTGGGTTCGAATCTACGACTCGTAAGTTACTTATTCGTTTACGTTCATACATTCGGTCAAACACGCATGCCGGTTGCGCGTACTACGCACCTAACCTTACTAAAGAACATCACCGATAAGGTACTACTTACTATAAGGAAGGAAAAGACCCACCTATTGCGTATTATTTTCGATGAAACCTTATGCGTTTCCTCCTCAATCCACCAGGTGCAAAGGGTCTCCATTAAAAAGTTGGAAATATAAATTGAAATAGAAATTCGATTAGCGATTTCGCGAGATATTTAAATCTCTATTCACTTTGACAAGTAATGTGTATTTATGAGGTCAACTAGATGACTTATTGGGCCTAGGATTCTTCAAGATCGCCTGAAGGTTTTTACTTCGGTGGCTTGAGTATAGTTTCATTGTATTTGTTGGTTTATTGGCATGGCTTGCCGACATTATGGTAAATTATGTAATTTAATTTTCTGTTTCGTGACGTTAATTACTTAGCCTACCTACTTGTATAGAATGAAGTTTATCTAACTGAACAGACAGCTGTGCTGCTGGGGAGTTTGTTGCGCCACTTCTTCTTCCCAGATAAAGCATGAGGAAATGGTGATGGGCGAGCGTTTTGCAGGACTTGCTTTATGTAATTTGGACGTTTGAAAAGTGCTGATTCTCAGCGTAATTTGATTTTTGAGACATGAACGGAGAATCATAATCAAATTCCATTCCCAAAATTTTGATTAAAAAATCCCCAAGATTCGTTACAAAAACTGTACAAACAGAGCACTAAATCTTTGATATTAAAATGGGATTTCTAAAAAGTGAAACGTACCATGTACTGGCATGCAAATGTAGGTCGCAGTTGAATGCCGGCTTGCGTTGCGTCTCATTGCATTGTGGTGCACTGTATTTAACAATACTAAGTGCTATTTGTTTATTACTGCAGTATACGTATGGATTTTCTATGTGCTTTACTCCATTTGTGGGCTGTAAAGGCACTCCTTGGCCGGGATCATTCGCCTTTAATGTCACCTTTACTTGTGACCTAGCCGTGTTGTTTCTACCTTTTCATTTATATACATTTTATCAACTGCTGGGACACAGGCCTCCTCCTATGTGAAACGGAGGAGGCCGTAATCTACCACACGGGCCCAGTGCAGGTTGGTAGATGCCACATGTCATTGAATTTTTGGTTCTAGGACATGTCGGTTTCCTTAAGATTCCTTTACCGTTTTGAGATATGTGATGAAATAATTTACACTAAGTAAAGCGCCTGTACGGTTCGAAACTACGACCTAGGACTTTTAGTCGCGGCCGTTATTAGGGCAATGTCTATTCCCGAAAGGAGTCAAATATTACGTTAGCCTACAGTGACTAACAGTTGGTATCTAGATCTTAATTCGTATGGTGTTCATAATGAAAGATACATTCCCTTTTATTGTAGCGGCATCTACACCGCCACATCAGAACTACGCATTACACTGACGTCACGCAAAATCCTGCATCGCGCAAGCAGAGTTTACCGCGCATCTACCAAATTACAATGTCCCGACATCAAGCGTTTCCACGGAGGTTGACAGCCTGTTCCTCATACCTTCAAACTAGTGTCACTTAGACGACAGCACTCTAGTGTGAGAATACACATTTACAGCTTTAAAATCTGCCACATCCGTATCATACCTTTCTTGTAATTAATTGGTATACTTAATTATCGTTTAAATTCTTGGACATTCGTATAAATCAAGTGTCAATTTGGATAAAGTGAAAAATGCGACCAATCCAATTCGAGCAAAGCATGTCGAACAGTTCTGGGAGGCATGCCTCACATTTAAATTCTACAAGTTCCAATTATAGGGATAATCTTATACTACATACTAGCTTTTGCCCGCGGCTCCGCCCGCGTGGATGTCGGAAATTAAAGCAGGAGGACGTACTACCGCGGTAAGATGTGTTAATTCAGGTTATATTATAAGTAATAGCTGTTACCCGCGACTTCCTCCGGGTGGTATTTAACAAAAAGTTTTTCATAAAAAACTGTCTTTGAAAACTACGTTGACATACGTCACAAACTACGCTGACATACGTCTCAAAATACAGCGTGTTTTTAGTTTTTTTTTAAACTATTATTTATTCTTTCTAAAATAAAAGTAGCCTAAGTTACTCCTTGTTACATCAGCTATCTGCCAATGAAAGTTCCGTCAAAATCGGTCCAGCCATTTCAGAGATTAGCCGGAACAAACAGACAGACATGCAGACAAAAATTGTACAAAATGTTGTTTTGGTATATGTACCGTGTATACATCCATATACACTTAGTAAAAAGTGGTTATCTTAATATTAAAAACAGACACTCCAATTTTATTTATTTGTATAGCTGGGTTGGTGGGAAAATTTAAAGAGTTTTGAATAAGTGGAAGCTTCCTAGTGTTATAGGGAAGATGATTTCGGAAGGACGAGGCTGGAAGGCCACAACTTCAGAAGGCTGCTCTGCTGGGGAGTTTGTTGTCACTTCTTCCCAGCTAAAGGACTAGGAAGTGGTGAAGGGCGGACGTTATGGGGGACTGCCTTATGTAATTTTGACGTTTAAAAAAAAAACAACCGACTTCCTTAAAAACACTACAAAGTGAAAAATAACTTTAATTTCGGTAGTCGGTGTCTTAGGATCTGTATTTATGGTTTTTTTGCCACCGACTTCCGAAATTAAAGTTATTTTTCACTTTGTAGTGTTTTTAAGGAAGTCGGTTGTTTTTTTTTGCAAAAAAGTTTTTATTTTTAAATTTTTAGTTGTGGTATTCACCCTGCACTAATTCCAAACAAGAATGCATATTTATGCGATAGCAGAAATTGCGGTTGATTTCCTGTCATTTTTTAAAGAGTTCCGGTGTCTGTCTCCCGAACTCATCATCAGATCTTTATGAAAATTATATGGGACCATTTCGGAATAAACCCCTTTCGAATTTGAAGAATTTTGCAAATCCGTCTATATATGACGGAGTTATGGCCGAACATACATAAAAAAAATTATTAAGCAGACAGTAGAGTGGGTAAGAGCCCACTCTAGTGTCTGCTGAGGAATCAATTCTCGATGTCAACGAGTATGTCTATCTAGGACAAGATATCTTCTAACTCCTGATCGATAAGGAGTTGTACCTTCCATCATCAGCTCAACGGAATATAAGAATACAAGTAACGGTCTAAACGTGCCTATAATATTCAAAGAATTATCCCCTAACCTTCTAACCTTTCACTGTAAGTTCCTATATGTACTGTTCACCGATGAGGAGTTCCATGCGGTATCTTCGAAGACTATAATTAGTTCACCACGGATGGATAGATAGAACCAGCAATTATTTTTGATCTTTAGTACAATATCCAAATCACATTACGTGTACTGTTTGTTTTTGAGGAGTTCCTTCGTTTATCTCCCAAAGTATACATCAAATCTTCACAAAATTAATATGGGACCACCTCAGGAGTATACCCTTACGAATAAAAAAAGAATTTTCAAAATCGGTTGGCAATTGGCGGAGAAATCGGTGAACATACATAAAAAAAAAAAAAAAAAATACATACAGTCGAACATATAACCTCCTCCTTTTTTTGAAGTCGGTTAAAAACTGCGCACTCTCGGCCGAGTTTGAATAAGTGACTTTTGATTTTAATGTTACCGATCGAGTTTTGTAACAGGAATATCCACCATTTTTTTTATTGACTTAAGTTTTTTGTAATGTATATGAAAACCTATTTCACTTTTTTTACTACAGACTATGTTTTAAAATTAACAACATGTTAAACCCTCCATATTGGTACCCAAGATACACGCTTGTCTGGTTTGGGGTCACGTAAACCTCCAGCAATATTTTTGTAAAAAAAAAAATCCGGAATAGTTACCTAACTTTCACTACGTGAATTGTTATTCAGTTTGTCTCAAATAAGCATGATTATTAAACTGGATTCTTCTGCAAGGGTATCAAATCAATTTACGAGTCTTGATTTAACATATTATTATGACCGATCTGCACTGGGAGTTACCTGTTTCTCAGGACACGGTTCCAAATGAGTCATTTGCATCATAAGCGCTAACACTCATGAGAACGAGTTAACCTGTGCAGTATTTCCCAGAAATACTTTTATTGCGCTTAATAACACAATATTGCTATGCAGAAAATATCGTGTGTGCTTAGTAGAAGGAAATCGTACGAATTTAAATGTACTCGTCGCGTGTAGCCTGGGTGAAGATAAATGCATGACTGTGAAAAACTTTTTTTAGGTAAGATTTGATTTTACAAAGCTTGCTGTGTCAGTAAACCTTAGTTGCTTACCTTGAAGAAAGTTAATTAAGAGGCAGAGTGAGGCTAGTGGAGATGGGTCAATACAAGCCGATTCCCATCGTCCTTCCTTTTGAAATCCCACTTCCTACTGATCCACTATTCATTATTTGGAAGTACAATTATTTTTTATGTGTTTCCAAGTATATGTAAAAAAAACCTGCGCGCAATTGAAGTAAATCTTCGTACAAAATTCTCTAATTCCAACTCCGTATCAATGAAAGTGGAACTTTAACGTATGATGAAGCTTTATGCTTGCATCACGTGGTACTTTTTTTTTTGAACGGTTTGCCCTGGTCATACTTCTACTTCTCGCCACTGCAGCATACTTATTTCAAGAGTTTCAAATAATCGATAGTTATAATAGCCGAAACTAACAAATTCAACGAAGTAGAGTTGACGAAAAATCACCAAAACGTTAATAATACTGGCTGGCAATACTTTTTGTGGAGTGCATTCCACGCCTGGTGAAATGGCCACATTCCATCCCCTCTTCTGAGGAGCTAGGTATTTTAAATTCAATTGATTTATACCCATATATGAAAGCATTGATTCGATTAACGTTTTTAACCTCAAATTTTTTGGGCCGTTTTACTTTTTTTTTTCTGAAGACAATCCCAAGTTCTCTCGTATTTTTCATTACATAAGGAAATGGCAAAATGTCTTTTGAACTTTTTTAGGTCTTTATCTCTCGTATAGACTTGAGAATCATCCTTGTCATCAGGCTTGTGCCTTGACATGGTGGTATAATAGAAAGGCTATGATAAATTAAAAAACTAAAAAAACACGCCTCCATTGTTTTTTTTTTGTTTTTTAAACTAACTTTAAGTTTTTTTTTTTTTTGTTATTCTGGTAACCCTGGCAAGGATAATGGCACAAATTTATGAAATTATTGTATTGTCATCGGGCCTCTATAAGTCAGCAAAGTTTTAATGAAATCTGGCCGGTCAAAATTAAGTCCAAAGGAGTCGCGTACAAAATACAAACATACAGGTGAACCTAATAAAATCGTGTTAAAAAGGACGTAAGCTAGACATGACTGCAGATGACCGATATAGACCTAAAAATTACTGACAACAAACCCCAATTCTGCCGCTAAAACTCTACCATAATATTATAGTAAAACACTTTTCCAGTCACGCCATTGATAAGAAAATAAATTAAAAAGAAAAAAAGTTATAAACTGTTACTTCACAACCAATGGGAGTATTTTATGAATGGAACGATTCAAATTACTTTTTTTTAACGGCTGTCAATGGTTAACTTTAGACACGCTCTGACGTCCATTGATGACATCCAAACTGCTTGGAGTGACCTCTTCTGTAGAATTGGAGCAATAGACGATGAAATTGTTTTTTCGTGTGTGAGTACGTGGTGGGAAGTTCTCTGTCTCTAGGGTTATTAACTTGGCTTTGGAACATGTGTATTTATACTGTGATATTAGCATAATATATAAAAAAGACACAGAGCACCAAAAAATTCGTCCGCGTCGTTGTCAACAGGAAAAATGGCCAAAAGGCTGTAGGCCACCACGTCGTATGGAGATGCTGATTCTTTGGCCAAAAAATAGGCCAGCCCTGTGGTCACGCGAAGAGTCGACCAACCGCTTGGCGATGTCTTTAAAACTTGTGTTGAGTTTTATGCCATGAATATGATATGAATGAGGTTCTTTTTTCTTAATGCGTCAGTTAAAAGTTATGGTACGGATTAGCCTATATTTGTGCCCGATTGATGGCAATCGGCTTGCCTCTATTATATCGGACTTAAACAAAACTAGTGAAACGTGGGTGTACTATAGTTGCGTGACTATGTGTGGGTCGATTTGACCCCTGACTGCAACTTATGTTTATCCATGAAATTAGTTCTAATATTAGAAAGGGATTTTCTTTTAAATAACTCTTTGATTCTCCAATTTATGGCAAAAAAGCGTCATGTTTGTAAACTTGATTATAAATGATTTTAGTGGAGTGGAGTTTCTTGCCGGCTCTTCTCCATAGGAACCAACAATTTGGAACCGTGCACCTAGCTTCTGACGTTTCATAAGTGCCCATGTAGGTTTATATGAAATAAAAATATTTTGATTTTATTTCTTTTTGCAAGTTTGTCTAAAAACTTATACAAGTCAATCATATTTTGAAAACTAGATGAGGTCGGCGTTTTTTTATCTGACTACTCTGAGAAGAAAGGCCGAAACAAAATCAGAGATCACAGTCTCTTTTAAAGTCCAGACATAATCCTGGTACGATAATATACAATAGATTCGTGTCTGAAATGGTCTTTTGAGGAATTTCCAGTCAGTGCACGCGTTTATCAGTAATCATGCAGATCAACTCGGAACTTAAGCTCAACGATTATTGTATACACAACGTACCTATAGTCCATTTCAGAAAAATCATAAATGTAACTATACTCCATTTGTTTAGGTAGTTAACTAAATGTAAACAATCTTAACATGTCTTTTATCTAAAAAACTGTCTAAAAATTGAATCTAAAAATGTTTACGATTAGGTATTTACTTAAACCGATGTTAGGTAAGTAACTTAATTTAAATAATATTTGTTGGTCTTTTATACGATTTATTTTATATAAAAAGACATATCAAGATTGTTTACCTTTAGTTAACTACCTAAACAAATGGAGTATAGAGTCTACCAGCATTTGCCACAATTGTATACTCATTGCCATTTGTCTCTAAAGGCACAACAATAATTTATTGTAAAAGTCTTTACATTTCGGAACGATCTGTCAAACTTGTTCATTTGATCGACACTCTGATGATATGCATATGCCCTTAAATATATGTAACAAAAACAGTTTATAGTATGACTCATCAAATGTACCGCTTTGAAGTCTATATTTTTTGTAAACAATGCCCATCTGTGCAAATAATATTGTACAAACACTTGCTCACTTGTTTAAATTGTGTATGACGAAAATCTTAACTGAATAATGACACTTTTGAAAAATCAATTAAATAAGTGCCCGAATGAAGCTCTGTTATTGTTTTCGGCCATTTTCGAGCAAAAAATCGTGATTCATCCGTATTTTTGTTTTCGGCCATAAACCAGCCGAAGATTCAGCGAAGCCGAAAATCGAATTAATTATTTAATACAATCAATCAATAAAACAAGAAATACACAAAATTTTGTAATCTCAAATGGAACTCTAATTAAACTCTCGTGTTTTATTTCTTTTAAAGCGTATATATTTGCCCTTTCCCTATCTAGGTGTAGAAAATAAATAAGATTTGAGTAGCGAATTATTAAGTAATATTTTTTAACATTTTCGGTTTCGTTTTCGGCGGAAAAAAAAACTAAAGCCCGAAGCTTGTTTTTTGTTTTCGACTGAAAAACCTTTTTCGTTGTACACTACTCAAAATATCTAAGCTGTCTCTAAATGTCTGCCTGGGAGAAATATTAATATTTAAGACTAGCTTTTGCCCGCGGCTTCGCCCGCGTGGACGTCGGAAATTAATGCAAGAGGACGTACTACCGCGATAAGAATGTGTTATTCCAGGTTATATAGGTAATATAGACTCTGTGTGCTATTTTCGATCCAGATCCATTCAGAAATTTTTGCGTGATTGAGAAACAAACACCCAATCATACATATTTTCACATATATAATATTATTAGTAGTAGGATTATAACTCATATTACTTAGGATTCATAGTTTATGAGAACATCATGTGTGTTGGTGTTTTTGAAATAAAAGTAATAGTATTCAGAGTAAGAAGACTGTGACATAGGGCTTGGTTTAGTTGAATATAAGTCTTCCTGGTTTTTCTTAACGCTCCTATTTTACCTATACAGACACTCAATCATTTACCAGACACCGAATATAATTATAGGAATAGTACTTTTGCCAGTGGCTTGGCCCGTATAGCTGTCGGAAAATATCACCCGGGAACCTACTACCGGGATAAAGTAGGTATCCTATCTGTTACGTATCCATGATATATCTTTGTGCCAAATTCGATCTAAATCCGTTTGGCCGTCTTTGCATCATTGAGAAACAAACATCCAAAAATCTAAACATCTAAGCCATTTCGCGGTCTCTTACTTGGAATAATACTATTAGGTTTATTTTGAGTATAATGAACACACATGATATTCGCAATTACTATGAAGCCAAAGTAATATGAATTACAATCCTACTTATCCTGTACTACCCGGCCGCTGCCAACGCGCTCTGCGCCCACTTTTTAAATCTCTAATATCTTCTAAGATATTCATTTAAATTACATGCTGTAAAGGGCCATATTGATCTATATTAAATGCACAATGTATTTAAGGTACTTAATTGGATAAGGATTAATGCAGTATTGCTTAAAATCGCTTCGTAAATAAGCCCTATTCTCGTAAAAAGTAAAAGATAAAAAATGGTTATCGTGGGTTATCCCTAAGAGATAGACATATACCATTGAGGACATTTTTGTAGGCCTTTTTAAGGTGTACAATACTGTAGTACATTATTTTGATCTATTTCGTAGGATTCAGCCAGGGTTTTTCGAATTTTGAGACGTATGTCAGCGTAGTTTTCGAAGATAGTTATTTTTTTCTAAAATAAAAGAATCTTTCTAAAATAAAAATAGCCTAAGTTACTCCTTGTTACATCAGCTATCTGCCAGTGAAAGTCCCGTCAAAATCGGTCCAGCCGTTTCAGAGATTAGCGGGAACAAACAGACAGACAGACAGACAGACAAAAATTGTAAAAAATGTTGTTTTGGTATATGTATCGTGTATACATCCATATACACTTAGTAAAAAGTGGTTACCTTAATATTAAAAACAGACACTCCAATTTTATTTATTTGTATAGATTTTTCGGAGTTGAAAGAACCTCGTGCTCTTTACCACATCTTCACTGGAGCTCGGCCAGACCTAAGGTCAGGAAACGACAACGCGGCAGACGTAGAGTAGAGATGGGAGGAAAAACTTGTGCTTGGATTTCCTTATCAATGGTAGCATTTTTATTGCCAAACTGTGCTTATAAATAGAATCGTAAGCTAATTTTGCCCGTGATAGTTACTTTCATATGCTTTGCTTCATGAATGATAAAGATACAAAAGTCTTAAATATAACCAATAACGGTCCGAGGAATAAGCTATTATACATTCTTTTGAAGGATTCTCCATAAAATGTTTAGACCGAGATACTTGGAAACACTGAAGGCTGGTCTTTACCTTGTAGTGGTTCTTCTATCTAACTGGATGCACTTGAATGCCAGCATTTTACATGGAGCAACTGCCTATCTGACCGACCCAGTTACTGGGTAATACGAAACCCTTGCTTGGTAATACTTGTGACAAGAAACGACGGTTAAAAAAATATTTTTGAAAGAGGGGACACCAATATCGGTTTGAGACTGGCAGGCTTATGTGAATGTCCATGTGCAGTCAACGGCTTAGAGACAAGAAGCGCTATCTCCCATCTGATGGAAGGACCGATGGCCGTTGGAACAAACCAGTCTTCGAGTGAGGACCGCGAGTCGGTTAAGGTAGTGAGGGAAATAAACTCCATCCATACCTTATATTATACTGTCTTTCTGTAAACTTGTCACTCCTTCATTGCTGAACAGATTTCGATGCTATTTGGCACACTAGACCATGACCTAGGTTAATGCGTTCCTGTGGTATAATTTCCGACTTGCACGCGGGCATAATCTAGTAGAATCTAAATGTAATGAGCGACAAGTTGTGTGGTAAGTTAAAAGAATAGAGGAAGACCAAAGAAACGGTAGATGAATTGCGTGGATGATGACATTGCTAAAAATAAGATTACTACTGAGGAGACAGCAGATACGATTTGTTTGGAAGAAAACATGCTCATTGGCAATTTAACAATGATTTTTTTTTACGGGGATGTAAATGAGGCAGTATATCATCTAGGTATACTAATAGTTTTGAATTTTAAGTCTGTTTATTACGAAGAAAGTCTATACTGCGGAAATATATTTTCCAAAGATTTTTTTATTAAAGCTAAGGATTATTAAGGTAGGTTAGAAGCCAGGCCTTCGATAATAGACTGGTGTAACTTTGCTATGGCCTACAGATTTCGGGAATAACGAAGTCTACAGATTCCAGAAACCTAAGCTTCCAGTATTGTTCCGTGTGGTGCCAGACGAATAGAATAGCACCATCCAATTTCTTCCCATGGGTGTCGTAAGAGGCGATTAAGGGACTTACTAGAGAATGGGCAGCAGCGTTCCCTATGCATTTTACTACCATACTGCGATCGTCAACCCGCCTGCCAAGCGTGGCGATTATGGCAAATTGGGAGAGGCCTATGATATCCTATGTCCAGCGGTGGACTTCTTTCGGCCGAAATGATGATGTTGATGATGCTCCCAGTGAGTTTTCTGACTAAATCCACCTTTATTTATGCGCGTAAGATTGGACATCCGTCCCACAAGCCAAGGTTTCCACAATAAACCGTTCGTTTTACGATTAATCGAGAACAGTGTACAATATTAACAAACGCGTATGAATGTATGAGTTAATCATAGATCTCATCGATCTTTACATGTCTTTTATAGTAGTAACAGTATCGCAATCGGGGACAAGGCCTTTCGTTGCCCGTTTTCCAACTAGCAACACGGTGTGTCGATATTATTGTGTGGTTCGTATAAAATTTGTGTGATGAGGCACAGTTTTCGTTGTATGTTTCGTTGGAGTGCAGGGCACATCAGTTAGTTAACAATATTTGTACAAAATATTCATATTAGCATGTTATTTTATGTCTGTCGCATTTTATTGATGTTTGAGTATCTATTAGGTCATCCCACTTCCAGTGTCATATTTTTTTATTATTATTTTTTTACAAAAACTGACTACTGTACTATATAACCTTGTGACACTAATCAATAATCTCCACCACTATTAATCACTCGCTCCCAGACTGCTGGCAAATCTTGAACACCATTTAAAGTACCACTTTCATTTAATTCATCAATAATGCTCTTTAGTTTAATATCTAACTCCTTTTTGCTATTGTATCGAGTACCCGACAATTTCCTCTTCACATGGCCAAAACAATTGAAATCACAAGGATTCATATCCGGGGAATATGGCGGCTGAATAATTTCAATCCATCCTTTATCTTCAATTAAATTCTGAACTATTTTTGATTTGTGCGGTCTGGCGTTATCATGTAAAATTATAGGACTCGTTATATGATGCTCGTCTGCCCAAATAGGAATATTTTCTTCTAAAAATGACTTATATCGCTCTCCAGTCATAGTTGTATTTTCATCATAAGTTCTCCAAAAAGCAATGCCTCTGACATCCATAGCTACTATTAGTAGTATTTTTCGATCATGTAACTCTGCACGTGGTAAATGTTCAGCTGAAGTGCCCGGTTCCACCCAACATCGTGACTGATGTCTTTGACGAGGAGTATAAAATTCGACCCAAGTTTCATCAAGGCATATGAATCTATTAAGTATATTTTTTTTACGGCGATACCACGATAAATGGCTACGCGCAGTTTCATAACGAAACTCCTTCTGATCCGTGTTTAGAGTGTGGGGCACCCACACTACACTTTTATTGACCAGACATAAATCCTCCGTGAGTACTCTATGTACAGTGGAATGAGGAATGTTAAGTTGAGTGGAGAGATCACTGACACTGACTCTATGTGACTGACGAAGTGCTTCTTTGATTTTGTCCCTTGCTTCTAATCTAGTCGATGATAATGATCGAGGTGCTCGCGGCTCATCTTCAGCTGTGGTTCTTCCTTGTTTGTACATTTCAAGCCATCGCTGTACGGTTCTTTTATTTAAGGCGTTACGACCAACACACTTTACCAGTAAGTCGTGCGCAACTCCTCCAGAGTAGTTGAGTAAAGCACAAAACTTTAGAAATATACGTTGCTCCACTACATTAATAGATTTTTTTAAATCTTCCATTTTAAATTAATGCGCGTCTTGACAATACAACACACCAAATTAAACTAACATGATTGTACAAGACAACACATGTATTAACTATTGCATAACATTGCGCAATACATAAATATTGGAAATAAAAAATATGACACTGGAAGTGGGATGACCTAATATATAGATATAGCGTAGTGTCTTTACTTCGTTAAACTGTTTAGATAAAATATTATTTAATCATAGGCATATATGCAATAAGCATTAATTAACGCTGAGAAGGTAATTATTCTAGATACTTAATGAGTTCATCAGAATATTAATTTATGCGTTGGAGACTTAATAATCTTATTATTTAATGTCTCTTTTTGAGAGACGGTTATGCCGCAACGAGAAGTCGACAATAATACGAATTTTATAATAGGTAACTAAAATGTACTAGAACACTTTTTCAATGCGTACAAAACAAACGATCATTTAATGTCGAAAAACGTTGACCAGACCGAAGCGATAAAAATCTCGCGAACCATAACGACTGATGAATCAGCATTTAAATGGTAACCCTAACAATTTATGGACGACATAGGTAATTACGTTTACTCAAGTTGGTAACTGACGCTTTCCGTTGGTCGCATAATAAGCGGTTGAGTTGAGAGCACCTCGAGCCAATGTTCGTAAAAAAAAACAACGATGACCCGTCTTGTCTGAGGAGAGGAATGGAATGCAACGCGACAAAGTCGAGATGAGCGCAGCGTACCGCTCACTCGGGGATCGCGTTCACACAATTTCACGTATTCGGGTAATAACGATAGGCAGTAACTCTAAGTACATGGGTATGTCTAGCTAATATGCCGGAGAGGCCGTTCACAAGGCGCGGTCGTGAACGAATGCAATTATTTCATGCTCGATGTGCTTGTATCCGCCATTACGGTGGACGCGTTCGAATTTTGAATATGCTCGAGCTCAAACTTTTTTTTTATTTGGCTACGTTCATACTCGCATGAAACTCGATTGTTATTGTTTTAATTTACATTTTGTTGTTATCTCTATGATTCAACGAGTTTATCATGTCATGTTACGTATTGTATAGATAGGTATACCTATTTATAATTTAATCTTTCGTAAAACCACGTTATTATGAATGAATGCTGATGTTATTGACCTTGTTTCACTATTATCAGTCATTAAACACTTTTTCGTGTCAACCTCTTTTCGTTTTTTTTTTTAAATTCGAGATACCATAGAGCTGTTGATTTATTTATGTAAGCGTTTGAAATAAGTTATTTTATGGACATGTAAAGATATACCTGAACAGGTATTTTGATTTCGTAACTTTTTTAGTCATGGTTTAGTTTATCATGGTGCGTTTCCGTAAGGAAGTCCGAGTCTACGTAGGTGAGTACTTATACTTTGAATAGGTATTTTATCAAATAAATATCAACAGAAATTAGATTATTACGAGTACAATAACAACAACCATGATGGTTGATAAGAATAATAGTTAATAGAAGTACCTAGGCTTGGCAGGGTATCATAAAACGAAAATATCTACAATTAATCTACTTCAGTAAGCAATAATAAACAATAATAAATGTTGCCTTTTCTCGTTTTAAATCAATTTGAGCACATACATTGCCCGTTTAGCGTAGCTTCGTTCCTCGCTCTCTCACAGATATTCAACTTTGAATGACATACTAATGTATATAAACACGAAATTATATATCTAACTAACAAGTACGGAGAGATGACCTAATACGATGCTAAACCTTATCTAAAGAGCACTTGAAAATATCGAAGCGTTGTCAAGCTAACGCACACTTTTTATAAAACTATTAATTGCATAGTTTAAACTGTTTGCTCAACAAATAAAAAACTGGTCTAATATTAGACGTTGCAACGGTTCGGAGTGATTTACCAATCACATTGCACACACCTGGCAACCATTTACAGAAAACAGACGACTAAGGAAACATTTGAATTTCGAACACAAATAAAAACAATTGAACGTTAACGTAAGCATAGTATACCTGATTTTGGTGATCACTTTAACACTCGAGTTTTAACAGAAATAGAGAACAAACTTTCGCACCGGTTAGTAGTCAATCGATGCACGATAAAGAAGCACGGTTTAATAAATAACAGTTGCAAAACTCACGGCAACACCTCGCCGTTACACGAATATTGTGTTAAGAACGCAAGGGACACAGCTAGCCGCCACTAAAATTATTGATTTACAAAACAACAAAAGATATAAAACGGCCTGACTGCACACCCCCGCGCCGGCCGAATCGATCAGAATGATAATTGTCGTTGTCGCGCACAAAGAGACTACTGACTACTCACCTAGACAGTAAAGTTGGAATGCACACACACATAAAACAACAACACACAATTTATGTCAACAATGTTTCGGATCACGACGTTCAATACACTAATTAGATGTGTTACGACACTTATTTATATTGTTTTTATTGTGTTTAACTGTTAATTAGTGCGAATTAAAACCGATTTGTGTGTCGGAGACGCGAGCAATTCGACGATCACTAGCAAGATGGCCCCGCGTATGCCGCGCGGCGCCCACCCCCCCGCGCGTCGCGCGTACGTGCAATGAAAGATAGGTGGCCGGTACACACGGAGTGAGCAGAACGGACGTCCGTCCCGAGATACGTCGCGAGTTCTACCTGCACAACAATACAATGCGATAACGCACCATTTCGCAAGCTATTTTTGAACATTTGATTATGTTGGAATAGTATATTGGTGTTTTATCTTGGATGGATGTCGGGTTTGCATAACGAATGTAACTACCGTATTATTGTATGGTTTATTGAAACTAGGTGCGGGTATACTAGCAAATCTGTAACTTCCTGGGTTACTAATCGATTGCACTTTAAACACACCTTACCTATTTTAGCCTATTTGTAACTTAATTTGCAATAATGCGATTGTTCTAGGATCAGTGAAGTAAATTGTCGGCGCGCGGGGCGTCCGGAAGTTTTTATTTGTTCAGGTGGCTTAATATTTAGTTAAAACTATAGATTCTGAACACGCCATACATCATACCATTTCGTAGCCAAAGCAAACAAGTTATTGGTATAAAACAATAATACTTATAAATCCAAAACATATACCTACTCGCATCAGATAATCCAAGTGACATTGATTTACGAGCGAAATATCTCAAGACCTATCTCGGGAAGCTTAACGCCGCGCGGGCCGACCGCAGTTCTTTCCCTTCACACCGCTTTGCCCGTGCCGAGACTCCCCCCGCTAGCCCGCCCTGTCCTCTGCCTACCGACCTCTTATATACTGCTCTCTTTACAACAGAAAAAAACACCAATTTCCCAAATTCCCGAAGCGGACCGCTCTCTCGCTCGCGGCAGACCTAAGATGGCCGACGGCTTCCATTTTGATCGCAGATTACAACGCGTCGCGTCCCCGTGCGCTCAAAGCCTAACCGATGTAGCGTCCTGTAGTTAAAACACACTTTATACACTTATCGCACATGTTTTTAGGCTATTTTTTCGCGTCCAATGCGACGGTGGCATCGTATTGAGTCGTTTGTACGTGTATTTGCGTATGTTGGCGTGACAGGTTGTTTGATTGTTATTGTATTGATTGGCCGTACGATGTGAAAGAAAGTCCGTCTGTCTAAACGTTCGCGTTAAAATGTAGCGGTGGGCAATAGCTATGGTTTTGTCTCTTTTCACCGGTACGGTTGTGTCTACCTGTTAGTGGGCACAGAATGGCGTATAGTCCCCTTTTGCGCTCGGCGTTGAACAATGAAATGTAGATTATAAACCATTAAGTATTCAAAACTCGTAATAATACTAATGCGGATTGAGCAGAAATAGTTCGAGAGGGACCGTTATATTACTTGCTGATGTTAGGCAGCTATTTTAGGAGTAAATACGAAAATTCCAGGTTCAATTCCAGGTATAATTTAATAATGATGGTCTATAATCTATAATTTTGCGAAATTCATGGCATGCAATCGCTTTTAATATTGATATTATGCCAAAATTATCGTGTAGTTCACATTAGGTTAGTTGAGTTTAGAATCTCGGATCAATAATAAAACTACTGAGACACAGACTTACATAAACTCAAGCCTTCTTTCCATGGGAGTAGGCAGAAACTAGACGATGCGAACGCCATCTGCTTTGATCAAAAGAAACCTGAATACCTGCCCGTCTGTCTAATAAAACTAATCAAATAATAATGGAAACTTATCTTCCCACGTAAAACTACTAAGACGTAGGTATAGGTAAGTACCTACCTACTTACTTACATCAAGTGTCTAGACTTCTCACAGACCTAAATGCCTGAACTCTGCTTAAGACCAGAAAAAGGACTCCAAAATCTTTGATTTGTCCCATTTAAAACAAAAAAGTTGCTCTCCCTTTGTCGATGCTCCACAAGAACAGAGAAATTCAATAATAGAACGACCGTATAACAAAATATATAAGTAGTAATAGATAAAACAAAACGCAGTAAGGACCTTTGTAGACATACGGGCCTTCCTGTTTACCCAGCGAGGAAGCTAGCGTTATGTTTGTCTTTATAACTTCACTTACGAATGGGGGTGGGAGCGGTTACCATTTAATTTCGAAACAGTTGTTATTAGGGCAGAGGTTGAGCAAAATTCTGTTACAATTGCGGCATTTTGGTGAAACGAAACAAGGAAAAATAAAATTGAAAGTAATGACCATTGACATATTATATTACTGCGTACTATTTAAATCAATGGTAATGACGTAAACAAGTGAATTGTGGTTTTCAAAAATAGAACTTGGTAGAATCCTAGATATTACACTGCCATAGTTAGGTACTAACCGCATAGATTCCCGGTAAGTATAGAATATTGCTCATATTCTTAATTAGTGTAACACTGAAAAAGTTCTACCATGTGCTATGATTATAAGGGCAATAAAAAACATGGTTATTACGTTCATGAGGGGTGAAACATAACTGACGAACCGTGGTGCACTTACATCACTGCCTACCATCTCGAGAACTACAAGAGTTAAGTATATTTTAAATATTCGAACAAGCAGTTTCACAGAAGCTTTGTATGGAAACCAAAAAGTGAAGAACAAAGACGCTATAGTGGTCACATTGGCAATATGCACTGCATTTAAATTTAGATATGTTTTTCTGCTATGGGAATTCATTCACAATAATCACAATCCATAGACACAGTCGTATTCTAAATATGAAAATACCGCCAAAAAGCGCTGAATTCGCAGTACCTACAGAATTAACCATAGATAAATAATCTAGATCCCAACACAGGTACCAAGGCACAGATTATAAAGTCTAAGTATCAATAATATCGATGGGAGATTGATTCGCCGACTTGACAGCAAGCGGTCACTACATATGTGAGGTCAACGCTCCCGTCAGGTAATGGCGGCCAGCATACAAGAACTGTCATACTTCTTTATATCCTTTTTAATCTAGATCCGGTTATAATGGGCATATTTTGACGGAAGTTGACAAAGATGCTAGTGTATTACATTGGTATCAACAAGTTTTTTTTTTTTTTTTGTTCGAGTATGATCAGAGAAATTTAAAACCAGTTGTAAGGTTTCTTTTTTATTTTTCTGTACTGGTTTTGTTCTTGTATCGTAATTAAATCTCATTAAGGGGCCAACTGGTTTGGATAATCTAAACTCAAGCGTTAGAAAGAGGATCAGCTAAAGAGGTATTTATCAAACGATAAAATAATACGGGCCTATTCTTTTATGTTTTTTTATTGTATGCTAATGTGTGTATGTTAATCAAATATTTTATAGGATTGTTTTATTAGCGCTATTTTACGGTTGTGGACTACGAAGTTTCCGAACCGTTTTTTTCCCAAATAAAATAAAATCGAAGCAAAATGTCGTAGATTCAGATGAGTTTATGGAATAGGTAGTTCTTTTCTCTAATAGATTAGATAGTCCACCAGTAAGCACTTGCAGGGTAATTAAATTGAACTTACCTACCTGGGAGTCGTTTCGCAAAGTACGAATGAAAATAGGTTACAAACTAACGTTTCCGCCACGATAAAGCACCTATGATTTTCATCATCATGATTTCAGCCGAAAGACGTCCACAGCCGGACATAGGCCTCCCCCAATTTCGGAGGGTGAGCCATAATCGCCACGCCTGGCAGGCGGGTTGGCGATCGCAGTATGGTGGTAAAATGTATAGAGAACGCTGCTGCCCATTCTGCTGCCCATCGCTGCTGTCCCTTAGTGGCCTTTAACGACACCCACACGGGAAGAAACCGTCCGGCATCACACGGAAAGCACCTATAACATAATATAACATCACGCCTTAAATCCGCGCAGGGATAAACAGAGGTAGAACAGTAAAATTTCGCCTATAAATATCCTGTTATTCCTTTAACACTAAACTAGTCTGCCAGGGTCGCGAGATTGTTCAAACGAGATACCGTGGCCCTGGCATATGGGTAGCTGAAGAAACACGGGTGGGTTTTAGTCAGTAAAAGTCTGACACGCTCTCCCGCTCCGCCCAGAGCGGGAGAATTCATTTGATGATTTCCTATCAAAAAAAAAACGTTACATAATTATTATTCCAATACACTGTGTAAAAAAAAGGTCTTGGATTGTAAAGATGGTCACCCATCCACCGACTAACCGCGGCAAGCGTAGCTTAACCTGATAGATTGACCCGGGCGGCTGTTTTTACTCAGCAATAAGCCCATACAAGTTATATTTGTAGTGTACAATAAATTAAACTAATAAGTTCTTAGTAGGGTGTGTTTTTTTTGCATGTAATAGGATATTCTGATGCAGCTGTCGCCGACTGTACCGGTAAGGTGACCATGTTGATGATGAGAGGTAGGACATTTCGTAAATAGGGCTTTTTCAAGTAAGGTATTTAGTTACTTGTTAGTATTCAAATTGGGTAGGTCATCGTGTTTATTTAATCATTGTGAAACTCACGAAGAATAGGAATGGCTTTTATTTTGACAGTTTAACAGTATTCATTGCGTTGTTTACGTTGCTGAGCAGACAAATTTTCAGAACATTTTACGCAAAGTATTAGAAATAATCTAAAAATTTTAAGCTTGTGATTAATAGTGTGTTACGCAATTAGAGTACAGCTAAGTATGTTCAATCAATGAAAGTGTGAGTTTTGGATTTGGCATAAAACGTTTGAGCACAGTATGGTCCACGTATGTCATATGCATATTTTGCAAGATGCTGTTCCCCACGACTCTTTGAAGTTTTCTGGAGAAGTAAGTGTTTTTTTGCTATATTAAATAATTGTGTCCACAGCGAAAAAGCGTTTCTTCATCATCATTATCATCATTCAGCCGAAAGACGTCCACTGCTGGACATAGGCCTCCCCCAATTTGGGGTTTTGCCATAATTGCTACGCTTGGCAGTTGGGTTGGCGACCGCAGTATGATCGTTAAATGCATAGAGAACGCTGCTGCTCATTCTCTAAAAAGTCCCTTAGTCGCCTTTTACGACATCCACGGGAAGAAATGGGTGCTATTAGTTACGTCCGGCACCACGTTTCTTCATACAGGGAATGGAATAATGTTATCGTTAAAATATTGCTGATGCTATTATTTTACTATGATAAAAACAACCTTGTTTACATCCCCTTTGATATAACAGCCACGAGGGCGTCATAATATTCTATACCATGCAAAAACATATAGATACAATATTGTAAGAAAACGACGGCGTAGTTAATTATATTAACCTTAATTACAATATTAATGGGCTGTAATAACGCGACTTAATAATCATTGATTATACTTGTAATAAAGTAATATGTCATAATAACATCAGTTATTCGCTTCGTTTAAAGAGCCTTTAGCACCCTGCGGGACTCCGCAAAAGACAGAAGTGGTGTTTGGCCTGACTAGACTAAGGCTGTTCAACCCCAGGAACCACCAACGCATTTGAATTGGCCCGCCTAAAGTTATCACCAGGTGATAGTCTTTTGAAAACAGATTTCAGAACTTAGCCAACAATAAAACATACTTTCAGTCTTGATTACTATTGACCTTAGTTAGCAAAAAAAGTCCATGTAGTCAAATTTCAAAGAATAAATTTTTGCAGTTGAGTTTTTGTTTAGATTTTTTAAACTATAAGTCATTTAAAGGTTTGTTTAATTTTATAGCTAGGTATCTACCAGAACTGTAGGCATGTTATATTTACTAGATGGCCCGCCGGCTGACACTGAATCAAAATTGTTAGTGACTGGCAAAAAAACCATGTCATGGGCTATTTTCATACCCATAACTCAAGACAAAACATGACAAGATGAACTTACATGGTCAACGGGTCTGTTTCTAAAGCCCATAGGTTCTATAAACCTCACTCAAGATTCAAGTATTGTTTAAAACCAATTGAAACCATTTTTTTTGCATGAATTTTCATGGACAGAACCTCAATCAAGACTCAAGTCAATACGAACGACGATTGTCGCAACCCAGCGCTGGGCACGCCACAATTGCGGCGGTAAGCCCCCTCTTTGAGGAGTGGATAGAGAGGCGCCACGGCGTCCTCACCTTCCGCCTGACGCAGGTTCTCACCGGGCATGGGTGCTTTGGTGTGTTCCTTTTCAGGATAAAGCGGGAGGAAACGCCCGGGTGTTTCCATTGCGAGGATCGTCTGGAGGACACGGTGGAGCATACGGTGGAGCTGCTTGGGTGGAGCACCGCCGTGTCCTCGTGGAAGCGATCGGCGGCGGCGACCTCTCGCGTCCGGCCCTGGTGCGAGCCATAGTAAGGAGCGAAAGGGCATGGGAAGCCGTGACCTCCTTCTGCGATGCAATAATGCTCGCGAAGAAGGAGGCGGGGCGCGTGAGGAAGTGGCTGTCTCTACGCAGAATTTTCAATTCGGACCAGTAGGTCCTGAGATTAGCGCGTTCAATCAAACAAACAAACAAACTCTTCAGCTTTATAATATTAGTATAAATAATCAGCCTATACTGTTCCCACTGCTGGGGTACAGGCTTCCTGTCGGTTAGAGGTAGCGGGCTGTAATCTACCTTGCGGGACCAGTGTGGTTTGATAGATGTCACATGACATCGAATTCGAATTTTTGGTTCTAGGCCATGCCGGTTTCCTCACGATGTTTCCCTTCACCGTTTTGAGAGCAGTGGTGGTTAAATTATTTTTTTATATTATTGTGCTTAGTATGCCACAAAATCAGGACCGTCCGAATATAAAAAAATACATGGTCACCCCACAATATCGTACAATCAATGTCGATGAATTTTGAATACCGTTGAACGTAAAAATAACTACATTTTGAATTCCTTAAAACTGGAATCTTTTGATATCACGCTCTTAATCTTTTACATTATTATTGACGCTTCGGATTATTGTGTCTGATTACGAATTCTTTACGTTTATAAATAAAATTGGGGAGTAACTTGGTAGTAGAAAAGAAACAAGTGAGACAATCAATCTGCCTGCATATTTCCAACTATGTTGGGGTCGGCTTCCAGTCTAACCGCATACATTTTTTAGGGTTCCGTTGCCAAATGGCAAAAAACGGAACCCTTATAGATTCGTCATGTCTGTCTGTCTGTCCGAGTATGTCACAGTCATTTTTTTCCGAAACTATAAGAGCTATGCTGTTGAAACTTGGTAAGTAGATGTATTCTGTGAACCGCATAAAGATTTTCACACCAAAAATAGAAAAAAAAAACAATAATATTTGGGGTTCCCCATACATAGAACTGAAACTCAAAAAAAAAATTTTCATCAAACCCATACGTGTGGGGATACCGTACGTATCTATGGATAGGTCTTCAAAAATAATATTGAGGTTTCTAATTACATTTTTTTTCTAAACTGAATAGTTTGCGCGAGAGACACTTCCAAAGTGGTAAAATGTGTGTGTGTCCCCCGTAACTTCTAAAATAAGGGAATGATAAAACTTAAAAAAATATATGATGTACATTACCATGTAAACTTCCACCGAAAATTGGTTTGAACGAGATCTAGTAAGTAGTTTTTTTAATACGTGATAAATCGTAAACCACAATTTACCTTTCATCCAGTCAACTCAAATATAAAATTTACCAGCAGGTTTGTACGGAACCCTCGGTGCGCGAGTCCGACTCGCACTTGGCCAGTTTTTTTTTTTTGGAATAACATCTCGCTGGTTAACCTACGAGGTTGTCGGCTGCTTAACCGGACTTGCCTGTGGCTACCTTAACCTTAATGAATGAAGGCCTCCAGCAGGGGAATAAAAAATTAAAACTAGAGCGACTACTCGCTAAGGGCACTCTCTGTGGGGTACGGAGTTACGGACCTCGGCTTAGGGCATCACTGGTAGAGGGCAGCAAGGGAGGGGCTGAATCGGAATGAGGTGCATGCAGCTGAATAGTAATATTTTGGCGCTACTGCCTATCTGACCTCCTTGTGGAGGTCGTATTACCCAGTTACTGGGTAATACGATACCATTTGGTAGTACTGGTTGTCAGACTTTCGGGCTTTCCCGTAACGACTGTCAACAATCCAACTGTTGTGGTGGCCGTGTTCGGGTTGGAGACCGTGAATCGTCAGAAGTAAAGTAGGACGCCCTCAGGCTAGGTGGCACAAAATATTTATTAATAGAATTATAATCATAAATATCATCAATACTACTATTTAGCGGTCTACACAGGCGCTTCTCTCTTAAGCGGTTTTTGGTGCAGACGGACCAAAATATTATAAATACTATTGTCAAACTTCAAAAATTTGAATTCAAAATTGGAACACAATCCATAGTCATCCTCCGCATCAGTATAAGTACATCTCGGATTAAACTCGTTTCTATATCGATTAAAAATGTATCGGTCCCTAAATACAAGCAATCGATACTCGATATGCAGAAGTAAATGTTGATAAATTGAGAGACATGCCACATCTAGAGGTGAAGCGACCTCCATTAATATTGATTTTATGCGAGAGGGCGGCGGCCGGCAGGGTTGGTTGTTGTTGTTTATTTTAAAATGTATTTATTAGATTTGGGTAGGGGTATCGGCTAGTCAGTTATGGTGTTATATAGAAAGTGGGCTTTTGATTTGGACAAACGATGAAGCGACGCTAGAGGAGAGTTTATGCTAGGAACTATAGTTGAGTGGGTATTTGACGGTTACGGTATAGGTACTATTGTTTTGCTCTTGAAAGTTTCGGTATATTATTTGTGCTCAGAAATGGATGCTGAGAGATGCACAGACTGCCAGGGTCGCGAAATTAGTTCGAAAGAGGTACCGCGGCCCTGGCATATGGGCAACTGAAGGAACACGGGTGGGTTTTAGTCAGTAAAAGTCTGACACGCCCTTCTGCTCCACCCATAGCGGGAGACGTCATTTGACGATTTCAACTTTAAAAAAAAAGAGATGCACAGAGAGCCAGAAATCATGTTAGTAAAGCTTAAATTACCCAGTTCCATATGTCTAGATCCGAAGACCAAAGTCTTTGACGTGGACCTGGGCCCGACACCTAGCAAGGCGCGGTGATGACAAGTGGAGTAAAGCTGTGACCGAATGGCCTCCAAGAAATCAAAATCATACGATAAGCTATTGCAGTAGCGACAAAGATACTAAGCTCACGTTCCCACGGACGTAATAAAATAGTAGCGGGTTTTTCTGCGCACTGCTTAGCGCCAAGAGTTGAAAATCGAATCATCATCATATCAGCCGAAAGACGTCCACTGCTGGACATAGGCCTCCCCCAAGCTCCGCTACTTCGACCGGTTTTGTGCCTCCCGCATCCAGCGGATTCCTGCGGCCTTCACAAGGTCATCGGTCCACCTTGTTGGAGGCCTTCCAACTCTACGTCTTCCCGTACGCGGTCGCCACTCCAGAACCTTTTGTCCCATCGGCCACCTTTTCTGCGAGCAATGTGCCTGGCCACTGCCACTTCAGTTTGGCAATTCTTCGGGCTATGTCGGTTACCTTGGTTCTCCTACAGATCTCTTCATTTCTGATTTGATCGCGTAGGGAAACTCCAAGCATAGCCCTCTCCATCGCCCTTTGGGTAATTTTCAGCCTTCTAATAAGGCCCATTGTGAGCGACCACGTTTCAGTTCCATAGGTTCATCACTGGCAACACACACTCGTCAAAGACTTTCGTCTTAAGCCACTGCGGTACGTGGGACGAGAAGATATTGCGTAGCTTCCCGAACGCTGCCCAGCCGAGAATCAAATAGTTAAACTCAATTAGTTTTTTGACTTGCTGAGATGCAGCCTGTTGGATTCTCAATGCTCTGTTCAACACCGAGAGTCGAAAATACAGTGTGCGAAAAATCCCGCCGTCAATCACCGGAACTTATGAGGAAAACCGCAAAACATAGGTAAGTGTTTAGGTAACCGATATTATGAGGATTGAGTAGGTAACATACTATGGAACGGCAATGAGAAGTAGGTACCCGATGAAGTTCATTCAACTTCTAAATACAGAAATTATAATCATTATGAGGATGGGTCATTCATGACCCAAAGAAATCAATCAATCAGTCTCGGCTTTCAGTCAAACCAGATGCAGCTGAATACCAGTATTTTAGAAGAGCGACTGCCTATCTGACTTCCACAACCCAGTTACTGAGTAACACGATAACCATAGGTAAGACTAGTAGACTTTCGGGCTTCTACTGACTGTCAAAATTCCAACTGTTGAGGTGGACGTGTTCCTGCGTAGAAACCGCGAATCGTCAAATGTAAGGTAGGATGCCCCCAAGTTAGGTGGAGCGACGATCTCCGCAGAGTGGCTGGCAGCTAGCAGCTGAATGAGAGTTGCCGAGAATCGAGCTGAATGACGTGCAAATGGAGAGGCCTATGTCTAGCAGTGGACTGCTGTAAGCTGATGATGACGATGACTTACAGCTTGCCAAGAAATGGTTAACCACACTAACTTTTTGAGATAATTACAGACCTCATAGTTACTGCACCAGTCGGGATCAGATCCCGAGAGATATTCTTCTTCTCAGCCCTTCTACGGCAATCAAAACCAGAAACCTTCAAGTAAGGTAATAGTGTCCAAGGTCTGTCTATTTATGGCCACTGTTAGTTAGAGAGATCATCATCTGTCTAGCCTACCTGTTTCTTTTCCTTGTTCCATGTTGGGGTCGGCTTCCAGTTTAATCGGAATGAGGTGCATGCGGCTGAATACCAATATTTTACATGGAGCGACTGCCTATTTGTCCTCCACCACCCAGTTACTAGTTCACGGAACCCGTTGGTAGTACTGGTTGTCAGACTTTCGGGCTTCTGACTGTCAAAGATCCACGATTGACAGCCGGACTCTCATGCTATATAGCAAAAGTGGCCAGTTTAGTTTAGCAGAGCCTGGCCAGTCAGTCCCATTGCCCTCTTTCTGACATCTTCTGTTAATATTTTAAACCGCGATTATAACATTTTTTGGTCGATACGAGAAAAGAAGTAAGTAGAATCCGTGAGTTCCTTCTTACGGTGCAGTTATCAGGGCAGGGATATAATGCAGAAGAGTAGGTTTATTTATACGTTAACAGATGGAATAAGCGAATGGGAAAGGTAGTTAGAAAAAAAACAACACATGCAATCCCCAAAAAATAAATAAATATGCAATTTAATTACAAAAACACAACCCTTTAAAATAACTATAAATATTATTATTTTAATCGCGTTCGCACAACCCTAGACCGCAGTCAAAGCCCACGGGATGTCACACGTCTGAAGCGAGTGAGAAGTGAGAAAAGGACAGCAACACTACCCCAGTAGGAGTGACAGAGGTAAACATACGTCTCCCGTGTCGCCTCCCGCCACGTACTTGGTAATTCTTTTTACTCAAATAGGTAAGGCGGGTTGTACAGTATTCCTTTTGTTATGGATTTTTGGCGGGATTTCATTATGTCGTTTGTTAATTGATTTCGAATTGAGTATTTTAAACACGATTTTTCTGTTTTATTTACGCTTTTAGAATTTTGATTTGAATATGATTGAAAGGGTGGTTTTAAAATGTTATTTTTAACTTTTGTAGGTATTTTTGGTGGTCTGTATTTTAATTACGGGTACTCAAAAGCCCGGGTATCGTGTCACCCAGTAACTGGATTGTGGAGGTCAGTCGTTCATGTAAAATACTGGTATTCACCTGCATTTGGTTGGAATACAAGCCGACCGTTCCGTGAAGTTCCGAGTGATGTCGGACGTAAAGAATAGCACCATCCCATTTCTTCTCGTGGGTGTCGTATAAGGCGACTATGGGACTTCCTAGAGAATGGGCAGCAGCGTTCTCTATGCATCTTACCGCCATACTGCAATCACCAACCCGTCTGCCAAGCGTGGCGATTACGGCCTTTGGAGGAGGTTTATGTCCACCTGTGGACGTCTTACGCTGACCTAAGTTGGAAAAAGGTTCGGCAGATGATGAATCGGTATTTTAAAATTCAGTTTGACTTCCACACATTCTATAAACCTACATGAGTTTAATTAACACAGAGATACCACACATAGACCGTATCACGGCACACCGCAGGTATTTTGCATTTCCGCCGGGCATTTGGTTTTGCATTTATCTACCGACCTGCACCAGACAGAGTGTGTAGGTGTGTCTGTGTGAAAATATAAATACTTAACTAGATGGCGCTTGTATCGCTCTTCTTTTTGGTTTCTTTTTTTTCTGTAAAGGTATAATATTATTTTTTTATATGAATGTTGAGTAGTAATGTGTGTGACTATCAATTTTCTTTTTTTAAATTTAATTCATTTGTAATATAAGTACACTAAGTAATTAGTCTAAAAATAGACGAGTTATTTTTATAAATATAGGTTAAGGTTACTGACCGATATTAATAATAATAATTTATTTATATGTCGGATCGTCAGGATTTACCCCGTTAGATTCAGACATTATGTGGGCAGCAGATGGGTTTCGTGCAATAAAAACTCACGGGGTGCGATACACTGGCTTTATTTAAAATAACAAATCACTATAATCACTGAGTACAACGAATCGAGTACAGTTCCGCGACGTCTTAACTCCACTGCGATCAGACTCTGAATGTCCTCCTCGCCGTCGGCTTAAAACATCACGACTCTGTAGAAGCACGCTGTAGGTGTGGGTAGAGCACTTGATATCACCAATGGCGCGCTTGCGATTCGTTTCATGTCTGTACTAATGACCGGATACGACACGGCCATTCTGCGATGCACACGTCCTCGTGTGTTGTTAATCTGGAAAACACAAAATTCCAGCACAGTTTCTGCTCGTCCAAACCTGACTCTCATGAAGACTGAAGAGACAGTTAAAAGAACTACTCTTTTAAATCTGTTTTATTTCACACGCAATTTACAAATAGCATTCAAATTGAAAATTAACTAGGCTAATCAACGAATCATAACTTTCGAGATTACCGAGACCAAGCACATCGATTCCACATTACATTAATCAAAGTAAACAAAACTCAGGTTTCTCATTCATGGTCAATAACACACACACTATTCCCCACGGGAATACCGAGTCAACCCTTGACTCTATGGTCTTCGCTACTAGGCAAAACCCGACTATACCACCCAGAGCTACCGCCTACCGCGTACCCACGGACTACTCATTGAGCAGATACCGATTTCCAACGGGCTACGGCTACGATACTCTGGTATAGTCCCCGACCCACTGAACCGAGAACCTGTTTACACACATTAAGGTGATGCCAATTCACCATCCATTTTGTTTAAAATCTCAAGTTGTACTTGGCCCTCGGGCATCTTCCGAACACGGTCATGAGTAGGGCATGCAAAACCGGAAAGTCATCAAAACGGTTTTGAACATCGTTTTTTTGGGACCAAAACCGAAAACCGGAGCTAGGTCCGGTTTTAGCAAAAAAAAAATCGAATGTAGTATAATTTAAAAAGAAACATCATTTTTTTTAAAATACCCACTAAGTCTACAAATAAAACAAATTGTATGATACATTTCTTTTTAATCCAAACCATAATAATTGTACAGATAACAATGAACTTATAATAGTATAAAGATTAATTAACTGAGATCAAATCAACAACAAGTTTTTGGTATCTTTGGTACCTATTAAGTCTGCTATCAAAAATAATATATTTTAAACATAGAAAACACAATCAGCATCTTCAAATATTAAACACAGCCACCCACAATTACCAAAAAAATCAACATTTTTGTAACTTTGAAGACGAACTACAAAATAACATTATTATAATATGATTCATATTGCACTAATAAAGAGATCAATAATCAACTATGTATACTAATTTAAATAAAGCATAAATCACTTGTTTTCAAGAGATCGCTGTTCTTGATAATGTGATCTCAAGAATATAAGTGCATCCAACATTCGATCAGACAGCGAACTTCTTATTTTGTTACAGAAATACCCAGCACTCGAAAAACCCTTTCACTCTCAACACTTGTTGGTAGAACACATAATAAATAATTATATGCTTCGGTGAGATACACACCCCGATGCCCTCCGCTTTCAGCCAGGTCGAAATCTGACCGATTTTTGGGGGTTCTCTTTCTCTTGCATTTGTGTAATTCCTTCTCTAGCTGCTCTTGAAGAGTTAGCTCTTCAGCGTCAGATGATGACGATTGCGAAGGTATGGACTGCTCGGTGAGAACTGCGGTGATGGTGTCTGTGTCCTCGGGTTTATATTTTAGCTGCTGCAACAAGTTGATAATAGTTTCAGTTATTTCAGCACCATTGGGTTTGGGAAATGTGTCATCATCATCTTGGGCGGAGAAGTCTTCCCAATCATGTAAATAGTGTAAAACACCTGCTAGAAGGAGACGTCTTTGCTTTATGCGACTTCTCAAATTAGTCGTTAGCTTGAGACTCAAAACGCTGTTTTGTTCGTCAAGCTTCTTAAACATAAATTTTAATGTTGTGTCAGCTGTGTGCAGCGTAGCATCACGTCGGCACAAGGACAGAACAGCAAGTTTGACAACATTCAAGCTGTTGTAAATTTCAGACAGAGTTCGAATTTCTTCTTCGGAAAAAGATATCTCAGTCTTCCAATCTATCAGGGCTTTGAGGACTGAGTTTTTAATTTTTTTAAACACTCCGATCATATTTGACATACTTGACCATCGTGTGCGGCAATCTAGTTGCAATTGTATGTCTTTTTTGTGTTCCGCCAAGACATAGACCCGTAATGCGTCAGCTTTTAGAGGGGATTTTCTTATAGATTTGACCAGTTTGCGAACTTTTGTGATTGTTTCCCTGTACAATTCTGGATGTGATCAGTTGACCTAAAAGAAAAAAAAAAGTTAGAATCGGGCGAAGTTTATTTAGTTTAGGATGTTTTTAAATTCCGTGCATTTTGGTGTGTTATTAGGTAGTACATTTTTTTCCATGCATTCAGTTTAGACATTTTTAAAGCCAGTACCGCACTGACCACGATGCCACGTCACGTCAACACGTCAAATAAAGCTAGAACCACACCATTAAAACGCCACTCGACGCGACAACACGCGTTTTCATTGGTTAAACGTTTTAAAATTACACTACTAGGAGAACTGTAGCCTAATGGTGCATGCATCATTTGACGTGTTGACGCGTGTCGTCGCATCGCGTGTCGGCCATGTGGCTCTGGCTTAAGGCATGCTGATTGGCGTCAGTTCATCTAGTTATGTCTTTTTAAACGCTAACCAATGAAAACGCGTGTCGCTGTCGTCGTCGTGGCGTCGGATTTTAATAGTGTGGTTCTAGCTAAAATTCCGCGCATTTCGGTGCGTTAACACTAGAGGTGACTAGACTAGTCTATGGTTAAAAAATATCGTCTGTCACTTTGGTTAATGTTTTTACTTTATTACTAATAAAGGAAATATTATAATAACGTAAACATTATTATTAATAGTAATAACGTAAACATTAACAAATTAAGATTTTTAGAGAAATTGATTTTTATATATATTAAATCTGTAAAAATCATTTTCTCTAAGACTTGGAAAAATTGGCACAAGAATTCTACTGTTACGTTATGGCGCAATTACACCTGTACCTTGATTCACGTAAATCAAACAAGACAAATATCGTTGACGTTTAATTGTCGTTCGGTCGTCCTATAAGTCCTACCCAAAATAGGTATTCACGTATTCTTTGAACGGGATTCGATAGAACGACAATCCAAACGGCTCAGAACAGAACCGAATCAAAGACTTTTGTCAGTTATAAAATTATCTATATAACACGAATAATAAAACACGTTTTAATTAAATCTTGCTTGCTGTCACTAGTGGTGAACCATAATGTAATATAATTCGGGCTAACGCAGCAACTACTGGATGTAATTGCGCCCTTCGTGTCGTTTCATCCACGAGCTCAACATAAATGTACATGAAAAGACACAAAATATAATAAATTAATAACTAAGTAAATACTCACATTTTGTCCTAGCGTCGCAGGCGAGGGCGGCGGACACGCACTTGCACTCCCGGTAAGGGTATTACTGCAACAACGCAGGCGCAGGCTGGCGGGTGCGGGGTGCGGGGGTAGTGGAGGGAGGCGTGTAAGTGGGTGGATGCAGGCTGTGTTCGGTTCGGATACATTTGATGCCTCAAAATTAATTATTTTTTGAGTGTTCGAAAAAATGTTGATAAAAATCAAAATGTTAATTGTTACTCAATAATGGGAAAACCGGAGCTGAGCTCCGGATTTGGCTCTCAAAACCGGTTTTCAAAAATCATTAAATTTTGGCCGATTTCCGGTTTTGCGCAAAACCGGAAAACCGGTTTTGCATGCCCTTGTCATGAGCGTATTTGTAAGTACGCTTGTTTACAAGAGATTTTAAAACATATCGATCGCCATCTAACACTTCAACAATTTGAAATGGCCCTCTATACTTCACGTCTAGCTTAGTTTGATTACGCTCCTCGTTCTCAATGAGCACGAATTCACCGACAGAGAACCTATTCACACTTGCCTTTGTACTATCAAAACGACTTTTATCATAACGCGCAGACTTCTCAATGCCTTCCGATGCTAATCTCCTAATGTCATCAAGGTCTATAATTTCGTCATTGTCATTAGCCATTAAATTAAGTGGACGTGCTACCTTACCTATAAAAAGTTCTAATGGACTAGCTTTTGTGACGCGATTAACCGTACAATTAAGAGCTAACTGTACTTCTCCTAGCGAGTCTTGCCAAGACCGGTCTTTATCAGTCTCTATCGCGGTTAACATTGACTTGAGTACACTCATTATCCTCTCTACCTGACCATTTGCACGAGATGAACCAGTCGCAATAAGGTGAAGATTGATATTTTTACCTTGGCAGAAGTCGCGAAACTCTTTGCTCGAAAAACACCGTCCCTGATCAGCGATTATTCGCACAGGAGAGCCAAAGAGTGCAGCGCTCTCCGACACTGCTTTGATGCTGCTCTTAGTGTCAATGTTTTTACTGTGAAATAGCAATACGTACTTGGTGAAAGCGTCGATCATTACGAACACGTACTCTTTGTTGTCACTTTTGCCACTCAGCTTTCCTGTAGCGTCTATGTGCACAGTATGCCATGGAATCGCTGCCTTGGGTATAGGGTGAAGTTCCGCCTGTACTTTACCTGAATGTGACTTTGCGATCTTGCATGTGATACAGTTGTCTACAAACCTTTTTACGTAGCGACTCATACCCTCGAACCAATAATGGTTGTACAGCTTCTCCAGTGTCTTCTCCCATCCTAGATGAATAATGGATTCGTGGATATTATTGATGACAGACCAACGCATAGCACGAGGAACGATAGGTAAACATTTCGTTCGACCATTACGTTGAACTTTACGGTAAAGTATAGCTGACCTAACCTCATATGTTTTAGCCACGTCGTCGTTGAGTTGACTTTGCTCCATATCAGAAATAATTTTCTTGATCTCGTCATCTCGCTGTTGCTCTGCCAGAAGCCAGTTGTCAGACAGTTCTGTAAGGTTTACTTGCTTCTGTTCAACTCTACAACCTTGTTGTTTTGGTGATAGAGGCAACAAGTTTCGAGAGAAGAAATCAGCGTGCGCCATTTGCTTACCTACGCGGTATTTTACGTCGAAATCGAACGACTGCAAGAATGCCCACTACCTGTGTACCCTCGGTGTCAGGTCGATTTTGTTTCGTGACGATTTCAGAGAATTACAGTCCGTTACTACTGTAAACTTTCGGCCATGCAGGTATTGTCTGAAATGTTTCACCGCGTTGACGACCGCCAGTGTTTCCAGCTCGTAGGAGTGGTATCGAGACTCTGCTGGTGTCGTTCGCTTGCTAAAATAGGCAATAGGATGTTGCTTACCGTTTACACCTTGGAACAAAATCGCGCCATAACCCTCTGAACTGGCATCAGTATGAAGCTCCACTGGATGCTGCGGGTCAAAGATCATGAGCACTGGATCACTGATTAGTATCTTGATTACCTTCTGTCTAACTTCTTCACAGCAGGGTGTCCACTCGAACGGTGACTTTCCAGAGGTCAATTTGTAGATCGGACCCATGAGGCGGGAAAAATTCGGTACAAACTGACGAAAGTAAGAAGCCAAACCTACAAATTGTCTTACCTGCGTAAGTGTTTGTGGTGAAGGTAAACATGACAAAGCTTCAATCTTTCGCTTGTTCGGTTTAATCTTACCTGCCTGAACCTCATAACCTAGGAACTCTATACGCGTTTTAAGAAAGGAGCATTTCTTTAGGTTCAGCGAGAACCCCGCTTTTGTTAACACCTCTAACACAGTGTGCAGTCTCTCTAGGCCCTGCTCTATAGAGTCGGAGATAATGGAGATGTCATCGACGTACACAACTACATACTGGTATGCAAGGTCACCTAGTGCATTGATGATTGCTCGTTGGAAAACAGATATGGCGTTACGTAAACCGAAAGGCATAGTTAAAAATTCAAATTGTCCATCAGGTGTAATGAACGCAGTGCGTTCAATAGATTGTCCTTGGACAGGAATTAAATGGAAACCACTTGCACAATCTAACTTTGTAAAGTAATTAGCACCATGGAGTCGTGAAATTTGGTCAGTAATCAATGGTAACGGATAGCGATCTGGCACTGTATTATTATTAAGCTCTCTATAATCTATGCACATACGGTCTGAACCGTCACATTTTTTAACCAAGAGGGCTGGACTAGCAAACGGCGAACTACTTGGTCTAATTATTTTAGCTTGTAACAATTCGTTTACTCTATCTCGCATGATTTGACGTTCGTCCGGAGACAGTCTGTAAGGGCGCCTTTGCACTGTACGGTTAGGGTCGATCAATCGTATCTCCAATGAACCAGTGCTAACACGTGTTGTTGGAAAACCGTTAATAAAAAAGTCGGAGAATGATTCTAAGATTTTTATAAGGTCACGTCTTTCATCTAACAGTAAATCAGTTTCAATGGTATCAAAATTATTATTTATTGCCGTAGTCTGAATGGCGTTACACACGTTTATAGTTCTATCTGTAGTCAAAATTAATTCAGTTGCAGTCATGTTCACACAAAGTCCGTTATTCAAAATCTCTCGCCCTAATAGAATGTTACTACGCAAGTACGTATCTGGCAAAACGTGGAATAGAATCTCCGTCGCAAACTCGTTGATATCTACTTGACACAGCAATTGCAAAGTACTATTAACATTTTCATTTCCTATACCCACTAAAGATACTACATCATTTACTCTCTTTCCTCTAAATTTACAAGCTATACTCTCTTTCATTAAAGAACACTCAGCGCCAGAATCAAAATCAAATTTGAAACACTCACCAAAATGTTTCAATATTCCTGATGGAGGCTCGACGATGCAAAGGTCGACTCGTTTCTCTGCCGGTACAGCAGCGCTGGATCCGCTCGCTGTGCAGCGACTGGCGATGTGGCCCGGCGTGCCGCACTTGAAGCACACCAGCGAGCTGCTGCTGGCTTGTTGTCGCTGCCCGGCGCCCGTAGCAGGCGGCACAGGCAACGGCTTCTTGACGTCGTTCTTCTTAGTCCGACAATCCGCTTGTTTGTGTCCTAGCTTGCCACATGCGTGACACTTGATTGGCGGTAGTGACGAAAACTTCAAACGTTTCTCGTTTCCGGTGTCAGTGCGCGTATCTGTAGGAGCTCTCCTCTTCAGGTAGGAGAAAGCTTGAAGCTCTTGCTGCAACTTATGACGCGTTGTAATCTCCGTGGTAAATGCGAGACGTTGTAAGCGTGTATCGATTTGCGCTAAGTGAGCAATAACAGTCGACGCTGCAATCTGCTCAACACTCATATCTTTCCAACGGTTCATCAAAAACGTCATAAGACGACTAGCATAGGCGGCATAGGTCTCATTATCCTTTGGTTTGTCATTGCTCAGGTTAATGAGGGTAGCCGCAGAAGTCTCGACACATACGAATCTGGCCTTGAAGAGTTCTTTAAACTGGTCCCACGTCATACCTGGATAGGTTATCTGCGACAGCCATGTAGATGCGGAGCCCCTCATCGCCTTACTAATTGTTAAAATAAGGTGGCTTCCTTCCACTACATTCCCGTCGAAACACAAGTCAGCGGTAGCGCACCATGATCGCGCATCGGACTCGGGTTTTTCAGGGTCAAATTCCGGCAACACTAACTTGCTATTCACTGGCTGAGTTTTAAGAGTTTGTATCAGCGCGAGCATTTGTTCGTTTTGAATTTCAAAAAGTAACCGCCACTGATTGTTATTGTCATTGTTCCCGCGTGTGATTTCATTAGCACGATTTGATCCCACGACTGATGTCGGATCGTCAGGATTTACCCCGTTAGATTCAGACATTATGTGGGCAGCAGATGGGTTTCGTGCAATAAAAACTCACGGGGTGCGATACACTGGCTTTATTTAAAATAACAAATCACTATAATCACTGAGTACAACGAATCGAGTACAGTTCCGCGACGTCTTAACTCCACTGCGATCAGACTCTGAATGTCCTCCTCGCCGTCGGCTTAAAACATCACGACTCTGTAGAAGCACGCTGTAGGTGTGGGTAGAGCACTTGATATCACCAATGGCGCGCTTGCGATTCGTTTCATGTCTGTACTAATGACCGGATACGACATATATGTGGTCCTCCATCGAGGCTAAACCGAGGGTTATGTCAGACTCACATTTTGTTCCTAAGGCCACGTACCCACGGACGTAAAAAAATCGTGCCGCGGCACTTCGATAAGGCAATTCGATGCGACGGGAAGGGTCAGGGGAGCAAAAATTTGATGCGGACGAAGTCGCGGGCAGAAGCTAGTGTTACCATAAGCAGAGAGGCTACAATATACGAAAAGAATCTACTTATCTTAGCTGTGTACTTCCAACGATATCAGGTAGTTAAAATTCTTCATCATTCATCAATTCACTTAATTATTTATTATAGGTACTCGCTTGGCCTAGGGTTCCCCATCCGTCCAGATTTGTCCGAAAATGTCTGGCTTTTTGGCCTCCCGTCCAACCTTTCCACTCAAGGAATTTTTTATTCGGAAATAAACACATAAATTAAATAGGTACTGAAAAAATAAAGAATAAAAGTGACTTTTCAAACTTCGAAATGGTCACCCTAGTTTGACGTCATGTTGTGATTCAATAAGCTCTCAAAGACGTAGGTATTTTAATAAAATTACGTTTAATAGAATCTATTTTTAATTATTTATATTATTTCCATGTTTTGTCTAAAAAGTTATCTGACTGGTTTATTAAAAGCTCGGAAGCTGAAGAGTGGGAGGTATTCGTATTCGTTTCCGGATATTAATAGTACCACCTACGCTATTTTCGTGGGAGTTATTATAAGAAGCTAAATGGCGGCTAAACATAGGACATTTTGCAAGGTATTTTTCAACTACTGAGTACATTATACAGGGTGGCAGGGACCGATGATCGATACGAAAACTGTAACCATGAATTCAGCACGTGGGTCTAGAATCTAGAAGTTTGTCGTCACGATGTTTTAAAATCTAGCACCAGCCTTGGTAACCTCCACAATCCAATGACTAAAGTTCGTTTTTAAACTGATATACTGATTTGACAGGTGTCATTAGAGTTTTTAACTTAAATTTGAACTCTAAATTTGAACTTTAAGAAAAATTGTTACTAACCCTATGGATTCCGGTCTAAAATAAAAATATTCTATTCTATTACAAGAATTGTCAAAAGATTTGAAATGTCGGATTAGTATTATGGGATTTAAAAAAAAAAACGATAAACCATACCAATTACTTAGTTTCTCAAATTGACACATTTCTCCTTCAACCTCCATAAAATTGCGTACATTTATATTCAACATCAAAACACCCAGGTGATCGATAAAATAAGATTAGCTGTGACCTCAAAACGGCCGAAGGAGCGTCCTGTGCGTCTAGTGTCCTTTCTGTAGGACTTTACACAGTACTCGTTTAATACGCAATGCGGAGTTTATTCTGAAAGGTTTTATTTGGCTTTGGTTTACTTTAAATAGAACGCTTTTTCTGTAAGTAACCTAGGTATTTTGATTGATTTTTAACAACATTTTATTAGCTTGACCTGTGTGTTTGTATGTAACTATGTTTGTAACCGACTACTTTGGAATTGATTTTGAACCACTTCAAACGGTCAGATTTCATTTAAAATTTGTAGACTTATCGAAGACAGATGACAATACAATAATTTCATTTTATGCCATTATTATTGCCAGGGTTACCAGGATAGCAAAAGAACTGTCTTCGATACGAACTACCCTGGCATACGACACAATATTCGAAACACCTAAGAAATCCATACATAGTATAAAACAAAGTTTTTTCCCGCGTTGTTCGCAGATCTTTTGAACTACGCAACAGATTATAATTCGGTTTCCATCAACAGACAAGAGAGAGAGATTCAAGAGGAAGGTTTATATGTATAATACTAATAATATAAAGCTGAAGAGTTTGTTTGTTTGTTTGATTGAACGCGCTAATCTCAGGAACTACTGGTCCGAATTGAACAATTATTTTTGTGTTGGGTAGCCTATCTATCGAGGTATATAATATCACGCTACAACCAAGAGGAGCGGAGCAGTAAAGAAAAATGTTGCAAAAACGGGGAAAATCGCATGGGTTGGCGATTCGACGCGACGGGAAGGGTCGGGGTAACAAGAAATTTAACGCGGACGAAGTCGCGGGCAAAAGCTAGTGTACAATACGCGGGCGATGACGCTGGCTAAAGCTAGTCTAGTCGAATGTTCGAAGAAACTCTTACCAAGGGGAATCATGTTACTAAATGACTGAGGTATATTAGATTGGCAGTCGCTTCATGTAAAATGCTGCTATTGTGCCTTTGGTTAGACTGGAAGCCGACCACAACATAGTCGAGAACAGGCATAAGGAATCATCATCATCATCACAGCCGTAAGACGTCCACTGCTGGATTTAGGCCTCCCCCAATTTGGGGGGCTTTGCCATAATCGCCACGCTTGGCAGGCGTGTTGGCGATCGCAGTATGGTGGTAAAATGCATAGAGAACGCTGCTGCCCATTCTCTAGTAAGTCCGTTAGTCGGCTTTTACGACACCCACGCGAAGAAATGGGGTGGTGTTATTCTTTACGTCCGGCATCACACGGTACGGCATAAGGAATAAAACTATATTATTCAAATTAGACGGAGAACCGACATAGCCCGAAGAATTGCTAAACTGAAGTGGCAGTGGGCAGGGCACATTGCTCGCAGAACAGATGGCCGATGGGGCCGAAAGGTTCTGGAGTGGCGACCGCGTACCGGAAGACGTAGAGTTGGAAGGCCTCCAACAAGGTGGACCGATGACCTTGTGAAGGCCGCAGGAATCCGCTGGATGCGAGAAGCACAAACCCGGTCGAATTGGTGGAGCTTGAGCCTATGTTCAGCAGTGGACGTTTTTCGGCTGAAATGATGATGATGAGGCGGAGAATCAGCACTTTTTGACGTCAAAGTTACATACAACAGTCCTACAAAACGCCCGCTTTTCGCCACTTCGTAGTGCTTCAGCTGAGAAGATGTGGCCTACCAAAGTCCCAACAGCAGAGCTGTCTGTTTCGTTAGAAAAATTTGATTCTATACAATAGTAGGTGTGCATATTACGAGACACAAAAAATTAAATTTAATTATTTTTGCTATAATATGTCAGCTAGCCATTGATTGATTGCTTATTATATGCGAAGAAACTGGTAACACCTTTGTCCTTGACCTTGAGCTGGCCTAGTGTAATAGGTACCTACGAAGATATAACTGGATATAAGACCTGATTTGAGCTAAAACCTGGTTTGGTTACGAATGACCTATTCACGCTCCACAGCTGGACAAAGGCCTGCCCCAGGCTGCGCCACAGCACTCTGTCCTCCGTCTCCCGCATCCAGTCTGTCCCAGCCACCTTATTAAGGTCGTCGGTCCATTAAGCTGGGGGGCGTCCCACACAACACTTAGTAATCAGAGCATAACTTGGCTCAGTTGATGGAATGTGGTGATCGGTGCCCATAGACACCGATAAAACACAGGAGTTCGCAGCTGTGTTGCCAGATTAAAATATGTAAATAGTTTAGCTATATGCTATTCAGTGGCGCAAAGGTTGTGTGTTTATGACCACACGATAGAAATTACTACTTACGACCGGAGCCGAATATAACCGATTCTCCCGCTTCAGCTCCGAGTATTCGTAATTCACCGTCACCGATCTACTAGAGTTGAGTAGGTATATCCGATTCCCTCTTCAGCGCCGAATTTACGTGATTTAGCTTCACTGATTGACTGGAGCCACATATACCTACCCTATTCAGCGTAACGACCCAAACCAAGGAAGTTGCAGTCAAACTTTAAAAAAATGTAAATAATTGAAAGAACTTCTTTTAATTACTTTTTTCATAAAAGATGTACCTGCTACCAACGTATTTCTGCTAGTCTAACCGAAAGTTTCAGTAGGTAGAGTATCAAAAACCTACCAACAAAACTTGTTTATACTTAATTTATAATTGCACAACTCTTCGACTGTTCAACAACCAATACCCGCCCTCCATTTTGTCATATAAATTGACATTTTCGTCCCCACCGAGAAATAACGACAGCATAGCCGTTATTTCTAAGTGTTGCCAAACTATAAGAACATATTCAATTGCCTGATTTGTCATAATGATAAATTAATAACACAACCCCAAAGGCTGTTACCATTCATGCAGTGTTGCCACGGCGGATAGGTATTGTAATTCGATATATAATATATAATGATATATAATATTACAAATATATATAATAATATATAATATTACAAAAACTAAATCAATGAAATCACGACATTCGGTAGATACTTATTTCAAGATTTTCATGGGACAGCAGTACATATTCATTGGTCCCTTTCATGGCCGGTAATTTGTATATTTAGCTACTTGTTAATAGGTAGAAGGTAATTTTGTGATTTAGTACATTAGATACATGTACTCTGTGCTACTAGTGCTCAATAAAAATGTCATCCCGCCCGTACCGGTAAGTACAATTTTCCCATAGCGCACACACAGAATGGAAACGAGAGTGCATCAGATTTGACCGTTTTGGAACTTCCAGATTAAATGAGTAAGTAAGTAAGTACGTACACTTTGCAAATGTTATCAAAACAAAGCTATGAATTATGTCTACCTACTAGTTTTAGCAGTCGATTATCCGGCAGCTGTATAAAGTTGATGGGCATTTTCACAAAAATGTATACCCCCTGATTTTTCAGTGTCCCTCAAATTTGATTAAATTTTATTCATGAAGTAGTTGCCAGAATTATTTATATTTGTCATCAAAGTGAATAAACGTATACAGTATTTTGTTGTTTTAACAAAAACTTTATGATAATCTCAAATTAATTCATTTTAATTAAAAATAACAATTGAAAAATGGGTGATTTTGCGCTGTCCCCTGCGTAGACTTACGAATACAATAACTTATATCTTAAATTTATTGTAAGAAAGACACCCTCTTTTAAGGTTTTTTTTTAGTCTAAGATAATCAAATATTGTGATACTAAGTAAAATATAAAAACCTATTAACAAAAAAATATTTAAAAAATTAAGAAAGTAAATCGAAAAAATTGTCCTTCCCGGAACATTCAGTTTTGTCACCCATTTTTCTAACAAAATATTTACTGTAGTTCGAATAGTTTTTCATTACTGACAATATCATAGTTGGCGCTATGCAATTAGTCAGGTTAGAAGCCGTCAGTATCAAAAAAGTGCTTAGAAAGAGGTCACGCGTGTTTGCAAGCCGCAGGGAACGAAATGTTGTCTCAGGTATGTGACCATATTTTGTCTTATTTCCTGTAGTATTTATCTTGTAGTTTTTAGTTAATTAGTTTTAAAATATTATGTTAACTAAGTTGAACAAAAGTTTTTATGAATTTAAGTATTGTGGCTATTTTTAAACAGTTTTTATTACTAGAGGATAATTAAATGTGACTTCCGTTGTGTGACTATTTGAGCGGTCACATACATGCTGAACGAAAAATCACAACATGCCTGAACACATAAAGCACAGTTTACATGGCAATTTTCTTGACCTATAAAATATTTTTCTAAGACGTTTTTGACTGAGTACCAAACCTCGGCAAATAGTAGATTTCAAAAGAATTATTATTGAAAAACAACTTGAAATATTTGATGTTGTATGTTTATTTGTTAAATTTTAATGTTACTTGTATGGGTGTACATTTTTATGTTCGTTTATTTGTAGGTTTCATTTTAGTAGTACTAAATTTTGTTTTAGGAATATCAAAATGCCTCTCACCGGGGCTGAAAAAACTAAACGTTCTGGGGAAAAACTCAAACGAGATCGCCCGGAAGAATATAAAGCTAAATGTAAAAAAAAAATTGAAAGAATGAAAATCAAAAAAAAAAGAAAATATCAGAAATAACGGAAGAAGAAGCAGAAAAGCAACGCAAAAAATGGAGAGAAGAAAAAAAAGAAGCAATATGCAGAAGAAAAAAAAGCAACTAGAACTAAGAAATGTAGATAATGAACCTTGTATAAAACTACGAAAGATAAAAATGAAACAAACATCAGGAAAAAATGTAAACAATTATTAAGAAAATGCAGGAATCTGTTGACGCAGGATAAAAAAAATTAAACTCAAAGAGAGGCTTACAAAAAACGATACCAACGTCTTAAACAACGTACTACGATAAAGATAGCGGACTTATAAAATGAATTGATGAAGCAAAAATCAAGTGAGGAAGTGCTTGAATTTACATTAAAAAAGACACATCACAGGGCAAAAGCACATAAAGAGAAACAATATTTAAAACAACTTGTGAAAAACACCACAAACAAAAAATATGTACGCAAAATGATGGGCTTAAAAGCAAAACACAGAAAAAAGAATAAGATCTAATTAAAATTATATCTGAAAGCTACAGATCTCAGTATGTAACTATAGGTTATCCGTTGTAGTTAGATATTTCAAGCCAACAATTGTTATGGTCTAAGGACCGGAATTGATTGTGTTGTTTAAGATTGCTTGCTATTATTAATGTTAATGATAAACGAATCACGAAGACTGATATAAGTGCTATAAAAAAGACTTAATAATCTTGATACTAAATAATTTACCTTTAATAATTAATAATAACAATGGGATACCTTAGGCAAGAACTGATTGTGATAATTTTGTTAAAACTTAAATAATGTTATACATATAATTATATGTATTAATTGTGCCTGCGTACTTTTTTTCGCCATGTAAACGCACCCTTTCCCTTTTTAGGTAGGGTTGTTTCGCCGGTTTCGCGACCACCTTCAGTAGGCGACCATTTGACGGACTAAGTTTCTTTAAATCAAGAAAATAGTATTTGTAGAGGTAACATACATAAAAAATAAATCTAACGTGCTTTATAAATAATTATGAAATAAGAATTTGCAAAGTTTGAAACAAATGGGTTCACCTAGAGCCGAAAAAATATTGCTTAACGCGCGTCTTGATTCCGTGGTGAGTGGACGTACCGTGAGTTGAAAAAAAACTAACACGGCGCGCGGCGCTCAAAGGTAAGTTTTAATACTTATTTCATGTTTTAGACACCAGTTACATGTTAAATTGTACAATTGATAAGTATGGGTTATAATTTAGTTGTATTTTGTTTTTTTTAAACTTATTAATAAGATAAAATCAAGTGGTCGGTAACCGAAAAGCTTATTTATCGAAAACGTTAGATAGCGACCACATGGTCGCAAACCGACGAGATCAGCATTATTTTGTTTTGATTAATATGATCCTAATGCTTCATACAGGACTGTTACAATTTTGAATGTAGTATTGTAAAAGTTTTTCTTTTTAGTTCTTTGGTAAGCGACCACCAGTTTCTTTGTAAGAAGTTTGTTTAATTTACCTACAAAATTGGGCGCTAAACAGGTGGTCGTAAACCAAAGTAAGCGAAATAAAGATATTGGTTTCCGGCCACCATAATTTAGTATGAGAGAAATAACGGCCGCCAACAGAAATAAGTATGAAAGTTCATTGAGTATGCGACCACGTCTGATTTTTTGAATTTCTTTGGTTATTGAAATGTCCGTTTCATAATTATTTGCTGTAGGTACCTAATCTGTCGAAAACTACATATTACTATTTTTCAGTTTAAAACATTTTTTTTTTTTTTCATAAAAAGCAAACTACTTTTTATATATATATATATTTTTAGATGGAGCTCCCAAATAATTTGGAGTCAACAAAAAAAAAGTTTTTGTTTAGATAACGAATCGAAAAATCACAGTGAAAATGCTATTGTAGATTTTATACAGTTTAATTATAATATTATAAGTGAAGAAGACACAGAACATGATTCCTATTAAATGCAAGACCTTTATTTGTTTTCTATGAATATTTAAAAGGAAAAAAACTAGATTCAGATACTGTTGCAGTTTCCGATGATTAATCTATCATAATTATGAATAAGAAAAGCGGAATATGGTTCCTAAAATATAAATTTATTTATTTTTTAATATTGATTTATGTTGATTATTTTTAAATGTTATACTACATATTAAGGATATTGTTTGACCAATGATTGTTGATTCTATTACAACTATGACTAAGTCTCTACAAAATGTAAGATTGTTATTTTTTTATTATAAGAAAACATTACACCAAATGATTACCACTTTTGTTTTTATTAAAAGGCGTATATTAAAATATTTTTAAAGCGATTATAATTGTTTTATTGGTATATTTTTCATATTATAATAGCGGTCGCAAACCAGCTCACTGGTGGTCATAAACTGATAAAAATGGTCGTAAACCGACGTTTTCGCTATATTTTCACTTTTTCAGCATTTTATAAATATTTTTGTATGAATGTATTTTATTTTATGTTTTTGTATCCAAACTACATTATATTTGGGACAAATTAACATTAACATATACTATTTTGCGTGTAAACAACATTTTTTTTTCCTCATCTTAACTGGGCAACCCAGCTAACTGGTCGCTAACCGGCGCAATCACCCTATTCAGTTACGTGACTGTCCCTATATTACGGAGCTGAATTTCTTGATTATTTGAGTAGATTTTACATTTAATGACCTTCAAATTACTCTCTCAAATGGAAAATGATTCTTTAGTATAATATTTGTAGCCTTTTCTCTAAAAAACATATCAAAACATTTGAAAATGTAGATAATTATGACAGTTGAAGTAACAGAAGTCACATACTGAACATATTATGTACTTTTAATATGCTAAGATATAAAAATTGGAAACGGTGAGTGTTTTTTTTAAATTACATGAGCATTTAAAAGTCATTAAATAAAAAATATCTAAAAATTCTTATAATTTACACCGTTTTCTCAGCTACTGAATATAGTCACACAACTGATTTAAATTTGCGAGACTTTCCGTTATGTTCTCATATTTTTTACAGTATTTTCGTTTTAAGCCCATAATATTTTATTTTTCCTTAAAGGATATTGAATTTCCGTTCTAAATAGACCAAAGACAGTTTAGAATATAATACTATCAAAAAAGCATTATTTTTCAAGGTGGGGGTACATTTTTGTGAAAATGCCCTGATACGAACGAGCGACCGATTCAATATTCATCAATTTGCAGACGGCATTTCAATGTAGTCTACATTCGATTTCCTGCTGTATTATTGGACTCCATTCTATCTAGATTTAATGCTTACAACTTGCTAGGATTAAACCTACTACTATAGCCTACGACTATAATAAAAACAATAAAAATAACGGTAAATAAGGTACATTATTTAATCATTTTACTACAAAAACAAACAATTATTGTGATTTGTGCATGTACAACATAATTTAAATAATAAATAACTTACCAGGACGGTACTGAAGTCACAATAAACACATAACATTCACTTTATCATAAATAGAGTAAATTATTTGAAATGAATTCCCGAATTACCGATAGGAAATCATAACAGCAATACAAAGTGACCGATTGTATTGTGACTATGATTTGATAAAGTGACATCTTGTGAATAAGTTTTGTAACAGTTTAAAGTGCATCAAGTTTCTGAAACTGGAAATGAGATGGCATTGTTTAGTTTACTAAATTCAGGACTAGATGTCGCTAGTAGGTCGTAATTGTAACTCACAATTTGGTTGGTAGTTTAGTTCTGCTACTCGATAATAGATGGCCAACGACAAATTTGTTGACAAAAAAACACGCAAGGTGTTAAAATTAAAATGGAATTATTTTATTAATATGCTTGCGTTTACCCGTTATTTTATATTGGGGTTAAACATAGGTACAAGCTGCTACAAGCAATTTCATAGTATTAACAAAATAAACTTAACATCTGTTCGAAAGGTGTGCCACCTGTAGCAAACTCACCTGGTGTAAACATCAAATCAAGTTGCGTTTAATTAATTCACAGAACATGACAAGCAGCTTTAACTATTAAGTAGGTATTATTTATAATCAGAGCTACCTACCTGTTAAAATTGTCTTTTTTCTTGCATCGTTGATTTTTTTAGAACCTACTTAATTGCAAATATTGAATAAATTCCTGTCCAGGATTAATAAATAATAATAACAATCGTACAAGACACCACAGCTAAACATGGGACTGATTAATTGAATATTAAATTCTATAGTTGTGAATTTTATCCTAAAAAGGCATCATTGGTTTCCCTTCCGGAAAGAAAATTAAGTATAAACAATCTTCGCTACCACCATCTATGATCAAGTAGTCGGAACTAAAAATGACGTCACAGCAACGTCGACCAACCGGTTCGGACAAGTTGCACGGTACCGTTGGGTTCGACGACCTCCAAGAGATTTGTTTACGCGGGAAGTCGGAACAACTGACTATTCGAAAGATTGTGAATTTTGGTGGGATTTTTTTAAATTCACACGTAGTTAAAAGGCTTATAAAAATAAAAATTTACTTTGTAACGTTAGTTTTTAAGTTTTAAAGCGATAAGAGTTCAAAAAACTTCAGGTAACGGACGAAAACTGTTACTATAAAGCTGTCCTTGGTGTTATGTGCAGTTACGTAGGTAATTAAAAAGATGGTCTTTGCGAATTGGCTTGCTTGAGTCTTGATTTTTCTTCTTTTCCTTTTAGTTTAATAGGGTCAAACTTACGACTCAATGGGTTCCGCTTTATGACATCGCTGCAGGCCCAGACGGAGATGGCGGGATAAGCTGGACTCTTTTGCTAAAGATTGGTTCGTGGCAGCTTCGGACAGAGAGACGTGGAAAAAGAGTAGCCCAGCAGAGGGACATCATAGGCAAATAAAAAAATTAAAAAAATAGGTTGCTAATGCGGTGTGGTGTGAAAATTATGTCAAATGATTATTATTATACATTGTTCTCAGTAGCAGCCTGGTTTGTGCCCGGTTGATGGCAATAGGCTCGCCCCCCATTACATGGGACTTCAACATAACTGGCGAACTGCCTAGTCCTTCGTGGATCATAGGAGTGATGTTATGATATTATACTATCACTAGCTTCTATCCGCGACTTCGTCCGCGTTAAATTTCTTGTTCCTCCGACCTTTCCCGTCGCGTCGACTCGCCTACCCGTGTGATTTTTCCCGTTTTTGCAACATTTTTCATTACTGCTCCGCTCCTCTTGGTTGTAGCGTGATGTTATATAGCCTATAGCCTTCCTCGATAAATAGGCTTCCCAACACAAAAAGATTTTTTCAAATCAGAGCAGTAGTTCCTGGGACTAGCGCGTTCAATCAAACAAACATACAAACAAACTCTTCAGCTGTATATAATAATACTAGCTTTTGCCCGCGGCTTCGCCCGCGTGGATGTCGGTAATTAACGCAGGAGGACGTACTACCGCGGTAAGATGTGTTAATTCAGGTTATATTATAGGTAATAGCTGTTACCCGCGACTTCGTCCGCATGGTATTTAACAAAAAGTTTTTCATAAAAACTATCTTTGAAAACTACGCTGACATACGTCACAAACTACGCTGAAATACGTCTCAAAATTCAGCGTGTTTTTAGTTTTTTTAAACTATTATTTATTTTTTCTAAAATAAAAGTAGCCTAAGTTACTCCTTGTTACATCAGCTATCTGCCAGTGAAAGTTCCGTCAAAATCGGTCCAGCCATTTCATAGATTAGCCGGAACAAACAGACAGACAGACAAAAATTGTAAAAAAATGTTGTTTTGGTATATGTACCGTGTATACATCCATATACAGTTAGTAAAAAGTGGTTATCTTAATATTAAAAACAGACACTCCAATTTTATTTATTTGTATAGATGTATCCTACTAATATTATAAATGCGAAAGTTTGTGAGGATGGATGTATGTGTATGTGTATGTTTGTTACCCTTTCACGAAAAAACTACTAGACGGATTTGGATGAAATTTGGCACACAGATAGTTCATAACCTGGATTAACATATATGGTACTTTTATCCCGGTAGTACGTTCCCGTGGGATATTTTCCGACCTCCACGCGGGCGAAGCCGCTGGCAAAAGCTAGTAGATTATATTATATTATATAAAGCTGAAGAGTTTGTTTGTTTGTTTATTATTATAGATTATTATTTCACTTCCCTACTCTATGGCCTATACTAGACTTTCCGAAAAATATCATTCGACCTCATCTAGTTTAAAAAAAAAATCATTGACATGTAAAAACTTACTGTGTTTGTACAAACCAACTTACAGAAAAAAAAACATTTATCACATACTTTTTTAAAATATCTGCAAATGAAATGAAGACGTGCCGCTACGATGCAGTATGCGCATGCGCAGTATTTACTGACAAATGCGTGCACTGACTGGAAAGGTCCACTCAAATCTGTTGGTGTTTTTCTTAAAAGACCGTTTCAGGCACTAATCTAAGTACATGGTCCGGACATGGTCTGACAAAGATTATGTCAGGATTTTAAAAGAGACGGAGACCTTTTTTTTTTTTGGATGTGAAATCATCAAATGAGCGGGAATGAGTGTGAGACTTTTACTGAAAAACCCACCCGTGTTCCTTCAGTTGCCCATGTGCCAGGGTCACGGTATCTCTTTCGAACAATCTCGCGACCCTGGCGACTGAGACCTCTGAGTTTGTTTCGGTCACAGTAGAGTAGTTCTCTAGTTATTATAGGAAATACCAACTCATCTAGTTTTTATACCAAAATTTATTTTTACGTGTACAAGTGTTTGCACAAATCTAGGTAAGAAAAATCATTTAAGTATCAGTGCATCAAATGGTGCTGAAGGCAAAGAATAGTACCATCCCATTTCTTCACATGGGTGTCGTAAGAGGCGACTAAAGAACTTACGAGAGAATGTGCACCAGCGTTCTCTACGCATTTTAACACAATACTGCGATTGCCAACCCGCCTGTTAAGGGTGGCGATTATGGTAAGCCCCCCAAATTGTAGGAGGCCTATGTTCAGCTATGGACGTCTTTCGGCTGAAATGACGATGATGATGCATCTGCATCTGCCTAGGCTTTTCCTAACTATTTTGGGGTCGGTTTCCAGTGCAATCGGAACAATAATAAAATGACTTGGGACAATACTACAACAACTACAATACTATACTAATATTATAAAGCTGAAGAGTTTGTTTGTTTGATTGATTGAATGCGGTAATCTCAAAAACTACTGGTCCGAACTGAAAAAATATTTTTGTGTTGGGTAGCCTATTTATTGAGGAACGCTATAGGCGATATATATCATCACGCTACGTTGAAAAGGAGCGGAGCAGCAACGAAAACTGGCAGGCAATTCGATGCGACGGGAAGGGTCAGGGGAGCAAAAGTTTGACGCGGACGAAGTCGCGGGCAGAAGCTAGTAATTAATAGGCTGGTATTATTTTCTATCTATCGTCAAAAAGCTGAAGAGTTTTTTTGAACGCGCTAATCTCAGAAACTGTCAGTCAGATTTGAAAAAATCTTTTTGCATTTGAAAGCCAAATTAAAGAGGAACGTTATAGGCGACTTAATATCACGCTAAACTCTAAGCAACAAAGTTAAATGAAAAAAAAAAAGTTGGAAAGAACGCTCAGCGAAAACGAATTAAAAGCGATAAGGGGGCGTCCATTAATTACGTGAGGCATTTTTGGAAATTTTTAACCCCCCTCCCTTGGTGAGATATCGTAAGATTTTTCTCAACTTCCCCCCCCCCCCCCCTAATCTAACGCGAGATTCTTCAAAACTTCTATTTGGGCCGTAAACGTGTTAAATTATTGAAAAAAAAAAAAACAAAAATACAACCTGTTATATTACTTTTATTGAAGACTAGCAAACACTAGTATTTGTGAATATTACCGTTATTTAAAATCACAATCATAAAATTAAATAATGAATATCAAACAAAAATTAAGAAAAGATTTATTCTAATTCAGTCCATGAATTTAACTCAAGAATTTATTCTCTTGACTCAAGAAAATCATTTTCTTCAAAATGGTATTCTTGGTTCAAGATTTTGGCTCTTGAGTCAAGTAAATTTTTTTATCACTGTACTGTAGTCTCAGATTTGGCCATATTTTTATGTAGAAATAATTTTTCACGCAATTTTACACCGTTTTCTGCGAGAAAAATAATTATGTGATATTTGCCAAGACCCCCCCTCCCCCCTGAGTTTTGGAAAGGTTTTTATGTTCTTTTTATTTTCTTTATATCCTGTGCGTGTCTCAAATAAATTATTTTTCTTTCTTTTCTTCTTTCTTTCTTTATTTAGCTTGATCCACTCCCCCCTAGAACACCTCACGTAATTAATAGACACCCCCTAAGATGCCACGGGGTGGGTCAGGGTATGTAGAAATTTCACGCAGACGAAGTTGCAAGCAGAAGTTAGTCATCATCAGCAGCCTATAATGTTCCCACTGCTGGGACACAGGCCTTCACTCGGTTAGAGACAATTTGTAAAAAAAATTCAATGTCTAGATGTAAAATTGCAAAATATGTGACGTCACACTAGGGACCTAATAATACAAACCTAGTAATTTATGGATGATCCCTAACTAGGTTGTGGAGGTCAGATAGGCAGTTGGTCTAAGTAAAATACTCGTAATTATCTGCATCTGGTTAGAAGATCATTTATTTTAACGGGAAGTTTCAATAGCAATAAATGTTTTTCTCGTACAATATCATAGCCTTTTTAGAACACAAAGCTTACGGGCCACATACGCCTAGAAGAGACCGAACACGGAACCAGCGTCAATCTGTAGGTCATTCCATACGGGACCTAAGTAAGAACCGGCATTCCACACTCGCCTACTTAAAGTCAATATTTTATATTAATTACTAACTTCTGCATTTCTGCTTCTACTTTGTGTAAATTATTTCATCACCACTGCTCTCAAAACGGTGAAGGAAAACATCGTAAGGAAACCGGCATGTTATAGAACCAAAAGTTCGAAGACATGTGACATGTACCAACCCGCACTGGGCCCGCGTGGTGGATTATGGCCCACACCCTCTCACCGAGAGGAGGCCTGTTTCCCAGCAGTGGGAAAATTATACGTGCTACTAGACCAACGAGGCAGTCCAACAATTTAATCAAAGGCTTTAAAATTGTTTCCCCTGTACACTTAAGTTATAAAAATGTTTAGCTATATTGTACCATATAAATACTTGATTGGTTCACAAATTACATAAATAATTTATAACCTTATTCCGGTGACTTCATACAGTTGAATTTTGGAAATACTGCGAATCAGATATTCCCAAACTACCATCAATATAGAAATCAACAACCCTTTTTTTGTGGGTGGGAAATCATCAAATGACGTCTCTCGGTCTGGGTGGAGCAGAAGGGCGTTTCAGACTTTTACTGACTAAAACCCACCCGTGTTCCTTCAGTTACCTATATGCCAGGGCCACGGTAACTCTTTCGAACAGATCTCGCGGTTCTGGCAGGCATCGTTCCTAGCAGATCCCTTCAGTACTGGTGACGTCTCTTCGAGGCGCGCGTGGAACACAACGCGCCGTTGACCCGAGCCTGGTTCTCGCGCCTACGGTGGCCGGGAGTCTGCAATGAACTCCCGAAGCCCGGGGCGTCTCCTCCTGCGGCAGCTAGGGGCGTGAGGGCGTAGAGACTGCCTCTCCCTCACGCGCTCTGCCTCCTCCTTCGTGAGCATTATTGCTTCGCAGAAGGAGGTGACGGCTTCCCATGCCCTCTCGTTTATTACCATGGCTCGTTCCAGGGCCGGACGCGAGAGGTCAACGCCGCCGATCGCCAAACGAGGACGCGGCGGTGCTCCGCCCAGGCAGGGCACACCTCCACCGTATGCTCCACCGTGTCCTCCAGACGATCCTCGCAAAGGAAACACCCGGGCGTTTCCCCCCGCTTTATCCTGAACAGGAACCCCCCAACGACTATCGTCATCATCATCATCATTCCAGCAGTAAGACGTCCACTGCTGGACATAGGTCTTCTCAAATTTGGGGGGTTTGCCATAATCACCAGGCTTGGCAAGCGGATGGGCGATCGCAGTATGTTGGTAAAATACTCGTGCTGGGAGACGAAATGGTTAGTTTTCGGTAGCTCATTTCAATCCTATACATTTTTGAGATTTTTGTCATTGTTATGGCTGATGGAATGGCACTTTGTCCAGGCCCCCAGCATACCTTCATTAATCTATACTTATATTGTTGACTAGCTTCTGCCCGCGACTTCGTCCGCGTCAAATTTTTTCCCCCCCTGACCCTACCCGTCGCATCAAATTGCCTGCCAGTTTTCGACCATTTTTCGTTGCTGCTTCGCTCTTTTTGATCTTAGCGTGATGCTATATAGCCTATAGCCTTCCTTAATAAATAGGCTACCCTACACAAAAAATAATTTTTCGATTCGGACCAGTAGTTCCTGAGATTAGCGCATTCAACCAAACAAACAAACAAACTCTTCAGCTTTATAACATTAGTATAGATAGATTTAATAAAGCTGAACAGTTTGTTTGTTTAAACGTGCTAATCTCTGAAACTGCGAGACGGATTTGAAAAATTCTTTTTGTATACAGAATTTCCCAAAAATCAACGTCAAGCCGAAAACGGTTGATAGGCCATGTGGTGACAGTTATCAGAAAAATAATTAAAAAAAAACTAAGTTTAGCATTTTTTTTTTTCAGTACAGTCAGTTAAAGTTGGGCGATGTAATAATTTTTAGTACATGGTGGAGCAAAAAAGTGATGTTTTCTTTGAAACTGAGGTAGTTGTGTTTTAATTTTGGATTGTAGTTTACAGAAGGGTTATTCAGGGTTACATAACTCACAAAAAAAATATGAAAAGTAAAGATTTGTAGTCACAATAATTTGAAAAGTACTTAACTTAGATTTTTTTAAATTATTTTTCTGATAACTGTCACCACCTGGCCTATCAACCGTTTTCGGCTTGACGTTGATTTTTAGGACAACCTGTATAACAGCCACATTTATGAGGAAGGCTATAGGGTACTTAATATCACGCTAAGACACTTAGGAGCCGAGCAAAAAGAAGAAAAATCAGGAAGAAAGCTCAGCAACAAGGAAGAAATAGGCACGGGCGATGCGATCCGACGGGGTGGGTCAGGGGAACAAGAAATTTGTTTCGGACAGAGTCGCGGGCTGAAGCTAGTCCATCACCATTTTGACTGGCCTGTTAGTCTAGTGGTTAGTGACCCTGACTGCTGAGACTGAGGTCGTGGGTTCGATTCCCACCCAGGACAAATCTTTGTGTGATGAGCACGATCATTTGTTCTGTGTCTGGGTGTAATTTATCTATAATATGTATGTATTTAGAAATATATAAGTATGTTTATCAGTTGTCTGGTTGCCATAGTACATGGCAGTGGCTCTGCCTAGTTTGGGATCAGATAACGGTGTGTTGGTTGTCCTAAGACATTTATTTATTTATTTTATTTATTTATCATGAAAGAAAGAAAGAAAAAAAATGTGTTTAGTGGCATTATATCTTTAAAATAAAACTATAAAAAAAGCAGAAAACAAAACGATTATAATAATACGACTACGAAGAGGGCCTCAGCTCAGCATAATGACTACACAAGGTGTACAAACCTGACGCTGATTTTCAGCTGCAACCCACGAGTGCCGCTAGAATAATAAATACAAAGAGTGTGTCCGTAATAATAAAATAAGCAAGTCAAAAATTAAATAAGATATTGTGGCGTACATGTGTTGTCTGTCAATTAATGAAAAATTTGCGTACTACATTCAATCACGTTTACTGGCTTCCATTTCCCATTGAGCGAACGGGACATTTCTTTTTAGGGTTCCGTTGCCAAATGGCAAAAAACGGAACCCTTATAGATTCGTCATGTCTGTCTGTCTGTCTGCCCGAGTATGTCACAGCCACTTTTTCCGAAACTACTTATAGTTTATTAGTTAGTTTATGTATGGGGAAGCTTAAGAGCTATGCTGTTGAAACTTGGTAAGTAGATGTATTCTGTGAACCGCATTAAGATTTTCACTCAAAAATAGAAAAAAAAAAAACAATAATATTTGGGGTTCCCCATACCTACATAGAACTGAAACTCAAAAAAAATTTTCATCAAACCCATACGTGATAAGTAGGGAATGCAATCTCGTCTCGCCGAGATCCCGATCTCGCGAGATCCCGGCCATATTTTACGAGATTGTATCTCGTCAAATTTCGTACGAGATCTCGCGAGATAACGAGATCTGAGCGCCGCACATGTTTGACATCAGTATTGCTATATTTAAGGAACTTTACCCAATACGAAAATGATTTGGAAGAGTATGCGCAAGATGAAACATTCATTATTTCCCCGAAGACCACTATCCGTAAAGAAATTAAAAAACTTATAGAAAGATTGCACTGCAAAACACAGTACAATTCAATACAATCACAGACGCAGGATGTCGATGTTGTTGCACCGGTTAGACAAGAGGACGATGAAGGCTTCGATATTGAAGACACTACAATGCCTCTTTCTGCCATCTCCGCGGAAAAAAATATCACACTTCATGAAAAGCTGCAAAAATCGCTGAAAGCACTGAAACAGCCCACTGCTCGCTCAACAAATTCTACAACAAATACTTTAGACATTTTAATAAAAAAAGAAATGAATTTGTACGAAGCTGGTGGAGTAAGAGGGGAACTTTTAAACTTCGTACATAACTGCCTCTCAACTGTGGTTCCCACAAGTGTTGAGGCAGAACGAGCTTCAGCAGCAGGGTATTTGGCATGCAAAATCAGAAGTCGTCTGTCAGATGATACTCTCGACATGATGTGTTTTTTGAGAAGCCATTTTCAGACAAACTAACTTGCCTTTCCGTACCTTGATAACTTCATCTGACTTCTACTTTATACTTCTTTTATTTGATTAATACGATCTCACAACATTTATTTAAGAAGTTGAACTTGTGAAGTTAAGTTTTTGTTTTGTTGTATTTATTTACCATAAGTAATGTTCGTATTACTCTTAATTATTGAAACTAAAGTAATAATTTACAAAAGACAATTATTGTTTAATATAGATAATTATTGTTTTGTTACCAATATTGTAAGAATTTGAACTGATTAGCTACAGTAGGTATAATAATTATAGACATAAACAAATGTTATTAGAGTTAGAGACAAAATAATAAGTACTCTGTTGATTTTTAAAATAAAACTTACATTATTTTTACAACTAAGCAACGCAGTTTCTATTTAATTACATATCATGTCAATTACTAGTTCTTAAAACAAGCATTTGCATATGTTTTAATTGCGATTCTCCCAATCTCGCGAGATCCCGTAATTTGCGAGATCTCGCGAGACTGGGTTTTGAGTCTCGCGAGATCTCGCTAGGCGGAAATCTCGTACGAGATTGCATTCCCTAGTGATAAGTCTTCAAAAATAATATTGAGGTTTCTAACAAAATTTTTTTTCTAAACTGAATAGTTTGCACGAGAGACACTTCCAAAGTGGTAAAATGTGTGTCCCCCCCGTAACTTCTAAAATAAAGGAATGATGATGATGATGACTAAAAAAAATATATGATGTACATTACCATGTAAACTTCCACCGAAAATTGGTTTGAACGAGATCTAGTAACTAGTTTTTTTTTAATACGTCATAAATCGTAAACCACAATTTACCTTTCATTCAGTCAACTCAAATTTTTTTTTTGTTTAAACATTTAATTTCATAAACATAAGCCTAATGCATAAACCGTGAATACCTGCAGGTTTGTACGGAACCCTCGGTGCGCGAGTCCGACTTGCACTTGGCCAGTTTTTTTTTATTTTGACATGATCAGCCAAAACTAATCTTTACATTATAACGACCAATATGTATACAGTTAACAATTTTAAAAGGGCAATAAAAAGTTTACGAGCTAGCAGAGAAGTATGATTAATTACTTGTATGTTGGTCTACTGCATCGATACTAATATTATAAAGCTGAAGAGTTTGTTTGTTTGTTTGGTTGAACGCGGTAATCTCAGGAACTCTTGGCCTGAATTGAAAAAATCTTTTTGTGTTGGGTAGCCTATTTATTGAGAAAGGCTAAAGGTATAGCCTTTAGCCTTCCTCAATAATAAAATCACGCTACAATCAAAAGGAGCGGAGCACTAACGAAAAATGGACGAAAACTGGCAGGCAATTCGATGCGACGGGAAGGGTCAGGGGAGCTAAGATTTGACGCGGACGAAGTCGCGGCCAGAAGCTAGTTAAAAACTAAAATGGAGGTGGACAGGCCACATGATGAGGAGCAAAAAGGAGAAATGGTTTACGGACGGACGTAACCGACTGGTGTCTAAGCCAATATAAAAGAAAGGAAGGGAGACAGCGTCGTAAATGGGAGGACGACATCAAAAGCATAGCTGGCATTACGTGGAGAAGGAAGACACGTGGTCGAACCGTGCCAAGCTTTAGGGGAGGCTTATGCTGGGAAGTAACACAATCTTCGCGAAACTGGTGTCCAATTATATAACTTAGCATGTAAGAAACGTATATGTAAGATTGTTGAATAAAGGTTAATAATAAATAAAATGTTGATCTAGCTGGTAGCACAGATAACGGGATACGGCAGTAGTCAATTAATCAATCATTTCAGCCGATCGCTGTCGTGTTCTTGAGTGGAGATCGCGAATCGGCAAACGTAAGGTAGGACGCCCTCAGGCTAGGTGGAGCGACGATCTTCGCAGGGTGGCTGGTAGCAGCTGGATGAGAGTTGCCGAGATTTGAGTTGAATGGCATGCGATTGGAGAGGCCTATGTTCAGCTGTGAGACCCACCCCGACTGTGAACAGTGGCGGTAGGTCGTTGGTTCGAACCTGCCTGGGTTTACTTTGTGTAAATACTGCTCTCAAAACAGAGAAGGAAAACATCGTGAGGAAACAGGACTTGTCCTAGAACCAAAAATACGAAAACAAATCTGCATTGGGCCCACGTTTTTGAACTGCCAAAATTAAAACCATTCCCACTGTTAATGTATTACGAAACTACCTCGTGGAACTCGTCTGCTCCACCGGCCATCAGTCCTAAGACAAACATGGCCAGTCTACTGCCACTTCAGCTTGTTTACTGTGCAAGCTACGTCGGTTATTTTCCAGATTTAATCCTCTAGACCGTATTTCGGTCATGGTGGCAAATCTCAACGGATGCTAGCCATCGGCGCTGGAGATATTATAGAGCAAAAGTGTGTGCGCAGACACAGGTGCACTCACTCTTCCCTCACTCTCATAGTCCGATAGGACGGCAATCCGACACGACCGGAGAGAGATCAGGCGCAGAACCAACGCTTAACGTGCTTTTCGGAGGAGACGCCCTAGGCGTCGGGAGTCCATTGCGGACTTCCGGCCACCGTAGGCGCGGGCTTGCGGGCTACGAGCAATGGGTAGCTCACTGCCCGGTAACGACCAGGCCGTGGTTGACGGAGATGTTAGCAAAATCGGTCCGCTAGGACCGATGCCTGCCAGAGTCGTAGATTAGTTCAAAAGAGTTACCTCAGAGGAAGGTAGCTCATCGTCAGTGTCCAAACTACGGGCTGTTACTAAGAAATTCTTAATGGAGGAACCTAAAAATAATTTTTCAGATAAATACTACGGCTATGGTAAATCCCATCATAGTGTAAATGATTTAGAATTCAATCAACACAATCCTCTAATACATAATTCTTTTAATGGTTTTCTGTCAATCGTTCTAACTGTACTTGCACAAAATGACTGCAGTTTTATTTAATATCCAACATCTTGAATATCAGAATATTTAACGATTATGAGAACATCGACTTCCGAATGCCTCTCGTAAAATGACTAATACTTTTATAAAGCTTAGAAATATTAAAATCACACGGAACTTTTGTAACAGGTGAAGGTTTATGAAAGTGAGAAAAATTAAAATTACTTTTTGTAATAAACGATGAGGTAAGGCATGACAGTAAATGAAGAAAAGCATCGTGAAGAAACCAGCATGCATGCATTCGTAAAACTAAAAAATGAATTTAATTGTGACCCGCAACGGGGCCCGCATGGGGGAGTAATGCCCACTCCCTATCAAAGAGAGCTATGCGGGGGAGTAGGCCATAATCCACTACGATTGTACTTCCCTATGGTGCCCAGTGCCCCAGCAGTCCCCCCAAAGTTCCCGGGTTTCAGTTTTATAAGGTGATAACGTTATACAACTAAAACCCGGGAACTTTTCCCTTCATCATCATCATCATCATTTCAGCCGTAAGACGTCCACTGCTGGACTTAGGCCTCCCCCAATTTGGGGGGCTTTGCCATAATCGCCACGCTTGGCAGACGGGTTGGCGATCGCAGTATGGTGGTAAAATGCATAGAGAGCGCTGCTGCCCATTCTCTAGTAAGTCCTTTAGTCGCCTTTTACGACACCCACGGGAAGACATGGGGTGGTGTTATTCTTTACGTCCGGCACCACACGGTACGTGGTACGTTTCCCTTACGTGGACACAATCTATAAAGAAGAATAGAACCTTTGGTAATGGTAAGCTGTTATAACCCAGGGGGTCCACTTGATGTTTTTTTTAGCTAGCCAACACTGTCCCACTTCTGAGCAAAGGCCTCCCCCAAATCCCTCCAGGCATCTTTTTCCAGGGCCCGGGCGTCGGGAGTCGATTGTAGGCGCGGGCTTGTGGGCGGCGAGCAATGGGTAGCTCGCCGCCCGGTAAGGACCAGCAGGCCCGTGTTGACGGCGCATAGTGTTCCACGCGCACCTCAAAGAGATGTCAGCAGCACTGAAGGCGTCTGCTAGGACCGATGTCTACCAGGGTCGCGATATTGTTCAAATGAGATTCCGTGGCCCTGGCATATGGGTTACTGAAGGAACACGGGTAGGTTTTAGTCAGTAAAAGTCTGACACGCCCTGCCGCTCCACCCAGAGCGAGGAGATGTCATTTGACGATATCCCATCCAAAAAATAAATAATAGTTTAAAAAAACTAAAAAACACGCTTCCATGGAAAACCAAACTTAAAAGTACAAAATAATGGAAAAAAAGCGTGGGGTGCTTTTAAGGTATTTTTTATTGATATCAGGCACCCCACGCTTTTTTTCCATTATTTTGTACTTTTAAGTTTGGTTTTCCATGGAAGCGTGTTTTTTAGTTTTTTTAAACTATTATTTATTTTCTATTTTTTAGGGTATTTCGAATTTTGGGACGTATGTCAGCGTAGTTTGTGACAGTTTTTTTGCTGTCCTGGTAACCCTGGCAAGGATAATGGCACAAATTTATGAAATTATTGCATTGTCATCAGTCCTTGACAGGTGTGCAAAGTTTGAATGAAATCTGGTCGTTTAAATTGGGTCAAAATCGCACTATAAGGAGTCGGTTACAAACAAACATACAAATATACAAACATACAAATATACAAACATACAAGTGAAGCTAATAAAAAACACTTGCAATACGCATCTAGGTCACCTCCCACTTCATGTTGTGCCGGCCTTGGCGGCGCTGTTGTACGCTACACTAGCAAGGTAGTGTAGCTTTACCAGATCTATCGAAGCGTGCAGCTGTTGGAACTTAGCCACAATGCCTTCTTTATTCTTTCCTACCAGCAATGAACAAAATAGTTATTCTGCATAGTTTTTATACCAGTTTCAAATCAGACAACCACTAATTCGAAACACAGAATTAAGTTCCATCATTAGTCATCTTCCTTAACTAAAGTTGTTATCTGTTTTAGTTTTTAAAACATACGGCAAGTTGAATTGCGTTTGTCTTCAGTTGAAGACAGTTCCAGGTAGATTGGAAAAGACCTCGCGGCCGGACACCTATCCGCTGGGTCGACCAAGTAACTGCCCTCACTGGACTCTCTGTTACGACGGCCATGAGAAAAGCCGAGAACCGAAAGAAGTGGAAGAACGTCGTACTTAAAGCAACGAAGGCCTTTCAGGGACACGACCTTCAGTAATCAAGAACGCGACATAGAAGAAGTAGCAGTGGGCAGGTCACATTGCTCGCAGAACAGATGGCCGATGGGGCTGAAAACTTATGAACTGGCTACTGCGTACTAGAAGTCGCAGCGTTGAAAGGCCTCCTACAAGATGGACCGATGACTTGGATGCGAGAAGCACAGAACCGATCGAGGTGGCGGTGCTTGGGGGAGGCCAATGTCCAGTAGTGGACGTCGTTTGGCTGAAATTATGATGCTGATGATAAGGGAGCAGGACATCAACGCGCAAAATGAACGACGAAAAATTTCTACGAATTCAGTGAATTCGTTGAAATTTTTCGTCGGTTATTAAATAAAACATCTGCTGTTTTATGGAGATAAGTGCAAAACCTACGCGGTCAAAATATATGGAGTTTTTAAAGATTAAAGTGGACCCTCTGGGTTTTTTCAGCTTAACATCTAGTGGACCCCTTGAGTTTCCGCGGTTTTAACAATTTAAAATCAAGTGGACCTCTGGGATTTTTACAGCTAAACATCAAGTGGACGTCATGGATTATTACAGGTTAACATCAAGTGGGTGCCTGAGGATGAACAGCGCCGCCAAGGCCGGCACAACATGAAGTGGGAGGTGACCTAGATGCGTATTGCAAGTGTTTTTTATTAGCTTCACTTGTATGTTTGTATATTTGTATATGTGTATGTTTGTTTGTAACCGCCTCCTTATAGTGCGATTTTGACCCAATTTAAACGACCAGATTTCATTCAAACTTTGCACACCTGTCAAGGACTGATGACAATGCAATAATTTCATAAATTTGTGCCATTATCCTTGCCAGGGTTACCAGGACAGCAAAAAAAACTGTCACAAACTACGCTGACATACGTCCCAAAATTCGAAATACCCTAAAAAATAGAAAATAAATAATAGTTTAAAAAAACTAAAAAACACGCTTCCATGGAAAACCAAACTTAAAAGTACAAAATAATGGAAAAAAAGCGTGGGGTGCTTTTAAGGTATTTTTTATTGATATCAGGCACCCCACGCTTTTTTTCCATTATTTTGTACTTTTATTATCTTGAAATTATTGCATTGTCATCAGTCCTTGACAGGTGTGCAAAGTTTGAATGAAATCTGGTCGTTTAAATTGGGTCAAAATCGCACTATAAGGAGTCGGTTACAAACAAACATACAAATATACAAACATACAAATATACAAACATACAAATATACAAACATACAAGTGAAGCTAATAAAAAACACTTGCAATACGCATCTAGGTCACCTCCCACTTCATGTTGTGCCGGCCTTGGCGGCGCTGTTCATCCTCAGGCACCCACTTGATGTTAACCTGTAATAATCCATGACGTCCACTTGATGTTTAGCTGTAAAAATCCCAGAGGTCCACTTGATTTTAAATTGTTAAAACCGCGGAAACTCAAGGGGTCCACTAGATGTTAAGCTGAAAAAACCCAGAGGGTCCACTTTAATCTTTAAAAACTCCATATATTTTGACCGCGTAGGTTTTGCACTTATCTCCATAAAACAGCAGATGTTTTATTTAATAACCGACGAAAAATTTCAACGAATTCACTGAATTCGTAGAAATTTTTCGTCGTTCATTTTGCGCGTTGATGTCCTGCTCCCTTATCATCAGCATCATAATTTCAGCCAAACGACGTCCACTACTGGACATTGGCCTCCCCCAAGCACCGCCACCTCGATCGGTTCTGTGCTTCTCGCATCCAAGTCATCGGTCCATCTTGTAGGAGGCCTTTCAACGCTGCGACTTCTAGTACGCAGTAGCCAGTTCATAAGTTTTCAGCCCCATCGGCCATCTGTTCTGCGAGCAATGTGACCTGCCCACTGCTACTTCTTCTATGTCGCGTTCTTGATTACTGAAGGTCGTGTCCCTGAAAGGCCTTCGTTGCTTTAAGTACGACGTTCTTCCACTTCTTTCGGTTCTCGGCTTTTCTCATGGCCGTCGTAACAGAGGGTCCAGTGAGGGCAGTTACTTGGTCGACCCAGCGGATAGGTGTCCGGCCGCGAGGTCTTTTCCAATCTATCTGGAACTGTCTTCAACTGAAGACAAACGCAATTCAACTTGCCGTATGTTTTAAAAACTAAAACAGATAACAACTTTAGTTAAGGAAGATGACTAATGATGGAACTTAATTCTGTGTTTCGAATTAGTGGTTGTCTGATTTGAAACTGGTATAAAAACTATGCAGAATAACTATTTTGTTCATTGCTGGTAGGAAAGAATAAAGAAGGCATTGTGGCTAAGTTCCAACAGCTGCACGCTTCGATAGATCTGGTAAAGCTACACTACCTTGCTAGTGTAGCGTAGAAAATAGAAGATAGTAGTAGTAAAAATAGTAGAAAATCTATACTAATATTATAAAGCTGAAGAGTTTGTTTGGTTGAACACGGTAATCTCAGGAACTACTGGTCCGAATTGTTTTTTTTTTATTTGGGTAGCCTATTGATTGAGAAAGGCTATAGGCTATATAACATCACGTTACAACCAATAGGAGCGGAGCAGCAATGAAAAATGTTGCAAAAACGGGGAAAATCGCACGGGCAGGCGATTCGATGCGAAGCTAGTAGAAGATAAAGTCTAACAAACTAAACTTACTAGCTATTGCTCAGTAACTGGGTTGTGGAGGTCAAACAGGCAGTCGCTCCATGTAAAATACTGGTATTCTGCTGCATCCGGTTAGACTGGAAGCTGACCCCAACATAGTTGGGAAAGGCTAGGTAGATTGTTTGCTGATAAGAAAGAATAAAGAGCTTGACAATAATTCCTAATTGAGTAATGAAATTGTTTGCGGAAATTCCCTTTGAATATTTCTGTGTACTTGAATGAAAATTGTTTATGTTTGCAAAATTCATATCATGGCCTATGTGTTAAGGCTTCCCAGGGGCCAATAAACTCAAAGAGAGGCGCATAAAATCCACCTTTTCCGATTGAATGGCAATTTTTCAATCAAAGACCATTAGAAATTTTATTCTTCCTCTCCATGCAAAATAACTGCAGCCTATCACAGATTTTACGATGCCAACAACCTATGCGCAAAAAATCCTCAAAAACCGGAAATCTCCGATCATTGGCAGCAATCAAAATTGACCGTAAATCGAATTAGCCACGCGTCCAAAATCATCGTCGCTCCATGGCAGAAGAAGATGTGAGTGAAGAACCGGCCTTAACACCGTTACTGTTCGCATCACGAAAAAAAATACAGTTAGCCCGAGTCTCGAGCGCGCGCCGCAACGAAAAAAGCACAACCCACCGCTACACCACATCTCTAGGACGTACCGACGGGTATCCAAACGCGCGGGAATTTTGACATTGACAGCTCTCTTGGCGCCAAACCAATCTTTTCAAATTGTGCATTAACTTGTGCCGTGAAGTCGTGCAAACTGTGTTTATTCAAGTGAAAATGTCTGAAAACGGATAATACATTTTTTTTTATTGTGGCAACTGTGGTGTTTTCTGCCTTGTTTGACAGTGGTAACGAGCAAAGGATTTTTGACAAAATGCCGAGTACTATAAGAGGTGAGTTTAAAAAAAGTCTCTTTTCCAACAGATTAAATATCGTCAACTCACAAAAAGTTTTTGAACTCTTTGGTTGTAATTTGTGTGTTCTAATTTTAAATCTGATTCGAGTATAATTTAAGAAGAATTTTAATGGACACATAATTTGGCTAATAGTCGATTTTAATTAAAGTGGAATTTTAAATATTTCTCCTTAGTTACAGTATATTTTTACGCTGAAACATGACTATATATTGTATTCGCTGAGGTTCACAGAGGTGAATGCACTTTTCCGTTCTGTTGACGGAAACAGAAGTCGTGAGTAACAAAGGTAAAATTTGAATTTCATACGATAAGCTTGCGTTTAGAAATTCAAATTTTGGGTATCTGTCACTTTCTACTAAGTTTGCATGTTTTTAGCTGAAAAAAGGGTAGAGTTTTAATTGAAATTCATTTTCGTGAATGAAGCGTAGCAAATCAGTGCGTAATTATCATTTCAATAAAAATTTGCATATTATCGAAGTAAAAACCCTACGATTAATTCCAATTTTCCTATTAGTCTCTAATAGGAAAATTGCAACCTATCAAACCTTATGAAAAAATTAATACTTGGGAGATGATTTCGACATTTGCAACATTTTCGACATACAGAAAAAGGAAAATAATGAATATCTTTGCCTAATATGAATTTAAAATTTAAGTTAATGGGTTCAGCGTTGGCTCTTTGATTTAACGCGCCCTTATTTCGAATTCTTTCCTGGTCGTATGTAAGGTTATTTTAATTACTTCTCCATTGATTCCTTTTTCAAACATTCTGAATAGCCAGATTATAAATTCAATCAGTTTTTTCGCGGGTCCCCTTTTAAGTTTTCGAAAAATCGTGCCATTTTAGGGGGCCAAAAAGAGGGCTTGTTATTAAGTTACCTCTGATAGTAGAACGTCGAAAACAAAAACGTAAATTTACAAAAATATATAAACCTACATGTTCTTTTTTAAAACAAAAATAATGACAAAAATATTAAGTCACGTTACTAGTACTAGTATATTTAGGTAACGTGAATGACCTAGACTCCAATAATGGTAGTCTAGAACTTTCGTCTATGGTTGTCCTACGCCATCGAAATAGCAAATAACTTCGTCTATGAATTTTAATCACGTAAGCTCGAGGACAATATACATAGCTGGATCAGTTCTAACAAAGTTTGTAATGTTTTATACAAAACAAGCAATGGTTATGAAATCGTTTGGTGGCTTAGGTCATTGAGTTCAGTAGCCCATTTTTATGGTACATGATATAATTACGAAGACTTTTGCATAATTCATGCGTTGATATTAGGATCACTCTTATAATAGTTTTAGTTACCTCCTTACGTATCCTGTGCATCATTATCTCATCGTTTCGGCCTGGAATTTGGACTCCCCGGTTCTATCCATCCCTGATCCTCTATCCGTGGATATTGCCATGATTATCATTCAGCAATCTGAAGGATTGATCGCAAGATTGCCCCAACTTTTGCTGCAGATGAATCTGGTTGGAATCAAAAACTTTTTCTTCGTACCTTCTTATTGACAAGTCTTCAACATCATAATTTCAGCCGAAAGACGTCTTGATTTGGGTGGGGGGGGGCCATAATCGCCACGCTTGGCAGGTGGGTTGGCAATCTCAGTATGGTGATAAAATGCATAGACGCTGCTGCCCATTCTCTAGTAAGTCCCTTAGTCGCCACTTACGACTCCCATCACCCACTGAAAGAAATGGGAACAAGTGATATTCAAGAAAAACTCATGACAATATCTATATTATTCATTGAACCGAGCTGGTACTGCTATTGATCCTGGGTGAACCAGACTTAATTTTACGATGGTCAGTTCTTAGTAGCTAAGTTTCTTAACTCGGTAACTCCTTTTAATTCCAATTGGAACTCAAGAATCGTTACAGGGGCTAGTAGCTAAGTAATAACAACCTCACGTATCAATCGATCAGGTAAAGCTACGTTTCCCTCGCTTGGTGAGTGGATGGGTTGACCTTTACCACAGAATATATATTAGTACCTTACGGTACAGAAGTTTCACTCCCGAGTTTAGGTATGATAAACGCAAGCGTCCGGCCACCGTACTAGTCTCAATAGGCTTGCACTCGCTCGACTTGTCGCACACGCAGCGCACGCACCCGCGGATCAAAAGTAAACTGTTAATACCGTAAAGTACCTACTATTGTATATTCTACCTCTCTGACAGCCCTAGCAGATTGAAGCGAGACGGCAGACAGTTATTGTACTATGAACGCTATACGCAATGCAAAAGGTTGAAATTAGGTTGTTTTCCAGAATAATAGGTAAATATCTCGGGGATTTTGCGCCGCTTGTATGGAAGTGAGACAGTCCTGCCTTTACATACCAAGACCCCTCTGTGCCTTGTAAAGCCGTTGGTTTCGGGTGTCATTTCTTGATCTTTGACAGTCATTACGGGACAGAAGCTCTTGTGACAACCAGTCTTATCAAGGGGTATCGTGTTGTGGAGGTCATATAGGCAGTCTAGTATTCAGCTACATACGGTTAGTCTGGAAACCGACCCCAACATAGATGGGAAAAGGATAGACAGATGATGGCGCTCAAGAATCGTTAAGACATGAAGCTAAATCTTCAACTCCTCATGTTTCTATAGCAATTAGACTTCTTCATACTTCCTAGTACAGTAGACATACAATAATATATTATTAATAATAATATGTATCTATATAAAAACATAGAGAAAAGAATTAGAGGGCATCAAAAAACTCTTCTGCATCGCTGTTAGTGGGAAAAGTGCCCAAAAGGCTGGCAGCATTACCACGTTGTATGGCAATGTTGATACTTTGGTAAAAATAGATACGCCCTCTGGTCACTTGAAGAGTCGATCAACTGACTTAAATTCTCTGATGAAGACAACTGGAACTTCATACCAACAGTTTTGCCAACTTCACCAACAATCGCGCCCAACTTTCCAACCTTGGTAACAATTCCGAAACTGTTATTTGCTACCAACCTCCTTACATTCCCTTGGCTGAATTTTAAGATAGTCACGTCGAATGCAAATCGGGTCGTCTATTCATTTCCTAGACTGCATGGCGACTATTGTGCACCTGGTTTATATTGTGGTGACGTCACTGATTCGGGATGGGGTTCCTGAACTTTTGCTGTGTGACGTCAGGGAGTGGTATTGGTTTGGGATTGAGAACTGTCTTTGCTTGTCTGATCAGTTGAAACAGTATCCTCTGTTCCTTCAGAAGTCCATGGAAAGGTTCAGGGACTATAATCACATGGAAAATGGCGAGTGAGGACTGTCTTTGTCTGTGTTTAACTGTCTTACCTTTCCGTGGTTCTGTGTGATGCTGGACGTAAAGAATAGCACCATCCCATTTCTTCACGTGGACGTCGTAAAAGTCGGCTAAAAAGCTTACTGGAGAATGGGCAGCAGCGTTCTATGCGTTTAATCACGTTACTGCAATCGCCAACCCGTCTGCCAAGCATGGTGATTATGGCAAACCCCCAAAAATTAACCGTTCAAAGTGGCGGTTCCTGGGGAAGGTCTCTGACCAGCAGGAAGGTCTTTTGGCTGAAATGTTGATGATGATGCTGTCTTACTGTCTGTCACTCCTGATACAGTTTTCTCTGTTCCTTATGATGTCTATCAACTAATCTATCAACTCAGCCTAACGCAGTCCATTTCTAAACATAGCACCTCCTAGGCTGGGCCATAACACACTGTCCTCCGCTTTCCGCATCCAGTGAGTCCCAGCCACCTTCATAAGACTAGGAACTATTTATTATATGAAAACTGGAAACTGAAGACTGCTTTCCTGACTGTCTCTCACTCATGAATCTATTTTCTTTATTCCCTCTGATGTCCAATGAATGATTTGTATTATGTGGTGCTGTTTTTGCTTTAGGAATTGGTTTATCACAATCAAATCTCTACGGCTCAGAATGGATTGAGAAAACTTTGCGCCTGTATTTGTGCATACCAGAGTCTTTACATAAGTAATTATTTAAAAAAATTGTATGTACAAAAGAAAATCCTATTTCTTCCCGTGGGTATCGTAAAGGGCGACTAAGGGACTTACTAGAGAATGGGCAGCAGCGTTCTCTATGCATTTAATACCATACTGCGATCGCCAACCCGCCTGCCAAGCGTGGCGATTATAGCACACCCCCCAAAATTGGGGGAGTGCTATCGTCCAGCAGTGTTCGTTTTTCGGCAGAAATGATCATGATGATAATGTACAAAAGAATTACATTTTCTTGTCTGAAAATTTTACTATAAATTTTGTATACACGACTCTTCGAATGTCTGTAGTGGTTATGGTGTTATCGAAATTCGCATTTATACCATCTGTGAGGCCCGTACCAAAAACCAACTGCTGGGGGCATTGACCTTGTGTACGGACTACACAGTTAAGCTCCTAGCAATTGTTATAAAAATTTACAAAAATTGATTTTAGTTCGGAATACAATTTCAAAAAACTTTTCTACACAATGGAATTTTTCAGCAGCAGATTAATACTAGAAGTAGCCGCTACATGAAAGTTATCCCAAAAAAAATCTACGGTTCCTATTTTAAAAAAGATGCATCATCATAAAAGTTCGTTACCGACTAATAAACCTCGAAATCTTAAAAAAAAACACGATTACAAATTCGAAAAGCCAGCATCCATAGATTCTGCGCGCCATTCGCCATCGACGTGCATTCTGTGCGGCTAGCGTCAGAAAAGCGACAGTAGGGCGGTGCTCGGCCCTGTGTACCGTAAGCCGCAATCCCTTTCTTTGTGACGTAGCGTACGGTACTCTGCGCTAGTGATGTGAAACTCTGTTTGTATCGATAAGGCTTTTGGGGTCGATAGTTTATGTTGAAGTTTTTGTGTTGGGATTTATTGTTAGCTTAGGTTAGTTCCTTGTTTTGATGATGGATAAAAATGGCTTCAATATGATAAGTGTTTGGTTGAAACTTTGTTAATTTAAACTTCTTTTCAGTTTACAAATAAACTTTGGATCATCATTTGTCACGGTTATCTAGAGAAAAACTCCTCCATTTTTACGGATTTCAGAAAGAAAAAAGAATAAACAGATACACTCATACATCTCTCTCACGCCAAACAATTTAGGTCACAGTCTATGTCTCCGACACTAACCATTACTTATGCAAGTACTTGTCTGTCATTTAAAAAAAAAAGAACCACAGCCACAGACAAACCATCGACAACGCCCCTCTCTAGCAGTGACGTAGCCTAACGGTGATCGCAGTTAGGCTCACCCACATACTGTGTAACTGTGTGCATGCGTCCGTTATATGGACGCGTTCCGTGCATGCGACGCCGTGGGACCGGCTGTATACAGAACGCCTTTGCTTGAAAAAAAAAACGTAAATGACAATTGCGTGTCGCGCGCGTTTAGTCGATTTTAATTTATGGTCTGTTGTTTTTCTGTTATGTCATGTTACATGAGCGATGAAGGGTTGGGATTTTTAGTCTGTGATTCGATTGATCCAAAAAGGATTATTTTACTGGTTGCTGGAATAATTTTCTTGTAGTTTTGTTTAGTAGAGTTGAAAAATCAGTGTTTGGCATAATTTTTGTTATTATACATAACTAACAATCTGGTGAAAAATCGCATAAATTACTAGGTTTATGCCATTTTAATAAACGCGATTCTAATTAAAGTAACAGTATATCCTACTACATAATCACTAGGAAACGCAGTATAGATTACACTGTTTCTTCACTTTTGATAGTTCAACAATATTCTTTACCTCCTCTCGGTTCGTGAAGACCTAAGATAGACACAAGAATAGCTCATTATGTGGTCAAAGATGGGCAGATCAGCAAGGCAGGTAGAGGCCTTGAGTGTAAATGTAGCCTTTGCAAAAGAAGAGGGTATTTTTCAATGTCATGAGTAGGCACGTTCAATACAAGTACGCGCAGGGCTCTCTCAACGCCTGCCCCGGCTACTTACTTTGCTAAACTGCTAATTTTAGCACCACAAAAAAAAAAGAAGAAGCTGAAGCTTCGAAGCTTTTCAGAGCTTTTTCAGCAGATAATGGCGAGACCATCTCTCAATAATCTTAAGTATCAAAACTCCTTTCAACTCAGTTTCACCAACGGCCAAAAAAAGAACAAGTTTTTAAAACTACAAGAGTTCAATGACTTTTAACGTTTATGCAACGGTCAGTTCGAAATTCGAAAGGTAGATGTAAAGATATAATCCAGTCTTAAGTCTAGACTTTTGGGACTTTGTGGGCACAAATAAACTAGGACATCGTTTTGTTAACTTTTTTGATGCTTCATTAAGATTTCCAGGTTAAAAAGTTTTATTGAATTCAAAAGTTGTTCTTTTTTTTAAATGTTATTTTAGAATACATGATTGATGTTGTCTATAGCCTAGTCCAAAATTCTGTGTTGTTATCCTTATCTCGTAAGGAAACTGAAATACAATAACTCTACCAAATATAACTGCACAAGTTTACAACTTCTCTCAGTGACCAAACAAAAATAACCTGAAAGTAAAAGAAAAATGATGAATAACAGTATAATTCTGCGTATTTTTTTATTACGCACTTTACTAGGAAGTGAAAATAAACGGCTCTATGGTACGCACTAAATTTGGCACTATTCAAACAGAACATGATATACCCTGACAGTATTCAAATGTCAATCAGACTGCGTTCGTTATTCAAAATTCAAACAGTATTTTTTTTTACAAGCAAAGGTAATTTTACTAACTATTATTTGTTCCGTTAGTGGTTAAGTTCATTCATAAAAGTTATTGTTAGAAATACTAGTTTTTCATACAGTAATTTTTTGATAACAATAGATACATATATTAAAGGTATGTTTTCGTACAAAAAGTGGACGAGTCGTAGATACTCTGAAATAAAATTCTTAAAAAAAAAACAAACTTAATAACCAGTATAATACCAGGTTTTGATCACAAACGAAAAACCACGACTGCCAAAATTTTATTTCATTTATTCACGTCAATTATGGGATCCACGAAAATGAGAGCAATAAAAACAAGAAAACTATTTTTTTTTTAAATCTACTTTAATGTCATTTGCACATTCTGCAAACACAACGACCTACTTTGAAAAACTAAGTTCTAACTCGATGTTTTTTCTGCTGTTACTTTTCCTAGGTTTTTATTGTCTATGTTTTTATAGCAATAATCAAAATTCACAACAGCTCAATCAGTCATTAATGTCCGATCACTGAGAATTGGTGCCGAATGCGGTCGTTGACCCCGACCGGTCTTCGGCCAACGCTTAATAAAAAGTATTTACTACAAGCCCGTTATATTTGCCGTGTCATAATATTCTATTGAAATGTTAAAAAAAGCTGGTTTTGGGAAAGAAAAATGGTGGATGACTCCTAGTTAGGTCAATGGTTCGGAATTCAAATTCGAAATGCAGTTTTGTCGAAAGTTGAAAAGAAAACACAAAATGTTTGTAATATGCAATAATATTACGATAAGTTATGTAAAGCAGGTGACTGAGTATGTCTCTAAATGCAGGACACGGCAAAAGAATCCGTGAGGCCATCAGCATTTTATTGGAACAGTTACGTCAACATATTAACGACCTTGCTCCCCAAAATACATAAGTAACCAAAAAAATTACCGCTATGAGAGAAGAGATCCACACAAATTACAAATGGCGACCTATATTCGAACGAGTAAATTTAAAATTCGCGCCACGATTCGAAATACGAACTTCAAATTCGTGAGTCGAAAGTTGCGCAACGAATGCCTGAAGTGGGTTCAATGAACGCAGTTCGGCTATTTCCCGTTAGGAGGCGCACGTGAGGTTTTACTTTTAAATTTGCAATTTAATACCGCTATCGGTCACCAGAGTGCGCTAACTCGCTTTTACTGGTTTAAAAGCTTTTTTCTATTAATAAAATAGTGTTACTTTTGTTTATGGTTGAAAATTTGCAGTAATTCTTTTGAACAAAAAGTTTTGTCAGTTTTTTCACTTTCACGTCTTTATGGTTCCTATTGCAGTTTTTAGCTGATTGCTTTTTAAAATTATAAAGTTTTGATTAATTCGAAGAACCTTCCTCTCACATCGTATTCTAGGGAGATCTGATCTAACGTTTTGGAATGGACAACTTGCTTCAATTTTCCGACTCCGAAGTAATATCGGCGGGCGATGTAATGCTACGGGATTATATTTTATGCAGATAACTAATTGGCTTTCGGAAGTCGTGGGTGTCCCTCAAAACATTGTGTTTACAAGACACCATAAGAAATCGTGCAATTTTAAAGCTATGTAGAACATAACAAAAATGTTGGTAACATGTTCAACAGTTCATGTAATATCAGACATTATGGTGTAATTAGTTGAACAATATCGCGATTCACATTCCATAATCAGCCTATATTGTTCCCACTGCTGGGACACAGGCCCAGTGCGGGTAGGTAGATGTCACATGTCTTCGAACTTTTGGTTCTAGGACATGCCGGTTTCATCCCGATGTTTTCCTTCACCGTTTAGAGAGCAGTGGTGATGAAATTATTTACACAAAGTAAAGCGCCTGGCTGAATTCGAACCCACGACCTACAAGAGGCCTATACCACTGGGCCATCACTGCTCTATCATCTCGATTCACGTTAGGATATTAAACAGGATAAGTTTTAACCAGTGCACAAATATTAACAAATTAAACTTAAACGAGTTAAAATAACCATGGAGTTTTTATTTTGATATATCTTAGTACAAAAAAATTAAGTTATCGTTAACGAAAGATGTTTATTTTGAAACTGGTTTTTATGGTAACTTGCCCGCGGCGCCGGCGCGGCGGCGAAGGTGTACGACCGAGCGTAGCTACTAGTACCTACCAGCTGTTCGATTGGTCAAAATTCTAAGAAGTTGGAAGTACCTACGCCGGCGCGCGGTTACTGACCTATTACTATTTCGATATCATATTACGAAATATGTAGGGTGTCCACAGTTTACTGATTTGAGGTCGGATAAAATTGACAAAAAAATATTGAAAAATAATTGAAATGTGTTCTATTACTGATACAGAACCATCAAAAAAAAAAAAAAATTGCGCACTGGTTTAAAATTTTTCGTGTATTTAAGTTTCGCAAAACATAAGAATAGTTAAGAATTATTATTTGTGCTAGGATTTTGTAAAAGATAGGTTCAGAGAGGACAGATCAGGCTATGAATCAATTGCATGAAAAAAACTTTTTAACAAAAAATTAAACCGCCGAAAAACTTAAAGCAAAAAATAATAAACCTTAAAATTATGAGTCGGCGCTTTGAGTGATCTTTGTTCATTATTTTTTCAGCGCCGACTCAAAATTTTAAGGTTTATTATTTTTTGCTTTTAAGTTTTTCGGCGGTTAAATTTTTTGTTATTAAGATTTTTTTTTTAATATTTTTTTGTGGCTGTTATGTACTAATAATACTTGGCAAGGTATACCCTATCCAATGAAAAAAGAAGTATCAAAATCGGACTACTCTGTATAAAGTTATTCGTGGTTATACATTACATTCAGTGAGTGAACAATCAATCATCCCCTGTTTTCTGCCCCTTAGGGTTTGATTTTGTTTTCCAAATTTATATGGGACCACCCTCGGAGTATACCCTTTCCAATAAAAAAAGAATTATCACAATCGGACTACTATGTAAAAAGTTATGCGTGGTCATACATAAAAAAAAAAAACAAACAAAAAAAAAATATACGCGTCGAATTGATAAACTCCTCCGTTTTTTTTCGTCGGTTAAAAAGCCATTCAATGGGAGTATATGAACGTAGTCCACTGCTGGATAAAGGCCTCCCCTAAAATTGGGGTAGGGCGGGGATTGCCATAATTGCCACGCTTGACAGGCGGGTTGGCGATCGCTGTTTGGTGATAAAATGCATAGAGAACGCTCCTACCCATTCTCTAGTAAGTCCCTTAAGGAAGAAAAAAAAAAAAAAAAAAGAAATGGGATGGTGGCACCTCATGGAATGTGAACATAATTTAATTGAGTTGAATTTAGCGATACCAACCTGCACCCTAATTACGAAACGCACAATTTATCAGAATCTGAATGGGATTGAAGATTATTTCTAAACCGTTGCGTCATTTGTTCGAATAAATTGTCGGCGCAGCAACGTAAATAACGCAATGAATGTTGTTTAACTATGAATATTAAACCAATTCCCACCGATAAAAAGTTCCGCAATTACCCCTCTGTATTATGTTATTACTTAAAATAGATAGTCCTTTTTACAATTTTCTAGATTTAGCCGTAAAGCGAAGTAGGTAAGGTAGTAAAACGTTCGTACGGACGTTAAAATATCGTGGTGGAATTTTGTCGTGCACTGTATTTTCAACTCTCGGTGTTGAGAATTCTACAGAGTACCTCCCAGCGCGTCTAAAATCAATCGATTTTCGACTCTCGGCACTAAACAGTACGTTCAAGTTGCAGTGCGCATTACAGAAAAAAAGACACCCCTTCCGAAAACCATCACTACTCACAATAACAAAATATACCACAAAACTTAACATCAAAATCCATTGCTTGCTCCCAAACACACCTCTGCATAATCACTTCAAAAAAAGCTTCAATGTATAACGAAAAGCAACAAAAAATCACTTCGTTCGTCCGCAATATGGGTTCAACTTTCAGCCTTGATAATAGCCGCATAGCGGGCCACGCACACATTCATAGGATATGTAGGTACACGCACACAAAGATAGCGCACCTGAATAGATAGACTACATATAAAACCTCTTTTCAAGGAACTGCCTGATAACTTTCATAAGCCCTTTTCTTGTTGAGAACTAATTTGAAAATAGAAGCTGGAATTCCTATAGTCCTCTCAAAGTAATTTCACTTCTGAAAACAACCTATTATAAACCTTATATCTATGAGAATAAAAATCACTTTGGTGTTAATTCAGAGTTCATAGAATAGACGTTGAAATAACTATCTTTCTAGCGTATTGTTAGGCTCAAAAACTTGGTATAATGAAATTCGCTAAAGAAAATTTTTCTTAAATTCGAAAGATTGTTTTTCTAAGAATTATCTAAGCATGTCTGTTATTTTTGTCTTTCTTGTAGAACAATGCCTCTTCTAACAAGAAGAATTTTCCATTGATAAATTATTCACATGGACCGAAGACCTTGTGAAAGACGCAGGAACGCAGAACCTAAAAATGCGACTACATGTAAGATCTACCAACCCGCATTGGGCCCGTGTGGCAGATTGCAGCTTCGTGCAGACAGAAGGACTGTATCCCAGCACTGGGAATGTATATAGACTGATTATAATAATAATATCTTAAGACAACCAACACAACGTTATCTGATCCCAAACTAGGCAGAGCCTGTACTATGGTAACCAGACAACTGATAAACCTACTTATATATTTCTAAATACATACATATTATAGATAAATTACACCCAGACACAGAACAAATGATTGAGCTCATCACACAAACGGGTGGGAATCGAACCCACGACCTCAGTCTTAGCAGTCAGGGTTACTAACCACTAGATAACAGGCCAGTCCATTATGAAAATGAAACTTCATTTCGAAGTATCGAATTACTTTCGGACAAGTCCGTATCTTCGTCGACGGACTTAGAGAGTCCTTTAGCCCTCGTATGCTTCACCGGCCATCGGTCCTTCGACAAACATGGCTAGCCCACCGCCACTTCAGCTTGCTTACTCTGCAAGCTATGTCGGTACCGGCCTATCCCCTATATTATGATAAATGATTTTATTTCTGCAAGTAGGTTTAAACAAACACTTATACACGTCAATCATATATTTAAAACTAGATGAGGTCGGCGTTTCCTATCTGACTACTCTGAGAAGAAAGGCCGAAACAAACTCAGAGGTCACAGTCTCTTTTAAAATGAAAAAAAAAAATGAAAAAAAATGAAAAAGTGTTTATTCACAATGTTTTAAATTTTTACAAAATATATTACTTCTGCCAAACTGCAAGGCAGTTTGTTGGCAGATGTAGCTCCTTTTTTCCAATATTTTTTAAATAATATTATATCGACACCTTTTCTTTTAAACATATAAAAAATAAACAGAGACATACAATACACAAGTTTTTAAATATTCTTTAAAGTAAGGCTTTGGAAAAACATATCTAATAGGTACTTATTCATTTTACTTTTAAAAACAGTTTTTGAATTACAGCTGTTAACATCTTCTGGAAGGCTATTAAAAATTGTGGGAACTAGAAAATGTCTACACCTTTGACCGTAATAATTATTATATGTGGGCACCATAAATCTTTTTACATTATGGGTTCTTTGGGAACTTGTTCGCATAATGTCGCTTTTATATGTATCACTACCATGTTGTTCTATAGCTAGGGACAACACTACCCTCTCATGAACTGGCAGCATTTTACATTCAAAAAACAGGTCTTCGTCCAGACGTAATCTTGATCACATCACGTGAAGACTATGTAGATTGATGTCTAAAATTGTATTTTGAGGAAAGAACCACACAGATTGAGTGCACCTGCCCAATCAGTGCACGCATTTGTCACACTAATCGTGCAGCTCAACTCAGGACTTAAGGAGCTCAACGAGACGAAGAATCCCAAAGAAAGCACATTTGTGTCAAAGAAAGGGCACCATTTATTATTTAACGAGTTTAAATGCCTTATTCAATTCACGATAAATATTATACAAAGAGGGAAAATTCATTCAAGGGTATAATGTTTTGCCTGTGTGCTATTTTTACATACCTGTCAAAGACAGCTCCTTGCAAGAGATATGTCATTTATTTTCATGTCATTTTCATATTAGGAGACGGGAGAAATTCTGTATGTTTTCCAGCAAAATACGAATCTCTTGCTGTTTTGTTTCATCATTTGTCTAGCATTTCCCAAGGTTGTTCGGGTGGGCTTTTTCAATCTTACCGGATGCAGCTGAAAATTAGTCATTTACGTGAAGCGACTATCTGGCCTCCACAGCTCCGTAATTAGGTTCGATCCCCTTTGCAAAGAGTTGTTGTCAGATTTACAGGCTTCTGACGACTCTTAATGAATTTCAAAGGTGCAAGTATGGCAGCCGGTTAACGGTCTAACGTGTTTTTCGGTAAACGTCAGAACCCCTGGACCAATTGAGATGTTTGCTGTTTAGAAAATACCAAAATGCACTACCGTTTTGCTACTATTTGATGACTAACTTCAAATATTTATTATCTCGATTGACAGCGAAGAAACGAGATTGAGTTTTTACCACGTTTAACTTCGTACAATTTTTAAGAAAATGGCCAAATAATTGCTTTTAATTTCGTATACTGAGACCACTCGTTAAAAAAAAAAAAAAAAAAAATGAATAGAAGCATCCTTCTCACTCTCTACTTTAAAATCAACCCATAGTCTGAAAAAAAGAAACAAAAATTTTAAAAGAAATTGGCAGTATATTTACTGCCAATTTCTTTTAAAAATTTTGTTTTTTTTTTGTTCTGTGTATCTTATATGTATAGTAGTAGTAGTATCTTATCTATTTATAAGTTCCTTTAAAAACAATAAAATCGAAAATTAATAGAAACAAAAATGAAAAGTAGCTCATTTATTAGATATTAATTGAAACAAGATAACATATTGTGCATTAAAACTTATGAAAATACACTATGTCAACTGTAAAATCAAGTAAATCAGTAAAATTTCTTATACTTCCTCTTAAAAGATCAAATTACATAAACAAACATTCTATTTAATTAAATTTCAAACCAATTAAAACCAACAAAACAATTGGAATTTACTTTGAAAGCCTACTCAATCAATCTTCCGCACATTTGCCAAGAACCACGGAATATAATATGGTAGAAAGAGACAAATTATTGATTTGTTGTGTCCTTCGCTTCAGGATCGCAGGTTCGACAATAAGCCACGGTTGTCTGGGTAACCGGGTATAATATTAAAACGGAGAGAGGACGCAGAATTTGAGGGTATTTTTAGAATACGTCAGAGTCAAGTTCGGGGATTTAAATGGTCTATTTTTTTATTAATTGCAGAGTTTATAGAACATTTTGAGATTTAAACGCTTATTAGCTGTTTTCTATACAACAAAAATTACAAATTTCAAGGAGGCATTTTCCTCCATTTTTTCCTGTGGGTATCGTAAAAGGCGACTAAGGGACTTATAAGAGAATGGGCAGCAGCGTTCTCTATGCATTTTACCACCATACTGCGATCGTCAACCCGCCTGCCAAGCGTGGCGATTATGGCAAAGCTTCCCAAATTTGGGAAGGCCTATGTCCAGCAGTGGACGTCTATTGGCTAAAATGATGATGATGATTTTCTACCTTTTGCCCAACTCTGTTAGAATCGGCTTCCAATCTAACTCGACGCTGACAAGTACCAGTACTTTTACACGGAGCGACTGCCTAACTGACTTCCAAATACAATTTCTGATCCATGTTTTTTAAAGTGAGACTTTTATTACATCGTCTCACACTTTTTTGTCTGTGTGTTGCATGTCGCGTGACGGTCGGCCGCGGAGTAGGGATAAAGTGGAAGGCGCTCGCTGGTGTTATTTACGGATTTATTTCAATTTTGACTGCTTGAATTTATTATTTAACTTATTTCGTATGAATGTTAACTTAAGTCTTTTTATTAAGCTATTGCATATATTCCGAAAAGTTTTAGTTAAATGTCTATAATGTGAAAAAAATTTCACTTTTACCGTGGTTTCATAAAAACCACACAATCCTTTTTTAATCATTTGTGAGGTGATGTCTCCAAGCTCAAAAGTGTCAGAACCAGTCTTAGCTGGCTTGTGAAGGTCAGATAGGGAGTCACTTCATGTAAAATACGATTACTCAGCTGCTCTCAGACTGGAAGCTGACCTCAACATACTTGAGAAAAGGCCAGGTAAATGAAGAGTTTTTTTCTTTGGAAGTTGGTTGTCGAAGTCCTGCAAAATCCTCTCAATTAGGTGTCGTAATACAATTAATTAATATCTAAATGGACTATTACGTAATGTCGTCTACGATTTGTTTAAAAACAAAATGGAAATAACTTCCTTACGTATATTTACTTCGACTTTCCTTGTTTGGCTGTCATCAGGCCGCTTATGTAATGAAGCTTTGGTAGCGAGAGCAGAAAAAGTTGTCATAAATATTTTTGGGAGACTGTTTTTTTTTAGTTTGAAAGTTCGGCTTCGAATATTTTCGGGATTTTTTATTTTTGTTTAAAATTCACTTTCGAATTCGAATGAAGAGTTTGGAAAATCATTCATGCATTGTTTCTGTACTAGAATTACAGAGAAAATTGTTTGTAAAATACTTAAGACTGCAACGAGGAATTTGCGTTCGCTTAACGTGCCTAAATAAGTTTTTACTTCAAAAAAAAAAAAACTAAGAATGTTCACCAAAAATTCAATAAAAAATCATTTTTATCGAAAATTTTAATAGTCTAAATATGCATTTGACAAGTTCTGTAAAGGTATTTTTATTAAACCAATTGTAATTCCAATCCTCCCCCACTCTTTTAATTAGAATCTTGATTATTTTGAAGGAATATCCGTCCATTTGCTAATCCACTGATTCATATGTTCGAAAAAACTGTCTATTCAACAACATAAATAACGCAATGAATATTGTTCCCATACGTCTTATCAGTCTTAAATAGCTCAGCAACTTCAGTCTCCTTTTTTGCCGATCATACTACACACATCTTTGCGTTAAACAACAATTTTCTTTTACAAGAAACATAGAATTTTCCTTTTTTTCAAACAAACCCTGGAAATGTTAAGAGTTCACGCTTCAAGGCCATTACGAGGCATTATCCCTATTTTTTTGCTGACAGTACTACTACCAACATAAATTCGATTATATGCTTTTTCACCAGTCTGAACGATCGAAGCGCGTAGAAAGGGATGGATGTATGGCGTAAGAGGGAGAGAGGGGCTGCAGGAGTACCGCGCATGCGTCGGCACGTGCCGCCAATGGAGGACGGCACGCACGGGGTGATAATAACGGGATATATCTCGAGATATTTAGTGGTATTGTGATAAGGAATAAATAAATAGTTTGATAAGTAAATCAATGGGTATTCCTGAGTTTAGGTTGAAATGAGAATACTTAGTTTCAAAGTACAAAAATAACGTATCCTGTAGATTTTGCAACTTATTTATATGAAAAACAGAATTGTTACTAAACTTTACAATATTTTTGAAAATAACTCGTAAACAGAAACGACTATTGTTGACCAAACTGATATTGAAAACATAAGTTTAATCAAAATGATATATGTAAAAAGAAAAAAATATGAAAATATCTAGTGTTTTATTTTTCTAAGGTAAAGCTTTAAATATTATTATGAATATCAGAAAAACCAAAAACTTTTCATATTTGACATAATTTACACAAAATAACTACACTATCACAATCACAACACAACAACAAAAAACATACCAACCACCAACAAGAAAAAATCTAGAGAAATATCCCGAGACCGAGACACGGAAGTGCGCTGTGTAGCAGGCCTACGCGGCGACGGCGTAGCGCTACGCTTTCGTAGGCCTGGTAGTGGCTACGGCGGCCAACGCGCGTCTACGTCGCTCGTGAAATTAGGACAATGTGTCACTGTGTCTACCAAACCAAAACAAACTCAAATATGTGAACATCACACAGTGCCTGGAAACCTTACACTGCCATTAACTAATATATTTCTAACGCACAATTAATCTATCTTTAACTAAATCCCATTTTTCGGTAGGACATTCACCCCTGACCCAGTTTTAATGCATCTGCGCGGTGCAATGCCGCAGTCAACCTGAAACCCAGCAGCATCAAAGTGTTCAAGGACGATACCTAACAGTGATACCTGTGTTCATTAGTTCTTAAATCCTTCTCTAGATTAGCTTCGTGCAATAATTTTAATCGTTTCTCGACTGACTCTGATAAGTCTGAAGTTTCATCTGTTAGTTTTGTGTGGATATCGATGTGAGGTATCGAGAATTAAGGCTGTTTTTGCCATAAGGAAGGGCAAGATGGCGGGTCGAGACGGCTCATTGGAAGGGCAGCTGACCCATGTTATACAGCACCATATATCACAGCCAGGAACTGAGGCCCAAGTGAGTGTACACCAAGTGCAGAGTCCATCAGGAAGTGGCACAAAGAGACATCAGATCATCATTGATATCAAACAAGACATTGATATAGATGAGTTATCTACCAGATCCTTAGCTGAAAGCGTCATGGAGACACTAGGAGCCCGCTCAGCAGCTGTCTACATCGATAATTCCCACGTCGCTGGCGAAAATTCTGGTGATCTTGAATCTTTGACGACAGTAAACGTCATAGTTGCGAATGATATGAGCCAGGTTTCCAGTCCTCAACCGGTTGAAGAGCCTGATGCTGCACAGGAGCCGGCAGAGAGCTCGATAATAATACCACGGAATCGTATAGCGGTAGACAGAATAGTGGAAATGGTAAATGTTACTTCAGGGGAATCTACATCCACTACGTCTACTGCTGTTACAACTGTTGCGACCACCACAGCGTCAGGTATGCGCCATTTTTGTTTTCATGCAGAGATTATAAGTATCAGTATTACTGTCATAGATTTTGTGTGTTTTCGTGGATAGAAATTTGCTTTGTTATTATATATTTTAAGGGGTTAGGGCTAAGGTAGTCGGGTTTTTTGCAATATGCAAGTCTATATCAGGTTGTATATTGATTAAACTGATGATATTGTGGCCTTTACAGTATTATGAACCTTAAAATCTATCTTACAACTCTCTCAAGTTCATATAATTCCTTTGAAAGACAACATTTCGCCGGCCTACTTTAGCGTCACCTTTTTAAAACTGCTTTTTGGGCGTGTTATCCTTATGTGTACTGTATTGACTAGCCTAGAAGACCTCTTTTGGGTTAGCAAAACCAGAATGTTATTGCTCCTCCATGACTTTGGAAATAGGGCTTTCTTCTGGACAGTTTATATCAGGCTGTAGACTGCTGCATTGCAAACAAACAAAGATGGCGGGAACCAACATTGATCACAACGCTAAAGGCGTCTAAGCTTTGCCTTCCTTACGTTGTTTTCCTTTACTGTTTCTGATTCGTTGCCATGATTATATACACCGTGACATTTTAATGGTCTTACAACGCCAGCTCACTTCATGTATACAATGACTACTACACATCCATAAGAAAAAAATTAACATTTGAATAACAAAAAAATAAAAATATTATATGAATAATATTAAATAATGAATAATATTTTTTATTTCTACCCAAGGGTTCTGAATATTTTCGGAACCGTGGCTAAAAATGGTTAAAAAATTTAATTGTTATAGTGAATTATCTGGTTCATCGAATCCTGAACGGTGGACCATTACTTACGCCACACCCTGTATATATATATTTTTATAATAAATAATAGTTTAAAAACACACTTTGATAGCTTTATGTTTTAGTCCGGCTAGCTACAAAAGCCTGTTTTTTTTTTATTTCTTGGTGATTCTGACCAGAATAATGGCACAAATTTATGAAATTATGAAATTATTAGGTCCTTGATAAATGTGTAAATTTACAAGTTAATCCGACGTTTTGAAGGGGGTAAAAACCACGTTCAAAGATTCCGTTACATACATACATACCTAGAAAATAAAAGCGTGTTCATAAAAGTTTAGTACTAAAGCTTTGGAAACAAAAACTTCACTAGTAAGTATAGTTTTTTGCCATCGGTTCATATCATATCACAGCTGACGTCTTGAAAATCTGACATTTTCACCTGTATTTGACATTTAGGTGTCAAAAAATGTTCTGTAATTTGATAGCCATTATTATGTGACTGTTCACAGATTTTCATAACAACCAAAGCATTTAAATTCTTTCCAACTTTCATTCTATTTTGAGCACTGTCATTTGTTTTATCGATAATTCCAATTTTTATATATCTGTAAGCGTCTTACATTTTAAGTTACGGGGTGTTCTGTTTCCGTCTCTTTTCTTTATAGTACATATGACAAAGACAGGTGACAAGACATATTTTTTATTTTATTTATTTACTTTATGTTAATTTACACACTATACGTTATCCTATTATAATTTATTTATTTCTGTATCTGTCCGTGACATCACAACACACTGGGCCCTATCAGAATACCAGCGCTGCGACACTTATTTTTAAATGTCGCAGGATCACCTTTGGCCTCGCACAGGACTTTCTGTTTTTATTTTTCTTTTAAATTTTATTTGTTTTTTTGTTTATAATTGATTTTTTTTATTTTATTAAGTATTGTTTTTTGTATAGTTTCTGTGCGTGTCCCAATAAATACTTTTTCTTTCTTTCTTTTCTTTCTTTATTTATTACATAGATGTTTTAATAAATTAACAAAAGTGATTAGAAAGATCTTGCTTCTATCATCATCTGCCTAGTCTTTTCCCAACTTTGTTGGGGTCAGCTCACAGTCTAACCGGATGTAGTTGAGTACAAGTATTTTATATGGAGTGACTGCTTATCTGACCTCCAACCCACAGTTACTAATTCACTTGTATGTCCTGGAATTTTTTAAATCAATATTTCACTCACTTTCACTGAAGATAGCACTCTCGTGACAATGCACGACAAACCCTTTTTTAAAATATGTTGCTTAAAATAAAGAAATCGCTGTGTTTTGTAGGGTCGTTAAAACCGTGAACAGCAGGGGCAGTTCGCTAGTTCATAAAAAAAAGAAGAAATTATTCATTATCAAAAAGCAGAATAATGTTCCAAAATCAATGTAGGAAGTGCGGAAAGACAGCTGCGCAAAGTAAAATGGCGGCGACGCTTGCTTAAATCTCAGGGGACCTCGAAGTGGGAACTATCATTCTTAATAATGTAGTGTGGCAGGAACGTTGACGGATAAACTGTAACCATGAATACAGCAAAAATTCTAGACCTGTGTGCAGAAATTATTAGTCAGTAACCTAAAAAAAAATCTGCTGTTTCAAAGAAAAGTGCATTACTTTTTTGTGAAACAGCATATTGTGGAAACATCGACAACCAATTTATACCATACCCCCTTTTTTATTAGTTTTAGAAAAAAAGAAATTTTTCATTTATTTTTCTTTTTTTGACGCGTTGAAAATTTTCGACGTTTCTGTATTCGTCAGTTCCACACACACGCAGGAAGTGACTTGGTTTTAAACTATGTAAACATATACTTTCATCATCATCATCATTTCAGCCGTAAGACGTCCACTGCTGGACTTAGGCCTCCCCCAATTTGGGGGGCTTTGCCATAATCGCCACGCTTGGCAGGCGGGTTGGCGATCGCAGTATGGTGATAAAATGCATAGAGAACACTGGTGCCCATTCTCTAGTAAGTCCCTTAGTCGCCTTTTACGACACCCACGAGAAGAAATGGGGTGGTGTTATTCTTTACGTCCGGCACCACGCGGTACGAGTAAATATACTTTATATAGTTTAAAACCAAGTCGCTTCCCGCGTCTGTACGCTTTGTTCTGTTAAACTCCGCAACGGATTTTAATGCGGTTTTCATCAATAGACAGAGTGATTCAAGAGGAAAGTTTATATCTATAATACGCGGACAAAGTCACTGGAAAAAGCTAATTATACTATAAATAATTTGTTGTCCAATTCTATTTATTCTATAACAGCCTATACTTTTTCAATACTTTTTTTTAAGTAGCTTTTCTCGCCGCTTCACTCGCGTGGAATTCGGAATTTATCCCACGGGAACATAATACCGGGATGACATGTATTGCCATCATTTCAGCCGAAACACGTCCACTGCTGGACATAGGCCTCCCCCAAAAACTGCCACCTCAACCAGTTCTGTGCTTCTCGCATCCAGTGAATTCCTGCGGCCTTCACGAGGTCATCTGTCTTTTTTGTGGGAGGCCTTCCAACACTACGTCTTCCAGTACGCGGTTGTCACTCCAGAACCTTTCGGCCCCATCAGCCATCTGTTCTGCGAACAATGTGCACTAAGTTTGGTAATTCTTCAGGCTATGTCGGTTACCTTGGTTCTTCTACGGATTTCTTTTTTCTGATTCGAGCACGAGCAGGGAAACTACAAGCATAGCTCCATTGCCCTGTAGGTGACTTTCAACCCTCATATGGGGCCCATTGTGAGCGACTACGTTTCAGTGCCATAGGTAGATAAAATCTGTTAATTTAGAGTTTAAACTATCTGTGGGCCAAATGTCATCCCAATCTATCCAAACAGTAGGATAAGTCTAAGTTTTCTCATGACTTTTTTTTTTCACCGATATCGGAGTTGTCCAAAAGGATAATTGCGTAGTAAGCAATCAGTAGGAACCGCTTTGATTTTGACAGATCCACAATATTCATGGCGTTGTTTACGTTGCTAAGCAGCCATTTTTTTTGAACATACTAAAGATTTAGCAAAAATCTTAACTAAGCTAACTTTCTCGCAATAAGGGCGCAGGATAAACTTGCTGAAATAGAAAATGTTATTGAAGCGTAAATAGCTTGTTGAGGGAAGTTCTCTTGCAGGCTATTTCAAGGTTTGCCCTACATTTACTAACTCAATCAGTAAGTTTTACCATAATTTCTGGATATAAAAATAGGCTATACATTTTCAGCTTAAAAACATCTGCGTCACCAAGAAAGTGTGACTATTAAAAGTACATCACAATCAGCCTATAATGCCCCCACTGCTGGGACACAGGCCTCGTCTCTATGAGAGGGGTGTGCCATAATCCACCACACGGGTCTAGTGCCAGTGACCAACATGGTAGATGTCACATATCTTCGAATGTTTGGTTCTATGACATGCCGGTTGGCTCACGATGTTTTCCTTCACCGTTTTGAGAGCAGTGGTGATGAAATAAATAACTCTGTCTGGGCTAGAACCTACAACCTATTCGTAAGTCGCAGCCGTTACCACCTTGGCCATGATTGAACTATTAAAAGTGTCTTTTGTAAAAAGAAACACCATTTATTCTTCACTGACTCATCCGCCTAGCCTTTTCACAACTATGTTGGGGTCGGCTTTTAGTCTAACCTGATGCTGCTGCAAACTAACTTTTTACCTGGAGCCACGAGATCTAACTTCCATAACCCTTTTACTGGTTAACACGAAACGTTGGTGGCAAACCTTCACAGCTTGGCTCATCAGAGTAATGCTGCTTGCCTCGCGGTCTTCTATAGACTGTACTTCAGAGAGTGTACGCAGGAGCTTCACGACCTGATCCCACCATCGCTCTTTTACTACCAGACGTACTGCAGGGTACCATCCGCACTTGGTTGATATCCCCACCAGTCGTACTCAGCGCTTCTCCTCCACATTCATTATGAGTACAGCCAAAGTGTGCAACTCTCTGCCAGCGTTTGTGTTCCCTTCCACATTTAACCCGTCTACCTCCAAAACAAGAGTGAATAGGCATCTTTTGGACACGTTTCAACATAGACCTCATCAATGGCTTTCCGTTAGGCGTGATCGAGGTCAATAACAGGTCTATCCAGTCATTAATTAATTTTAAAAAAACGCGATTCCCATTGGCAAGACTCATCAGTCTTTCAGGCTTCTGACTAACTTTAACGATTATCAAACATCAACGACTGAGAGCTAGGACCGACAGCTTAACGTGCTGTCCGAGGCACGGAGAGTCAGATGGTCACCCATCCATAGACTGACCTCGGTAAGCGTTGCTTACCCTTGAAGATTGACCCGTGCGGTTATTATTTAGCTAAGAGTTTACTTTGCTAATTTGTGTGCCAAGCTAAGTCAATTTAATACGTAGGTAATGCTCCAATTTAGCTTTCCAATTTAAAGATCTATTAATTGTCGTTTTGGAAGGTTTCTTTAGCCCCCAACCTTTATTGAGGCTATAAGAAGCCTTCTTAAACGAAAAAGGACGCTTTAGTCCTTTTAATTAATACTAGTGAAGTGGCGGATACCCCTATTCGTATCCGCGGATATCCGAGGGAGAAAACAGATCCGTATCCGTTACTTTTTTCTGAGGATCTTTTGCCGTAGGTATAAATTTTCAAAATATAGATAAAATTCTATTACGTAACAATGAAAAACCATAAAGTTCGATTCAATTTATTTCTTAAAATCAAATATTTTGTGACTGAACTGTAAACAAAACAAAAAGAAAGACCCGCGCAATGCAAGTCCAAAGATGTCAATCAAAGCGTCAAGTGGCGTCAACAATCGTTTCAAGATCACGTGCATCGACACCGATTAAGGAAGAAAGTTAAGATCCGTATCCGTATCCGCGGATCTTGACACCAAATATCCGAATTCGAATCCGTATCCGCGGATATACATTTTTTACGATCCGATACATCACTAATTAATACAATATCACGTTACACCATTTAATCGAAGTCTATTCAAGGTATTTGCGAGTATGGACCATGCTTATATAGCAATACTATATACAATATGTAATATAAGCTTATTGAAAGGTCGGATTTCGTCCTTAAGTAGGGTTTCGGTAGTGGTGACCCAGTGGTAACGGCCTTCGAACTTTGGCAGGCGCTTTTACTTTGTGTAAATTATTTCATCACCACTGCTCTCAAAACGGTGAAGGAATCATGAGGACATTGGCATGTCCTAGAACCAAAAATTCGAAGACATGTGACATCTACCAACCCGCACTGGGCCCGCGTGATGGATTTCAGCCCACTCTCTATCTAAGAGCTGAGGCCTGTGTCCCAGCAGTGGGAACAATATAGGCTGATTATGCTTATGCCATACCCGTGATACCTTTTATGTGGAAGACGTAAATATATCTTGATTCGATACGTTCCGACGATGCACAATTTAAAGTACATATTTAGTACATTTTTATCAAAATAAATACCTTTATCGGTATCGGTATTTAATGTAGGATAATATAGGATAAAGTTTTTCTTTTCTATTTTTTTTTTTGTTAGTTTTTATTTATTCAATATATAAATTAAATAATATATTAACTTAACTAAAACTATAAATATGTACACAAACTAAAATAAGGCGTCGAAAAATTCATCCTCATCGTTGTCGACCGGCAATGTACCCAAGAGACTGGCGGCATTACCACGCTGTATAGCAATGCTTAGCCGCTGGCCAAAATAAAAACCAGCCCTTGGGTCACGAGAAGTGTCAACCAGCCGTTTCGATATTTCTTTAAAGAAGCCATGAGCACTCTGACCCCACGGCCCGAGGGTTTCAACCCCAAACGGCTCGAAAATATAATTACCAATAAGGTTGCTATACTTTCGCCGCTTGAGGTTTTCCGTAGCCGCAGCGGCAGCGCCAGCGCAGCAAGCCGAGCTAGGAAGATGGGATGGCGCAAGAGTATCGACACACGTTGCATCCCACACTAAAGGCCTACCCACCTTCCAAGGAAACAAAGACATACCGTCCGGTCTCTTGCCATCGTCGCGTGCCAAGCCATTGGGTTCTAATTGGGTTCTTTATTTATTTGTGCATAGTTTAAAAGTTTGTATATGGCTAGTCTGAAGCCTGCACGCGTAGCATGACCACCATAGAAAAAACTTGGTCTATTCTTGGTAAAATAGAGATAGAATTGTCATGCTACGCCAGCATAAAACGGTACAAATCTTTCTACAATTTTTAATCTGTCTTTAATTTTTCTACAATCTGTAATTTTGTTTATTCTTCCGTCGACAAAACCCATTTCTACGGAGGTCATGCTACGCATTTTGGGCGAGGACATAGGCTACTTACATTCAACACAACACGCGGGCGAAAATATACCTTACAAAAGTTATGAGGTAACAAACATTTTTAAAAATACAGTCGAATTGAGAACCTCCTCCTTTTTTGAAATTGGTTAAAAACAACAAAGCTAGAGTGACAATGTTTTATTTTTAGACAGATTTTGTTACCTTTCAGAATATAAACATTTCCCTCAAGCGTCCGATCCGAAAGCTTCTGGGAAAAGCCATTTCCACGCGAAATAGCGACTCAAAAATATTTGTCATTTACTTTTTTCATGGAATTTGTCCGATTTAGTGTTGTCGTTTTAGGTTTGTTCCACTCCACTAATTTGAAATTTTACGTAACTTATTAAACAAAAGAAGGTGTTCCATACATTTTGACCGCATGGAAATTGTACTTTTTTATAAAATAGGAGATAAAATTTGTTTTTTAATAATTGGCGAAAATTTTTATGGGTCCTTAGAATCATACCAAAGATACCATATTTTACGAAAAATAAAAATTAGAGATTGGAAGGTTGGAATGCTATGGGGGAGACCTTTGCCCAGCTGTGGGACAATACAGCGAGTTAATTGCGTAAAATTAGGAAGGCCTTTCATTTTGACAGGTCATTAAAATTCATTGCGTTATTTACGTTGTCGAGCAAGCAAATTATTCGAACTAATGCAGCAATACATTAGAAATATTTTTCTAAATGATTCAGATGGTGAGTAATAGTAGGTAAAAACTACAGAATGCCAAGGCAGAATGTGACTGAAAACGCCGGGAGGGGACGCCCTACGAGGACATATAGTGACCTTATTGGTGATGTTCTTCAGAAAGTTCAGGTGCGTAGTACTCGCAACCAGCATATATATGACCAGATGTATGAACGTAAACGAGGCAAAATGAGTATGTAAGCGCAGCGGGTGGCCCTATAGTTTGTACGTACAAAACTTTTTAACAAAAAATTTAACCGCCGAAAAAACTGAAAAGTAATTTTGAGTCGGCGCCAAACAAGCAAATGAATTATCTAATTTTGTTTGGTTATTTCTATAAAAAGGTAATTTAGTGATCCTTGGTCATTGCTTGTTTGGCGCTGACTCAAAATTACTTAGGCTTCTTATTTTTTGCTTTTCCGTTTTTTCGGCGGTTTAATTTTTTGTTAAAATGTTTTTATTTAAAAAAAAATTGTGGCTATAATTTACAAACTCAGACTATTCTGTAAGAAGTTATGCGTGGTCATACATTACCATCAATGAGTGAACAGTCAATCATCCCCTGTTTTCCTACCCTTAGGGTTGGATTTTTCAAAAAACCTTCGGGATATAGGTACCTTTTCCAATAAAAAAGAATTATCAAAATCGGAGCAGTCTGTAAAAAGTAATGCGTGGTCATACATAAATAAAAAAAATATATATATACATATATACGTGTCGACTTGAGAACCTCCTCCGTTTTTTTTCGTCGGTTCGGTTAAAAATACTACGAAAATTTAAACAAAACACGAGCGGAATCGTGTGTAAAGGTAGTGAAAAGTTCAAACGCATAACGCGTATTGATCTACCCTCGAATTTTATTAGGTTAGTGGCACAGATTACTTCACTGTACCTACATTTATATGTAATTTGTACGTTTGTATGTAACGATTAGCTTATCAGAAATCTAGCCAGACTGAGTATTATCGGTCGTTGACTCTGTTTACATAATTATCACGACTTCATTCCTCGAAGAGGTGGGCAGAAGTGTCTACTTCCTTGTCGTCGTGTTGATGATACTAATATTGTTGCTTTGACCAGAATTCGGCCTTCGACAATGTTATTGTTGGCCTCGCAAAGGTCTGCCATAGTGCAGGTGTTAGTGCTCAGAGAATACAAGATGTGGGTTATAGTTTGTGATATACTGCAGCACTGCAGCTCATCGGAATACCCCCATAAGTTTGTTTTTGGAACGAAGTTCCTTATCGCGCGTTGTGAAAGGGGGCTAGACGGAAAAAATTCTCACGAAAAGTTGTAACGACACTTTTTAACCGACTTCAAAAAAAGGACGAGGTTTCTCAATTCGACCGTATATATTTTGTTGTTTGTATTTGTTTGTATGTTGTTGTTTTTTTTTGTTGTGAGTAGAGAGAGAGAAAGAGAGAGAGGGAGAGAGAGAGAGAGAGAGGGAGAGAGAGGGAGATAGGGAGAGAGAGAGTTGGAAATCATCACATGACATCTCCCGCTCTCGGCGGAGCGGAAGGGCGTGTCAGACTTTTACTGACTAAAACCTACCCGTGTTCCTTGAGTTGCTTGTGCCAGGGTCACGGTATCTCTTTCGAACAAATCTCGCGATCCTGGCAGGATAAATTTGATATCAATCGATTAATAAAAGATGAGCCTATCATTAACGAAGCCCAGATAAACGCATAAAAAAAAAAAAAACTAGTAGAATATCCAATAACACTATGCCCGACTCGGGAACTGAATCTAGGATTCTACGCTCAGAAGTCGTGCTTCTGACCGCTGGACCATTATGTCAAGCTTTTAGTAAAAAACAATAGCTCAACGGTTAAAGCACGGATTGGCAAGCGAAAAGTCGTGAGTTCGATGTCTATCCGTAGCACTATTGTCATAAGTACTTACTTATGTATTACTAGCTTCTGTCTATGTCTTCGTCCGCGTGAAATTTCTCGATCTCCCTGCCTATTATCTCGCATCGCATCGCCTGCCCGAACTATTACCTACTTAGCTCTCTATGTGAGTTTTTTTTCTTTTTGCTTGTCTCCAATGGGTCCAAGCGTGAAATTAAATAGCCTAACAGCCTTCCTTATGAAAGTGTCTATCAAATACAAAAAAAAAACCCATTGGTGGTTCCAGAGATGAGCGCATTCAAACAAACAAATAGACTTAGAGCTTAATTATATGAGTAAAAATTGTTGCTTCAAAAGCCTGAAGAGCGGTGCTCAAGCGGAAATTCTCAAAAAGTAACTTTGTAAAATGTTGGCGGCACATGTACAAATTTATAATTATATACGTAATGGAATAATATTTACGTATATTTAGGTTATCACGTACCTACCGAAAGTTTTATTCATGCGATTCTGAGTTTCGTGTTTTTCTTTACACACCTGATGCCTCAGTATTTTGAGGTGAATTTCCAACAGGGCTGAGTACCCTTGCCCTAAATTGACTTAAGATTTTATAAGTTCCTATACCTTCCCGATGATTTATCCCAATAGTAACGGCTTCCAACTAACAAAATGCCAACTAACGGTATAATAATAAACGTCAAAACATGATAATTATACAGTGCCATTTTATCATCATAATATTTTACGATAATACTATAAATAATATAAATTGCCGGCACTTCCATGAATCTAAGTTTATATCATGTATACGCATAAACTAGCGACATCTATTGAGCAAAAGCGGTACTAGTTTGACACATTTAAGAACCAGCTGCAACGGTTGTTTGGTGTAAACCCTTTCTCATGCTATAATCTTTAGTAACAGTAATAGGACACCCGGAGTTGTTTAATTATTTCAATTAGGCTCATTCATTTGATAATTGGTCTGTCAGCTGGTAAGTCGTTGACGTTTAACGACATCTAGCGGTAAAGCGGAGTAACCGTACATTTTATTTTTATTTCTAGCTCCTTTAAGTATGTTTTTTTACAAAACCATATTAATTGCACGAGTAGGTGTAAAGACAAACATAAATCATTGATATAGCGAATAACGTCTCGACCACAGTGTTTTTATCAGTCTGACCTAAATATCTTTATGAGTAATCGAAAGCACTAGAGCACACACAAACCCACATACAGACGATAAAACAAATAGACATTTGTTCATCAATATCTAAATTACAGCAAAAAAAAGAATTACCACGAATATTACGGTTGTACAGCGCCATCTCTGATCGAGTAGCGACATCAGTTTTTTGCCGGGTACCGTTCAACGGGACCGCTAGCTACTGACACACTTTTGACTCAGCTGATGTCGCGTTGGTGTGTCGTACGTGGGAAACGTGTCGATGTGTGCGTAGAATCCGGGATGCACCGATCCGTTAGCTTTAGGTTCTTTATAGAAACCAGTTGGAGTGCCATAGCGTGTTTGTTTTGTGTTAAAACCTCTTTTGTGTAAGGTCTTTGACTGTCGTTAATTGTTTTCTAACAATAAGGAACGTGTTAGGGTTCGGAGTTCGAATTTTGAATTTGACGTTACGTTTCGATATTGCGGTTGTAATTATGACGTCATGCGGGCAAAGGGACACTGTTATACATCCGTGCCAAATAAACTGTGCTTAGGAGATGAAGAATCTGTTCATCATCATTTCAGTTGAAAGACGTCCACTGCTGGACATATGTCTCCCTCAATTTTGGTGCCATAATCGCCACACTTGGCAGTCGGATTGGTGATCGCAGTATGGTGACAAAATGCATAGAGAATACTGCTGCCCATTCTTTAGTAAGTCCCTTAGTCGTTCTTACGACACGAAAAGGGACCAAACTCTAAATAATACCTATTACATTAACAATCAATCATCAAAAAAAAAAAAATAACACAAATAATTTAGAACAATTTCCTATAACATACAAAACTATTTAATTTAAAAAGCATAAGTACTAAATAATGTCATCTTGCATCAGATGTCATTTCATTTAAAGGATGTCACAGAACAAAGAATGCAAAATAATTCTAATTTCAAATCCTTTTATTAGCAGAGTGGTCGCAAATATTGTTGACAGACAAATAAAGCAGAAAAATTTGACAAACGGTTCTAACATCTGTCACAGACAAAATTTTATCAAATAGCGGTAGTCAGATGGCAATTGTTTTGGGGTGGATAAAAATTACCTACATAGCCTTCACCCTTCAGGAGTAGCGATGCGCTGTCGCTTTTAGCTTGACTAATAAATCATCATCATCATCATTTCAGCCGTAAGACGTCCACTGCTGGACTTAGGCCTCCCCTTTGGTGTGGTGCCGGACGTAAAGAATAGCACCACCCCATTTCTTCCCGTGGGTGTCATAAGCCGCGACTTAGGGACTTACTAGAGAATGGGCAGCAGCGTTCTCTATGCATTTTACCACCATACTGCGATCGCCAACCCGCCTGCCAAGCGTGGCAATTATGGCAAATCCCCTCAAATTGGGGGAGGCCTACATCCAGCAGTGGACGTCTTACGGCTGAAATGATGATGATTATTGACGCATCCACCACACATGTTATAATTTCATTGTAGGACACGCAATATAATCGAAATTACGCATGGATGACTTATGTATGCAAAATAATATAATTATAATATCTTAGGACAACCACCACACCGTTATTTGATCCCAAACTAGGCAGAGCCTGTACTATGGTAACCAGACAACTGATAAATATACTTATATATTTTTAAATCACACATATTATAGATAAATTACACCTAGACACAGAACAAATGATTGTGCTCATCACACAAAGATTTGTCCTGGATGGGAATCGAACCCACGACCTCAGTCTCAGCAGTCAGGGTCACTAACCACTAGACTAACAGGCCAGTTATAAAAGTAATCGAACACTATCGAAAAATCAGTAAACAGGGGCTGGTCAAGACAAGAAACCGACCCATGGCTTCCAATTGGCTTCTTTAGAAGATGAAGCCGCTATACAATGTTATCAAAATCTATCATATTTTATAATCTAATGCGTCTAGACTTTAGGCTTTTCGCTATCAGTCATTGTGCTACATAGTTGTTATCACTATCAAAATTCACAAAACAAAATAAAAGAATGTAGCGTCATTATGAAAAAAGTTTTATCTTTCACAAAAACAAACTTAACATGGTTTTAAGCATATTGCACGTCGCTGTACTCGGGGAGCCTGTGGTTCAGCTACACTCAGAAGGCCTACAATGCTCTGCGGGTCCAATACAACAACGCATTTAGAGTGCTGTTGCGGCTGCCTCGGTTCTGTAGCGCGTCTTCTATGTTCGCTGAGGCACGTACCGACTGCTTCAGTGCTGTACATCGTAAGAAGGCGGCGTCGCTGCTAAATAGACTCCGTGGCAGCCCCAACAGCATTCTACGCGTTATAGCCGGGAGACAGGACAGCCCGTTGGTGACGTCGCTTGTCACCTGTGCACTGTCTGTGTTATTAGTTAAGTACTAACATAGGTTAAGACTATTGTTACTAACCCAATGGATTTTTGCTATCCGGTTAAATAAATAAAAAATAAAAAAAACCATACTAATCTCTACATAGTATAAAACAAAGTCGCTTCTCGTGTCTGTACGCTTAGATCTTATAAACTACGCAACGGATTTTAATGCGGTTTTCATCAATAGACAGAGATTCAAGAGGAAGGTTTATACGTATAACTAGGTTCAGACCGCGACTTCGTCCGCGTCAAATTTTTGCTCCCCTGACCCCATCCGTCGCCTCGAATTGCCTGCCAGTTTTCGTCCATTTTTCGTTGCTGCTCCGCTCCTTTTGAGTGTAGCGTGATGTTATATCACCTATAGCCTTCCTCAATAAATAGGCTACCCAACACAAAAAGATTTTTTCAATTCGGACCAACACAATGGTTCCTGAGATTACCGCGTTCAACCAAACAAACAGACAAACTATTCAGCTTTATAATATTACAGGATACTTTTTATCCCAGTAGTACTTCCGGTGGGATAATTTCCGACCTCCGCGTGGTCTAAGCTGCTGGCAAATGCAAATACTAAATTAAAGTGTAAAATAGTTGTATTTATATTTAGTACCTTACTTTCTTAATTAACTCCCAGAAGACTTAGAAACGTTATACAAAACTAGGTCGAAAAGTTGTAACTTTTCAGTCACAACATTTCTTTACACTTACTTTAAAACTTCACCGTATAATTATCATGAAATTATTTTAAACATTACTGTTGTAAAAATTTTATGAACGGTCGGTAATACACAAATAAACCCTGAGAGGTTTTCGTTGTATGACAAACACACAGAATATTGAATAAGAATTTTGGAAAAAAAGAAACATGAAAAAGTTTATCTATTAGAAAAACAAAACATTTCAGCTTATAACGTTATCACTGTATGGAGTCAGACTTCGTCTAGATGAGAGGGAGTGGGCCGTAATCCACCACGCAGGCCCATTGCGGGTTGGTAAATATCACATGTCATCGAAATTGAATCTACCAAAAGAGACTGAATTTAAAGAAAGTGATTACAGAATTCAGTCGTTAACTTCTTATCATCTTTTTATAGCCGTTGAAGGAAGGAAAAGGTAATAATAGTTATTTTCAATACCAATTACTAAAATAATAAAGTTTATTCTGCATAAACATTACAAGAAAAAAGATACATAAAATGCACCCATACAATGTAGCCAAAAGCCCCGAATACAGGTAGAAAACATTTTTAATTTTTGAAAATTCATCCCTTGAAGGTAATCGTGAATGAAAATGTATGAATAAAGTTAACTTCTAGAGGTAGGTAGGCTGGTTGGAATAACCACTGACGGCTGTCATGGCCCAAGCATAATGGAACAGGGGACCAAACCCGCTAACATATAACGGGACACACAGGGGTTAAATATAGGATAAATATTTTATGTTTGTATGTAAGTTTGTCAATTCGGTTGATGGGAAATTCCATCCCGCGCACGGCTTATCTTTGGAAGAAAAACCATTAGTTTTCTTGACATTCCAAGTTGATTATCATACTTAGAACACTTATAACTGCTGATCATTAGGTTAACTAAAATGAATTGATTCAATGTATTAATCAACAATATTTCTGTTCTTTTCAGGTAAGCTGAGAAACTTGGAGCTGAAACATTGGTAACAAGTATCAATACATTATTTGTTCATGTCTGCAGAAGCAAGTTTCACCATGGCCATTCACAAACATTCGACAGGCTATCATTTCAAAAATTTGACGTAGTTAAGCAAAAAGAATAAAATCCACACCCAGTTACTTTTGAGATATAGACGTTTGAAGCTCAAGCGGTTAATTTTCTGCCCGGGTCGCGAGTATTGTTCGAAAGAGATACCGTGGCCTCGGCACATGGGCAACTGAAGGAACACGGGTGGGTTTTAGTCAGTAAAAGTCTGACACGCCGTTCCGCTCCACCCAGAGCGGGAGACGTCATTTGATGATTTCCCTCCCACAAAAAATAAACGATTAATTTTTCGTTTTTTTTTTAAATTTTGCCTGTTTAATATTAACACGTTTTTTTATTAGTAATGGTATATTAACATATTATATTAGCAATACTAGTTAGGAACCAGAAAGTTTGAATTGTTTATGCTGAAAAAAAAAATAAGAAGCGTAAGAACCATTTGTTCAAAAGTTTAAGAACCTATACGAGAAATAAATATATTTTTAGCTACGTCGTTTTAACTGACCCGTAGTTTCTATAATTTGGATCAGTTTGGTGCACTTAACACATTTTTGACCAAGTTGTGGATAGGATCCTTTTTGCTTAAATACGTCTAATTACATATTTAGATAATCTAATTCACCTTGCCCCCAACAGCAAAAAGCTGTCAGAAGAATAGTGGTCTTGTAACTCACAAAATTTTCGGGTTTTGGTTTTTGAACAGCGTTAATAGGACTCCTAAGATAACATTACGAAAGCGTATCGAATGGTTGTGAATGTCTTTTTAGTTCTCACTATAACCCTTTAGACCCGATTTAATAAATCGAATGGTGTGTATCAAAAGTCATTTAGTCAAACTAGGCTGAGAGTCAGCACTTTTTTTACGTCAAATTTACATAAGACAATCCCCCAAAACGCCCGCTTTTCACCACTTTCTGGTGCTCTTTTATAGACACTGTTTTAACTGAAATGGAATCATGATTAATGGTATTAAAACAAGATAGTGTATTTTTTTTTCTACTGAGATTTATTAATTCGGGACTAAATTATTTTTTATCGTATTCAGCCTAAAATGTTCCCACTGCTGGGCCACAGGCGTCCTCTATATGAGAGGGCGCGTGTACATGTCTCCGAATATATGATTCTAAGGCATGCTGGTTTCCTCACGAGGTTTTCCTTCAACGTTTTGAGAGCAGTGGTGATGAAATAGTTCACACGAAATAAAGCGCCTGTTTAGGGTCAAACCTAGAACTCGTAAGTCCAATTTTAACGACCAGCCACATAAAAATAATAAGGTTTGTAATTGTATCTCAGGTACCGATTTTTCAGTGAGCGGTGGCGGCTTAGTGAGAGAGAGGGAGAGACTTTAATTTTTCTTTTTAATTTCATCACCACTGCTCTCAAAACGGTGAAGGAAATCGTGAGGACTTACGTCCTAGAACCAAAAATTCAAAAGTTCTAAAAAGACAAGTGTCATCTACCAACCCGCAATAGACCCTCGTGGATTATGGACTGCTCCCTCTCACAGAGAGGAGACATGTGTCCCAGCAGTGGGAACATTATAGGAATGAATGAATTCGAGATTGTATGGTTACTGATTTTTCGGGAATTTTTATGGTTGTATGGCCATTGTTATGAAAAGCAATGAAAATTAGTGACTTCAAAGATGTATCTATCAGCTTTATTAATTGTAGTCAGACACCATTGTAAACTATTTACTTTTTAACCGACTTCAAAAAAGAGGAGGTTCTCAATTCGGATGCTTATATGTTTTTTTTTTTAATGTATGTTCGGCCATAACTCCTTCATATATAGACAGATTTGCAAAATTCTTTTTTTGTTCGAAAGGGGTTTATTCCGAAATGGTCCCATGTTAATTTCATAAAGATCTGATGATGAGTTCGGGAGACAGACACCGGAACTCTTTAAAAAATGACAGCAAATCAACCGCGATTTCTGCTGTCGCATAAATATGCATTGTTTGTTTGGAATTAGTGCGGGGTAAATACCACAACTAAAAATAAAAACTTTTTTACAAACAAAAACAACCGACTTCCTTATAAACACTACAAAGTGAAAAATAACTTTAATTTCGGAAGTCGGTGGCAAAAAAAACCATAAATACAGATCCTAAGACACCGACTTCCGAAATTAAAGTTAGTTTTCACTTTGTAGTGTTTTTAAGGAAGTCGGTTGTTTTTTTTTGTAAAAAAGTTTTTTTTAGTTCAATTCGAGGGACGAACCAGCGTTGAAAGAATGTCGCTGGGACTCTGTCTCGCATAGGGTCACAGCATTATGCTGAGTGATGGCCGTTTTGTGTGGATGTGACGCATATTTTCCTACACCTTATTTTTTAATTCTGTATGTTTCTGGTCTTTCTGTGCGTCATGTTTGTCGCAAATAAACGTACCTATTTTCTTTCTTTCTTTTTCTTTAACTTTCTTGTCCCAAACCCGAGGAATCAATTGTACAATGTCTAATCTTATCTAACTAGCCTGTATTGTCCTACTGCAGGTGAAAAGGCCTTCCTCTCCATTTTCCACAGAATTCTGTCTTTTGCTAGTGCTGGTCAGTCCTTTCGGTAGGAGACAAGGTCATCCCGCCATCTTCGTCTCGGCCTGCCACGATGTCGTCGTGCGTTAAATGGGACCCAATCGGTGGTTCTCTTATCCCATTTGTCATCAGACATCCGGCAGACATGTCCGTCCCAGTCCCACTTAAGCTGAGCAGCTTTCTGGGTTACACTCGTGACCTTGGTTTTGGCGCGCAATGTTGTGTTCTTTATACGGTCTGAATGTCGGACCCCCAGGCCCCAGGATACTGCGCTCCATGATACAATATAGTAATACTAATATTATAAAGAGGTACCGTTTTTATTATTATTTCATCCGTAATACGTCCACTGCTGGACATAGGCCTCCCCCAATTTGGGGGGTTTTGCCATAATCGCCACGCTCGCGCTTTGTAGGCAGGTTGGCGATCGCAATATGGTGGTAAAATGCATAGAGAACGCTGCTGCCCATTCTCTAATAAGTCCCTAAGTCGCCTCTTACGACACCCACGTGAAGAAATGGGATGGTGGTATTCTTTACTTCTTCGGCACCACACGAAACAGTTTTATATATAGGGGGTATATTTCTGGAACTTGCAGCCGAATTTGACGAATTCATTTTGCATTCGATAACTCAATTGTCGAGGAAGGCTATTTCAATTAAACATCACACAACAATCTTTAGGAGACGAGCAAAAAGAAAAAAAGTCGGAAGGAACGGCAAGTGAAAACGAAATATTTTGGCGGGTTGGCGATGGGATGTGACACGGCAGATTAGTAATAATAATATATCTTTTTTCTCTCTTCACAAAGTTTCACATACATAGCATAGAGACAGCAATTATATCATTTTAACGTTCAAAACATGATCCTTTGTGAGAGACTGGCGTCCATACTAGGATACCCTGTGTGACGGATCACCAGGCTCTCACCGGAAACTTAATCTAATTAACAGTACAGTGGTCAATTTTAAAACTTTAGCAAGATATTTATTGATGAAGGGGAAAAAACAGACAGAGATTGGGGGCCGAAAAGTCGCGGGCTGATGCTAGTCTATTATAAATAAATATCAAAATTAATCATAGCATTACAAACCTAAACCTACCAAACGAAATTATCCGGAAAAGAACTGGAGTTACCGACATAGCTCACAGAGTAAGCAAGCTGAAGTGGCAGTGGGCTGGCCATGTCTGAAGAAGGACCGATGGCTGGTGGAGCAGACGAGTCCTGGAGTGGAGACCGCGTATCGGCAAGCGTAGTGTGGGACGCCCCCCAGCTAGATGGACCGACGACCTTAGGAAAGTGGCTGGGGCAGACTGGATGCGGAAGGCGGAGGACAGGGTGTTGTGGCGCATCATGGGAGAGGCCTATGCCCAGCAGTGGACTGCGATAGGCTGAGTTGATTACAAACTTAAGTTACAACACTATTCTTACTGATCTTGCATCATCATCTGCCTAGCCTTTTCCTAACTATGTTGGGGTCAGATTCCAGTCTAACCGGATGCAGCTGAGTACCAACATTTTGACTGCCTATCAGACTTCTAAAACCCAGTTACTGGGTAATACCTCGGGTTTCTGACGAGCCGTAACAATTGTCAAAGCCGACAGCCGAGAACAACGGCTTAAGGTGAAAGCTCCAAACCAGCCCGCGGAATTCAAAATTTCTTACGTTTTTTGCAATTTGCAGGCCAGTGTTAGGTTGAATGTTGATTAAAATATTATTCGCGACTGTAAGACGTATGTAGTTACAGAATTATAATCATCAAAATCACCAATACAACCCTCCAAGTTCATAAAGGCCTAAAAACAAAAAACAAAAAAAGAGAAAGTCATTCCTACAGCTTTATGAACTTAGAGCGTTGTATTGATGATTTTGATGATTATAATTCTGTAACTACATATGTCTTACAGGCGCGAATAATATTTTAATCAACATACAACCTAGCACTGGCCTGCAAATTGCAAAAAACATAAGAAAATTTGAATTTCGCGGGTTGGTTGAAGCATTCACCTTAACGTACTTTACGAGGTTCAGAGGTGTCTCGATATGAAAAGATGGTCTCCCATCCTCGAATCAACCGTGGCTAGTGTAGCTTAACCTGGTCGATCAATTCATCCACTTTTATTACTTCGCCACAAGCATTAATGACCTAGCAACAACACTTGCTTAACTGAAAAAAAAAATACCTGTACAAGCAAATTTTAATTTAGTTTCAATAATTTCAGAAAGCAAAATCAGCGAAATTCGATATCACACACGTGTTTAGAAAAGTCTTGTATTAGAATAATTTAACCAGTTTAACTAAAATTATGTTGTATTTGATTTGTGTGTGAATAAAATATTGCACTTTATAATGGTGTTGCGATTAATCGCTGCGTCGCAATTCGACATAGCGCTAGACATGAAGTCAGCACTCTAAAAGTTTGAAGTGTAGTCAATGTGCACAGATTTAAAAAACTGTTTAAAATGTTAGGATGCAGGCAGGCGCTTTACTTTCTGTTAATTCATCACCACTGCTCTTAAAACGGTGAAGGAAAACGTCGTGAGAAAACCGGCATGTCCTAGAACTAAAAATTCGAAGACATGTGACATCTACCAACCCGCACTGGGCCCGTGTGGTAGATTATGGCCCACGCCCTCTCACCGCGAGGAGGCCTGTGTCCCAGCAGTGGGAACAATATAGGCTGATTATGATGTCAAGCTGTATGTTGAATAAAATATAATTCGCAACCGTAACTAATAAATAAATATTTATAGGACAACCAACACATCGTTATCTGATCCCAAACTAGGCAGAGCCTATACTATGGTAACCAGACAACTGATAAATATACTTATATATTGCTAAATACATACATATTTTATATAAATTACACCTAGACACAGAAAAAATGATTGTGCTCATCACACAAAGATTTGTCTTGGGTGGGAATCGAACCCACGACCTCAGTCTTTGCTGTCAGGGTCACTAACCACTAGACTAACAGACCAGTCAAATATGGCCTAATATGTTCTAATATGGTCTATATGGCTTTACATAATATTTAAAAATCATTAAAATTGTTCGAACCCTCCATGAAAATGAAAATCCCCCCATGAAAATTCTGGAACCCTCTAAGTTCCAGAAACAATTTTAATGAATAGCGCGTGAGGGAGTGGCAGTCTCTGCGCCATCATGTCCCTAGCCACCGCTGGAGGAGACGCCCCGGGCGTCGGGAGTCGATTGCGGACTCCCGGCCACCGTAGGCGCGTACTTGCGGGCGGCGGTCGCGAGATCTGGTCGAAAAAGTTACCGTGGCCCTGGCATATGGGCAACTGAAGGAACACGGGTGGGTTTTAGTCAGTAAAAGTCTGACACGCCCTTCCGCTCCACTCAGAGCGGGAGACGTCATTTGATGATTTGCCACCCAAAAAAAGCCTCTAAGTTCATTTAATTACTTTTCATAAAAGATTCAGCTTCCCAGCCTCCCTCAGAGCTCTAGTTTATCTTTTCATTGTGTATGGCTTAGTAATAATAGTTGCATGAGTCGATCGTTCAGGTTAAGCTGCGCTTGCCGCGGTTCTTCCATGGATGGGTGACCATCTTCACATATCAAGATCCCTCCGTGCCAAGAAAAGCATGTTAAGCTGCTGGTTCCGGCTGTGAATCCTAGATCTTCGACAGTAGTTACGGGTCGCCAGAAGCCCGAAGACCTGACAACCAGTCTTACCAAGGGGTATCGTTACAGTTCGGGTCGTTACTGGTCGTCAGAAGCCCAAGGTATCGTATGACCCAGTGGCTGGGTTTTGGAGGTCAGACCGGCAGTGGTTCCATGTAAAATACTGGTACTCAGCTGCATCCGGTTAGACTGGAAGCTGACCTCGACATAGTTGGGAAAAGGCTAGGCAGATGGTGATGATGGTTGCCGTTGATGAGCAGACAAATTCTTCGTACTTAAGAAGGAATGATTAAGCAATATTCTTCAAAATGATTCACTTTGAGATGGGAAGTTGGGCAGTTATGGTGCAGGTTTGATCCCCAGTCAAAAAAGCATTTTTGTGGGTAGGAAATCATCAAATGACGTCACCTGCTCTGTGGGTGGAGCGGAAGGGCATGTCAGATTTACTGACTCTGCTAGGGTCGCGAGATTGTTCGAAAGAGACACCGTGACCCTATGGGCAACTGAAGGAACACGGGTGGGTTTTAGTCAGTAAAAGTCTGACACGCCCTCCCGCTCCACCCAGAGCGGGAGACGTCATTTGAGCGGGAGGGCGTATCAGACTTACTGACTAAAACCCACCCGTGTTCCTTCAGTTGCCTAAGCCAGCCACGGTAACTCTTCCGAGCAATTGCGCGACCCTGACAGGACTCAAAAGAGCTGCCCCCACCTCAAACTCCTACCACGGACATTCGTAATAGGTACGACGAAAAGATACACTAACCTAATTTCGGTCGTATCGCACTGATAACGCGTATCAACGTAACTTGGTCAACGTACGATATAAATAGATAACCGACATCATGTTTTGGTTAAGAATTAGGTACTTTTTGAAAATGTTATTTAATTGAAAGATGATTGGAAATAATGATGACTCAGTCAAAATCAATATACATACATACATAAACGCACGTCTTTTTTAACCGACCGAAAAAGGAGGAGGTTATCAATTCGATTGTTTTTTTTTTATGTTTGTTACCTCATAACTTTTGACTGGGTGAACCGATTTTGGTGATTTTATTTTTATTTTATTTGAAAGCTGGTGCTTCCCGAATGGTCTCATTTTGGTTCCATTCGGACAATAGGATCCATGTGAAAACCATATTAGTCTTAAATTTGCATTAAGTATTTGCGCGACAAATGAACGAATAACGCGATTAGATTAGTGCGGTGTATCTACCGCAATTAAAAAGGTAAAAATCAAAACTTTTTACAAAAAAAAAAATAACAACCGACTTCCTCAAAAAACACTACAAAGTCAAAAACTAATTTCGGAAGTCGGTGGCAAAAAAACCTTAAATACAGACCCTAAGACTTCCAAACTTTAAGTTGTTTTTGACTTTGTAGTGTTTTTTAAGGAAGTCGGTTGTTATTTTGTCCTAGGCAGAAACTACGGAACTTCACCTACTACGATCCTTACATACACCTTTTGCCTCGTTTCCACTTAAAGCGTTGTATTGATGATTTTGATGATTATAATTCTGTAACCACATATGTCTTACAGGCGCGAATAATATTTTAATCAACATACAACCTAGCACTGCCCTGGAAATTGCAAAAAACGTAAGAAAATTTGAATTTCGCGGGCTGGTTGAAGCATTCACCTTAAACATAACAGGCGAAATGTGGGTATTACTATACGTACACCTCTGCCCAAGCCTTCGAGAAAACAAGGCCTGATGTTATTGTCACGACTGAAGATTGTGTTAAGAGGATAAGCAGTGTCTTTGCAATCACCAATGTGTCTACTTAGCGATTGTGGACGTATGACCATATTAGCTTTTGCCAGCGGCTTCGCCCGCGTGGAGGTCGGAAATTATCCCGCGGGAACATACTACCGGGATAAAAAGTACCCTATGTGTTACTCCAGGTTATAAACTATCTGTGTGCTAAATTTAATCTAAATCGGGTCATTCGTTTTTGCGGGAAAGAGGAACAAACATCCACACATCCATACATCTATACATCCATACATACAAACTTTCGCGTTTATAATATTAGTAGGATTAACATAAAATTACGCCTGTTCCCCGAAAGGTGAGGCAGAAGTGTAGCTATTCTATATTTATATGCTATTTTATGCTTTACACGCATTTTTCACGCCTGTATGACTTATTATGTTTAACAAATTAGCTATAGTCAAGTCGTGTCAATGTACTCAATATGTTATTACGTCACAGGAAATTCAAAATGGCGGACACTAAACGTCACTTTTCAATTAAGTATTCTTTATTCGAATTTCATTTTTCTCTCACCGTAATGCGAATTTTATTCAGCTTTTTTTGGTGGAGTCTCATTTTTTTTAAGCATAGCTCGTTCCAGACATTTCTCAAGACTGTTGGGGTCAGCTTCCTGTCTAACCTGATGTATCTGAATGGTATTACTTTGACGAACTTGTCTTTATCAAAGAGACGGCCGGACTTTTAATAATATGCTAATGTGCCATTCTTTTCATGATGTAGACTAGACATGGTTTACAAGTTACCCCTCTTTTGAGTAAATTGTGAACTTGTTTTTCAAAATACACCGTGTGTGTGTGATTTGCGAAGAGGGTTCTGCATGTTTTTTTTTTTTATTATGGTGAATGGAATTGCATGCTTTGATGTTTTTTTTCTTTTTGGGGTTGGTCTAAAATGCAGACCGCTATGTCTGATGTCATTTAATTGTACTGAGTTTACTTCTATAGTAATGTTTCTTTTCTTGCAGTAACCTTAATTGTAAGTAAGCGAGCATTTGAAGATGCATGTGACTTTTAAACAGGGTTCTTTTTTGTGACGCATTTAAATTTTATTTTTATTTTATTTGCCTCGTCATTTGCTTGAGACTATAGTACTTTTTAGGGTTCCGTTGCCAAATGGCCAAAAACGGAACCCTTACAGATTCGTCATATCTGTCTGTCCGAGTATATCACAGCAATTTTTTACCGAAACTATAAGAGCTATGCTGTTGAAACTTGGTAAGTAGATGTATTCTGTAAACCGCATTAAGATTTTCACACAAAAATAGAATAAACACAATAATATTCGGGGTTCCTCATACATAGAACTGAAACTCAAAAAATGTTTTTTCATCAAACCCATACGTGTGGGGTATCTATGGATAGGTCTTCAAAAATGATATTGAGGTTTCTAATATCATTTCTTTTTTAAACAATAATATTTGGGGTGCCCCATACATAGAACTGAAACTCAAAAAAAAAAAAATTCCATCAAACCCATACGTGTGGGGTATTTATGGATAGGTCTTGAAAAATGATATGACTGATGAATGATAAAACTAAAAAAAATATATGATGTACATTACCGTGTAAACTTCCACCGAAAATTGGTTTGAACGAGATCTAGTAAGTAGTTTTTTTTTAATACGTCATAAATCGTAAACGACAATTTACCTTTCATTCAGTCAACTCAAATATAAAAATTAAAAAAATAATAATTTCATTAACATAAACCTTATGCATAAACCGTGAATTCCTGCAGGTTTGTACGGAACCCTCGGTGCGCGAGTCCGACTCGCACTTGGCCAGTTTTTTAGCAAATATATTAATTATATTTTATGTGCAAGCTACTCAATATTATAATTAGGTTTAAAGGACCTTATTTTGGTAAAAAGCTAATAGTGACATTATTTTTTCTAACTTTACGGTTCTTTATTTTAGAAAGGAGACAAGAAAGAAAACATTTTAAAACTGAGAAAATATATGTAACTGTATGTCTCTGCATCACGCAAAGGTTGACTGGTAGAAAATGCCTATGGCATTAAGTCCGCCTCTGTACATTTGTGTGCTTAAAGTATTGAATAAATAAAATACCATGAATAGAATGAGAAACTCAGGTACCGAAAATGAACGTTTCAAACTTTTTAGTATGTTAATCATCCTTTTGTGCGCCAGAAAATCGTTGCCACTTTTATTAAAACTTTATTGTAAGTAAAACCAAAAGTAAACTGAATTTCCTCAACTTTATTCCTAATTCAGGTGAGAAAATTTTGTAGGTTTACCTACAAAATTTTCTCACATTCCGGTTTCTTTAGAAACCGGAATGTGAAAGAAAATTATAGCTTTCAGTGATAGACATGTCCTAAGCACCATTTTTTCTCGCGTCACCGTTCCTCGACCCAACGAGAACCTTCACATTTTTTTATTCGCTCACAGAACCCTAAAAACTCGTGTAACCCCCTGCCCTGTCCGGTTTTTCTGTTCAATGGACTTTACATGTCCTGTCATTCTGGGGGTCCAACAAGCAACAAAAGGGTTAAAATTGCGAGTAAAAAACCTCAGTGAAGGGTTGATTGTCATTTTAGATTTTAGAATGACCTACTTTTTATATTGATTTGAAGATGATTCTTTGTGCGTTAACGTTTTTACAAGCGTAAAAGAAGCGGCCATTTTGGTTTTTTTATTTGACAATACGAAAGTTTGACTTTTTATGTTTTTGAATATGGAAAGTTTCTATATTATGCCTCAGGAAATTGTAAAATGTCATGTGAAGCCTGATGAAAGCCTTGTCTATAGTTTTACTCGTAGAAAGGTGTGAAAATGGTGTTATTTTTATTACTTCGATATAATTTTATTATTTATTTATTACAATATTAATAACAGAACATAGTTCTTTGGCAGTAAAATAAATTCCTTAGTGTAACCTATGTCTGTGACAATGATTGATAATATCATTTTCAGTCAAAATTTCAACACATATTTTTTCTTAAACTATTTAAATGTGACATTAACATGACGTGTGTTGACATTATGTTTTAGAAAAAAAAAAAAGATTAGTTTACAATTTAAACTTTGTTGACTGTCGTCCTTTATGCTTCTTAATACTCGTAGGACAGACAGAAATAGTCTGTGTTATTCTCGTAGTTATATTAAGCGAGACTTTGGGCTTTATAATCTTAGATTGAGTTATTTTCACTAGCGAACACTTCTATTTTCTTTTAACTGTCAAAAAATTAAAAGTTTTTTTTTTAATCTTTTAATTGTTAACTGAACCATCAAATTCTCCTTTCGCTTTCCAAATTCGAATTTCAAATCGAACTTTCTAGAAACGCTGCCAAAAATCACCGTTCTTTTTTCAACTTAGCACTAACTTTAATAAAACCTAACAGGCACAGGTTTAACATCAACAGCCTCTATTTATACCGGCAAGACAGGCCGATGGTTAAATGTCTTCAAATTAAATGCTGGGGCCGACACCTTCACAGTCCTGCACGCCCGTGCGCCATTCGCCTGCGCTTACAAAATTCAGTTTGACTTGCAAACCGCGCGCGCACGGCCGCTCTACGCCCAAACTTTTTGGCACCGCGTACTTACATTTTGGAAAAAAAACCGAACGTCAAAATTCCCGCGCTTTTCTCGCATCGACTTTTGTGTTCCATTTTCAATCAAACTTTTTAAAAGCCAGTGCTTATTGCATTTTGGACTCGTGTTGTGAACTTTTTGGATTGTTTAACAAATGCATTACGTTGGATGTGAGTAGTCATTTTTATAATAATATCTACATAGAAAATTGTTCGTCCGTCGATACGAAATAGGTTTTTCTATTCTTATTTCTACTATGGCCAATATTATGTCTGATTAAAATTACATTTTATCTGTATTATAAGGGTTGTATAAATTACTTTTAATTCGGAGAATTAAAAGTAAATTATCCCCGAAAAATTACCAAACCAAGGCAGCACTAATTTCGAAATTCGAATTCAAATACACAAAAAAGTTGAACTACAGACTAAAAAAATGCATTCGATTTTTAAATTTATTTTTTAATGGCAAAGGCCCGTATAATAATCACCCGTATAACAATTATTATCTATCACGAAACTTGCAATTTATCAAGGTCTCTTGTTGCATGAGATCTTGTATTGCATACTGTGCGAGCGAGAGGCAAAGAATTCGACCTTGCGTTGGAAAGAGACAGAGGATGTTAGGAAACTCTTGGGAAATATCATTTTTCTCTTTCGGGGGCTGAAGGGCACTTTTTATGAATATTTGTTTTTAAGATAATTACTGTGTTATCTTGCTTATTTTTGTTTGTACTTTATTTGGGTCGATGTTAAAAGGATCGTGAGATGTTTAATTAATTTATTAAATAATCTTTTGATGGATTTAGCTTTATTTATTTATCTTTTAGAGTTAATAGGTCATACTCTCAGTTTGTTGATAAACTAATTAATCATTTTTAGTTTTACTAAACATGTAGAGTGTTTTGAATAGATGTTTTAACATGTGAGTTAGAAGCGTTTGGATATTAATTTTACTTTTTATTTAATTTCCAAAGTGTTTATTTGTGTTTAATATAACATTGTGAGAAGAGACATCTCTTGACCACTTCTTAACATGCAACGTTTTGTTTTTGCCCGAATTTTTGCTACACACATTTAAAATTTTGTCTCAAAAATCATTTAGCAATGAGTTAACAAGGCAAATAATTGAATAAAATTACACCTTAGACATCAATATGCGACGTAACCTTAACTAGAATCATTGTACCATACGTTACTGTCATACCTTTTACAGAATATTGTGAATGAGAATCGCTGCATTCGTACTAGAATTGTGGATATACTAAAAACTCATAGCATTTTTTTCGATTTACCCAATTACAGGTAATTTTCAAGGAGTTTGTTAAAAAGATGAACCTAGTTGCCCATTTCAAATCGTAGTATCTATGGAGAAAAACGGGCAAGAAATTCTATTGACCCTCTTATAAATTAACACATTGGTTACATCATTCAAGTTGAAATAATACATATATAACATCATTCAAATTGAAATAATATATACAGATATGTGATATAATTATGTCATCAAAATAATTAGAAGAAGGTAATACTACTCGAAAATATTTTTCCCAAATATTGCATGCAGAGTGTTGGTTAAGCCTCATCATTTTTAGAACATCTGGCATGCTACTAAATAATTGCATCAGGGGTCATGCATCGTATGGAGTTAAGTCATTTTTAAACGAATTTGACTTAAAAAAAACCTGCAGACATAATCACAAAATATCTCAAAATCTGTAACGCCCAAAAAATCCACGAGTGTAACCAGAAAACATGTTTGGGACTCTAAAGTTAGGTCTTTTTAACTCTAAAAGTAGCCCTAATCACTCTAAACTATTTCCCAGGGACTCTAAAACTTATGAAAAATCTTGCATAAATCCTTTATCCTTGTCGTAGGTCGTTGCTACGTATTTATTTCAAACACAAGATTACAAGTAGCTGGTTTTGTGGCTTGCGTGAGGCGAGGCCAGTCAGATCTCCGTACCTATAATTGTTCATTAATATTGATAGATAAATACTTTTTGTTCTCATCCCAGCTAGTACTTGGGTGGTTCGCGAAATATTTTAGATTTTTTGGTAATCATATTTGTGCTTAGGACATGAGCCTTCAACTGTTTAAGTTAAACCGGTACCCAATATAGTAAGACATTTAACAGGTAATCTAAGAAAAATAATAAAAGTAGCATGTTTAATTTTTTATTAATTTAAGTTTTCCAAGTCTTTTAAGATCTCTATTTTATACAAGGTGGAAAAAGAACAGATTTTTTCTACCTTGTAAAAAAATAATCTTGAAATGGAAAGTAGTTGTAATTGTTTTAACGTTCCTTGGAGGACAAAGCATCGCAAAAATTATCATAACTTAACTCACTTAAGTTATAATACTTTTATAAGTTATTGTTCATCAGAAGACACTGATAAGGGTTTAATATGGTATTACATAAGCGAAGAATAAAGAGCTTTCTAAAAATAGTTTTAAAGCTTTAAATAAAATAGAAACCTGCCTATTGTAAGGCTCACTGCAATCTCAAGTACCAATGACTTATTGCTACATCTAGCCTTGAATGCAAGTACTAAACGCAGATAGAAGCATATGTTGAATACAACTGTGGCTTTAAGTTACCTAACTTAGCCTCAGAAACAGTATTTTCGTCAATGAAATATTGATAAGCTGACTAAGTTAGTTTTAAGTAAGAGTTAAGTTAGTTGCCGGTAGGGAAACTTTTGTTTAAGCTATAAATAGACTTGGTTAAGTTTATTCGTGTAACTTACGTTTGTTTAATACGTAGTTATGGATAATAGGTTTTATTCGTTGTTAACAAGACGAAGAAATTCTAAAGATATGATGTTGGTAAGTTTCTGAACCAATCCATTCGGGTTACCAGACAGCTTATCGCAGTCCACTACTGGACATGGGACTCTCCCAGGACATGATACCCTGTCCTCCGTCTTTCGCATCCAATCTGAGACTAGATCCTCAAAAGAAATGCTAAATAACGATGAGGTTATAATTTTGATCATCAGCGTAATTATTTGAAATAGTCAGTTATTCCAAATTGTAAGTATCCAAAATCATACAACCACTCTAAATTCTTTCCTTTTTTAAACATTGTAAACAAAAAGTACAAATGTGTAAAGAACTCTTTGCTGTCAAAGAGTCTTGAAAATGAGAAAGGAGACTAACGGTTACTTAGTGCTAACTTAGTGAGCAAAAATAGCCAAAATTACTTTTATATTTCTCAATGCTAGTGTCGTATTTCTTAAAAGGCTTGGCTTTCTTACTCATGCACTTTCTAATGTCAGTAGAGTTTTAAACGAAAATATTTCGCCATTTATCACTTAGGACAACGGAAGTTGATAACTGGCAGGATGTTTTTTTAAGGATTCTTTTTTTGAAATGAGTCGTGGTGTTGGGATTTGTTCTGAAGTTTTTGGTAGGAAATTTTTGAATGTCGAACACTAGTTTCTTTTTATCATGCTTGCATTACTTTTTTATTTATGTTTTTTTTTTGTGACAAAGACGACACGGGCAGTATTTTTATTTTTTTTAATTTTACGAAAACATACATTTTTTAAGATTTAATTCATAACGTTATCACAAGGAAAAAAAACAAATGTAACCATAACGAAAAACCTTAAAATTACAACATTTTAAACACTACTACATTCAATAAGCTATATAGCTTTCATAAACAAAAAAAAAAAATCCTCTCACTTAATATTTTGATATACCTATCGACTCGATGTCTAGATTTTTTATATCGATACTCGATTCCTACATCCGGCTTGCTTTTAGCATATCTCTTATAATGGTAATAATAATTATGGCATCGATCAACTCTCGACTTTCACGCGAGATTTTGGCAGCTCTTACTTTCACTTGAGTCTTGTATGGTACAAGATGGAAACTGACGGCGATTTGACGAACCTGACAGCGATTTGACCCTTCATTTTTAATGATGGGAGGAAAGTCTGACAACCAGTCTTATCAGGAGGTTTCGTATTACTTAGTAAATGGGTTGTGGAGGTTAGAAAGATAGTCGCTCCGTGTAAAAATACTGGTATTCTGTTGCATTCGGTTAGAATGGAGGCTGACCCCAACTTGGTTAGGAAAATGCAGTATGTTTATATGGGGTAATTGTTATTAATTTAACAAACAAAACATACAAGACTTAAGAATTTGTTGTTGAATAGAAAACAAAATGGCTTGATTTTCTACTAAGTATGAATCCAGTGTATATATGTTTTGTTGAAATATAATCTAGACAATTTTTTTTTTAAATGGTAACTCTTACATTTAAATAATAACTTAAGGAAACAGCTTGTTAAAAATTTGCATAATGATTCGCGAATTATCTCCGCCGTTTAAGAAAGGTTCAAATTAATTTTCACATATCTTACGCAACCAACAAGTTAAGAATTTAGAAATGTTTCTAATTATTCAATAGTCACGTAAGAATTAAAATAACTTTTTGGTTTAAATTACCATTTCAATTACGAATCCATTTCAAGCAAAACACAGTTTAGTTTCATACATAAATTATTCATAAAACATTCAAATAACAACTTACACAGTAAACAGTAACAGTTCTTCATTTATGTAGCAAAAATATCATATTTAAATACCTTTCATTCATCCGTCCACTTGCGTTCGCTTGCAAAATCGCAATTAAACAATTAAGTAATTAATACCTTGCAAAACAATGCTATCTTTACGATCTACGCAAATAAAATCACATTCACTTACATTATAGTCTGTTATTAACTAATTTCATGTTTTCTTTCATAATGGAAACTGAAACTGAACTAATTTTGGGATACTTTTTGCTTACCGTCATGAGAAACTACGCTAATTTAGTCTCTTTTTTTGAGAGTTAACTCCTTAAGAATCGATTTTCATATCGGGGTATGAAAATTTATGGGGATTAAAATGAAACCTCCGTTACGTTATGCGTTACGTTATATTTACTAATTTATATATTTTATAATCGTTCGTAAGGAGTAAACTCCAGTCGTGCGTCGGAGCTGACTAACATAATTTTTCTAACGTTTTTCGGAATTTAAACCAAGCATAATCATTTTGCTGGCATTAAATTGAATGTGGTTACATCGCTTGTATAAAAATCAAACCATTTCTGTACTAATTCCAAGTAAACATTGTAATAACCCTCAAAATTGTTCTTGACATGATCTAAAATACGACACTCATAACCACATTTATAATTTCTTACCCATTCATAGCTACCGAAGCACTCTTTCCAAAACACTCCAAATAGAGCCCTCATTAAAATCAAAACGCCCATTTCACTCCATAAGTGTCACTCTTTGTTTTGTAGGAAGGAAATCATCTAATGACGTCTCCCGCTCTGGGTAGAGCGGAAGGGCGTGTCAGACTTTTACTGACTTAAAACCACCCCTGTTCCTTCAGTTGCCTATGCCAGGGTCACGGTGATTCTTTCGAACAAGCGTCACTCTCACATTCACTTCTCTCAAACGCTACCGCTTATGGCTTCCACCGCCACCTCCAAAACTGGCGACTTTCATCGGCGCATGCGCATACGTAACATTATCTTGCGTAACGTTCATGTGTCGTGCACGCATCGGCCATGATTAACGTTTTCGAAGAATTTTGGACTTTTATTTCTTAAACATTTCGAGTTAAAAACAATTGGGCGTCCTTTTATGAATGTTTTTTGGCGGGCAGGTCAATGATAGAGTAGGTTTTGCTGTGGCTTTTCCTATGCGAAAAGGGATGAGTATTTCAGGATGAATGTTCATCATCATCATCATCATTTCAGCCATAAGACGTCCACTGCTGGGCATAGGCCTCCCCCAATTTTGGGAGCTTTGCCATAATCGCCACGCTTGGCAGGCGGGTTGGCGATCGCAGTATGGTGGTAAAATGCATAGAGAACGCTGCTGCCCATTCTCTAGTAAGTCCCTTAGTCAGCTTTTACGACACCCACAGGAAGAAATGGGATGGTGTTATTCTTTACGTCCGGATTAAAGTTAGCCTAGGTTATTTAGCAGTTGCTAGTTTATATATCTGTGAAATTTCATCAAAATCGGTGCAGTAGTTTACCAGTGATGATGCGGCTAATTTTATGTTACGCAGTAACTGCGCTGTGGAGGTCAGACAGGCAGTCGCTCCTTGTAAGATACTGCTGTTCAGCTGCATTCTGTTAGACTGGAAGCTGACTCCAATATAGTTTGGAAAAGGCTAGGCCAGCCTTTCCCAAAGTGGGCGATAACGCCCCCTTGTGGGCGCTGCAGGCCTAAAAAGAGGGGTGGTAAGAGACCCAGACAAAAAAAATGGGGGCGTTGTGTAGACTCGACATGCCCCCATTTTTTTTCTGGGTCTCTTACCCTTAGGCTTGCAGCGCCCACAAGGAGGCGTTATCGCCCACTTTGGGAATGGCTGGGCTAGGCAGATGATGATGATGTGAGTGTGACAAATAAAAACGACGGATTTTGGTAAAGACTCCGGCTTACGAGTCGTGAGTTTGAATCCAAGCAAGCACTTTACTTTGTGTAAATTATTTCATTACTACAGCTCTCAAAACGGTGAATGAAAACATCGTGAGGAAACCGGCATGTCCTAGAACTAAAAATTCGAAGACATGTGACATCTACCAACCCGCACTGGGCCCGCGTGGTAGATTACGGCCCACTCCCTCTCACCGAGAAGATGTCTATGTCCCAGTAGGGGAAACAATATAGGCTGGTTAGGATGATGCAGAATTACTACTGAGGTTTTGGTGTTCGATTCTCGGCTAGTAGTGGTGGTTGTTGGGTTTCTCTGTAATCTTAGAAGGTTCAGGCAGAGGTGCTATATAGAACACCTACATTTCGCCAGTTATGTTCAAGTCCCATATAATAGGGGGCGAGCCTATTGCCATCAACCAAGTCCAGACCCCGGGCTGCTACTGAGAAACTCCAGATGGAAAAATCCAATAACACTTTTCCTGACCTGGGTATTGAACCCAGGACTTCATTCTACCTGTCAGGGTCGCAGATTGCTCGAAAGAGATACCGTGACCCTGGCACATGAGCAACTGAAGGTACACGGGTGGGTTTTAGTCAGTAAAAGTCTGACACGCCCTCCCGCTCCGCCCAGAGCGGGAGAAGTCATTTGATGATTTCCCATCCAAATCACTAGATCAATAAACAGCAATTTTCGGACAAATAGCTTCAACATGTATACGTTTAAATACCTGCATGAAACTCCAAAGCCTTTTTTTCGTCTGTCTAGCCTTTTCCTAGTTATTTTGGGTCGTCCTCTTCGGATCTTTAAATAGCTTCTCGAAGAAAATCTATTTCTTTCGGCTTCCATTTTGGAACTTTCCAATTTGGAAGTGCTTTACGAAGAATAACACAAGAGTATTTGGACTTATCTTCAACTACATTCCGTGTGGTGTCAGACGTAAAGCATAGTATCCCCCCATTTCTTCCCGTGGGTGCCTTAGAAGGCGACTAAGAGACTTACTAGAGAATGGGTAGCAGCGTTCTTTATGCATTTTACCACCATATTGCGATCGCCAACTCGAGCAGTGGTGATGAAATAAATGACGTCAAGCAATGTGTCTACCTAGGTTCAAACTCACGACCTACCACGCGTAAGTAGGGGTCGTTACCACTGGGCCACCACTGCTCTCATGAAAGTTAACATTTCTATGTTCTACATAATTTGTCACATCATTATCTGATCACCTTTTCCCAACTTTATTGGAGTCAGCTTCCAGTCTGACCGGATGCAGCTGAACACCATATTTTTTTTGCGGGTGGGAAATCATCGAATGACGTCTCCCGCTCTTTCGTGTCAGACTTTTACTGAATAAAACCCACCCGTGTTCCTTCAGTTGCCCATGTGCCAGGGCCACGGTATCTCTTTCGAACAAATCTCGTGACCCTGGCAGAGATGAACACCATTACACCAGTATTTTACATGGAGCGACTACCTGTCTGACCTCCACAACCCAGTTACTGGGGACCGATTTTGATGAAAATTATAACACAGACATACAACTTAGCAACTGCCAAATTACATAGGCTTACTTTCATCCCGAAACACCCCTTTTCACTTAGTCGAAGCCAAAGCAAAACCTACTCTACCATTGCATAATTTAAAGTGCATTTTAATTGCATCTGCAAATTTATATAAGAGATGTATACATTAAACTTGTCTGTGGGACTATCTTTAAATAGTACTGCAGCTTTAAATGTTACGCAACACTTAGATACTCGTGGTTCTGAATTAGAGGCAAAAGCATATACATATACATGTATATGAATTTGTACCAACGTAATGTATATGGACATGTTCCAGTGTGAAATGAAGTCAGTAGTCACACTGAATACTTGGTAATGGTCTCTAGGTTGATAAAACTTTTTATTTAGTTGAATAGTTTCGAGATCTTTTTAAAGAATGAATAACTTATAATTCCGTCTATATTATATAGACTCACGCCTTTTTCCCAATGGGGGTATGCAGTAAGTATATAGAACGCAACCTACTACGAACCTTACATACTCCTTTTGCTTCATTTAAGTTCATACATCAGGTCATACACGCGAGGCAGTTGTCAGTACTACGCACCTTTTCTGAAAAACATCACTAATAAGGTGTATTATGTCCTCCTAGAGTGTCCACTTCCGGAGTTTCTATCACACAATATTCAATTTGAAAATGGAATCACTGTTCAAAATCAATGGAATAGCTTTACTACAAAAAAAAAACGAACTGTATTGCTGTAATATCGTAAATTAAAAGAGCTCATTGCACCATAATTGCTCAAACACGTAAATTCTATTCCAAATACAAACCAGTAAAATAAAACTCATTAGAACACTAACAAGTTTAAAATAAATACCAGCCAGTACGCAAGTACATTCACACTCCACTAGTGTTGCAACACTCAATAAAGAAACGGTCAACAATAGGCAAACACCTACAGCTATACAGCCTAGTAACCAGACATCAAAGTGAATGACATAATAGGCTGTACATATCTATTCATGCAAGCCATATAGCGAGTAAGAAAAGTAGTGTTTTAGTTGGTATACCTCAGTGGCCACGCGGGATCGATTCCGGGCATGCGCAAAGAGGAGGACGGTTTCCGACCCCTCCGCGCCCCTCGATACTGTAGCTGAAACACCCCCACGCTGCAACTGCACTTCAGTGCATGCGAGAACGCCACCAAAGAAAAACTTCAGAGGAAAAAATGACATTTCCAGTTGTTTTAAAAAAAGAACACTAAATTTAAGACGAAATTAAAAGCGCGTTCGGGTTATGTGTCGGTTCTTCAGTCGTTAAAATGTTATCTGCAAAGTGTGGAGTCGGAGCACCATAGACCGGTCACAAGTGGAAGCGAACACACTCCAGCGATTAAAAAACTATGAAGAAGAAAAAACGAATGCACGGTACACAAAATAAACGCATTCAATGCCACATATTAAACACAAACCACTTCGTATGAGCACGTCGACAATATTAAACAATTCCGAAAGCATTTAACTCACAGTTTATTAAAATTTATATGCAATATTTAATCACAAAACCGTTAGTTTTAAATAAAAAAATCAATAATTAAACACAAATTAGTGATACACTATATTAATAACTTCCCGAGCAAATAAAACCCAACCTTAAAATCGAAATTTTAGACTGATATATAAAATTCCGTAAGTAGATTTAAATAAAAAAAATATAGTATTTACATTAGTTGAGCATTTGAGAAAGTTTATATATAGAATACAAATTTAAAAAGTATTTATTAAATAAAATAAAAGGCAATATAATATAATACAAATAATAATCAGGGATCAGAGCCGTAGCCTTAGTATTTTGTACGACGGTCGAACAATTTTGACACTCGTTATTTTCAGTGTACAAAAATGGATGATCGAGTGTTTGTGTGTGAAAGTTAAGTGTTATGGTACAATTGTGCTAGTGTTGGGCCTTGGGCCAATATGTTGAACATGTTCGATATGTGGAACTCTGTTAGCACCAAGCTGGAGCAGACCAACGTCCAACAAAGCCAGCAACCGCACACTTCAGGTGGGAGCATTAAAGGTAATTTCCACTTAATAAAACGGGCCTGTGTTTGGGGCAAACTTTGGATCAAAAGTTCGTAGTAATTAATTAAATTGTTGCTGTAGTTAGAAATATTCAGTAGTATTTCAACGTTAAATTTATTGAAAAGTGGTTTTATTGTTAAAGAAAAGCTAAGAATCGTTTTTATTTCGTGCTCTTTATCCTTTTAATTTCTTAATAAAACGTATAAAACTGTTTACCAAAATAGGAAAACTTACACAGAAATTAAGTTTGCCCCAAGCAAAATGGCAAAAAACAAGCTTACACGGGTAATATCTGCAAAACGAATAAATGGATAACTTATGGATTTGACAGAAATATGTAACGACAATACTAAAACGTTAAACACGGTTTGCATGTGGTTACATATTTTAATAAGATGAAAATAATTATTTTTATATTTGTAGCTAAAACCCATAGTCTAAAAGTATTGATTGATTGTAGAAGAAACTCCTGAAGTTCATGTAATAAATCTTTTAATCCCATAAAATTATAGCATCTTAAAATCCTGTTGTATCTGCAAATCCCATAGACAAATCCAGAATTAATATGCAAAATTCAGCATAGAAACACTAAACCCATCACGTTTCGCACATTCAAATTAGCGAAAGAGTTGCAAATTAAAAAAAGACGGTTGCGTGAAACAAAACTATAATAAAAATATAAAAAAATATAGAAAGTGAGGTCCGAAAACTTCTTTTTCCGGTATATTTATATCCACATAATTGTTTCTCATATAGTGGGTCTTGCGTAAGCTATAAGAAAGTGGCCAATTAAAATTCGGTTGTTGTCGTCGCTCTGTCGTGATATTTCGTAATTATTTTATCGTCTTTTGTGAAAAAATATCCATTTTATGCATGTATTTCTTTACGCTTATAGTAGTTTTTAGCATGAGCAGATTTACAGAACATTGTAGTTTTTTTGGTCGCTCCAGCATATTGGATCGATATGGTGCCGATGCCTTATCGACCCAACGTGCTAGTTTTCTCTCCAAACGCTTTTTCCCTGTTCTATAAATAGCACCGTTTTAGAGCCTGAAAATGCTTTATAATTTTCTTATAACCTATCCCTTTTTACTCATTTTCGCTTCCTACAGTGAGAAATAGGCTATCCTATTCGCGGCATCAAATGTCCTATCCGCCAGTTACTACATATAGGTAGGGGGCATGAGTATTGAGAGGTTGTTACCCTAACGCTTACGGTCGCCACAGTGACCCAGTTCTGAGCCACAGTCACTTATAACTGGCACGGGATGACAACCACCAGATGCACTCTATTTTTTTAAATGAAATCTTTTTTCCGCATTCTAGAATTTTCTGTTTAGTTTTATGTTGAGAACTGGTACTTACCGCTTGGATATATCTTAATGGTGTTTTCTATGCCTAATTTGATTGTTTTATATATAACTAAACCTTACGATTTTTGCATTAATTACCACTGTTTTATAGCTTATTTTATCAAACATTCAGACTGTCGTTAAATTTAAAAAAATACAGCATTGTAATTTTGAGACCCTGCTCATCACAGATCTAATCTTTTCATTCACAATACGAATGTGTCAACTGCATCTCTTCCCACGCAATATTTATTTTTGCAATCTTTAACACTTGCATAATTTTACTAAACCCGTCTTTCAGACTTGTATTGGCATAAACTGTGGCTTTTACCTCTTATGAGTAATACAATAATATATTGTATAAAATAAAAGAGCCCCGTAACAAAAACATATATGCAAATAACATAGATGTTAGGGGGATAATACCATCATGATTTAAATAGATACTTCAGTAACACATCCCACTCATAGCCCCCTTACAGAGACCCTCCAAATCAAATTTACAAGTATCAAGACTTGGTAACATAATATCCTTATTAAACCAATAGGTATTAATTTGTCTTAATGTAGAAGCCCTAAGGACTAACGCCGGATGTCTTACCGCTTCGTCATTTAGGTCATCAAAAATATCATTAGCTTCAGTCCTCGCTGAGTAACTTCTAGGGAATGTTTAGCACTTGACACATTCACGAAACGTTAGATTGGTTCAATGCTAAACTGCATAGGTGGCGTTCTAATCGCCTAGTTCAAAGTTTAGTTATTTGTGGTTTTCCTTATATTTCTGTCTTCTATTCATGCGGTCCATTCAGTTTGAAAGCTTTGAAATAAATTGTGTGTGGCTTAGACTTAGAAGTCGTATATTCTGGCACACCTATGGCGTTGCGTAACATTTATTTGACCGAGCATAAAAGGAGTAACCATGGTTCTCGCCAGTTGTTCTCTACAGGAAACCCTGTGCGTACACTATTAACATTGAGTTACTGTTAGTACTCTACTTGGGTAAGATATTACAACCCTGATGCTCACAAGCCCATAGTGATCATTCTTCGACGTCCATTTCTACATTGGCACACAAAACGTCAATCATGATAATCTATCAATATGTCAAAATGCCATTGTAATACTGGGGCCATTAAATTCTCTTTTTAATGACATTGATCGCCGTGATATTCAGCCAGCGATAAAAAGTTGTTCTTTTTTCAATTTCAATTGACATTTCGGTGGTACTTTCACGCGTGGCGCGTTCGGTTTATTGCACAGAAATTTATAATAAAGGACATTTGAGCGTTTCGCATGCCGCTGTTAAGAAAGCTTAAGAGGGTTGTAATTGTAAAAAAAATACTTTTATTTTCGGGACAGACAACGTTTGGTAGTGAAAAGATTTTCTGAGATATAAAAAGTTACAGTAGTCAAGTAATCCATTTTAAGGTTGCCTAAATTGTTAGTTATAGTAGAAAAACAACTAAATACAAATACAACTAAATATCTATGTAAATTGCAGTCAAAGAATTTATAAAAAGCACCCAGTTTTAATTTCGTAACAGCATTTAATATCTGTATTTAACTCACGGCTCTAAATTGCTTAACAGACTTTTATATTTCAAGAGAAAGTTGATTCAGATCTTAACATCTACATTGTCCTGTCCGGTATAAATAAAAATGGCGCTGACTTAACAAAGAGATATAATTCTCAAAATTCTGTTTGTGATCTCAACGGTTTGCGAAATTGTGGACTGGGAAAGTTAAGTAACATTTTCATCTGCCTTTTGGGTAGACGAGACAGTTTTTAATTGTCCTGGGAAATTATAATAGTCTCTAGATAAACAACGTTTTAATAAAAATATCTGCTATTGAATATACTAAATACATTACGAAAACATGACAAAATCCGTTGAAAAGTTGAATTTCCAAATACAACATTGGCCCATCCCTTGTCATTTCAAAACCCACCCACATCAAATACCAATAACTTTCATCTCATACATAAGCCATTTGATACTCCTTAAATTACGCAAACTTTCTTTTTTTAAACAGATAAATTACCCACACATTTTTAATCTTTAATTACATTCACATTCAAAATTACACACTTGAAATCTCAACACAATTTAAATGAAGTGAAAACCCTAAAGCGAACAAGTCTGGTTTCTTTTTTAAACGCAGTTGCGTAACAAGGCATTGCTAACCAGTTCCATTTAGCATAAGTTATGATTGGCATACGAGTTCCAAACATGAATGCGCCCCTCCGATTTAGAACATAAAAGAGAAACTGGCGCGATTTAAAAATGGAATTGTGTCCTTTGCGAAATTGTTAACGATGAAAATCGGTCGTTAAAAATTGTTAAATTTAATAGACTAGAGACAACGTTCAAAAAGTAATCCATTTTCAACGAAAAGTACGATCTGTCGAGTATTTTTCTACAGAAACTTCTCTATAAGTACTAGCATATAAGTTAAGGACAATTTTATGCATCAATAAAAAAAAATGTAGAGTAGACAACGTTAGGTATCAAAACAAAAATCTAGTTTGCTTTGGCAATTTTTTTCGGTCAGCGTAAATAGTATTTCGCAGACAATAGGTACATTATGTTTACAAAAACTCTGCTTAATTCGTAAGAGGGCAATAATACAAAAATAAACTTGATTTACAAGCACAATAGCCACATTTGCCAACCAGCAATACAAGTTATTGCCGACTCTGCACACAGTTCGAATTACCACCGGACGCAATATTATTGGTATCAAAACTATTTTATAAGTAAACAGTCAGCGAAATTTTGAGAACTTTGGTCGTGTTTTTAAGTACTTATTTTGCCTAATTATTTCGTGTCATCTGAATTAAATATAGCGATACTGGAAAATACTTGGTTGGTGATAATTTATAGACAAAAAAATCTAAAATTCTTTTTTTCAAATTTAGAATCGTTTTCAATTGTTTAGGACCTAACTCTCATACTGTGGGTGACATAAGTCGCCATGTTGGAAAATTCGATAATACATTGCGACTAATTTCTGTAAATATCTTAGCAATCCTTATGAAAAAATAACTTATTTGCTAGAAAACTAAGTATTACTTTCCTAATTCCTATTTAGATCGCATTATTTCGTTAAATAAACGTCCATTTTCAAAGAAAATATAACATTTTCGACCACACAAGACACAAGTCCCTGTTGACCATGTAAGGAACGATATGAATTAAAAATATTAGTATGTCAGACGAGTCTCTAGTGCAATTCGTAATATAATTGGAGGAAATGGATTGTTTAGCTCGTAGTAGCCCGTAGTGTAGTGTTGCTAGTCAACGAACAATATGGCCGAGTTATATTTAGGATGCTAGCTGTCACATGGCAACATTGTTGTGTATTTTTTACGACGGTAATTTTTATGATTTGAAATAATAGTTTTGATTTAAAGCTTAAAAAAAAAAAAAATTTTGCTAATAAGGATTCTATCAATTTATGCGTACAAGTCGTACTAAATAAAACGACCAATATTAAAAAAAAAAATACTTCGTTTGGTCTTTAACAATAATATTGCTATTTACCTATTAGTAAATTAGAAATTGAAACTTAGTCCAGAAATAGCTCTATTGAATTCATGACATATTACAGGTGTCTTAAATATAACGCTTTGTGAAAACCCTTATGGCGGAAATAGGCACGAGTTAACAGTATCATCATTTCAGCCGTAAGATGTCCACTGCTGGACATAGGCCTCCCCGAATTTGGTGGGCTTTGCCATAATCGCCACGCTTGGCAGGCGGGTTGGTGATCGCAGTATGGCGGTAAAATGCATAGAGAACGCTGCTACGCATTCTCGAGTAAGTCCCTTAGTCGCCTTTTACGACACCCACGGGAAGAAATGGGATGGTGAATTAACATTATGTTATGTTTGAATTACTTAAAACCTACTTAAAATATTCGTACATACACATATGAAAAGAACCAGGATAGTATAGACATGTGACAGGTCGCAAGTCGGTTTAGTACTAAAGTGCGCGTGCGCAAGAAAAAGTTGCCTGGCCAAGACCCATATAGCGTGTTCGATGTACTTTGACCAACGAGTTTTGATACTTATGCGCGAATGTTGTCATGTGTTGGTCGCCATTTTAGGTTTATAGCATAAGATATCATCATGCTGGTAATGTCCAAAAGACTAAGCAGAGGTTTATGTGAAAGGGATATAATTAGGGCGAGCCTACTGCCATCAACCGGACATAATCTGTCTTCCGAACATCCGTCAATCGATTTGTTTGCAAGCAGCTTGGCGTCCATTAGTAGCATTTTTAACCGACTTCAAAAAGGAGGAGGTTCTCAATTCGGATGTTTACTTATATGTTTTTTTTTAAATGTATGTTCGGCCACAACTCCATCATAATATAGACGGATTTGCAAAATTCTTTTTTTGTTCGAAAGGGATTTATTCCGAAATGGTCCCATGTAAATTTCATATAGATCTGATGATGAGTTCGGGAGACAGAACTCTTTTTAAATGACAGCAAATCAACCGCGATTTCTGCTATCGCATAAATATGCATTGTTTGTTTGGAATTAGTGCAGGGTGAATACCACAACTAAAAATTTAAAAATAAAAACTTTTTTACAAAAAAAAAAAACAACCGACTTCCTTAAAAACACTACAAAGTGAAAAATAACTTTAATTTCGGAAGTCGGTGGCAAAAAAACTATAAATACAGACACCGACTTCCGAAATTAAAGTTATTTTTCACTTTGTAGTGTTTTTAAGGAAGTCAGTTGTTTTTTTTTTGTAAAAAGTTTTTATATCCAAAAACTATAGCATTTAGTGAATCCTTGTGGTGGTGTGCATACATTTCTGCCAGTGTAGCTACATTCTTTTATTAATGTAATTAGTATAATTTATATTTAGTTAATTTTAAGCTTAATTAATTAGTTAATCACTTACATAGTTATAACGTATATGTCATATATGTCATTGCATAGTTTATAACTTGTACAACGATACTCTATTGCTATGTGTGGAGGCTTGTAAATGGCTTATCGTGAATTACCTCACTACTAATTTTGTATTGTTAGCTGTAAGCCAACCTAACATAATAAAATAAATAATTACTGAATTCTGCGCTTCTATTGAAAAATCCAATATTATTTTTTCCTAACTGGGAATCGAGCCTTTTTTTGTGGTTGAATAATCATCTCCCGCTCTGGGTGGAGCGGAAGGGCGAGACTTTTACTGACTAAAATCCATGTTCCTTCAGTTGCCAGTTCAGATGCAAGGGCCACGGTAATTCTATCGAATAAATCTCGCGACCCTGGCAGTGGGAATCGAGCCTAGCGAGCAGAAGCGCTTGTACTTTGGCTTGTAGGCTTTTATATTTAAAAATAATTACACACTGATTCAGCTAGAGCTTGTCAAAAATAGAAGCGCTAGTCAGTAATTACTGTAATAAAAAATATGTCTGTTATGTTGTATTAGAAAAAATATTTTATACATTGCTGTAGGTATCGTTAACATCTATCATACATCATAATTATAGTAATTCACAAGATGTTATTCCATTGCCTAAAGCATTTTTAAACTACTCTCATAAATATTCATAAAAAAATGACAACTTTCGTTCAGAAACATCCTGATTTATGCTTTGAATAACTGTTTTTGTTTCTCTACTTATGCATGTTTTTATGGTTATAAAATGCTACGGCATTTATTGGAAATGATATGCACATAATAGAGATAAAAGAATAACTTTTAGTTTAAAAACGCGGATATAACTTTTACTTCTGTGTAAACAGAAATTTAAAAAATAGGAGCTTGGAATTTCACAGCATTACAATCATAGATAGTAATAAAAGAGTTGTCAAAGTTTTATGTCATTAGTTTATTAACGACGTAATTCTATTATCATGTGTAGGATGTTAGCCGGCAACATTTTGAATGAAATGACATCTATTTATTTTATTTAATACGAAACTTTTTTTTAAGACAGTTTTTTTCTTAGTTGACATTAACGTTAAACTTCAGCCACTTTATTGTAAAACTAGCTTCAAGTATGCTTTAACAGTATTTATCTTTTATTACACATGACATGACCCTCTTCTTCCCGTGGGTATCGTAAAAAGCAACGACTAAGTAGAGACTTACTAGACAATGGTCAGCAGCGTTCTCTATGTATTTTACCACCATACTGCGATCGCCAACCCACATGCCAAGTGTGGCGATTATGGCAAAGCTTCCCAAATTGGGGAGGCCGTTGTCCAGCAGTGGACTTCTTACGGCTGAAATGATGAATGATGACGATACATGACGTATAGAGATTTATTTATAAACCTTGCTTAAAGTTAAGAAATTATTAGACTGAATAACCACACATTTTTGACGTTTAACCGTTTCATAACTTTAAGTAACATTTATGAATAAAAGAGTTAGTGTTTACTTTGTAATAGTCTACAATACCAATTATTACATTTTTTTACTACTTAAAAATCCCTGCCACAATATTTCACTAAGAATTTAATCATTTTTCACATGTGTAAAGAGTGATTTTATACGCAGCAAAAGACTTCAACAAGATTCGTCAAATCCGCCTTAAAATACCATTAAAAACGAAAACATATCGTGACAAGTATCAACACCTATCAGTCGCAGTCCACACATTTAAGTATGCGCATGCGTGGAGCGTGCACTCAGGTACTCGCCACTGATATGATAATATTAGCTGGCTGTGTGTTATACTGTGCTGCGTTTAGACCGCCTAGTCTAGCCGGCGGCTAGTGTACTAAGTAGTTAGTACTTGTAGAGAGTAGGTGAGGTTTAGTAGTCATAATAGGGAATTATTTGATGTTTGTTTGTAGCTCGGCTTATTAGTTTGATTTTCACGAATTTACTCGCCCAAAAGTAGGAAATCGACACTTTTAAATAATATATTACATACCTACTTATAGGCGACTCGCGAAAACTTAATTCAATGCGAACATTTTGCATGTATTTGTAGTAATCTTTTTTCATAAGTTTATAGCGTAAAGTTCAAAACGTATCAATTGTCTATACGTATTTTTTGAGTTGTTGTTTTGCCTACAAATAAAGTAAATTCGAGCGAGATTCCTATATTATTTAATAAACCTCATCGTAATCGAAAAGGTCGGTCATTAAGTCTTACATGACATATCGCATGGTAAGTAGAGAAGTTAACTCACTGCTTTTGGTAAACTTCTGATGCCCATTTGTTTGCAATAGGATCGCTATAACTTGATACATTTGAGCAGCACGATTACTGACAAATGCGTGCACTGACTGGAGCACTAAATCTGTGTTCTTTCCTTATAAGATTATAACTTACATGGGATTCACTCTTCACAGGACAAGCTTATGTCTGGACTTTAAAAGAGCCTGTGACCTCTGAGTTTGTTTCGACCCTTATTTTCAGATTAGTCAGATAGGAAACGCTGACTTCATATAGTTTAAGAAATATGATTGACGTGTAAAAGTGTAAACAGATAGAAAGAAATAAAGAAAGAAAAGAAAGAAAAATGCGTTTATCGGCATTGTACCATTACCAAAGCCTTAAAACTAAAAAAATAACAGAAAACATAATGTCAGATGACAACACAAGGTGCGGTGATTTTCAGCTGCAACCCACGAGTACCATATGCTAGAATAATAAATACGTAAGGAAGTCACCATCTGCCTAGCCTATACCCAACTATGTTGGGGTAGAATTCCAGTCTAACCGGATGTTGCTGAGTACCAGTATGTTACAGCGCGACTACCTATCTGACCTCCACAACCCAGTTACTGAGTAATACGATACCCCTTAGTTGGTTGTCAGACTTTCGGGCTTCTGTCGACCCGTAACGACTATCTAAGATCTACAAAAGACAGCCGGGACCAACGGCTTAACGTGCTTCCCGAAGCACAGTGTCTTGGTATGTAAAGATGGTCACCCATCCACGGACCAACCGCGGCAAGAGTAGCTTAACCTGAACGATCAACCCGTGCGGTTGTTATTACTTAGCCACAGGTCTTCCAAATACGTAGGGAAGTATGTGTCCGTAATATCAAATCATTTATCATTAATCTGTGTAGCTAGTATCCAGTACATAAGTAGCGAGCTCACTACACCACAAATGACCGGGTGAGTGGGTTGGACTAGCATGTGACATAATGATATTAGTTAGTCGAGTGTGCATACACTGTGCTGTGTTTAGACCGCTTTGATAAGCTAGTAATTGACGTTGATGTTTTATAGAATAAGTCGATGTACAGACGGCAGCACATCAAGCTACACGAAGCTGTCAATTTTCCCAATCATTCTTGAACCTTATACTTAAGCGATAAAGTTGAAAACCTATTAAAGAAATTTGATAGATTGTAGTAGCTTTTTGTGCTGGCGTCTGTACACACGAACGTATAACAATCGCTGCTGGATTTTTCAGCGCAATGGATCTTCATCGCTTTGCTTAGGGCTGAGAGTTGATAATCGAACAGTGTGAGCTGAGACACACTGGTGGTTACACTATGTTGCATTCTCAATGCTTGGTTCAAATGCAGAGAGTTGAAATTCGAGTGCGCGATAATATTCTGTCGTGATTTTACTACAATGTGGACGTTGACTTACTAGAGGACTTACAAGTAGTTACAAGCGACTGATAATAGTTCTATGTGTGTGTGTGTGTAAATGCATGCTGCGTTCAGTATTCGTTTTATCTAGGACTACACCCCGCCCATTGCTTTCATAATCATTTCAGCCGAAAGACGTCCACTGCTGTACATACCCCTCCCCTGGTTGGGTTTGCCTAATCGCAATCATTATACGAATATGGTGGTACAATGCATAGAGGACGCTGCTGTCCATTCTCTAGTTAGTCCCTTAGTCGCCTTTTACGACACCCACGGGAAGATATAGGAAGGTGCTATTCTTTACGTCCAGCACCACACGGAACTAGTTGGCAACTATTATCTCTAAAATTTTCTAAATTTTCACTAACGCTGTGATAATTTCATTTTATTTCCTACGGGAAAACAAACAGTAGTATACTAAAGATAAACAGGATAAACTTAACATATAAATTATTAACAAATATACTACCCACTACATTTTCCACATATTAGAATTTATGAACTAATGAAAAACATAATTAGGTCCTTAGCTATTCGGTTCGCCTTACTGGCGTGAAAAATTATTTAATTTACTAAATAGTGTAAATGAAAAAGTAGGTGAGTCAAAAAAATCATTTTTTTTTTTTGTTTTCATCTTTTTTTAAATTCAGGTTTTACTGAGTATTGCCAGTTAATTTAATTTGATCCTATTTATTTGAAAATCGTACTTGACAAATTATCTCTTGATCTTTTCAATACTCACAGCCCAAAATTAACTTTATTAACTAATATTAATTTGAACGCAATCATGCGACATTTTCGCAAGCCACAACATAAATGACGTCACCAAAAACAGAACACTTATGACTTTACGTTTCAAATTTCGAATATTAACAGTTCTATTTTCAAACAATAACGGACAAAACCACAAAGCACGTAACAGTTGCGTTATTTCACACTTTGCTATCTCAATATTTGATCTCACACCGTATTGGTTGTTTTATTTTATTGCTCTGTGTGAAATGCACCTTATTGGCTCTTACTGCTGCTGTTTGTGAGTTCATTTTGAAACACACTTCAAGATGTAATGAGCCATTAGAGCTGTAGCTTAGTCGACGAACACACGGACGTGAAAATAGCGTGGCGTGATTTTATCGCGCACTGGATTTTTTAAATCTAATAGCCTTATGATTATTTTTAAAAGAGTTTGTTGCCGGCACTCCTCCATAGGAATCAACAAATTGGATCCGTGCACCTAGTTTCTGACGTTTATGTGAAATGAAATATTTTGATTTGATATGGTTAGATAAGTAATAATATCAATTGAATGGGTCGATAGATCAGGACACGCCACGGTTAATCCGTGGATGGGTGACCATCTTCATATATCAGGAAGCCTACGTGCCTCGAAAAACAAGTCCCGGCCGTCATTTGTGGATATTTGACTGTTACGGGTCGTCAGAAGCCCGACAGAAGCCCGACAGATTGGCAACTTGTGCTATCTCCCGTCAGATAGGCAGTCCATATAAAATACTGGTATTTAAGTGCATCCAAATCGGACTGACATATACATGTAGTATCAAAGTCCAAAAAAAAAGAATAAAAAAAAGAAAAAAAAAAGTGCATCCAGTTAGATTGAAAGTTACCCCAACATACTTTGAAAATGGCAAGGCAGATGGCATCGCAATTTATTTTTTCTATTTTTGCCAATTTTTACCAGCCAATTTTTTTATCTGCGCAAGTTCTAGTATTTCAGTCAAGTACTAACCCTTTTCAAACACTCCTTTAGAACAACTATTTAAACGGTCACATGCATGTGTGAGTGTACGCATGTCCGCACGTTGCGCTTATACTGACTGATGACGTCATTAGGCCGTGTTCTATGTAGAGGGGAAGAGGGGGGCAGTTGTCACAAAACTTTGATTGCCTACTGACAGAATTAATTTTAAAATGTAAGATTGAAGTTGTTAGCATTTTGAAGGCAAACGGCAATTGGTTATTTTATTAATTTATTGGTTATAATATAACTATAAGGTATCTTTTTAATTAATTACTTAGGTATTGGTACTTTGGTTTACTTCGCTAAAACACAGAATTCGATAGAATAATGCTTCATCAAGCTTTGCTTTACTTAAAATGCAAATTTCATCATCATTTCAGCCGAAAGACGTCCACTGCTGGACATAGGCCTCCCCAAAAGGAGAGGTTTGTCACTATCGCCACATTTGGCTGGCGGGTTGGCAACCTCAGTATGATGGTAAAATGCTTAGAGAATGCCGCTGTTCATTCCCTAGTATGTCCCTTAGTCGCCTTTTACGACACCCACGGGAAGAAATGGGATGGTGCTATCTTTACGTCTGGCACCACATGTAGCATATTCCATTGGATTATGTAAAAGGGAAATTCCAGGTACTACGCGATTTTTGTTTTACATTTCTAGAATTTGCAGGTCAGTTCGGGCTGTATGTTGATTGATGATTTTATTGATTATAATTCTGTAAAGATTTCTTATTTACATATATAGTCCTTCAGAGCGTAATTCGGCCATGGCGGCCAATCTCAATGGAGACTAGCCATCGGCGCGGAAGATATTATAGTGCACAAGTGTGTGCGCAGACACATGGACACTCGCTCTTCCCTCACTCTCAAGTCCTCTGTATTTACATATCATCGGTCGACAAGATTTCTGAGACAAACCATCATCATTGGTTCCTCTCAAACCTTTTATAACTCAATTAATAACTTAAGCCACGCCCACAATATTGCCAATTTTCATCAGTTTTTCTTTGGCACGCCTCAAGGACGGACACCTGACCCCGTTTCGGGTATCAGTACACAAAAACCATTATCACCTTGATGGGATATTGCAAAATGTAAAAGCGTTCTGATTCTAAGTGTTGAAATTCGTCGGAAGGTTGTTTTCTCTTCGCTGACAATTGTTGGTATTGTGACAGTTGTTTGGAGCCTGCAAAAGTTTGACAGCCTAAGCTTAAGAGTATCGGTCTTACTTATCAGCATCTTAACCAGCCTTTGTGTTTCGGCGTTTCCTTAAACCAAGAATTCGAAGAGATGTGACATCTACAAACCCGCACTGGGCCCGCGTGGTAGATAACGGCCCACTCCCTCTTACGGAGGCCTGTGTCCCAGCAGTGGAGGCATTATAGACTGATTATGGTTATTATTATGCCTGGTCCATTAAAACCCAGTCTCCCATATTTTCAGCCCTAAGTAACAGTCCCATGATTTTGAATTCTAAATTCGAAAACGCACCGTTGCAAAAAAGAACGCATAGAGAAATTCCAGCCTACAGTCCTATTCAAATTTAGCAGCAGCTCTATTAGACAAAGAAATTGTTTTCGAATTTGGAAGAGCTCTATCTCACGGAGAAAAATGACACATCTGTTCAAATTCAGAATCGCCCGTTTCTGACGACCTATGTTCGGAAAACAAAAAGATTTTGTGAAAGGAAAAATGATACCTATTCCAGTTCTATTAACGTTTTCAATTGTATATTAAAAATAGGCCTAATATACTAACAATAGTACATCGAAAAGCTCAACTGACGCCATTTTAGATAAAAAGCTAGAAACAATACTACAATCAGTATACTCTAGGTCAAATGGTCTGATAAATGATAATTTAGTGCCTAAACATGGGCTTTGATAGAACATTCTGGTCTAGGGCCTAAACGCATGATAGATTTTAAATTCACCGACTTTCGTGGTGTGGCGACTGGTAAAATGTTTTCTAAGGCTTTTGTCACACCATTGTCTTAATCTATACTATATATTTTATATTATAAAGCTGAAGAGTTTGTTTGTTTGTTTGGTTGAACGCGCTAATCTCAGGAACTACACGTCCGAATTGAAAAATTCTTTTTGTAGCCTATTTATTGAGGAAGGCTATAGGCTATATAACATCACGCTGCGATCAAAAAGAACGGAGCAGCAACGAAAACTGGACGAAAACTGGCAGGCATTTCGTTGTGACGGGAAGGGACAGGGGAGCAAAAATTTGAAGCGGACGAAGTCGCGGGCAGAAGCTAGTGATCGATTAATTATTTCGTCTCTGTATGAGGCTTGTGGCTAAGTCATAACAGTTGTATGGGTCGATCAATCAGGTTAAGCTACGCTTGCCGTGGTTGGTCCATGGATGGGTGACCATCTTCACATACCAAGACCCCTTCGTGCCTCGGAAAGCACGTTATGCCATTGTTCCCAGCTGTCATTCGTGTATGACAGCGGCTGGGAATAGCTTTCATTTTAACAGTTCAACAACGTTCAGTGCCTTATTTACGTTGTTGATTTATATTTCACTAGCTTTTTCCAGCGTTTTCGCCCGCATATTATACATATAAACCTTCCTCTCGGATCGTTCTGTCTATTGACGAAAACCGCATTAAAATCCGTTGCGTAGTTTAAAAGGTATAAGCGTACAAACACGAGAAGTGACTTTGTTTTATAGTATGTAAAGATGATATAGCTCCCCGAAACTACGTCGTCGGTGTAGAAACGCCGACATATTTTCGGGCAGTAGCTATCTTTCTATATAGTTGATCGTCTGTACACGCCCTAATTCTATTGTGATGCATCTAAGATAAAATTAATTAATTAGAATATTCAGAAACGCATTTGTTATGCAATATTATCTTACAAATTGCATGCTAACACTTTCTATAGTATCAATAGAAGTCAAGCTAATATCTTTTTATTTTTTTGTTCGTGCAAATCATCCCTCTGTTCTTTCTGATGCCGGACGTAAAGAATAGCACCATCTCATTTGTTCCTGTGGGTGTCGTAAGAGGCGACTAAGGGACTTACTAGAGAACAGGCAGCAGCATTCTCTATGTATTTTACCACCATACTGTGATCGCCAACCCGCCTGCCAAGTGTGGCGATTATGGCAAACCCCCCTTAATTGACATACAATTAATCCGGGGCCCGAACTAAGAAGGAATGACATCACAATTTGACAGCTGTCACTATACCCGATGTGTTTTTGTTTGTCCGAGAAAGTTATTTATTCGGGTATACGGTTCACTTCGAAGATTCTAATTAGTTTCGGACCGGTCCGTATCTTCGTCCACGGACTACGAGAGTAGGCCCACAGTTTTGAGTTCTTGTTTGTTATCCAAAATAAGCTTTTATGACATATTTCCGATCTCCCCCATTTTTTAAATAAGTCAATAATAATGACAAAAGCATTTTCCTATTTTGTCAAACACGTCTTCGGTTAGGCTGAATAGAAAGATGCCTTTGCCTATCAAATTATGCGTAAACACTAAACGCAGCTAAGCTGTCACATTCGTGTTTTTAAACGCGCATTCGCCCGGCCTTGAACATTTCTTTTCGTTGCAACCAACCCATCTTTTTCGCGACCTAGACAGTGTTGCTAGCTTTAAATAGTGTTGCCTGTCTATTAATGGTTAATAACAATGATGATTTTGAACGTTGATAGTACTTGATAGTAGCCACATCAAACCACGGTTTTGAGCGCGCATTCATAGATAGCTTGGCCTTGCGAGTGCTATTCAACTCGGTGACATACTTTTCAGTTGGCTACAAGCCGTGTGACAGTACAAAGAATAATCGACTTTATTTAAATTATGTTACAGTTGATATTCCAATGATTGAAGTTAGCGTAAAGTTTTAATTGAGACAACGCACCGTCCTATCGCGAATTTCGAAATTTGAATTTCGAATTTGGCGTTTTTTTTTATACTCTCTCGCTCGATTTTAATTTCGGATACGTTCAATGGTAAAGTTAAATTGTTGTTATTTTTTCAGTTTTCTAAAATGCAATTTTAATGGTCGCCAAGGATTTGTAATTAAATAAATTAAACTGGTTTTTAACATGTTACTTGCCTCCATTAACAGCATGTTTACTTTAATTCATATTCATGAGGTCCATCAAAGAGTCCTAATACTTGTCGGCCATTTTACCTACTAGCAATAATCAATTACTGGTCGCTTAGAAGAATCGTATTCTAGAAAGATATTCAAATAAATGATATGCATAGTTTCCGATTCAAATACAGAATGGCAACGAATTTTGTTCTAAATTCTACTTGAATTTAGATTTAAATGAGGAATTATTCAAGAAAAGTTGTACAAAATGGGACTTACTAGAGAATGGACAGCAGCGTTCTCTATGTATTCCACCATTCTGCGATCGCCAACCCACCTACCAAGCGTGGGAATTATGGCAAACCCTCCCAAATTGGGAGAAGCCTATGTCCAACAGTGGACATCTTTCGGCTGAAATGATGATTACAATTTTATACCACAACGGGCATCTTTTAATTATTAAAATGAGTAATTAATTACCATGTATAATGTTTTTAACAAACAGATCGAAGGTTGTGTGAAATAATTGAATTCTGTTATATTATTCTGTCCTTTTAGAGTTAAAATCAAAAATAATTATCTCAGTCTTATATTGTCGTGTTTAGATATTCACATTCTTTCGTAAAAAGACCAAAATTCAGCTGAGTTTCATTACACAGGGTCAAATTAAATTAAGCTGACAATTCTTTACGCACGAGATACCGAAAACTAAAAAAAATTTTTTTTTCATCTTCTAACTTTATTCAAAAATATTAATGACACTATGACAAGTACTTACATTAAGGCAACTAGACGACTGAAAATCTATAGGTTTAGAAAATTCGTAAAAATATCTAAGTTCTTCGACAAAACGACAAAAACAACTGATCAATTACTGCCACTGACATTCCCCCAAGAAATGATAATTTTTTTTCCGTGAAATAATTTCTGACCTCCACGCCGGCGAAGACGCTGGCAAAAAGCCAGTAATCAATATGTCAAAGTGTCAATCTCTTGTATCAGGTGGAGAGACTACTTCACCAAACCATCATCATCATCATTTCAGCCGAAAGACGTCCACTGCTGGACATAGGCCTCCCACAAGCACCGCCACCTCGACCGATTCCTTGTCTCTCTCATCCAGCGAATTCCTGCAGCCTTCACCAGGTCATTGGTCCGTCCTGTAAGATTTTTAGTCAACAATAAAATCTGTTACAATTTTATTTTTTGAGTCGGAATCTTTATATGACGTCTCTCGCTCTGGGCGGAGCGAGAGGTAGTGTCAAAGTCTGACTAAAACCCACCCGTGTTCCTTCAGTTGCCCATATGCCAGGGCCACGGTATCTTAAATCTGTTCCTATCATCTCTCTACAACTGATAACAAATTTACTCTCAGCGCTCTGACGTAAGCCGCAGTCGGGCATATGTCAAAGACAAACAAAAAGCGAACGCGTTCGCTTGCGCAACGCAGGGCTCGGCAACGACTCTCGCGACGAATTTTACCTTTTAACACATATTGAGATACAGAAATTTACTATACACACACACACACATACACACACACACATACATCATTTATCATCATTTCAGCCAATAGAAGTCCACTATTGGACATAGACTTCCCCCAATTTGGGGCGGTTTCCCATAATTACCACGCTTGGCAGGCGGGTTGGCGATCGCAGAATGGTGGTAAAATACATAGAGAACGCTGCTGTCCATTCTGTAGTAAGTCTCTAGTAAGTAGTCACGCTTGGCAGGCGGGTTGGCGATCGCAGTATGATGGTAAAATGAATAGAGCACGCTGCTGCCCATTCTCAAACGAGCCATAAGGACAATAGTCGGAATTGCACAATGTGTCTCATGCAAAGATTACTTTAAAAAATTGGGAATATTAACAGTACCAAGCTTATATATATTGGTGCTCTTAAGTCATTTTGCAAAGTACCTACATGAGTTTGAATCCCAAGAAGAACGTGAGATTAGAGAGAGCACGCGAAGAAAAATTTTCAAGCAAAAAATAGCACCAAAATTTAATATAGTAGGGCATTGCTCGAAGTACCAAGCTGTAGAGATATTTAATCAATTGCCTTCTGAGCTAAAGATTCTGATTTATAGCACCCACTCGTTTAAAACAAAATTAAAAGCCTTTTTATTAGAAAAATGTCTGTATAATATTTCTGAACTAATGTCACTCAGTAATTAATGATCTACCTATAGTTTTAATTTCTTTTTGCCTTTTGACATTATATAATTTTTAGAAAACTTTTGACATTATATAATTTTTAGAAACTTTTGACATTTTATTTGAATTTACTTGACACTATATTGGGAACTGGTTGACATTATTTTTTACACTTGTTTGACATTATATTGAAAACTGTTTGACATTACATTTAAAATTGTTTTTGGCATTATATTCGAAACTGTTATTGCACTACGAATATTTGAATTTCACTGGGAGGATAATTAATAGTTCATTGTTCTCTGTATTTTAATTTTTTTTCTATATTTATGTTAACTGCATGTGTAAATATTCAACACAATGTAAATTGTTTATGAATAAATGAAATGAAATGAATGAATCTCTAGTAAGTCCCTTAGTCGCCTCTTACGACACCCATGGGAAGAAATGGAGAGAAATGCACGGTGTGGTGTCGGACGTAAATAATAGCGTCACCACATTGTATACATACTAATTTAATCTCATTAAAAGTAAAATTACAGAACCCCTCATTCTCCCTTTGCAAAGATATCAAAATCATTTATTCAAACTAAGCTGAGAGTCAGCACTTTTTGAACGTCAAAATTACATAAGATAGTCCCCCAAAACGTCCGCCCTTCACCACTTCGTAGTGCTTTAGCTGGGAAGAAGTGGCATAACAAACTCCCCAACAGCACAGCTGTCTGTTCAGTTAGAAGAACTTGATTCTGTACAAGTAATTAGCATTACAAGACATAAGACATTAAATTAAATTATTTGCCATATGTCCGCTAGCACACGCTAATATTTCTGGGATAAAAAGGTCCATATCCTAACCTAGATTATAGTCTACTTGTGTGTCTTTAATCGAAATCTGTTGAGCCGTTGAGGCTGGAAAAGGTTAAAAACATATTGGATAGAAGATTGAGTTCCTTCTACAGTTCTTTACGTGTCTATTTCAACAAAATAACAATATGAAACTTGTTTACTATTGATATAAAGATTAGTCATCGCTTTCCCTCGAATGTGTTCAGTGTTGCAACAAGGAAAATACGGACGTCGTACCAACTGCGTAATGCCATGAAGGTTGTAGAAAGTGATAATATTTGTAATGGCAACATTGTTTGGTTATTAAAGAAAACAAGAAGTTTGAATACGTATCCGAACGGGAAGAAAGATGATAGAAAATTAGATTTATTGAAAAGAGTCATATGCTTGATGAGAGATGGTTTGGTCATGTTGAGAGGATGATTGAAGGACAGCTTACTAAAGTTATTTACAAGGCAGATGTGATTGGGAAAACCAGGAGTTAACGCCCTAGGAGGACATATGGCGACCTTATTGGTGATGTTCTTCAGAAAGGTCAGGCGTGTCTGTATGAGCAGATGTATGAACCTAAACGAGGCAAAAGGAGTGTGTAAGAATCGTAGTAGATGGCGTTCGTAGTTTCTGCCTGCTCCTATGGGAAAAAGGCGTGAGTGTATGTAAAGGAAAAACATCATGAGGAAGGTAGAAATATAATAGTTCGAAAGACCAAAGCTCTTTTCTTCTCGGTACGAATAAAACCTTTTTTTCTTGCAGTAATATACAGGCTGGCTCGAAAATTGAATTGTGTGAAACAGGAAAAGGGTATTTGCCCTGCAGAGGAATATGCAGGCTATATAGCTATGTAGAGAGACGCTTTTCTTATAATCAGCCCTGTAATGTTTCCACTGTTGGGACACAGCCCACCTCTGATGAGAGAGAGTGGGTTGTAATCTACCACGCGGGCTCAGTGCGGGTTGATAGATGTCACTTGTCTTCGAATTTTTGGTTCTATGACATGCCGGTTTCCTCACGATGTTTTCCTTCACCGTTTTGAGAGCAGTATTGATGACATTATTTGCACGAAGTAAAGCTCCTAACTGTGTTCAAACCTACGACCCCACAACGTCTCTAAAGTACTTTGGTGTATGCCTAATCGTTACTTCACTACACTACTCTTCAAGGGATTTTCCCAAACTCCAAGCATTTATTTCATTTAAACCAATTACAGAATCCTTTGAATTGTAAAGGGTCTGTCAGTCAGAGAGAGGAAGATATAGTTGCTCATCCCAAAGTATAGCAGGTTCCTATGGAGATCTCTCACAGTTCGTTCATGCCCATTAAATTCCTGCTAGGGTCGCGAGATTAGTTCGAAAGAGACGCCGTGGCCCTGGCACAGGCAACTGAAGGAACACGGGTGGGTTTTAGTCAGTAAAAGTCTGACACGCTCTCCTATTCAGCCCAGAGCGGGAGACGTCATTTGATAATTTAACACCCACAAAAAAACCCCATTAAGTTATACTATCATAGTTTTAAAGCACATACATTGTTTTATGTAATACAGAAATGCGTGGTAAACACGACGACATATCAAGCTTTATATTTCCAGTTTTAGCTGACCTCCCATTGATCTCGCTTTTAGTACAGTAAGAAGTCAGTTTATACTGGAAATGTATAGTTTGCTGTCTAGTCGTGTGTACGTTCATAAAGTACACAATGGTTTTGCGTAACTGAAGCGCAGGGCTCTCGTAGAACAGACATCTTTAGTGAGAAAGAGTTTCGTAATACCTATCACATATTAAATTTAAAAAATTGGGTCAATAAACAATTTATGGTGTAGGCTTTTTTTAATTTTTTTTTTTAATCGAGTTCGGGCGTTGTTGTTCCAATGTTGACAATTGTTTCAAGAGTACCGAATCACGTGTATGCAAAATTAACATTGGAATCGTATTGGTATTAGATTGGAATTAAAATTAGGTTGAAGAGTAAGCCCCCTGCTCTAGGCGGAACGGGAAAGCGTGTCAGACTTTTACTGACTAAAACTACCCTTCAGTTACCTATATGCCAGGGCCACGGTATCTCCTTTGAACAATCTCGCGACCCTGGCAGGGTTTTCCGACTCTTAGGGTACGATTTTTTTTCCAAATGTATATGGGACCTTTGAGGTATTCACTTTCCAATAAAAAAAGAATGATCAAAATCGGACTACTCTGTAAAAAGTTATGCGTGGTCATACATTAAAAAAAAACCAAATATATACTCGTATATACATAATATTCGCGTCGAATTAAGAAGATCCTCCGTATTTTTCGTCGGTTGAAAAGATACGTTGCGCCGACCTCAAATAAATTGTGATAAGGCCAGGAGAATGATGATGATAAGGAACAGAATATCTTCGAAAGAGTAGTAAAAGTGAAAACTTCACACATTATATTGTATTCTTGGCACCTTATTAGCAAGTAAACTCTAAAAGGTTAGCAAATTTATTTTTAGTAGTACTTTCTTATAACAGACTATCTCTTATTCATACTCCAGCACGCGTAGCATGACCACCATAGAACGAACTTTGTCTATTCTTGGTAGAATAGAGATAGAATTGTCATGCTACGCCAGCATAAAACGGTACAAATCTTTCTACAATCTTTAATCTGTCTTTAATCTTTCTACAATCTGTAATTTTGTCTATTCTTCCGTCGACAAAACCCATTTCTACGGTGGTCATGCTACGCATGCAGTTATTTACATTTTAAAAGATACCATCTTGAAAGGAGGTAAATAGGGGCTCCTCTTTACCTCCTTTAAACCGCATCTAAAATCCGTTGCGAAGATTTGAAGAAAATGCGGCCATACAGACCGTAGAGAAAAACGACTTTAATTTAGAAGAATACCTATAAATATTTGGAAGGAATGGTATATTCCCTAATATGCCGTGAGTGTCGTAAGACGTAACTAAGTGACTTACTAGAGAATGGGCAGCAGCGTTCTCTATGCATTTTACCAACATACTGCGATCGCCAACCCGCCTGCCAAGCGTGGTGATTATAGCAAACCAAATCAAATCAAATCAAAATCAAATCAAGTCATTTATTCAAACTAGGCTGAGAGTCAGCACTTTTTGAACGTCAAAGTCACATAAGACAGTCCCCCCAAAACGCCCGCCCTTCGACACTTCCTAGTGCTTTGGCTGGGAAGAAGAAGTGGCGGAACAAACTCCCCAGCAGCACTGCTGTCTGTTAAGTTAGAAGAACTTGATTCTATACAATATTGTATAAGTTATTAATATAATAAAACAAAACATACATTATTCGCCATATGTCAGCTAGCACACGCCATTATACCAACAAAACATTGAAAACTAAACTCAAGCTGAAATGAATAATGAAACAAAAATCGTAAACAGAACTTAAAACCTTACTAAAGCCTCCAGGCATAAAGGGCGTCAATCAATCAATCAACTCAGCCTATCGCAGTCCACTGCTGGACATAGGCCTCTCCCATATTGCGCCACAACACCCTGTCCTCCGCCTTCCGCATCCAGTTTGCCCCAGCCACTTTCTTTAAGTCGTCGGTCCACCTAGCTGAATATAATAAAGGGCGTGCCCGCTTACATATACAACGATGCAACCTTTGCAACCACCCCTTTTGTGAGAGACCTATGTTCGGCACTGGACGTCTATTGGCTGAAATGATGATGCTGATGACGTACCTATAACAGCTGTACGGGTCGATCGATCAGGTTAAGCTACGCTTGCTGCAGTAAGACCGCAGATGGGTGACCATCTTCACCCTTACGTGCCTCGGACAGCACGTTAATCCGTTGGTCCCGGTCGTCATTTGTAGATCTTTGACAGCAGTTACGGGTCGTCAGAAGCCCTAATGTCTAACCAATCTTACCAAGGGGTGTCGTATTACCCAGTAGCTGGATAGTGGAAGTCAGTTAGGCAATCGCTCCATGTAAAATACTGGTACTCAGCTCCATCCGTTTAGACTGGAAACCGATCCCAATATAGTTCGGAAAAGGCGGTAGATGATGATAAACTAAAAGGGGATGTATTTCTGCCAAATCCCGAAGTCTAAGTACTGCGTTTTCAGGTTCAATTTAGCTGTAGAACGTCAATTTACCATTTACCAGCCTACTACTAGGCCACCTCTGCTCTCACTGACTGAAGTGTCTGTTCTTGTAAAATCTTAAAATTTCTTATATTTCTTATCTCTGGAATCGGCTTCAGGACTATTATCACTTTATCAAATATCTTTTCTTTTTTTCGTGGGTGGGACACCATCAAATGACGTCTCTCGCTGCAGGTGGAGCGGGAGGGCGTGTCAGATTTTTACTGACTAAAATCCACCCGTGTTCCTTCAACCTATATGCCAGGGCCACGGTATTTCTTTCGAACAAATCTCGCGACCCTGGCAGGCATCGGTCCTAGCAGACCCCTTCATTTTTGCTGACATCTCTTTGAGGCGTGCGTAGAACATAATGTTTTATCAGTTATCTAACACATAAACAAAAATCTCACACATACCATAACACTAGTGTAGCAATTCAAATTAAGAATCGAACATATGACGTCACTCGTCAGCACACCGCGTGCGCCGGCAGCCTTGGCGTTGTTTATAATAAGGTTTAACCAACATGACATGCCTTTATCAGGCATCGATTATACCAAACTCCTTTTACTAATCGACTTTTTAGAATCGATTTAAAGATGGCGCCGATTTTAATTGAGTGATGTTTTAATTTGATTTTGATGAATGCTCTGGGAGAACAGTGGTGGCTCAATGGTATCGGGCCCGTAAGAGTCGGGTTTGAATCCAAGCATTCGCTTTACTTCGTGTAAATAATTTCATCACCACTGCTCTCAAAACGGTGAAAGAAAACATCGTGAGGAAACCGGCATGTCCTAGAATCAATAATTCGAAGACATGTGACATCAACTAACCCGAACTGGGCCAGCGAGGTAGATTACGGCCCGCTCCCTCTAGGAAGAAGGAAGGAGGCCTGTGTTCCAGCAGTGGGAATAATACAGGCTGATTATGTAACTGCTTTGGATTGGTGGGATTCTAGAAATAATCAGAATATAGGAAGTTTGAAACTATGATTTGAGATTTATTTTCCCAATAATATTTTAAATGTGAGTTTCTTTCTATGTTTGGATATTTGGATCTTTGCCAATCAATCACGCAAAAACGGCCCTACGGATTGCAATGAAATTCGGCACACAGATAGTTTTTAACTCCTTTTAATCCTGGCAGTACGTTCCAGTGGTTTTGGGTCTAAATACAAAAAAACCGGCCAAGTGCGAGTCGGACTCGCGCACCGAGGGTTCCGTACAAACCTGCAGGTCATCATCATCATCATTCGTCATCATCGTTTATGAAATGAAATGTTTTTTTTTTTTAATTTTTATATTTGTGTTGACTGAATGAAAGGTAAATTGTGGTTTACGATTTATGACGTATTAAAAAAAAACTACTAACTAGATCTCGTTCAAACCAATTTTCGTTGGTAGTTTTCATGGTAATGTACATCATATATTTTTTTTAGTTTTATCATTCCCTTATTTTAGAAGTTACGGGGGGGGGGGGACACACATTTTACCACTTTGGAAGTGTCTCTCGCGCAAACTATTCAGTTTAGAAAAAAATGATATTAGAAACCTCAATTTCATTTTTGAAGACCTATCCATAGATACCCCACACGTAAGGGTTTGATGAATTTTTTTTTTTGTGTTTCAGTTCTATGTATGGGGAACCCCAAATATTATTGTTTAAAAAAAAAATGATATTAGAAACCTCAATATCATTTTTGAAGACCTATCCATAGATACCCCACACGTAAGGGTTTGATGAAAAAAAAAATTTTGAGTTTCTGTTCTATGTATGGGGAACCCCAAATATTATTGTTTTTTTTCTATTTTTGTGTGAAAATCTTAATGCGGTTTACTGAATACATCTACTTACCAAGTTTCAATAGCACAGCTCTTATAGTTTCGGAGAAAAGTGGCTGCGACATACTCGGACAGACAGACAGACAGACAGACAGACAGACATGGCGAATCTATAAGGGTTCCGTTTTTTGCCATTTGGCAACGGAACCCTAAAAATCACGCAGACGAAGTCGCGGCCAGAAGCTAGTTAAAAATCAAGTAAAAGTTTTCATGACAATATTTTGGCGGAAGAAGCCCATCATCATCATTACAACCGAATGATGTCCACTGCTGGACATAGGCCTCCCCCAATTTGGATAGGTTTGCTATAATCGCCACGCTTGGCAGGCGGGTTGGCGATCGCAGTATGCTGGTAAAATACATAGAGAACGCTGCTGCCCATTCTCTAGTAAGTCCCTTAGTCGCCTCTTACGACACCCACGGGAAGAAATGCGATAGTGCTATTGTTTACGCCCGGCACGACACGGAACCTGCACCCTAATTGCGAAACGCACAATTTATCAGAATCTGAATGGGATTGAAGATTATTTCTAAATCATTGCGTCATTTGTTCGGATAAATTGTCGGCTCAGCAACGTAAATAACGCAATGAATGTTGTTTAACTATGAATATTAAACCAATTCCTACCGATAAAAAGTTCCGCAATTACCCCTCTTTTTTTTTTTTTTTTTGGATGGGAAATCATCAAATGACTTCTCCCGCTCTGGGCGGAGCGGGAGGGCGTGTCAGACTTTTACTGACTAAAACCCACCCGTGTTCCTTCAGTTGCCCATGTGCCAGGGTCACGGTATCTCTTTTGAACAATCACGCGACCCCGGCAGGCATCGGTCCTAGCAGACCCCTTCAGTGTGGCTGACATCTCTTTGAGGCGCGCGTGGAACACTACGCGCCGTCGACCCGAGCTTGGTCCTTACCGGGCGGCGAGCTACCCATTGCTCGCCACCCGCAAGCTCGCGCCTACGGTGGCCGGGAGTCCGCAATCGAGTCCCGACGCCCGGGGCGTCTCCTCCTGCGGCGGCTAGGGACGTGAGGGCGCAGAGACTGCCACTCCCTCACGCGCCCCGCCTCCTCCTTCGCGAGCATTACTGCTTCGCAGAAGGAGGTGACGGCTTCCCATGCCCTCTCGCTCCGTACCATGGCTCGCACCAGGGCCGGACGCGAGGCAATTACCCCTCTGAATCCTTATTATCTATGGTGATATAAACATGGTAAATCTTATCCTTAAAGATTTAAAGATCACTTCGTTCAGGTAATGCATAACAAAAATTAGAGATTGTCATCTTTACGTCATGATAACTTTCTTTATTTCTTTCTTTCATACAACTTTCTATTTAGTTTCGCAATTTCAAGCCTACAACATTCTTTTTTTAATTCGCGAAATTTCATATTTGCCCATGCGATTTTTTTTGTATACATTTACGAAATGGTTTGCAAGTTTTACTCTTGAAGTTTTGGGCTGGTGTTGTTAAGGCGTATGTACCAGTAAGTAGAGTTAGGGTCGTAATAGGCCTCCGGAAAACGTATAGCCAGTGTAATGAAAACCGCATGGAAAGAGGAAAAATGCAGTCAAACTTTTTTGCCATACAGGTATAACTGGTAGTCAGACTTTCGAAGTTCTGACGACCTGTAACGACTGTCAATGATGACTGGTCTGTTAGTCTAGTGGTTAGTGACACTGACTGCTAAGACTGAGGTCGTAGGTTCGATTCCCACCCAGGACAAATGTTTGTGTGATGAGCACAATCATTTGTTCTGTGTCTGGGTGTAATTTATCTATAGTATGTATTTAGAAATATATAAGTATATTTATCAGTTGTCTGGTTGCCATAGTACAGGCTCTGCCTAGTTTGGAATCAGATAACAGTGTGTTGGTTGTCCTAAGGATATTATATTATTTATGATCCATGAATCCACATTTCACGATCTACTCCACTTCTGGCTCCACGAAAGACCGCAGGAAGGGTACTCTCAAAGGCAAAGGGTCTTGGTAAAAAAAAAAATAGTTTAAAAAAACTAAAAAACACGCTTCCATAGAAAACCAAACTAAAAAGTAGAAAATAATGGAAAAAAGCGTGGGGTGCGTGATATCAATAAAAAATACCTTAAAAAGCACCCCACGCTTTTTTATGGAAGCGTGTATTTTAGTTTTTTTAAACTATTTTTTTTTTCTATTTTTTAGGGTGTTTCGAATTTTGAGACGTATGTCAGCGTAGTTTGTGACGTATGTCAGCGTAGTTTTTGAAGACAGTTTTTTTGCACAAATTTATGAAATTATTGCATTGTCATCGGTCGTTGACAGGTGTGCAAAGTTTGAATGAAATCTGGTCGTTTAAAGTGGGTCAAAATCGCGCTATAAGGAGTCGGTTACAAACAAACATACAAGTGAAGCTAATATAAAGCGTGTAAAAAGAAATTTATTTAAATTTGGCTAATAATCAGCACTTTTTGAGCGTCTAACTTGCATAAAACCGTCTCCCAAAATGCCCGCCCTACTGCTTTAGCTGGGAAGAAGAAATTACACAACAAATTCCTCAGCAGCGCAGTTATAAGTCCAGGTAGAAGAACTTGAGGTCCCACCTAATATTTGTAACCAACATTATATGCTGAAACTCTTCATAGCAACCACAAGGTGACCTGGTTACCAACGGTTATCAACAGTAACCTTGACGTAAAGTAACCAGATAATTCAGGTTGCTTCACGATCTATGGCAACCAATGTTAACCATTGCAGTTATTGACCTTGGGAACTAATTGAAGGCCTTTATGGAAATTTTGTAGAAAAATATGAATTACTTTTTAGTAATTTTTCATTCTAGTTTAGGTTTTCTTGAATTAGTGAGGATAATACGATCCGTCCGATGTCCGATGGTCTATTGAAAAACCTAGCCTTATTTAAAGATCTGATCATAAATAAATAACTAGAAAACGCATGTGTGCGGGTTTTCATTTTTTTCCTTCTTCTGGCAAAAACATTTGAACGCCATGCACTATGCTCCCGATCCATATAAACCTCAAAATGATTTCTTCTACATGAAAACAAGATTCTTTTTCTCTTCACTCACATATCTCGTTTAAGAAAAGGAGAAGAAAGCTCTGTTTCTCTCTCTATGAATAAAACGTGTATACAGTTACGTTATCCTGCAAGTTCTAATGAATTAGTATGCATATCCGAGAAACGACACGCAATATAAAGGACTAAAGAGATTGCTGCATATTTCCTCTTTCGAGAGAAGAAGAATGCTTTCTTTCTGTCACACTTATTCTTTTCGTACAACAAAAAAAGACGAAGAAAGCTTTCTCGCTCTCTAAGCGTATAAAACGTATGTGTTTCCATTCAAGTTATCCTGCAGGCTGTAATGTATTAGTATGCGGATTCCAGGACTTTGGACAGGACTAATAAGATCGGTGAAAAAGCCCCCTTTCGAAAGAAGAACAGAGCTATCTCTCTTACTCACTCACTCACTCATCTTTCTCTACATAAAACATATGTGTATCATGTCATGTTATCCTGCACGATTCATAGGACCAATAAGATCGGTGTCTATGTCCTCATTTAAAAATAGAAGCAAGCTTTTCTCTTTCTCCCACTCATCTCGTTTAAAAAAAGGAAAGGTCTGTCTCTCTCTCTCTCCCTCTATGCATAGAACACGTGATGTGCATCCAGTCACGTTATCCTACAGGCTCTTATAGATTAATATGTGGACCCGAGGACAATTATTACGCCATTGTGACTTAAGGTGATCTTGTTACAAGAATGTATTTTTAATCAGAAGACGATTAGCAAAATTAGTGCAGTTTTAAGATGGAAGAGCCAGGGGTAGGCCGCGACGGGTCGACGGCGCGTTGTGCTCCACGCGCGCCAAGAGATGTCAGCAATAATTGAAGAGGTCTGCTAGGGCCGATGCCTGCCAGGGTCGCGAGATTTGTTCGAAAGAAATACCGTTGCCCTGGCACAGACAAGTGAAGGAACACGGGTGGATTTAAGTCAGTAAAAGTCTGTCACCCATTCCAAAAGTCAAACATTTTTTATGTAAAGTCATTCAATGGAATTAAAGTGAGAAAGAACATTTGAATTATGCCGCCTAGCGATTCCACCAAAATCAAAATCAAAAGTCATTTATTCAAACTAGGCTGAGAGTCAGCACTTTTTGAACGTCAAAATTACATAAGACAGTCCCCCAAAACGCCCGCACTTCGCCACTTTCTAGTGCTTTAACTGGGAAAAGAAGTAACGCAACCAACGCCCCAGCAGCACAGCTGTCTGTTAAGTCAGAAGAACTTGAGTCTATAGAATAATATGTAAGTAACGAAACACAAAACATTACAATATTTGCCATATTTCAGCTAGCACACGCCAATATACCAACAAAACATTGAAAACTATAATCAAACAGAAATTACTACTTAGTATAAAACAAAGTCGCTTCCCGCTCTCTGTCCCTATGTATGCTTCTTCTTCAGATCTTTAAAACTACACAACGGATTTTGATGTGTTTTTTTTTTTAAATATATAGAGTGATTCAAGAGGAAGGTTCATATATATAACACGCTGGCGAAGCTGCTGGTATAAGCTAGTAAATAATAAAAAAACAAAAACGTAAACAGAACTTAAAACCTAAATAAAAGCCTCCAGGCATAAAGGGCGTGCCCGGTTTGGGTTTTGGCCTTTAAGTAGTTTCCTAAGAATGTGAGTGAAACTGCAGACATTAGTAAGTTTATTTCAATGTAAGATATTGAAGAATTTATTCATCTCTTATATGCGTAATTTATTCGTGATTTTTGTAAAAAATACTGTGGTTTGCGTGCAAATAACAAAAGACGGTGAAGGCCTACCTTTTGTTGTATGTATTTTTAAATACCTACAGCAAAATTGATTATTGTACATAATAATTATGTGCGAGATAATGATCTTTATAATTGGTTATACTCACGCCTGTTCGGATGGGGTAAAGGCAGAGGTGGAAACAAAAAAAGGTATTTAAACCGGTTACAAAAACGTAATATAATAAATAATATTCCACAACTTGGGGAGGTTTGCCATTATCGCCACGCCTGGTTGGTTGGCGATCGTAGTATGGTGGTAAAATGCATAGAGAACGCTGCTGTCCATTCTCTAGTAAGTCGCCTTTTTCGGCACTCACGGGAAGAAATAGGATGGTGCCATTGTTTACGTTCGGCACCACAAGGAATAAAAGCAAAAAGGTGGTTCTTAAGTAAATTTTTTTTTTTTGTATATACATATACAAGATGCAGTTTTGAACCTGCAAAACATTTCAGGAGGTTGTTATGAGACTCGTAAATAATCATATAACAATACGATAATACCACATCAATTATAATCAATGATACTTTTTATTTTAGATTTTTCAATTTTATTGTTCTTCAGAATAACTCTGGATGGGGAGCGCGGCTTTGGATCTATGACAGAAATGTCGGTTGCGTTTGTTTGTGTGTGTGAAAGCGCAGTTTAAGGACACGTACAGACTAGCCGCGTTTTAAAAAAGGGAGTTCACACTTACCGATTTCCGTAAATAAGAATAAAATTTAAAAAAAATACCTGCCCATTTTATTGTTGATTCGGGTCGAGAATCACTAACATATTTACCTCCTGAAATGTTTTGCAGATCCAAAACTGCACCTTGAATATGTTACGCGGTATTTTCTGTAATTGTGGATAGATTTCGAAAATTCTTTTTTAAATGAATAGGATATGCTTCAGAAGTGAAAGTTGAAAGAATTCATGGAGTAGATGTCAAGTTCTTTAAAGTTCTTCTAAATATAGAAGTTGTTCGATATTAATTTGTATTTTTCACCCGCTTTTTTTGGTTGGGAAATCATCAAATGACGTCTCCCGCTCTGGGTGCTTACTCTCGAATATAATTCCAATAGATCGATTTGAATTGTCAGTCAAACGTCAGTGATTGGCTGGACTCACTGAGTCTAGCCAATCCCTGACGTTTAACTCAACCAACTGACGTTTGACCAATGTCGATCTATTGGAATTATATTCGAGAGTAAAGAGAGTCTTTGCGTTATGCTCGTGAACGGGTGCTGCTTGTGGTGACTGGTCGTCTTGCTGACTTTGATGTTGATATTATTATTAATATTACTTACCTGTTTAATTTATTTTACGTCGATGGTCCTAGTTTATCATTTGTGGCCTCGAGTTGTAACTCAGGTCGTAAAAGCTATGTGAACATTCAGCATTGCATATGTAAGCTGTCACGCCCTTTATGCCAGTTTTTTATTTTTGCAGCCATGTTTCTATATACATATTTTTTTTGCTTATGCTTGAGTATAGTTCTCATTTTATTTGTTGGTATATTGGGTTGGCTAGCTGGCATATAGCAAATCATTTAATTTAATTTTTGTCTCTTAATGTTTTACTATATACCATTGTATAGAATCAAGTTCTTCTAACTGGACAGACAGCTGTGCTGCTGGGGAGTTTGTTGGCCACTTCTTCTTTCCAGCTAAAGCACTAGGAAGTGCGCGACGGGTGGGCGTTTTGGGGGGACTGTCTTTTGTAATTTTGACGTTCGAAAAGTGCTGATCCTCAGCCTAATTTGAATAAATGACTTTTGTTTTTTTTTTTTGGTTTTGAGTAAACACTGGACGGAACGGGACTATCAGACTTTTACTGACTAAAACCCACCCCCACCCGTGTTCCTTCAGTTGCCTGTACACGGCCACGGTAATTCTATCGAACAAATCCGCGAGCTTGGCAGAGAAGAACAGTTTTCACCCTTTTGCGTCTGAAAGATTTTTTCCACTAACATTTAAAAGTTTTTTTTTAGTATGAATAACCATAGTTTCCTTTCCATTTATTTCGTAACTAGTGCTTATCAACAAACCGGTGTATTATCTAACCGGTGAAAGTAATTTCAGCTCCTTACGCTCGAAATATGTACAAAGTGACTTTACTTGACGATTTCTCTGTGTCTGAATTAATGGTTTTTAAATAAATAAATATCTTAGGACAACCAACACATCGTTATCTGATCCCAAACTAGGCAGAGCCTGTACTATGGTAACCAGACAACTGATAAACATACTTATATATTTCTAAATACATACATATTATAGATAAATTACACCCAGACACAGTACAAATGATTGTGCTCATCACACAAAGATTTGTCCTGGGTGGGAATCGAACCCACGACCTCAGTCTTTGCAGTCAGGGTCACTAACCACTAGACTAACATGCCAGTCAATAAAGTCAAAAAATTATTATTTAGTGTTTTTTAATGTTTTAGAAGCAGGAGAGCAGTGGTGGCCCAGTGGTATTGCCCCCGACTAACGAGTCGGTCGTGAGTTCGAACCCAGGCGCTTTAATTTTTTTTTTTTTTTTTTTTTTTTTTTATCCTTTATTATAAAGAACTCCGTTCTTAATAATTAATTACAATCTAGTCTATAAGACTAATAAGCTTTAATTTGTGTAAATAATTTCATCACCACTGCTCTCGAAACGGTGAAGGAAAACATCGTGAGGAAACCGGCATGTCATAGAACCAAAAATTCGAAGACATGTAACATCTGCCAACTCGTACTGGTCCCGCGTGGTGGACGACGGCCCACTCCCTCTCACCGAGAGGAGGCCTGTGTCCCAGCAGTAGGAACAATATAGTCTGATTATGATGTTTTAGAAGAGGAGCTTGTGGGTAAATAATAGCAGCCACAGGGGTCGATTTTCAGGTTAAGCAACACTTGTCGAGGTCAGTCGGTGGATGGGTGACCATGCATTACTTATCGGGACCCCTCATCGTGCTTTTAAAAGCACGTAGGACCTAGATGTAGCACGGGTTGGTGAACCTCACATTATTTTGTTTTCTAACTCTTGGTTCTAGCTAGGATTTTCCGATTTCCTTACGATGTTTTCCTTCCCATGTTTTGAGCCATGCTTTTGTGCCTCTAAATACTTATAACTATAAAGAAATGCTGAGTTCCATAACTTATAAGTCATCTATTACTAATATTATAAAGCTGAAGAGTTTGTTTGTTTGCTTGAACGCGCTAATCTGAAGAACTACTGGTCCGAATTGAAAAATTATTTTTGTGTTGCGTAGCCTGTTTATTGAGAAAGGCTATAGGCTATATAACATCATCATCATCATTTCAGCCATAATACGTCCACTGCTGGACATAGGCCTCCTCCAATTTGAGGGGCTTTTCCATAATCGCCACGCTTGGCAGGCGGATTGGCGATCGCAGTATGGTGGTAAAATGCATAGAGAACGCTGCTGCCCATTCTCTAGTAAGTCCCGCAGTCGCCTCTTACGACACCCACGGGAAGAAATGGGGTGATGCTATTCTTTACGTCCGGCACCACACGGTACAACATATATAATATCACGCTACAATCAAAAGGAGCGGAGCAGCAACGAAAAATGTACGAAAACTGGCAGGCAATTTGATGCGACGGGAAGGGTCAGGGGAGCAAAAATTTGACGCGGACGAAGTCGCGGGCAGAAGCTAGTTATGTATAAAAGAACTTGAAAGCATTCCGTGTGGTGACGCACGTAAAGAATAGCACCATCCTATTTATTCCCATGGGTGTCGTAAGAGGCGACTAAGGGACTTACTAGAGAATGGGCAGCAGCGTTCACTATGCAGCTTACCCCCATACTGCGATCGCCAACCCGCCTACCAAGCGTGGCGATTATGGTAACCCAAAAATTGGCGGAGACTTATGCCCAGCAGTGGAGGTCTTTTGGCTATAATGATGATGATAAAAGAATAATTTATTACTGTAAGATACATACATAAATCTTCATACATACTCCCTACAAACCGCGACGGTTATGCGTCACAGATAAAAAAGATAACTGACAAAACTGTTCGGATACTGTAATTACGCTAAGATGAATGTATGAGATGTTGTTACACTGTGGTTAGAGCACTCCGGAGAGTGATAACCTCTGATGTAATTGTATGTTTTGTACGTTTTCTAATTTATCTAAGTACTTTGATAGGAATTTCATTTGCGTATACAGAAATTTACGCCATAATAACAACTCTTTTTTCATTCCAAAAATAGGCTATTTTTCCCAAGATTAAAGCGTTGTCATGCATTGAGAACCACTTTAATACAAAAAAAGAAGTCATTAATTAAAATTAATTGGAAAATCAGCACTATATAAACATTAAAATTACATAAGACAGTCCCCCAAAACGACCACCCTTCACCACTTCCTAGTGCTTTAGCTGGGAAGAAGCAGTGGCGCAACAAACTCCCCAGAAGTGTCTTAAGTTAGAAAAGCTTTAAAAATTAATTGTTTCTCTTGTTATTTATTTATTGAGCAGAAAACTACATAGGTAATACATATTTAGAACAAATATATAATTCAATTCAATTTATTTATTTCTCAGTATATGGTACATAAAGATCTTACATTAAACATTGTTTCACACATACTACCATTGCTGGCGTAGAAATATAAAGCTCTAAGATGCTTGTAACGCCTTCCATTGATGACAATCAGAACCTCGGAATACGTCAATGACGGGCATTTTCATACAGTTTTAATCATCCCTTGTAAAATAAAGTTTATTGGAATTACGAGGTTTTCATTGCATGAAGACGACAGACATAAGCGTCCTCTGTCGATTTATTTTGTAAAAATCTCACCGTGAAAATTAAGTTACAGTTAAATTGAAGTGAACTGTCATTAGTGTCATCAGTTGGAATGATAGTTCACTTCTAATAACAACAAACTGTTTTCATCTAGTCGTCTGTCAAGAGAGGTGAAAATTACAATTTTCCTGTCTGCAACACATCCTTGCTTGCTTATAGCAGCCATTTGAAATCTCTTTTCAGCAGTGAACGCTAAAGGCTGAATGAAAAAGCTCGCTAAACGCATTCACGATGGATAAACGGAGAACAGAAATAAAACTTCAACACAGAAATTAATATTAAAAAGAATGAACAGCGCGCTCGATTAAAGAGCCCTGAGCTTTTATCGAACTAAAATAAACAACAATGAAAAAAAAAACAATTATAAGTAACAGTTATTTTTAAAAGCTTTCTTCGGAACGCATATCCGAAACGAAAATAGCAACGCACACACGTCATCATTCCACTTTCGAATAGGTGAAAGTTGTACCTATGTGTGAGTGGGGAAAAAATCAAATTTCGAACGCGGAAGTTACGTTCGGATATGCACACGCGAGCTTTCTGTTATGCGGTATTACGATACCGATTGATAATCGTTTAATTAAATAACTTTTATATCGATATTCCGTTGCGTAAGTTGTTTTTTTATTATTGATTTTTTTTCATACAATTCGCTACAGTGGTTTTGCATGTTGCTTTTTTATGTGTGTTTTAAAACTTGTATTGACGTTAGATTGTAAACACTAGATTTGCACGTAGCGAAACATTGTTGCACAAAAAGATATGCAACATAGTTCTATGATTACGTCTAACAGAATTGGCTAGGTCATGTCTGTACGGCCTAACTAGACTCGACATAGTGCGTACAAACTACAAAGTTCCGAACCGACCATAACGTTAGGAAGTAAATCAGTTTTATCTTCACGATGACAAAACAGTACGATAACAGCGCGAAAACAAGCATCGGGTAAACATTTAGTTCGTTTTTTTACGTAACACGCGTCGTTTACAACCGTCCAAATACCAATGACCCCTTGACGTAAGAAAACTCTTAAAAAACACCGGTCGAGATAGGTCAACTTAAATTGGTCGGGTGCAGTCAATAAGTAAAGATGGCGGTCCCGCGGACATATGTTCGGGCGACGGAAACGACCGAAGTGCGCCGAACGCGTTCGTAAGTGGGTCACACGGATGCACACACACATAGATAGGGAACCATGAGCGTCGCGCACCGCACTACTCATCGTCTCGTGATTACACTGTGGGCAAAAAAACTTTTTGTGTTGACACACTATGCGAATTTTCGCGTTTGATAGTGTTGTAATATTTTTATTGTTAATTTTTATTTAGTGTAGTTTTAATAAGTTGTTTTGTTACAAAATGGTAGTTTCGTTTTTAAAACGTGTTGTGATTACTTGTTCGAATGATTTTACCTATTTATTTTATTAATTGCTTTGAAACAGTTAATACATAATTTAAACGACTCAAAACACTATAATTTTTAACCCAACCAACCAATAGTATTAAATGCAAAAATTAAAATCCTCATAAAATTAAAATAATGAATAATAATTATTTATATACCTATAAAGTACTAGAACATACGGCATTGACCAATTTTAGTTAATAAGCCTTCGTAGTACTTAAATTATGCAGCTAGGCTGCCTAGATGTCAGTGTTTCTAAGCACCCGAATGGAATAGGTAATCATCTAAGTAAACTAACTATAGTTTAGGTTAAGTTAAGACGTAACTTGGGAACTCAAGGTCTGTTACATGACTGGTTAGCTGCTGGTCGAGGCAAAAGCGTTGTTTTGTAAATAACATGACGTTTTATATCGAAAATGGTGGATAGTATGTTAATACCTTAAGTTTTTTTAAGCAATTTTTTGCTCGATTTTGCTTTTGGATGGTGTTTAAAGAAAATAAGGACGTAGAGATAAATAATTAAAACAATTAAAAATAAATTCGATTATTATTTTTGACAGGATTAATGGGATCGGGCCACATTGAAAAAAGATTCTTCTTGGAAGCAATACTTAAAAAAAAATTAGCTAAAGCCTCTGTAAATAAAAATGAATAGACAGAAAATGGCTTTTAATATCGCCATTTTTCTTTAAGGTCACCAAAACAAATCTTCTAGAAGACTAATTTATGTTAATATCGATAGAGCACACGCATTGTGTTCTCTAAACTATAAATTAATACGTGAAGCAAAAACACAAACCGCCGAAAAAACTGAAAAGCAAAAAATAATAAACCTTTCAGTCATTTTGAGTCGGTGCTTTGAGTGATATTTTTTCATTGATTTTTTGGTGCCGACTCCAAATTATTGAAAGGATTAATATTTTTTGCTTTTCAGTTTTTTCAGCGGTCTCATTTTTTTGTTAAAAAGCTTTTATTTTATAATTTTTTGTGGTTATAATCTATTAATGAAACTTGGCGAGGCATACCCTATCCAATTAAAAAAGAATTATTAAAATCGGACTACTCTGTAAAAAGTTATGCGTGGTCATACATTAGAATCAGTGAGTAAACAATCAATCATTCCCTTTTTTCCTACCCTTAGGGTTTGATTTATTTTCTAAATTTATATGGGACGACCTTCGGGGTATACCCTATCCAATAATAAAAGAATGATCAAAATCGGACTACTCTGTAAAAGTAATGCGTGGTCTCCTCCTTTTTTCGTCGGTTGAAAACATTGTACTCTTTTTCACAAAAATTACGCAGACGAAGGAGTATTAAATTTATCACTGTTATAGTTTATATGGAGAAGAAATGCAGGAAACTAACATTTTGATATAATAATGCATTAGAAATACATTAAGTTTTAAATGAATTTTGGTCGAATTTCGACCACTACGCCTTAGACATAAAAATTCGCAATCTTCCATTAAGGTCACAAAACAAAACTTCTAGAACACTAACTTGTCTTAGCAACAACAGCGCATACGCACTGCATTCTCTAATTTACATTATTACAGTACATGACCTCACGCAATACGCACCATGTTTCTACTACCGTTTCTGCTTACTCTGTCAAGGAAAAAAGCGTAATACATAAAGATTGTTTAGGTTTTTCCGAATGAATACTCACCTATTATGTTACCTTGGTTTGATAAATGCGTAGTTGTAATGGCTAAAGGAAAAAACAAAAAAACATGTCATTAAATAAAGAAATAGTGTTATGTCACACTCTTTATGACTTAGTTCTTTTGTTTTTAACCGACTTCAAAAAAAGGAGGAGGTTATCAATTCGACTGTTTTAAAAAAAAAAAAATGTTTGTTACCTCATAAATTTTGACTAGGTGAACCGATTTTGATGATTTTTTTTTATTTGAAAGCTGGTGTTTCCCGATGGTCCCATTTTAATTTGATTCCATTCGGACAATGGAGTCCGTGTGAAAACCATATAAGTCTTAAATTTGCATTAAGATTTGCGCGACAATGAACGAATAATGCGATTAGATTGGTGCGGGGTATCTACCATAACTAAAAAGTTAAAAATAAAAACTTTTTACAAAACACTATAAAGTAAAAAATAACTTTAATTTCGGAAGTCGGTGGCAAAAAACCTTAAATACAGATCCTAAGACACCGAATTCCGAAATCAAAGTTATTTTTGACTTTGTAGTGTTTTTTTTTTTTTAAGGATGTCGACTGTTATTTTTTTGTAAGAAGTTTTTTGATTTCATTCATCATTACTTTGAGTACAGTTGCACAGTGCGGCCCCAGACACACTGCGTCATTTCTACTTCCTTTTCGCTTATCGTGCTTTTTGACAATTAAAGGTGGTAGCGTGATGTAAATGATAAATGACTTTATTTTTGCGAATAGGTTTGTACAAACACTTTTACACGTCAATCATATTTTTTTAAACTAGATGAGGTCGGTGTTTCCTATCTGACTACTCTGAGAAGAAAGGCCGAAACAAACTCAGAGGTCACAGTCTCTTTTAAAGTCCAGACATAATCTTGGTCAGATCATGTGATGATCATGTGGATTGGTGTCTGAAGTGATCTTTTAAGGAAATAACCACATAGACGTAAAATAGCCTAACACCTTCCTCAAGAATTCGGGTCTCAAATGCGGAAATATTTTTTCACATCCGACCTCTTCATCTTTATAATATTGATATAGATTCGACAACCTAAGAACCTTGCTCTTGGACCAAAAAAATCGTAGACAAGTGACATATACCAACCCTCACTAGGTCCGCGTGGTGGAGTACGAGTATTGCGACCACCTCCCACTCCCTCACTGAGAGGAAGCCTGATTCCCAACAGTGGGAACATTATAGGCTCATTATGCATATACTAAGGTTTGTTTTGAAGACTTATCAATGAAATAAATTCATCGATTAATCGTTCTTCTAAAAGAAGATATCTATAGATAGACGAGCCATAGGCAAAAGCAGTCCTTTTTTTTTGTGGGTACTGCCTAAGACCCACCCGTATTCCTTCAGTTGCCCATGTGCCAGAGTCCTGGCATGTGCCAGAGGTGGCATTTTAGATGTCGCGAGGTTTGTTCGTAAGAGTTACCGCGGCCCTGGCATATAGGCAACTGTAGGAACACGGGTGGGTTTTAGGCAGTAAAAGTCTGACACGCCATTCCGCTCCACCAACAGCGGGAGACGTCATTTGATGATTTCCCACCCACAAAAAATAAATTTAAAAAAGGTAGTATTTTAGATAAATTAAAAAGTGCAAATCAAGAAATATGTCACAATACAATAAAATCAATTACAAATAGTACTCACTTCTATTTTCTGAATGAAGGTAATTAAATGTCAATGTTTTTATTTATCCATTTATTATTACTTAACAAGAATTAATTGTTGATTACATTTTAATAAATTAAAACTTACGTTAACATAAAGGTTATGTAAAGATTTGATTTATTGTTTTAAATGTCTTTTTAATTGTTTGAATTATTGTCATCTTGAAATTGATACTCGGTTTTAATTGCAGTGTTTTTAATTCTGTTGTCAAAATTAACATACCCATGACGTCTGAACTCAACTAATTTATATTCAGAAATAGTTAATACAAAGGGTTTTTTTTTGTTCTAGACACAACTGTAATTCTTTGACAGTTGTGTAAAAGGTTACACGACAAATTAAAGTTGGATCTCAATTGTCTTAACAATTTTATTTGTACATCATTTTGCTAGTTATGTTTAAGTCCCGTTTTACAGGGGTCTGCATATTGCTCAAATCCAATCAAGTCTCCAGAGTGGTGATTGCATGCAAAAGGACTAAGTGCGGAAACCAAATCCCCATAACATAGAACATAGAACATAGTGGTGATTGCATGCACTTACTAGACAGGTCCACTCAATCTGTGTGGTTCTTTCCTCTAAAGACCATTTCAGACCTATCTACATGGTCTCACATGATGTGACCAAGATTATGTCTGTACTTTAAAAGAGACTGTGACCTCTGAGTTTGTTTCGGCCTTTCTTCTCAGAGTAGTCAGATAGGAAACGTCGACCTCATCTAGCTTAAAAATATATTTATTATTGACGTGTAAAAGTGTTTGTACAAACCTGTATAAATAAATAAAGTCATTTATCACTACCACACTAACAGTAGTAACGACTTTCATCTTGACAGTTCAACAGCATCCATTGCATTATTTACGTTGTAGAGCAAACAGATTTGTCGAACATGTGAAGCAATGAGTTAGTTAAATCCTTCAAACTGATTCAGATGCTGATTGATACTGTGTTACTGAATTAGGGTGCTAAATACTCGGAGAAATTCATGATTCAATCCACACTAATATTATAAATGCAAAAGTAACTCTGTCTGTCTGTCTGTCTCGCTTTCTTGCTAAAACTACTGAACCTATTTAAATGAAATTTGGTACACAGATAGTTTAGAGCCTGACAAAGGATATAAGGTACTTTTTATTGCGGAAAAGGGGTTTTAAGGGGTTGAAAGGGAGGATATAAGATTTTAAAGACGTATTGTCATTTTTAAAGCTAGAATGATGAAACTTTTTTATTTGGCTTTTATTACATAAATATATATTTATGAATCATATTTAAAGTTTGTTAAATGTTTACGCTTAAGGGGGTAAAATAACAAAAAGAAATAGGGGATGAAAGTTTGTATGAAAAGGGGAATGACAAGAATCGGCGGAACTACTGGTCGGAATTGAAAAATTATTTTTGTGTTGGGTAGCCCATTTATTGAGGAACGTTATATAACACATCACGCTACGGTCAAAAGGAGCGGAGCAGCAAATGAAAAATGGACGAAAACTGGCAGGCAATTCGATGCGACGGGAAGGGGAGCGAAAATTTGACGCGGACGAAGTCGCGGGCAGAAGCTAGTACATAATAAAATTACACGGTCCTGGCGTCAAACTCAGAACACCACTCTCCACAGTCGAATAATGAGGGATAGCAAGTACTGTAGGGGTCTGCTGGGACCGATGCCTGCCAGTACTGTAGGGGTCTGCTGGGACCGATGCCTGCCAGTACTGTAGGGGTCTGCTGGGACCGATGCCTGCCAGTACTGTAGGGGTCTGCTGGGACCGATGCCTGCCAGTACTGTAGGGGTCTGCTGGGACCGATGCCTGCCAGTACTGTAGGGGTCTGCTGGGACCGATGCCTGCCAGGGTCATGGCTTTGTTCGAAGGAGTTACCGTGACCCTGGTACTGGCAACTTCTATTGTACCTCGTTCAATATCCTTGAATGGGTTAAGCTATGAGGAATTTGTTCTGGAGGACAGCTACGCTAATAATAAATAATGATTAAATACGCAATAAATTATAATAGTGAATTAAAGAATAATTAATCATTTAAAAAAATATATATATAATATCTTTTTTTTTTGTTTTTAACAGTTTACAGTTACTAATTGAACAAGTGTATAAAACAATAATTATAATTCTTAAATTCTATGCCTTATTATAAAAAATAGTAGGTATAATATTATTAACTAAAAATATAACTTCTAATTAAGCACCCAGTGTTCTTCCTCCTCTCTCCTACTTGATCTTGCTGTGCCCGACAGGGTCCATAATTGTGACTTAAATAATGCTTCCCTTACGACTATGCTTTAAGCATCGCTTCATCTAAAATACTGATATTCAGCTGCATCTGGTTACACTGTCCGGACTTTTACCAAATAAAACCCACCCCTGTTCCTTAACAGGGGTGGGTTTTATTTGGTAAAAGTCGTGCACGCCCTCCCGCTCCGCCCAGAGTAAGAGACGTCATTTGATGATTTAACACCCACAAAAAAAACAAAAAAACTATATCTCGTCAGATATATATTATTATATTAATATAAGAGGTAGCTTTATATACCAATGTCCTCAAAGCGTACAGCAAATTATTTCGATTCAATAAGTAAAGAGAAATCAGATGAAATGAATTCAGATATTTTATGCAATCGAACTAAATTGGTTTCAATTTGAAAGTTTTCAATTCAATATGATTGCAACATCTACAAGTATTGGTATGTTAATTGATGTTTATTAAAAGTTCATACAGAATATTATACCTACCAATAATGTTTTGGGGTTTGGTATTAAGCAGAAGTATTTTTTGTGTGAATGATTCAGGGCCAGCACGCATAGGATGACCACCATAGAAAGAACTTTGTCTATTCTTAGTAAAATAGACATAGAACTGTCATGCTACGCCAGCATAAAACGGTACAAATCTTTCTACAATCTTTATTTCTGTCTTTAATCTTTCTACAATCTGTAATTTTGCCTATTCTTACGTCGACAAAACCCCTTTCTACGGTGGTCATGCTACGTATGCTGGAGTCATCATCATCGCCAACATTCTCTTACCATTATTCGAATTTATTTGGGGTCCGCAACATGTCTTTTTCTTCCATACTTCTCTATTATTCGTCATCTCAGTAGTCACCTCCTGTCTAGCCATATCATATTCCCCACAGTCTATTAATCGTTTCTTAGGTCTGCCCCTACTCCTAAAGCCATCCACATTGACACTCTCTAGAGTATGGAAGTATACTCGTTAAATATAGGTGAAAAAAGATAAGTTGGTAGACCAGAACTTGCAGCATCAACCCCAATTAAATTAGAACAAGGCCTGATGGACGATGATGATGTTGAGAACCTGAAAAGAGCTCATGCCACAGTCAAAAGACTAGCCAATCTTCTGGGAGGAAACCAGCAAGTCCTAGAACTAAAAATTCGAAGACATGTGGATTACGGCCCGTGTTCCAGCTGTGGGAACATTATAGACTGAAAATGAAGAAAAAGAAGATGTAGAGACTAAAATTGAAAAAAGTATGGTTAGATGGTTTGGTCGTGTTGAGAGGATGAATGAAGGATGGCTCATAAAAGGCAGATGTGAGTGGAAACACCGGAAGGGAACGCCCTAGTAGGACATATAGTGACCTTATTGGTGATGTTCTTCAGAATGGTCAGGTGCGTAGTACTCGCAACCGGCGTGTGTGTATGACCAATTGTATGAACCTAAACGAGGCAAAAGGAGTGTGTAGAGATCGTAGCAGGTGGCGTTCCGTAGTTTCTGCTTACTCCCATCGGAAAAAGGCGTGATTGTATGTATGTATGAAGAAAAACACAGAGCTGATGAAGTTATGTTAAAGTATAGACAATATGTCCAAGAATAGCCCGATAGTAGCTATGAACTCGTCCGCAAGGAAACTTATACTGTCTGTTGATTCTAGCTCTTATATACATAGTATATCTATGTATAGTTCTGACTAAGCCCTCTGTGATCTCGGAAGCTAGATATATTATTTATATAGCCCGTAAAGCTATTGTTTCGATGTTCACAATCTTCAGTATCTAATCCTAGGCCAGGAATCAGAACTTTCTGATCTCAGTGTCTATACCATCTAAGATTTTATTGCTTTCATAATCGTTACTATCGCTACTAATATCATTGTTTTTAGTGACCTAGGTATCTATCGTCTTAAACAAATTCGATGCAAATTTGTAAAAATGCTCTTCTTTCTCAAAAATGACTTAGTTTAGAATTCGCATATGGTATACCACCCAAGGACTTCACGAGTCAAGCTTGACCTAGTGTAGAGTTCATACACAAAATGCTTCTTTTACGTATTATATATTTTTTAAATGTAAACCTAGCTATCAATGTTGACTATAAGGAAACGTAAAGCATTGTTTTTGTCAATTAAACATTATTTATATCAATTCTCAATAGCCTTGTATTTGACTAAAATCTCCCCTGAGTAAACGATGATACGGTTGTAAATGGTAATATAACACTCAACTCTACGGCATCTAACATCATATATTTTCTAAATCGAAAACCAGAAGCTAAGTCCAAATTAATAGTTCCATACAAATATTCATAAAATACATTATTAAAGTAAAATGATAGCAGTACTCGGCTCTTTAATATGCAAAACAGTCGTTGATAATTTGCTACAGAATAATTCAAAATGTCCCGATCATGAGCCGGTTATAACTATTATATTCAAGTTTGACGTAAACTGGCATAACTAGGAATTCCTTAGTGATATTGTTTACTGTGGGCTGTGCTGGTTCGTATAATCTTTGTTTGTGATTTAGCTTATGGTTTACCACTTCGGGGTAAAGGGCTGCCTAAATTACTTGAACTCTAACTAGACTTTCAATGACCATTCGAGGGATTCTGAAAGAAATTCCTAATCCATTGCTGTATAAGTTTGACAAAATGACTGCTCATCAAGATTAATGACGCAATGAATGCTGTTCAAACTGTCAAAATGAAAGCCAGTATCATGTCAGCCAGTTGATGTGTGACGCAATTACCCAACAGCTTATTAAATCATAATTTCTAATCCACCGCAGTTTGCAAAAGCACTGGTTCTATGATACTGTTATTAGCAGGTTCATTAGTTTCCTTCTCACGAACGAAGCTCATTTATTATGAAAATGTCTCCGAAAGAAAACTGACCAATAAGAATATTTAGCAATTCCTTAGCAAGCCAAGAAAAGACACAATTTTGTCAGCTTACGTCAGTTTTTTTGCACTTTTATGAATGCATTCACGTAAACTTTAGCAACCTTTGACTCCTCAAGATTTACATGATTGCCTCGTCTCGTGACATATTCTCGAAATCCACAATTAAATATGTTGCCCATAATTGGACACTAAACTCAGACATGTCATGGTCAAGTAAGCCATTGTTTATCTTATCCATAAAACATTTTTTCCTCTACCATAATATGCATTTTAGTCACGAAATCCTAGACAAATAATGATATTATTACACTATTTCAAGTAATTCTGACTCATGACAGCTAGACTTTAGTAATATATAACTTTACATAAACCAATATACGTGTTTGCAATAGATATATCTAGTATTAGGTTTTTTACACGCGAACAATTGTGCGCGTCAAATTTAATTGAGGAATTGCATAATTTGTGTGATTAGAATAATCTCTGTCAGGATGAAACTGTCATATTAGCATCAAGGGATAAAAATTTAATTGTTTAAAGCCTTCTGTTTACAAATTTATAACTAGTTTCTGCCTGCAATTAAGACGTGTAAAATTTCTTGTTTTTATAACCTAAAATATATCCTGCCAAATTAACACTGTAAAAATTTGAAAAAGTTTTCGGAATCGGATCGGCAGTTTCGAAGTTTATCTCCTCACAAATGTTACCTCTTGATAATATTAGAATGGAGAACCAAATCTCTTCATCAAGCCCCTTGAGAGTTAGTTAGTTAGCACTGCACTGCTTGTAAGCACTGTTGTACTGGAATGTCAAGTCAAAACATTCTAATAGTCTTTTATAAAGTTCATTCATTTGAATAAAACAATCCATCACTATACATGTTACAAAACAAAGTCCCTTACCGCGTCTGAACGCGATAAACTCGAAAACTACCGAACCGATTTTCATTAAGTTTCCACCAATGGACGGGGTGATTTATAAGGATAGATAAGTGTGTTATTTAATTAGGTTTTGTTGTAAATTGGCAGAAATATGACAATGGTGGTTGAAGATGTCGGCAAAATCATGCCGACTACATCGTAACTAATAGAGTTTTATAAAACAATGTATTAAGGAATTTATACATCGTTTATCTGGATTACTTCAATACATAGACTACTTTTAATCTCGGTTGTATGCTGTGGGATATTTTCTAACTTCGGCCAGTTGCGGTCAAAAGCTAGTTTAACAATAAATTCTACTAAAACAATGTCCACATTAGCACAGAATTGTACCATTTATGTCAACTAGCTAGATCTTTCCCGTTTGTCAGTCGTCGAGTGCAAAATGCCCCGTTTGCAAATGCCCTAAATCATTATTATCATTGTTGCTAGTTCCCACGTAATACCCCATACGTATGTATGTGTATGTGTGTATGTATTAGTGTATTGTAGTAGGTCAGGTTTTCGCAACGGGTTCCCGACTTCTTTTTTTTATAACTTGCGGTTTTAGATGTTATGCTAATTATTTTTTATTGTATTGTGTATGGCGTTGTGATTTGTTTGGTTTTTAAATGATTCATTCATAATTTTAATGATTGTTTCGATTTGCTTCATCTGTGCCTTGAAACTTATCAGGATGATTCATTTTGGTCTGTAATTCTACATTTGATTGTATTGACTAAATTCGTTACCTGGACTACTCCACAGAGCTAATACTTGTTCTAGTATTCTCTAGCATTCTTTCTATTAGTCTATCATTCTGGTGATTATGACAGAAAATCATCATCATCATTTCAGCCGTAAGACGTCTACTGCTGGACTTAGGCCTCCCCCAATTTGGGGGGCTTTGCCATAATCGCCACGCTTGGCAGGCGCGTTGGCGATCGCAGTATGGTGGTAAAATGGATCGAGAACGCTGCTGCCCATTCTCTAGTAAGTCTCTTAGTCGCCTTTTACGACACCCACGGGAAGAAATGGGGTGGTGCAATTCTTTACGTCCGGCACTACACGGTACAGAAAATATGTAAAAGATATTCATCGGGAATTCCAACATCAGATTATAATCGGTGTGCTGTTTGTATAATCACTAGAAATAGCCAAATGAACTGATGATAGTAAAGATGAAGAACATTCTTCTATATCTCTATAACTCATATCTGCAATCATTTGCATAACCACACTGATATCTCATCATCATCTCCCTAGCCTTTTCCCTACTATGCTGGGGTGGACTTCCACTCTATTCGGATGCTGTTGAATACCAGTACTTTACATGGATTGATTCCCTATCTGACCTTGACAACCCAGTTGCTGGGTACTACCATACCCCTTTGTAAGGCAGGCACCGACAGCTTAACGTGCTTTCACCCGGGGTCCTGGGTGCTTACTCTCGAATATAATTCCGATAGATCGACATTGGAATTGTCAGTCAAACGTCAGGGATTAGCTAGACTCACTCAGTCTACCCAATCCCTGACGTTTAACTCAACCAACTGACGTTTGACCAATGTCGATCAATCGGAATTATATTCCAGAGTAAGCACCCTGAACCCTGTAAAACTGGTACCCTGGTCGATCGACCCTTGCGTCTGTTTTTACTTCGCCACAAACCCCTTGTCATAAGCAACAAAGAAATCTACAAATTAAAAATAACCTCTACGAGAGTGGACCCTGGCCAGTCAGCTACACTACCACCTGGCTGACGCATGAGCTATTCTAAAGGGTTTTCACAGTTCATCAACATTCATTGCGTGATTTACGTTGTTGAGCTGACGAATTGCACGAGCATATGAAGCAATGTATTACGAATATCGTTTAAAATGAGTACCGGCGAGGGGGTCAACGAATTGTGACATTGTGTGACAAGGGGGTGGGCTCTACATTTTGTGACATCACATTTCAAAATTGAATATACAAATTTAAAGTACCATTAAAACACGAAATATGAACTATTCAAGAAAAATTTAAAAAAAAATTCTATGTCTAGATGTAAAATTGCAAAATATGTGACGTCACACTAGGGAGGGGGTCTCACAAATGTGACAAGCTGTGACAAGGACGGGACAAAAAATCATGAAACGTGTGACGTAATTTATGGATGGCCCCTACTAGAGAATGGGCAGTAGCGTTCTCTATGCATTTACCACCACACTGCGATCGCCAACCCGCCTGCCAAGCGTGGCGATTATGCCAAACCCCCAAAATTGGGGTTGGCCTATGTCCACCTGTGGACGTCTGACGGCTTAAATGATGAAGATCACAGTTCTTAAAACGCTACTAGAGAAGAAGTAAATCTATTCTCTATCCAACAGAGTATTTCAAGGTCGGTCAATGATACCATTACCTTCACTGCACTAAGATGCATTTTCCGGTTCAACCTACTTCTATTTTTCCACGAGTTGAATACCAAATAGTTTTGCTATGAATATATTCATATATTTCGCGATATATGTACTTAAGGACTTTATACTTGAGATGCTGATTTGGCATGGCATATTGGTAGGGTACCTGATCGACTTGAAGAGTAGCGAATGTTAAGTAGATACAGATAGCGGTAGGTTTGTAGATTAGGAATCTTATTTGTCATTTTGACCTTTTTTGTACCCCATTGAACGATTTTTATCCCAAGATCTTCTTGCTTGCACAGGCAACTGAAAGAACACGGGTGGATTTTAGTCAGTCAAAGTCTGACACGCCTTCCCGCTCCGCACAGAGCGGGAGATGTCATTTGATGATTTCCCATCCAAAAAAAAAGCATCTTCTTGCTTGACGTGACCATGACCATCCTAAGATTATTGGTCCAAGAATCGGTGTCACTTTTTTTTGAGAATATTTTTTTTTGTTAACTTTCGCCAAAATTGCTGTAACCTTTGCTGTTGAGCCTGTCACTTCCAATCTTAAACAGCCAGTGGGTTGAAAAAAATATAGAAATCTTTAGAAAAAATAAGGGCATTTTTCTTTCCATATTTTCTTCCTCATTCAGAAGGGTTCTACTTAGTTTCCGAACTCTTCAAATGAAGCCAAACGATTTCTAAGTTCAAGAATTTGGGCTTGGCATCGATGACTCATTGGTTACATAAGTTATCCATCGGTTAGTTAACTTCTATAACGAAGACAAACGAGTTCCAACGGAACCTTTGACTATCGGCACAACTATGTAAAAGGGAGGTATTTCCTTAGTAACTCAAATGTCAGTTGTATGAACTTTTGACTTTACTGTCATATTTCAAGACAGCCAGCACTATTTGACGTTTATAGTCTATGGCAGGATCTATGAAATACCTGCATAGTTATTTAGATAACAAATCAACTCTACATCACAGGATATTTCATCAAGCCACCTCAGTAATTAAGCCTTTACGAAACTCTAATTAAAACTAAACTAAAAAGTCTCAAAGAGAATCCGCATCAATCCATTTCATTTGCGTCGAAAAAAAAAACTTTTAAAAAGTAAAGGTACATAAAGGTTGGTGAGGCGAGCCAGTCAAAGAATTTCCATTTTCAGCTTTTAAAAAGTACTTGTATGAAACCCGCATTCCTCTAAAGATTAGGTCGCACACACACACCCGAACGCCACGTGAAGAGACTTCGTATACACATGCACGTGTGGCGGTGTGACGTGTGGCTACACTTCACACACACTGACGTCTCTCAGTGATGTAATGCCAACGTTGACGCCTGGCAGACATTTTTTATAGGCTCTGACGCAACTTTTTTTTTATAGGCGTACTTGTTAGGTCGTTTTCTGATTTTCCTCGGCTTGTTTGTTATGTGTGGTTCCGTATTTGTTTTATGCGGTTTTTTGTTGAGTAAATATATGGTTTTGTGTAATGTGTATTTTTGATGGCATACTTGGCAATTGGGGTAATAGAAAATTGGAGGTATTTCACGTTCAGAGCTGAGTTTATACTTAAAGCCTAGATATCCTAAAATTAACAAAACTAAAAAAAAAGAATTTGGGAAAAACGTCGTTGAAAAAAAAAATTGCAAAAAATCCTATTTTCCTTATCATTATCATCATACATAATGAAAAATGTCTTTTTAGTTGACTGTGAAATTTTAACTAACCAATACAATTTCTCTTTACAGGTAAGTTATCCTCCACCCAAGGAAAAATGGAATCATTCACCAACAATTATCGTGGTTTGTACAAACATTCAACTAACAGTTTACATAAGAGCATAAAATTAAAATAATTTACGACATAAATATGATGCAGTGTGTAACGATCCTTACGATGCACGTACAATACATGGAAACAAGGTATAACTGTAAAGCAAGGCTGCACACATAGACAACAAGGACAGGTCAATACCCTCCGTTGCACACTGTGCCAAAGCCATTTGTTTTTTCCCATAATTCAGAGGAAAGGTTTTTTGGGGATATTTCACCTCAGTAAGAGAGTGCATGATGGTAAAAGTGTCCGAAAAAAATTTGGGCCAGATTTGATTTAAAAAAAAATTGAAAATTTTTTTGCTCAATTTAAAAAAAAAAAAATGATATTTTTCCTGCAATCTCTTTTGAACTGCCTAGGGACTCTAATTATGAAATTTGGTATCAATCGGCTTATAATTGTTTAAGATATGGGCTTTCAAACATGGTTTTGGACAAAAAGTACTCAAGTTTGACATAGCGTAGCTCAAAGAGGCGCAACTTTGCGCAAAATTTTCTTCGTGCATATTATTACACATGCATTGAAGTTTTCATTTCAATCGACCATACAAAAACTTTTGCGAAATACCTGAGATACAGCATTTTGAAATTGGGCAGTTTTATCATTGAGAATTTATGCACAAATCATTAGATATCCATAACGTATAGTTGAAAATCAGCCTATTTTATTTTGGAGTATTATTAGTAAAGGCACCCTCGGTAAAGGGCTATAAGGCCCTTTACCAAACCTATAATGATCTCCTTGCGGATACGAGAGAAGGGCCCCAGAGCTGTAAAAAAACCTCTCGTAGATGAAGCAAGGAGTGAATAGGCAGCTCTGAGGGGGAGGAGGTATGGAGAAACGCCAAGATCCCCCATCGTCCTCAGTAGGTCTGACCCAGCCTACTGAGGGATGTCATTCCGGGCCTCGACCGGATGACTTAGTGCTAGAGGAAGTAGTGGAAAGGCGCGCCACACCTGGTCAGCGAGAAGTCGCCAAATCTCACGATCCCATGGATAGCGCCAAGCCTATTTTATTTTGGAGTATTATTAGTAAAGACACCCCCGGTAAAGGGCTATAAGGCCCTTTACCAAAGCTATAATGATCTCCTTGCGGATACGAGAGAAGGGCCCCAGAGCTGTATAAAAACCTCTCGTAGATGAAGCAAGGAGTGAATAGGCAGCTCTGAGGGGGAGGAGGTATGGAGAAACGCCAAGATCCCCCATCGTCCTCAGTAGGTCTGACCCAGCCTACTGAGGGATGTCATTCCGGGCCTCGACCGGATGACTTTTTTGCTTCAGCGCCAGGAAAGCGCTCTACCGCGAAATCTAAATGAAGAAAATGATGAAGACGAGGAGGACGAAGAAGACATCGAATGGATGAATGACGTGAACGATATCACCTTAGACACAGAGATTTATGATTGAAGTTATTACGTTATATTTCTAGTATTATTATTATATTTTGTTAATTTGTCATACTTTTCTAAGGGTCCTTCTTATAACACATGAATTATTTTCGATCTGAACATGTAAATTCTCTATGATAAAACTGCCAAATTTCAAAATGCTGTATCTCAGTTATTTCGCAAAAGTTTTTGTATGGTCGATTGAAATGAAAATTTCAATGCATGTGTAATAATATGCACGAAGAAAATTTTGCGCAAAGTTGCGCCTCTTTGAGCTACGCTATGTCAAACTTGAGTACTTTTTGTCCAAAACCATGTTTGAAAGCCCATATCTTAAACAATTATAAGCCGATTGATACCAAATTTCATAATTAGAGTCCCTAGGCAGTTCAAAAGAGATTGCAGGAAAAATATCATTTTTTTTTTTAAAATTGAGCAAAAAAATTTTCAATTTTTTTTTTTATCAAATCTGGCCCAAATTTTTTTCGGACACTTTTACCATCATGCACTCTCTTACTGAGGTGAAATATCCCCAAAAAACCTTTCCTCTGAATTATGGGAAAAAATAAATGGCTTTGGCACAGTGTGCGTTGCCTTGCACGAACATAGCCGCTAGATACAACATCGCTGTAGCGCGAGCGAGACTGCAGCACTACACTCAGTCTCGCGTTTCAAACGAGGAACTCACCGCGTGCGACAAAGATGACGCCATATAGCCGGAAAGGGATAGCTATATAAATATTATGACTGTTATTTCACTTCCTCTGCTGTGATGCAATAGCAATTTTACAGTATAGCATCTATTTTGAGACAAAGATTCATTTATTTTTAGGGTTTCGTAATTATTAATTAGTTATTTTTATTATTAATAGTAAAGGTGTGTTCGAGCCGGTCCTCAAATAATCTATTTTTTTTTTTTTAAGTAAGTTTATCTCTAACTAACTACACTGTATGGCATGAACTTTTGCTTGCTGTAAATAATTTTGTAACAATTTTGCAACCTAACTGTGAGAGATTTTTGGCGCGAAACAATTGAAATAGAACTTCTTGAATGAATACGGCTACAAATAAAAGAATAACGTAATAATATTTAATTACAAAGCAAAATAGGGTCGTTAAAAGTTAATTTTCTCACACGTTATAAAATTTTATAACAACGCCATCTAGCATCGGGTAGCGAAACTTTATTGTTGCTGATTTATTACCTATCATGCATGTCCTCATTTTCGGTCAATTCTCGCAACAAGCGAATCGTTCCGGAATATTAGGCTGCGAGAAAATTCCGCTTGTTAAAAGTCTAAAGTTAATCCTCTTGTTTCGAGGAAAATCGATTAAAAAAGTCATAACAGCAACTACGCATGCCCTAGTTTCAGTTCTGTGGAAATATCACGTCTTTTGTGGCGTTTTCAACCTACTCCGCAGTACATTTGAAAAAATCGGTGGGCCTAAGGAACGTGCCAAACCGTGTGTCATTGAACCCCTTCAAAAAGCTACCGTGCACTCCCTGACCATCACAAAATTCGACCCTAAAGCCTCCAGCTCAGCGCTCAATATTGCACTCCATTTTTCTAAAAGAAGAGTCCATTTTCAAAAATCCATCCCGACACTTACGCTGTTTCGTTCGAAATTCAAAAATGTAAAGACGCGCACACACTTGCACACGTATATACTAGCCACGCACAAGTGTTTGTCATGTATAAAGAAAGTACGTGTGAGCTTTCCCTGTGTTGAGTTACACAACCTCGATGTTCTGTCTTTTTTTAGCACGAACAAAAACTATTCCCATCTCCCTCTAGCCGACTGTTATGTAATAACGGTTGTTGTGATTTAGCCGCGTAACATTTTTCTCTCAAACCGCTATGTCTGAGATTTTTAATCTGTCATTTTAGATCTGTAGTTTTGATTAAAATATTTTAATTGCAGTGCTGATCTAATCTTTTTGAACTCTTATTAGACTCTAATTAGAGTCGTGGAAATATGTCTGTTTGATACTATAATTGCATGAGCTTTTTCGGTTAGTTAGAATGTTATTTTCTTTTCAAAATATATATGATGCGATAGGATAGGCCTATAAATAAACTCCACATGCTGTCAAAACGTATGCACTTCACACACACAAGTGCGTGTAAAGAGGTTATGTGAGGCAGGCGCGGCTCGGTGTGCCGCCGCTTGTATTCATTTCCTAGTTGCTCCCCCGATGGCCCGCTTGCAACATCTCGGTGTGAGCGGGTCTTTACGAATTCGGCGCGTACACGAAATAATTCTGAACGTGAAAATTCCAACATTTTTTAAGTGTCCTAGTGCTTGTGTTATCTGTGGTGTGTTGTGTGACAGTGAATTAATAGGAATAATGGAATGATGTCAGAGGTTTGACGTTTTATTCAACGCGTTCACAACTCGGTTTTGGCGGCAACTTCGGCGACCATATTTTTTTTTATTTATTCGAAAGTTTTTACGTATCTTTTTTATTATTAATTAAGTTATAATTACACAATTAGAGGTGCAAAGTGAGTTTTGCATGTGAATTTTAACAAACGTTAACTGTTTAGCTAACTGTGTTGTCTGCCCATAAAGTTTAAATTAGTCACGGTAACTTTAATAATGGAATAATAAGCTCAGTTATGTGACGGTACTGTTTAAAATTAGACAGTTTTGTAACTTCCTAATAACAAATTGTTGTTAATTATTTTTTATGAACACGGAGAGTGTTATTATATAATTAATTGTGATTACTTAACACAGAGTAATAATGAGATTAAGCAGGCATAACATTACATTGATTCTTGTTATATTTGATAGTTTGTTATTATTGCCACTAAAAATAATTTTACAGCATTTAAATATCTATAAAAGCTTCTTAATCTTTGAAAAGTTTATTTCCTTCCTTATGTTTGTTCCGACTGCGGTTAGTAACAGCTATTTACTTCCAATTACCTAACAAAGTTATAATATCAGAAACATAAACAATTGTGCTATTTTTAGTATTTAGATAGCTTGGTAACAATTTTACTGTAGGCATTTTATAAATTGTTTACAACGTGCAGCGCAGTTTTAGATAAACTATAAAATACTAATTTAAAATATAAAAGTGCACTGCCTATGAGTAATGTGTTTTTTCGTATTTCAAACTGGATAAAAAAGTAGAATTAGAAGTTTCAGTAACAGGGATTAGAAAAAACCGTCACCTCTAAAATATTGACCATTAGTGTGCAAAACTTTTGACAAATTATTATACTTTTGATAATTTATTGGAATAAATCTATCAAAAAAGCTGTTTAAAAATAATCGTTTCAAACATTATTGATCCAAATGCTAATAAAACTGTAAGTTACACATTACAAATATTGATAAAATAAATAAAATTGAATACTGTAACGTCATTTCCAACAATTGTAGGCGCCAATCATAGAATACAGACCGCAACCAGTCGATTGTTTACATACCTACAAAATTGATAAGCTGTATCTTGGTTTCGACGTATAGGTAAGATAGCTGGCTACCTAAGTTTCACACTAAATTCATTTCCGTTTATATATATTTTGTCAAGCTGTACAAATATATATGAATTCAATGAATTGTAAGAATTCGCTGAAGCTTTTGCTTAGGAACAAGGACTTTTTGAAAACAGTACTGAGACTGTTTTGAATTTTACAAAACTTCTATTTTAGAAATGATGAAGTTAGAATGCAGACCCTTATTGTGACATACACTATCAATTAGAATCTGAATCATTTTAAAGGATATTACTAATTCACTGCTGCATTTGTTCGAAAAATTTGTTTGCTCAGCAATGTAAATAACGCAATGAATGTTGTTGAACTGTCAAAATGAGAGTGATTCCTATTGATAGTGTGTTACGCAATTTTCCTCTGAGTCCAAAATCAGAATTGTTATGTTGCTCTTTGTAATAAATTTAAAAGTGTCAATTCATAAGTTCTATGTTACTAATTTAAAAGGTAGCTCAATATGAAAGAAATCAGAACAAGTTTAACCACAAAATACAGAAAAAAACCTTTGTTTTAATTATTACTTATTCATGAAACAAACAACAAGTCTCAATTGTAAGAGTCATACATAACTACATCAAAATCTGACAAAACCATGAAAAGGAATGCTGTTTCTGGTCTGTCTTCCTATCATGACATGCCACTTCCTGATGTCACCACAAAAAGCATGACAAGCCAGGATACATCTTGACACTCTAACCCTAAGCAACAAAAGTCAACTAGCCAACTATTACCACACTATCAAGTTTCGGAGGGAACACTTTAAATACAGCCCTCTCTTTCGTACCTATTGTCCAACAATGAAAAGAGAGGGACAACGATAGTTAAATTGTCGAAAGATAAAGGATGACCTATTTTCAGGCCACGTGGCGTATAGAAAGCAGTCTTGCAATTTCCTTGTTAGTTACCAGAGATATTTTAAGGGGCCAGCCATAAAGGGAGTTGATTTTAAAAGGGGCTGGTTATAAATGAATGAATATTATTTTGCACAAGTACGTAAGATTACGTAGGGCTTGGAAACGGGAAAAGATGTGAACAGAACAGCTAAGTTGTAACAATATGACGTTGTGAGAAACGTTTAAAGTCACGCACAGAGGTAATTTATTGTAGTTTGATGACTAACAGGGCTTTTAACTGTGTTAGCTTCTAAGAGAAAAGGGGTTAATTGTAAGTTATTGGTACTTAGTTAACAACAAACTTTAGCCTAACACTTTTTAGAAGAGTAAAAACCACTTGGTCATAGAAAATACACTATTGAAATTGTGAAAAAGCAAAATCAAAAGTCATTTATTGAAACTACGCTCAGGAGAGCCAGGTCTTTGTGAACGTCAAAATGACAAAAGACTGTCACCCAAAACGCCCGCCCTTCACCACTTCCTAATGCTTTAGCTGGGAAGAAAAAGTGGCGCAACAAACTCCCCAGCAGCACAGTTGTCTGGCCTGCCTGTTAAGTTAGAAGAACTTGATTCTATACAATAATATGTAAGTAATTAATATAACGAAAGCTAGACAACGGTGACCAATCTGTTTGTAGATATCTTATAGTTGCGACCTCTCCATCTATCTTGAATTCGGTACCCTAATTGCATAACACACTATCAGTAAAAATAAGCCATTCGTATTTTTAGTGTATTACGCAGTTAACTTGCAGTTAACCCGCAGGAAACATACTGGAAAATTCTTACTATCTATCTTTTGAATAAGCTTCTTTAAATTTTGACTCCCAAAAATGCAATTATTATTGTTTACCGCAAAAAATCAATCAGCAATACTCAAAAATACGTAAACACTGCAATTCGACCCTAAACTTGTAACATATGTAGGTCAACCGCAGGTCACAGCCTGACACGTTTTGGGCTAGCTCTCGAACGGCCCTAATCTGACCTCGGCGACCTTGGATCTCAGGTTCAATAGGATTCGAGGTCAAAGTTGAACTCCTGCCCCAGTTGTGTACGGAAACTGAATAACTGAATTATCAAAGGACGCTGGTTCGCAGGACGAGCCGATAAATGCGTTGTTTATATCATTATGTCTGCGTAGTTATTTTTGGTTTATTTTGGAATTGATTTTCGGATGAATACGTTGATTAAGAAACAAACAAGCGAATCTTCTTTGGTTTTGGATATCGAGTCATTTTCATGTTTTTTTTTGTATCATTCGGAAACTTTTATATATCACTAAGGTTTTTTTATATACCGAGACGAACTTATAACCTTTTAAAGGAGAAAGCTTCGTAGACTTACAAACGATCACCATAATTTTACGTTCTTTTTAAACAATCCTTACCAATCAATGAAAAAAGTCACTTTTCCAATAGCATTTCCAAATGATGATTACACCAAAATTTTTCCACATACAACATTATCGATTCAATGCTTCTACGCGTACGTAGCATACAAAATATACAATTACCAGTTCCACTAGACATTTCTAGATTAGTCCGGTTGCGTAATACTGACTGCCACGCTGTCCAAATGTTATGTATGCTGCTTTCATGAATTAATTTATTTTTAAATTAAGAATTTTCGCGCGTTTGTGGAGTAAGCAGTTTGTATCGTCTTTTTTCGCTCGTTTTTTTTTTTTTTTGGGAAAAGTAATGTTGACTGCACTTTATACAGAGCATAGTCCTGCATGGTATAAGATGCTGATTATAAGACTGGAACCTCCACCTCAGCCTCCTGATTGTTTCTATTCTAATTCAACTACTTTTCGTGACATTTTGCTTGGGTATCGTCTAAACATCTACGTATCCAGATAATTAAAATTGATGTTTCTGATTTTACTATCAAAATAACAGCTTTTATCTAAATGCAAAGGATATACGGTAAATTAATCAAACAAATAAAAAAAAAATCTCTATGTCTTTTAGTTCCGGACCGTCTGCGAAACGGCTGGATCAATTTTGTCATAGGCTTCTGGACCCAGTAGTACGTTCTCGTGACATAATTTCCGACATTAACGCGGGCGTATCCGTGGGCACAACTAGTGTTATATTTAATGTGAATAAAAAAATGACATGCTGTTGGTAAGCGCAACATTTGAGAACAAACATTTAAAAATCGAACCAAAAAACAATTGGGATAGTTTCCCGGTAAATTTTCAAATTCGGAAAAAAAATAACGTGCTGTTTGTATGGGATTATTGTAATTTGGAAAACTCTCAGTGGTGTGTACTAACAAAAATGGTTCCTATGTTGTCCCAAATAAAACAATTTATTAATTTATTATTGAATAAATATTACGGACTTTTTAAACACAAATAGACTAAAGTTGTTCTTTGGCGAAAAACAGTCATTTATACGTATGAAGGGTACATAGGATTTTCATCAACTTTTGTCCATCTGGATTCCTGTATTGGATAGGGTCTGTTCTTATGTTCTATTATCTAATATTGCTATTTATTACCCTTTCCCTGAATCAGTTTTGCTAGTTGATTCCAGTACGATAAAAAGTTATTATTTACCCATTCACATTTTCTTGGAAACATGTAATGTTGAAAAATTCGGAACACGGTATCACAGTTTCGTAAAAATGTAATAACGAAAATAATGTCGTAGTATGAACAAGGCTTTAGGTTTTAAGTACACAAAAAAAAAACTTTACTAATACGTATAGGTACGTTCCATTTTTGAATGAAGTTTTTCTTTTGTTCAACCAATCTTCTTGGTCGAAAAAATCCAATTGGACCCTTTGAATACGTCTGTCTGATGACGTCAACTTCATAAAAGCTCTCAAAGGGAGTTTTTTTTTATCTCAAAGGAACCCTTTTAGTATTGACTGCGAGCATAACCTTGGAATTCGCCAAGATTTAGCAGTGGGGATCGATTACGATACCAACTTCGTACGGCGAGTGGTATTACCTAACTAACTTGAATACGGTTTCATCATGCGTAATAGCAAACGCATAACGCTTAAACAACTTGTTTTATTCCGTATTTATTCATATTAAAACATTATTCCGTTCAATTAAACCAATTAAGTTAGGTGCGGTTTTGGTGGTAGGGACGAAAAGTTGGGAAGGCGCGGCGGTATCGCCATCTAGCGTTGAGTAGCCGAACTTTTGCAATTTCCACCTCTGTCAAGACGTAAAATTTGCAACGCGAAAAATTTTAATGCATTGTTTACGCGTTAAGAATCAACTTATTTTTTTTTTTACATCTTGACAAGCGTATAAATATTTTCTTAATTGGGTGTAGTTAAGTTACTCGCTACTAGATGGCGCTGTGCATCCTGCGTAACACTTGGGTCACCGACCGGCCATATACTATGTCATAATATTTTTTTTATAGCAAACTGCATAGCTACGATAATCGTTCGCTGACCGATTGCAATTTATCGTTTTTTTATTTACTTTTGCTCATAACAATAATGGCGTCGCTAATCGGATACGAACTGCACTGTAATTCTTATTTGCTCGAATTAAATACGCTTCATTAATTACTCACACTTTGTTTAGGTATTTTTTATGGGTTTGTGTTGGTCTGGTTTAGGTGGAAAACTGATTTGCTTGTAGTAAGACTGGCGATTATTTTTATTTCACTTGGAAAAAGCGTAAAGCCAAACTTAATAAGGGTGATTTTATATGAAAATCCTGCTGACCAAAGTTATGTCAATATTTTTTTGCCAGTGATGTCCTACTGCTGGGCAAAGGCCTCCCTACTCTCTTTCCATGTCTCTCTGTCCAGAGCTGCCAAAGACCAATCTTTATTAAAAGAGTCCAGCTCAACCCGCCATCTCCGTCTGGGCCTGCCGCGATGGGGACCTATTGTCAAAGTTGCTTAGTGCCAAATCTTTTACCTCGGGTAGATCGCTTCTTGTCTTCTGCTGACACGAAAGAAGAATGACGATTATCTATTTTATTCGTTTTTTAAATAAGTCGTTTGATTAACTTTTTTTAAAGCAAGGTACAGAATACAATTACGATTCTTTAGCAGTAGAGATACAGATAGTAGAATAAAAACTACTAGGTAGGTACGACTGCACTGGACCAAAAGAGTTTGATCTTTGTAACTTTGTATTTCTCCCTATCATACTCAAACGGTCGGTAGTCGGTCAGTTAGAAATTTCGAAAGGTTTTCCAATACGTAGATTTTTATGGAGAAATACGGGCAAAAAATCCAAGGACACCCTTTTATAATTCAAAATGTTACAAAATCCTGGGTCCATTATTTCTTGCTGTTTTTTATGTGAGAACAATATAAATAAAATCAAAATTTAAAACTAAATACAAGCCCTAGAGCTGTAGATGGAGGCAAAATGGTGACCCTAAAACGCCCTCAAAAAGATATGATTTCTATACAAAACCTCTATTCCAATTAAAACCACAGTTTTCTGCCGTCTACCAAGTAGCATCGTTTTAAATTCTAGCGGCACGGTGTATGTGAGATGCCAACGGTATCAGCACCTGTTAAAGACACCTGTAACGTAAATGGCTTCGTGGTAGGTGCTCAACGGTATAGACAGGGGTACGGTATACTTACAAGTATTTACTTTTACGAGAAATTAATCTGTGTGGACAACTTATGCAGTAATTTTTCAGGCAACGTGTTAGATATTGAGGGTCAGTAAACTAAACAAAATGCATATTCATTTAAAATATTGATTTATTTATTTATTTTCCAGCTTACATCTACCATTACAGATTTGTACCTAATGCGATAGTGTGACATGTAACTTCTTACTGGTTAACTTATTATTATTACTTTTTACAACAAATAGATATTGGTGCCGATTCCCTTATTCACAAACTAAACTAAATTTAAGTTCAGTGCATCTTTTTCTTTCTATTTCATTAAGAAAAGGACAGAAGATAAATTTTAGTTCAGTCCTGTCAAATTAATCAGCGCTCCATACAAGTTTAGACGTGATTAAAAACTTGCCTACTAAAATTACGTCAATTTACGTCAAGCGCTGATTAATTTGACAGGACTGAACTAAAATTTATCTTCTGTCCTTTTCTTAATGAAATAGAAAGAAAAAGATGCACTGAACTTAAATTTAGTTTAGTTTGTGAATAAGGGAATCGGCACCATTATATAGTAGTCAGATAGGAAACCCTGACCTCATGTTGTTTAAAAAAAATATGATTGACGTGTAAAAGTGTTAGTACAAACCTACTTGCAAAAATAAAGTCATTTATCATTAATAAAAAGAAAAATCTAACTAACTAACCAAAGCCCAGCTAAAACTCATGAACATAGAAAGCTGAAATGTTGCACAGAGGTTCCATTTATGATGTAGACAAGGAATTATGATGGATTTTTGAGCATAAAGAACACTCAATGTTAAGAGAGCTGTTATTAGTAGTATTATTTATTTATTTAGGGACAACAAAGAGCAGTGTAATAATAAGTAGACATAGGTTTTTTTTTTTTGGATGGGAAATCATCAAATGACTTCTCCCGCTCTGGGTGGAGCGGGAGGGCGTGTCAGAATTTTACTGACTAAAACCCACCCGTGTTCCTTCAGTTGCCCATGTGCCAGGGTCACGGTATCTCTTTCGAACAATCACGCGACCCTGGCAGAAGTAGATATAGGTTAGAACTTAATAATAGAGGCAACAAATACACTACTCACAACTTTATGCAGATATTACTAAAGTAAAACCTGAAATTAAAAGATTTTTTGTTCTTTTCTGATAATGTAATATAATATAATCTTACATTACATCTTCATAAGGAAATACTCAAGGCTCCAGTTCTGTAGATTTCTTGGAAAAAAATCAGCTTGGAATAAACACTAATAATTTTAAAACTAAAGCATTTTTATTCCGGTTAGGTGTGAGTGCACGTAAGATAAGTGCCTGCAAACGTACCCACAGTTTTGAAGAATTTTGATTTGAATGAGCTGTTTAATATTTAACTCGAAAAATTATTCAAGTTATCTTCTATATTTGGAAGGCAGTACAGAGAATGAGAGAACATACGTTTACGCCTACATAATTGGACATGAGTACAGTTTTTGCTTTAATAAAATAATAAATGACACATCAATAATGTAATGAGTAATAGGCATAAATCAGAGATGGGAAACCATTGTGTTTTAGCGAAATGTTTCAGTAAAAAGACTAGATAAAAATGTCGATTGTAAGTTGACATAATCGGTCCATTGCTAGCTATACACTAGACAAACTATTTCATTTCAATCCGCCATTAGACATTAGTGAACATAAGATGTTATTGAGTGCCAATAAGTAAGTGTTAGGCTCATATCTCACGAGGACAAAGAAGTGATCGCATTGTCAAAAAGTATATAGTTGTAGTACGTACCCCAATAGACGCGTATTGAGATATGCACCATTAAATTGTGTGTGCTAGACCATGTTTGCACCACCAAGGTATCCTAATGTAATACAGCCAGAAATATTGTAATAGATACTGGAAACTAGCAAACTTTCCGAAAACATTAATTTGTTGACCAAATATAGGTTCTGGACAAAATTTTTGACTCTATAATTTTTTCTATTCTTGAATCAATTAAAATTACACCCTGTCATATACTTGCAAAAGGTTGGCAACGTCTGCCACAGATAATTTAGTATACAAAAGCGAATGATTAATTACTATCCTATGTATAATTGATGATTTTTTAAATGGCATGCCTTCTGGTACTGTCGATACATTATTTTTTATAGCTATGTTAGTACATACAAACAATAGCAATTTTTCAATCAATTAACTTTTTTGTAGAATGGTATTATTGCGATGGTATTGTGTGAGTGTTACGAGATTTTTTGTATGAATGCAAAATTTGTTCATATTCTATCATGATTCTTATAAGTGCAAAATAATTCACAATTCTCTTACATCACTTATTATAGGACTTGACCCAGGAAATACGTAAAATTTTGTAAGGAACGATATTTTGGCAACGCATCAATGAACGCAACCATATCTTAAAATTGCACAAGGAACGCAGCGTTTTGAAGTTTGAACTTCGAACAACTCATTCGAATACGAATAAATGCTTACAAAACTTTACGCAAAATTAACACAATAACGATGATTGCAATAAAATAACACATTTTCCTTGACGAGGTACGTATTGTATGGAAAAAATAAATCAAGCATGCGTCATAAGAGGTACATAATACGAAGATAAGCCCGCGCAAGGGGTCGTTCACCTCAGTTTGGCAGTTTGAACTTTGGTACCGCCGCTCGACAATAGATGGCAGTTTTCTCAAAATTAGACGGACAATTTTTATTTACGACATAATAAAATTGTTTTGTAAGAATTCTAGATCGTTCGAAGTTCAGTGATTCGTTGTGTTTACGTGTTAGTGTGTTAGTGAGGTTATATGTGGACGTAGTATGTTCACATACGACCGTAAAAAATGTCTCAAAAGGTAAAATCTCACATAGACCGTTATGCCACCTTTTCAGACATTTTTGCAGTATGAACTAGTCGTATCCTTATTTAATTTTGTTCATAGCGTAGCACAATAAAAAAGAAAATAAAGAAGTATTAATTCGAAGAGTAGAAATAAAAGTATTCTTTTGCGGTCCAATTCCAGCAGGTTTGTTCACTGAAATTCTAGAGAAAAGAAACATTTTAACAACATTCAAACTTCAGTACCTACTTGTTAATAATGAGCGTAGGAATGTACCGGTAGAATATATGGCGTTGATATGACATCATACCCAATTCCACACTTCATATCTATCACAGACATTTATCATTAAACCTTACTATACTCAAAGATCAAGATTGAAACAATCGACATATTAACTCTCCTTGTTAATATAAACACGCCATCTCATTTTTCATCACTCAACAATAAAATTTAATACACTTGAAACCATTACAAACATTACCAAAAATAGTAGCACAATCATTTCTGATAGGGTGTAATTCAAACTCGGTTCATTAACCCTCCCGTTTGACCTTTAGTACGTCTACTCGATAAGAGATGGCGCTGTTTAAAGGTATTTCCCTGGTACGTCTGGTGCTGAGTGCGTTGCTCCTTACCTCAGGTTGTTGGACCCAACGAAAATGTTTTGGTAAAAAAGCTGAATAAGTAGTATTGTTAATTTATTTGTTTATCCAATGGCTTATCTTTCTTGTTTGTCTCTTATTGTTTGAATGTGCTTTAGTCATTGGTTTCATGTTGAAGAATAAGCCGGTGTTTTGATCCCGGAAGGGCCGAAAGGTGTTGATGTGAATCAGATTTTTATGAATGTTTATCTTTCACAGACTTACATGCTCTTTTTAGCTTGTAACCCGTTAAATGTTTTCATTCAGAAGCAACAAAGGACTTTATGGGATAAATACCATTAGAATCTTGGGCTAATTCGTAATTAAGGAAGAATGAGGAACCGAAGGGAAATAAAGGTTAAGCATTATGGGAATTTATAGGTATATTTTTATTTATATGTATATTATATTATATACCAATTGACTTTATGACTTTAGCATTCCTTTTTCAAAACGCATACATTTATTCCACGGATTTATTCAAACTTCTTATGTAAAAAATAAAAACGGTTTTTAAATAAAGAACTCGAGGTAATTTATTTAAAATTCTTCTGTTTATCTTTGCAAATAAATAACAGACTTTCTTTTATAGACAAATTCCTTGTTTAATTATTGCCAAATGTAAATAAACCGGCTCTGTGTAGATAAGTTCTGTAATTTATAATTCCATTTTTAAAAAGGCTAGAAAATTATTCATAGTCTGTGGCCTTCCAGAAATTCTGGAATTAGGAATTGCCCTCGGTATTACGCTCAACCCTTATTTCTTGAGCCCTTATACCTGTATTTGCGAACCACAGGGCGTGAGGTCCTTGTGGTGCCTAAGGTACTTACTAGAGAATGGGCAGCAGCATTCACTATGCATTTTACCATCATACTGCGACCGCCAACCCGCCTGCCAAGCGTGGCGATTCTGGCAAACCCTCCGAAATTGGAGGAAGGGTTATGTCTAGCACTGGACGTGTTTTGGCTGAAATGATGATGATCTAGAAATTCTGGAATTAGGAATTGCATCTGGTTTTATTCTCAATCTTTATTTCTTTAGCCCTTATACCTGTATTTGCGAAATACTGAGCGTAAGGTCCTGGGGGATAATGAGGCAGTTTCATCAGAAAATGTCTCGGCTCCAAGGCTGGATTTAAGCCTGGTTGATGTCAATAGGCTTACTCCCTATTAAATCATCATCATCTGCCTAGTCTCTTCATAACTATGTTAGGGTCAGCTTCCAGTCTTACTAGATGCAGCTGGAGTCGGCTTCCAGTCTAACCAGATGCAGCTGAATACCAGTATTTTACATGGAGCGACTGCCTAACTGACCTCCACAACCCAGTTACTGGGTAAAATGATACCCCTTAGTAAGACTGGTTGTCAGACTATCGGTCTTCTGACTATCAAAGATCCTCGAATAACCGTCGGGACTGGCTTGACATGCTTTCTGACACACGGAGGGGCCATGGTATGTACACATGGTCACCCATCCACAAAATAACCGCGGCAAGCGTAGCTTAACTTGATCGGTTGATCCGTGCGGCTGTTATGACTGGGCCACAAGCTCCTCATTACATGGGACTTGAACATTACTGTCGAAAAATGTTGGTTTCTTAAACAACTCTGCTTACTCCCATAGTAAATACAACCGTGATATTGATGCCTTAGTTCACAATTGCACTAACTACAAAATTTTCACTTTTTAATGCCAAACACACAAAATTTTATACATTACAATATTGAGATATTAAGATGGAGTTAAAGGACTAGTCTTATGAATAGATGCTTATTTGTTTTGTTATTTTACTTTGTTTTTGTTCTGTTCTTGTCTAAACTTTAAAGCTCTCTCCTCAAAATTGTCTATTTTGTAGTTAGTGCAATTGTGAACTAAGGCATTGATATGTTTATGAAAGGAAGCAACGAGGAAGGAAGCCATCTTTTCCTGTATAAACTGTTGTATTGTCAATTCCAAGTATATTATTAAATATTAATTAGAAACATCATGGAGTTTATTTTTCTAGGTCATTGACATACTTTCGGCAATTCTGAGTAATATTGTTAATCATTATTATTGAGATATTTGCCTTATTTACCGGTTCTGATGGCGTCAGAACTTATACGGAATCAATGCAAATAATTTTAGTCTTAAATTTTACTAGCTGACCCGACAGACGTTGTCCTGTCTCTTTGATGATAGGTATTTGAGCGCGCATTCTGTCAATTCTATGTCAAATGTCATAATGTTACATTAAAAAAGTTTACATTGTCCTATTATATGGCTGTTAAGTATTCTTAAATAAGAGTTCTTAAATTTTATAATTTTCCGCGCAATTTTTTATTTTTTTTCTTTCATAAGAACCTTCTCCTAACAATTACAAACACAACAAAAAAAAAAAAAAAGTGAAATCGGTCCAGCCGTTCACGCGTGATGGCGTGACCAAGGGAAATAGGGATTCATTTTTATATATATAGATTTGCCTTATTTACCGGTTCTGGTAGCGTCAGAACTTATACGGAATCAATGCAAATAATTTTAGTCTTAAATTTTACCTTGTAACTGTGCAGAATCATTACCATAATTTCAGCCGAAAGACCTCCACTACTGGACATAGGCCTCCCCCAATTTGGGGGGGTTTGCCGTAATCGCCACGCTTGGCAGACGGGTTGGCGATCGCAGTATGTAAAATGCATAGAGAACGCTGCTGCCCATTCTCTAGTAAGTCCCTTAGTCACCTTTTACGACACCCACGGGAAGAATTGGGATGGTGCTATTCTTTACGTCCGGCACCACACGGAGAAAACTAAATCATAATCTACGAAGCCCTTTACGAGGTACGGTAGAGTCAGCTTCCAGTCTAACCAGAAGCATCTGATACCAGTAGGTTCAAAGTTATTACGATGACTTAAAACATAAGTTATAAAATTCCCTGAAATGAAAGTGAAGGCATACGCATTTGAGTTACCGTGGCCCTGGCATATGGGCAACTGAAGGAACACGGGTAGGTTTTAGTCAGTTAAAGTTTGACACGCCCTTCTGTTCCACCCTAGAGCGGGAGAACTCATCTGATGATTTCATACCCACAAAAAAAAGGCATACTCATTTAAGCTGTTATTTTGAAGTTCTTTGTAAAGGGACCAGCTTTATTGCCAGCAACCCCCAATCATCACAGTCCAACTTTGCCCACTGCTGGGCTAAGGCTTCTCTTTGCTTGTGCCAATCGCCATGCTCCTATGTCAGCCTCATCCAGGTTTACACCGGAATTCCTCATGGACAAGTTTTTATTTAACTTTTAGAAATAATAATGTATATAAAAATACCTTTTGCTGTGCCCTAACAGGGTCTACAACGGCTCTTAGCTTTAAGCTTTTTGTTAACACCTGTTTTTCATTGTGGAACGCAAATATATGAATATGAAGTCGAAATACACTTTGCCTCATCTGGGTATCGAATACAAGACCCCCTGTAAAGTACCCGTGCTTGCGACCACTGGACCGAAAAGTCAATCGAAGATAGTTTTAATAGGCAAATCTTTACATAGTTTAAAACAAAATCGCTTCCCGCGTCTGTACGCTTAGAACTTTTAAACTACGCAACGTATTTTGATGCGGTTTTGAGTGATTCAAGAGGAAGGTTTATATGTATAACTAGCTATTACCCGCGACTTCGTCCGCGTGGTATTTAACAAAAAAGTTTTTCATTCGTTTTTTTTTCTCGTAAGATCCTATTTTTTTTTTCTAAAATAAAAGTAGCCTAAGTTACTCCTTGTTACATCAGCTATCTGCCAGTGAAAGTCCCGTCAAAATCGATCCAGCTATTTCAGAGATTAGCCGGAACAAACAGACAGACAGACAGACAAAACATGGAAAAAATGTTGTTTTCGTATATGTACCGTGTATACATCCATATACACTTAGTAAAAAGTGGTTATCTTAATATTACAACAGACTCTAATTTTATTTATTTGTCTAGATACGCGGGCGAAAGCTTGCGAAAGCTAGTAAATAATACATAAATAAATCATTCCCTCTCATTCGCTCTCTCTTCGTCCCGTTTTCTATTTAAAAATATTCCTCAATTACAATTGGTTCAAAAATATTTGTCATTTAATTGAGTTCAACGACCCCGGTCCCACTAGACGCTTCATAGATAAACATTATGTATTGACTGACTCACATACTAGCCAAGCCTATGGTTTTGCCTCTGTTTTGTCCTTCTAGCCTTTTATTAACGTTGTGGTTGACCAAATTAACCACAAATGCATATGATTTTTTAACGCTAGGTTTTGCTCGCTACATCGGAAACCATCAAATAACGTCTCGCGCTCTGGGTGGAGCAGAAGGGCGTGTCAGATTTTTACGGAATAAAACCCACCCGTGTTCCTTCAGTTGCCTGTGCCAGGGCCACGGTATCTCTTTCGAACGAATCTCGCGACCCTGGCAGGATGATGGAACATTTGGATTCTGATTTCCACCACCCAATAAGGTATTGAGCTTAACTAAGAAAATTAGTTAAGCCCAATAGGGCTTAACTAATTTTCTCATGTTTTTCCCCATATGTATTAGTTTTATCTGTGGTCATCGTCATCAGCTTACAGTAGCCCACTGCTGGACATAGGCCTCTCGAGTCGCGTGCCGTTTTTCTCGAACCTCGGTTCCTCTTATCCAGCTGCTACCAGCCACTCTACGAAGATTTATATCTCAGTACAAAAACACAGGTCTTAGTCGCTTAGGTTGTAGTTTTTTCTTTAGTTTGTAAGCCCTGGCTGGAGGCCTTAGATTAACGTTTAAGGTTACTAGCAGGAAAAGCCCGGTTAAGTTGAAAAAACCATTAGGTTATCAACGAGAAGTCATTGTCAAAAAAAAAAATACAAATTTAATTTATATAGGTACTCGTACTTATTTATCAATATTCAAACATTTTGTTGTCAATTACTTATGCATTTATACCTTCTTATTTATTTTTGATACAAGGAAATTTACATCAAAAACTCTATATTTAATTTGTATAAATTGACTACGGTAATACCTGTAGTACTTAATACTTCATGAATTAGATGTTTTTAACAGATCAGGAAAATTCTAAACAATTAATTCCAACAGGAATTTTCCCGTATTTTGTTCCAACACTTTTACCTAAAATGAATTTAAAAGCATTTCCTGTTTTTCTTTATTTGTAATAGCTCTTTGCTTAATACTTTATTTTAGTTACTAACGGCCGCGACTTACGAGTAGGTCGTGAGTTCTAACCCGGGCAGGCGCCTTACTTTTGTGTAAATTAGTTCATCACCACTTCTCTCAAAACGGTGGAGGAAAACATCGTAAGGAAACTGGCATATGACCTCTACCTACCCGCACTGGGCGTGGTGGATTATGGCCCACTCCCTCTCACCGAGAGGAGGCCTGTGTCCCAGCAATGGGAACATTGTAGGCTGCTGATGATGAGACTTTTTTATTTTAATCATTTTACCCTGTGTTAACTCACACAATATCCTACTACAGCAGATAAAACATTTCTTATGACTAAACTTAAACTCCATAATTTCAATTAAAAAAAAAAACAAAACATCAACTTCCGCATCGAACCAAAACCAAACAAGGCAACATAACCTTCATCACAGATAAACGATTCTAAATTCAAAACAAACTTCCAAATTCAAATGCAGCCCAGCCGATGACGTCACGCGATGATTAGCCACACTATCAGCTGACGTAAGATGTCAAGTATCGCCATCTCGCTCTCACATTATTTATAAGCGGGCAGCGACCGGGTCGATGAACTGCCAAAATTCTTGGGTTCATTGAACGACCGAAAGTTCGACGCTCGAGTTGGTTGCCGTACTTACCTCGCTATTTTTTTTTGTATGTAGTGTTTGTACCGTTTTCACTACCCTGGGCTGATGTTTTTAGGAGGTTTTAGGGGCAGGACCGTGTAGGGGTTTTTTTTAGAGTAGGTTTTAGAGTAATTTTAATTAGAAAAGTTGTTTTTTTATTGTTTTTTTTTTAATGTGTTTTTAAACATTGGCGTGTGTTTTCATGGGCACAGCGTGAAGGGTTGTTTTATATTAAACCTTTATTATTCTTATTATAAAATATTTACAGGAAAAATATGTTGGTTTTATTATGAGGTGATTCACGTAAACAGAATATTTTTGGCACAAGCCTTTAAAAATAAAACTCAAGAGTAATTCTAATAATATTTCTAACGTTTTCTTAATGTTGTGTTTCCTCCAATAACAAAATCACAAGTATATATTTTTTTTAAGTCGTATATTATGATTTTTTATGACATCAATATTTTTTTTTAATGTATCAGCATTAATTGTCTTATCACATTTCCATCAGTAATTTCACTATAGTACTGTTATAAAAACAAATAGGAAATAACAAAGCAGGTTGAAACACTACAAAGAATTTGTTTAGGGGTCAACGACACCGTATTTGGGTAATGTAAGCCTAGAAACAGAGTACGGCAATCGAATCCTGATGAGAAAACAAGGCACAAACACTTAAATTCGAATTTGGAACACTTTATTTAAACTTTTGAATGTTAATGATTCGAAATTCAAATCGAGAATCAAAAAAAATATATATTTAAAAATGGAATCAAAAAGACAGTCTTGTGTTTTTTTTGTGTATAGGTACTGTTTGTGTTAAGAAAAAATGCAATTTGATAGTATCTATTAGTTTTTGAAAGCACTTAAAACAAGTATTTATAATATTTTACTATTGTAATGGTTCGTTTGCCAAAATATTAACAAATGAGTTATTATCATATAAGTTTAAATGATAATATTATTAATTCGGATTTGATTAGGTTTCCGGAAACCGAAACCACAGTATGCTTGATAGTATATTAGAAAAGAGGAAACAAAATAATTTTACTAAAAAATACTTCGAAATAAGTCCGGTAAAAAATGAAAAATAAAATAAAAAGAACCCATTTATTCTCAATATTAATAGTTAGGGATTAAAAGGGAAAACTCTAACATCAAAATAAATTCTCAAAAACTCATAAATCTTCCTAAAACAACGTGTTTTCTGTCACAAGTCCTAATCTCATGAACTAATGAACCGTTTTCCGTAAGACTTTCGCTGTTTCTAGAGCAATTTATCATCACGCCGAGTTATAAGGGAACCAGGCTACGCACTTTATTAATGACAAGGTCGCCGTTACACAATCATTTAACTAATGAGTCTTTATGAGTCAGAAGCCCTGTGGGTCAGATTCGGTCAGAAAAAATGTGCGTAAGAATAGTCTTGACTGATCGTCATTTTTTTAGGTCATTTTACAGCCAATTCTATCTCTATTCTACCAAGAATAGACAAAGTTCTTGCTATTCAATTCGACATCTCTTCGGCCCGAGACCGTAGACTCGGCTTTCTATGAAGACAAAGACAGTTATTCTTTCCATAGCAAGAGAGTGGTAACTAATGTAATTAAGGTGGATCCGCTAAGGACTTTTTCATTGAATAGTCATACAATAGTATTAAACGATCTTAGAGTAATGTATTGATGATTATAATTAATTTAATCCTGTAAAAAAAAATGCACCCCCAACTGAAACTCCAACTCAAAAGTAGAGAAAAATTAATCACCATGCTCGACATCGTAGAATTTTGTCGACTGAAGAATAGAAATATTTCCTCTCTTCAGTTTTAACATCGCCGTGCTTAAGACGGTAGAAAGCTTTCTTCATTCTGCCATTTTGTCTATTCTTCCGTCGACAAAACTCGTTTCTATGGTGGTCATGCTACGCGTGCTGCACCCTAATTGGGTAACATACTATCAATCAAGATTAGAATCTGAATCATTTTGAACGATATTGCATAACCATTGCTTCATATGTTTGAGTAAATTGTCTGTTCAACAAAGTAAATGACGCAATGTATGTTGTTGAACTGTCAACTAGCAGTCATTGCTACTGTTTGTGTGTTATGCAATTACTCTTCTGTATATAGCAAAGCACTCTTTTTGTAAAGAGAACTACAAGATACTTGCTGACTGCTTGTTGGAAATTTCAAATTTCAGCTGTCATTCTCCTGCACTTTTTTTGTGGTTGATTGGGAAATCGTCAAATGACTTCTCCCGCTCTAGGGTGGAGCGGGAGGGCATGTCAGACTTTTACTGACTAAAACCCACCCGTGTTCCTTCAGTTGCCCATGTGCCAGGGTCACGGTAACTCTTTCGAACAAGTCTCGCGACCCTGGCAGGCATTAGCCCTAGCGGATCCCTTCAATATATCGCACCCCTAGATCTAAAGGGAACTAACTCAAAATTCTTAATTTTTGAGTCATGCACACCTTCGAGTCTGTCATTTCAATACCTATCGACCAATAAACCAGATTTAGCAACTATTTCCAATATTCGACTCCGAATATTGGAAATAGTTTTGAATTTGGTTTATTGGTCGATAGGTATTGAAATGACAGACTCGAAGGTGTCATCATCATCATTTCAGCCGTAAGACGTCCACTGCTGGACTTAGGCCTCCCCCAATTTGGGGGGCTTTCCAATAATCGCCACGCTTGGCAGGCGGGTTGGCGATCGCAGTATGGTGGTAAAATGCATAGAGAACGCTGCTGCCCATTCTCTAGCAAGTCCCTTAGTCGCCTTTTACGACACCCACGGGAAGAAATGGGGTGGTGTTATCCTTTACGTCCGGCACTCGTCCGGTTCTCGAAGGTGTGCATGACTCAAAAATTAAGAATTTTGAGTTAGTTCCCTTTAGATCTAGGGGTGCGATATGCTGACATCTCTTTGAGGTCTGCCTATCTGACCTTTACTACTAGTACACGCATTACCCCTTGGTAAGACAGGCTGTCAAACTTTCGCTGGACTTATATTTAGGTATTTCTACACGTGGAAACTATTTCAGTGTCTAAACTGTATCTTCTGTAGCTATATCTATGGTATCACGTTTAGGTCTAAAGGTCAAAGCGTATTGTTAGGTCGACCGCCCATAGACAATGTAGACAGACATGTCATGATGTCACGGTTTCATTATGTCCGTGATCCAGCAATCTGTTTCGGATTAATGACAGTTAAGTCGGTCATTTTGGATATCTAATGGACCAGACAGTTATTTAATTAAACAGTAGTTTGATCGTTGAGAATATAATTCTAACTGGAATTTGAATATTCTCGTTTCTAGAATTAAAATAGTATTTCTTTTTGTTTCATAATCATTTTAGCTGAAAAACGTCCACTGCTGGACTTAGGCCTCTCCCAATTTGGGGGGTCTGTCGTAATCGCCACGCTTGGCAGGCTGGTTGGCGATCGCAGTATGGTAGTAAAATGAATAGAGAACGCTGCTGCCCATTCTCTAGTAAGTCCCTTAGTCGCCTTTTACGACACCCACGGGAAGAAATGGGATCCTATTCTTTACGTCCACACACCACACAGATTTTTTTTTTGTTGAATTAAAGATTTTATTTGTCAGTAAAACGAATGATCGAATTGGGAATCAAAATCTTTGTATTAATTTATCGACTAGAGGCATTATCCTCTTTGATCTAGATGTAACCACTAATCATGGGGTCCTGGGTTCAATTTTAGGTCATCATTCATCATTTTCAGCCGTAAGACGTCCACTGCTGGACTTACGCCTCCCCCAATTTAGGGGGCTTTGCCATAACCGCCACGCTTGGCAAGCGGGTTGGCGATCGCAGTATGGTGGTAAAATGCATAGAGAACGCTGCTGCCCATTCTCTAGTACGTCCCTTAGTCGCCTTTTACGACACCCACGGGAAGAAATGGGGTGGTGTTATTCTTTACGTCCGGCACCACACGGTACAATTTTAGGTAGGGCAAAGTATTATTGAGGACTGAAATACTAGCAAAAGGGTCGCCCTTTCAAACATGGGACTTTAACATCTGGCGAAATGTGAGTGTACTACACATTTCTGCTGATTCCTTTTGGGAACATAGGCGTGATATTATGTTAGTTTATATACTAACATAGTATGTAACCCAGGCAGAGTGATTCGTCAGTTTTCAGCGCGTCGATGGCCGCTGTTGGTTGAATGACCTCTATTTTGGTAGACAGACCAAAATATTTTGCTTTTATATTACTCTCTTATGTCACTGCTTATCCTTTTACTAATGAAAGGTTACTTAAATTATTATATAATAATAAAAGTATATGTAGAGCTCATGAGTTCTAATCCCGATTCCGAAATCAACTATTCTCAGGCAATTAAAAAGTTTTTGATCAGACATCAAAAAACTTTACGGGTTATCAAAAAATTTAAAAAGTATTTCCAGGATAAAAATCCTGGCTACTAAAAAAACTACGTTTAGCCATATTTTATCACTTGCGACTTCGTTCGCGTGAAATTTATAGTTCATGTTACTTCGGAATAAAGTAGTTTTCCATAGGTGAAATAATTTTTATAATTGGTTAATTCGTTTTGATTCATCCATTACAAACAGTTAAATCTTTCCTCTTTGTGAAGTAACTATAGAAAACCACACCAGTTTAACCATTACAAAACATGATGGGGAAACTAGAAAGCCAATTCTCATAATTAAAAACGTTCAAAATCTAGTCGTAGTCTCATCTCTGCGACAATTAAATGTCAGTCACTTGTCAAAAATGTATGTATTTTTGACAGATTGAGGCTGAGATCTGACTATGAACGTTCTTTAAATTATGAGAATTGTCCTCTGGTCTTACAGTTTATCTAAGTCTGAAATCAACTTCTTCTTCTTGAGTGGAGTGGTAAAACTCATGAATTGTCTGTATCAGAACAAGGGGTTTACCTTGCACTGGGATACACCAATACACTCACTGTTTTACAGACACAGTACTTTCTAGTTCCACGCCCTGTAGACAGGTCCTATCACCATTTTAAACCCAAAACTTCCTGCCAGGGTCGCGAGATTCGTTCGAAAGAGGTACCGCGGCCCTGGCATATGGGCAACTGAAGAAACACGGGTGGGTTTTAGTCAGTAAAAGTCTGACACGCCTTTCCGCGCCACCCAGAGCGGGAGACGTCATATAATGCCGGTTATATGTGCCTGATAAATATATTGGACACCGTCAGAACCGCTGGCACAATCTTTTTGCGCGACTGTAACCAGAGCCGAATCCCCTGTACATTAAAGATGCTTAATGCCCTTCTGACTGCGAACCCTTAATGTGACGTGTTTGTTGATGAATGGAATAAAATTATGCGTATATGTCTGGTGTTCTGTGAGAGAAAGTATGCAAGGGAGTCCTCTGTTCCATATTAGTTTTTAATTTACGTACTTGTTTAAATTTATATTAGTATTGTCAACCTATTATCTGTTTCTATGTTAATTAATGTAATTGGTGTTGTACCGTTTTAATTTACTACAAATAAATAAATAAAAATGATTTCCGCACACCAAACAAAAAGAAAACCCAAAACTTCCGTCACATTTTTATAACCTATGTCAACATTAACGGTTGAAATTGACATCTTTATTTACATGAGCCGGTAGATTCGCACGTTTAACCTGGGTACGTTGACCTTCGCGGAGTTGATAACTCTGTTCGGTGTAAGGAAGTCCCCAGTTGGGGACTGTATAACGAGTTTTCTTTTTTGAGCTGAGTTGAGCTGAACGATTAGTGACAAATGCGTGCACTGACTGGGACAGGTCCGCTATATCTGTGTGGTTATTTCCTCAAAAAACCATTTCAGTCACCAACGTAAATGGTCTTCACATGATGTGACCAAGATTATATCTGGACTTTAAAAGAGACTGTGATCTTTGAGTTTGTTTCGACCTTTTGTCTCAGAGTACCTAGTCAGTTTGGAAACGCCGACCTCATCTAGCTCAAAAAAATATTATAGACTAGTAAAAGTGTTTGTACAAAACCTACTAACAGAAATAAAATAATATATGAGATAAGGTTGTGTTTTTGATGTACGGATGTATAAATTAGAGTTGCTACTATATTGATCATTTTTGACAGGTAAAATTCCATTCACTTCACATTTTTGTATAACCTTGGAATAGTTAAAGAAATTGTATACAATTTTTACATATTATAAAACAAAGTCTCTTCCCGCGTTTGTATGCTTAGATCTATTAAACTATGCAACGGATTTAACTGCGATTTTCATCAATAGACAAAGTGATTCATGAGGAAGGTTTTAATGTATGTGTACGCTGGCAAAAGGTAGTATTTAAATGCGAAATTAATTATTACACAATATAAATATGTCTGTTTGCGTATCTGTTACCTTTTCACGCCTTAATTTCTAAGAGGAAGGTAACTTTATACGCAGGCGAAGCCGCTAGCAAAAGCTAGTAGATAATATTTCGTAAAATTGTTCATTGTTGCCTTAGTTTATAATTAATATTTTGCTAATGCGGGAACCGCCAGGGTAGGCGACAAAATTAAAATTTTATTTTTATTTTTTTGCAATGGAAATTGAAATAAAAATTTGAATGTGGTGTCATGCTGTATAGTGAACAAAATATGATTCGCGACGGCATTTTAACAAAAAATTCATTCAATGGGATTAAATGAACTTAGGGGGTTGTATTGATGATTTTAATGAATATATTTATGTAAAGCCATATTTTTTACGATATAGCGCATCTACCTTAATTAAAGATTTTTAACAATTTTATTTCTCATGCTTCTGTCCGCGACTTCGTCCGCATCAAATTTTTGCTCCCCTGACCCTTCCCGTCGCATCGAATTGCCTGCCAGTTTTCGTCCATTTTTCGTTGCTGTTCCGCTCCTTTTGATCGTACCGTGATGTTATATAGTCTATAGCCTTCCTCAATAAATAGGCTACCCAACACAAAAAGAATTTACAATTCAGACTGTAGTTCCTGAGATTACCGCGTTCAACCAAACAAACTCTTCAGCTTTATAATATCAGTATAGCTTTAGAAAAAAAACATCAGTTGTCAAGGTAATGTTGACTGACTGACTGACTTGACTGGCCTGTTAGTCTAGTGGTGAGTGACACTGACTGCTAAGACTGAGGTCGTGTGTTCGATTCCCACCCAGGACAAATGTTTGTGTGATGAGCTCAATCATTTGTTCTGTGTCTGGGTGTAATTTATCTATGATATGTATGTATTTAGAAATATATAAGTATATTTATCAGTTGTCTGGTTACCATAGTACAGGCTCTTCCTAGTTTAGGATCAGATAACAGTGTGTTGGTTGTCCTAAGATATTATTATTATTATAATGTTAGCAATCGACATTTCATTCCCAAAAATTAAACTTTATTATTTACCAACATGAAGAAATGCCAAATAATTCCTTATCTACTACAGATAGTCGAAAAAAAAATCAATGTAAAAGGTTACTAAAGTACACAAAGATAAGAATGAGTTGGCATTATGGCACAATATGGCGAAACGCCATATTAGGTCATTGAACTTATTTTCCTATGACGCACCATAATGACACGTTCCTGGCTAAATAATAACAGGCGCACGAGTCGATTTTCAAGGTTAAGCAACTGCCAGGGTCGCGAGATTTGTTCGAAAGAGTTACCGTGGCCCTGGCATATGGGCAACTGAAGGAACACGGGTGGGTTTTACTCAGTAAAAGTCTGACACGACCTCCCGCTCCGCCCAGAGCGGGAGAAGTCATTTGATAATTTCCCACCCTCAACAAAAAAAGGTTAAGCAACGCTTGCCAAGGTCGGTCCGTGGATGGGTTACTGAGAGAAAGAGTTACTCGTATCCCGTTAAAAAAAGGCTGTCATTTGTACATTTTTGACAGTCGTTACGGGTCGTCAGAAGCCCGAAAGTCTGACAACCAAGGGGTATTGTGTTACCCAGTAACTGAGTTGTGAAGGTCAGATAGGCAGTCGCTCCATGAAAAATACTTACACTAAACTATTAAAAATATGGTACAAATTTTAAATTTATACAATTTTGACGTCTGTCAAAATTCTTTGAAGTGCAGCGCCACCATGAAATGAAAAGATAAATTTACTTATTTTGTACTAGCTTTTGCCAGCGGCTCGCCCGCGTGGAGGTCGAAAATTATCCCGCAGGAACGTACTACCGTGATAAAAAGTACCCTATGTGTTAAAACAGATTATAAACTATCTGGGTGCCAAATTTCATGTGAATCCGATCAGTAGTTTTTGCGTGAGAGTTACAAACATACATCCATACTCTCAAACTTTCACATTTATAATATTAGTAAGATGACAGATAAAGTATTACTTTACGTGTTTTCCTGAATCACGATGCCTTATATAAGTTGTATTGCGAAAAATGACTGTGAAAACCGTGAATCGTGAAAACAGTCATAGTAAGACAAATTCTAGAAGTCTAGTTCAGAGTTGATTGAACTTTCTGAAGGCAAATTCTTAAACGCTACTCAACTGCCGTTAAGTCTCGTGCTAAACTGAGTTTTAGATTTCGTCCGTCACTCGACATGCACACGGACGTAATATAATCGCGGCGGAATTTTTCCGTGCCCTGGATATTCAACGCCCTGCTTATCTCCGAGAAAATCGAACACTATCTTTTAAGACGCGCTGAGACTCACTCGCGATGCACTTTGTTGGATTCTCAATACTAAGTCCTACACCGAAAGTTGAAATTCCAGTGCACGAAAAATTCCGTTGCGATTTTTAGGGTTCCGTTGCCAAATGGCAAAAAACGGAACCCTTATAGATTCGCCATGTCTGTCTGTCTGTCTGTCTGTCTGTCCGAGTATGTCGCAGCCACTTTTCTCCGAAACTATAAGAGCTGTGCTATTGAAACTTGGTAAGTAGATGTATTCAGTGAACCGCATTAAGATTTTCACACAAAAATAGAAAAAAAAACAATAATATTTGGGGTTCCCCATACATAGAACTGAAACTCAAAATTTTTTTTTTCATCAAACCCTTACGTGTGGGGTATCTATGGATAGGTCTTCAAAAATGATATTGAGGTTTCTAATATCATTTTTTTTTTAAACAATAATATTTTGGGTTCCCCATACATAGAACTGAAACACAAAAAAAAAATTTCATCAAACCCTTACGTGTGGGGTATCTATGGATAGGTCTTCAAAAATGAAATTGAGGTTTCTAATATCATTTTTTTCTAAACTGAATAGTTTGCGCGAGAGACACTTCCAAAGTGGTAAAATGTGTGTCCCCCCCCCCGTAACTTCTAAAATAAGGGAATGATAAAACTAAAAAAAATATATGATGTACATTACCATGAAAACTACCAACGAAAATTGGTTTGAACGAGATCTAGTTAGTAGTTTTTTTTTAATACGTCATAAATCGTAAACCACAATTTACCTTTCATTCAGTCAACACAAATATAAAAATTAAAAAAAAAAACATTTCATTTCATAAACGATGATGACGAATGATGATGATGATGACCTGCAGGTTTGTACGGAACCCTCGGTGCGCGAGTCCGACTCGCACTTGGCCGGTTTTTTACTTCCGTGAGAATGTCGACGTAGTGAGTCAGTAAGGTTCACTGTCCAGACGAACTTAAGTTACCCGACCTCGTGGACGCTAAACACACCCCCATAGACATATTATAATTACACATCTTCACCCCCACCGTAAAAGTCATGAACTCTAAAATTTGAACCATCCGGGTTCAGACCATACATTCACCCCTTGTGACGTCACAGGGATTCGAACCCATACCAAGGCCAGAACTACGAAGGTCGTCCGTTGACACCGAACGTTAACCTAACGGTCATTGGTTCACAGTTTCACACGATTTTAGTAAAGTGGGATGTTAGACGGAATAATGTAGAATACAGTCAATAGAACAGCGTCAAATATGTTTTAATAGGTTGGTATCATACATAGATTATCTTTCTTTAGGTTGGTATTTTAATAGTCTAGAGCTATTTTGCAAATTACATTTCGAAATTCGAACGTTACACAAGTGACCACAGATATTTGGAAAGCGAACTCCTTAGTTTTTATTTAAAGTAAATAATTTCCTACTAAATTTGAATTTCGAAGTGATGTTAAAAAGATGGCAATCATTGTAGTTTTGATAAAGATACCAGTAAATCATAGGCATAATTTTGTATTTGGAATGGCCAACGTTTGTAAATTCTTTGGTTTATTGGATTTTCTAATAGGTAGTAATAAACACTTTCCATTACATGAGCCCTGTCATAGACAAAAATAGCATAGTCTTTTCCAAATTCCGGTAATTGCAAATGCCATAGTCCATCGAGACGAAAACAAGCTGGCATTTAGTATGATATCATTTCAATAGGATAAACTCTCTACGGAGCAATCTCTAGGTAAGTATAGGTCAGTACCACCCAGAAAAGTTCAATGCACGGCCGACGCGCGACGACCGCCGAAAAAAGCCGAGTTTAGCCGAATCTATGTCAATTTTAAATATGTAGTTCTATTATGTATGATTCTATTTTGTTTCGTTTCGTTTTAAAAATAGAGTATAAGCACGCCATTTTTGAGCGAGTATATAAAACTTTTATAGTTGATTTCCTGTTATTATAAAATTAGTTTTAGAAGCTATTTACTATACTGGAGTAGAAAGAGTTAGTATAGGTAATATTATTCAAACAATCGTAAATAGGAATTAGATAACCGCAAAAACTGTATGTTTTCAAAACCTAGGGTCATAGATATGTTACATTTTCAGTTCTTTTTTTTAATCATAAAATCTGGTCTTCACATCCCACTTTGGTATGCGAATTTTACTAGTGATTTCTGCAGTTTAGATGGAAAGAAGATGCTGCGAATTTTTAGACTCATCAGTCATTCTCATTACATTCCTATCTCACTACTAACTTATTTTTTTCCTAAATCAATTTATCTCGATCTCAGAATCAACCCCCTTCTACATAGCCCAAGTTCCAAAACCCAAACAAAACGGAAAAAGGCATTGCCCATCCATCATTAGGTACTCCTCAGTTCAATACTCTCTCGGCATGTTTTTGTTAGAGGCCTACCACCCTCAGAGGGAATGCCCTCTAGGGCTAACGACCCCCGATAGGTAAGAGACCCCTATAAACTTAATGCAGGCACCTAATGTGTCAGGGGTGGACATTAAAAGGGGTAAATTGACCGAAATTATCCGAAATGGAGGCCTTTTTTTAATGTTAGGCCTACGTTTCAGGGAGGCTGGATTAAAAAAGGTTCTCTATTAGTCTTTTTAGGATTCCGTTGCCAAATGGCAAAAAACGGAACCCTTATAGATTCGTCATTTCTGTCTGTCTGTCTGTCTGTCTGTCCGAGTATTTTTGTCACAGCCATTTTTTTCCGAAACTATAAGAGCTATGCTGTTGAAACTTGGTAAGTAGATGTATTCTGTGAACCGCATTAAGATTTTCATACAAAAATAGAAAAAAAAACAATAACATTTGGGGTTCCCCATATATGCAACGGAAACTCAAAAAAAAAATTTCATGGGGGTGTGGGGTATCTATGAATAGGTCTTCAAAAATGATATTGAGGTTTCTAATATCATTTTTTTCTAAACTGAATAGTTTGCGCGAGAGACACTTCCAAAGTGGTAAAATGTGTCCCTCCCCCCCCGTAACTTCTAAAATAAGGGAATGATAAAACTAAAAAAAATATATGATGTACATTATCATGTAAACTTCCACCGAAAATTGGTTTGAACGAGATCTAGTAAGTAGTTTTTTTTTAATACGTCATAAATTGTAAACCACAATTTACCTTTCATTCATTCAACTCAAATATATATATTTTTTTAAACATTTAATTTCATAAACATAAACCTTATGCATAAACCGTGAATACCTGCAGGTTTGTACGGAACCCTCGGTGCGCGAGTCCGACTCGCACTTGGCCAGTTTTTTTAAGCTTGGAAGAAAGTTTTCAGTTTAAATGTGGATGGCTTTAAGAGTAGGGGAAGACAAAAGAAACGATGGATTGGCTGTGTGAATGATGACATGGTTAGAAAGAAGGTGATTACTGAGATGACGACTAATAGAGAAGTGTGGAAGAAAAAGATATGTTGCGCCGACCACAAATAAGGTGGGATAAGGGCAGAAGAATGATCATCATCATCATCATCATTTCAGCCGTAAGAAGTCCCCTACCGGCCTTAGGCCTCCCCCAATTTGGGGGGCTTTGCCATAATCGCCACGCTTGGCAGGCGGGTTGGCGAACGCAGTATGGTGGTAAAATGCATAGAGAACGCTGCTGCCCATTCTCTAGTAAGTCCCTTAGTCGCCTTTTACGACACCCACAGGAGGAAATGTGGTGGTGTTATTCTTTACGTCCGGCACCACACGGTACCGGAAGAATGATAATAATAATATAATACTAGCTTTTGCCAGCGGCTTCGCCCGCGTGGAGGTCGGAAAATATCCCGCGGGAACGTACTACTGGGATAAAAAGTAGCCTATGTCCTTCCTCAGGCTCTAAACTATCTGTGTACCAAATTTCATTTAAATCGGTTCAGTAGTTTTAGCAGGAAAGCGAGACAGACAGACAGATAGACAGAGTTACTTTTGCATTTATAATATTAGTATAGAAGTGTAGATTTATTAGCAAAGAACATTTGACACAAATTTGCATACACATATTTGTTAAGTACAGTCAAATACAAAAATTTGAGCCCTGTCTCCTAAACTAGGAAGATCCTGTATCTTAGGAGGCAGTGTCTTCGCTATATAATAGAGGATCGACATACCTACTATACCTCCTGTTAAGGGGTAAGCAGATGTGAGAATATTTAGTAGTCCCACATTTCGCCATATTACGAAACTGAATAGGGTTATTGACCGAGCTGGTAATTTTAATTTGCCGAACTATCGACAAATTCTTTTCAATGAGAATTTTAATTTTTTGTTTCTATAATACCTGAGATTATGATTCACTTTCATCGGAAATGCTGCATGGGTTTTCCAAAGTGCTATTTCAACTAACGACGCAACTTTTGTAAGGATGTGGTCATAATTAGAACAGCTGACAGCCTAGGGCATTGAACTTGGAATTTTTACACGATTGTAACCGACTCCTTATAGCGCGATTTTGACCCACTTTAAACGACCAGATTTCATTTAAACTCTGTAGACTTATCGAGGACCGATGACAATACTATAATTTCATAAATTTGTGCCATTATCCTTACCAGGGTTACCAGGACAGCAAAAAAACTGTCTTCGAAAACTACGCTGACATACGTCACAAACTACGCTGACATACGTCTCAAAATTCGAAACACCCTAAAAAATAGAAAATAAATAATAGTTTAGCAGTCTGCATTTTATAGTTTCTACCTACCCCCATGAGAAAATGGCATGACTTTACATACGTATAAGTATGTAATAAGTCCGAAAGAATAAAAAACACGCTTCCATAGAAAACTAAATTAAAAAGTAGAAAATAATGGAAAAAGCGTGGGGTGCTTTTTAAGGTATTTTTTATTGATATCAGGCACCCTACGTTTTTTTCCATTTTTTTTTCTACTTTTTAGTTCGGTTTTCTATGGAAGCGTGTTTTTTATTCTTTCGGACTTATTACATATACGTATGTAAACTCATGCCATTTTCTCATGGCGGTAGATAGAAACTATAAAATGCAGACTGCTACAATCCTTTCATACTCCTTTTGCTTCGGATTAAATATTCTCGAGGGAATAGAGAGATGATAAGACATGGTGCGGTTTAAAAGAAGATGAAGTGACAAAAATTCAAAAGAATATGGTTAGACGGTTTGGTCATGTTGAGAGGATGAATGAAGGGTGGCTCACAAAATTTACAAAGCAGATGTGAACATATAGTGATCTTATTGGTTATGTTCTTTAGAATGGTCAGGACCAGAAGTATGAACATAAACGAGGCAAAAGGAGTATGTAAGGTGTAGCAGTTGGCGTTCTGTCGTGTCTGCCTGCATGGGAAAAAGGCGTGTGTTTACATATCGCTCGTTTGCGAGAATAACATCATATTTCAAAATTCTGTCAATTTGAATATGTACTGTATGCAAAACGATCATAATGCTTTGATTCAATTTGACAGAATTTTGAATTACGACGTTATTCTCGCAAACGAGCGATGTGTATGTAAAAAGAGGTGGAAATCACAAGGAAATAAATTAAAAATTAAAGCTTATTAAACTGAAGTTATTTTCTACCTGGATAAATGTGTATTCTACTGTCTATTGGTCAACGTATAAAAATTCAAAGCTAACAAGACACTGTGAGTTACCAAACCCCCGTCTTTTTTGTCTCAGAGATTGAGGGTTTTTTGTTTGGCTGGAGGAAGTTTACCCTTACATGTGGATTTATAGAATTCGTAATTTGTCTGATACAGTTTTCTTTCCGTATGTGGGAGGGAACCACGTTCAACCACAAAGTTTATGTATTTTTTTTTTCGAATGATTGATCATATATTAGATCCTTATCGATCACAGTTATATTCTAGCCTAATGATCTCATAGAAAATAACTTTGGATGACTCAAACATTTGTTATTATTATTTACTAGTACCTACTTACTTTGGTGCCCATGTGGTGGCGGAGGTAAAGAATAGCACCATCTCATCTTGAGATGTAGACGGCGACTAAGGGACTTACTAGAGAATGGGCAGCAGCGTTTTCTATGCATTTTACCGCCATACTGCGATCGCCAACCAGCCTGTCAAGCGTGGCCATTGTGGCAAAGCCCCCGTTTGTGACAGGCTTATGTCCAGCTTTGGACATCTTTCAGCTCAAATGATGATGATGAGTATGACTTACTTAGGTAATAACTGGATATCCTTAAAGGGGAAGCCAGGGTAGCTCGATAAACTCATATTAACTTCAGTTTTTACACGCTTTATATTAGCTTCACTTGTATGTTTGTATATTTGTATGTTTGTTTGTAACCGACTCCCTATAGCGCGATTTTGACCCACTTTAAACGACCAGATTTCATTCAAACTTTGAACACCTGTCAAGGACCGATGACAATGCAATAATTTCATAAATTTGTGCTATTATCCTTGCCAGGGTTACCAGGACAGCAAAAAAACTGTCTTCGAAAACTACGCTGACATACGTCACAAACTACGCTTACATACGACGCAAACTACGCTGACATACGTCACAAACTACGCTGACATACGTCACAAACTACGCTAACATACGTCTCAAAATTCGAAACACCCTTAAAAATAGAAAATAAATAATAGTTTAAAATAAATTATAGTTAAAAAAAACTAAAAACACGCTTCCATTGAAAACCAACCTAAAAAGTACAAAATAATAGAAAAAAAGCGTGGGGTGCCTGATATCAATAAAAAAATACCTTAAAAAGCACCCCACGCTTTTTTTCTATTATTTTGTACTTTTTTGTATACAAGTAAGCTGTAAGTGTTTTTAGTTTTTTTTAACTATAATTTATTTTCTATTTTTTAGGGTGTTTCGAATTTTGAGACGTATGTCAGCGTAGTTTGTGACAGTTTTTTTCCTGTCCTGGTAACCCTGGCAAGGATAATGGCACAAATTTATGAAATTATTGCATTGTCATCGGTCCTTGACAGGTGTACAAAGTTTGAATGAAATCTGGTCGTTTAAAGTGGGTCAAAATCGCGCTATAAGGAGTCGGTTACAAACAAACATACAAACATACTAACATACAAACATACTAACATACAAGTGAAGCTAATATAAAGCGTGTAAAAACGAAAAAACACGCTTCCATTGAAAACCAAACTAAAAAGTAGAAAATAATGGAAAAAATAATAGTTAAAAGCGTGTTTTTTAGTTTTTTTAAACTATTATTTTTTGCAAAAGAAAATAGGTATGATTCTCGACCGTTACAAATATGTATTTTACTGAATTAAGCGAGGTTGTTCCAACCTTGACAAACGCTAAACTTCGTGTAAATTATTTCATCACCATTGCTCTCAAAACGGTGAAGGAAAACATCTTGACGTAACTGGCATGTGCTAGAAGCAAAATTCGAAGACATGTGACATGTACCAACTCGGACTGGGCTCCATGTGGTAGATACGGCCCGCTACCTCTCACGGAGAGGAAGAGAAGTCTTCTATCCCAACAGTGGGAACATTAATGACTAATTATGGTATTTATCTCGTCATCATTTACTCTCTTTTCATTCATTGTATAGAATCAAGTTCTTCTAACTGAACAGACAGCTGTGAAGCTGGTGAGTTTGTTGTGCCACTTTTTCTTCCCCGCTAAAGCACTAGGAAATGGTGAAGGGCGGGCGCTTTGGGGTACTTTGAGGTTCAAAAAGTGCTGACTCTCAGCCTAGTTTGCATAAATAACTTTTGATTCATAATTAATCACCTGTCATACAATCTATTCCTTTTTCATAGGCTCTCTTTCCTCTCCATTCCTCTTTTTCTTCTCATCACTTTCCTGCAGACTCTATGGTCATTATTATAATCACCAAACAGTATGGCGATTCGTTCCGACCTTCAATGGAAAACACCTATTTTCTGTTAGGCCGTTTTAATGACGCGTTTTTAAATTTAGAATGCGTGATGTCATTAGTTGAAGGACATATTGCGCGCCAAAATAATGTCTGTCTGAGGTGTTCCACCTTATGGTAGGGTTGATAGTGGTGAAAATCTTTTGTTTTTTTTTTCGTCTTTTGTTTTCGTGTGATGCCAGTAGTGTTTAATTTTTTTTTTGAGGGAATCAATCCTGTTCGTCACATGGGTGTTACAGTATAAGGGAAAGAGATAGCAAAGAGAGATAGCAGTGTAATTTTTACGTCTCAAATATGTCAGTGCCAATTTTTTTTTGCACAATCCCGGAAGCTAAACTTTTCCGACGATCCAAGATGATCTTTCAAAACAACTGCCAACCTTACTCTACCGTAAAAAAAGGCTTCGAAACAAGGTATATACAATTAGTCACCTGTCCGTTGACGCCCATAACATGAATGTGCGCGTGAGTTTACGCGCGTATAAGTTCATAACCACAGGACTTGTATGTGTGAGTGAGATGCTCGCGTAAACACGCTGGAGAATCCCGTGTGTGTTCGCGATGAGTATGAAAATGTGTGTGTGTTTGTGTGCGTGAGGCGCGTTCGGTTCAGCGACCCGCCTGCGCAGTGGGGCAGGCGTTGACCCACCACGTGGGCAGGCAAGGAACCGGCCGGTCTTATCGCCCTGTGCTGACTTCCCGGTCGCATTTTTGTGATTTTTTTCGTTCTTTTTTTGCGTATGGGTGTGTGTTGCTAAGGAGGTGTGTTGCTGAGTTGTTTTTTTTTATCTGGGCGGGATAGGTTTTATAGCTTTACCAAAAGTTATGGAAAAGTTTTTGTATACTGGCAAGTTTTGCACTATTACCAGCTGCCAATTTTTTCGCCAAAAAAAAACTGATTCCAATTTGAAAACTGTGACGTTACCATTCGTAATTCAAAAAGCAAAAAGGTTATTCCATTTTTTAAATTTAAATTCTTTTCTTGAAGCAGTACTTAGTTTTATCTTAAGACCAAGGCATGGCGCGTAACAGCCTTACAGGTTTTACACTGAGCAACTGCCGCCTGACCTCTGGAGTCCAGGAGGAAACCTGATTTCCACAGTATAATGCTTTGCTATACAGATGGCTTTAACTGGCTATTATAATCTTGATATTATATCATCCCTTCTTCTTGTTCCAGCACGTGTAGCATGACCGCCATAGAAACGGAATTTGTCGACGGAAGAGAAGACAAAATGATAGATTGTATCGTAGAAAAATTGTGTAAAACTGAAGAGACGAGATGTTTCTATTCTTCAGTCGACAAGAGTACGATGTCAAGTATGATGACTATTACTCTTTACTATTGATGAGATAGAAACATTTTTACAGAATTAAAATACATAAGGAACTTTTTTTGTTTTTGGTAGAATAGATGTATAGAATTGGTCATGCTACGCCGCGCCGGCTGGACGTTTTAAGTGATGTCCGTGTGGAAACTAAGAATTATATTGGACACACTCCCTTTTTTGGTCAAAGACAATTTAAAACATTGGCGCTTATGAAATAAGAATGCTCTGCGATTAGGCAAGATGTAACAGCCGCATTCAAGAAACAGCATGATTTCGCTATAATTTTAATTATTTGTGAGACCTATTACGATCAGCATTTATAAAACATAAATTTTATAACGACTATTTTATTTCCTTTAACTAGGATTAACTATACTACGAGTACATTGTAGAGCCTCCAAGATTGACAATACTCAAGTGACCAGAGGGCTGCGCCATTCTTTGTTCAAAGAATTAGCATTGCCATTCAACGTGGCAATGCTGCCAGTCTTCTGGGTACGTTTCCAGGTGACGGTGATGCGGACGAGTACTTCAACGCTTGAGTGTCCTTTTGTTTTTGTATTTATTTGTATAGTTAGTAATTTATTTTGGCAAATAAAAAATACTCAAATTAATACGTGAAGTACAGTCGATGCCAGTACTCAGAGACGCTTCCAAAATTGCTGGCTGGTTAAAATTGTTTATGGTAAAAATACCATAAACAATTCTCAATTCTCTCTTTGTTTTCAGAACGCTCATAACTATTGTTTTTCGTATTCATACTCTTTTTTGACACGTAGAGAGGGCGCACTTCCCATGTGCTGCGTTTATTTCAAATCAAAGTAAAGTGAAAAATAGTTTCCGTTGGTCTCAAAAAGAAATCTATCAAACGGATTAGCAAAGATCTGGCTGAAATCTAGGTATAATCTAAAAAAAATACGGCGCATGAGATGTTTATACTAGGCCGTTCTTTTTACGATCCGTAGTGTAAACACACAAATCTCTATGTCTACGGAAGTTTGTTACATAAACCTAGTTTCCCAAACTGTATGTTTTGAGAAAATTCTTGTTTTAAATCGGTTAATCAGTCAATCATTTAACTCAGCCTATCGCGGGTCACTAATGGATTTCGGCAATTTTGTTCTTGATACAACCATTTTTTTTTTCATTGTTTTGTGCAATTCATGATCATCAAAAAATTGTGAGATTCATGAACCTTGTAAACTTCATGTAAATGATTAATTTGATCTCATACAAAAGCCTTTTCTTCGTTACTAAAAATAATCCCAATAAGTTCGCCATCATTGTCATCAATGCCATTAAGTCGTACAAAAATCTTACCAAAAAAAAGAAAGTCGTTCCTTTTTCGAAAAGTTATGCAAAACGCCCGCCATGTTTGATAATTCCTAATGACTATCACATGACGTTCGAATTACGAAAAACCGGGTTAAAATTGTTTGTATTTTAATGTTGGTGTAAGTTTAGTGCGAATTTTCTTTTGTGCCTCTTGGTATCTGATGTCTGCGGCAAAAGATTAAAATATTATTTTTGTCTACGGCCTCAATTCAGTTATTGTTGTTTGCCCACATTTTGATAAAGAAAGTCTGCAGATGTATTGATAAAGGTTTAGTATGATTAGAGTGCATGTCTGGTGAACTAGAATTCAAACTGCCTACCATTTTAATCTTTAGGTAGCAACTTCTGTCTCATAATGGGCGTTGTTTTACTGACAAAGAAATTGTTGATGTCATTCTCGTTTAGATTAGAACTGCCATTTTGGAAGGCCCACATTAGTAGCTCTACGGGTGGTCAAAAAATTAGACAGGAACATCAATCGCTAGAAAAAAACATGTGTATGGAATATGAAATAAATAACTGAAACGGAACACGAAGCCAAACTCCACAGAAAACCGTTAAAAATCCACTTCAAAACTTCCACACGAATTCGAAATCCAAATTCGAAACGCTGAACAAAAATTTTAAATTCCGGCCAATAGAATTGGCGAATGCATCGCGATTCAAACGTAGAACGTTAGGCCGAAGCTAGACGAGGCAATGAACTCGCGAATTTTCGGGGTTCGTTGCCCGAGCGACGAACTGCCAAACGCGATAACGCGGCGCGATATCGATTGGCGATTTGTTAAACAGATTGATGTTCCTTCGACCGGGATTGGCGGATATCAGGATGTCCGCTTTCCGTTTTCTTTTTTCAAAATTTTTGAGAGTTGGCCCAACTTTTGACCCCACTTGAGTGTTGGGCACTTGGAGGGAGATACTTAGTTAGGGTTCAGGGTTCTGTCGGTTGCTAAGGAAGGACGGACTGTAGAGTTTATCACTTTTAATCTAACTTTTTTTGCAATTTTGTCGCGTGGTTTAAGATAAGGCTTGGCATAGCAACACTGAACAGTGTGAATACATCAATAATATAAAAGCGATAATAATATTGAGTCGATGCTCCCCTGAACTTAACACGCACTGAATCTCTGCAACTTTTCAGGGGAACAGTTTCTACCTTTATTGAATTTAGCTATTGCGTTCTTCATCATCTATGGCAGTTCCTCCCTGAGTAATAAGCGTCCTCTCTCTTGTACCATGCTTTCCTGGTCTTTGCAAGACTCATCCAGGTCTTCCAGGATATCGCCATTTGATTAGGCGAGCTGTTTAATACAATATGTAGTGAAAAGCTTCCATGACTGTCTCGTTGGTCTAGTGGTCATTACCGCGACTGCTGAGTGGTATGGGGCTCGATTCCTAGTTTGTGCAAGATTTTTTCCGTCGCGTTATGCCCTGTAGCAGCCCAGAATGTAGCTTTGTCGCAGTAAAATGGTACCCAGACAAGAAAGAAATGGTGAGAATGGACAGCAGTGTTCTCTATGCATTTTACCACCATACTGCGATCGCCAACCCGCCTGCCAAGCGTGGCGATTATGGCAAATTCTCCAAATTAGGGGAGGCCTAAGTCCAGCAGGGGACGTCTTTCGGCTGAAATGGTGATGATTATAATGAAAATGGTACTGAAAACATAGCTGGTGAATTGTGGGTGTAATGCGTACTTTAGACCTCGGCCTGCCCCTTTGCGGATTTCTCGGGTGAGCCTTTCTAAAGTGAGCACGCAATAAGAAAATGCAACAGCCAATTTTAAAATAAGAATCAGAATTCCGTCGGTCTTCGGAAAAACACGAATCGTCACCACAAAATTCGAACGCGAGAATTTGAAATAGTGTGTCACTTGGGTCGTTTATGGTCGACCTGCGAACTGTGTGAACTTATTGACCCCAGCCGTGACGTTGAACCCCGGATAGGTCGGTAGGGGGTGAATTAGTCTATGGTCACGACAATTTGAAATTCGAATTAGGAACTGTATTTTTTTTTTGCTGGTTCTTTTATAGGAGCTTTCGAATTTCTTTGTGTTTTGGTTCGTTTGATGACAACAATCTCTTATGCAGAAACATGTGGCAATCTATGTTTAAGTCATATTTTAAAGAAATATACCTTAACGATTGCGTGTGGAAATCGAACCCACGGTATACTGACAGAATTGAGCTGTCTGTTGTTATTCTTCCTCGATTTCATTCTGTTAAAATTTCGATACACATTTTCCCAAATTTTTTTGTAATCTTAGGAGTGACAGACGTCTGCCAGACTCGCAGATTTGTTCGAAAGAGTTACCGTGGCCCTGGCACAGGCAACTGAAGGAACACGGGTGGGTTTTAGTCAGTAAAAGTCCGTCACGTCCTTCTGTTCCACCCAGAGTGGGAGACCTCATTTGAAAAAGAAGTGACAGACGTTAAAGACTTCCTAAAAGGTAGTAGTAGTTCAACGAACGACCCGAATCTGGTTCAAAATTTGTAATTCTTATCGATTTTAAATTCGGACTTCGGTTAATTTGAAATTCTTTCCTGCTTCACGCAGTCAGCAATTTACAGTTTTTGATTTGAATTTGGAACTGCCGTTTATTTTGCGATTTTTTTTTCTTTCACATAGTGGGCAAATTAAAGATGGCTTTTGGTCCAAATAAAATAAATAATAATGTTTTTGTCAAGTAGTGTTTAAAAACTTTTTATACCTGTACTTGTGTCGTATCAAAAAAAGCAGAATTTACATTTAAAAAGATACATAATTCGTCCGATGGATTTTATTTCGATTGATCTGACAAAACAAGAATGTAAGATTAACTAAACTGATTTCCCGTCTGAATATTAAAAATAATAATATATTGAATAATATTCCTTATTCAGTTCTTTCAATTCAGCCCATTAGTCAAAGATAGATAGCAAGAAAATATACATTAAAAAACCGGCTAAGTGCGAGTCGGACTCGCGCACCGAGGGTTCCGTACAAACCTGCAGGTCATCATCATCATCATCATTCGTCATCATCGTTTATGAAATTAAATGTTTTTTTTTAATTTTTATATTTGAGTTGACTGAATGACAGGTAAATTGTGGTTTACGATTTATGACGTATTAAAAAAAAACTACTTACTAGATCTCGTTCAAACCAATTTTCGTTGGTAGTTTTCATGGTAATGTACATCATTTATTTTTTTTAGTTTTATCATTCCCTTATTTTAGAAGTTACGGGGGGGGGGACACACATTTTACCACTTTGGAAGTGTCTCTCGCGCAAACTATTCAGTTTAGAAAAAAATGATATTAGAAACCTCAATTTCATTTTTAAAGACCTATCCATAGATACCCCACACGTAAGGGTTTGATTAATTTTTTTTTTTGTGTTTCAGTTCTATGTATGGGGAACCCCAAATATTATTGTTTTAAAAAAAAATGATATTAGAAACCTCAATATTATTTTTGAAGACCTATCCATAGATACCCCACACGTATGGGTTTGATGAAAAAAAAATTTTTGAGTTTCAATTCTATGTATAGGGAACCCCAAATATTATTGCTTTTTTTCTATTTTTGTGTGAAAATCTTAATGCGATTCACTGAATACATCCACTTACCAAGTTTCAATAGCACAGCTCTTATAGTTTCGGAGAAAAGTGGCTGTGACATACTCGGACAGACAGACAGACAGACAGACAGACAGACATGGCGAATCTATAAGGGTTCCGTTTTTTGCCATTTGGCAACGGAACCCTAAAAACCCCAGGCACAAATAAAACTACGCGTACATTAGGTACATACTTATGTAAAGTAATAATTTATTATAAAAATTACATTACACACACGATATGATGTCATTGCTCTGGCCACTACTTGTATGTACCACGCAAAGTATATTAATTTACCTTCACATATAAATTATTTAAAGTCGCGGAAAATAGTTGGGTAGAACTCTACTCTACCTCTATCTTGCTGTTCAGGTGATGAGGTCATCATCTGCCTAGCCTATTCCTATTTATGTTGCAGTCGTCTTCCACTCTAACCGGGTGCAGCTGAATAATAGTAATTTAGGTACATAGAGCGACTGCCTTTCCACCCTTCACAACCCAGTTACTGGTTTATTATCACGATGCCCTTTGGTAAAACTGCACCCTAATTGCGAAACGAACAATTTATCAGAATCTGAATGGGATTGAAGATTATTTCTAAACCATTGCGTCATTTTTTCGAATAAATTGTCGGCTCAGCATCGTAAATATTGCAATGAATGTTGTTTAACTATGAATATTAAACCAATTCCTACCGATAAAAAGTTCCGCAATTACCCCTCTGGTTGAAAGTCTTTGGCTTCTGACAACCCGTAACGACTGTCAATGATCTATGCATGACAGGTGTGACCTACCGTTTAACGTGCCTTCTGAATCAAGGAGAATATCATTGCAAATTATGAAGCGTTTTGACTGTAGCCAAAAAACGCGATTCCAAACTTGTATGTTATTTCAAAGTGCGTTTGATAAGTTCCAATGAGTAATATATGACAGAACGCACGTAGGCCCCCATCCTTTCCTGTTGAGGACACCCAAAAAAATCCTGCACTCAGTGACATCGTTCAAATCGACCTCTAAATGACTTTCAGAGCGCTCTATTGGGCGGTAAGACAACGGTGACGTTTTAAATGTGCCTTTTTCCGTCTTTCTTGTGAAATAATTCATGTGTATTATATATAATTTATGACAATCATTTAAACTTCGGGCATCTAATTTACGTTTCTCTTAAGCAACTAATCAGGGCTCTATTTGATGTTACTGATTATGTGACTTTTTTTTTTTGACACATTTGTTGTTGTACATAAAAACAAAATATTAGAAGGATACTTTTAAGAAGGTCGGATTGTCGTCTCTCACCTGTCTCTGTTATGAATAAGGAGTCTGGATGTGCAAAAAAGGGAGAAATGAAAGCAAAAATAAGCTGAACGAACTTTTACAGTCCTTGAAAGCTAAAAACATTTAAAACATACAGTTTAGTCAAATTTGTGCACATCCAGATTGGATATGCAAAAAACCGGCCAAGTGCGAGTCGGACTCGCGCACCGAGGGTTCCGTACAAACCTGTAGGTATAAAGTTTAAAAATTAAAAAAATATTTTTATTATATGATGTAACTAAACATTTACGGTTTTCGTAATTTTTCCTTTATCTGTGCTATAAGACGTTGTTTCGTACCAAATTTCAAAATTCTAGATGGACTGAAAGTACCCTTTAGGTTTTGATTCCCTTGTGAGTTTCGGAAATTTGCGGAAATTTGCGGCATAAACTGCTATATCTTTTGATTGCGTTAGCTTAGAAGTTTGGTTTTTTCACAGCTTCAAGGGACAGTAGATTTGAGTATTTGATATAAATTTCAGCTTGATACCTCCACGCGTTCTTGAGAAAAAGGGTATTGACAGACGGATGGACGGACGGACGGACGGACGGACGGACGGACAACAAAGTGATCCTATAAGGGTTCCGCTTTTTCCTTTTGAGGTGCGGAACCCTAAAAAGGGAGAAATGAAAGCAAAAATAAACCTAACAAACTTTTACAGTCCTTGAAAGCTAAAAACATTTAAAACATACAGTTTAGTCAAATTTGTGCATTGTAAAATTACATAACTATAGTTGAAACAGTTTGAGCGAATGAAAAAGTTAAAAAAAAAAAAATACAAATATAAGTGTCACGGCAGGGAGTAAGCAGAATGTCAGCATTAGGTAGGCCAGACAGATCTTTGTTCTAAGTTATAGGGGTTTGGTTTCCGCACTTAGTCCTTTGAGTGGACCATTGTGTGTGTCCCTCCTTGCACCGTGTAGATATCATATCAGCCGAAAGAAGTCCACAGTTGTATTCAATCAAAATATATGATTTATGTATCTAAGTTGATCCTAAGTTACATTTGTTTACACCGATCATTCATGAGTTTCATGGCTTCACTACGATTTTAAATTCGTATGATTTGTATGTCTTGTAAGAAGCATAAATTAGCACGTATATGTGATTCATACTTTCCTGATTGAATAACATTGGTAGTATCTAAGTTATTATATTAGCATGTAAAGTTACAACACTTCAAAACATGAAGAAAAATGAAGCTTTTTGAAATGTGTAACTTTTCGATATCTCAGTAAAAAAAAACATATTTGGGTCCACCTGTGTAATTTACATAATGATAATTGTGGATCCTTTTGATAGCATATTCATTTGAATATTTGAAATGTTATCAAATACAATTTTAGGTTTCTTCTTGGGGCAAATACTATTTTTTTGTGATATCACGGTGGGTTCATCAAATTCTTCACTTTGACCAACTCTTTCCATTCAACTAAACTTCAGTGCTTCAACCATCAAATTCAGAATCGAATCAATTCAAAATTCAAATCTGTCTGTTAAATCTGTTATCTGAAAGACAGTTGAAAATCGAACGTAATATTTTTAAATAGTAAATGTAAATGAGGTTACCAGTTACAATCGTTTGCTAGGGCATTGCCAGTGACATATTTTCGACCCAATTTTACGCTCACCAGTGCAACCCAATTCCCTAGATCGTATTGACATACTGCGTAGGGAAAACTGTTAATAAATTATATCGAGCTTACATTTAATTAATTCGGATTTCAAATTATTAATTTTAATTTATTAATGGGTTTAGAATATAGATTATAATTTATGTAGAGTTACAAAAAATAAAACAATTATTCTGTTTTTATCGATTAGTGTGCACTGTGCACTTTATGTGGTATTTTAAAGGGACGACAACGATTTCTTTTTAGCAAAAACCAAAAAACGTTTTTTGTTTTTTGTTTTAAATAACGGAATTAACGAAAAATATTGCTTCAAGAGAAGCTGAACTTTTAAACCTTTCTACTTCTTTTGACTACTCTCGTAGAAAATGAGATACTACATAACATCATTCCTATATATTTGACTGGCCTGTTAGTCTAGTGGTTAGTGACCCTGACTGCTAAGACTGAGGTCGTGGGTTCGATTCCCACCCAGGACAAATGTTTGTGTGATGAGCACGATCATTTGTTCTGTGTCTGGGTGTAATTTATCTATAATATGTATGTATTTAGAAATATATAAGTATGTTTATCAGTTGTCTGGTTACCATAGTACAGGCTCTGCCTAGTTTGGGATCAGATAACGGTGTGTTGGTTGTCCTAAGATATTTATTTATTTATATTCTCCAAAGGGTTAGGCAGAAGTGTACCTATAGTACACCCACATTTTGCCACTTATGCTTAAGCCCCATATAATGGGGGGCGACGTAGAGACTAGAGCTACAGAATAAGGTGAACCGCCTACGAATGCCTTGGATCGAAGAGATTGTGCAAATAACACAAATCGAATACATGTTTCAGGAAAATTCTCATCTGGGGATTGGAAAAGTGCCCAACGTAGTACCAGCTGGTTTCAGTTGTTTCCCGTTTCATTAGACCTGATATTCCAAGAGCAATGTTTATGTGCAGTATTTTCCTTGGATTTTCTTGTCCGTTTTTCTCCATAGAAAGCTATTACGCTTTAGAATGCTTCAGCTTTCTGACTGACAGACGCCCGTAACGGTTCCAAAGTGCCTGTATTTTTTTAAAATTTGAATTTCGCAGGCATTCTTGGCGCTTTTTTTTGTGGGAGGCACGTCATCAAATGACGTCTCCTGCTCTGGGTGGAGCGGGAGGGCCAGACTTTTACTGGCTAAAACCCACTCGTGTTCCTTCAGTTGCTTATATGCCAGGACTACGTTAAATCTTTCGAACAAGTCTCGCGACCCTGACAGGCTCTCTGGGGCTACCCTGGCGCAGGATTACCATTCGGAAGCACAGTGTTTTTTTTTTTTAATTCACGCCTTTTTCCTATGAGGATAGGCAGAAAATACAGAACACCACATGACCCCTACCATCTTCACACATTTTTCTATTTATTTCCTTTTTTCCCCATTAAAACCACGCCTTCATTCGCTGACAAGTCTGTCCAAGTTAAAAATACTGCCAAGCCTACTAAAGGCCGGGCTTGGTACAAATATAGTAGATAGAACGTTGATAAAATGGTCGGCGCTCGCCAGCAGCTGATCAATACTTCCTGTTTTTACTTTCTTTGCCCGAAAACACTGGAATAACTTCAAATATTTTTACTAAAAACTATTTTATACAAACATTCAAAATGAAAATATTTTATTTTTACCAATTTGTCGTTTGGTCATTCGCTATGGTGTCAAAATCATGTCAGACATCTATGGTAAAAAAATCAAAGACAAAAGACTTGCAATGTCAGATTAGTCTGTGTGGTATTAAAAACCGAATTATAGCGGACGTTAATTTTTTTTTTATTTCGAGACATTTCCGGGGAATTTCACCAATTTTTTTTGCCATAAGATCTGATTTGGACTTTTACAAACAATTTAGAATAAAAAATTGCCAAATCGGTCCAGCCGTTTCCAAATGATGTACACCAAAGAACAGTCATACATTTATATATTATCTATGGATAAATCAAGAAATAGTTTTTTTTTTACAATAGATATTTACGCATTTGGCCCACGGCTGGACTCTAAAACAGCACGACGTAGCACGTGGTCCGAAATCAATAGGTCGTTAGCCTGTAAGTAAGAGTGAGACAGAACCATGTGACGTCACATCACCCGTCCCTTTCCAGCACAAGGTCGGCGGCTTCCCTCTAGGGTTATTTACTTTTCATTTTTTTCTTCATAATTTGGGGATTACGGTGTTTTTTGTCATGGTATGTGAGTTGATTCTATGATCTATGGTTTTTTGAAAATGGCCGACCTTTCTCTGGAATGATTTTGATGATGTTTGTAGTAGTTAGTAGGTGTTTTTTTTGTATAATGTCGCTTTGATTAATGGTGGCTCAGCAGTGAGAGTAAACTTTAATGGTTTGGTACTTAATAGTGACTTTTATGATTGGTTAATCATTATTAACCGAGTTTTTTGTTAGACAGTAAAAGTTTTTAGAAGAAAGTTTTCACTTGTTCATTTATATTTTTTTTCTTCAATAACTATTATGTAAATGGAACATTTTGTAACTGTTATCTTTATAATTTTTTTTTATTATTAATATCTTTGCTATAAATAAAGCGTGACCTTTAAGACGTCAAAATGTCAATGACATAACGCTATTTATCAACAAATGACTTCCTACTCTGTTATCTAAAAAAATATCAAGTAAAAATATACAATAATAGAATAAAGTTTTGTTCACATAAGTTTGCCCATCATAGCCCACTGTGTTTAGGTGTCAATGAACCATAGCGAAAGGTCATTTTTGGCAGTTACACGGATAAAGATTTTTGCACGGTTTAGGAGGTAGGAATTTAAAAAGTTTTCTAGAAAATCTGACAGAATATATGCCATAAAAAAAGAAAAAAAAGTTAAATGTGACAGGTTTTTTCGCGAATTTAATTAAGTACAGTGCGTAATAATTTAAAAGGAATATAATGTAAACAAAAAACACTTAGCAGACGCGTAACGAAACAAAATTGCCTACATTTATATTTTGCGGTTGACAGCACATTTTTCCTGGGTCATTGACCTGTTAACACTAGTTATCGAGTTCAGTACTTCAGGTATTGTTTTGTTAAAACAACTGTTTTGTATGAAAAAGTAATTTAATTTAGTTTAGATTAATTCTATTTAATTTGCAAAGCCAAAACATTAAAAAAAGTTGAATGTTTTTTATTGGTCACAAAAGTTTTTCAGTAAGAACGTTAAAATTGCGAATTTTTTGCGCAAAAAATAAATGTTATTATGCAAAAAAAAAAAAACATTTCCTATTTCAAAAAACGTTTGCATATTATTGCTTGCCACTATCCGAGACTGAAACTCGCGGAAAAAGAGACAAGAAAAACCTAGAGAATCTTCGTTTTGAAAAAAGAACATAAATATTCGAGTCGTTGGCGAAAAAATTCGCCAGGAAAGGCGGCGACGTAATATCGCTCAGTGATTCCACATTCAAAACTAGAGTTCAACAGCATTTCACCGAAATCTACTTTGTTTGGGTCCCGGGGTCAATGAACTGCAGTGACGCCTCTGTGCGAGTGTGCGCGCGCCGCTGTATCTGTACACGACTCCGACGTACGCACACAAGCAAACAACGCCTTGTGATCCGCTCGCACACTGATGGGCAATTTTGTCTCTTAATTACACCGTAATTACACACGTTTCCTTACATTTCTTAGGCGATTTGGGAGGTACTACAGTACTAATTGACGCCTCTGAAGGAAATTCCCATTAAAGATGAATATTGAAGGAGATTTTTTCCCATAGTAGTCCGCCGCCGGGGCGACTGAACTATCGCTATGAGCTAAGTTGATTATTCGGTTGGAATGAAAAAATATATAATTTTTTCGTGAGCCTGGCCGAAGATTCGTCAATGCGTCAGTCACGTTCGGGCCGCTCTGGCGTCAACATCTTTGGACTTGCCAGTTGCCGACGCGAAGTCGAGTTGTGAACAACCTATAGTACAAATATTTAACGTTCAAATTTTTCCAGCAGTGAGGTGATCACGTATTGTTCTTTTTTCAAACAAATAAGTGACAGTGCTATAAGTGCAACAGTGACAAGATTTTTTTCTTTTTGGAAAAGGAACGTAGTGGCGTCTAACGACTTGTTTAAAATTTAAATCTTGTGTTCCACGTAAATTCGAATAACGGATTTTAGATAACTGAGCAGCAGTGTTCGGTTAACTAAAATCTTTTGACAATAACAACTAATTGGCATTAAAAAAAAAACTAAAATTATTTTTAAATTCAAATAAATTCTTCCTCTGCTTCGGTTTTCTCTTTACAGATATTTTGTGTTTGTTCAAATTTTGATAAAGAGATAATATAAAACCAGTAGAATAAGGGAACAAGTGAATAATTACAATAATAGTAATAGTGCCTTACGTAGATGTTGATTTAAGACGAAAGGAAGAAAACAAAACACAACCACGGAGACAAAATGCCAAAAAATTTGTTGCTCTTCAAAAAGTTAATACCTGAAATAAACTTCGCTAAAAGAAATCTCACATCACCGCTTGGCCGGAATATATTTATCAGTTAAACACAAAAATCTGGTGCTTAAAATAAAACGTCAACAAAGTTGAAGAAACATTAAAATTGGGAGTGCCATAGTTTTTTCGAAGAAAAATTCTGATGGTGTAGCTACACACAAAAAACAAAAACAGTTGCCTTACCGACATAGTCGCTTAAAATTTAAAAAGAGAAGAGAAATAAACAATCCGTTGGAACACCAAATTCGCACAGTGATACTAGTGTTAACCGCAATGCGAATTCGATTCGCGCGCACACAAATTCATTGGCCGAAAATAACTTAAAAAATCTTTCAACCTCAAGAGAAAAAAGAACGCACGACGGAGAAGAATTCAAAGATTGAATTTGGAATGATGAACAGCAATCAATTTCATAATCTGTTCGGGTCGCAGTGGCCTCCCGACGAACATGGAGGGCACTCGTCGGCCTCCACCATGCTGCACCAGTCTCAGGGTCTACCTCAGGGTATGCAGATGAAGAGAGAACCTCATACGGATGTGCAACCGGGAATGCATAACCAAATGGGCATGGACATCACTTCAGGATCTGTGGCGGACAGTACCTCCCCGCCGCCTGGCAGTAGTGATGGGATGTTCGGCTCATCGATATCTGGCATGTTCATGGATAAGAAAGCCGCTAATTCTATAAGAGGTATTTACTATTTTATTTATTTATTAATCGAGTATGATAGAGTCAAGGACTCTACATCAAAAAAAAAAAAACAACTTAATTTTCGTCGTTGAATCATTTTTGTGATCGTCATAATAGAACTGCACTATGCTATCAAAATATCACCGCAAGATTTCAATGTTAGGGATTGACACTAATGACAGCTCACGTCAAACTCACTTCACTTGAGTTTTCTCTATGAGATGTTTACAGAATAGGTCGGCTGTTCTTTCTCATCAAGGCCAAACGTTATTTGTATGATTAACTCATATTTTTAATTAATTATTTTTGACAGACATAAAAACTTATTTAACTCAACTTACAAAGATTTGTCGCGCACAAATGTAATTGGGCCTTTATTCACGATAGGATTATGCAAATAACAGTATCTACATATTTTGATTATGTTTGTTTATTTGCATTGTCCAATTTGTTGGAGCAAAGTGCGTATCAATTACTGCGATAACCTTTTTAAGGGGTTCAGCAGAAGTCTTACCAAGTTTATCACAAAAAATTGTAAAAAAAATTACATCTGTAATTTGCTGTTTAAAACAAATCGAAGTTCCATTTTCAAAAGTGACAGCTCAAGTTTAACGAACGTTTTGAAATAAAATTAGAATGATTAAAATTGAACTCAGGAAAGCAGGTTACCGTGTCTCTAATTGGTCTCGTCTAAAATTGACACTACTTGGGAGTTATTAAAATTTTTAGGTCACGTCAAGGTCGAATGTAGAGAATATATTTCACGTCTGAAATACACGCAATATTAGTGACATTAAGTCGATTTGATAGACTTAACGTCACTTATGTCAATAGGAAGACTGTCTTTTTTGGAAGTGATATTACCTTTTATTTACGAGCCGGTGCTATCCCGCTCCTGGGCAAGTGTCCTTCACTCATAAAGCCTTTTAAGCTGCCTAGAAAAAACTGTTAAGTGAATGACAAAAAACTCGATTACTCAGACTTTAAGTAGTTTTTTGCGTCATTCGACCCACATTTTAGTCAACATATTTACAAAATCGATGCATTTATCTATTGCCCCAAATTGCATTTAAATGTTTGTGCCCCAAATTATAATTTTCCACAATCAACGCACCGGGGTTTTTCTTTGTTTCATTTATTTGTGTTAATTGTCGTTAAATTTGGGTTATGTTGACGTTTAAAAAGAATTATGTCTATTAATGTCACTAAAGACCTATAGATTGACAGAATAAGTTTTAAGATGGACTGTGTGAAAGCTGATATGCCTAGAAAGGAGGTGAATACAGAGAAGTGTGGAAGAAAATGACATGTTCGGCCGACCCCAAATAAATAGGGATACGGGCATCAGAATTAATTATGTGTTTGTTAGAATAAGGGCAAGCATAATGCTGAGTCTTTATGAAGGTTATATTCATATGATAGAGTCAGTAGAAATCCTGAGTAAAAAACTAGCTACATTGTCATCACCCATATAGTTCGTGTTTGAAATTCCAGAGACTAATCTGACATTTCAAGTTCTTTGTCTTGGCTTTTTAGTAAAGGAGTTTGACGTTACATCTGTCAAATTAGTATCATATACTTCTTTGTTGTAATATCAGCGAAGGCTAATTCCTTTTTTGAAACTCTTTAATTTGAATACAAACGTGGAATGAAAATTATAGGTAGCCAGTATCACGTTCACATTTTATTCAGCTTTATGTCCTAAAACATCAGACGGTTTCAGAATAATTTTGAATGCGAAATACTATTCAAACACTTTTAACAGCAAAAATAGGGCTCTCACACAAAAAAAAAACAATAGAATAAAAAAAACTATAACAGCACTTTGCAACTAAGCCATTAAATGAATAAAAAAAAACAAACAATTACTAGGCAAGTCAAAGTGCAGGTTAGTGTCATTAACCCCGTCGAAAAGCGACACGTGGATGCCACTACAGTGGTAAAATGTCGTAAGTAAAGGCTGTATGCCGCTTTGTCTTTGCGTAATGTAAAGCATTTTAGATTAATTGAAACTTTTATTGATGGAATGTCAATTTGAATGTTATTTATGTTACAGGTTTTGAATTAGGAATTTTATTTGGATTTAAACGTAGCGAGTGGATTTGAAAATAGAATTCGATTTTGCAATCTGTCTTTATTTTAAAGTAAAAAAGGATTTACGACAGTTAATATTATTCCTAATTTAAAAACTGCACTCCCACGGCAGGTTGTCAATTTAAATTCGTTTAGGTCTTCTTTTGCCATTCTAATTACTCATTACAGTAGGAATCGCGCAATAGAACAATTTTGGGGTTGTCATCCGGCGACGAATTGGCCTCAACTGGCCGGGTTCAAGGCCGACGCCCGTTAATTTGATGATACGTTCACCTCTTACATGGATCTTCACATCACTAGACTCATTCTTTATTTCTGGCTGTATGAAATTCTGTCATTCCTGTGTGGGTTCGTTGCAGCTGGTTGAAACTTAAAAAAGGAATTTAAAGTTTACGTCATTCCATTTTTGAATTGTTACAGCCGGTCTAACTTTGCCATATTATGTCAAAGAATAAAGGTTTGTTTGTCAAAATATCAATAGAAGCAGCCGAAAAATATAGTTTTTAGTTTTAAATACAAATAATATTGAAAAGAGACAAGATAGGCGCCAACCATTCAATAAAATCCGAGCTCTCTTTTATTATAGCTTATTGATTTTCTCACGCAGAAATTTTCCATGAGAGCGGCACGAACGGTGGGTGGAGCACGAGAATAACGTTCCTTATTTCTTAATACCATAAGTCTCAATTCAATTAAAACGTATTTTGCGATGGTTTTCGTGATAAACAGGAAATATTGATGAGGACACTTTCAACAAGCACAACATAGAAAATTTAAATGCTCTAATTGAAATTCGCGAATAAAAAAGCCTTAAAATTAATTTACAAAACGTTTCAAAAATAGAACAATCTCGTGATGTCGTCGACCCGTGACGTCACGTGACGTATGCTGTCACTTTTATTTTAGGGCGCGTTCAAATGAATGGTTTTGTTAACATTCTTGATAAATTATTGAAATTCTTAAAAGTTTATTGTTTTTGCTCCTTGGGGTAGGTGCCGACTATGAAGCTGATTTAAATTACTTCACAAAACAATTAGTATGCTTCGCATTCCCTTTCCCTTTCGATTTTTGAAGTGTTTTTATACCGTGGTCAAGTCTGAATGACAATAGGATCAAGAGAGGAAGGTGATCTGTCAGAAATACTGCCAATTTTAAATGTTTTTTTTTTTTTCACAAACACCTTTATGTTCTTTTCTTTAGAAATCAAATCACGTTTATGAGTTAGGTATCTCGCAGACACTATGCAATCTAGTTCATTTATCTCATTTTCTTTTATTAAAAAGAGAAAATCTTACTAAACAAAAATAAGTTTTTCCCAGGTTTTATTGCAAAATATATCCGACACAGTCTTTAAAGTTTCAGCCTCACTGCTCCATAGATTCACATAGTTCTATAATAAACAAAAAAAAAACAAAAAAAAAACGTGAGTCTCCCTTTGTGTATATTATCGCAGAGAGAGTCGTATTACGAAATAGTGAGAAGCCGTTTGAAAGATGAGATTAACTAATGTTTTAGAAAATATTTTAAACAGTACAATAGACCTTTTGTTGTAACTACTCTAATTGCGTTATGGTTTTGCTTTAAAAACCGTAACTATTGACTTATAGACTTACCTACCACACGCTGTTAAACTTTCCTCGTTGGTCTAGTGGTGGCAATGGCTACTGCTGAGCATGAGGTCCTGGGATCGATTCCCGGGTCGGGCAAAGTGTTACTGGGCTTTTCCATCAGGATTTTCTCAGTTATAGCCCGTAGGTGGTCTACTTCTGTTGAATTTCTCAGGGAATACTTTTCTGCCAATATTTTCTTGTCTTTCCTAATAGATCAATGCAATACATAAAATAACTAGAATGCTAAAGAAAACAATTTTAGTCTCGTACCTACAAAAAATGCGCTGAATTAATTTTCATGTCTTTGTACTTACAAAACTGAGATTTCACAATAAAACTACAGAAATTCCATTACTAAGCTAAGAACATCACAAAAATGATTCATTTAGTTACTAATAAATTACTTAGTCATCATTTCTTTCAAATAACTGCAGTTCAATAACCTATGACAGGCTGAAAATATGGCAGTCATTTTGTTATAAGTTTCCGCCATTTGACTTGAAAATTGCAATTGTAATTTTAGTTGACGTACATACGCTTTAAAGTTATGATTAAAAATAAATTAAGAAAATGAATTATGTCATATGCAATTACCATGTTCTAAATCGATATTTTTGGCGTATTTTTTTTTGTGTGGCGAATCGATAATCCTGAATTCCGGAAACCTGCTCTATTTCCCGGAGGGCGACCAGCAGTCTCAAGGTGGTGTCGGGTTCATCGTCCACAAGTCCCTTGTGAGCAACGTTGTGAAGATCGAGAGTGTGTCGACCAGGGTGGCGTTCCTTATACTCAGAATATCCGCAAGGTATTCGCTGAAGGTCATACAGGTGTACGCCCCGACCTCGACACACCCCGACGATGAGGTGGAAACCATGTATGAGGATATCTCTAGAGCCATGCATGGTTCCAAAACTCACTTCACAGTTGTTATGGGGGACTTCAACGCGAAACTGGGCAAGCGAAGCGATGATGAGTTGAGAGTGGGGCAATTTGGAGCTGGACGTCGGAACCACCGGGGCCACCTACTGGCTAGTTTTATGGAGAAGGAAGACCTCTTTATGATGAATTCCTTCTTCAGAAAACGTGAGCACAGGAAGTGGACCTGGCAGAGTCCCGACGGTGCAACTAAAAATGAGATTGACTTCATTATGTCGACGAAGAAGCAAATATTCAATGATGTCTCTGTGATCAACGCGGTGAAAACCGGGAGTGATCACCGCATGGTAAGAGGCACATTGAATATCAATATCAAGCTGGAAAGATCTCGGCTGATGAAGTCAACGCTCCGACCAGCACCGATCCAACTTCAGAACCCCGAGAGCTTTCAGCTCGAACTCCAGAATCGTTTTGAGTGCCTAGGGAGCTCCGTGGACGATTATAACGATGGGTTTGTGGAAACTGTCCATACGGTCGGGTCTGAGTTTTTCAAGACCCGCCGTACAAATAGAAAAAAGAAACTCTCAGATCCAACATTACAGCTCATGGAACAGAGGCGCGGAATGATCCTGCAGTCTTCAGAAGCTGCACTCGAGTACCGGCAACTCAATAGACGGATCTCTAAGTCCTTGAAAAGCGACCTTCGCCTCTTTAATACGGAACGTATTAAGGACGCGATAGAGCGAAACAAGGGCTCCAAAGTCTTTGCAAGAGATCTGTCTATTGGGCAGAGTCAGCTTGCGAAACTGAAGACCGACGATGGCAGAATCGTGTCCGCCAAACCTGAGCTGTTTAAGGAGATTGAGAGGTTCTACGGACAGTTATACACGTCCACCAGAAACCCCGTTATGAATCTAGCTAACGACCCGAGAGCTAGGTTGACTCGACACTACACTGAAGATATCCCGGACGTCAGCTTGTACGAGATTAGGATGGCTCTGAAGCAGCTCAAAAACAACAAGGCGCCGGGTGATGACGGAATTACAGCCGAACTCCTGAGGGCCGGCGGAAAACCCGTTCTAAAGGCCCTTCAGAAGCTGTTTGATTCCGTCATACTCGAGGGCAAAACGCCACAGGCATGGAACAGAGGTGTGGTGGTACTTTTCTTTAAGAAGGGTGACAATACCCTGCTTAAGAATTATAGGCCCATCTCACTTCTGAGCCATGTCTACAAGCTGTTTTCAAGAGTCATCACGAATCGTCTCGCGCGCAGGTTTGACGACTTCCAGCCTCCCGAACAAGCCGGATTCCGTAAAGGCTTTAGCACCGTAGACCACATACATACGCTGCGGCAGGTTATACAGAAGACCGAAGAGTATAACCTGCCTCTCTGCTTAGCGTTTGTGGACTACGAAAAAGCCTTCGATTCGATCGAGACCTGGGCTGTACTGCAGTCTCTTCAACGGTGCCAGATTGACTATCGGTACATCGAGGTGCTGAAGTGTTTGTATGAAAACGCCACTATGTCAGTCCGGCTCCAGGACAAAGCCTCGAAACCTATCCTTCTGCAGCGAGGGGTGAGACAGGGAGACGTAATCTCTCCGAAACTGTTCACCGCTGCACTGGAGGATGTCTTCAAGGTTCTGGACTGGAAAGGGGCTGGCATCAACATCAATGGCGAGTACATCACTCACCTTCGATTTGCCGACGATATAGTAGTCATGGCTGAGACTATGGAGGACCTCAGTACAATGCTCGATGACCTCAGTAGAGCTTCCGAAAGAGTGGGTCTTAGGATGAACATGGACAAGACAAAGGTCATGTCCAATGCTCGTGTGATACCCACTCCAATGAAGATCGGAGGCGCTACACTCGAAGTTGTGGACGAATACGTGTACCTAGGACAGACTGTCCAGTTAGGTAGATCCAACTTCGAGAAAGAGGTTAATCGTCGAATCCGACTCGGCTGGGCAGCGTTCGGGAAGCTACGCAATATCTTCTCGTCCCAAATACCGCAGTGTCTCAAGACAAAAGTCTTTGACCAGTGTGTGTTGCCAGTGATGACATATGGCACTGAGACGTGGTCGCTCACAATGGGCCTCATAAGAAGGCTCAAAGTCACCCAAAGAGCAATGGAGAGGGCTATGCTTGGAGTTTCCCTACGCGATCGAATCAGAAATGAAGAGATCCGTAGGAAAACCAAGGTAACCGATATAGCCCGAAGAATTGCCAAACTTAAGTGGCAGTGGGCAGGGCACATTGCTCGCAGAACGGATGGCCGATGGGGTCGGAAGGTTCTGGAGTGGCGACCGCGTACTGGAAGACGGAGCGTTGGAAGGCCTCCCACAAGATGGACCGATGACCTGGTGAAGGCCGCAGGAATACGTTGGATGCGAGAAGCACAGAATAGGTCGAAGTGGCGGTGCTTGGGGGAGGCCTATGTCCAGCAGTGGACGTCTTTCGGCTGAAATGATGATGATGATGATGGTGGCGTAAAATGACGTAACTCTCATGAAATAAAAGAAGATTCATCCCACCTTCGCACTAATGTCAATGCATTTAAATGTCTATTTTCTTTGTCAAGTTTGGTGATTATGACGTTTTTGTAGACGAAAGTTTTGGAACTTTTTATTAGGTACAGACATCCGTACTAGATCTAGTTCAGAGATAAACGTGTTTTGTTTTATTCTGTTATCGGCAATTATCTGTCTAGCCGTCTGGTCTGCTTATTTCATCAAAGGATTGTACCTACCTACCTAAACCTCTAAATATTTTGTTACAATTAATTATCTTTTTGAACTCTCACACAAGTTTCAAAAATAGAATGAGCCGTCTAAAGAAACATTTTGAATGAAATGACGGATCAAAATACATCAGTCATCGCCGAGTAAACACAGCAAATTCTCAAAGAACTATCATTCAGCACTGCTCCATAAATAATCTGAGATCAAGATACATTTGTCAATTATAACGGTCAACAACCATTATAAACTGATCTATTGACACAAACATTCTTTAGAACAATAAAGGTCAAACTAAAGTGGTTTCTCCTAAATATAAAATGAAAAGCACGCGGTATCGAGGTCATTGGCCCGTGATGTCACTCGCGTCACAAAACGTAGGTAATTCGAAATACGGTAACGCGCTCGTCCACGTTACGTATATGAATTTGCGATACGATCTGTATTGCGGTTTGCGTTTGACCGATAACGGTCATTGCCTTGACTTGATAGTGATTCACTGTTGATATTTTTTTGTAGGCTTGGCCTTACGTAAAAAAATATTTGCTGTTTTTAAATGTGGATTTTTATTCTGAAGTTCTGTTTTTATTTTTATTAATGCAACTATTTTGGGTAGGTATAAAGCCTTTAAATTAATTTAAATTTAAAGCTTATAAAGAATTAAAAATGAAGACATTTTTTTCCTTTTAAACCGATTTCCCCAGTTGTTTTCATTGAGACGGAAAAGAGCGGGAAACCAGGAAAACTATTTCAAAAGGTTGATTTCATTTAAAAAAGGAATACATAAATAACGGGTATTTTTGTAAAATAAAATAAAATACTAATCTATCGAGGACTTTGTATAGAGAATCCATCGGTCATTGACAAGTGAAGGACATTTACCTTTCGCGATAAAAATGTGCTACAATACAATTTTATTTTCATTTGAGGATAATTATTATTATACAAACCGCATTACGAGTTATGCACATAATAAATATTATGTATTTGTATTTTATAATTTTCCTGGCGTTTTCCCAAGTTTGCTAGTCAGCGTTCAGTCTCGGTTGAAATAAAATAGTAACGTAAAAACTTCGAAAATGCTTTCTCTATTTGAGACCATGTTATTTTTTTAAATGTTTAAAAAACAGCAACCAAAGGATCCCACGAAATTGACTCCATAGGTAAATTTCAAAATAAATTCGAATTTGGAATTTAGTAATCCAATCTTTGCATGAAATTCTATGAAAGCTAACATTCCTTTGCCTTTATTTGAGATCAATCATAGAGTTAACCTTATTTATAATTTTGTGTGCAATTTTGGAATGCAATTTTGTGAGGAAACAAGGTCATATGTATACTTTCAAATATAACTTAGTCACTAAAAGAAATAGATTTATTGAAAAAATAGGTTGCTGTAGTACACGACCTTATTTCATTGTACACGTCACCTAGAGACAAAGTTGAAAACTATTTTATGAGGCCTGCAATGTTGCAATAATTCTTTCCCAGATATCTTTCTATACTAGAGTTAGATACGACTTTTATAACTAACTTTTCTCTTTCATCTTATGTTATTCCTGAAAGTTATTTATTACGTCCCAGTACTTTACAATAGCTCAGTTCGTCGCCCATACATTTGATAGGACTAAACTTTATAAACGTCAAGTTTTGACATATCTACTATGTTTGATATTAAGTCTTAGGCAAGGTCACTTTGACATAATCATCATTACACACAGAGTTGACCGCCTGTGTGTTGTTTTTGATGAGTCTAAGGGGTATCGTGTTACCCATAGCTGGGTTGTAATGTGGAGGTCAGATAAGCCATCGCTCTAAGTAAGATACTGTTATTCAGCTGCATTTGGTTAAACTGGAAGACGATTCCAACAAAGCTTGGAAAAGGCTACGAAGATTCATTGAGTTCATTTACTGGAGGAAGTCACCGTAGGTAGACTCACATCATCATCATCACCATTTCAGCGGAAAGACGTCCACTGCTGAACATAGACCTCCCTCAATTTGGGGGGGTTTGCCATAATCGCCACCCTTAGCAGGCGGGTTGGCGATCGCAGTATGACGGTAAAATGGTAGAGAACGCTGCTGCCCATTCTCTAGTAACTCCCTAGTCGCCTTTTACGACACCCACGGGAAGAAATGGGGTGGTGTTATTCTTTACGTCCGACACCACACAGATTAGGTAGACTGTGACGTTATGTAAGATGAGTAATCTTTGTATATAAGACGATATTGAACGGCAGACGGTCTGCAAGGTCGTTCCTTGGCTTCCAATATATCATGTATAGCTCATGTGTATTCATTACATCATTGGCAGGCATGTTATAGTATTAATAACATATTAAATATGACTATAACAGATAATTTGATGAAGTACAGACGCCAGCACTGAACTACCCGAAACTGTCAAATTCTCCCAATCAACCTTGAACCTAATGCTTTAGCGATAAAGTTGAACATCTATTAAAGGAATTTGACAGATTGTAGTAGCGTGATGTGCTGGCGTCTGTACTCGAGTAAAATATAGTTGAGTGATGCTACATATTATAATCTTTAATACATGTAAACGGATTAATAATTGATAAGTATTGTAATCATTGATCTGCAGTGATAAGTTACCTTTAGCATTTTTATCAATGAAAAGATAAAATGCTTTTATTTCTTTAAAAGAAAAAAAGATAATTTAAAGGTCGACAGCATCTTCAAGGCCTTAACTTATCAACAAAATGGTCCCACCAAATCATTTGAACTTGGAACGAAAATTTTGTTTGGCATTTTTTTTTCGTTTTTTATCGTGTCCTAATTTCAAATCCACATAATTCTGTCACAATATGAGCTTGCATTCTCGACTAGCTTACCTACCGAGTTGACATAAAACAATAAAAAAGATCCCCGTTTATTTAATTCTATTGACCAGTTCACAATAACAGACGGTTCATTTGAAAACTTGTGCAATGATGGAAGAATGTGATTACAATACATTAGTGAGACAATAGATCGGGGGTTCGATGACCGCTCACAGCTGATCTGAAGCCAAAAGCTATATTTAATCGATTTATTATTAAATTAGGCTGTTCGTGTGATTTCTGTGGTCTCTGGGGATTGAGTAAAAATAGTAAATATGAGTGGCTTTGTATGAGTAACTATTAATTTACGCCGACTACAAACTTTTACTTAAAAAAATAGAGTTACAAACTAAAATCTGCGAAATAATTATTTAACGTTGACAACTGTCATCTATGACATCTGTCAATATGACAAAGTGCTTTCATAAAAGTCATACTTCTGATCATTAACATCAGCCTTAAAAAGTAAGATTCAATATAAAATGGAAAACAGAAGTTGGACAAGTTTAGATGACACAAAAATAGAGAATTTGTTTTGAAAGGTTTATGTGTATAATACACTACCTTCTGCCCCCGAAATCTGCGTGAAATTTTTTGTTCCCACGACCCACCCCGTCGCATCACATCAGCCAGCCAGCGCTTTTATTTCATTTTCGCTTAGCGTTTTTTAAACTTCTTTTCTTTTTGCTCGGCTTTTAAGGGTTCTAGCACAATATTAAATAATTAATAACCATTATAAAGAAATGGACTATCAAATGCAAAAACGAATTTTCAAATCCAACTAGTAACTTCAAAGATTAGCGCGTTCAAACTAACAAGAAAACTCTTCAGCTTAATTTTTTTATAGATATATTAATGTTAAACTTACCCATAATAAAGAAATAGCGGGTTGCAAGTTGCAAATGATCATTTCTAACAAGTCTCCATGGTATGGTATGACGGTACTCCATTTTTAATTTGTTGACGCATAAACTTGCATCATATTGGCTCGCTCGTTATGCAATTAAAACAATATACTTTTGCAACAGCCAGTGTTGTTGAACTTTGGAATAATACTACTTCAGCAAATAGGATATTTCTTCATCTTTGATTTGAAATGTGATGGTTGATATTTCTTTTTGGATTATTTAATATAGTGGAGATGTGATTAGCAGATCTAATATTTGTTTTTAATTTAAAAAAGCAGTAGCTATATGTGTTGTTTGTCTGCGCAAATGTCAATTTTTTTTTTTCACAAGGCATTTTGAACGTCAAATATTTCCAAAAACATTTTTTTTTTCTTTCATGATGTAATTTCAAACAGAGAAGAATGGACAAGAAACTCCACAGTTACCTACACTCTTATGTGTACTGAGCCAGCCACTGTGTAAACGTCATATTTGTCTGGGAAAAGCCACGGGATGAATGTAGTCGATTTAAATCGGAGGAAACATCGTTATTGGTACTATTTTAAACCGGAGAGTGAGAGAGACATTATTTTAAGAATTAGTCACCAGTATTGCCAGTATTTTTAGATACGAAGCTACTTTAACTTTCCGAAGATCTTATTTATAGACCTGCTAAAATAATTAAAATAAACTATTTGTTTAGTTTTATAAAAATAAGAACTTCATTATTAAACTAAAATAAAAATAAACAATCAACATAACGAGAATATCCTGCCATTTAGCAAAAAAAAAAAATCATCATTAAAGATAGTATAGAAACAATTTCTCGACTCGCATTCGAATTTCGAACTAGTAAATGCAAAAATATTTTCGCAATTTACAAACCAATTGCTGTATGAAATTAAACTTTATTTCCAGGTGATAGAGACTTGGTCGCGAATTTAGGGATGTCACAATAACGTTGTTTGTATCGCTAGTTCGGACAACTGCGGTCGACGACCCCTGACGTAAGCCGTTAGATTAAAATTTAAATTTGGGACTAGACACATGGTTGGCACGTGTTACTAATGGTTTTGGAGTTTTTCGCGGAATATTGATAAACAACTTTGTTTTATTTTAGAAATTGTCAAAAAGATTGCAGTCTCAGTACTTATTTTGTAACAGAAAACTAATCTAATGCTTTACGAGATAGGTTCACTTATTTCTACCAATCCATTTCAAGAGAGTTCAAATAAAGATTTGAAAAGAAACTTACCATTTTATTTTCTCATTTTCAGTTTCAATGTTTACACAATTATTATTTCTAAAACTTTTATTGACAACCCTAACGAAAGCCTTGTTGAGGCTTCAAAAGGACATTGACCCGTGACGTACGGTGGGTGTGTAAAGCATAGTATTGAATGCAAATTGAATATCGAATGATCACCTCGATTGTCAAGTGTACTCCTTGGTTAAAATGTCTATGGTCCTGTCAGTTTGGTTCCTCAAATGCTGATTGGGTGAACGCGGGTTGTTTAGCAACAAAATGTTCGGATATTTTCTCTAATTAGGCGCGTAGCTGTATAATCGACACGTGTAACGTCAATGTGTATTGTTAAAATGTCGGAGTTCATAGAATTTATTCTATCTTAGCATTTATAGGAATGAAATAAAAAATATCTGTAAACAGAATATCAGTATGAAAACGGTGGTCCATTAGAAAAGAACTTGAAACTAAAAATGAATTATGTTCTTTTTTTTAATCATGCTGGGTAAAATATATAAAGTTTGATTTCCGTAAATATTTTAAATTATACGAAGATATCTTTGCAATTTTCCACCTGTAAAGAATTGAATTGCTAATAATTTAGTATGGTTTTTCATCTTGTGTAGGTATTTCAATCAATACGCCTAGCATTTTCTTTAACTATATTGGGGTCGGCTTCCAGCCTAAGCGCTCATGCAGCTAAATACCAATATTTTGAATAGAGAAATCAACGGAAAGACATTTTCGCTGAATCTTCTACTTGCCTGCCTATCTAAAAATATCGCAAATAGTATAAAATATCACAGTTTTACAAGATTTCTAATTTTTCACGATATTTAAAAAAAGAACAGCTACACAAAATTTTGAATGTAGACTTCGATATTGCAAATGCAATAAGTATTCTGAACTTCCAAACTGACAGATTCCTTTATTTTAAACACAAGGGCCATGCCCCCATTCTGCCTTGAAGCCACAACTAAAAAACTAAACCGCTGCATTACATAACTGTAAATCCTCTATGCGTTCCAAATTCAAAAGGCTGACCGTTGCATGACGTAGCGAGGCGTGATACAATTCCGAAAATGCCCGCGGTCGACGGCCGATGACGTCATAATCAGCTGAGCAGTGAGACAGAGATAGATATATTTGTGTAATTGTATCTCACTCTATTGAGTTCAGAAACTGCTTGGTCGATTCGGATGTGGTTTCCAGCGTGTGAAAATGGTTACCCCGACGTCCATGTTTGATAATGATAACGCCATTCGTTCAACAGGAAATATCTGTATTTTACATAGAACCACTGCTATCTGACCTCTATAACCCAATTACTGAGAAAACCGGTCATAAACTGACACGAATCTGTAAACTTTTGACCCAATTTCAATTCATTGAATTCCAATGACGAAATGACAGGACCGTGCAAATAATGACAAAGTTGAATCAGGATATTGCAAAGACTGTCATTTTGTAAATTGGCAACTGTTGCTTCGTCAAACGGAACGCTTAAACTATTGTTTTGAGTTCCGTTTTACGGAAAGCAATTAGGATTTTTAAGAAACTTTTGTTTGAGGAATATTGCGTAATTTTATTTTGTAGACGAAATTTTTATATTAGTATACATAAATATTAAAAAGATATACCTAAATTCAAGTCATTTTTCGTGTCTATCTGTGTGCTTTGTTTCTTATAAAATACGCAACGGATTTAGGTGTAGTTTTTACCATTATAGAGAATTTATTCCAAAAGGTTTATGTATTTATTAAGGGAATCTCCATGTGTTGTCTAGTCTTAAAAACCATGTGAAACAGGGATAGGTTAAAAAACATACGTGCATACGGGTCGAACACAAATACTGATTTCTATAAGTCGGTTAATAAAGGGCTAAATTGTTACTATTATAAGAAAAGATAGATTAATCTTTTCTAACCACAAAAGAGGTGACAATTAACCAAATATTATCTAAGAAAATCCAATAATGATAATATCTATGACATATAACACTTTGTAAATATGTTTTAAATTACTTTTCTCATTAATTACTTAATGAGAGAGCCACGTGTAAGAATTAGCTTGAAATTTTCCCTTTTACTGTGAAAACTTAGAATGTTTTCTAAAATTAGTTTCAATTTCTACTGTAATAACTTAATAAATTGTCCTTGGAAACCGTTGGTAAACTCAGTAAATCTTTTTTCAAAAAAATAGTATTCGCCATTATAAAAAAAAACACTTTACTATTTTTTTAAAGTGTCGCACCGCTCTAAAATTTTTGCAATATCAAAAACAGTATAAAAGAATATTAATTTCAAAGTCACTGACGAGTGTCACATTCTAGCAACTTAATAATTCATTTTTCAAAAGAAAAAAAAATCTCCCGATATGAAAAATAAAAACACATCCAGTCATTTTTTTGATAGTGTAGCACAGCTCTAAAACTGTAGCAATATCAAAAACAGTAAAATAAATATCACTATCGATTTTAAAATCACTGGCGAGTGACATTCCAGCTCTATTATAAATCTCAACAAAAGGTATCGGGACATACTGAGTACACCTACCTACACCCACTAAAGGGCTGTCCCTATAGTCACAGTCTACGCACACACGCTCCCGCCAAGTCATCGGCCGCGATCCGACCTTGCCTCGGGGTCGATGAACTTGCGACCAAAAATGGCCGCGAATCAAGTACGAGTTGTATCTTCACGGTTGAACGGGATTGGGATAACCAGGGCTGTTGGATAGGTTATTATAAAATTAATAACGTTTTATTCTAAAGTTGCATTTGTTTTTATTGCTCAAAAAAATTAAGAAAAAAAGATTTTGATTGAATCTTATTTTTAATCGATTGTCACTGTGTTCTGTCAAAACCTACTTTTTCCTAAACGGTAGAGCTTAGAAAACTTGATACAGTGAACTTTTATTCCTTGAAAATATTGTACTCCTATGCATATTTGAAGATTTCGTTACACACAGCAAAAAAAAAAAATACATCTAATTTCAGAGTTGCATAACGTCCCTAATTTTCTTTTGCAACTTCTAAAAAATGTCACATATATTTTCCCTAATACCAAACCCACATGTATTAATGTTATTTTTCCATTTGTTTCAGCTCAAATCGAGATAATACCATGCAAGGTGTGCGGCGACAAGTCTTCTGGCGTCCATTACGGCGTAATCACCTGCGAAGGATGCAAGGGGTTCTTCAGACGGTCGCAGAGCACAGGTCGGCATCTGTTTATCTGCTATATTTATTTACTATAGATAATAAACTGCATTAGCAAACCTCCTTTAATGAAACCGGTAGAGAATAGCCTACAAATTCAATTTAAAAAAATTGCCATTGATGAGCCTGCGAAATAAGACAGGCCAAAAACACTATTAAAAAGAATGAGTCCTTAGATGAAAGAGCTAGGAATAGGCTAATATAAAAAAATATAAAAGATGTATATCAGCCTGCTTAGACGAAATAAGACTGGCCGAAAACACTATTTCAAAAAAGAGTTCCTATAATTTATTAAGCCACGCTACAATAAAGCTTTGGTATACCTGGATAAAATAGACAAAAATCTGTATGCGAAAGCAGAGGCAGACATCTTTGTTTTCTACACGAAGTTGCCTTACCTGAAATTAATATTGAACAAGCAAGGCTTGATGCTTCTGAAATTTCAATGAAATGTCGAGGGCACTTTTCCATAAGAGAGACTAAATCTCTGTTCACCAGCCTGTGTCAAGGAAATAAAATTCGCTGACTTTGAACCAGTCAAAGCTTAAATGAAATAACAATTTTCTTATTCAATGAATATAAATAATTCTTCTTGTATTAGTTCTAATCTGAGAAGAAAATGGGCGATTTCCGCTTCATCTATGCTTCTTTTGTATGGCTTTTACGAGAAGTGTCAATTAAGAGATCACCACGCTAAGAAGACAAATCTGTGATCGCAGTATTTTAACCTCAATCGACTGGGACTCTATCCAGCTAGGAACTTTTTAAATGTTGGCAAATTATACATAATACACACATACTTTTCTTATCAACGTTCGTATAAGCTTTGTAGTAATAATTCTTATCACATTTATTATGTATTAAACGGAGGAGAGTTATCAACAGTAAGGGCATTGGTTTCTTTCTTAGGGGTAAGCAGACTTAAAGGTTAACTTATGGCATGCCTAGCAAAAAAGGTAATACATCTTTTGACTTTTAAATAAAGAATATTAAAGCAAGATGTGAAACAGACAGAGAGAGTAAAAAGGGAGAAAGAGATATGTTTTGGAAAATAGACGGAAAAATATGTTTGGATTTTTTAATTTAGGCGAAATCAATGCTTACTTATGGTGGATTTATCTCCATAGATAATAGAGGTAAGATTTGAACTTATACTCTTTAACCTATAGATTGCCATTCCAACCTTCTTACTGTTGAACTAATTGTTATCATTAACCTTATTTTAAGTCAGGAATGCCTGAAAGCTAAATTAACCAACCGTTCCCTAAATTGCGTAACACACTTTCAGGTAGAATCTTATTTTGAAGGATGTCGCTAATTCACTGCTTGATATGTTCGAAAAAAGTGCCTGCTCAGTAACGTAAATAACGCAATGGATGTCGTTGAACTGTCAAAATCAATTCTACTGTTAGTGTGTTACGCAATGACCCCGCTGAACGACAATGCTGACAGTCGTTCAAAATCATTTAAATGTCGAACAAGAGATTAAAATCAACCCGATGATTGGTCCTACCTTAAAATCAACCCTAAGATATGGTCCTACCTTAAAATCAACTCGATGATATGGTCCTATCTTAAAATCAACCCGATGATATGGTCCTACCTAAAAATCAACCCGATAAAATGGTCCTACCGTAAAATGAACCATGTGATATGGTCCTACCTTAAAATCAACCGATCATAAGGTCCACTTTTTTTATCATCAAATAACGTCTCCCGCTCTGGGTGGAGCGAAAGGGCGTGTCAGACTTTTACTAACTAAAACTCACCCATTTTCCTTAAGTTACCTATGCCAGGGCCACGGTAACTCTTTCAAACAATTCCAAAACCCTAGCAGGGATAATAAGGTCCTACCTTAAAATTAACCTTTTGATAGGGTCCTATCTAAAATTCAACCCTATGATATTAATCGATTTTTTTTATGCCAGGTATCGATACTAACCCTTTCCTCTCTTCCAGTGGTGAACTACCAGTGTCCTCGGAACAAGGCGTGTGTGGTAGACCGAGTCAACAGAAACAGATGCCAGTACTGCCGGTTACAGAAGTGTCTGAAGCTTGGGATGAGTCGTGATGGTGAGTAGACTGCTTTTTTTGTCTTAAGAATATTTTTCTGAATTTTGTTCTAAAAAAACTGAGATTAACGGTCATTGTCTACAGTGTTACAGCTAGTAGCAACGCAGAGTGCGAATCGACTCTAGTTGAACAATTTCTATGAAAGATTTGTGGTAATTGTTCTACTGAAGTCGACTCGCGCTTGTCTGTAGGAGCCTTAATTGCAGACCAAGAGCTACGCTAATTTTATTTAGGTTAGTTCGAATAGCTGATGTAATTTTTCATACTTGTATTCATAGTTTGCGGTCTCCAAAGAAGTATAAAAAATTACTTTACCTTCGCGAACTAAGCTAAACTAACTTAGTTTAGTTCTTAGTCTACAACCAAATTAAACCAATTAGTACCGAAACCAAAGGTTTAGAAGGGTCAGCATTATGCTAAGCTTAGGTTTGTAGCTGGTTGCTAAGCGCTGGTTGTTAGACCTTAAACCCTGTTTACAAAAAAGAGGTTTATGTAGGGACAACTGATTAGTATACTAAATGATAATTTAGGATGATTTAAATCATATATTAATGTCTATTAGTGATTAGCTAATTAAAGTAAGAAAAATAAGGATGTTTTGCTTTAATTAAGAGATTTAGTTAAGAGTCAAAGAATATCGAGAAAATCATAAAAAAACATAATAGTTCTTTCTGCTTGCACCTTTACAACATAAGTGTAGTTACTTATGCACACAATACACACACACACACACACACATTTACACAAAGTGAAACAGTTTTTTTTTTCAATAACAATAATTCCAAATTCAAATCACAATAAAATAAAGAAAAGAATTCTTATTCACCTCAAAACCACGTGTCGAGCGATGAGGAAGCGAGCGTAAGGTCGTCGACCTCTTATCAGTTACTGATAACGCTCTGTGTATACTACATAAGTACTCAAAGCAAGTTTATAGTGAGAAAATGGTGATGTAAGAATGACTGCAGGAGTTAATTTTAATTATTTCCCACTGCTGGGCAAAATGTTTTTAATCAATAACTACTTTTGTGCATTGATTCTGATAACATTTTTGCTTATTACTCTTTATCCCAGCGCTGGGTTAAATTTTGTTAGCCCAATGTCACTGTTGGACATAGGTCTTCATATGAATAGAGAGTGGATGAGAGAGAGACGAGATATATCTTATTTTAATGATAAGATTGTTCTTACAGATAATATTTGATGATAAAATTACTACTAACTGAATATGAGAGAACATTTATACAGTAGCCAATAGTAAGTGGGCAGGTACTTGGTGAACTTCTGTCCTGTAATGTTAAACTAAAAAAGGCCAACGTACCTACCTATAACTAAGGACTAGATTCAAGTTGGATTTTTTAAAGGCAAGAAAAAAATAATTTGAAATTAAATTGAGATAATTACGACAGAAACGAATGAATCCTGCTTACTATCTAGAAAAGAGTTTTTCTCTGCATAAAGAAGGTACTAACACTTGCCAATTGAAAAAAATTACCAAACATTTGACTACTACTAACGCCATCTGTTATCGGTTTTATCAAACATTTTTTAACACAAACTAAAAGAATTTCATGGTTATTCGAAGCATTGTAAAATACAAATATTGATTAATAAACAATTATAAGAACCAATATTTGACAGGGATTATTTTTAGTAAACTGCTGTACATAAGCTTGGACCTACATAAGGGTCCTTATTCCGAGAGTGAAATCTAGACACAGCCCTTTTCAATAAACCCTATACCGCCCACAATCACAGCATTCGGGCAAACAACGCCATCTATTACAAAAAAAAACAAACAATATTCCCAACACAAAGACATACATAATAATAACATACATACGATATGTCACGCCAAATCGCGTGAGCTCACATAGCAAGACGTCGCCGACGCGTGCAGTGACGAGTACTTGCGCAATACTTGTAACGATCAGATAGTGGTTATCGATAGGTTTGAGATTCTATCGATACTTGAAGAAAACTTGCGAATATCGATAAGTTAAAATTGTCTCAGGTTTTGTAAATTGTGTTGAGGTCTGTGACAAAATTGGTCATCTTTGTCTTGTTTTGGGATCAGTTTTATTTTTTGTGATTCTTGTGTCAAATCATTAATTAATTATTATCATTCAAAGTACGCTCATTTCTGGTCACTTAATCACTCAGCAGATATAATCACTGAAATTAATTCAAAGCGTCTAAAAAGCCTCCACAGTGTTTTAGTACCTAAGTCAAGAGTTTCTTACTCATTCACCTCCAATCTACCTGACTGGTAAATCGTTTTCAGTAGCTCTCTTACACTCGCGAGATAATAAATAAAAAATTAGGGCTTAGTTATTCTTCTTCTAGTCAATGGTATGTTCTGTCAAATCACTTGGACCCTAAAGCCACGTTAATCGCAGCAGTAGTGACATTTTTTATGTCCTCCGAATTTCGTCATCATCATCTGCCTAGCCGTTTTCCAACTATGTTGAAGTCGGCTCCCAGTCTAACTGGATGCAGCTGAATACCAGTATTTTACATGGAGCGACTGCCTGTCTGACTTCCACAACCTAGTTACTGGGTAATACGATACCCCTAGGTAAGAATAGTTGTCTGACTTTCGGGCTTCTGACAACGCGTAACGACTGTCAAAGATTCGCAAATGATATCCGGGACTGATGGCTCTCAGTTGTCTCACAATTCTCATTCCCATCTCTACTTGTCTATTTGCACTACTTCTGCATAACATGTCACGTTGTAGATCATACATAACGCGATACCGGCGACGCGTGCGCATACGACTTGTTGCGCAATGACTGGTTATTGCTAGATGCGCAGTTGTCGATACGTGGTAGCTATGTCGATAGATTGGTGGTTTGAGATAGAATATTGTCATTATGGTAGATATTTTCGACCAGATGTATGAACATTGTAGAAGCAAAAACAGTATGTAAGGATCGTAGCAGGTTAGGTTCTGTAGTTTCTGCCTACCCCCATGGGAAAAAGGCGTGAGTTTATGTATGTATGTATCTTAAAAAAATCTGATTTATGTAGAGACGAGGCCACATGTGTCAAATAATGCTTACTCATAGACAAAGAAGGAAGACGAAATATCTTTTAAGTAATCTATTATTGCAATAATAATTTAACTCCAAATCATTTTAGTATTAAATGTACACAATGATAAATACACAGTTGTCGACAATAAAAAAAAAATAGGACATAGAACTATTGAAATGAGAATCAGTAACTGTTTCTGAAGTGTTGATCAATTTGAAAATGAAAAGTAATTTTATTTGCAAAAAAAATAACATACAAAATCACGCCTTGTTTTCCCGAGGGTTGGGCAGAGGTGTAGCTATAGTACACCCACATTTCTCCTGTTATGTTTAAGTCCCATGTAATAGGGGGCGAGCCTATTGCCATCAACCAAATCCAGACCACAGGCTGCTACTGAGAAATTCCAGACGGAAAAATCCAATAACACACCCAATAAACACGTTTCTTAATAAAAACATCGACAACCCCAAACCATCGACAAACCACAACCCTACACATTGCACAATATAGCAGTCATGAAGCGTAACATAAACATATCCAAGTTTTTACAGCGACACTCACACAAACACACAGTTTCTTACACGAACAAGACGCACACATATAAACAGGACGGCTTTATGTAACATGCACTAATTCAAGAAGCTAGTACATTATTATTTTATAGTGTCAGGTGTTACGTTTGCACGCGGTTTTGTCCGACTTTTTTTGTTAGAAAAAAAAAAATGTGCGTGACATTTTTTTTAGTTTCGTAATTTTAGCGAGCGGCTGCGGAAAATAAAGCAAAATATTTAATGTTGCTGGTTATAAGCTTAGCTGGATTTTAGCGAGTCCTATATCTGGTATTAAGCTCCAAAACGGTAGGAATTAACCTAATACCAGTTTTGAATCTTAAATCAGTCTTCTATCTCTATCTAGATAGTCTACTTACTAAGTTTCTATTTGCAATGTAGCTATGATATCATCAGAGTTAGCTAAACATGTTCTTAATCCTTCCGCATACCCCGCTGAGCCTCTACTATTGATTTAAGACCAAAAATAAATATTTTTCGACACACATACAGTTCATAGACTTTTCTTTGTTTTTAGTGAACAAACAACTATTGTTACCAATTTAATTGTTTCTACAAAAATCTGGGACGACAAACTATGGACCGACTGTTCCTAAATACATGTAGAAAAAATAACCAAAACACAAGACCTGCCTGGATAACTAATATGCTCAGAAAGACGGGTCAAGCTAAACTGGATGTGTAAAAGTCATCGAACTTCTAACAAAGAAAATTCATAGACGAATTCTAAACACAAAAACTCTATTCCTTGAAAAATAATTTAAGCAACGAAATTAAAAAGGCACCTCATGAGGAATTCGACGTTCGAACCGCGTTCGTAATTCAAATCGGTCGCGTTGCCGCCCAACGGGATCGCGCCGAGTTACGTAGCAAGAATACGTCACTTGCACGTACTATACATACATACGTCAGAGTTCGCGAGTTCGTTGTTCTACTAGGCAGTGTGCCAACGGCCGAAGTGTCCCGGACACACACGAACGCGCACCCTACACACACAACCAATCAACACCCGTTTGTTCACGCATACTATCAAACGAATGCGTTTCGTTCGTGTTTCGCACACTACACCGACCTATGTGTGCAGGTATTGAGTAACTAAGCGATGAAGCTAGGTGTCATTGAGAACATAATTGCATTGTATTGTTAGGCTCGCCGATTTTAGCTGCGTTTTTTTCGTCGTGTGAATATTAAGAGGCATGGGAACGATGCGAATATCGGATTCCCTGTTATGTCATTTGTGTCATTAGTTTTTCGTGCGAGACGTGAGCGCTCGTGGCGGTGAGTGGCGGAACTAAGCTAAAGATTTAATTCTTCGTTTTCAGCGGTGAAGTTCGGACGTATGTCGAAAAAGCAACGTGAGAAAGTGGAGGATGAGGTGCGGTTCCATCGTGCACAGATGAGAGCGCAGGATACAGCGCCCGATTCGGTATACGACGCCCAGCAACAGACGCCGAGCTCAAGCGACCAGTTCCATGGTCATTATAATGGGTAAGTAACGCCATCTATTATCAAAAAGTTAAACAAAGAAAATGCTTTTGCTTTTCCCTTTGTAATTTGTTGAATTTTGAGGGGCAGTTACAATATTTAATTAAAACAAGGTTGTTTTAATAAAAGCTTTATGCATAAGCTATCTAAGTCCTTATATTTTGTATCTGTCAGCTCGTGGAATGTGGTATGTTAAAATTTCAAAGACTGCCCTTCAAGACTATAATGAATTACGTTCCACATCTTATGCCAAACGTGCAATATAATATGTTATTCATGCAACTTGGCAATAAAATACATAATGGTTGGCACTCAAACGACAAAACTATGACTCGTTAGAACTCCGAGCTTTCTAGTTTACCGTCACCGTTGTAATTCATTACTGCACGGACTTCAATTTGTGTCAGCGGTGCATCAGACGCTGTCATTATTGTAAGCGTCCAACGGTATACTGTCGTGACGAAGTTGAATGGCGCTTAACGGTAAACTGTAAATACTGCCACCTAGTATCGAGTAGCGGTACTAAGCGTTTCTCATTAAGAATGATAGATGGCGTTGTTTTTATTACTGCGCGTCTGAGATGTCTGTTAATAGATTTATTTACGATTTGTTTTTCATGGGATTTAACAGTAAATAGTTGTTAAGGAATGAGGGGAAAATTCTTAACGCGACAGTTTTTGCTGTGAACTGGGATACTTCAATTAGTCATCATAATTGATAGCTTGTTGATTGATAGCAATTTTATGGGGTTTTTTGTAATTCTATTAAGCCGAACAGCTGTCCTTGATATGCAGGTTTACTGTTAATATTCTAGGAAGTTAAATATATTATCACAAGTGATTTAAATGAGAAGCGAATTTACATTCAATGAGAAAACATGACTTGAGAAAAAGCACACTTAAGTTAACGTTTGAAATTGTTTTCCAATTTATAAACGTTACCTATTTGCATATTAAATTCTTTAATTAATTAACGATTTTAACTAAATCATCATAATTTAAGACGCCCACTGATGAACGTAGGCTTCCAATTAAATCAGAAACACAGTATACCAACAGCAAACTGTCTTCCATATTTGAAAGCTCTAAAATTAACATCCAAAACCTAATCATCCAATTCTAACATCCACAGCTACCCCGGCTACGGATCCCCACTGTCCTCGTATGGATACAACAATGCGGGTCCAGCTCTACCTTCCAATATGGGCGGGATCCAGCCCCAGCCACCCCAGCAACAACCCTACGATGTGTCAGCAGACTACGTCGACTCCACCACAGCTTACGAACCGAAACAGACTGGAGGGTTCCTGGATCCTGACTTCATAAGTCATGGTATGTACTCATTTGGTTTTTTCTTCTAGATAAACTTAGTAGGGGGATCCTGTATAAGGACTTGGTTGCCGAGCAGTGAAAACTTCGAAATATATAACTGGAACAAACATGCATAGGTCTAAGATATTTCTCATGCCTTCCTATTGGCGATATTGGACCTTGGAAACCGTCAATGGTGGCCATTTCTCATACAAGTTTTATCTTTCTCTGCAAAGTACAACGCTTATTCCCATCACGTGGTTTTTCACTGCACGGCGAAGAAATTTTTCAGGACATTCGGCTACCATGCCTAAGCCACGTATATTCCACTGCTAACTGACATTTACCATCAGGCAAGTCGATGGCAAAAGGCGTAGGAAAACATTACATGAAAACATATAGTATAGTATGGATGTATTTATTTCATTGGTGAAGTAGCCATGAAAATAAAATTATTTTTTCACTCAAGATTGTTCCATATTTTAGTAGTTTAAGAATTTACCAGATTATATAACTTTAACAGTAGTATTGTTAGCATCACCAACTAACACAAAACTTACCTATAGACGAACAACAAAAAGGGACAACAATAGTCCGAGCATCCGGCTCAACATCCACCTCAACCGCCACGACATCCACAACATCCATGCGACAGTCATCCATAAACGAGCTTCCGAGGACACGAATACAAGAATTCGATCGCTACGAAGATAGGATCCAATCTCCGGCTTCCATTTCAAGCGGAGTGATAAATATTAAGCAAGAAATTAAACCAGAAACATCAATGGGAGTAGATAATCTTGTTGCCAGTTACGTGGACTCCACAACATTCTTGCATAGTCCTTCAAACATCCAACATAGTCCCATGGACATCCAAAACTCAGTATTGGTGAGCGGGCAGAGTTCAGTGTCTCTAACAAGTGAAGATTTGAGCCCGGATGACCTGACGTCCAGTAGCGGGCATGGGAGACTGATGGACCCACTAAATATGAATATATCCGGGATGGGCATGGTGAATCCAAATGCTGTGTCGAACAGAAGACATCAGGGCTCCAGCCATAGTTCGAGCGATGATTTGCCTTGTAAGTGGATGACCTTGGATGAATTTGGTTACGCTACACGATTATTTTGCTAGTTTTTTTTTCGTTTATTATTTTTGTATGTAGCGTTTCTTTTTCGGTTTTTGTTTTTATGAGTTGTCCTTTTGATTTGAACAATGTCTTTTTTGGGAATCTTAGGAATCATGAAATACTGACTGATGTATTCGTTTTGATCTATCAGCGATAAAACGGAATATAGTATCTAAATTTGAGAAAACATAAGCTTGCATATTGCTGCCTAATAGAATGTACTGATGTAATTACAAGCTAATATGACAACAAACTTGTGGTTGGCTTCTCATAGAAAATCCTGTAGTTTTGGTCAAGCATTTGAGACATTTTAAATTTATCCTTCAAGGCTAGGAGCGCATCTAAAAGTCCTCTTAGTTTCACAAGTATTCTTGCTACTTTATCTTAAAGTCTGTCTCTTCATCTTAAAGATGGGCTTGTGGCTAAGTAATAACAGCCGCACGGATCGATCGATCAGGTTAAGCTACGGTTGCCGCGGTTGGTTCGTTGATGGGTGACAATTTTTCCATACCAAGACCCCTACTGTCATTTGTGGATCTTTAGTAGTCGTTATAAGTCGTCAGAAATCCGAAAGTCTGACAACCAGTCTTACCAAGAGGTCAGATAGTCGTTCCATGTAAAATACTGGTATTCAGTTGTATCCGGTTAGACTTGAAGCTGACCCCAACATAATTGGTAAAAGGCAGATGTTTAAAAAAAAAGGCCAACGGATTTAAAAAAAAATTATATTCCACAAGAGTTTCCAGTCAGCGTGGGTCGTTTCGTTTTTCAATATTTATATCATTATTGTTCCATAATAAGTTGAAACGTGGATCAGTGAAGCATGTACCAGGAATAGCACCATTGAAGCCATTAAATGGAAAGATTCGGAGGCTGCTTCTTAGCTGAAAATAAATTAAATATCAAATTATTGTTTTAGCTTGAATGTTTGAGAACCAAACTGGGTTGAAGAGGTCAGACAGGCTGTCGCTCTATGTCAGCAACCGGTATTCAGCTGGAGGATTGGAGCTAGACAGACTGGAGGCTGCACCAATATAGTTGGAAAAACGCTAGGCAGATGATATCTACATGGTCAAATTAAATTAGCTAGCTATGCTTTACCAACGTGTTGGGTATCGATATTAAAAAAGAATGAAATAAAAAAAGAAATAAACATAGTTTTATTTTTGCATCATTCTAACCTTTTTCGAACTTTAAATAACTCTGACATGTACAGAATGCCAGCACATCAAGCTACCCCAGATTTCTTTGATAGATTTTCAACTTTATTACAAAAGCATAAGGTTGTGCAAATGTTCAATTGGGCAAATTTGACATTTTGAGATGGCTTGATGTGCTGGCGCCTGTAGATTAAGGTAATTAAATTAGTAAAAAAATATCAAGCATAGAATAATGAATATATTTTTATTGATATTTTTTTTCGATTAATTTTCGATATCCATACTCAACCCTTGGGTAAGTAGCTAATTTAATAGGACCCTGTGAAGGTCAATGCTTAATTTCAGCAAAGGATATTTTTAAACGTTTCTCACGACGTCCTCAATTTTCACTGACTGGTGAGAAGACACCTCGTGGTCTATAGGATGACATTCTTCTCCACTTGTGTCTACCCCCATGCAGGGTAGAGGCCTCTTCTGATACACAGAAGTATCGAGTCATATGACCTTGCTTCACCATTACGGGTTGGTGATTTAAATGAAATAGTTTGATAGTAAATAAAAATTAAACTTACATTATTTAAAACGTGTCCATCACTTCTTAATCGTTCATGTCCATATCGGTTCGAATTCGGATCTTTGATTACTATCATTGGTATAGGCAGAGACAAACAGAACGGCAATAGACAAGCGGCTAATAATAAAAAAAAAAATATTAGAAATGGCGCCATGGTCGGATAGATAGAGGTATAACTATATGTAGTATTAGGTAAATGATTTTGTTTCTGCAAGTAGGTCTGTACAAACACTTTTACACGTCAATCATATTTTTAAAACTATATGTGGTCGACGTTTCCTATCTGACTACACTGAGAAGAAAGGACGCAACAAACTCAGACGTCACAGTCTCTTTTAAAGCCCAGATATAATCTTGGTCACATTATGTGGAGGCCATGGAGATTGGTGTCTGAAATGGTCTTTTGAGGAAATAACCAAACAGATTGAGTGGACCTGTCCAGTCAGTGCACGCTTTTATCAATTAACTAGCTTCTGCCTGCGACTTCGTCTGCGTTAAATTTCTTGCTTCCCCGACCCTTCCCGTCGCGTCGAATCGCCTACCCGTGCGATTTTCCCCGTTTTTGCAACATCTTTCATTACTGCTTCGCTCCTCTTAGTTGTAGCGTAATATTATATAACCTATAGCCTTCCTCGATAAATAGGCTACCCAACACAAAAATATTTTTTCAATTCCGACTAGTTGTTCCTGAGATTAACGCGTTCAATCAAACAAACAAGCAAACAAACTCTTCAGCTTTATAATATTAGTATAGATTATTGCACGCTATTCTGAATGCACCTGGAACCAAACGTTACTTAATATAGCATCAAACTTGTCCCCGAAGGACTAGACAGAGGTGTACATTCACCATAGTAGACCCACATTTCAGTTATGTTTGAGTCCCATAAAACAGGGGGCGAGCCTATTGCCATCAATTCAGACTCCGGGCTACGACTGATAAATTTCAGATTACAATTAGCCCGATTCGGGAATAAAATCCACGATAACATGTTCAGCAATAGCCTCTGCTGATACTTATGTATGTTGATAGTAAGTAGGCTGTAGTAATAAGGGAGATTTTCGTATAGCCTGTGTTTATGACGTGCAGTTGACTGTTTGGAGGTATGAGGAACAAGGTCTAAAGTTCACTCAACCTCCGTAGAAAAGGAAGAATTCTCCGACCAGATTAGTGTCGTCTGATGGGCAACTCCACGACGGTTTATGTAGGGACGTTGTTTACAATGATAGTTGCGCGGTACACTCTGCTTGCGCGATGCAGGATTTGCGTGACGTCAGTGTTATATAGTTCGTATGTGGCGGCCTAGATGCCGCTAAAACAGTATTATGTTTGAAAGAATATATTTGCTTTTGTAAATTAAGTTATAAAACTAAAGTCTTAAGTACAAATTGTCCATGCATAAGGGTTTCTTTGTCTCAAGAAACCCTATTTTATTAAACTTACGCCAACATAAACAACAACAACACGAGCCTAATAGAAAGGCTGTTAATGGGTCCATAGCCGTGGTTTTTTTTATAATTCCATTAAGATTTTAAACAAATAATTAATAATTTACAATTTCAAGGTCTAATTTGATAGGTATTGTCAGTTGACATAAGAAATGTCACATAAAAAGTTTTTTTTTGTTGGTTTATTTCGTTCATAAATATTGTATTGTTAAACTTATTAATTATATTATTTTGTTATTTAGTTATAGATTGCTTGCTATGATTATTTGTAGTAATTTCATTATTATTTTCATGAACATGTTTATTTATTTTATTTTATGTTAGTAGAACTCTTTGCACGAAATTTAAGACACTGCCATCTACCGGCGAGTAGCTAAACCTATTCTTCTTTTACAGCGGAGGGTGATATCAGCAAGGTCCTTGTGAAGAGTTTGGCCGAAGCACACGCGAATACCAACCCTAAGCTTGAGTACATACATGAGATGTTCAGAAAGCCACAGGATGTTTCCAAGTGAGTATACTGGTATTTAAATTACAGTAATTAATACTTAAATAGTTTTCGATACCTTTTCTTGAACTTTACTAATACCTACCTTCATGTGTCGCCAGTTTTTTCCATAATTTACTTCTTTAAAAGTCACATGGCGTAAAGGGACTAAATTAAATTCTTCTTATATTAAGATTACTCAGTTTAGGTCGCATGCCATAGGGGTCGAGCCAATTGTTAAGAAAAAGTGAAAATGTTTCCCAAATTTTTCTAACAGACTACCCCAAACACACTGCCCAACCCAAGCATCGAAACCCGAACTGCAGCACCAGCTGCCACAACGGGATGATAAAAAAAAGTTAATTTTTTCATTCCTATTTTACATTTATCATTCCATTTTATTTTCTTTTCTCGTTAAAATCCATCATCAGTACTTTTCGAACGTCATAATTACAAAAGACAGTCCCCCAAAACGCCCACCCGTCACCACTTCCTGGTGCTTTAGTTGGGAAGAAGAAGCGGCGTTAGTCTATCTGTTGTTCCTACTCATCAGGTTTGCACACCTTGAGAAGCAGTTAATTAAGAAATTGATAAAAAAAATGTTACATTTAAGTCAAGAATTTTACATTTAACTCTAGAATCGGTATCTCACTCTCCTTACCTTTTATTTCTCATAACGCAATATGTAGTGTCTGTTACTTGTTAAGTTGGTCTTGGCTTCGATCCCCAGGCCGGGCAGTGTCACTGGGTTGTTCCGTTAGGAATTTGGCTGATGGCAATAGACGCACTCCATATTACATGGGACTTAAACATAACTGCCGAAATTAGGGTTATCTATACATCTCTACCCACCTTAGCGAATTTAGCCTTGGTAACCAGAACGTATGGATTGTGGAGATCAGAAGGGCCCTCTATATTGACTACTGGTAGTCAGCTGCATCTGGTTAGACTGGAAGCCGACCCCAACATAGTTGGAGAAACGCTATGCAGGTGTTGACGAATGGCTATAAGAGTAAGGGAAGATAAAAGAAACGATGAATGACGGACTGTGTGAAAGTTGATATGGCTAAAAAGGAGGTGACTACCGAGATGAGGAATAATAGAGAAGTGTGGAAGAAAAAGACACGCTGCGACGACCGCAAATAAATTGGGATAAGAGCAGGAGAATGATGAGATGTTATATTATGCAATATTATAAAGAGTAATTTTATATAATTAACCCTTTCTTTATTTTCCAGGCAACTATACTATAGTTCAATGACATACGAAGAGATGTGGCTGGATTGTGCAGACAAACTGACTGGGATGATCCAGAATATCATAGAGTTCGCGAAACTTATACCTGGATTTATGAAACTTACACAAGATGATCAAATTCTGCTGCTAAAGTCTGGTGAGTATAGTATCCATAGATCATTCATCATCGGATTAGGGTTTTTTTTTCTCAAATTTTAAGAGGGTCTTTGATCAGAAGTGGGATGGAAAAGGAAAAATAATTAGGAACTGAGAAATTATTTGAATTTTTGTAATAGTATTTTTCGATGGTTTATGGTTTACTATAAATATATATGTAGATAATATATCACTCTTATTTCATTTCCTAAAAAAAATCTTAGCACATTCATATTACTTATAAACTATTTTGCTATTAAATTTTTGGCAAAAAGTTAATGAACTTAAATGAAGTTATCTCATTTAAAAAATGCTACATGACCTACATGGCAGTCTTTTTAGTATCAAATAATCGTAATTAATCCAATATGCTCGCTAAATTATCGAAATAAACTTTTTCTTGATTTAGGCTCGTTCGAGTTAGCCATCGTCCGACTTTCACGGTTGATAGACGTGAACCGAGACCAGGTGTTGTATGGAGATGTGGTGCTGCCTATCAGGGAATGCGTGCATGCACGGTAAGTTACATTTAAAATGAGAACTTTCATTTCAATTGAGATTTTTTTAAATTTGGAAAATAACATTTAGTATGAAAACCTTGTGAAACAGTTCCTTAAGAATGTAGTAAAAAATGCTACATTTAAGTACAGAATTATACATGTAAGTCTAGAATTTGAAATGAAAATTTCCTTTTTAAAGTTTTTCTCCTCAACTTTTATTCTAATAACGCAAATAGTCTCTGTTACTTGATTTTGAATACCTTCCTTTAACAAATAATTTTATCAAATTACAGTGATCCCCGCGACGTGGCGCTAGTGGTGGGTATATTTGACGCGGCGAAGACAATCGCGCGACTCAAACTGACTGAGACTGAACTTGCGCTCTACCAGAGCCTTGTGTTATTGTGGCCAGGTAAGCATCATCCATCACCAATCTTTAAAGCTAGCAAACACACTATCTAATCCATCAGACATGTATGTCCCAGAAATTACTTATCAATATCGGTACCTTACTAGGTATCAATTTCTAGGTATTGTTTGAATCTGAATCATTTAGTCCATTGCTTCATATGTTCAAAAAAATTGTTTGTTCTACAACGTTAAAACGCAATGAATGGTGGTGAACTGTAAAATGAAAGACATTTCTACTGTTTGTGTAGTAACTACCCCGTTCTATTGATACTTATTTTTGTTATAAATAAGAAAAAAAAATATGGGGCGAACAACTACAAATTTTGTTCATTATAATGTGAGTGATACCTGGAATGACCACCAAAAGTGACCTATGAATTCAATATAAAGTTCCCAAATCTTTGAAGATTGAACAAATACTTTGTTTTCATTCATCATCTCTGCAGCTATTTACTCATTTCACCAGTATAACTGATTAAGACAATAAAATCATCTTCTTCTCCTCAATTCACAGAACGGCACGGTGTCCGCGGCAACCCTGAGATCCAGTGCCTGTTCAACATGTCGATGGCGGCGATGCGGCACGAGATCGAGACTAACCACGCGCCCCTCAAGGGCGACGTCACTGTTCTAGACACGCTGCTGGCTAAGATACCCACCTTCAGGTATGTATAGTATCTAGAACTGTAGAAATATCTAGGCAAGATAATGGTAGATGCAGTAAAACAATAATCATCATCAGCCTATAGCAGTCCACTGCTGGATATGCCTCATCAATTGCACGCCATTCAGTTCAATTGTCGGCAACTCTCATCCAGCTGCTGCCAGCAACCCTACCAAAGTAAAACAATAATACCAGGTTGTTATTGTCCTAGGGCAGGGTGAAGGCCTATTCTCAGATAAAGAAGGCCTGAGCATTGGTTACCACGCTTGCTAAAGATGGGTTGGCGATTTCAGACTTATGTCCAGGTTTTCTCACGATGTTTTTTTTTCACTGATGTCAGTAACGTCCATGATAAACTTAGGAAGTACATTTATGAATTGAAAGAGTCATATTTAAGGCCTCCACGATATTTTAGTACACACAGTAATAGCAAAACATTTTTAAGTAATGGTCAAACTAAGCAAAGATAGATCGAAAAAAAGTAATTTACGATGGAGAACCTCCAAAATCTACCCTGCCATATAATAAAGAGTGTTTATTCCAAATCTTGTAGACACTTATTCCAATGACTTACAGTCAAGCTTATGAAAATTGCCACAATGGTCTAGAACTTAACATTTCATTTACAATGTTTAGGTAGGTGGAAAGCAGATAAAACACCACTGTATTTTATCTGCTTTATCTGTTTGGTCTTTATCTGCTTTTTAAACACTTTTAAGTAACACTAATACTGTGACAAATAGTAGGCAGTAGCTACAGAACGCCATCTGCTACGATTCTTACATAGTCCTTTTGCCTTCCGAACATACATCATATCGGTCATACATGCCCGTCGGTTACGAGTACTAATGTGATCATTTTTTCAATTACAGAGAACTATCGCTGATGCACCTTGAGGCTCTGTGTCGCTTCAAGGCGGCGCATCCGCACCACGTGTTCCCAGCGCTCTACAAGGAGCTGTTCTCACTGGACAGTGTACTGGACTACACGCACGGCTAGGTCTCCACCTGCCCCAGGTCTAAACCCACAGGTTTCTATCAGGTTGCGTTAGAACGATCTCATTTTTGCCCAATATAGCTGGACGGTGGCATTTTGAGACCTTTTCAAAGACTCTTGACAGCTTGACAGCTATTTTTTTTTTATTAATTCCTACGCAAAACTAAACGCATGTAAATCATTTGTTAATATATTTATAATTGTATGTATGTACCTTGAGACTGTTAAAATATTTACTTAAAAGTATGTACGTACAATAATTAAAAGGAGGTTTATTTAATTCGATTCTAGTTACATTTAAATGCGTTTAGTTTTACATTTAATCTCAGAATATATGATTATTTTTTCATTTGTTATGGAAATCTCTTATAATTTTTTTCGTAACAAGAAATATATTATGTAGCGTTACACACATTTTTGTGGTTTATTTAATACATAATTAGACATAATGTATGTTTGATTGTGTATTGTATACAAAGGAATATCGTAATATAATTATCGTAAAGTGTATCTAACTCTGAATGAAGAAATAATAATAATTATTATATAAAGATATAATAATAGGAATAGAGTTTTTATTAAGAAATAAATAAAAAAGTTATAAAGGTGTAGCAAGTTAAAGATCACACAGTTTCAATCGAACGAAACTTATTTTAAATAGGACTCTTTTTTATTAATTTTAACAGTTTTTTTAAAGAATGTAACTTGTTATTTATTTCAAATGATTATTATTATTATTGATGTTTTTTTCGCCTCTGTAGATTGTCGATTTAAGTTGTAATATAGGAATACATGATACTGCCCATTTTTTGTATTTTTTTCGTTGTTTTTAATTAAATAAAGAAGTACATATATGTCAAATATGTTAAAGCGATGGAAAAATGCAAATCATAATTAAAAGTAATTTTAAGTCGATTAAAAGTCGTGCGATGAACAAAATTATCAAATGAGAATGAACTTTTCAGGAATGAGTAATCAAATTTTCACGGACAAAATCATTTTTGTAATATTTAGCAGGCAATTTTTATTTGTTTTTCATTTTCTCGCGTGTAGAGTAAATTGATCTCATTTTTTTTTCATATTCTTTGCTTGGGTGCCATCTTCGGAATTACGTCACATTTCGCATAATAAAATGAAACTAGAAAAAAATGAAAAAACACAATTCTGCATAATAAAACTGTTGTATTTTTATCCGTTAATACGTAAATTATTTTTTTACCTTTTTTATTTTAGCTTGACGCGATTTTATACGTATTTTTTATAATTTAATTTAAATTGCCTGCTACTAATAATTAGAATTATTAAAATAACCATCAATTTTCTAACATTACGCTAAGTTTGTCGAATAGCCTTTACTATAGACTGGATTATATTAATGTTAATAAAAAAGTATAAATCTTAACTTGTATTTTGTAAATAGTTATTAATCATATGTATTTTATATTAAATATCATAAGGTTCGATGGGTTATCTTTAATTTTACATTCTATTAAAAAATATAATAAAAGAAACAAATTTTTCAAGATGGACTCCGAGCATGCTTGACAGATCATGTGAAAAATGTTGTTTTTTTCCTTTCTATATATTATATATTTTTTGTTAAATAAAGCAATCTGTTATTGTCTAGTTTGGTTTTATTTTTTTTAATTTCCTAATTTCCTTTTTTTATTATTTTCTTTTACATACTGATAAAATAGGTATAATTATATAGTGAGATCATACTTAATAGTTAAAAAACATACGGGTGGTTCAAATGTTAATTTTTAAACATGATATATTTTAATTTCTATTAAAACTCAGATATATACGTAGAAATAATTAATTTTAAATATTTCCACAACTATTAGTATATGCAATACAGTTTTTCAAAGAGTGTGTACTCTTTTTTCGCAAAAAAATAAATTAAAATGTAATAAAACTAGGCGCACACGTTTAGATTGTTTAGTCATTATGTTTAGCTTCGATATGGGAATGTTCAATTTGTAAAATTATAATGTAAATTATAATATAATTTTTTGTAAAAATAATTTGTTTTTGTAAAATATCCTAAAACTTGTAAAATATGTATCTTGTTATAACTATTCATTACTTCATCATGTATACTTCAAACTGTGAATCTATTCGCAACGCTTAAATAATGTTAGCCATCACAAAAAAAAACACCATGTATTTTTTTTTTTTTTACAGAAAAGTATACTGTTATGTAGGTATCTTCTTTATAACTTTAAACTACAATTGGACATTTCCCAAGAAGGTTTACAAAATAAAATTAGTAAAAAACGAAATATTGGAGAAAACGTTTTAGAGCACTAAGACTGAAAAAAATGGCTGAAAAACCTATTACCTTCGCTTACCAACATGGTTAAACAGAAAAAAATCACAATTATAATATTGAAAAAAAAAAAAAAACAATTTCAGCGATTTCCTGATTCAGATAATTAACTGTTTGAGACCGGTCATGTACCACGAATTTATTTTGAAAAATGATTCAATAAAAATATCGGAAGAATATGTGCACACTTGCGACTTTTCTCCTATTATGTCTGACTGATTTGCTATGAATGCTTTTGATAAGTCGCAAAACTGCGTCATGCAGATCTTTAATCATATTTAAGCGATATAAAAGCCGGGAATTGGCTGTATTCTCTTCCCGGCTGAATAATATCTATATACCTTGATCATCAAACTTCGTAAAGTATGGTTGTGAAAGTCACCTACAACCATCTCATATTAAAATTGTATTGTCGTCATTTTTCACTAAAAAGGCTGAATTTAAACTAACGGTAGATTTTTTTATAAAGCCATACTCCCGTTTTCCATTCTTTCAAATCTTTTTCTGTTCCGAATGTATCTTTATTATTTAGGCGAGTTTTCGCTGTCCCATTTCATGTTTATTTGAATTTTAGAAATACTGTGAGCAATGTTGCTCTTTGTCGCTTCTTAAAACACCTTGAGACCGAGATTGCGTTCTTACGGTTACGTAACTTATTCTTCTTCTTCTTCTTGAGACATGAATAAAATTCTGTTTAACAAAATAATCGCAAAAAAAGTCGCAAGTGTGTAGCCATCCAAAACAACGCCGTGTCCATAACTTCGAGCAAAACTTAGACTTGATTGGTGCAAAACGAAGGGTGAAGAGAGTAGCATCTTGCCTCTCTTTCGCACATATGCGTTTGAGTGTCAGTGCGATAGTGATAGTATATAGGGTAAACGTTTTACTTGCTGGGTAGTTTTAGTAGGTATTTCTAAAACTTTTGTACTATGTTTTGCTAAATTTTCACTAAAAAACTAATATATAGACTTGGACACGTAAAGGATAGAATAAAAATGTATTTTGGAAAAAGCAAGCATGATGTATATGGGAATAATCGGTAACGAGTGTCTGTGCGTTTTTTTTTTACAAAAATCGGTTCGATTAGTAAAATATTGTTTTTTTATTCATTAATTCTTCATTCTTTTCTAAGAGTTTCTATTTTGTAAACGGTACCTACGAATTTATGGGTATCTGAGATCATTATAAATAGTAAAAAAAAGAAATAAAAAATAATAAAATTTTTGTATGTCTTGTTTTTCTATGAGATGATTTATATTATCAAAAATATTGATTTGTTAATGAAATAATTAAGTATTTTTACACATTACCTGAACATATGAAGAGTTACAAATATAAAAAAAAAACATTATAATATATCTATGTAAAAAACAGAATATATAAAAAAACATATTTTGTCTGTCCGGTATGATCGAAAATTGTTACAAAAGAAATGAATAAAAATACTAAAGTTTTTTTTTAACCAACTCCAAAAGTGGGGGAGGTTCTCATTTCTTGACTCAGTTTTTCGTTCAGAAACTGTGGGTTAACATTTTTCGATGATACTGCACATGAGCTTTGTTGGTTTATGAACTCAAATACAAAAAAACATTGTACCTATGTACCTAAAGTAGATAATGGTGAATTTTGAGAACCAATAGTAAATAAATGTTATTGTTTTTATTATTATTCTCGAATCACTTGCAAATGCGTTATTGTTTTATTTCTTCTGCCCACCATACCTTTAGAATTTGGATCTTGAGTAGTTAATTTTTGCTGACCCTACCAAATGGCTGGACCGATTTTGACGGTACTATATAGGGAATAAAGTCAATAAGTCCACATAAAAGAATTAAAATACATGAAATTCAATACAAAAAGTTAAAGAGATGGTAAAATTGAAAAATTATGAAAGGGAAGAAAAGTATAACATGATGTTCTCTGGTAACTTCAGGGCCAATGTTAAGCTGTTTTGGAAACCGGTAAGATTGGCTCGCGGAGGAACAGGGACATCAAGTATGAATGTTATAAGAGCAGAAGATGGATGTTTACTAAATGAAGAATGTAAGGTCTTGGAACGCTGGAAGGGATACTTTGAAAGTTTATTTAGTTGCCAGGATATGCAAGGAGTGGGCAACTGGGTAGATGCCGAGAGAAGAGAATGAAAGAGAAATAGATAAAGGGGCGTCTATTAATTACGTGAGGCATTTTTGAGAATTTTTCGACCCCCTCTCCTCTCCTTGGTGGGATATCGTAAGATTTTCCCCTACTCCCCTACCCCCTCCCCTAATCTCACGCGAGATTCTTCAAAACTTCTATTTGGGCTGTAAACGTGTTGGATTATTGAGAAAAAAAAAAACAAACACAACAAAATTTTCTTAGACCAAAAATCTTAATTTCTTAACTATAGGATTTATTCTCTTGACTCAAGAAAATCATTTTCATCAAAATGGTATCTTGGTTCAAGATTTTGGCTCTAGAGTCAAGTTAATTTTTTTATCAGTGTACTATTGTCTCGGATTTGGCAATATTTTATTGTAGAAATAATTTTTCACGCAATTTTACAACGTTTTCTGTGAGAAAAATAATTACGTGACATTTGGCAAGACGGAGGGTCTTTCTATTTTCTCCCCCTTAAGTGAGATTTGGAAAGATTTAGATTTTTTTTGATCTCCTCCCCCCCTAGAACACCTCACGTAATTAATGGACGCCCCCTAAGATTATATTATAAGAGTGCTGAAGGGGATGAAAGTTGGGAAAGCTGCAGGATATGACAGAGTGTCTGCTGAAATGCTGAAGAGCGGTGACGGGGTGGTAGCATGCCTGTTGTGCTGGATCTTACATGTGTTAAAGATATGGCCGTGTACCGGATGATTGGTGTAGGGCTGTAATCAATCAAAAAAAATACACCGTGACATTTTAATAGTCTTACAACAGCAGCCCACTTTATGTATCCAATGACTACTACACATCCATAAGAAAAAAAAACCGGCCAAGTGCGAGTCGGACTCGCGCACCGAGGGTTCCGTACAAACCTGCAGGTATTCACGGTTTATGCATAAGGTTTATGTTTATTAAATTAAAAGTTTTTTTTTTTATATTTGAGTTGACTGAATGAAAGGTAAATTGTGGTTTACGATTTATGACGTATTAAAAAAAACTACTCACTAGATCTCGTTCAAACCAATTTTCGGTGGAAGTTTACATGGTAATGTACATCATATATTTTTTTTAGTTTTATCATTCCCTTATTTTAGAAGTTACGGGGGGGGGGGGGGACACATTTTACCACTTTGGAAGTGTCTCTCGTGCAAACTATTCGGTTAAAAAAAAAATGATATTAGAAACCTCAATGTCATTTTTGAAGACCTATCCATAGATACCCCACACGTAAGGGTTTGATGGAAAAAAAAAATTGAGTTTCAGTTCTATGTATGGGGAACCCCAAATATTATTGTTTTTTTTCTATTTTTGTGTAAAAATCCTAATGCGGTTCACAGAATACATCTACTTATCAAGTTTCAACAGCATAGCTCTTATAGTTTCGGAAAAAAGTGGCTGTGACATACTCGGACTGACAGACAGACAGACATGACGAATCTATACGGGTTCCGTTTTTTGCCATTTGGCAACGGAACCCTAAAAATGAACATTTGAATCACTAAAAAATAAAAATATTATTCATTATGATGACGCATGACGTAGTATTCATATTTTGTCTCATGGAAAATGGAGATGGAATGATCTAGCTAGTCGACTCGTGCGCTGGGTAGGTATGTATGTTCTCTACCCTACGATACGTTAACATTATTAACAGGATGTTTCATAATTCTAATGCATTATTTATTTTTCTAAGTACGTATTTTCTTAACTGGTAATTGGAATTTTTTAATCACGCCTAGAGGTATATTATGTCGGATACATTGAGTGGACAAACCTTTGTAAGACGCCTAAAATGTCACGATGTATATAAGTCTCTCAGTAGTAGTGTAAAACCTACCGTGGCATTAGTCTTTTGAGTGTGGTCGGCAAACTGTATGTGAAGGTTCTAATAAATAGAGTGGTAGGAGTGACAGTTGAGAAAATATTGGATATGCAGGAAGGATTTAGAGAGGCCATCCGGCTGTATGGATCAGATCTTCTCCCGAAGGTGCATTTCCATGGGATAAATCCCTAGCTAGAATCTAATATGATATAAATCTGAAATTTAAATGATTAACTTATTTAATATTTGGCAAGGAGCCAGATTGCATCCTGGAGAAGGATAATGGCTAAGCTTTTTGACCCAGTGATACGTTTTCGTAGGATAATTTCCTAGCTGGAACCTAATATGAGATTAATCTGAAAGGTTCATGTGCTATTTCTCTTGAACAGATAACAGTTTTTCAGTGCTCCAGACATATGTTTTGTACCATTAACCTTTTGAATTGGCAACACTTGTGTTAACCGACATAGCCATAAGAATTGCCGAACTAAAGTGGCAATGGGCAGGGCACATTGCACGCAGAAAATATGGGGCCGGAAGGTTCTGGAGTGGCCACCGCGTACTAGAAGACGTGGCCTCCCAACAGACGGACCGATGACCTGGTGAAGCTATAGGAATCCGCTGGATACGAACAGCTCAGAATCGGTCGAAGTAGCTTGGGGGAGGCCTTTGTCCAGCAGTGGACGTCTTTCGGCTGAAATAATGATGAACCGAGCTACAAAAGCGTGGTCATCAAATGTCTGGTCGAATTAAACACGGATAGAGAAATAAGCTGCAGATTCCAGGCTAAATTAAAAGTCTTAAATACCCTATAACACTTTAATATAAATTATTTCAACATAGTAATCACAGATTTATAAATACTTAACAAAATACTTAAGAAAACTTAACCTTGCCCACGTCTCGAGGTTTTTCTTCTCCCCAAATTAAAGAGTACAGTTTCCATTGGGCTAAATAAATTGCTAGTCCTAAGAAAAATACTGCAATTAAAAATATTGGGAAGTAAATAGTTCCGTAGGTCATTGTGAAGATCGGGTAAGGGAATAGCCCGCGTTGGCTGTACGTGTGCAGAACACTGAAACAATAAAAAAAAAAGATTAAAAATTCGTTGAATTATTTTTAACCTCCGACGCAAAAAGAGATGTTATAAGTTTGAATCGCTATGTGTGTCTGTCTGTGGCGCCGTAGTTTTTAAACGGGTGAACCGATTTGGGTGTGGGTTTTTTTGTTTAAAATTAACATTTCTAACTATGGTTCTTAGATACATTTTATCAAAATCGGTTCAGCTGTATCGCCTCGACGATCCGTTGATAAGAATATTACCTACAACTTCTCAAACTTATGTCACGGCTCTAGACTAAAAACGCAAACAGAAATGAGTTCAAATATCAAATCGCCAGTTAAGCTATGCCATGTAGGTGGCTAACCAATTCTCATCAACCTGCCACAAATTCAGACTCCGGGCCACTATTGAGAAATTGTAGACGGAAAAACCCAATTACACTGTGCCCGATCCAGGAATCAAAACCAGGACTTTATGCTCTGCAAAGCGCTTGCGATCATTAGGCCAACGAGCCAGTCAAATGAAATAAGCCAGCAAAACTCAGCCGATTTCGGAGGCTACTATCTGCTGAGACATTTCAGATAGAAAAACTCATTAACACACTTTGCACGATCTGAGAATCGAACCCAGGACCTTATGCTCAGCAGAAGCGCTTGTGGTCACTCGACCAACGAGACATCTATAAAATGTATGCAAATAATATTGTTTAATACTTACAAAGAATTATACACGATGTACAAAACCATGAGGATGCCAAGATTCAGGCGATGTGACTTTTGAGCAGGTCTTGGCAGGAACACCAGTTCCCATAACGCAGCAGGTAAGATACAGAAATGCATTACCAAGTTAGATTTAAAAGAAAATATGTTGTCTATGAACGCAGGGAATAGTAGCTCCCTATCGTATATGAAGATTGGCCAGAATATCGTGAATATTAGCTGAAACAAATAAAATACGTTTTGTTAATTGTCTGTGATTTTGTTACCATCCGTCCATTACATATCGCTGCGGCATCTTTTGGCGTACGGGATCTTAGAAAGAAAGAAAAGAAAGGCAAGAGGGATAAGAAAGAAAAGAAAGTAAACAAAGAAACAAAAAAAAAAGAAAAGAAGGAAAGAAAACAATGAAAGTAAATAATATAAGGAACGAAAAGAAAAGAAAGATAAGAAAAGAAAGAATTAAAGAAAATAAAAGAAAGAAATAATATTTATTCTGTACAAACAAAATACAAATTATGAAATATAAAATAACAAGTTCCAAAAAAATGCATGCGTATAAATTAGATAAAAGTCCCGTTATTCAAGTCAAAAAAGTATTCAACGCATGCTCGAACAGTGTGTTTTTTCGACGCGCTTGGATGCCCTCAGTTGGATTCTCAACGCTCGGTTCAACAACGAGAGTTGAAAATCCAGTGCACGATAAAATCTCACCATGATATTTTTACGTCCATGGTAAGGTCTAACCCGTTGATCTCGGCTGTCATTTGTACATCTTTGACAGTCCTTATGAGCCGTCAGTCACTTTAATTTGTGTAAATTATTTCATCACGACTGCTTTCAAAACAGTAAAGGAAAACATCGTGAGGAAACCGGTGTCCCAGAATCAAAACCTCGAAGACATATGACATCTAACAACCCGTACTGGGCCTGCGTGGTGACTCCCTTTCGAGTGGGCCGTGATCCACCACCCTGTGACCCAGTAGTGGGAACATTAAAGACTGATCATGGATTTATGGACGGATCGTCAGAAACCCGAATGTCTGGCAACCAGGTTTACCAAGTGGTATCGTGTTACTCAGTAACTGTTATGTGGAGGCCCAGAACAGAGCCCTGAAGGACACCTTGGAATATATATTTTGGTTGGATTTATATATTGTTTCTTCTCCACCCACAACCGACTTAATATCAATGTAGTGACGTCTGTTATCAATACATTCTCCCGTATAGCATAATCTTCTAACCTGGCCAGAAGAATTTCATGGTCTACTGTATCGATGGCCTAACTAAGGTCCAGAAAAATATCTGCTACTTTGAGCTTGTTATTTAAATTACAGACAACGTCGTCTATTAATGCCGCAATAGCATCGGTGGTTCCTAAAGATTTTTGGTATCGGAATTGCAGATTATTTAAAATACTGTGTGTGCTGAGTGCCTCATGAGCCTATTTTTCATATTATTTTTCTTTGATAATGCAGGCAAAAGGGAAATCGGTCTTTAGTTAGCAGGATCTGTTTTAGGACCTTTCTTAAAAATTGGAAGCACGCGCGCCAATTTAAGGTGATCGGGGAGCAGGCTTGCCTCTATGCATTTATTATAAAACGATGATAATGGAGTTGTCACTGTTAACCTTAATAATAATCTGAGAGATTTCGTCATAGTCAGTACTTGATTATTGGGCATATTTTTAACCATATTAAAAAGGTCTGAAGGTACGTCAAAATTCATGTTAGAATCTACTGTACTGTCATTCTCAGTTAAATATGTCATAGCTTTAACTTTTTTGATGATATGTTACCCACATCAGAAGCATTATTAGTAACTAACTGTGTTGTCAGTCTTACGTATAATATGTTCCTTTTCAAAAAAAATATTTACATTGCGCTGTCGATTCACTATTTTCCATATCATCCTACTGGAATCAGATGCCATTTCTATTTGTTTTCTGACATCATTCCTTTTTGCATAACTTATAACTTTTCTAAAGATTCTGTTATTTTTATTTCGATATTCTAAAACTGAATTGTCATTGTGTTTTATCTATGATGTTAAGGAAACGTTTTACTTTGCTGGCTATCCTTAGTCCATTTGACCCCTATTACTTTTAACACTAACTTTAGATTTACACTTCTTAAAGTACGAAGAATGCATTTCTCTAAAGTATCATATAAAAGCGTTTATACTTTTGCTCTCGTCAGTTTCTAACAGCTTTTTCCTGAAAGTTTTCATCAGTTTCTTACTAAACTGCCGTTATATAATACCCGAGGGGCCCAGTTACTAACCTCTTTTGGTGACTAATAGGTAAGTAATAATTATGTATATTTGAGTAACAACGGAATCTAAGCTAGGCATTAGGTAAGTATAGTGTTTTTGCTATAAATAAGAGTTCAAGTGGCATATAATATTCTGAAGTGTGACGGAATTACTTAACTAGGTTTAACAGGTTTATAAATTACCTGATGTTGGTATAAAAACTACATTGTTGAATTTCTGAATTTATATATTATTGCTTCTAATAATTTTGTTTATTTGTGAAGTTAATAGACAATGGAAGATTTCTTAAATACAGTTCTAGTTTTTTCTAGCAAAATTATATAATCTTCATTTCAGCCGAAAGACGTCCACTGCTGGACAAAGGCCTCCCCCAAGCTCCGCCATTTCGACCGGTTTTGTGCTTCCCGCATCCAGCGGATTCCTGCGGCCTTCGCAAGGTCATCGGTCCACCTTGTTGGAGGCCATCCAACTCTACGTCTTCCGGTACGTAATAACATAATACTAGCTTCTGCCCGCGACTTCGTCCGCGTCAAATTTTTGCTCCCCTGGCCCTCCCCGTCGCATCTAATTGCCTGCCAGTTTTCGTACAAATGTACATCTCCGTTCGGTGCATCTCCGCTCCTTTTGATCGTAGCGTGATGTTATAGGTATAACCCTTCCAAATAAATAGGCTACCGAACACAAAAAGAATTTTTCAATTCGGATCAGTAGTTCCTAAGATAAGCGCGTTCAACCTAACAAACAAACAAACTCTTCAGCTTTATAATCTTTATATATATAGGTAATTCTACTGTACGTGTGTGTCACTGAACTCCTCCTAAACGGCTAGACCGATTTGCATGAATTTTTTTGTATGCGTTTGGGTGGCACCCTGGATGGTTTAGATTCACAAATCAGCCCGACAGATGGCGCTGCTATCGAGTTTTAGGAAACAGGACAACGTCTGTACGGTCAGCTAGTATTAGTATAGATTTATATTCATTTTCGAATAAGACATACATTTTAACTTTATGACAAAAATACGACACCCACAGGCAGAAATGGGACTGTGCTATTCTTTATGTCCGGAGAAACCCCTGCAACCTAATTGTGTAACACATTTATCAATCAAAAGCTGAATAATTTAGAAGAAATTTGATAATTCATTGCTTTTCAATTGCATTCATTCATATGTTCGAATATTTATTTGGTTAACAACGTAAATAATGCAAAGAATGATGTTGAACTATCAAAATAAAAGCCATTCATATTTTTAGGGTATGGCACAGTTACCCCTCTGATGGACTCAATAACACTTTCCTGGGAATCGAACCCAGACTTCATGCTGTCCTGCCAGGGTCGCGAGATTGTTCAAACGAGATACCGTGGCACTGGCATATGGGTAACTGAAGGAACACGGGTGGGTTTTAGTCAGTAAAAGTCTGACACGCCCTCCCGCTCCGCCCACAGCGGGAGAAGTCATAAAAAAAGACTTCATGCTGTGCAGCAGCGTCTGCAACAACTACATATTTTTCGCTCGACGTCTCCCGCTCTGGGTGGAGCGAAAGGCCGGTCAGACTTTTACGGACTAAAACCCACACGTGTTCCTTCAGTTGCCTGTGCCACGGCCACGGTAACTCTTTCAAAAAATTCCGTGATCCTGGCAGTCGACAACTATACCAACGACGCAATTCCTATATAATTTACTTATAGTTAATGGAGTATTGTACCGTGTGGTGCCGGACCTAAAGAATAACACCACCAAATTTCTTCCCGTGGGTGTCTAAAAGGCGACTAAGGGACTTACTAGAGAATGGCAGCAGCGTTCTCTATGCATTTTACCACCATACTGCGATCGCAAACCCGCCTGCCAAGCGTGGCGATTATGGCAAAGACCCCCAAATTGGAGGAGGCCTAAGTCCAGCAGTGGACGTCTTATGGCTGAAATGATAATGATGATGAATGAAGTGTTACTTACCGCACCCACTGGGAAGATGATAGAATTGAAGAAGGTCTCTCTGAACCTTCTGATGCTCTTTGGTATCAGGTTGTCTCTGCCTGTCACTGTCAGGAAGTCACTGGCAAATGCTAGGGCGAAGTATGACAGCTGGAAGGCCTGGAAACAAATAAAAGTTTTTCTTTTATTAGCATGGAATTCTCCTGCTGCAGCAAAGGAAGTTTTAAGGACTATGTTGCTGCTGATGTTGGCCCGCAGATTCTCCCGCTGCTCTCAAAAAGTTAAAATAACGCTGTTTAAGGCTTATTGTTAAAGCTTTTATACGGGGAATCTGTGGGTCAGTCATACCAAAAGATCGCTGCATGCCCTGTGTATTCAATATAACAACATCTTCAGGATGATGTTGGGGCTGCCTCGCTTCTGTAGTGCATCGGGGATGTTTGCGCTATATCGCACTGATGGCTTTCATGCCGTCATCCGCAAAAAAACGGTATCCCTGATCTGCAGAATGCGTGGCAGCTGCAACGAAATTTTGAAGACTGTATGTAGCTGATCTCTTCGCCACTATGGAGAACCTTTGTCAAGCGAGTAATTTGAATGATTTTATTGTTAATAATTTTTTTAAATGTGTTTTATGTGTTGTACTATATGGATCTAAGTAATCTGAATTAAATGAATTTTATTTTAATTTTATTATTTATGTACCCAAAGGGAACGCAGCCCAGCCGAGTAGGATTCGAAGATTGACCTCTTGGACCTACCTCATCATCATTCATCCTCATTTCAGCCGAAAGACGTCCACTGCTGGACATAGGCCTCCCCCAGTTTCGGGGAGTTTGTCATAATCGCCACGCTTGGCAGGTGGGTTGACGATTGCAGTATGGTGGTTAAATGCACATAGAACGCTACTGCCCATTCTCTAGTAAGTCCCTTAGTCGCCCCTTACGACACCCACAGAAAGGAATGGGATGGTGATATTTTTTACGTCCGGCACTACACGAAATTATACGGACCTACCTAACTGGACAGTATGTCCTAGGTAGACGTAATGGTCCAGTACTTCAAGTATAGCGTAGCGTCTCCAATCTTCATGAGAGTGGGTGTTAAATTGGCATTTAACATGACCTTTGTGTTGTCCATATTCATTTTAAGACCCACTCTGTCGGAAGCTCTACTGAGGTCGGCGAGCATTGTACGGGTCCTCCATAGTCTCCGCCATGACAACTATATCATCGGCCAACCGATGGTGAGTGATGTAATCGCCATTGACAGTGATGCCAACCCCTTTTCTGTCCAGAACCTTGAAGACGTCCTCTAGTGCAACGATGAACAGTTTCGGCGAGATAACATCTCCCTGTCTCACCCCTCGTTGTGGAAAGATAGGTTTCAATATCCGGTTCTGGAGTCGGACTGACTTAGTGGTGTTTTCATACAGACACTTCAGCTCTTTCCTACTAAATTCTTCTCTTCTGAATCGATCTACTAAAGTCGCATCATGCCGGCCTGTGGAACCTTTGCTTACCTAATTTTGACCTATCCTACGAAAAAAAGGCGCGGATGACGTTATCAAATCCCTTACATACACTCATGTATGTGCAGTTGTGCATACCTTGACATGTTTTTTTTTTGAATGAGAAATCATCAAATGACTTCTCCCGCTCTGGGCGGAGCGGGAAGGCGTGTCAGACTTTTACTGATAAAACCCACCCGTGTTCCTTCAGTTGCCCATGTGCTAGGGTCACGGTATTTCTTTCGAACAATCTCGCGACCCTGACAGGCATCGGTCCTAGCAGACCCCTTCAGTGCTGCTGACATCTCTTTGATGCGCGCGTGGAACACCACGCGCCGTCGACCCGAGCCTGGTCTATTTAGACGTAAAATGCGATTAAGAGACTTACTAGAAAATGGGTAACAGCATTGTCTATACATTTTACCGCTATACTGCGATCGCCAACCCACTTATCGAGCGTGGCGATTATAGCAAACCCCAACAAATTGAGGGACGCCTTTGTCTAGCAGTGGGCGTCTTTCGGCCTATTTTCGTTCGGCGTATCTGCTCAATTTCATCCTGAAGAATACTTTCAAACCTCGCATTACTTACAATATTCCAAACAGTCAGATAGCGACTTTGCATCGAGGTCATGGTCTTGATCTGTACATCCTTCATCAGCTCCTCATTCTGCATGGAGAGGAACAGGACGACTGAGTTGCTAGCGTGCAGGCCGAGGGTCACAGCCTGGCCGAATAGCCGGTAGTAGATTGAGGAGGACATGACCTGCAAGAGAGGAAAGTTTAATTTAAATGAAAGTTTAACCAGATGGAGATAAAAGAGGAAGAGGTTGAACTCTGTGTAACACGTGCGTTTTATAAACTTTTTTATTATTGTTCCGGGATGGAAAATCTTCATGGATGTCTTCCACCCTGGTGTGGGTGGGGAGGGGTCCGTCAGACTCATACTGACTAAAAACACCTCGGTTTACCCTTACCACACTTAGATCGAGTATCATGGGCACTTTTGCGCCTTCCACGATCCCCGGCTGGTACCAACCCGCTTTTGCAGGCCACCTCGTCTGCGGGGGATTGCGTTGTTCGACACCCCCTGCGACATCCGCAAGGAGCGCGCGTGAACCACTACAAGCCGCCGCCTCAAGTCCTACTGGGTGGGGGATGGCGGACGTCACCGAGTCTACCGATCCTCAGGCCCTGTTTAGGGGGCTGGATAAAGGCGTTGTCCCTTTCTGCGGACGCCCGGTCCGCCTGCTGCGGATAAGGAGAATGGTGAAATTCTTCCCCTCTCTCTCTCCGCAGTTATCTTCTGGGAAATGACGGTTTCCACTAAGCTCACTAATTCTATTAACAAATTAAAATACGGCGTCGCAAAATTGATCCGTATAGCTGTCGACTTGTTATGTACCCAAGTGACTTGCAGCATTACCGCGTGGTATGGCAACACTTAGCCTCTGGCTAAGGTAAAAGCGAGGTTTTGGGTTACGGGAGTATAGATTATAAATTGGAATAATTTAAGTACTTAAAGATTACTTATTAGAACACAGACTTTAAAAGCTAAACCATTTAGGGTTCCAAGGTATCCCACAAATTTTCTCACGTTTTTTTTAAAATTTGCAGTCTTATCAAGAGGGGTGCCGTGTTACCTACTAACTGGGTTGGGCTGGGTTGTGCTGGGTTGTCGGATAGGCACCAGCTCCAAGCGAAATACAGATATTCAGCTGCATCCGGTTAGTGACTTTATCATGAAATCATGACATTTAAGGCCAGTTCTAACGAACGAGTTGTATTGCTGATTCTAATACCAAAAATATTTTTAACCACATTTGTTCGCGATCATATTTTGTTCAACACTGTGACACTGCAAATTGCAAAGAACAAATGAAATTTTGGATTTCGCGAGCCACCTTGAGCTAAAATTTATTGTCACATTTTACCTTTTTATGATTTTTTTGTCGTTTCATTATACCGCAATTTTAATTAATAACACACTACACTTAGCCAGAAAGAGACTAATTCCATTGATAATTGACTACTAGGTAGTATTATCATTTAATCACAATCATAGTAAGATAAGAGAATTAGCGTTATCAGTAATTAATTAAATATTTCCGCGTCTTACGCAGGCCATTGATATTTTTGTTAGGTTTTTTTTTTTTATAGGAATGTCTGTAAACGTTACATATATCTATACTAATATTATAAAGCTGAAGAGTTTGTTTTTTTGCTTGTTTGGTTGAACATGGTAATCTCAGGAACTACTGGTCCGAATTGAAAAATCTTTTTGTGTTGGGTAGCGTATTTATTGAGGAAGGCTATATGCTACATAAAATCACGCTATAATGAAAAAGAGTGGTGAAAGAAAACTGGCAGGCAATTCGATGCGACGGGAAGGGTCAGGGGAGCAAAAATTTGACGCGGACGTAGACGCGTGCAGAAGCTAGTACCACATAAGACCAGCCTGTAAATATCATTGAAAGACAAAGACCTTATACGGGAAGGAACGAGCATTAGTCACCACGCTTACTACGCAATTCAGCCTATCGTAGTCCACAGCTGGCCATAGGCCTCTACCAGACTGCGCCATAACATTTTCCGCCTGCCACATCCAGTCTTTTGCCTTTTTAACCGACGAAAAAAAACGGAGGAGGTTATCGATTCGACGCGTATATTTTTTTTTTAGTGTTTTTTTTTTATGTATTACCACGCATAACTTTTTACATAGTAGTCCGATTGTGATAATTATTTTTTTATTGGAAAGGGTATACTCCAAGAGTGGTCCCATATAAATTTGAAAAACAAAATCAAACCCTAAGGGTCAGAAAACAGGGGATGATGGATTGTTCACTCACTGATTGTTATGTTTAACCACGCATAACTTTATACAGAGGAGTCCGATTTTGATAATTCTTTATTCATTGTATAGAATATACCTTGCCAAATATTATAAGTATATTAAAGCCACAAAAAATTATAAAATAAAAACTTTTTACCACCGGAAAATCAATGAACAAAGATCACTCAAAGCGCCGACTCATAATTTTAAGGTTTATTATTTTTTGCTTTTCAGTTTTTTCGGCGGTTAATTTTTTTGGTAAAAAGTTTTTTTAAGGACGTCATTCCATCTACTTGGGAGGCGTCTTACACTATGCTAACCGATACGCGGTCTTCATACTAGAACTCGTCTCTTCCACCGTCCATTGGTCTCATGCAAATCATTAAATCACTCACTAAAAGTCAATTCACAGACTAAACCGTTGAGTCTAGAAGAAGAAATTTTATACAAGAGTTCTTTTTAACCGACGAAAACAAACGGAGGAGATTATCGATTCGACGTGTATATATTTTTTTTTTGTAACTGAGCTCAGCACTAAGGAAAGATTTTCAAAAATGTATCCCCCTAAAGGTGTTAAAATGGGGGATCAAAAGTTTTATGAAGGAGGGTTGTCATTTTTATCGATGGAAATGTCTTCGGGCACATGGGGCAAAATGATTTGTCTCTTTTCTTTGATGTCAACAGAGCATATGTGCTTTGACTACAGAACATTCTGTATAATAAAAGTAAACTTGGTACAGTAAGTAGTAAGCAGTGTGGTATTTAAAAAATCTTGTCTAACCACTACAGTTTGTCAACAATGTGGTTGTCATGGAAACTGAAGATAGTTAAATAAAAAACTTTTTAACAAAAAATTAAACCGCCGAAAAAAAATGAAAAGCAAAAAATAATAAACCTTAAAAGTATGAGTCGGCGCTTTAAGTAATCTTTGTTCATTGATTTTTCAGCGCCGACTCAAAATTTTAAGGTTTATTATTTTTTGCTTTTCGGTTTTTTCGGCGGTTTAATATTTTGTTAAAAAAAAAATATTTTATGATTTTTTGTAGCTTTTATATACTAATAATACTTGGCAAGGTATACCCTATCCAATAAAAATAGAATGATCAAAATCGGACTACTCTGTATAAAGTTATGCGTGGTTATACATTACAATTAGTGAGTGAACAATCAATCATCCCCTGTTTTCCGACCCTTAGGGTTCGATTTTGTTTTCCAAATTTATATGGGACCACTCTCAGAGTATATTCTTTCCAATAAAAAAAGAATTATTACAATCGGACTACTATGTAAAAAGTTATGCGTGGTCATACATAAAAAAAAAACAAAAAAAAAAATCGCGTCTAATTGATAACCTCCTCCGTTTTTTTTCGTCGGTTAAAAACCGCAACATATCATTAAGGCTAGAATCTTTGTTTTGTTCCGGAAGAGAACGTAGGCGTTGATTTAATCACAATATAAGCCATAATGGAATAAAATGACCTTGTTTTACTGATCTTGTTTCGTTTTTGTTCAATGCCACGAGTATGTGGGTTGATATTTCAAGACATTTGCCAGAATCAAAAGTCATTTATTGAAACTAGGCTGAGAGTCAGCACTTTTTGAACGTCAAAGTTACATAAGATAGTCCCCCAAAACGCCCGCCTTTCACCACTTCCTGGTGAAAAAAAGTGGAGTAACAAACTCCCCAGCAGCACAGCTGTCTGTTACACGTGCCTTATGCACCTGTCTCACAGCCCGAGAACCGAATAGAGTTAGCGTATGATAAGTGCTCTCTTTGATAGCTCCTACCGCTGCGACAAACGACTAGGCACTCAACGGTGGCGGAGTGAACACTTACAGATTAACTATTAATAATCTGCACCCTAATTGTGAAACGCACTATTTATCAGAATCTGAATGGGATTGAAGATTATTTCTAAACCATTGCGTCATTTGTTCGAATAAATTGTCGGCTCAGCAACGTAAATAACGCAATGAATGTTGTTTAACTATGAATATTAAACCAATTCCTACCGATAAAAAGTTCCGCAATTACCCCTATGTTCCGTGTGGTGTCGGACGAACAGAACAGCACCATCCTATTTCTTCCCGTGGGTGTCGTAAGATGCGATAATAGGGAATGGGCAGCAGCGTTCTACACGTATACATTTTACCACCAATCCACCATACTGCGATCAACAACTCGCCCGCCAAGCGTGGCGACTATGGCAAAGCTCCCCAAATTGTGGGAGGCCTATATCCAGCAGTGGATGTCTTCCAGCTTTCCTTATTTCATCATCATCATCAATGATGATGAACATAAACAAATACAAATACTTATTTCTCCCTAGTAATAAATATTTGTATGTATTTTGTTAATTGTTTGCACAGGTCGACGTCATCATGCCAGCGCCGGCTGTCACTGAAAACCAGCGCTGTGGCTCTGTCTCGCATAAGGTCACAGCATTATATATAAATTAAATTAAGAGCTAGTACATACTGGGCGCTCGGCGTTGCGTTGAGCGCGCGTTGGTCGCGTACACACACCGCGCTTAGCACGGCGTTTAGCGCGCGTTAGTAGGGCGAACATACTTTTGGATCAGTTCGAAAACGGACGTCGAAGAGATCGCTTGTGTGTGGCTCCTCTACCGTCACTATAAAAGACGACGACGAAGACAAAGAGAATATTGGGTGCACCCAATACTAAGAGATAGACTGACGCATGGGATGTTTGCTACATTATATCCAAAATTAAGACAGTACGGGCCTAAGTTCTTTATTTATTTTAGAATGTCTGTGAAGTCATTTGATGAATTACTAAGCTGACATAACGAGTAATTCAACAATATTAAGAGACTCACCTTATAATCGGGACTTTCCATATCCTAGATAGCTGGTCGCTTTTGGATTTCATCTATAAAGAAATCAGTATCAAAATGCTCGATCTCCATTTTCGATAAGTGCGTCCTCTCTACACAAAAGCGCGCGTTGAAATGTACAACAAAATGGCCGCTAATGTATCTCAAAGCGCGCAGCTGACGCCCAAGCAACGCGCGTTCTGACGAAAAAATGTAAACGCGCGATTGACGCGCGTTTGACCAGCAGCTCGCGCTTGTATGTGTACACTTCAATAGAATTCGGGGTTCTCAAAACGCGCGTGACCAAAGCGCGCGTTTCAAAACGCTCAATGTGTACCCGCTCTAAATTATGCTGAGCGATGACCGTTTTGCGTGGATGTGACGCAAGTTTTTCTTGTAGCTTTTTCTTTGTTGTGGGTGTTTTTTTGCTCTTGTTTACCGCAAATTAATGTATTTTGTTGGTTTCTTTCTGTAAGGATCGAGTTACAAGAGACCCCCAAGCGCTCACTTCGCTTAGTTTCATAAAATTTTGTTTGTGATGAAATTAAGTCCGCCTCTGTACATTTATGTGCTTAAAGTATTAAATAAATAAATAAATAATAAATTATCTTTCACATTAAAAAATATTATATTAATAATCACAAATCAAATCAATCTTTGTCACTCAGGAATAATGTAGCTTTGTGAAAGGAGGCCTGTGTCCCAGCAGTGGGAACGGTATAGGCTGATTATGTATGTACTGTTGTTTTTTTTTAAATCGGTTAAAGAGTTTCAAAGATTACTTTTTACAAACAAACTTTACCTCTTTATAATTAGCGTAAATGTAGATGTATAAAAGAAACCGGAAAAGTGTTACTATGAATTGCAAAGTGTTAATGATTAACATTTAAAAAAAAATACAATTTAATTTTTTATTTAAACATTTACATAAGCATAGGTACTTAAGTTAACCGTGAACCTTCCTCGCTTAGTTCCTAACAATTTTTTTGAACATTGCCTAATTCTGATGAACTCATAATGATTCTAAAATAGTCAACAACTAAAGTATTCAATGTCGATCGAAGGTTAAGCAACGCTTACCGCAGTCAGTTCTTGGTTGGCTCGAAAACCATGTTAAGGCAGTGGTCCTGTCGCGTGATTGTTCGAAAGAGATACCGTGACCCTGGCACATGGGCAACTGAAGGAACACGGGTGGGCTTTAGTCAGTAAAAGTCTGACACGCGGGAGAAGACATTTGATGATTTCCCATCCAAAAAAAAAAGGCTGTGGTCCTGGCTGTCATTTATGAATCTTTGACAGTTGTAACGGGTCTTCAGAAACCCCAAAAGTAAAGAAAGAAAAATGTGTTCAAAACCAGACCAGTCTTAGCGATGGGTATCGTGTTCCCCAGTAACTGGGTTGTGTAAGTCAGATGGCTTCATGAGTGGCTCCATATATTGGCCGTCCTCGATAAATAGGCTATCCAACACAAAAAGAATTTTTCAATTCGGACCAATAGTTCCTGAGATTAGCGCGTTCAATCAAACAAACACAAACAAACTCTTCAGCATTATAATATTAGTATAAATAACTGCTCCGTTAGTCTCGTGGTCGCAAGCACGACTGCTGTGTTTAGGGTTTGATTCCCAGGTCGGACAAAGTATTATTAGGTTTTTTAGTAATAGTAACTATTTAGTAATTTGTGGTAATAGTCCGAAGTTAGAAAGTTGACGGTATCATACCACCGCTTAGGCTATAGCCCGCATAGGGCCCCCTACTACGCTTTGGAATAGGCAACTAGCTGCATCTTTCTGTCTCACCGCCCCTTGACGATTCAAAAGTGCCTGTAATTGGTTTATTTGAAACGAATGCTTTGAGTGTGAGTTTTAAGGTTTTCAACGGAAAGTAGCCATCGGTGCGGGTGATATTATAGTGCACAAGGGTACTCGTTTGCTTAGTAACAGCCCGGAGTTTGGAAGTTGGTGGTGTGAAACCTCCGTGCCTCAGAAAGCACGTTTGTTCTGCGCCTGATCTCTATCTAGTCGTGTCGGATTGCCATCCTATCGGATTGCGACAGTGAGGGAAGAGTGAGTGCTCCTGTGTCTGAGCACACACTTGTGCACTATAGGTAATATCTCCCGCGCCCGCGATGGCTAGTCTCCGTTGAGATTTTGCCTTTATGGCCGAAATACGGTCTGGAGGATATAAAGTATAGACTATAGAGGTAAGCAATCTGAAGAGTTTGTTTGTTTGATTGAACGCGCTTAAGCTGAAGAGTATGTTTGTTTGTTTGTTTGATTGAACGCGCTAATCTCAGGAACTATTGGTTCGAATTGAAAAATTATTTTTGTGTTGGGTAGCCTATTTATTGAGAAAGGCTATAGGCTATATAACATCACGCTACAACCAAGAGGAGCGGAGCAGTAATGAAAAATGTTACAAAAACGGGGAAAATCGCACGGGTAGGCGATTCGACGCGACGGGAAGGGTCGGGGGAACAAGAAATTTAACGCGGACGAAGTCGCGGGCAGAAGCTAGTTTTTAATAACGGTTTAGGATTTACAATGTTTTAAACTTGGTTATTAACCATTCTCGGGGCGTTCAATGAAAACACAAAACAGACAAGGCCCTGAAATAATAAATGTAGATATATGCTATTGTAGAAAGCATAATATTTTCATTAGTTGTCGTCTGACGCGGCGATACTTTGATCAAAATATTACCATATGATAATATTAATATTTTTTGGAATGACATATCGCTGGTCAACCTATGAGTTTGTCGGCTGCTTAGCACGTTAACTACCATGTCAAGTCTGACATTAAAAAGTGTCGGACACATAGTCATGTGTCCGACACTTTTTGTTCCATTCAGCCCTTGTCGGACTATATGACCGACAACACATACCAAATCTGAACGTGTCATTGCTGCCTGGCGGCCATGTTTATTACTCTTTCAGCTATATTAAGTGATCCGCGCGACCCAAAAATCACTATGTCAATATAACTTTTGTTTACTATTACCGTCATACACTTTGTGGAAATTTTAAATTCAAAATAAAAGCAAAGAATTACATTATAAAAATAGGCTGTATATTATGTAATAAATATGATATATATGTATTTTTAGAATAAATAAATCTATTTAAAGTGAAATAACAATAAGTATTTTTTTTTACTTTTCCTGATTTTCACCATGGCAGTTAACGTGTTAAGGAACACTTATATGGATTCTGTCCGAAATTAATTGATAATAATAATAATAATAATTATATATATTTATAAATTTTTATATATTTTTAAATGTTTTTTTTTTAAACTAATATTTAAAAATATAATTTATAAGAATGTTCAACTGTAATAAAGGGAATAATAATAAAGACCGAAATAGTCAGTGGCTACCTTAATAAATTAAGGTAGGACTTGGAGGCTTCATCTAGGGCTTAAAACGACTACTCAGTACTCACTAAGGGCACCCCCCCCCGCGGGGTGGCCTTAGCGAGTAGTCAGCATAGCGAGTAGTGCCCCCCGTGGGGTACGGAACTCGGCTAAGGGCATCGCTGGTAGTGTGCATCAAGAGATGGGCTGGATCGGAATGAATTTTGGAAGTCGGGGGTTTAATTTTTTTTTTAGTTTAACTTTTCTCAAGCTCTTCGTTTATTGCGTATTGGTTTATTCGACTGACCTGTCTAGTGGTTAGTGACCCTGACTGCAAAGACTGAGGTCGTGGGTTCGATTCCCACCCAGGACAAATCTTTGTGTGATGAGCACAATCATTTGTTCTGTGTCTGGGTGTAATTTATCTATAATATATATGTATTTAGAAATATATAAGTATATTTATCAGTTGTTTGGTTACCATAGTACAGGCTCTGCCTAGTTTGGGATCAGATAGGTAACGATGTGTTGGTTGTCCTAAGATATTTATTCAAAACGTGCTAGTTGCCTAATAAGAATTGCCTAATAGGAATTGTCGATTCGCCCACAAAAAAGTTAAATTTGTGCAAGTTGCCTATATCATCACCATTTTAACCGAAAGACGACCACTGCTGGACTTAGGCCTCCCACAATTTGGAGGGGTTTGCTATAGTATTTTTGTTTTGTTTTATCTGTCAGTGTGGGCCTTTTGCTGTCTGATAAATTAATAAATAATTAATTAAATTAATTTGTCATAGTGTCATTAAAAATTTTAACCACCGAAAAAACTGAAAAGAAAAAAATAATAAACCTTAAAATTATGAGTCGGCGCTGAAAAATCAATGAACAAAGATCACTCAAAACGCCGACTCACAATTTTACGGCTTATTATTTTTTGCCTTTCAGTTTTTTCGGCGGTTAAATTTTTTGTTAAAAAGTTTTTATTCTATATTTTTTTGTGATTTTAATGTACTTATAATACTTGAAAAGGTATACCCTATCCAAAGAAAAAAGAATTATCAAAATCGGACTACTCTGTATAAAGTTATGCGTGGTTAACAATACAATCAGTGAGTGAACAATCAATCATCCCCTGTTTTCTGTCCCTTTTTTTTTTTTTTTTTTTTTTTTTGGGTGGGAAATCATCAAATGACTTCTCCCGCTCTGGGCGGAGCGGGAGGGCGTGTCAGACTTTTACTGACTAAAACCCACCCGTGTTCCTTCAGTTGCCCATGTGCCAGGGTCACGGTATCTCTTTAGAACAATCACGTGACCCCGGCAGGCATCGGTCCTAGCAGACCCCTTCAGTACTGCTGACATCTCTTTGAGGCGCGCGTGGAACACTACGCGCCGTCGACCCGAGCTTGGTCCTTACCGGGCGGCGAGCTACCCATTGCTCGCCACCCGCAAGCTCGCGCCTACGGTGGCCGGGAGTCCGCAATCGACTCCCGGCGCCCGGGGCGTCTCCTCCTGCGGCGGCTAGGGACGTGAGGGCGCAGAGACTGCCACTCCCTCACGCGCCCCGCCTCCTCCTTCGCGAGCATTACTGCTTCGCAGAAGGAGGTGACGGCTTCCCATGCCCTCTCGCTCCGTACCATGGCTCGCACTAGGGCCGGACGCGAGAGGTCGCCGCCGCCGATCGCCTCCACGAGGACACGGCGGTGCTCCGCCCAGGCAGGGCACACTTCCACCGTATGCTCCACCGTGTCCTCTAGACGATCCTCACTGTTTTCTGTCCCTTAGGGTTTGATTTTGTTTTCCAAATTTATATGGAACCATTTTCGGAGTATACCCTTTCCAATAAAAAAAGAATTATCACAATCGAACTAATATGTAAAAAGTTATGCGTGGTCATACATAAAAAAATAATATATACGCGTCGAATTGATAACCTCCTCCGTTTTTTTCGTCGGTTAAAAATAGGATGACAATTGTCACATTTGCCCGGCGGGTTGGCGACCGCAGTATGTTGACAAAATGCATAGAGAACGCTGCTGCCCATTCTCTAGTAAGTCCCCTAGTGGCTGAAGGCCACCCAAGGGAAGAAATGGGGTGGTGCTATTCTTCACGTCCGCTACCACACGAAACTGTCGTCGCCTATAGATAATATTATATTATTTAAAAGTGGCTTTTCGTTCGATTCGGGCGAGTTAAATATAGCTTGATTACTTGAATAATTTTAGACACAAAACTAGTTTTTTAACAGCAGTGTTTTTATATTATGATTACTTGAATAATTTTAGACACAAAACTAGTTCTTTAACAACAGTGTTTTTATATTAATTTTAAAAGAAGTTTAACGTAGACGAACTCAGAAGCACAACGGCTGTCGCTCAACAACCAGTCGCATGGGGTCACAGGAAGATGCTAGAAGCGACGGCCGTTTTGCGTGGATGTGACGCATGTTTTCCCCCACTTTTTCTTTTCTTGTATGTCTCCACTTTTTCTGGTCTTTCTTTGCGTCATGTTTACCGCAAATACTCCAATAATCCTACTATATAATCATACTATATTATTAAAAGTGAAAGTTTGTGAGTCTGGATGTACGTTTGTTACTCTTTCACGCAAAAACTAGTGATCGGATATTTTGAAATTCGATTTCGGGATTCAATGAAATTTGGCACACAGATAGTTTATAACCTGGATTAACACATACCCCACTACCCCCCCCCCCCCCTACTTTTTATCCCGGTAGTACGTTCCTGCAAGATAATTTCCAAACTCCACGCGAGCGAAGCCGTTGGCAAAAGCTAGTTAATTATGTTAAGAATTTGATTTCTGTTTTAATAATTATAGCTAGAGAAAATTCATATAAAATATACATTTTTTAACTTAAAAAAAATATATATAGGTAGGTGTAGGTATTATTTAACGCTTAGTAGAATAAATATATTTATGTTTTATTTATTTTTGTTAAGAGACATTGTGTTGGGTGAACTCTATGACGAGCTCGTCCTCGAGACAGACTTGAGATCTAACAAGCGCAAATTAAAACGGTATTCACTATCACAGTCATAGTCATCGACGAAGGCTCTAATCTTGGCTGTAACCTGCCGTCGTAGACAAATTAGGCCTTTTTTTTTTTCTGGATGGGAAATCATCAAATGAGTTCTCCCGCTCTGCATGTCAGACTTTTACTGACTAAAACCCACCCGTGTTCCTTCAGTTGCCCATGTGCCAGGGTCACGGTATCTCTTTCGAACAATCTCGCGATCCTGGCAGGGGACAAATTAGGCCTTGCAACAAATTTCAGTGGTGCCCTGTGATCACAGCCGCAACTTACGAGTTGCAGGTCATAGGATTGCTGTCAGACTTGCGCTTTGATCATCATTCACTGATGGACATAGGCCTCCTTCAAAGGGACGGAATTTGTCACAATCACCACGCTTGGCAGGCGTGTTGGCGATCGCAGTACGGTGGTAAAATGCATAGAGAAAGCTGTTGCCCATTCTCTAGTAAGTCCCTTAGTCGCCTTTTACAACACCCACGGGAAGAAATTGGCATGGTGCGTTTCTTTACGTCGGGCACCACACAAAACTTGCTCTTTATTTTATGTTAATTATTTCATCATTGCTGTTCTCAACACGGTGAAGGAAAACATCGTGAGGAAACCGGTCCTAGAATCAAAAATTCAAAGACATGTAACATCTATCAACCCGCTTTGGGCCACTATGTTCCGGAATGCCGAAAAAACGGTTGACCCTAATCGCTGAAACTCGGAGCATAGAACCCTATTAGTATACATACATACATACAATCACGCCTTTTTCCCATGGGGGTAGGCAGAAACCGGAGGTACCGTGTGGTGCCGGACGTAAAGAATAACACCACCCCATTTCTTCCCGTGGGTGTCGTAAAAGGCGACTAAGGGACTTACTAGAGAATGGGCAGCAGCGTTCTCTATGCATTTTACCACCATACTGCGATCGCCAACCCGCCTGCCAAGCGTGGCGATTATTGCAAAGCCCCCCAAATTAGGGGAGGCCTAAGTCCAGCAGTGGACGTCTTACGGCTGTAATGATGAGGCAGAAACCACGGAACGCCACCTGCTACGATCTCTACACACTCCTTTTGCCTCGATTAGGTTCATACAATTGGTCATACACACACGCCGGTTGCGAGTACTACGCACCTGACCTTTCTGAAGAACATCACCAATAAGGTCACTATATGTCCTCCTAGGGCGTCTCCTCAAAAACCGTCCGTCCGTCCGGGCGTCCTCCTCCTTCCTGGTGTTTTCACTCACATCTGCCTTGTAAATACCTTTTGTGAGCCGTCCTTCATTCATCTTCTCAACATGACCAAACCATCTAAGTATACTTTTTTCAATTTTTGTCACTACATCTTCTTTTAAACCACACCGTTCTCTTATCACATCATTCCTCAGCCTATCATCCATAGTCACACCACACATTCTTCGCAAGGAACGCATTTCCACAGCATTTATTCTACTTTCATGCTTCTTTTGCCACACCCAACATTCACTTCCATACATAAGCGTAGGCACCAGTACACCATTGTGAACAGCCAGTCGAGCGTCTTCGGACATCAACTGGTTGGTCACAAATAGTCACAATCGCATGTAAAGCACCATTTACTTTATTTCCCTATTTATTCCCTATTAGTATGTAGAAGACAAATTCCAAGTTTCAACTCTCTAGGTTGACGATGAGGGCTCTATGCTCCGAGTTTAAGCGAGGAGGGTCAACCGTGACCCTAAGTAGGTAACACACCCCCTGACCTTTCGAAACTCGAAAACTTTTTATTTATTTATATAAGGTACTCCAACGACTTATTCACTAATAACATGTTACTTATTACTAACTTAATATACTAGTATGGTGAATTTGTCACTTAAAGAAGTACACAGCTTACACACAAATAAAAAATACATACAAATTTTCAAAACTATTTGAGATTCGGAATAAACAATTTTTGTTACAATGAAAAGTATAAAAAAAACAACTTCAGATTTACTTAAATAATAGATACTAGTTTAATTTTGGTGGTATTTGGTATACGTGAAGCGACTGCAATAAACGTGATCAAAATGTTAAGCATGATTAGGGATCAAAAGTTTTTTACGGAATTGGTAAAAAGTGTCGGCAAAGATGTCAATGTTGCTGCTATTGTGAATTATATTATAATTAGCCGCAAATCGGTTCATAGGGGCATTGCGAACAAGGTTTGTTCTTGATGAGGACATAGCAAGTATGTCTGTTCTGCGTACAGATCTAGTTATAGTGCGTCTGGGTACAGTGATATTTAGTTCCGATTATAGCTCTGGGACATCGGATCGATTACGGATTATTTTCATCATCATCTTTATTTCAGCCTCAAGACGTCCACTGCTGGACTTAGGCCTCCCCATATTTTGGGGGCTTTGCCATAATCGCCACGCTTGGCAGGCGGGTTGGCGATCGCAGTATGGTGGTAAAATGCATAGAGAACGCTGCTGCCCATTCTCTAGTAAGTCCCTTAGTCGCCTTTTACGACACCCACGGGAAGAAATGGGGTGGTGTTATTCGGATTATTTTGTAAAGAAATATCTGATTGGAGAGACTTCTACGTCTAAAGCTTGACCTCTTATAGTACCCTGAACCCCATGTAAGCAAAAATATTTACCAAAAAGAAAAGTGCTCAGGGAATTGCAGGACTTTTTTTATGGCATTCCGGAACATAGTGTGGGCTCGCACTTTGGGTTACAGCCACTCCCTTTCGAAGAGTGGAGGCCTGTGTCCCAGCAGTGAGAACATTATTGGGTGATTAAGTAATAAAAGACATGGGCTACAATTGTATGGGCTTGTGCCCCATTATGCAGCGCTGCGTGGAAGGCTTTTTAAGGTTTTTTTTTATTAATATCAGGCACCCCACGCTTTTTTCCATTATTTTGTACTTTTTAGTTTGGTTTTCAATGGAAGCGTGTTTTTTAGTTTTTTTAAACTATTATTTATTTTCTATTTTTAGAGTGTTCCGAATTTTGAGACGTATGTCAGCGTAGTTTGTGACAGTTTTTTTGCTGTCCGGGTAACCCTGGCAAGGATAATGGCACAAATTTATGAAATTATTGCATTGTTATCGGTCCTTGACAGGTGTGCAAAGTTTGAATGAAATCTGGTCGTTTAAAGTGGGTCAAAATCGCGCTATAAGGAGTCGGTTACAAACAAACATACAAACATACAAGTGAAGCTAATATAAAGCGTGTAAAAATGAACATTTGAATAACTAAAAAATGAAAATATTATTTATTCATTATGATAACGCATGACGTAGTTTGTTTGATATTTGTCTCATAGAAAATGGAGATGGAATGATCTAATCGACTCGTGCGCTGGGTAGGTATGTATGTTCTCTACTATATGATACGTAAACATTAACAGGATGTTTCATAATTCTAATGCATTATTTATTTTTATTAGTACGTATTTTCTTAATTGGTAACAATTTTTTAATCACGCCTAGAGGCATATTATGTCGGATACATTGAGTGGATAACCTATGTAAGTCGACTAAAATGTAACGGTGTATATTTCTAAACTAGCTTCTGCCCGCGACTTCGTCCGCGTTAAATTTCTTGTTCCCCCGACCCTTCCCGTCGCGTCAAATCGCCTAGTCGTGCGATTTTCCCCGTTTTTGCAACATTTTTCATTACTGCTCCGCTCCTCTTAGTTGTAGCGTGATGTTATATAACCTTTAGCCTTCCTCGATAAATAAGCTACTCAACACAAAAATAATTTTTCAATTCAGACCAGTAGTTCCTGAGATTAGCGCGTTCAAACAAAAAAATAATATTAGTATAGATTTACACCCAGACACAGAAATGATTGTGCTCATCACACAAACATTTGTCCTGGGTGGGAATCGAACCCACGACCTCAGTCTTAGCAGTCAGGGTCACTAACCACTAGACTAACAGGCCAGTCATACTGCTGAAGTAATTTCTGTGGATGCCATGTTGCTTTTCCTTATGTCTCGCCTTCGATTTTTTTTATTTTCATCTAACGACGACACGCAACAGCGGAAAAAGGATAGTTGACTATAATTCTTCAGCACGTGCATTTTAGGTTTAAAATGCCTTTTCCCTACTTTTTATTTAATTATGTATTTATGTCCACACAGTTAAATAGATTATGACATCGACATTGACATCGATATTGATATCGGGGTCAGGTTTCAGTCTAAACGGATGCAGCTCAAGACCAGTATTTTATAGGGATGCCCGATCTGAATCGATTTTTAAGAAAATCGATTCGTGGCCATACGATCTAGGTACCGATTTTTTTAAATCGGTTTAAGAGGATAAGATCTTCGCCAGATCGAATCGTATGCACCGATAAGATCGTATGAAAAATTCGTATCAACTAAAACCTAAACAATGTACCGTATGAACTACAACTTGTCGTGTATGTTAGCATTCCCTTTCGAACGTCTGTTTTCTATATTCAATTGTTAATTTTGGAAAGGGTAAAACATGTTTTACATTACAGATTCCATCTGTCTACATTTAAACTTTTCAAAATGAATAATTTGGGCAGACGCACTGGATCTAGCCTATTGCGGCTACCTGTCAAAGTATTTTCAGCTAGAGAAAACACACTTTCGGAAGGGAATGCTAACAGACCCGCAAAGTTGTAATTCTTACGGTAAGTACGTTATATATATTTTAGTTGATACAATTCACTGGCAATCGCCTATTACAGCTATCTGTCACGACGGCGTCCGTGGCACACTTTGTAGATCTACTATTAAGTTTATAAAGTTAAAATAAATAATTTTGCATGACTGTAACGATTATCGGTACAATGATTGCAGAATCGACGTCCCACATGTCGACAACCTCGTGTGCTAAGTCAAGATACTTGATTTTTTTATCTTGCTCAGCTTTCACGAGATTCTCGTCATGAGGGACAGCGATATCAACAATCATTGCACGACGCTCTCGTCGATCTATCACTACAATATCAGGCTTATTGGCTACAATAGTCCTGTCTGTGATGATAGATCGATCCCAGTACAATGTGGCGTGACCATTCTCGAGGACTGGGTCGGGCACATACCTGTAGTATGGTACTTCAGATTCCACAAGGTTGTACTGCAAAGCAAGTTGCTGGTGGATGATCCTAGCTACTAGATTGTGTCTGTGCTTTTCATTATTATTATAAAATTACGATACGATCTTACGAGATCGAGTAAGATTCAATACAATACGATTAAGATCGTGAAACGATTCACGAAGTTACGATCCATTACGATCCAAAATATCGATTCAAAGCAAAAAATCGGACATCCCTAGTATTTTACAAACCTAGGGCGACTGCTTATCTGACTTCCACAACTCAGTTACAGGGTAATGGGAATCCCCTTGGTAAAGGATTTTATTTCTGTATGTTTGTACAAACACTTTTACATGTCAATCATTTTTTTTAAACAGATGAAGTAGGCGCTTCCTAACTGCACCCTAATTGCGAAACGCACAATTTATCAGAATCTGAATGGGATTGAAGATTATTTCTAAACCATTGCGTCATTTGTTCGAATAAATTGTCGGCTCAGCAACGTAAATAACGCAATGAATGTTGTTTAACTATGAATATTAAACCAATTCCTACCGATAAAAAGTTCCGCAATTACCCCTCTGTTAGTTGACTGGTGGAAAATATTATACTGGTACTGGTATCATCACAATGAATATACATACATACATACATAAAATCACGCGTTTTCGCGCGGGCAGATACTATAGAATGTCACCTGCTAAATTTCATTTTTTGCAATTGCAATTTTTTCTTTCTTTCTTTGCTACGATCCTTACATTCTTCTTTTGCTTCGTTTAAGTTCATACATCTGGTCATTCACGCACGCCGGTTACCAGTACTACGCAATTGACCCTTCTGAAGAACGGTTTTGTTCACCTAGGGCATCCCCTTGCGTCGTGTCCAGTCTCATCTTTTGTTAGCCGCCCTCCATTCATTCACGATAAACATAGTGGATTAAATACGTATTATCGGAGCTAACGCAAAAACTACTTAAGCAAAGTCAATAAAATTCATACCGAACCACCCATGAAACAGATCCTTACCAAAACAGAAATATTTTTGAAATCGACCCACGATTGACGCGGAAATCGGTGAAAATAGATAAAAAAATATATACAGTACCCCTCCAATAATGGCGATTAAGGCAAAACCCCCCCCAAAAAATGGACGGGCCAATGTGGCGGTCCTTGGGTGAGGCCTATGTCCAGCGGTGGACATCATTCGGCTAAAATAATGATATAACCTCCTCCTCGTTTGAAGTCGTGTTAATAAATTAAACTTTGTTTATCTATTGACGTACACAAATGACAAATATAACCTGCACCCTAATTGCGGAACACACTATTAATCAGAATTTGAATCATTTTGAAGTTTATTTGTCATCCATTCTTTCATATGTTCGAAAAAATTGTCTGCTTAGCAACGTAAACAACGCCGTGAATGTTGCGGAACTGTCAAAATGAAACCAATTCCTACTGATAGTGTAGTACGCAATTACTCCTCAGTTGTTTAGATATTATGGGTAATCAAAGATTGGTAAAACCCAGTCTGCCTATTAATTTAGTTTTTTGTATGATAAAATCACTATCTCAATATCTATGTTTTGATAGTTTAAAAGTACTCCTATGTCAATGATTTCATTTATTGTCGTACTTGCTTTTGCCAGCGTCTGCATCCGTATTACCGTGATAAAAAGTCTCCCACACATAAATATAATAATAATAATAATAATAAAAACGTTTATTTTCTCCACTACATAATGATAATTGAGAACAATATTATAATAGTGGTAACAAAAATACATTGATGTTGTGGAGACTGGAGCCTGTACTAGGAATACCTGTGTTACAGGTCTCCAGGCCCCCAAACTATCCGGACAAGCTACAGTTATACAAAAAACTACTAATAGATGTTGAATTGAATAACAAAAATTACTCTATATAACGAAGAAAACAAATAATAATTAAAAACTAAAAACTAAGAGATTAAAAATTAAAACAAATAATAAATTAGACAGCAAAGCAGGGTGTGTGGGTATAGTTGTGTGGGTGTGTGGGTGTAGGTGTGTGTTTGCGGGTGTGTAGGGAGTGTGTGATAAACAAAAGTGTCCTATATTACGATTCTATGTAGGACATATCGATCTGCATTTTTATGAAATTACTTCTAGTAGTCTCTCTGTGGCTTCATAATCGAGAGATTGAAGCCAATTTTTCACCTTTGACTTACAATGGAAATTGGGAAGCGAGTAGATGGAAATAGCTTTATTTATTTTGTTGTACAGGTGATCTCCCAGGAAGCAAAAGAATCTACGGCTGAATCTGGTTTTGAAAGACTTTGATTTACAGACTGTGTGTTTGCGTCTCTTGTTAAGCACTTCGCTAGGATTGTATGGAAGTTGAGAGTGCCTGCGAATGATAGTGTTCAAGATGAATAGTTGGCGAACTGTCAGGACGTTGCACCTCTGGTAAAGTTCCTTCGTTGGAAAGAGAAAGGGGAGCTTGCGACTAACTTTAAGTACAGCTCTCTGAGCTCTCTCCAACTTCAGGAAAGATGTCTTTGGGGCTCCACCCCATGCCGTTATGCAATATGATAAGATTGACTGAACTAGTGCAAAGTATACGGTGTCAATAGTCTTAGTTTCTGCTACATGTCGTAATTTTTTGAAAATAAATATCAATTTTCGTATTCTCGCTGTAAGTTCGTCTACGTGCGGCTGAAAACTAAGACTGCTATCAATCTGAACACCCAAATACTTAATAGCAGCTGTTTTTTTAAGCGTAGGACATGAACAAAGCTTGCCTTGCACAGAGCATGTGTGAGATTTTATTGAAAGATCTTTATCAGAAGGGGCAGCGCGATTCTTTATGGAAAAGGGAATATACATTGTTTTGGACACATTAAGAGTGAGTTTGTTTTCTTTTAACCACTCTGCGACCATATCAAAACCAAGCTGAGCATTTAAATAGACCTCTTCCCACGAGTCCGCGTGAAAAAGCAGAGCTGTGTCGTCTGCAAAGGTAACGATCCTGCCACCACGCAATTTGAGGTCACAAAGGGCATTGATATATGTCAAAAATAATGTGGGGCCAAGGATACTACCCTGTGGTACCCCGTACGTGATGTCAAGATCATCACTGCACATATCACCAATCTTAACTCTCTGCTTGCGGTTTTTAAGATAGTCAGAAAACAATTGAAGTTGCGTGCCTCTGACTCCAAACTTCTCTAGCTTCTCGAGAAGGAGCGGCGCAGAGACTGTGTCGAAAGCTTTTGCTAAGTCAAGAAAAATTGCCAGTACTTTCTGTTTACCATCGAGATTAGTTGAAACAAAGTTCACCAGTTCTTGGACGGCCTCACTAGTTGACTTTCCAGATCGAAAACCAAACTGAAAGGGTGATAACAGTTTGTTGGACTCGAGGTATTTAGTCAATCGTTTGTTTATTAACCTTTCTAGAATCTTAGATAATGTTGGTAAAATAGAAATAGGTCTAAAGTTATCGACACAGCCCCTGTCCCCTCCTTTATGTATTGGGTGAATTTCAGCAAGTTTAAGAGAGTTTGGGAAAGTGCCAGTGGAGAACGCCAGATTACAGATGTAAGTCAAAGGTGGAAGTACAACATCTCTATAACGCTTTAAAAAAACGGCAGGGATGCTGTCGCGACCCACTGCACAATCGTTTTTAAGACCTTGGATTATTTGATCAACCTCGGTTGTATCTGTGGGAAGCAAAACAAATGATTGTGTAAATGAGGTTTTGGTATGTACTGCAGGGAATCGATTATTGCTAGGTGGTATTTTCTCAGCAAGATTTTTACCCATGTTTGCAAAAAATGAATTGATAGTGTTCAAGTCGTCCAGCGGATTGCTTTTACATAGAAGTTCAGTAGGGACGTCGTTGCATTTTTTTGTATTTGTCACCGTCTTAATGGCTTCCCAGAGCTTTTTGTTGCTAATAGAGGCCGCTTTGTTGATCTCTGATCTCTCATAATCCACTCTTATTTTTTTTAAAAGATCATTGCAGAAATTTCGATATCTTTTGTATGTTATTTCCAGCGTTTCGTTATGCTGGTCTTTTTTTTTAAGTTCTTTTAGTCCATCTTATAAACCAGATAAATCCAGGTTATAAACTATCAGTGTGAAAAATTTCACTCAAACCCAATCGGCCGTTTTTCCATAATTGAGTAATGTAGGTACATCCAAACGTATTACAAAAAGTTCCAAATTTTATTAGGATTATCTTAATCAAAGTGGACAGTTTAAAACACTTCCTATCGTTTTTTCAAACACAATAAAATTATCCTAGCGTGACACAAAAAAAAACTTACCTTAAACAGAAATATAAACTCACTTCACTTCACTACTAATAATTCCGGCAACACTAACGTTAGATCTTCACGAATCACACCGCCATACTGCCTCAATTGTCAAATAGCGGCACGGTTAAGACCGAGACCGTATAACCATAGGACACAGCGGCGGAATAGCACAGAAGGTCAACTCTATACCATGATTGGAAGACGTGCACGCACACTCTGACACGTAGTACAGACGCCAACACATCATGGTACTCGAAACTGTCAAATTCTCCCAATCAACCTTGAACCTAATGCTTTAGCGATAAAGTTGAAAATCTATTAAATAAATTTGACAGATTGTAGTAGCTCGATGTGCTGGCGTCTGCACCTCAAAACATTTATTTCAATTAAATATAGCCACTGTTTTAAACACCACCGACACTGACTTACGAGACTTACGACTTGTACGTCGTGGGTTTCGCACCCAGGCGCTTTACGTAAATGCTTTCAAAACGGTGAAGGAAAACATCGTGAGGAAACCGGCATGTCCTAGCACCAAAAAAGCGAAGACATGTGACATCTACCAACCCGCACTGGAAAAAACCGCGTGATAAATTACGGCCCTCTCCCTCTCACCGAGAGGAAGTCTCTGTCCCAGCAGTGGGAACGTTATAAGCTGTTTACGTTATGTATGTACTGTTTTAAATCACATGTCTTCTAAATTTTGGCTCTAAGACTTGCCAGTTTTCTCGCAGTTGTTTTTCTCTTTTTCCACCGTGAGAGCAGTGTTGTTGAAATAAATTGCACAACACAGTAGTTCCTGGCTGTGTTCACCCATCCATGACTCGGTAAATCGAACGGGGTAATTAATTAGACAGGCACGTAGGCACGGAGGATACGGTATGTAAAGATGGTCACCCATCCACTAACCAACCGTGACAAGCGTAGCTTAACCTGATCCTTAAACCCGTGTGGATGTTATTACGTAGCCACAAGCTTCTGTATGTATCCTATTTACATAGTAAACAATTTATTTATGATTTTCAGTACGAGGATCTAATACTCATCATCTTCGTCATTTCAGCAGGCCTATGTCCACTGCTGGACCTAGGCGTCTCCCAATTTGGGGGTATGCCGTAATTGCCACGCTTGGCAGGCGATTTGGCGATCGTGGTATGGTGGTAAAATGCATTGAGAACGCTGCTGCCCATTCTCTAATAAGTCCCTTAGTCGCCTCTTACGACACCCACTCTCATACTATCTAAACCGAAAGCCAGTCGCAAGTACCCTTGCACTCGCCGCACGTGAATTGTATTTATGTGTGCGTGGAAATATGTAAAACGGGCTTGTGTCTGTAACTCCACGTATGAGCGCGTATTTTGCATACGGGTAGGAAAACGGTTATTCAATCCACCCCAGCTCCTCGAGGAAGGTCAGCAACGCCTTGATGTAACTGACGTAGGATATCTCACGTAGGGTACCTGGGTTAACGAAGTACTTGGCCCTATATGTGACGATTGCTGGGCCGTTTTGTGGCACATGCGCTGCTGTCTCGTATCTCGTTCTGTGTCTCGTCGTCCTCAATGTAGGCCGTAGTGGCTGTTACTCCTATGGCAAAGAGATGTTTATTAAACGACCCATGGCCAGTTATGGCTGGTGTAACTGTACGCAGCTGCTGTTTGTTTAAGCAGAGAACTTGTTTTGTGAGGCGGGCATCGATCGTTAAATGACGTATAGTATGCGTGCGTTTTCGCCGACTGTGTGGAGTTGACCTTCTGTATCTACTATTTGGTGGTATTCTGGTATTTTACCGGTTTATCATAGACCTGATCTCCGCATTCACGGTTTTATAGGTAAACTGTGTTTTGTTTATTTGTGAGGTTTTGTTTTGCCATTTACGGTTCCGCAAGACTAATGTGTTTTTTTTTCCATTCGTATTTACTTATTCGTTTAAGTCAAGTTTTTTATTCGGATGAAGTTTAAACCATGAAGCCACATTTTGAAAATAAAAACCTAATATGTATTGAAATACAGTTCTTTTTACAAAACTGACAGCTTAGTCCGGTGCTTTTTTTTTGTGGGTGGGAAATGATCAATCCCGCTCTTGGGTGGAAGGCGTGTCAGACTTTTACTGACTAAAATTTTTTAACAAAAAATTAAACCGCCGAAAAATCTGAAAAGCAAAAAAAATAATAAACCTTAAAATTATGAGACAGCGCTTTGAGTGATCTTTGTTCATTGATTTTTCAGCGCCGACTCAAAATTTTAACGTTTATTATTTTTTTTGCTTTTCAGATTTTTCGGCGGTTTAATTTTTTGTTGAAAAGTTTTTATGTTATAATTTTTTGTGGCTTTAATGTACTAATAATACTTGACAAGGTTAACCCTATCCAATGAAAAAAGAATTATCTAAATCGGACTACTCTGTATAAAGTTATACGTGGTTATACATTACAATCAGTGAGTGAACAATCAATCATCCCTTTTTTTTCCGACCCTTAGGGTTCGATTTTGTTTTCTTTTTTTTTTTTGTAGGACATCTTGTAGTTAATCTGAAAAGATTCTGACTACTTAAACGGATTTTCGCCCGGCGATTTCTAAAAAGTTAAACTTTTTAGACCTCCAGCCGGGCCAATTTTGTTTTCTAAATTTATATGGGACCACTTTCGGAGTATACCATTCCCTATAAAAAAAGAATGATCACAATCGGACTACTATGTAAAAAGTTATGCGTGGTCATAAATAAAAAAAAAACAAAAAAATATATACGCGTCGAATTGATAACCTCCTCCGTTTTTTTTCGTCGGTTGAACGACCCTGGCAGTTAGTCCGGTGCTTAGTCGTAATTTATGTATTAAGAACTTTACCCAAATTGAAATAAAGTTGGAAATTAAAAATTCAGGCTCAGAGCTATTGGTGCCGATTCCCTTATTCACAAACTAAACTAAATTTAAGTTTAGTGCATCTTTTTCTTTCTATTTCATTAAGGAAAGGACAGAAGATAAATTTTAGTTTAGTCCTGTCAAATTAATCAGCGCTTGACGTAAATTAACGTAATTTTAGTATGCAATTTTTTAATCACGTCTAAACTTGTATGGAGTAGTGACAGGCGCTGATTAATTTGACAGGACTAAACTAAAAATTTTCTTTTGTCCTCTTCTTAATGAAATACAAAGAAAAAGATGCACTGAACTTAAATTTAGTTTAGTTTGTGAACAAGGGAATCGGTACCATTGGCTAGAACTATAGTTAGATCGTTTTGTAGTAAGACAGTCTGAGTTTATCCTAATCATTACTGACATTGTGACAAAACATCGTGAGGTAACTGCCGGTGACTGCCTCGTTGGTCTAGTGGTAGCAAGCGCCACTGCTGAGTAAGAGGTCCTGGGTTCGATTCTCAGCTCTGTCAAAGTTTTATTGGGTTTTCCTATATCGAATTTGCCAGTAGCAGCCCGCAGTCTGGATTTGTTCCCGGTTCATGGCAATAGGCTCGCCCACTATTACATGGGACGTAAACATAACAGGCGAAACGTGGGTGTACTACAAGTACACCTCTGCCCAACCGTTCGAGGAAATGAGGCGTGATATTATGTTTATGTTATTACGATTTGTCATAAACAAATATAGCATCGTTGGTCTAGCGGTCGCTAGAGCGATTGATCGGCGTGTGGGCCGTTTTTTCAATGCGAAATCATCAAATGACTTCTTCCGCTCTGTGCGGAGCGGGAGGGCGTGTCTGACTTTTACTGACTAAAACCCACCCGTGTTCCTTCAGTTACCCATATGCCAGGGCCATGTATCTCGTTTGAACAATCTCGCGACCTTGGCGTTCGGGCCTTGATTCGAACCTTGGGTCACACAGTCTCTTATTTTATATATTAACAATCGTTTTCCGGTCATTCACCCCTTTTTAAATTATAAGTGATTTTTTCTTGGAATTTCTAGGTGGGAAATCATCAAATGACGTCTCCCGCTCTGGGCGAAGTGGGAGGGCGTTTCAGAATTTTACTGACTAAAACCCACCCGTGTTCCTTCAGTTGCCTTTAAACCTCCTTATAATTATTTGTTATATATGGAGAGCGGTGGTGGCCCAGTGGTATCGGGTAGATCGTAGACCGGTGCAAACCCAGGCTGGCGGTTTACTTTGTGTAAATAATTTCATCACCACTGTTCTCAAAACGGTGAAGGAAAACATCGTGAGGAAACCGGCATGTCCTAGAACCAAAACTTCGAAGGCATGTGACGTCTACCAACCCGAACTGGACCCGCGTGGTGGATTACGGCCCACTCCCGCCCACGGAGAGGAGGCCTGTGTCCCAGCAATGGGTACAATATAGGCTGATTAACTTCTTACCTGGGAAAGCACTGTAACTGAGTCTAGTAGGCAGTCTAGGATATGCTAATCGGCTTCCAAAAGAAGATGTTGTACCTATATACAGGGTGTCCAGTAAATAGCACGACATACTGCAGGGGGTGATAGCTTGGGTCACTACCTATCAATACAACACAATATATGTTCAGCAAAATCTTACGGATTTTTTTTTCACCACTGTAGGTTAGTGATAAGAAAATAGTTCTGTGCAAATTTAAACAAAAAATAGTATTTCTTGAAAACATTCTTGTCTTTTATAGAAAAAAGACTTATCAATGAGTAAAGTAACTATTCACGAATAATTTGATGTAAAAAAAAGTACTAGAAAAGGATTTTTTCATTACGAGATGCTTAAAAATCTGTTTCAAGGTAGAGATTTTTCGGTATTTCGGAAAATTTTGTAAAACTGTAAATCCGTAAGATTTTGCTGAACATATATTGTGTTGTATTGATAGGTAGTGACCCAAGCTATCACCCCCTGCAGTATGTCGTGCTATTTACTGGGCACCCTGTATATCTGAAGAGTCATAAGTACGGGATGTAAGTTGACAACGAAACGCAAGCGTGAAGTTGGCGCGCTTCAAGAGAGTCTAGCCTGACGTTCGTGCGAGTTAAACGGCTACAGGCGGCGTGTCGCAGCCCTTCTGACCATCTGAACATTGTGCGGGCAACATTTGTGTCTAGAAACTGTCTAACGTTTTGTTTGGCAAGTTCAAATATAAACTAAAAATCAGTAATCATCTTCAGAGTTTTTATTTTCACCCGCAACACACATCTACGGAAGCTGAGTCTTTGACACAGCCGGACGTGTTTGCGCGCGCGCAACAGATGTGGTATTTTACCCGCCTGACTTCGAAATCGAACTGTGCTATTGTGTGTGTGCTCCTGTGTCGTAATTTGAAATCGGGTATCTATGCAACGTGTAACATAATTAACGCAAGGGCCTCATACACCCTAATTAAAGTTTTGAGTGAATTAGAGTATTGAGGAAAAAAATCGTGTGTGTAAAATAGCATTGTTTTATGCATTTGAATTTGAGCCCTACTGCCTTGAGATAGGAGTGAATTCCTTCTGGATCACTCGGCAGACTTGCGTCCATTCAGTTACGTTACACCTTGTATAAAACAAGCAAGCAAAAGTGTCATTGGTGCGATCCAGACCGCAGTTCAGCCTGCCTGGCAGAAGAAGAGTGACCCCTGATGAACCCGGTGAGCCCGTTCCTAATATTTCAGGGATTTTTGTTTACTAAACTGCGTAAGACCGGCTCTGTTTTGCCGCGCGCGGGAACCCGAGCGTTGGTGAAGGATTGCGTTCACACTAACTACAAAAGAGCTGAATAGGCCTATTCTCGCTATCATCCGGGAACAGAATATGATACCTATTATGACACCACAACTAAAGATGCTATTATTGTAGCAAAGTAACGAATTTTTAAGTTGCTAAAATGCTGCTAAGTGGTCCACAACCACTCCGATGTGAATCGGTTACACGTGAGGCGAAAAGTTAATAAAAAATACCTAAAAAAAAGGGTGCCCGATCCCTTAAGTTTTAATTTAAGTGCACATTTTGTTATACAGATAAACAAAAGAAACCTAAAAAAAAAAGGTTAAACCCATAAATTGACTCACTACAAGTGTAGTCAGCTTGAGCGCCCGACTTGCACGTGTCTTTGACTTGGCCCACAAACAAAAGAATTTACAATGGTTTTAATTGTACCCATGTCAAAAGACGGGAAATGTCTGTTTAGTGCAATCGCCCACCAAATTAATAACCTAATGGGCCTAACATTTGATCATAGGAATGTTCGTCAAGATCTCGCCGCATACGTCTTGGAACATCGACATGATGATAGAATTCACCTAGCACTTCTAAATAATATACAGGAATTTCTCCCCAACAGCATTCTTTCCCAGGAACAAAGGATTACAAAATACTTAACTGCGCAATTTAACGAAACATTCTAGGGTGGCGAAGATATAATTATCGCCGCGTCCGAATACTACCTCGTGAACGTGCATGTGCATATAAACAATAGAAACACACAGGTATATTCACCAACCGGCGATCCAGCTCCCGCTAACATACACATCCTCTTCATGAACCAGCACTATGATAGCTGGGTTCTGCCCAACGACAAACAGCGCAATAACCACCGGATAATCCTAACGCAAGGTCTAACCAGCGTCAAAGCACAACAACATACCAAACCGTTTAGTAGCAGGTACGACACACGCGAAGAGCAAGAAAAACCCACGAAACCCCAGCTTCAAACGGGGTTGATCGTAAAAAGCCACGAAGGTAACTCATTCACACCATGCGAACAACAAGAATCAACACCACTTACACCGTTATCAGATGTAATCGCGGACGACACGGGATACAGAAAATTGAGAAACCCCACCTCTACCGCAATTAAGTACACTTGCACAGACTAAAAAAAAACAGGAAAAAAAAACAAATTGACGCCGAACTGTCACGCAGGGGCATTCACATAGCTAACCTACAGGAAACAGGGATGAACGCAGGAACATTCAGCTCCGCACACTACGACTGGTACGTCTCAGGAACTGCGGGCAACGCACACCGGGGTCTTGCAATTTTATTAAGAAAAAAATGCCCAAATTGAATTAGTCAACAGTTAAAAGGACGCCGACGTAATGTCTGCTACCCTTGAGGTCGACATGGGAAATGACAAACCAACTCCTCTGTACATAATCAACTCACACATCAGCAGCTGTTCCGGGAAAGCAACCAGATCATTCACAGGCTTATTAAACTTGATTAGGCAAAAACCAAGGAAATGTACTCTCTTAATACTCGGCGACTTCAACGCCCATATAGGTCGACAAGATACATTAACCTTCCAACGCAAAGGGTTGATACAACAAAACCTTCACCATGAATTTTCCAACTACATCGGCGAACTATTAATGGATCTAGCCAACAGGGAAAAATTTCAAATAGAAACAACAAAAGCTAGAACATCATGCAGAATAACATGGTCGAAGGGTACTCAAAAATCGCAATTGGATCACATCATCACGCCACAGGCAGCAGAAAAACTTTTTCACTTTATTAAAGGCGAATGGGTCACCGGTCGCATCTCCGACCATAAAATAATCTGGGGACTATTAAAATCAAACTTAATTGTAAATAAAAACAAAAATAAAACACTAAAGCAAGACAAAAGTACAAGGAAACAACAAAAGAGGCCAATTATTTCGACTACAAACAATGCAACTACGCCGCTCTCAACAGAGCAGCCATCAAAACAAAATATCAAGATTGCATCACAAAAAACGAGCAAATATGGGATTCTCCCCAACAAATGAAAACACCGAAATACCCTGGAATACCATAATGGATGTACTAAAAGCCGCTGCTCAGGAAACTTTGAGGCTTCAGCCAATTTACTCAAGGGACCATAGAATAGCCCTCGCTAACGTACAAAAGGCTAAATTCCTACAAAGCAGGCAACCGGATAACCCCAATAGGCATAAGCTCGTCAAAGAAAGTCAGACAACACTTCAAAAGGTTACATATCTGGAGGAACAAAAAGCATGCAGAGCCTGCTTCTCCGGACTGGGTAAAACGCACCCCGCAAAACGCATGCAAATTCTCTATTCGTTCTACAGGAAAAACAAACAGCAAACAAAACGCCGAAAAAGAACTGCGTTCATACCGATGTCCAAATGGGAGAATATACTAAAAAACTCCGAGGGCCTTCACATACCAATGGTAAACATTACAAAACCGACAATAGAAGAACAAGGCGAAGAACCGACGGTGGCCGAAATAATAGGAATCATCAATAAAATGTGAAACGGGACGGCCCCTGGAACGGATCAAGTAGTAATTGAGCTTTACAAAGCGATGCCCCAAACATTACATGAAGCCGTAACTAAACACATAATTAAAGCCTGGTCAGAGAACAGAGTACCGGACACGTGGCTCGAGACCGTCAGGTACCAATTCCAAAAAAAAAAAATTCCTAAAGATGTGAACGAGTATCGTCGCATAACGATTTGCAACACGGGCTATAGAATTTACGCTACATACTTACTTAAAAAACTTGACGACATAATAACGGAACTAGGCAGTTACCAAGCGGCTTTTTTTTTAAACAATAGATCAACAGATGACCACATTTTTACGCTCAAAAGGGTTCTAGACGAGGAATGGCGTGCAGGTAAACGAACGTACGTTCTCGCCCTCGACATAGAAAAAGCATTTGACAATGTTGACCTCAAGGCATTAAGAGACATATTATTAGAACGAACCAACAAATCGATGACCAACAGGATAATCACAGCATGCTTGAATGAAAGAACATGCATCAAATGGTGCGGCCAGCAAAGCAGTTGGATTATCAAAGGAAAGGGAGTTAAACAAGGTTGCCCCCTGTCCCCCCGCCTTTTTACATTGGTCATCGACGAAGTTCTGACAACCCTCGAAGAGGAAACTCATTTAATCAAACTGATCAGGACCGCGAAATCTCCCTCCCCCTAGTATTATCATTTGCGGACGACCTTTTTCTCATTACAGATGAGCTAGAAGGACTAGAACGCATCTTATACCACATAAAACCCTTACTTAATAGTGTAAGCCTTCAAATAAACGAAACAAAAACAAAAATTGTAATTAGGGACCCCGTAAAAACACAGAAAACGACTCACGTGACCCTCAACGGAATAAATATACCAACATCGGATGAAATCAAATACCTAGGCACTTACATAACGTCCGCATTAAGCAGAAAAAAATTCAATTAGAAAACGATGCCAACAGGCTACGAGAAACGCTAAATCTTTACTACCATTCATATTGAACTCAAAAATGGACTGGAAACTAGCTACACTTATGTATCGAATGATTATCGTACCTTGTATGATATATGGCTTAAAAGTATCAGCACTCACAAAGGCGAACCGTTCAAGACTGAGAAGATATGAAAGAGTTATCATGAGAGATTTGATCAACCACGCTAGGAACAAACCGATACAGAAGAAAATGCATCAAATCTTAGACGGTAAAACCATAACAAAACGCATCAAGAACCACAGAATGTGCTACCTGGCACACATTTTCAGACGCTCTGAACCACACCTGTTACATGCAGCAATGCAGTACAGAGCCAAATCTAAGAAGGTCGGACGACCTATTTACACATGGAATGACAACCTAAAACAGGACATGAAATACTTTGACAAGGAAATCCAGTTTTGGAGGGACACGGCTGGAGACAGAAATAAGATCAAGAAAGCGGCTAGTGAAATCTACAAAAAACCAGAAACTGATAGCAGTGAGAACTCAGAAGACGACCAAGAAAACAACAACACGGAACATAGCGAAGCCTGGATCAACATGCCGGCGACGACGTGAAAAGATGCCCTCCTATAGACAAATATCACCCTTCTCTCCACTAGTCCAATGCTTACTTAAGGCTGCATAGTCGGTAGGCTCGTAATCCTTTCCTATCCTATGGGCACGTCCTCCCTACCATTACAGCGCCCCCCGGTCTACTTCTTGATATGCAATGGCCTATGTAGCACCATGAAACATGAGGCTTCAAAGGCTAGTGCAAATCTTGGGGTTCATTCGATTAATCGAGTCTGGTCAAACCACGCTGGGATCGGTGCAATTCATTTCATTTCATTTCATTTCATTTCATTTCATTTCATTTCATTTCACCCGCAACACACATCTACGCCCAGTAAAATGTCCAACGATGAAGAATCCAGCTCCAATCGGCTTCTTGTTCCAACATATAGGTATATATTTATGTTTATAAAGTGCAGTTGCAATACAAGAGGCCCACACCATTCTCTCATAAATTCATAATAGTCATGCCATTATGACGTCTCAACAATAACCTATTATTATTTAATCATTATTATAAATAAATACGTTTCTCGTAGGAATGTAAACATCTATATACATACATATACATACATACAAATAAATAAAATTGGTGTCTGTTTTTAACATTAAAATAACTACTTTTTACTAAGTGTATATGGATGTATACATGGTACATATACCAAAACAACATTTTTTACAATTTTTGTCTGTCTGTCTGTCTGTTCGTTCCGGCTAATCTCTGAAATGGCTGGACCGATTTTGGCGGAACTTTCACTGGCAGATAGCTGATGTAACGAGGAGTAACTTAGGCTACTTTTATTTTAGAAAAAAACAAATAATAGTTTTAAAAAACTAAAAACACGCAGAATTTTGAGACGTATGTCAGCGTAGTTTTCAAGGACAGTTTTTATGAAAAACTTTTTGTTAAATACCACGCGGACGAAGTCACGGGTAACAGCTATTACCTATAATATAACCTGAATTAACACATCTTACCGCGGTAGTACGTCTTCCTGCGTTAATTTCCGACATCCACGCGGGCGAAGCCGCGGGCAAAAGCTAGTTATAAATATGAATCAGCATTTCTTTCACTCTTAATTATATACATACATACCTACTACTTTAAGATTCTATCTGACATTAGCCTTCTTTCTAAAAGTTTAACACATGTATTATTTGTATGGAGGTAGATATTATATTTCAGTGCAGCCTGAAGAGGTTCACAGAAGTAGCACTTTTTTTTTGAATGTCAAATCATCAAATGACTTCGCCCGCTCTGGGCGGAGTGGAAGGGCGTGTCAGACTTTTACTGACCATAACCCACCCGTGTTCCTTCAGTTGCCCATATGCCAAGGTCACGGTATCTCTTTCGAACAATCTCGCGACCCTGGCAGGAACAGAAGTAGCACTTGAAAATATTTTTCGCGCGTGCATTTCATGTTCTTACCGGCTGCCCCTGCGCCGCTCGCGCGCAAGCCACGCGCAGTTCGCAAGCGGCGCATCCGCCAAGTCTGGACACACTTTAAGGTCCGACTTTTTCGGAAGAAAATTCACAAATGAGGCTTATAGTTCAAACGAGAAAGAAGCTATGTGGGCACGAGCTGCGCGCGCGCTGCACACGAGCATTGCTGGAGCTGCACTAGACGTTGGCTGAAACGGCACGCGAGCTGCACGCGCGCAGTTCGCAAGCCGCTCGCTAGCGGCTCGTGAGCGGCGCATTCGCCAGGTCTAGACGCACCATGCAATGAAACTGCACGCATAAAATGAAATTGCTCATAAACAGTATCCGCTTCTATAACATGTGGCCAGTTCATAAGCCACATCAAAATGTGGCCTTGTCAAAAAGCATATTTATGATAAGTTAAAAGACAAGGCCGTTTAGCATTTTTTTTCTGATTATAAGGTTTCCTTGGTAGGTAGGTACCTCATTAACGACATAACTATGTAAATGTCTGTTAAATACTCCCAAATTTCGATGTAAATTTTTTACTTACCTCTTTGATCTACCTACTTATTATTAGACATTTTATACCTAAAAAACTAATTTCAACACTTTACGAGTCTTTTTCATAACAGTCATTATATCATTTGGTTTAAATAGGTTTTTTATATTAATTTTTTTTAGTAGGTATTTTAACATATTGTATTGTATTCTTTTACATGTTGTGAATATGAGAACGTTGCGTAGGCCTTGTAGACTGTAGATTTTTAAGAACATTTTCTATTTTTAACCGACTTCAAAAAGGAGGAGGTTCTCAATTCGGATGTTTATATGTTTTTTTTTTTATGTATGTTCGGCCATAACTCCGTCATATATAGACGGATTTACAAAATTCTTTTTTTGTTCGAAAGGGGTTCATTCCGAAATGGTTCCATATAATTTTCATATAGATCTGATGATGAGTTCGGGAGACAGACACCGGAACTCTTTAAAAAATGACAGGAAATCAACCGCGATTTCTGCTATCGCATAAATATGCATTGTTTGTTTAAAATTAGTGCGGGGTGAATACCACAACTAAAAATTTAAAAATAAAAACTTTTTTACAAAAAAAAACAACCGACTTCCTTAAAAACACTACAAAGTGAAAAATAACTTTAATTTCGGAAGTCGGTGGCAAAAAACCATAAATACAGATCCTAAGACACCGACTACCGAAATTAAAGTTATTTTTCACTTTGTAGTGTTTTTAAGGAAGTCGGTTGTTTTAAGTACAACCATTGTATGTACAAGACAATTATTATTAAAGAGTAACTGTGGAATTTCTTGCCGGCTCTTCTCCATAGGAAGCAACCAAGTGGAACCTAGCTACTGACGTTTCATAAGGGGCCATCCATAAATTACGTCACACGTTAAGGGGGGGAGGGGGTCGATGAATTGTGACATTGTGTGACAAGGGGTTGGGATAAATTTTGTGACGTCACATTTCAAAATTGAATATATATATGTAAAGTACCTACTATTAGAATACGAAATATGAACTTTGAAAGAAAAGTTAAAAAAGAAAACAATGTCTAGAAGTAAAATTGCAAAATATGTGACGTCACACTAGGGAGACAAATGGGGCTGTCAAATGTGCCCAGCTGTGATAAGGGCGGGGAGGGGGGGGGGGGGGGGCTAAAAATCATGAAATATGTGTGACGTAATTTATGGATGGCCCCTAAGTGCCCATGTAGGTTTATGTGAAATAAAATATTCTGTGTTTTTTTTTTAAATTTGATTTTGTTGGATTGAACCAAGATAGGGCGCAAATATAAATTATTTCATGAGCACTTCTCTCAAAACGGTGAAGAAAAGCATCGCGAGGAAACCGACATGTCATGGAACCAAAAATTCTAAAACATGTGTCATCCTGCAACCCACACTTGGGTCACATAGTAGATTACGACTCTCTTACCGAAAGGAGGCGTGTGTCCCAGCAGTGGGAACATTATAGGCTGAATATGCTAATGCAAGTGTAAATGAAGACGGGCTTTACTGTTTCATCTGAGAAGTGGCGCAGCGCACTCCCCAGCAACACAACTGTCTGTCGACTCAGAGGGCAGTGTCCTCTTTACAAGTGGCTTTGTAACTCAATCAATGCCTTTATCAAAGTATACAATGAAAGATTGGCAAATGCACTGACAATAGTAGATTGGCAAATGAAACATTTGACTACATAAAGGCTCCCACGAACAGGCGCGACGCGATACTCGTAAAACAATTCCTATGTAAGCTTCGTGGAAATAGTTCTATAAGAATTGTGTCTCGCCAGTCTGAAGAAACCTTAATCCTTATATACTTTATGTATCTACAAATACAATTCATACGAATTAATAAAATTGAAGTTTCTCTTTGTAATTCTAAAATAACAACTTTTTACTAAATGTATATGAAAGTTTATACCGTACTGACTAAGTGTGTATGACATTTTATTATAATTTTTTTCTGACTGTTTGTTTTGGTTTATCTCCGAAACGGTTGGACTGTTTTTGACAAGGTTTTCACTAGCAGATAGCTGATGTCTTCCTTGTAACATCAGCTAAATCACAATTTAAGTATGAAATATCAAGTTTGCCAGTTCACGATGAGTAAAAATTAGTACGCGCCCTACAGTTAAAAAATAATAATTACCTCAAGATTTTTTTTTTTTCATTTCATAATAAAAGAAGGTTTAAGGTATATTTTCATATAGGTTTTGTTGCAAAGAGTAATGACATGCTATAACTTTTACTCTCGTAAAGTAAATTTTATTTGTACAATTAGAGCTTGAGAAAGAAGAGTATGTTACTCCCCCCCCCCCCCCCTTTTTGTTATTGGCTCCTTTTTGTTTAGGTAGCACGTTCCGTGGGATAATTTCCGACATCAACAGGGGCAAAGCCACGGTCACCAGCTAATAGAATTACTATAGATACTTCCAAGTATGTAAATTCTATGCCGGATGATGGATTATTTCTAAACTTCAAATGTATCCGACGACCGTGTTACTTGTCTCTTTTGGTGACCGTACTTGTAAATTCTGGTTCTTAAGGTGAATGCTTCAACCAGCCCGCGAAATTCAAATTTTCTTACGTTTTTTGCAATTTGCAGGCCAGTGCTAGGTTGTATGTTGATTTAAATATTATTCGCGCCTGTAAGACATAATTATGTAGTTATAGAATTGTAATCATCAAAATCATCAATACAACGCTCTAAGTTCATAAAGCTGTAGGAATGACTTTTTCTGTTTTTTTTTTGTTCCTAGGCCTTTATGAACTTGGAGGGTTGTATTGGCGATTTTGATGATTATAATTCTGTAACTACATATGTCTTACAGGCGCGAATAATATTTTAATCAACATACAACCTAGAACGGGCCCGCAAATTGCAAAAAACGCAAGAAATTTTGAATTTCGTGGGCTGGTTTGGAGCATTCACCTTAACACTGCGGATCAATCAATCAACTCAGCCTATCGCAGTCCACTGCTGGACATAGGCATCTCCCACGCTGCGCCACAACATCCTGTCCTCCACCTTCCGCATCCAGTCTGCCCCAGCCACCTTTTTGATATAATACACACCACAGATAATATGCATCTGCCAGGGTCGCGAGATTAGTTCGAAAGAGGTACAATGGCCCTGGCATATGGACAACTGAAGGAACACGAGTGGGTTTTAGTCAGTAAAAGTCTGACACGCCCTTCCGCTTTGCCCAGAGCGGGAGACGTCATTTGATGAGTTCCCATCCAAAAAAAAAAGATAATAATATATACATTAATTTATCATACAATAAAACAAATTCTCTTAGCAATCAATAGCACGAAGACTACACGGCGAGTCTCGCTAGGTGTTCGCTGAGAACGTGTTTTGTTTGGTACTATAATTTTTTAATATGTGTAACTACCAAATACTTTAGCAAATTATTAGCAACAATAGTTATTAGAAGACTAGCAAACTATTGTTTTAAGACTCCTGCAGATGTAGTACGATAATTTCTACGAAAAATTTATGGAAAGTGTTCTTCTACGAAAATCGCGTGATACCGTTGCCTCGCGCCTGTCTGCGAAAGCCTTAAATCATATCTATCTTATAGTCGAATAACTATCAAAATAAACAAAACTGAACGTTTGTTTTGTTGGAATTATTAACATCTTCGTATCGTTATAGATCGTTAAAGGACATCACCCATTTTGTTCGGCAATTTGGGATTTAAAACAAAGCCGGTGGTCTGGAATGAATCACATTTATTTAAATGGTGCAGCAGTAGAAACATGCTTTTGTACCGACTTTATAGCGACGCTGTAATGAATTAGCGAACATATTTAAACAAATCTTTTTATTAAATAAATTAAGTCCTTTCGCCATTTCGTGTATCATCCCGTATAGTTATTATTCCGCTATTTTGAGGTGCTGACACATACAAAACTGTTAGCCAGCCCTTCTTTACATAATCAGTATAGTATGGATTACAATAAAATGAAACAAAGATATCAAAACAGAGCACATAGGAAAAGGCGCAGAAATCTCCACTTGCGCCCTTTCCCATGTGCTCTGTTTTATAAACAAAACTTCATTTTTATCAAAACATTGTCCTAGCATTGTAGTGCTAGGCTAGGACAGGATTTTTCCTAAACGTGCAGTCAAATACTACTAACTTTTCCCATCGCCGACATTTTAATTCTTACCTGATATGTATCTCCGAACCCTAATGGTTCTCGACTTTGACGCCTTAGTAAAAAATAAAGCGTTCGATGTTTACTTATTTTATAAATATACTGGTATTTACATTGATGGCCGCTAAAAAAAATATGTCCCAAAGTGGGTGATCTCTTTTATAATATAATTTGACTGGCCTGTTAGTCTAGTGGTTAGTGACCCTGACTGCTGAGACTGAGGTCGTGGGTTCGATTCCCACCCAGGACAAATCTTTGTGTGATGAGCACGATCATTTGTTCTGTGTCTGGGTGTAATTTATCTATAATATGTATGTATTTAGAAATATATATGTATGTTTATCAGTTGTCTGGTTACCATAGTACAGGCTCTGCCTAGTTTGGGATCAGATGACGGTGTGTTGGTTGTCCTAAGATATTTATAATATTATTAGCAACGTGCTGATAATTTACAATAATATTTATTTTATGTGCTAAGTGACTTACTAATAAAAATCTTTGTTGCGCCACACCATACCATAACCCACTAATCTATACATCTATACAAATAAATAAAATTGGAGTGTCTGTTTTTAATATTCAGATAACCACTTTTTACTAAGTGTATATGGATGTATACACGATACATATACCAAAACAACATTTTTTACAATTTTTGTCTGTCTGTCTGTCTGTCTGTCTGTTTGTTCCCGCTAATCTCTGAAATGGCTGGACCGATTTTGACGGGACTTTCACTGGCAGATAGCTGATGTAACAAGGAGTAACTTAGGCTATTTTTTATTTTAGAAAGATTCTTTTATTTTAGAAAAAAATAACTATCTTCGAAAACTACGCTGACATACGTCTCAAAATTCGAAAAACCCTGGCTGAATCCTACGAAATAGATCAAAATAATGTACTACAGTATTGTACACCTTAAAAAGCCCTACAAAAATGTCCTCAATGGTATATGTCTATCTCTTAGGGATATCCCACAATAACCATTTTTTATCTTTTACTTTTTACAATACAGCATTAATCCTTATCCAATTAAGTAACTTAAATACATTGTGCATTTAATATAGATCAATATGGCCCTTTACAGCATGTAATTTAAATGAATATCTTAGAAGATATTAGAGATTTAAAAAGTGGGCGCAGAGCGCGTTGGCACCGGCCGGGTAGTACAGGATAAGTAGGATTGTAATTCATATTACTTTGGCTTCATAGTAATTGCGAATATCATGTGTGTTCATTATACTTAAAATAAACCTAATAGAGAGACCGCGAAATGGCTTAGATGTTTAGATTTTTGGATGTTTGTTTCTCAATGATGCAAAGACGGCCAAACGGATTTAGATCGAATTTGGCACAAAGATATATTATATCATGGATACGTAACAGATAGGATACCTACTTTATCCCGGTAGTAGGTTCCCGGGTGATATTTTCCGACAGCTATACGGGCCAAGCCACTGGCAAAAGTACTATTCCTATAATTATGTTCGGTGTCTGGTAAAGGATTGAGTGTCTGTGTAGGTAAAATAGGAGCGTTAAGAAAAACCAGGAAGACTTATGTTCAACTAAACCAAGCCCTATGTCACAGTCTTCTTACTCTGAATACTATTACTTTTATTTTAAAAACACCAACACACATGATGTTCTCATAAACTATGAATCCTAAGTAATATGAGTTATAATCCTACTACTAATAATATTATATATGTGAAAATATGTATGATTGGGTGTTTGTTTCTCAATCACGCAAAAATGGCTGAATGGATCTGGATCGAAAATAGCACACAGAGTCTATATTACCTATATAACCTGGAATAACACATTCTTATCGCGGTAGTACGTCCTCTTGCATTAATTTCCGACATCCACGCGGGCGAAGCCGCGGGCAAAAGCTAGTCTATACAAATAAATAAAATTGGAGTATCACATAAATATGTACCAGAACTACATACATCAATTAAAATAATTTCTTATTACACTTAGTTATTTCTTTTTCATATCTTCACTGTTCCCCCAAACGAGATCAGTCAGGTACCACTGCAGGCAATAGAACATTTGTACCGAAATGACAGAGGCTCCTAGGAATAAGTACAGGGAGATAGTACCGTCCAAGATATTTAGTATCGGGTATACCCAGGTGCCTAAGTTGATGTAGGAAGTAACCAGGCTGAAAAGGAACAAAAGAAAGTATTAGACAGATTACTAGCAAGTCGATAATAGTAGCCTATGTCTTTTCCCAGGGTACAAAATGTCCGTATACCAAATTTCATCAAAAATGTTTCACCCGTTACGGAGATTAGCTGGAAAGAATAGACAGAGTTTTTTGTTATTAGTACCGTAAACAGGCTGTCCCAGAAGTCAACGTCAAGCCGACACGAGTAATAGGACAAGTCATAATAGTAATCAGAAAAATATTTACGAAATTCCAAATTGTGTATTTATCAATGAATTATTGGTATTTAAAACAAATAAGGAAATTGCACCCTGTGACATTTTTTCATTCTTTTTGCTACAAATCTTAACTTAAAAAAAAGCGTTATGTGATCTTGAATAATGTTTCTGTAAACTTTTGCCTAAAATCCAGCTTGGATGTAAATATCACTTTTTGCCGAACAAAAATTCGGACTTCTGACGACCCGTAACGACTGTTAAAGATCTATCTACAAATGACAGCAGGGACCAACGGCTTAACATGCTTCAGAATTATGATTTAGTACTCATAAATAAAAAATAAAAAACTTACACAACCAAATAAGCAGTAGCATAGCTGTTCATCAAAACTAGATTCTGCACGTGAGATTCCGGGCGTCTTTTAGGTCTGAAGACGATTTCCCAGAGAACCACAGGAACAATGGCGGTGTGAATGATGTGGTTGGCTGTGATACTGAGGGTTTTTTCCACGCTCGGGGGCAGTATCAGGCTACGTTCGTAGGAGAAGATTGTCCAGAATACGAAAGCTATCATCTAAAATGAGAGAATAAAACGATATATTTGACGCGCGTTGATTTCGTCGATTTTTGCTACGGTTTATAATGTATTGGTTAGTTATGTGGTATTTTTAGTTAAGATATTTTTTTGCCTGAGTCTATACCCGCGTGCTTTATCTTAAACCGTTTGAACTTCAAATAGGAGGAGGCTCTTGTTGGAAGACTAGCTTCTGCCCACGACTTCGTCCGCCTCAAATTTTTGCTCCTCTGATCCTTCCCGTCGCATCGCAGCCTGCCAGTTTTCGTCCATTTTTTTGTTGCTGCCACTGTTTTTGATCGTACCGTGATGTTATATAACCTATAGCCTTTCTTAATAAATAGGCTATCCAAAACAAAGATTTTTTTCAATTCGGACCAGTAGTTCCTGAGATTACTGCGTTCAACCAAACAAACAAACAAACTTTTAGTATTATTATATAGTAATATAATACATAGTATAGATTATACGGCATTATAGCTTCCCACGGCGATATTCGGACACTGTGCTATGTTAGTATGATATTTAACACCAGATATACTTACAAAGGCGAACGGGCAGATCAGGCTAGAGAACAAGGGGTCTCTAATTCTCTTCAATGTCTTTAGGAGTGAACTGTCTTTCCCCTCCTTGGTGAGTGACAGAACGTCACACGATAGTCCGAGAGCTGAGTAGAACATTTGCATGTACTGAAATAAGGGAGAAAATGGTGATGTTAGTATGTACAGACGCCAGCACATCAAGCTACCAGAAACAGTCAAATTCTGCCAATCAATCGATGTAGATGCCGCTACATTGTCAATAGTTGCTCGGTCCGAATTTAAATCGATGGCCCCACCGAATAAGCGTGCAAGAGTTCTTACACGATATTTTCTTTTTCATTTTTCGTTTCTTTTGCTTATCCTGCACCTATTTAATTTTTATTGTGAATTTTGGACTCAAGCACTCCTATTATAATAGTGAATTTCTTCATTCTGGGGAAATAATTAATTTAAATTTATATGAATATTAAAGTTTTTGCTATTATTGCATGCTTTTTGAGTCGCCAAGTATGCAATAATAAACATGTTAAAACCTATTACATAAATGAAAACTGATCTTATTAACTCTAATATAAATGTATACGATCTTTCCAATCATATAATAGCAATAGTTATAGCTGGGTTCAAAAATAAACTTAATTTATGGAGAATAATAGTGTAATATTACAGTACGTTGTGTATTATTACACGAATAAACGTGTAATGATATATTAATGTGTCCTAGTCAAGCAAATTTCACAAGAGCAAAAACATTTAATAGCTTTTCATGAATTTCCTGAGACTTGTTGATGTTTTAAAAAAAGTAAATATACTAGTCTATAGTTAATTTTTTTACCTATAATTCGATTACACATTGTTTCTACTTAAAATGAAATAAAAAAATATAAAAAATATTTTAGAACAACCAACACACTGTTATCTGATCCCAAACTAGGCAGAGCCTGTACTATGGTAACCAGACAACTGATAAACATACTTATATATTTCTAAATACATACATATTATAGATAAATTACACCTAGACACAGAACAAATGATTGTGCTCATCACACAAATATTTGTCCTGGGTGGGAATCGAACCCCCGACCTCAGTCTTAGCAGCTAATGAGCGTTATTCAAGTTTGAACGTTTTAATTTTTGCTGAAAAGTTGTTAAATTATTCGGTGGGGCCATCGAAATGTTGGCTACTAGTGACTCGTTTTGTGATGCCTAAGAAATTGTAAAAATAGAAGTAGGTATTGTTAGAGAAAAAAGCAGTGAAGATACTTACAACATTCCAAATAGTCAAGAACTTGTACTGGTCATCATGGAACCTCTTTACATCAGGATCTTTCAGCACATCTCCTTTGAAGGTGTTAGCCATGTGGACAGCATTGGTGACGTGCATGGCAAGGCTGACGGCATAGCCTAGCATTCGAGGGTATATCGGTGATGGGATGTATCTGGAAGAAGGAAAGGAGGAACTGAGAATGGTGAGTGGGTTGTTCAGATCAGATATGCAGTCGCTCCATGTGAGATAAAAATATTCAGCTGCATCTGACTAAATTGGAAACTGATCCTGACATAATTGGGAAAACGATACAGGTGATGAAGACTGTGACGATGGAAAACATCGTGAGAAACATGTACTAGAACAAAAAAATTGAAGATATGTGACAACCACCGACCCGACATACTCAAAATCAAGCCATTATTTTCGAAATACGGCACACAAAATTGAATTAGCATTCCAGCATGTACAGTAGTAGCATTCCAGGGTTTTGTCTTTGAGCCGGTCAATTTTTTTTTTGTGTTAATCCATTGGGAATCTTTAGAATTGGTCATGGTTCTAAGCAATACATTTTCTATCGTCCCCTTAGAAAATCAGCATCATGATTTTAGCTGTATTAGCATTTTTGCTTTTTTTAACCAGTGCGCAAATTATTTTTGGTGGTTCAATACCAGTAATAGAACACATTTCAACTATTTTTTCAATGCTTAAAAAAAATTCCGACCTTAAATCAGTAAACTGTGGACACCCTACTTATTTCGTAATATGATATCGACAATAGGAATAGGTCAGTAACCGGGCGCTAGCGTAGGTACTTCGAACTTCTTAGAATTTGGACCGATCGAACAGCTGATAGGTACTTACTGCTACGTGTAATTGTCCTTCTATCATTAAAACGAGCAACATTAAATACCTGGGGGTTATAATGGACGAAACACTCTCTTTTAAAATACATATTGAAAGCCTTAGTAAAAGAGTGCGTAAACTTATATATGTATTTAAGAAATTACGAACATTAGCAGACAAAAAATTAATCACACAAGTTTATTTGGCCCTATGTCAATCTATTATTCAATACTGTATCACTTCTTGGGGCGGTGCACCAAAAACGAATTTGCTTCCTCTTGAAAGAGCTCAAAGAGCAATTTTGAAGGTAGCAAACTTCCATCCCTTCTTTTTTCCCACAGATCTACTTTATAAAATTTGCAATGTGCTGACTGTTCGGCAGCTTTTCATTATGCAGTTAGTATTAAAACAGCACACCATGCTTACCTACACTGCTGACAATACTAACAAGAGACGGAATGATATAGTATGTATAACAAATGAGACCTCAAAACATGTGTTTGTAGAAAGATTCTATACATTTTTAGGCCAATTTCTGTTCAATAGATTAAATAGAAAACTAAGTATCTATAAATTAAACTACTATAGCTGTAAAAAAAATTTACTTCAATATTTACTAACCATAGATTATGCACAGACAGAAGATTTACTAGTTGTCTGCAAATAAAACCGCTAACTCGCTATTTTACTTTTGTTACCTAAGTTTTAATTTTAGTTATTACTACACCTTGTTAATTTATTATATTATATTTTTGCATTTGTAGCCTGAAACACAGGTTCTACCTAGTTCAGGCAAATTAGCAAATCTGCTCTATTTTAATTGTTTAACGTATTTATTGTAAATGTGACCCTTTTTATTAATAAACAATTTATTATTATTTTACTTGTAGATACGCTCGGTCGTTCACCTTCGCAGCCGCGCTGGCGGGCGTCGCGCGCAAGTTACCATAAAGTCCAGTTTCAAAATAAACATCTTTCGTTAACGATAACTTATTTTTTTTGTACTAAGGTATATAAAAATAAAAATTGCATGGTTATCATTTAACTCGTTTAAGTTTAATTTGTTTGCGCACTGGTTAAAAACTTATCTTGTATAACAAAATGGATAGTGGAAATGCCGGTGTGGTTAATGGCGCTATATACTAAGATCTTTTGGGTTTTAGAATGTTCATTTTCTCATGAAACATAATAATGTTGCTTAAAGTTATTGTAAATATTTAATACAATACACAAAACTAGAATAAATGGAATGAATTTACAAGGTTATTTCAAGTTTTTTGTGTGTATTTTTCGGTTATTCATTATCTATATATATAAAATTCAAAGTCCTGAGTGACTGACTGACTGACTGACTGACTGATATATCAACGCACAGCCTAAACCGCTGGTCCTAGAGACATGAAATTTGGAGGGTGTGTTCTTTGTGAGGAGTAGGTATCCACTAAGAAAGGGTTTTTTGAAATTCCATCCCTAAGAGGGTGAATTGGGGGGTTGAATTTTCACACGGGCGAACCCGCTGGCGGAAGCTAGTTTTAAATATTAATTATAATATCGTCATTGTTTTGTTTTTATGTACTTAAACCGCGCCAGAGAATATTCTATGAATCTATTCAAAAATTACAATTTGTGGGTTAATATAATATGTAGAGGATAATCTTTGGAACTTCTGATCCAATTACGAAAATTCTTTTACTAATAGGAAGCTATAGTATCGCCGAGGGTCATGTTTTTATGTTAGCAACTAAGAAGAATGCCAAGGTTTGCTATAAAGACTTGACCAGAACCGACAAAGATGAATTAACACGTTAACTGTTATGACGAGATATGACTGCTCAGAATTGGTAAATAAATTAAGTTATGTTGTACCTAGAACTGTTATAAGATGCGCGGTGCGCGCACGGGGCTCTATTCGCCATTCCACCTTGCCGCACCAATGCTGAAGTTCGCGCACCTTTTTTTCGGATATTGATCTATTTACACTAACAAAACACACACAAATTCACTCGCATGCCTAGTTAGTTCCTATTAAATTTGAACAGGTAACATGTGGATAACGTTGTGAGTTACACATACACTATTAACTTTATATATTAAGGATTCTTAATTAAGGAACTTATGTGTAACTGTTTGTTTTCCCAAAGAAATAAATAAATAAACTGCCATGTCGGACTATGTGTCCGACACTTTTTGTTCCATTCAGGCCTTGTCGGACTATATGACCGAAAAGACATACACAATCTGAACAGGTCATTGCTGCCTGGCGGCCATGTTTTTGGAATAAATAATGTATTTATGGAATAAATAATCTATTTAAAATGAAATAACACTAAGTACATTTTTTTACTTTTATCTGATTTTATCCATGGCAGTTAACGTGTTAAACACACACAACAACAGCACACAACAGTTATAGAAAATAATAAGTTTTTTAATAGAAGTACACAATGTTTTTTTTTTAAAGTTGACCACTTAATACTTCTGATTTTACTATTACTTAACATGAAATAATAAAATTAATGACTTGTTGCACATTATCCTCGCACATATAAGTTGTATAGTAAAAATATACATATAACATAGCAACATTATTTTTTGAACTTGTGAAAAAACTACTTATACTTTTTAACAATTCATTATTCATGAAACAGAACGTAGGCATATTTAATTAATAATTCGTCGTAAATTAGGGCAAAAGGGTTTTTTTAAAATTTCTTTTTGGTTGAGAAATCATCAAATTTTAATGACGTCTTCCGCTCTAGGGTGGCGCGGAAGGGCGTGTCAGACTTTTACTGACTAAAACCCATGTTCCTTCAGTTGCCCATATGCCAGGGCCACGGTAACTCTTTCGAACGAATCTCGCGACCCTGGCAGGAACTTTGTTAGCTTAGTTGTTAATTCTAGTGTGCATGCGGTGGTCTCCTATAAGTGAAGGAGTAAATTCTTTTTATTGTTTACAGATTTACATTAATTAACAAACAAAATTATGACCTAAATTAACTAAAACTATTTACAAATTAAAAATAGCGTCGAAAAATCATCCGCATCGCTGTCGACTGGTAGTGTACCCAAGAGACTGGCGGCATTACCACGTTGTATGGCAATGCTTAGCCTCTGGCCAAGGTAAAAACCAGCTCTTGGGTCACGGGAAGTGTCCACCAGCCGTTTAGAAATTTCCTTAATACCTGATGTTACCCTTTATTTATGTGTCTACATCTTTTGTTGGAGATTCTAAATAAATAAATAAATGTCTGGCCCAACCGAGGTAACATACTATAGTCACATCTCAAAAAATATGAACACGGAAACAGTTCGTCGCTCCGATCATATACAAGGTGTAAGAGAATAAGCTCAAGCCCTGAAAGTAGTTCGTTCATAATTGGCTTGCATAACTGGCAAATTTTAATTTAGGTATTATTTTTTTTAAACCTATTTTGTTATACAGACCGCCCATTGAGCCAAATAAAATAAAATCTTGATTTTTCAAAATAAATATTAAAATAGTTTGCATTAAAAAAAATCTTAGTAATTAGGGTGTATGATGTCTTGCGTTCTACATATATGTATGTTACATGTTCTATTTGACAAATGTGTAAGTTAAAGGCTTACATCAAATGTATCGATAATCTGATTAAATTATTTCTAATTATTATATTATTTATATAAGAGGAAGTCTGAAAGTGGCACCAATAACTGAAAAGTTGTGTGGGAATCGGTTGGCATGGTATGGTCACGTGATACGGAGGAATGAGGAAAATGTCGTGAGGAAAACATTGAGTATGAATGTCGATGGCTTTAAGAGTAGATGGAGACCAAAGAAACGATGCATGGACTGTGTGAATTATGATATGGATAGAAAGGGGATGACTACTGAGATGACGACTAATAGAGAAGTGTGGAAGAAAAAGATGCGCCGACCACAAATAAATTCAGATAAGGGCAGGAGAATGATGATTATATTATAAATATATATTCAAAAATAGTTATAATTTTGAAATATTATGTAATAAATAATATCATATGTTATTATTTTGAAAACGCTATTTATTGTTATAAGAATTTTGAATTACGACAAATGCAACTAATAAATTCACTTACCAAGCTTCATATTGATATTGTTGTAATCTATTTGCAAGTGAAATTTCATATCGATACGATTTTACTTTGGTATTGGTGCCGATTCTGCTGTACAAAATTCTCTAAACTAAACTAAAAATCACTAAAATTTGGTTTATTCCTGTCAAACGACGATTTCCTATTCTGAAATAGACTAAAGTGACACAACTTAACTATATTTTAGTTTGACAGCACTAAGATTGCACTGAGTTATTAGTTTAGTGAAAAATACAGACGAATTGAGAACCTCCTCCTTTTTTTGAAGTCGGTTAAAAATGTCAATTTTGCTATTCTGAGTTTGCCGGTTTTCACCAAAATTGTTGACTAAAATAATTTATTTTGACTAAATCTGACTATTATTAATCGCGATTAAAAAGGTGTGGAATAAAACTAGTGGTCATGAACAAAAATTCACACCATCTCGCCTCGCCTTCACGTGCAAAAACAGTGCTGTATTTTTTATTAATTCTTTTGCTTATATCTCGAAAATGGCGTGTCCTATCGCAAAAATAATGAAATTTTCGACCCCCTTTTATTAACCCTGGAACATATAAATCTCAACACATGGGTAATATTTTTTATATTTTTCAAACAAAAAGTGAAAAATTCCATATAAAACACGTCCTTGCGCGCGCTTTCGTCTCTAAAAAATTCATTGCGTAGCGCACGCAAGTACCACATTGCAAAACCAAAAGAAAAAAAACCGGCTAAGTGCGAGTCGGACACTCGCACCGAGGGTTCCATACAAACCTGTAGGTATATAAGTAAAAGTTCACCCATCACGACAATCGAGTCGTAGTTCTGTTCTGTTTCTTAGCTTGGTTTTATTTCTATCTGTGTTTTGTTCTGTTTATTATATGATGTAACTAAATATTTACGGTTTTCGCAATTTTTTCTTTATCTGTGCGACGAAGACGTTGCTTCGTACAAAATTTCATAATTCTAGATCGACTGGAAGTACCCTTTAGGTTTTGATTCCCTTGCGAGTTTCGAAAATTTGAGGAAATATGCGGTATAAACAGCTATATCTTTTGATTGCGTTAGCTTAGAAGTTTGATTTTTTCACAGCTCCAAGGGACAATAGATTTGAGTATTTTTTATAAATTTCAGCTTGATACCTCCACGCGTTCCTGAGAAAAAGGGTCTTGACAGACGGACGGACAACAAAGTGATCCTATAAGGGTTCCGCTTTTTCCTTTTGAGGTGCGGAACCCTAAAAAATGATATTAAAAACCTCAATATCGTTTTTGAAGACCTATCCATAGATACCCCACACATATGGGTTTGATGAAAAATTCAAGTTTCCCCTTCCAAAAGGAAGTTTCATATGGAGAAGTATGAGCAAGAAACTCCACCGTTACTCCTTTTACATTTTTTGCAATATTTTGTAACCGTTCATCTATCTATATCTATACATATAATAAATCTGTAGAAAAATAATTTTTGTACATTGAAGAAATTGAAACAAAAAATAGCCAGCATGTGAAAAGATAAGTAACAGAACCCATTTCCATCATTTTTGAAATTTTTGTCTGTTTGTCTGTTTGTCGGTTTGTCTGTTTGTCGGTTTGTCTGTTTGTTTGTGCGCACATCACGTAAAATCTACGAATTCAATGCTGATAATGTTTATATACAAACATTATACGCAACTTGAGGTTTAACTTAGTTTTTGTTTCATCGAAATCGGTTCACTCTATCAAAAGATATGATTAATTTAGTGAGTTCAAGAAGTAAAATATTACGTTACGCAATTCAGTATAGTACTAATGTTGATAGTTGAAATCCAAATCCGATAGATGGCGTTGTGCAAATGACGTCATTTTCTGAATCGCGGTGTATTTTCCGCGTGAGAATGACGTCCACCGTGTTTACTAGGCAAATTGGGTTTTGTTAGGTGTCTTAGAAGTTCTTGCGTGTGTCGTAAAAGTTCTTTGGTTGCTTGGTTTATCGATTTTCTAAATTGGTCGAAAAAAAAAGTATTGGCTTATCTTATTGGTTTCGTTTGGTCAACTTTGGTCATTGGTTTGAAGTACGAAGTAAAGATTGTATACGAAGTCGCGGGCACAGCTATCTATACTAATATTATAAAGCTGAAGAGTTTGTTTGTTTGATTGAACGGGGTAATCTCAGGAACTACTGGTCCGAATTAAAAAAATCTTTTTGTGTTGGGTAGCCTATTTATCTAGAAAGGCTATAAGCTATATAACATCACGCTATAACTAAGAGGAGCGGAGAAGTAATAAAAAATGTTGCAAAAACGGGGAAAATCGCACGGGTAGGCGATTCGACGCGACGGGAAGGGTCGAGGGAACAAGAAATTTAACGCGGACGAAGTCGCGGGCAGAAGCTATAATTAATAATTATGATTGGCCCGTTAGTGTAGTGGTTAGTGACCCTGACTGCTTTTTTTGTGGGTGGGAAATCATCAAATGACTTCTCTCACTCTAGGGTGGAGCCGAAGGGCGAGTCAGACTTTTACTGACTAAAACCCACCCGTGTTCCTTCAGTTGCCCATATGCCAGGGCCTGACTAAAACCACCCCGGTGTTCCGTCCCACACCTACGTCGGGGACCACGGGAACCAATATGTCTTCCGCGATCCCCGACTGGTGCCGGACGTAGGTGTGGGACGGAACACCGGGGTGGTTTTAGTCAGGCCCTGGCATATGGGCAACTGAAGGAACACGGGTGGGTTTTAGTCAGTAAAAGTCTGACTCGCCCTTCGGCTCCACCCTAGAGTGAATATTGGTTCCCGTGGTCCCCGACTGGTGCCGGACGCCTGGCGCGCTAGGCCAACCGTGCATTGTGAAAGAATTTCAGTTGCTTGGGATCGAACTCGGGACACTTGGCGCGACTTTCAACTCAGTGTTGATACCGCTACACCAAATCGACTATGACCTTGACTGCTAAGACTGAGGTCCTGGGTTCGATTCCCACCCAGGACAAATCTTTGTGTGATGAGCACGATAAATTATTTGTTCTGTATCTGTGCGTAATTTATTTATAACATGTATTTAGAATTATCCACACTATCCACACTAATCCACACTAATATTATAAATGCAAAAGTAACTCTGTCTGTCTGTCTCGCTTTCCTGCTAAAACTACTGAACCGATTTAAATTAAATTTGATACACAGATAGTTTAGAGCCTGAGAAAGGACATAGGCTACTTTTTATTGCGGAAAAGGGGTTTTAAGGGGTTGAAAGGGAGGATGAAATGATGTTAGGAAGTATTGTCATTTTTAAAGCTAGAATGATGAAACTTTTTTATTTGGCTTTTATTACATCCACACTAATATCCACACATATAATATTATAAATGCAAAACTAACTCTGTCTGTCTGTCTCGCTTTCCTGCTAAAACTACTGAACCGATTTAAATGAAATTTGGTACACAGATAGTTAAGAGCCTGAAAAAGGACATAGGCTACTTTTTATTGCGGAAAAGGGGTTTTAAGGGGTTGAAAGGGAGGATGAAATGATGTTAGGAAGTATTGTCATTTTTAAAGCTAGAATGATGAAACTTTTTTATTTGGCTTTTATTTATATTTATGAATTATATTTAAAGTTTGTTAAATTTTTACCCTTAAGGGGATAAAATAACAATAGGGAATAGGGGATGAAAGTTTGTTACATATAAAATAATAAAGTCACTTTGCAGTCTGTCTGTCCCTATGTATGCTTATATCTTTAAAACTACTCAACAGATTTTGACGCGGGTTTTTTTAATAGATAAAGTGATTCCTGAGGAAGGTTTATATGCGTATAACATGCATAATGTAGTAAATAAACGCTGATAATTTTAGAGGTTTCTAATGTGATGTCACTAATAAACTCATTTTTTTGCGCTTACGTTGCGAACGCTGGCTGAACCCTACAAAATAGATCAAAATAATGTACTACAGTATTATACACCTTAAACAGGTCTACAAAAAAGTCCGCGATAGTATACGTCCATCTCTTAGGGATAACCCACAATAACCATTTTTTATCCTTTACTTTTACGAGAAATAATGGCATATTTACGAAGCGATTTTAAGCAATGTAGCATTAATCCATATCCAATTAAGTACCTTAAATATATTGTGCATTTTATATAAATCAATATGGCCCTTGACAGCATGTAATTTAAATGAATATCTTAGAAGATATCAGAGATTTAAAAAGCGGGGGCGGAGCGGCTTGCAGGCCGTAGGTACGTCCGTCCCGGTTGGTAGCGGTCGGGTAGTGCAGGATAAGTAGGATTGTAATTCATATTACATAGGCTTCAAAGTAAATGCGAATATTATGTGTGTTCGTTATACTCAAAATACACCTAATAGTATATATTATTCCAAGTAAGAGACCGCGAAGTATGGCTTAGATGTGTAGATTTTTGGATGGATTTGGATTTTCGGTTATCCTGGATACTTACCATATAGGATACTTTATCCCGGTAGTAGGTTCCCAGGTGATATTTTCCGACAGCTATACGGGCGAAGCCACTGGCAAAAGTACTGTTCCTATTATTCCTATGATCGATTTGGTGTCTGGTAAATGATTGAGTGTCTGTATAGGTAGAATACGAGCGTCAAGAAAAACCAGGAAAACTTATATTCAACTAAACCAATCCCTATGCCGCAGTCTTCTTACTCTGAATACTATTAGTTTTATTTACACACATGTATTCTCATAAACTATGAATCCGAAGTAATATGAATTATAATCCTACTTACTACTATTAATACTATAAATTATGTGAAAATATTTATGATTGGGTGATTGTTTCTCTATCACGCAAAAATGGCTGAATGGATCTGGATCGAAAATGGCACACAGAGTATATATTACCTATATAACCAGGATTAATACATTCTTACCGCAGTAGTACCTACGTCCTCCTGCGTTAATTTCCGACATCCACGCGGGCGAAGCCGCGGGCAAAAGCTAGTTATTCAATAATATGAATATGAGGCACCTAGAATAAAATTACAATACCAAAATAGGTAAAAAATTAAAAATAACGCAAGGACAGGTAAATAAATTGTGATAGTTACATGGTGTTCACGAAGGCGCTGGCATAATATAAACACGCAAACCAGAAAAGTAGTTTTCAAGTTTTGTACACTAATTGGCAGACACAGATACGTTCAATCGGTGGCATTTTTATAAAAAAGAATGGTCGTAAAGGTAAAGATACTCACCGCCTTTTTAAAACTGGTTTGATAAAAATTTGATTCTAAAAATACACTGGACCGAATCAATGTCAGTCATTGATATACACTAAGAAAAAAATGGGTCGAGTGTTGAGCCTTGAGGTACACCTAACTGAACTGGTAGTCTGGAATATTTTACAGAATTAAATTATTCACATTGGAACCTATTACATAAACAAAAAATAATTACGATTAAAATTTTGTTATGGAGACCGTAATGACGTAGTTTACGCAAAAGTGTGTTATGGTGCATGCAAGCAAAGGCTTTGGAGAGATCCCAGAAAATTCCAATAGAATTTTGCGAGTTTTTCCATGCGTTTAAAATGTTTTTCAATAAAGCAAAATTCGCATGTGCAGTCGAACGACTTTTTGTAACGCCTTTTTGCTCATTATGACGGAAGCTATTAAATTAAAATGTCTTAGCGTGAATATTAACTTTCAAATATTTTAGTAATTGTAGGTAAAATAGAAATAGGCCTTAAATTACTAATATCATTTGTATTACCCGATTTGAATAATGGTATGACAGTAGTAGTACTTTAGGTACTTTTCCTGACCTCATATGAGACTACTCTCAATACATTTTTTCAAAGTAACAGGTCCTGTAAGTGGCTACGATGTCTATTATGTTACTAAAAAGTTTAATGAAAATGCTCCAGATAGTATGTACTAGTGTTTTTATTATTATTTTTATTTATTAAAAGTTTATGCACAAGTAAAACTACTGTACAAAGGTGGATTTAACGTATTATACGGGTACGAGTTTAACCCGCGAGACGTAGTTACTGGAATGTAGGCAAAAAAACTCATTAAATACCTGTGCTATGTCAGCTGCATTATTAACTAATTTGCTGTCGAACATAATCTCAAGTTGTTTTTCTTGTTTAACCGACTTACCGGTTTCATTTCTACTGGTTTTCCAAATGGTTTTTGCTTTATCATTAGACATTTTAATTGTATCGCTTAAAAATTTAGATTTAGTAAAAGCACTAGGTAATATTTTTAAATCATCATCATCATCAGTTCAGCCGAAAGACGTCCACTGCTGGACATAGGCCTCCCCCAAGCACTGCCACTTCGACCTGTTCTGTGCTTCTCGCCAATTGCCAAACTTAAGTGGAAGTGGGCAAGGCACATTGCTCGCAGAACAGATGGCCGATGAGGCCGGAAGGTTCTGGAGTGGCGACCGCGTACTGGAAGACGGAGCGTTGGAAGGCCTCCCAATGGACCGAATGACCTGGTGAAGGCCGCAGGAATACTTGGATATTTTAAATAATTTTGAATATGTTTTATGGACTCTGACATAATCGGATAAGATTATCAAACCTGTATTTTTCCATATACCTCGTATAGTCTCGCTCTACTTCTGTAAATACGTTGGTGCCATAAATGTTAATGGTATTGGTCTTGAAATGAAATGTATACCTACTCTTTTTGCACAGCAGCAAAAAGGTTCTATGTTCTATGTTATGGGGGTTTGGTTTCCGCACTTAGTCCTTTGAGTGGACCATTGTGCGTGGGCCATGGCGGCCGTCGGTATTTACTCCAACCAGCCCACCTCCCTCCAGAGGTTGGTTATGTCTCCTGGTCTGCTAAGAACGTCCGTGTAAGATTTGGGAGCCCCAAGGGTATCTGTCCTAATCTGGGTGACGCGTGTACATTCGCAAAAAAGAGTCTATACAGGATCAGTTTTTATCCACTGCGCAAACTGTAAGGATGAATTCAGCATATCATTCTAGACCCCCCAGCGTAGAAAATTTTTGTTGGTTATACAAAAAAAAAAAAATCAGCTGTTCCATACATTTTGACCCCGTAGGTAATTGCATTTTTCTATGAAACAGCTGATTTTTTTTTTGTAAAACCGACGAAAAATTTCTGCACAAGGGGGTCTAGAATGATACGCTGAATTCATGGTTACAATTTACGCACTGGATAAAAACTTATTCTGTATATTTCATTAGGATTCTCGTGTTCTACTATACTATTAGATGGTACAATATCATCATAACATCATAATCAACCTATATTGTTCCCACTGCTGGGACACAGACCTCCTCTTTGTGAGACGGAGTGGGTCGTTATCAACCACGTGAGCTCAGTGCGGGTTGATAGATGTCGCAGGTCTTCAGATTGTTGGTACTAGTGCCGCTTTCCTCACGATGTTTTCCTTCATCCTTTATTTATAGCAGATGGTATGGATGGATTTGTCAGGGTTGCGAGATTGTTCGAAAGAGATACCGGGACCCTGGCACATGGGTAACTGAAGGAACACGGGTGGGTCAGTAAAAGTCTGACATTTCACATCCAAAAAAAAAGATGGATATAATTCTGTGAACTTGTTGAAACAAAAGCTAGTTGTTGTAGTTCCGAAAATTACCACTTTTTAATTTTACCACTTTATTAAAATACTAGCTTCTGCACACGACTTATTTCACGTGAAATGGCCCACGACCCGTCGCGTCGTATTCCATTGCCATCCCGTGCTATTATTTCGTGCACACTTGTAGCGTACGACTCCGACTCGCACTTTTTTTCAATAAAAAAAAATATATTTTTCTAAGTGTGGAATTCTGAAAGTGGCACAGGTGACTGAAAAGTGGTCTGAAAATTAGTTGTCATGTTAAGGGCATATGATGCGGAGGAACTGAGGAAAACACATTGGTGACGGTCGTGACTGGACTGGAGGGTTCACCATTGCCTCAGAAAGCATGGTTGGTCCCGGTGATCATTTGTACATCTTTCATTAGTCGTTTGGGTAATCAGCAGCCCGAAAGTCTGGCAACCAGTCAAAATTAATGTGAAAATATTTTATTCCACCTAAACCTATATGGGCATTATACAATTCAAATTAAGAAATCTTACACATATAATATTTAAAAAATCTTACCGACTTGATACTTCAATAGGCGACATTTTCAAAATGCACTGTATTTTATTCTTTTTAATTTGATTTAAGAACCCTTCTCAAAACACTTCCTTCATAAAATTAACTTTCCTACTCACAGATTAAAAATGAGTGACAAAAGATTAAAAACTTATGCAAATAGAATAACTTAATAAGCCTAGTAAAACAATGAGTTATTAAATTCTAAGATTTGCATATTTTGTACGAACACATTTAAAAAAAAATCTAGTATTATGGTAATGATACACTTTTATTATCACAAAATATCAAAGATTTAACAGACACTTTTAATTAAAACTACCTACACGAATATTTGACCACGTTAGTCCTGCACCCTGTTTGGCAACAGACTGAGATATTTTTCTTAATTAATAATATGCATAAATACATAATATTCAGTAAAAAGTTAGTTCAGTAAAATCTGTTCAAGTCCTTGTTTACAATTGATACTATTTCCACATTAGCGTTGCGTGGTTGTCTCTGCACCTTCGAAGGGGACGCGAGAAATCGGTGTGTGGGGGGCTCTTTGGCCCCTTTCCCGACGGTTATTACCAGAGGTCGGAGTAGGTAGATTGATTTTACGTACTCGCATCATGAATAGTCATAGAAATCACAACATGGATAAGCCTTTTTCCGGAATTTCATTTTGGTACATACGGGATTGAATCAAATATTGTGAAAGTAAGGATTTTTAAACTAGGTACTACATTAGAAATGTATGTATATGAATGCGATAGATAAACATTTAAAATTGTTTTTTTCTTACTGTAGAAGGCCGATCACCTATATATTATTAAAAAGACAGCAAAAAGGTTATACATTTCTTATTCATATTGATGTACTCTTTATTCTACACATTACTACATTTGAAATTAATTACAAAATCCCTGAATCCCGGAGGCATATCCATACTAATATATACGTGCCAGTTCATTGATCCCATTTCAATCTACTCCGACCAGGCGCGGTCGCAGCCCAAGATTTTGGGGGGGGGGGGGGGGGTCACCATGAGTGCCGAGTAATACTTTTAGGAAGGTACACCATGGTCTAGTGGTCGCAAGTGCTACTGCTAGTGTTAGTGTTTTTGGGTTTTCCATCAGTAATTTCTCAGAAGCAACCCGGAGTCTGTATCTGTACCCGGTGCCTGACTGTAGGCTCGCCCGATATGACATGGGACTTATAGATAACTGGTGAAATTTCGAATTACCATTTAAAGGTACTCCTCCGCCTAACCCTTCGGGAATCAAAGACGTTATTTTATGTTCATCTTCAGCTCCTTATCAGCCAGGGACACCATTTTTGCATGGGGGAGGAGGTATTAAAAATCCTGGCAAATTGGTCGCAGCACTTTTTGATAAATGAATAATTGGCATTAGAACAGCACTAGACTACTTAGGACGAGAAGAGCGAGCGAAGCGAGCTCGAAAATTTTAATAACCCTCTTCATTCTGGTTAGTTTTTGTTATATATTTTCAAAGAGAAATAGGAGTTACATTGTTGACTTTTTGCTAGGATATCCCTGCCAACCATGGGAATGATTAATGGTAGAGCGAGTGAAGCGAGGTCAAAAATTTTAACAACCCGCCTCGTTCAAGTTAGGTTCTTTTATGATGTTTTCAAAAAGAAATTGGAGTTGCATTGTCGACTTCTAAAAGATATCCCTGCCAACCATGAGAACGATAAATGCTAGAGTGAGCGAAGCGAGCCTGAAAATTTTAACAACCCGCCTCGTTCAGGTTAGGTATTTTTGTTGATGTTTTCAAACAGAAATAGGAGTTTCATTGTCAACTTATACAGGATATCCCAGCCAACCATGAGAATGATGAATGATAGAGCGAGCGGAGCGAGCTCGAAATATTTTAGCAACCCGCCTCGTTCAAGTTACATTTTTTTTAATGTTTTCAAACTGAAATAGTAGTTACATTGTCGACTTATGCCAGAATAGCCCTAGCAACTATAAGATTGTTGACTGCAAAGGCGAGTGAAGTGAGCTGGAAAAATTTAATTACTCTCCTCGTTTAGGTTCAGCTTTGTTTAATATGTATATTCAAAAAGAACTAGGAGTTACATCGTCGACTTATGCCAGGAAAGTTCAGGAACCTAGGAGAATTATGGATGTAAGAGCGAGCGTAGCGAGCTCGAACATTTCTGCCCACGTTCGGATAGGTTAGATTTTCTTTTGATCATTCCAAAAGAACCGGGAATTATTTGCTTGGTCGGTCTATGAAGAAAAGGTCAAGTATCAAAAGAATGTAGAATGCAAGACCACAAACTTACTTAAAACTGGAGTGTATCATTCAGGCTCTCGACTCTTTGGGGGGCGGGGGTCATGACCCCTAGGTCCCCTCCCCTCAGACCGCGCCTGACTCCGACCTCTGGTTATTACTCTCGTTCCCTAAAATTGACGACCCGTCTTTGGTGCCTTTATCGCTAGGAATGGCGACTTTTGCTTAAGTCTTAGCGAAAAAAAATTGTTTTGCAACAAAAATTATTTAGTGCCTTTTGGAGCAGGGCTTTAGTTTTAGCAACTTTTGTTATTGAGCCTAGCGACTCGGGTTTTTAGGAATTGGCAATACTGTTTCGATTTCTCCTCCCTCTTCCACAGAAGGGAGTGGGAGTGTTTTATTGCACACCTAGTCACCGGGGAGCTTATCTCCCCTCACCGTTCAGCGGGGCGAGCACGGTCTATATGTTAGACTTTAATCAATCAACTCAGCCTATCGCTGTCCACTGCTGGACATAGGCCTCTCCCATATTGCGCCACAACACCCTGTCCTCCGCCTTCCGCATCCAGTTTGTCCCAGCCACTTTCATTAAGCCGTCGTCGGTCCACCTAGCTGGGAGGCGTCCCGCGCTAAGACTTGAGTCACGCATTTTATTCCGGTTTTTACTCCCAAGCGTGGTCGCCCCGCTGTAGTGTGCTTCAAGTTGTGGGTGTGACTGTAGGAGCGCCCGAAGCGCTTCAAGACGCCCCTGCTGGGTGGGGCCCTAGTTCCTGAGGGAAAGTACAGCAAGAGTCGATAAAGCAACCGCTCACCTACAGAGGAGGCAGTTATTGCCACTTAAGCAAATATAAACTTTATGTAAGTGTAAATTAAATTGACTGTTTACTGTTCGTTGAAGTTGTACCGTAATCTGAACCGTGTAGGTTTAAAATGATTTTTTTCATATAAACATAATTAACTAGGTACGTGTTTGTAACAAGGTGATTAGGACGTTCTATGTTCGCAATTAAATCCCCAAAAAATGTTTTTCGGGGCTTAATTGCGTACGAAGAATACCTACTGCCATGGTATATTTCTTCTTGCATATCTGTTTATGTAAATAAATTCTTAATGAAAATCTACCATAGAGTAGATATTCACCATGTTTAATACTCGATACACTTTTGAAAGATTGAAAATCTAAAAAGTATTTTGTTTGCAATGTTCAATGAAAGTCCTGAGACTATATAAGAAACACTAGATTCGGACTGAATTAAAAAACACGCTTTCTTATGGCCGCCATAGACGTTCAAGTAATTTGATCAAACAGGCTAGTTCAAACAGTTTGGTCAAATTGGCATAACTGTCTGTGGTAAAATTTGATCAAATTTAATGAGAAATCAAATGGAAGGAAGAAATATGAATTTTCGTATTTTTATTTGACCAAACTGTTTGTTCAAACTGTTTGATTAAAATTTTGAGTGTGTGTGTTGCGAGCGCTCAGTTGTTGCTACGGAAGTGTTCCCTTGTGGACGTGTTGTATTGCAATATGTCGAACCGCGATGTACTAGAAGAATTCATACAAATATATCGAAATGAAACCTGTTTATGGAACATCAAAAATAAAGATTACCATAACAGAAATAAGCGGAATGGTGCTTGTTGTAAACTAATAAGATAAATATCATTACAATTTATAATAAAATAAATAACAAGTATTTTATATACCTTTAACCAATCTCTCCAGAGCACCTTATACAACATGTAACGTAATTAACGCACACCCTCTTAAGGGGTCATTATGAACAACTTGTACTATGGGACCAAACCTGAAATCGCGAAAAAAAAATCTGCTGTTTCATTCAAAAATTCAAAACCTACTCGACTAAAATGTATGAAACAGCTGATTTTTTTTGTCGCGATGTCAGGTTTGGTCCCATAGTAAAAGTTGTTCATAATGATGAGTACAATGACCCCTTAAGAGGGTGTGCGTTAATTACGGGACATGTTGTATATAGCTTCGCAAGTTTCGGGAATAATACGTCCCAAAGCCTGAGGTGATATTAATGTCGAAAATTTTAGGTCTTCATAGCTCCTCCCAGTCGCAAGAAACCTCAAAGTTGCACTTAATCTTTCATGTGGTGATATAGATTTTCGCATAATAGTGTCTTCTTTTTTAATTAATGGACTGACTAACGACAGAAGTTTTAAATATGTTTCCTCATTCATTCGCAAATAATTATGCCAAGCTTTTAGGAGCAAATTTCAATTCATTTAACAAGTTTATATGCGAATATGCGTCTCTTTTCATGAGTCACTTTTTACACCATCCAGAACGTTTTTTTGTCCTTTAGTGAGCCTTCAAAGCAAACACTAAACCAACAATTGCTAAAGCATCATCTGTAGACATTATAAAGAAGCACTACCACTCTTCGCCCGCTTCGATACTGAACTGACACCGCTTCAAGTGTGCCTGATGGTGTGTGGTCGCTTGAAATGTCATGCCAATTTGACCAAACTGTTTGAACTAGCCTGTTTGATCAAATTACTTGAACGTCTATGGCAGCCATTAGATAACCAAACTAAAATATAGAAAACAACGTGTTTTTTAGTTTTTAAACTATTTTTTTAAATTTTATATTGTTTAGTTCGTCTAGCTACAAAAGCGGGTTTTTCTGGCCAGGATAATGGCTCAAAGTTATGAAATTATTGTAATTTCATCGGTCCTTGATAAGTGTGCAAAATTTTATATTAAGGCGAGGTTGCAGTACTTTTTAACTTTTTTAAACCTCCGTAAATCTATCAAAATGGCTAGTTTCCGTAAAAAAAAAAAAATAGGAAAATTGAACATACTGTTAAGCGCTGTGTGAAGATAGAAACGTGAATTAAAACAATTGGCTCGAGAAAAAATAATCATAAAGTTGACATTAAATCGCCATTTAAAACGTGTATTTTGAAGAGATTCCATCATTAAACCATGTGAAACTTATACCAAAAGATAGGTTTTATTGTTGTTTAGGGCATGCTGAGAAAATATTTTATGAATTCCTTATCATTTTGTCTCCACGAAACAATTATACACAAAATATAGCAGCTCAAGCGCTCGCAACAACCGGCCAGTGTTCGCCGAAACGTCTTCAACTACAAGAGGGCCGTTTTGAAGAGCGTGAAAATCACGTTCAAAGATCCCGTTACATATATATACCAAGCTAATAAAATCGAGTTAAAAATACTCACTAACTAGACCCATATAAATTCACGTCTGTATTACCATTTGAAATACGAAAACCGTCTTTAGTGCTACGTAATAAAGACGGTGTCTGCAGTGCGTCTATCGAGCCACATTTCAAATAATGCGGACCTCTTGTCGTGCTCTCTTTGTCCTAACACCTGTACTATGTAAGACCTCAGCGAGGCCAACGATAACGCTGTCGAAGTGACCGAATTCTGGTCGAAGCTAATTTCGAACAAACAAATTGAATCGTGGATACGATGAGAAAGTCAATGTCAAAGGGATGTCAATGTCAAAGACAAACTGTCATTGTCATCGACGTACGACATCATCATTAATATTTCTGCCGAAAGATGTCCACTGTTGGACATAGACCTCCCCCAATTTGGGGGTATTTGCCATAGTCGCCACGTTTGGCAGGCGGGTTTCCGATCGCAGTATGGTGGTAAAATGCATAGAGAACGCTGCTGCCCATTCTCTAGTAAGGCTTTTTTTTCGCCTTTTACGACACCCACGGGAAGAGATGAGACAGTGCTATTCTTTCAGTGCGACATATTTGTTTACAATATAGGATAACTTATGAGAACAGGCTATAAGTCTATTCTTTTTGTTTTTGTATTCAGAACCAGAAATGTGTGAGTTTTTTTGTTTTATTTCTTCCTTGTGCAGTGTGCACAAATAATTTAAACATGAATAGATTACAATAGAATCGACAGTTATTATGCAAATATAATAAGTATGTAACAGATGTTATAATACATTAAATTTCAGCCATATTTCACTGTTAATATTCATTTTAATAGTTCGCTTGCTCTGTGTGGTGCTGGAAATAAAGAATAGCGCCATCCCATTTCTTCCCGTGAGTGTCGTAAGAGATGACTTTTTTTTTTGTTGGATGGGAAGTCATCAAATGACTTCTCCCGCTCTGGGCGGAGCGGGAGGACGTGTCAGACTTTTACTGACTAAAACCCACCCGTGTTCCTTCAGTAGCCCATATGCCAGGGCCACGATAACTCTTTCGAACGAATTTCGTGACCCTGGCAGACATCAGTCCTAGCGGACCCCTCAGTATTGCTGACATCTCTTTGAGGCGCGCGTGGAACACTACGCGCCGTCGACCCGAGCCTGGTCCTTACTGGGCGGCGAGCTACCCATTGCTCGCCGCCCGTAATCGGCGTAGCATGACCAATTCTATATCTATTCTACCAAGAACAAAAAAAGTTCCTTAGGTATTTTAATTCTGTAAAAATGTTTCTATCTCATCAGTAGTAAAGAGAAATAGTCATCATACTTGACATCGTGTGGTGCCGGACGTAAAGAATAACACCGCCCCATTTCTTCCCGTGGGTGTCGTAAAAGGCGACTAAGGGACTTACTAGAGAATGGACAGCAGCGTTCTCTATGCATTTTACCACCATATTGCGATCGCCAACCCGCCTGCCGAGCGTGGAGATTACGGTCAACCCCCCAAATTGGGTGCGGCCTATGCCCAGCCGTGGAGGTCTTACAGTTGAAACGATGATGATGATCAGGTTGGTTGATGATAATAGGCTCGCCCCCTATTACATGAGCCTTAAAACACAAGTGGGTACAAAAGCTGCACTTCTGCCTATCCTTCGGAGAATATAGGCGTGACATTAGGGTAGTTATATTATAATGTCTAATAATAATAATATCTTAGGACAACCAACACACCGTTATCTGATCCCAAACTAGGCAGAGCCTGTACTATGGCAACCAAACAACTGATAAACATACTTATGTATTACTAAATACATAATACATATTATAGATAAATTACACCCAGACACAGAACAAATGATTGTGCTCATCACACAAAGATTTGTACTGGGTGGGAATCGAACCCACGACCTCAGTCTTAGCAATCAGGGTCACTAATCACTAGAATAACAGGCCATATTATTTAATAATTTGTAATCACTTGACCAAACATGTATTTAACATACTTATTATTATTATATACAATACGAATATGTTTTTACAGACTCCAAGACATTTTGAATACCTAAGTTAAATTAATGCAAAAACTTTGGATTTTCAAATACATGCTAATATCCTAAATAGTAGCATTATAAACGCGAAAGTAAGTTTGTTTGTTTGTTACGTTCGTGGAAAAATCCAATAATACTTTGCCCGACTCAGGAACGAAACCCAGGCCTCATAGTCAGCAGTAGCGATTGCTACCACTACACCACTGAGACAGTCTTACGTACCCACAGATTGCAATCAATAATAAGTTAGCAGTAAGTCGGTTTGTTAGTCAATTTGCACGTATTTGCTCGCTCAAATCGGGCAAATTGACACTTTTGACCAATATATTATTTTCTATACTTGACTCATACGGACATAACTGCTCCGATCAAAAACACAAATGTGAAATGAGAGCCAAGTTCAATATTAATTTAAATGAATTCAAAAACTTAAGGATTTCAAATACATACTAATATCCTAACTAATATTATAAATGCTCAAGTGTTTTGGAATATAAATGAGTCGGTTTTCTTGTTACCTTAACACACCTATTATAAACTACTGCCACGATTCAAATCTATCCGCTTATTAGTTAACCATACTTTAATGGCTAGGCAAAATATAATTGGTATTCGAAACCGAGAAAAATTACAATCGATCTCATGAGTTTAGTCGTCGCAAGCAGAATAGACTAGACTGCACTGCATGAGGTCTTGGATTCATGTCCGTATTGACTGCTCGGACATGGAGTCATAGAAGAAAAACGGGTACGTCAACATTACGAAGAAATTTGTACAACACTAATAGTGAAAGTCGCAAATTCGTAGATCCAATACTCACAAAGTTATAAAGGTTTAACCATGGCTGCGCGAGCGGAACATGGAGAACCGCGCGCCCACGCAGTTCTTTTAAACGGAGCTTAGTAGAGGTCCCATCCTTTTTGCCAATCACTGATACGATTTCGAAGAGAATGTAGACAGTAAGAATAAAGCCCTAATGGCTGGATTTCACGGCCTATAAAACTTAAATGCTCCAACTAAAAGATCCAGGAATGACAACCGGTACCAAAAGCTTAACATGATATCGAGGCACGGAGGGGTCCTTGTATGTAAATATGATCACCCATCCGCGGACTAACCGTGACATGCGTAACTTAACCTGATCGAGCAAGCCATGCAGCTGTTTCTTAACCACCAGCCCCTAAACTTCACTATGTAGGTATCTACATTTTTCAGTCTAGAAGCTAATTAATGCTGGTAATGATGAACTAATTGGTATAAAACAAATAACAAGTTAGTTTTCTACAATGACAAGACTAAATACCTGAGGGGTAGTTGCGTAACTTGCTATCAGTAGGAATTGGTTTCATTTAAACAACATTCATTGCGTTATTCAGGTTGCTGAGCCGACAATTTATTCGAACAAATGACGCAATGGTTTAGAAATAATCTTCAATCCGATTCAGATTCTGATAAATAGTGCGTTTCGCAATTAGGGTGCTGGTGAATTCGCGTGCGTTGTGTGTCGACGAGTTGTTCAGCCCATGCCAAGTTACAGTATACAGCTCTGAATGAAACGTGCCGATCATCACCGGCTGCCTCAAACCAACCCGGGTGCAAGTGCTGAATCCACTGGCTGGAATAGCGCCACCAGAAATTCGCAGAACAGTTGCAAGCTCAACTGAAAGAGCCAAGATGGTTTCTGACACACGACACCCTTTGCACGACAACATCCTCGTGTCACAAAGGCTGAAAAGCCGCAACATCTTTCTGAAGTGTGTCCTACCACTTACTGGCGAACGGTCTAAGGAAAGACTAGGCCTGTGGTGACATGGCGCTTCCCTTCCAAACCCCTTCGTTCCACCTGCTGAAAAACTCGGACCTGGACACGAGTTGCTTTGGCTTTCCTGGAAGTCTTTAAATAGATTTAGGACTAAGGTAGGCTGGAGTAAAGAAAACCTGTTCAGGTGGAGATTCACACATTACTCCGGCCTGGAGTGTAAATGTGGTGCTATCCCATAAACGATGAGGCATTTGATATCTTGTCAGCGTGTCCTGCACCCCTAACTAGCCAAGTTGATAATCTGCAATCGTTAACGCTAGTCGCTCAATGTTAAGTCACGTGGTTAGAACAAACGAATTGAAAACTCGTAGCCAAGTGCACATTGTTCAAATGATAGAATGTTTTTTTATCGTTTCTACAATGTTCAATGGTACATCCTTTGTTATAATGTGTCGTTTTTTAACCGACGAAAAAAAAAAAACGGAGCAGGTTATCAATTTGACGCGTATATTTTTTTTTATATATGACCGTACTGAGTACCGTGTACTGTGTGGTGCCGGACGTAAAGAATAACACCACCCCATTTCTTCCCGTGGGTGTCGTAAAAGGCGACTAAGGGACTTACTAGAGAATGGGCAGCAGCGTTCTCTATGACTTTTACCACCATACTGCGATCGCCAACCCGTCTGCCAAGCGTGGCGATTATGGCAAAGCCCCCCAAATTGGGGGAGCCCAAAGTCCAGCAGTGGACGTCTTACGGCTGAAATGATGATGATGATGATATATGACCACGTATTACTTTTTACATAGTAGTCCGATTGTGATAATTCTTTTTTTATTGGAAATGGTATACTCCGAGTTATAACCTACTCTGTCTGTAAGTTTGTTTGTTTGTTAAGGAATGACGTGATAAGAGAACGGTGTGGTGTAAAAGAAGATGTAGTGACAAAAATTGAAAAAAGTATGCTTAGATGGTTTGGTCATGTTGAGAGGATGAATGAAGGTCGACTCACAAAAGGTATTTACAAGGCAGATGTGAGTGGAAACACCGGGAGGGGACGCCCTAGGAGGACATATAGGGACCTTATTGGTGATGTTCTTCAGAAAGGTCAGGTGCGTAGTACTCGCAACCGGCGTGTGTGTATGACCAATTGTATGAACCTAAACGAGGCAAAAGAAGTGTGTAGAGATCGTAGCAGGTGGCGTTCCGTGGTTTCTGCCTACCCCCATGGGAAAAAGGCGTGATTCTATGTATGTATGTGGTATACTCCGAGGGTGGTCTCATATAAATTTGGAAAACAAAATCGAACTCTAAGGGTCGGAAAACAGGAGATGATTGATTGTTCACTCATTGATTGTAATGTATAACTACGCATAACTTTGTACAGAGTAGTCCGATTTTGATAATTCTTTTTTCATTGGATAGGGTATACCTTGCCAAGTATTATTAGTATATTGAAGCTACAAAAATACAAAATAAAAACTTTTTAACAAAAAATTAAACCGCCGAAAAAACAGAAAAGCAAAAAATAATAAACCTTAAAATTATGAGTCGGCGCTGAAAAATCAATGAACTAAGATCACTCAAAGCGCCGACTCTTAAGGTTTATTATTTTTTGCGTTTCTGTTTTTTCGGCGGTTTAATTTTTTGTTAAAAAGTTTTTATCTATAGACATTTTAGAACGAGCGGCCGACTCAAGCGCGTCAACATGACTCCAACTTATCGTTTTCTACAATTGCTGACATCGAGGCGTTACCGATTGGAGAACGGAATTCGACACGAAACGGTTGTAACTTGGCTAGGGGGGCTGTTGTTTGCACGCTACAGGAGTTGATGGATGCTACTGTAAATGCTCTTAGCCAAATTCTGGACTACTTCTGTTTAGATTGCTATCGACACTCTATGAAGAAGAACACCTTGTGAAGTAATATTGAGTGAGAGCAGTGGTGGCCCAGTGGTACCGGCTCCGCCTCACGAGTTGTAAGGTCGTGCGTTCGAACCCAGTCAGGCGCTTTACTTTCAAAACGTCGTGAGGAAACCGGCATGTCCTAGAACCAAAAATTCTAATACGTGACATCTTCCAACACGCACTGGGCCTGTGTGGTAGATTACGCCCCACTCCCTCTCACCAAGAGGAGGCCTGTGTCCCAGCAGTGGGAACGTTATAGGCTGATCATGATGAAGCAAAGACTATATAAATTCTCTATGTGATGAAGTGATATTAGCAATTTAAAGTTGAATTAAGTATTGCTATACGAGAAACATACGGCGCGGGCGCAACACAATCAAATAAAAATAAAATCAACAGTCATTTATTCAAATTTGGCTGAGAATCAGCACTTTTCTAAACGTCAAAATTACATAAGACAGTTCCGCAAAATGCTGGCCATTTTTTTTTTTCGGTGGGAAATCGTCAATTGACGTCCTCTGCTCTAGGGTGGAGCGAAAGGGCGTGTCAGACTTTTACTGACTAAAACCCACCCGTGTTCTTTCAGTTGCCCATATGCCAGGGCCATGGTAACTCTTTCGAACGAATCTGGCGACCCTGGCAGGAACGCCCGCCTTTCACCTTCACAATTTGTCTGCATATCAATATATAACTTCAGTACCAGTAGTAAGTCATTACCATCATCATCAGCATCACAATCAGCCTATAATGTTCCCACTGCTGGGACACAGGCCTCCTCTCGGTGAGAAGGACGGGGCCGTAATCCACCACGCGGATCCAGTACGGGTTGGTAGATGTCACATGTTTTAGAATTTTTGGTTCTAGGACATCCCGGTTTCCCCACGATGTTTTCCTTCACTGTTTTGGGAGCAGTGGTGAGGATATAAAAACTATTAAACAAAACACTCACTAACAATGTTAGACTACTAGTTAAGAATAAAACATGTTGAATGTGTAACCCAGCAACCATTAAAAAAAGACCGCCTTACAAAAAAAAAAAAAAAAACTACAAAGTTAACCTCCTCCATTTTAGAATTCGAATAAAAAAACAAAATAATTGAAGCGTAATAAGCATAAGTTTATAAAATGATGTTATCCTAAATTCTCTTGTAAGTAGTTCTTTTGTCTATTTGAGAATTAAGTATTTAATTCTAAAACGTGAACAAAACAAAGCCTTAATGAAAGAAAAAAAAGGGATTTATGAAGTTAGTGCAATTTCTTGAAATATCAGTATTTGGGTAGCTAACTTAATTCAACCCTGTTTTACAACCTTACATGTAACAACAAAAATGGCGAAACGTATTTGTGCTATACAACTCTGCACCTCTGCAGGAAATAGGAGCAAGCGTGATGATAAGTGAAACACGTTTCCAGCTAGAATCGGCTGACTGATATAATATAACGGTCCCGACCGTTGGACCGACAAGTCGCGTGTCAGTGCTGATTACAACGATAAACTTATCTCTGTTTACGTAGTTTACATACGGAAAACCAAGGTAAATACATTAGTATTTCAGTCCCTACTCGATAATCTATAAAAAGTAACCTCAAAAAGTGTAATTTCATATGTGTTTTTAGTGTAAAAACTGTGTTTTTAACGTGTAGAACGGTGAAATTTTTTATCTATGTCAGCTGTCATTTTTGCCGCGTCATCGTTAGGCACTGGCGGGAGTGAAATTGTTTGACGTTAAAACTAGCTTGTATTTATGTCAAGTTGTGTTAGTGTTTATATTTAAGTTTAGTCAATGTTTCGTGTATACCGGTCCGAAAGAATAGCACCATCTCATTTTTTCCCGTAGGTGTAAGCGGCGACTGAGGGAATTCAATTCAATTCATTTATTTATTTATTGTAAAACATAATATATGTACCTACATTATTAGTTCTTATTTGGTAAATATTGAGTGCGCTATGTTTTGCCTCTAGGGCGTATAAAAGTAGTCATTCATGCAATATAATTGAACAAGAAATTAATTTATACTCATGAACCACAAATAAACAAGTAAATTAATTAGATCGCATTAAGAATTTTCAATCACGCTGAACAATGTCAATTAAATAAATTATGTGAAGTGGGGAAAAAAAATCGTTTTTATATATCGTTTTTTTTTTTTTTAACAGTTTACAGTTACTAACTGAACAAGTGTATAAAACAATAATTATAATTCTTAAAATCTATACATTGTTATGAAAAATAGTAGGTATAATATTATTAACTAAAAATATAACTTCTAATTAAGCACCCAGTGTTCTTCCTCCTCTCTCCTACTTGATCTTGCTGTGCCCGACAGGGTTCATAATTGTGACTTAAATAATGATTTCCCTTCCAACTATGCTTTAACATTATGGTACGCAATAAAGAATTGAGAATTGAAATTAAAATAATGAAAATAAAAGACCTACTAGAGAAACTGAACTTACTAGAGAATGGGCAGCAGCGTTCTCTATGCATTTTATCACCATACTGCGATCGTCAACCCGCCCGCAAGCGTGGCGATTATGGAAAACCCCCCTCAAATTGGGGAGGCGTATATTCAGCAGTGGACATTGATGATTATGATGATAAGTCAATGTTAGGAATTGTTTATAATTCCTTCGTTAATTGCATTCACTGCTATTTAATTGCTTCGTGATGTTTAGATACTAATTGGATACAAAACAAGGTCAGTTTCTATTCTTACCGTAAATAGCAGTTGTGTCTTATTAGCAAGAATTAATGGGATAAATGAAATAGTTGGTTTATTAGTGCGAGTTGCAAAGAGAAAATAATAAATTATTTGAAAGTGTCTTTTCAGCCGATTCGGGCGAACAAACTCATGCGAAACGATGAAAAAACCAAATAATTTTGTAACGTTTGCCCGTACTGTGGACTGTGAGATGTCCATTTGTCCATTTCTCTGCAAGACCGCAGTATTTTTGTTAACCGACTTCAATAAAAGGAAGAGGTTATCAAGGCGATTGTATTTAAAAAAAATGTTTGTTATCTTATTACTTTTGACTGGGTGAACCGATTTTGATGATTATTTTTTTATTTGAAAGCTGGTGCTTCTCGTGTGGTCCCATTTTAATTTGGTTTTATTTTGACTTTAGGGTCCATCATCATCATCATTTCAGCCGAAAGATGTCCACTGCTGGACATAGGCCTCCCCCAAGCACCGCCACTTCGACCTATTCTGTGCTTCTCGCATCCAACGTATTCCTGCGGCCTTCACCAGGTCATCGGTCCATCTTGTGGGAGGTCTTCCAACGCTCCGTCTTCCAGTACGCGGTCGCCACTCCAGAACCTTCCGACCCCATCGGCCATCCGTTCTGCGAGCAATGTGCCCTGCCCACTGCCACTTAAGTTTGGCAATTCTTCGGGCTATGTCGGTTACCTTGGTTTTCCTACGGATCTCTTCATTTCTGATTCGATCGCGTAGGCGTTGGGGTCCATGTGTACCTAAACTACATAATCTTAAATTTGCATTAAGTATTTGCGCGATAAATGAACGAATAACGCGATTAGATTAGTGCGGGGTACATACCATAACTAAATAGTTAAAAATAAAAACTTTTTACAAAAAATAACAACCGACTTCCTTAAAAAAAAAACACTACAAACAAAGTGTAAAATAACTTTAATTTCGGAAGTCGGTGGTAGGATCTTTTTTTATTTATTCGGTATTTAAGGTTTTTTGCCACCGACTTCCGAAATTAAAGTTATTTTTCACTTTGTAGTGTTTTTTTTTTTAAGGAAGTCGGTTGTTATTTTTTTGTAAAAAGTTTTTATTTTTAACTGTATATATGTTAAAGATTTTATTTTTTGTAAGTTGATTTGTATAAACACTTCACACACGTCACTTACACGTCTATCATATTTTTAAAACTAGATGAGGTCGGCGTTTCCTATCTGACTACTCTGAGAAGAAAGGCCGAAACAAACTCAGAGGTCACAGTCTCTTTTAAAGTCTAGATATAATCTTTGTCACCATGTGAAGACCATGGAGATTGGTGTATGTTATGGTCTTTTAAGGAAAGAACCACGCAGTTTGAGTGGACCTGTACAATTAGTGCACCCATTTGTCAATCAAGAAGTTAAGGAGCTCAATGATTGAAAGAAATGTTATTTGCTTCTGCCGCCGTGTGTGTGTTGTGTTTGTTTTAAGTACCATCCGAGGACGTGCGTATGAATACACAAGGCACGACCGAGGACCTTTTCAAAGCGAGGACCTTTTCGAGGGTCCTCGGTTTGATTTGACCAAAGATTCGTATTCCGCAAGCGATTTTGAGCCTTTCTGTATACTTAATAGGAAAAAGTTGTCTGAACCTCGGTTTGATCAAAATTTTTCATAATCTTACACACGCATTGTGTATCCACCAGGTGGCGCCTGTGTCACCTCATACACAGCATCTTTACACTCTTTTCACGTTGGTTGTATTATTCGAGGACTTTTGTGTTAAATTTAACACAAAGGACCTCGGTTAGGTAGCTTTTCCAAACAATGTGTATTTGAGACCTCGGTTTGCTAGATTTTCCGAACAATGTGTATTCTAGTCCTCGTTTAGACAGTTTTCCTCGTGTGTAGAAGACGAGTTATGTGCTATCATTTAAATAAAATTATGGAGGAAGAAATCGAAGGTATACTGAACCCTTAAGCAAATCGTTAGTACCTAGCTACTTGGCGCACGAGGAATAAGGAGGCTTCTTCTGCTGTTTGTGCTAACTACCTAGGCATTCTAGATTACACAACATTATGATTTCAGCCATAAAATATTTTACGGTCATGGGACACAAACAACAAGTTGAAGTAAACAAGTACAACGAAATAAAGAAAGTTTTATTTTAAAATCAAACAAACTATTCGACTCAAACAAAACGACTTACAGAGAAAATAATTAGATCGACATAATTTGGACTAAAAACTTAACATAACATTAAGTAACACAATGTTTATTTAGAAAACAATAAAGAAATATTATCAAGTGAGATCAAAATAATTTGGGAAGCATGAAAACTTAATAGCTAGCTATAAAACTATTAAAGATAAATCACATATTATATGCCAGTCAAATTCAAAATTTCTTGCTTTTTTCGCAAATTAAAGCGATAAAAAGGATTAATTGTTGTATCATCAGTTTTCATCAATACTTTTATTAGTTACTAGCGAAAAACGCAAGAAAAGAATGTAGGTTAAAGAATTAATGATTTTTGGAACAACACCCTATTGGTTACAATCATCACCATTCATAAAAAAAAACATCCTTTGGGATAATCAATACCATTCAGTTTTCTTTTTAGAGAGAGAGAGGGAGAGAGAGGGAGAGGGAGAGGGAGAGAGAGAGAGGGAGAGAGGGAGATAGGGAGAGAGAGAGAGAGAGAGAGAGATAGATAGAGAGAAGGAGAGAGAGAGAGAGATAGATAGAGAGACGGAGAGAGATAGAGAGAGGGAGAGAGAGAGAGAGAGAGATAGATAGAGAGACGGAGAGAGAGAGAGAGATAGAGAGAGGGAGAGAGAGAGAGAGAGAGCGAGGTAGAGAGAGGGAGAGAGGGAGAGACGGAGGGTGGAATTATCTGAATTCCTTTCTAAGTGCTCATTATTTTAAGCTATAATAGAACTCTGCAAATTTCAAAATGCTAAGTCCAGTGGTTTCTTCATCAATCTTTACCTGTATGGTGTGTATATAAAAAGTAGCCCTATGTCCTTCCCCGGGCTTGAGATTATCCTATCCAGCACAAACGGATTACTAAACACTGACTAATAAACAGGTCGGATCAATGTTACTTGCATTTAATCACTACATAGTATAAAACAAAGTAGCTTTCTTTGTCCCTATGTATGCTTAAATTTTTAAAACTACGCAACGGATTTTGATGCGGTTTTTTTAATAGATTTTGTAATAAGTAAAGAATTATGTGGTATATAACTGGAATAGGTGAACATCTGTGTTAATTTATCTGTGTTTTTACTGCAATATACTCCTGTATGCTATGTTATTTGATTTTTTTTGTTCAGCGTAAATATGTAGGTTTTGGGATTTAGATACACGTGAGCAAGCTACGTATAGCTGCCCATGGGAAAAACAGAGCGTGCCTCAATGTATCCCCGCTACCTACAAAGTTTGCCCTTGCGATTTATTAATAGTCATAGAAAATGCAACTTTAAGTGGGAACTGTAAACGTTTGAAATTGAAGGGTAAGTTATTGGGTATTATTGGGATGCGTGGAATAAGAACATTTTCACCCTTAGCTTCTCCAGTTAAAATTGTGGCCTTAACAAAATGCCTGCCTAGTTCAATGACTCGCAATCTAGTGCCATTACATAGTCTCGGGGCGTCCAAGTTGCGCATTAACAAAACGGGTATACCGACTTTTAATTCGAGCTTATGTGATGGCACCCCAGATAGCTCCAAAGAGTTAAGAAACTCCACGGGGTAGCTCGTACAGTCTTCAGATGACATGACTGTGTCGATGGAGTTGTAGGTTGTTGCATCGCTGGTTACTTGGTCCAAGATAATTTTGTTGATTTTCGCAACTGTCTCATTTCTGGGTGCTAGTATAGATCTTTCACATAACCAACTTTCATCGTGGATGTTCTGTTGCAAAGTTGCAAAAACTTGAGCAATGAGTGCGTCTTCCGAATCCACAACGTGACAAAATTGATTAGTGAATAGAACCATACCTTCTTCGTCAGTTTCGATTCGACCTTTAGGCGCTCCGTTCAAGTCAATCATAGTATCGTGATAACTTTTAAACTATTCGGCCAAATTACTTAGTGTGAAAGACAAAGTTTAACTACATTAAATACTTAATGCGAGAAATGTATTCATTTTGATAAGAGTTTGATAATTATATACTATGTGTGCATTGTAAAATAGTAAATTAAATTTATGGTTCACAATTTTGGTCGTACTGGCGTGCACATAAAAGGTAGATATATGCTGTCGCAGATTTTTATTTAGATCTACTTAAGACAAACAATCCTGCGGTACATCATCTTTATGTAACTCCATTGGTTTAGGCAGCGCACGCCAAGATAGCTCTCAGATGGAAGATTTTTTTACGGCTTAATTGACACGTATCGTTATATTATGACCAAAATTACATAAAATCATTATAAATTGTAGCCTATGTGTTATTCTGATGAATAACCTATATTACTGTAAAGTTTCGTCCAAATCCGTTCAGTAGTTTTGTCGTGAAAGGGTAAGAAACATACACATACATCCATCCTCACAAACTTTCGCATTTATAATAGTAGTAGGATAATGTTAGAGAAAAGAGACTTTCCGTGAAAATATTGTGTAAATAAACATTGAATCGTAACATAACATCAAGCCTTATTTCCCCGAAGGGTTGGGTAGAGGTATACCAAAAGTACACCTACGTTTCGCCAGTTATGTTGATATAACATAATACTTTGAAAAGCGCCTACAAACGTAAAGATAATCGACTCGTCCTCGCTTGGTACTTCATTTTTAGAAAATGTGTGTAAGGAATAATTCGGAACATTCTACTTACATTAATAAATTATCTAATGGTATTTAGGTAGGAAGTTTTTTCATGTCCTCGCTGTGTTCAAGTTCTACTCGGAAAACTGTCCTCAGTTTAGTGATATAAAGTGTAACACAGCGTCCGCAGTTAGTACAAGATATAAGAAATATTGTGTAAAAATACGTCCTCGGAAGGGTGTCGCAGGGCTGACTTAAGGGGTCCTCGGTTGGCATACACAAAGTCCTCGTATGTGCATCGCTGGTCACATTTGGCTGTGTATTTCAGGTCCTCGGTATGATAGCCGGAATTCATACAGAAAAATGTTGAGATAGCATTATGCCAATAAGCTTATCACTATATATTTAGTCATCTGTCTCTTTCTATCTTATTCAAAAAGGCCAACGAAGTATTAAAACCAGTTTTTTGGAGGGTCCTCGGTACGGTCAAGAACTACCAAGGTCCTCGTAAGGGTGTCTGTACAAACAAGGGTGTGTGTGTGAAGTGTGAATTTGTGTGTGTGTTTGTTGGTTGAACTGCTAAGCAAGAAACAGAAAAACTCTAAAAAAACCAACTTCCTGAAAAACACTACAAAATGAAAAATAACTTTAATTTCGAAAGTCGGTGTCTTAGCATCTGTATTTAAGTTTTATGCCACCGACTTCTTAAATGATATTTGCTGCTCGTTGCTGCTCCGTTCCTTTTGATCATAGCGTGATGTTATATAATCTATTGCCTCCCTCAAAAAATAGGCTACCTAACACAAAAAGAAATTTTCAATTCGGACCAACAAACAAACAAACAAACTCTTCAGCTTTATGATATTAGAATAGAATATAATAAATAGGTTTTTATTTACTTAGAATGTAGGTACATACATATAAGTTGTTAAATTAAATAATGGGATCCATGTACATTCTGCCTATAGCATGCAAATGTCATACAAAGTAGAGAATAATAAAAAAAAATTTATAAATAATATCAATTAAGTAATTCTGTGAAACGTTTTTTAAATTTGCGCAACGGTATGTTTTTAATTCGGTCAGGTATTTTATTAAAGACTAGCTGACCCAGCGAACTTCGTATCGCCTCAGGTTCAATAAATGTTATAATAAACCTACTAACTTTGACAACCTGGTACGCGGTTGTGGTCTGGTAAGCGTTTTCTAGCTGACACTCTGTTTGGTAAGCTCCTACCAAGTTATGGTAACCTGGTACGTCGTCGGCATAAAGCGTTTTTAGGGTTCCGTTGCCAAATGGCAAAAAACGGAACCCTTATAGATTCGCCATGTCTGTCTGTCTGTCTGTCTGTCTGTCTGTCCGAGTATGTCACAGCCACTTTTCTCCGAAACTATAAGAGCTGTGCTATTGAAACTTGGTAAGTGGATGTATTCAGTGAACCGCATTAAGATTTTCACACAAAAATAGAAAAAAAGCAATAATATTTGGGGTTCCCCATACATAGAATTGAAACTCAAAAATTTTTTTTTCATCAAACCCATACGTGTGGGGTATCTATGGATAGGTCTTCAAAAATGATATTGAGGTTTCTAATATAATTTTTTTTTTAAACAATAATATTTGGGGTTCCCCATATATAGAACTGAAACACAAAAAAATTTTTTAATCAAACCCTTACGTGTGGGGTATCTATGGATAGGTCTTTAAAAATGAAATTGAGGTTTCTAATATCATTTTTTTCTAAACTGAATAGTTTGCGCGAGAGACACTTCCAAAGTGGTAAAATGTGTGTCCCCCCCCCCCGTAACTTCTAAAATAAGGGAATGATAAAACTAAAAAAAATATATGATGTACATTACCATGAAAACTACCAACGAAAATTGGTTTGAACGAGATCTAGTAAGTAGTTTTTTTTTAATACGTCATAAATCGTAAATCACAATTTACCTTTCATTCAGTCAACTCAAATATAAAAATTTAAAAAAAAACATTTAATTTCATAAACGATGATGACGAATGATGATGATGATGACCTGCAGGTTTGTACGGAACCCTCGGTGCGCGAGTCCGACTCGCACTTGGCCGGTTTTTTTACCTGACACATACCCAGAGGGTACGTAATACACTATCAGTAGGAATCCCTTTCATTTTGACAGTTTTACTTCCTTTTTGTGTGAAATAATAAATTAATTATTTTACATGTATTTTCTATCAATAAAATAACTTCGATCGACGCATTTGTTTTGAACATTCTTGATGATATTTGAGCACGCATTCTGTCAATTCTATGTCAAATGTCATAATGTTACATAAGAAGTTTACATTAAGTATTCTTAAATAAGTGTTCTTAAATTTTCTAATTTTCCGCGCAATTTTTTAAATTTTTTCTTTCATAAAAACCTTCTCCTGACAATTGCAAACACAACAAAAAAAATAATAAGTGAAATCGGTCCAGCCGTTCACGCGTGATGTCGTGACCAAGGGAAATAGGGATTCATTTTTATATATATTGATTACAGCAGCCATACAAATTACATTTCTTTTCAATAAGCTAGTTTTATATACGCCCGTGCATAATAGGTTCTGGTAGTATAGATTAGTATAGATTAATAATATTAGTATAGATAATAATGCATCTTTAATGTGAAATGTTTTTGGTTTTTACAGTTATCTAAGTTACATTATATCTTCTAATTCAGCATGCCAATGGATGTCTGTATACCCAGTAGGACCCTACGTTAAATTCGATTGAAAGTTAAATGTTAACGTGCGTAGTATTTAGTACCTTCCGAATCGTATAAGTAAAAAAATAGTACCTTAATTCTTACAGCGTAATCTTCAATTATATTCCAGCAGGACCCTCCGTTGTTTGAAGGTCTTTAGACAAATCTTATATGGTCACGTTTAGCGGTTTATTAGTACCTTAAAAATACCTTAGTTTAATTTTAAAATCACGATTATGTAATGAGAAATGCACCTGCAAAACTGTTGTCAAGCCAGCAGGACCCTATTTTGTTTTGAGGCTTTCAGTCCAGACAGTCATATTTCTTATAAGCATTTTATTAGTACTTTTCAAATAAACACCACTAAACGGGACCATATAAGATTTGTCTATAGACCTTCAAACAACGGAGGGCAAAAAGGCAATGTCTGTATATCTAGCAATTTCCATTGTATTCTATAACGAGCCACTCTCCTCCAGTTAGGACCCGCTGTAAGTTTCAGTTGTCCTCCCATCTCCTTTTTTGTTTTCCTCTGATCAGTTTGTAGGTCCTAGGGTACCAATCGGTTACGATATTACACCATTTCTCTCTTTGTTCATTCATCATATGGCGTGTCCATCTCCACTTTAGCTGGTCAGTTCTGGACCAGACTACGGTCACTATTGTTCTGGCTCTCAATTCCGCGTTTATTCGGTCAACTTTCCTAGTTCCTGTCACGCTTCGTTCCATCGATATTTGGCAGTATTCGAGTTTTGTTTTATGTTGTTTTGTAAGCGCTCACTAGCAGCTACCTAATAATAATACCAGCCTTTTACTGTTCCACTGCTGGGCAAAGGTCAGTTCTCATCCTGAGAACGCATTGATCACTACGCTTTCTCAAAACGGATTGGTGATTTGGGTTATCTAAAATTCTAGCTCTATTGTTGCGTCACACACAAACAATCAAAATTTGAATCATATTGAAAAATATCGGTATCGTGCGGTGCCGGACGTAAAGAATAACACCACACCATTTCTTCCCGTGGGTGTCGTAAAAGGCGACCAAGGGACTTACTAAAGAATGGGCAGCAGCGTTCTCTATGCATTTTACCACCATACTGCGATCGCCAACCCGCCTGCCAAGCGGGGCGATTATGGCAAAGCCCCCCAAATTGGGGGAGGCCTAAGTCCAGCAGTGGACGTCTTACGGCTGAAATGATGATTGAAAAATATTGTTAATCCATTACTTCATAAGTTCGAAAAATTTGCCTGCTCAGCATTGTAAATAACGCAATGAATGATGTTGACCTGTCAAAATGAAACCTGTGTGTTCTGTGGGTAGTAATCTACAAGGAGTAACAGAATAAACTTAATACCTTTTTTTACTACTGAGTGGATTTCAGTAAATTTTAATATGCGTATTTTTGTCAAAAAATATGTATTTTGTTATAGCTACCCCCAATTGAGCAAACGAAAATTCAATTTTATTTTAAGGCGGTATGACTCAATTTTAATTGCGTAAAGTATTGCCAAGGTCAACGGGTTTTTCTTTATTGTTACAGTGACTTAAAATATAATTGTTTTGGTCATTGAATTAAAGTAGGTAGATAGATATTTTTTATGGGGTGCTTAATTTTATTACATGTTGTTTACTTAAGAATTTTTTGTCTCAATAAAAATGATAATGTGGCTGGTCATTTAATTGTTACTATACTTCTACCTACCCACGTTTTTGAAAGAAAATGTGGTAAACCATGGAATCTTATTTCCTAACAGCAAGTACAGATCTAAGCGAAAAATGCAATTTCGCAAAATATCGTTGTTTATTCGACATAAAATCCGCGTAGAAATGTGTACGGTCTCCTTTTTTTTCGTCGATCAAAAATGGCATAAAGTGGTTTAATAAACATTATGTTTGAAGTCTACAACCACAAAAAGAAAAGTCTGTGTGGTGACGGACGCAAAGGACGGCACCATCACTTTTCTTCCCGCGGGTGTCCTAAAAGGCGACAAAGGGACTTACTAGAGAATGGGCAGCAGCGATCTCTATGCATTTTACCACCATACTGCGATCGCCAACCCGCCTGCCAAGCGTGGCAAGGCAAAGCCCCCAAATTGGGCGAGGCTTATGTCCAGCAGTGCACGTTTTATGGCTGATATGATGATGATGATTACCATGTTATGTAAAAATTTTGTGCACTGGATTTCCAACGTACCGCTTGGCGCCGAGAGTAGAAAATTGAACAGAGTGTTTTTTGACGCTCTGGAATGCACTCTGTAGAATTCTCAATACTCGGTTTTTCCCTAAATGACGATTCAGGTCTGGAGAGGGAGCGCAGAACGTTGTCAGTCCGGGTGAACATGCTCGCACGCAGGTTCTCTCGTTGTACAGTCCCAGTTAAAATAGCCCTTTTTAAGGCATATTGCACAACACTGTACATGGGGGCCCTGTGGTTCAGATAGACCCAAAAGGCTGGCAATGCTCTGCGTATCCAGTATAACAATGCGTTCAGGGTGCTGTTGCGACTGCCACGCTACTGCAGTGCGTCGGCAATGTTTGCCGCCGCGCGCACTGACAGGTTTGACGCAGTATGGCGCAAGAAATCTGCCTCGCTACTTCGCAGGTTGCGTGACAGTCTCAACATCATTCTGCACTCGATAGCCGCCCGGCCAGCACGCGTAGCATGACCACCATAGAAAGAACTTTGTCTATTCTTGGTAGAATAGAGATAGAATTGTCATGCTACGCCAGCATAAAACGGTACAAATCTTTCTACAATCTTTAATTCTGTCTTTAATCTTTCTACAATCTGTAATTTTGTCTATTCTTCCGTCGACAAAACCCATTTCTACGGTGGTCATGCTACGTATGCAGATAGTCCGCTTGTGAGGGTGTAAGCCGATCGAACAAGATCTGTTTTAGTTATTAAGTACTGAGGCTATAGGCTAAGTAAGATTTTTACTAACACAATGGACATTTGTAGTCTGAGATAAATAAATAATAATAATAGTTAGCACCGAGAGTCGAAACTCCAGTGCACGATATTTTGGAAGTAGTCTAACTTTCTCCGGGTTAAAAGTGAAGGTAGTAACGGTCAAAGTCATAACGCAGTCGCAAAAAAATGACTTTTTACAATTTGACCATTTTAAATTTGTCTTTTTTGATATGATTCTGTCTTTTGCATGTTTCTTTTGTCAATTTTAATTATAACTTTTATTGAATTGTTGAACTTTCAAATTTAATTAATCACTATTTTATTTTGGATTTTTATCGGTGTCAAATTTGGAATAGTTTATAATTTAAATGTTTTAGTGTAAAACTATGGACTTCAATTATGTGTGATATATATGTCACCGCCAAATTGAAAATACCGTTACATTACAATCTAACTAGCAAGATTATAAACTGACGGTTCACAATATTTCGACAAATTACAATCTCGCTAGTTAGATTGTAATTTATCGGTACCTATTTACAATTTCACCTTGAAATATATATATATTTTAATTATACATTATTAGCTTTGACCTGCGGCTCGCGTGGGTGTCAGAAATGATCCCACGGATACGTACTTCTACGTTTAATAGATCCATTGTTTTCATTTATCTCTATTTGTCTTATTTAAAATCTAACTTTAGTTAAAACTAAAGTAAGATGTTTTAAGACAAAAGCCTAAAGATATGAACCAGTTTTTTAGGGTTCCATAGCCAAATGGCAAAAACGGAACCCTTATAGATTCGTCATGTCTGTCTGTCCGTCCGTATGTCACAGCCACTTTTCTCCGAAACTATAAGAGGTATGCTGTTGAAACTTGGTAAGCAGATGTATTCAGAGGGGTAATTGCGGAACTTTTTATCGGTAGGAATTGGTTTAATATTCATAGTTAAACAACATTCATTGCGTTATTTACGTTGCTGAGCCGACAATTTATTCGAACAAATGACGCAATGGTTTAGGAATAATCTTCAATCCCATTCAGATTCTGATAAATTGAGCGTTTCGCAATTAGGGTGCAGATTTTCCGCTATGAACCGCATTAAGATTTTCACAGAAGAATAGAAAAAAAAAAAACAATAAATCTTGGGGTTCCCCATACTTCTGAGTATGGGGAACCCCAAGATTTATTGTTTTTTTTACTGAAACTCATTTTTTTTTTTATCAAACCCATACCCATGGGGTATCTATCGATAGGTTTTCAAAAATTATATTGTGGTTTCTAATATTTTTTTTTTTTCTAAACTGAATAGTTTGCACGAGAGACACTTCCAAAGTGGTAAAATGTGTGGGGACACACATGTAACTTCTAAAATAAGAGAATGATAAAACAAAAAAAAAAAACTTAGAGGTGTCAAGGGACACCCGGATGGAACGAAGTTCCTTTCCAGGATTCATAATTTTTATATTTTTTTTATTATTTATTATGTACAAAAACCTGTATACACTCAACAAAAATATTCTCTCTCTCTCCCTCTCTCTCTCCCTATCTCCCTGTCTCTTTCCCCCTCTCTCTCTCTCTGTCTCTCTATCTCTCTCTCTCCCTCTCTCCCTGTCTCTCTCTCTCTCTACTCACAACAAAAAACAACAATATACAAACAAATACAAACAACAAAATATATACAGTCGAATTGAGAAACCTCGTCCTTTTTTTGAAGTCGGTTAAAAAGTGTCGTGACAACTTTTCGTAAGATTTTTTTCCGTCTAGCCCCCTTTCGCAACGCGCGATAAGGAACTTCGTTCCAAAAAAAAAATATGATGTACATTACCATGTAAACTTCCACTGAAAATTGGTTTGAATCTAGTAAGTAGTTTTTTTTTAAATACGTCATAAATCGTAAACCGCAATTTACCTTTCATTCAATCCACTCAAATATATATTTAAAAAAAAACATTTAATTTCATAAACATAAACCTTATTCATAAACCGTGAATACCTACAGGTTTGTACGGAACCGTCGCGGTCGGTGCGCGAGTCCGACTCGCAATTGGCCGGTTTTTTTTTGTCTTTGTATAATCATTAGGTTTTTGACATTATACATACACGCACGTACAATTCTAATTTTAATTTTTTGTTAGTGGTTGCCATGGCAATCATGTTATTTAATTTATGTTAAGCAGTTAGCAAAGAACTCAGACGTACATAAAAGCACAGTTCTTATGGCCGCCGGGTTGAAGACAAACTTAATGCGACCCAAACAGCCGCTTGGCGGCGTCGCTGTCGCGCTGCGGTGCCGTGCAGTGAGCGCGAGAATGATTCTGCCGTCAGCGGAACTAACCGTGGGGACATGTCCCCAGTAGAATCGGCACAAATTATCTTGAAGAACTGTGCTTCTATGTACGTCTGAGTTCTTTGCCGTTGGTCCCGAGTGTCAATCATGAATCTTTGTCAGTTATCACCAGAGGTCGGAGTAGGTAGATTGAAATGGGATCAATGAACTAGCTCGTATATACATGGTAATTTTTTATCCAGTGCGCAAATTTTAACAAATGAAACTTAAACGAGTTATAATAACCATGCAATTTTTATTTTGATATATCTTAGTACAAAAAAATTAAGTTATCGTTAACGAAAGATGTCTTTTTTGAAACTGGTTTTTATGGTAACTTGCGCGCGGCGCTGGCGCGGCAGCGAAGGTGAACGACCGACCACCTGTTCAATCGGTCAAAATTCTAAGAATTTCGAAGTACCTACGCCGGCGCGCGGTTACTGACCTATTAGTACCTACCAAATGTTCGATTGGTCAAAATTCTAAGAATTTCGAAGTACTTACGCCGTCGCGGTTACTGACCTATTACTATTGATCGAAAATAGTATTACGAAATATGTAGAGTGTCCACAGTTTACTGATTTAAGGTCGAATAAAAATTAAAAAAAAAAACGTATTTAAAAAATTGTTGAAATGTGTTCTATGACTGATACTGAAAAACCAAAAAAAAAATGCGTACTGGTTATAAAATTATCCTGTATTAGTATTGATATGCCTCCGGGATTCAGGGATTTTGTTATTAATTTAAAATGTAGCAACCTTTTTGCTGTCTTTTTAATAATATATAGGTGATCGGCCTTCTACAGTAAGAAAAAAAAAACAATTTTAAATGTTTATCTATCGCATTCATATAAATTTCTAATGTAGTACCTAGTTTAAAAATCCTTACTTTCACAATATTTGATTCAATCCCGTATGTACCAAAATAAAATTCCGGAAAAAAGGCTTATCCATGTTGTGATTTCTATGACTATTCATGATGCGAGTACGTAAAATCAATCTACCTAATCCGACATCTGGCTATCACGGGTTGTTAGAAACACTATGACAACCAGTCTCAGAAAGGGGTATCGTATTACCCCGTAACTAGGTTGTGGAGAGAGAAGTGGTGGCCCAGTGGTATCGCCCCCGACTTACGAGTTGTCGGTCGTGGGTTCGAACCCAGCCCCCCTAGCCAAGTTACAACCGTCTCATATCCAATTCCGTTCTCCAATCGGTAACGCCTCGGTGTCAGCAATTGTAAAAACGATAAGTTGGTAGCCATGTTGGAGCGCCCGAGTCGGCCGCTCGTTCAACAATGTCTTTAGAAAAACGACATTATAACAAAGGCTGTAGCGTTGAACATTGTAGAAACGATAACAATTCATTCTATCATTTTGAACGATGTGAACTTGGCTACGAATTTTTTTATTCGTTTGTTCTAACCACGTTACTAAACGTTGAGCGACTAGCGTTAACGATTGCAGATTATCAACTTGGCTAGGGGTGCAGGCAGGCGCTTTCCTTGACCTCTCACGGGCAGGCGATTTGATGCAATTGGGTGGGTCGGGGCAGCAAGAAATATGACACGAATAAAGTCGCAGGCAGAAGCTAGTGTTATATAATTGTTATAATAATATATTGTTAGTCATTTCAATGCCGTTCGCGTCGAGTGCTATCAGCTATAATTTCCGATCGTGTACAGATAACTATGGTTCAAGGTTCAATTCTAATGAACGATGTACGGGACATAATCGTAATGAAATGAACTTAATTAGTTATAGTATAAATGTGATTAAACAGATTTTTCAGGCATACAAATTATACCGTGTGGTGTTGGACGTAAAGAATAGCACCACCCTATTTCTTCCCGTGGGTGTCCTAAAAGGCGACTAAGGGACGTACTAGAGATTCGGCAGCAGCGTTCTCTATACTTTTTACCACCATACTGCGATCGCTAACCCGTCTGCCAAGCGTGGCGATTATGCTAAACCCCTCAAATTGGGGAGGTTATGTCTAGCAGTGGACATGTATCGGCTGAAATGATGATGATTATGATGATGATCCAAGTTATCCTAAGTTATGGAAAAGGGAATCGTGTTATCCAATAGGGCTGTGGAGCCGCTCCACGGAAAACCGTTTAAAAAAAAACTCGTTTTTTTGCCATCGATTTCAGAAATTATTTTTTTGCTTCGTAGTGTTTTTTGAAGTCGGTTATTTTTTTGCAAAAAAGTTTTTACTTTCCCTTTTTAGTTATGGTTTCTACCCCGCACTAATTCGCATACCACTACGGGTCAGGTAAAATGATCAGTGACAGGAAGTATTATAATTTCATCGCGCACGATACACCAAGTGGTTTTTAACCGACTTCAAAAAGGAGGAGGTTCTCAATTCGGATGTTTATATTTTTTTTTTTTTATGTATGTTCGGCCATAACTCCGTCATATATAGACGGATTTGCAAAATTCTTTTTTTGTTCGAAAGGGGTTTATTCCGAAATGGTCCCATATAATTTTCATATAGATCTGATGATGAGTTCGGGAGACAGACACCGGAACTCTTTAAAAAATGACAGCAAATCAACCGCGATTTCTGCTATCGCATAAATATGCATTGTTTGTTTGGAATTAGTGCAGGGTGAATACCACAACTAAAAATTTAAAAATAAACACTTTTTTACAAAAAAAAAAAACAACCTAATTCCTTAAAAACACTACAAAGTGAAAAATAACTTTAATTTCGGAAGTCGGTGGCAAAAAAACCATAAATACAGATCCTAAGACACCGACTTCCGAAATTAAAGTTATTTTTCACTTTGTAGTGTTTTTAAGGAAGTCGGTTGTTTTTTTTTTGTAAAAAAGTGTTTTTAGTTATGGTATCTACTGCGCAGTCATTCCAAACAAACAATGCATATTTATGCAATAGCAGAAATCGCGGTTGATTTGCTGTCATTTTTTAAAGAGTTACGGTGTCTGTCTCCGGAACTCATCATTAGATCTATATGAAATTTATATGGGACCATTTCGAAATAAACCCCTTTCGAACAAAAAAAAAATTGCATATTTGTCTATATATGATGGAGTTATCGCCGAACATACATAAAATAAATATAAACATCCGAATTGAGAACCTCCTCCTTTTTGAAGTCGGTTAAAAATATAACAGTGGAAAATATAACCTTCACCTTTTTTGAAGTCGGTTAAAACTATGGATATTCAGCCTCATCTGGTAAGACTACAAGCCGACCTCTACATAATTGGAAAATGGCTAAGCCACTACGTTCGTATATACGTAAAAATAACGCGGCGGGATTTGATAGGGTACGAAAACGAGACGAGTTGAAAATCGATTTTCAACTCTCGGTGTTGAACCTACCACCCACTCTGACTCTTAAGTCGCGGCCGTTACCACTGGGTCATGACTGCTCTAAAAAAATCTTATCAGACGTTGACCTATTTCGATGAACTGTAAAATCATGAATGAACGGGTAGGATAGTGTTATCGGTTATCAAGTTCTCTTACCAACTTATCGAACACTTATCACCAATGGTTTATTATGGTGTGCCTACCTCAAAAAATCATCATAAGTGTCAATTACATTTTAATGTGTGTCCTGAAATTATTTGGAACTAAATAAATGATCATACCTAAAAGAAGCCCGCGTTTGTTTGCCTAGACAAGAACAGGCAGCCTTGTGCCTACCTATACAGAAAAACAATGCACCCCACTGCCGTTAAAAAAAACCTTATACAAATGTCTTTCGGCTGATATGATGATGACGTATGTAAACTATGATTTCTGTCTTTTCCAGCACAATGTCTCGACTGACTAAACTTCGTGTCCTGGGCTACGTTGCCACGATAGTCATGCATGTTTCAAATCTCCTGTACATGGGTTGGTACAAGAGGACCTACCCTACTGACAATGAACATGCTAAAGAATTCAAGAATTTGCAGTACCGATTCTTCACAACATGGACTTTTGTAAGTATATGACGGTAAATAATAAAAAGATTTTATTTTGTAGGTAGGTTCTGTGCTCTTGAAGGGCATGTGGCTAAGTTATAACAGCCGCACGGATTAATCGTTCAGGTTAAGCTACGCTTGCCGCGGTTGGTCCGTGGATGGGTGACCATCTTTACATACCAAGACCCTTCCGTGCCTCGGAAAGCACGTTAAGCCGTTGGTCCCGGCTGTCTTTCGTAGATCTTAGACAGTCGTTACCTACTGGTCGTCAGAAGCCCGAAAGTCTGACAATCAGTCTTACCAGTTGCTCCATGTAAAATACTGGTATTCAGCTGCATCCAGTTAGACTGGAAGCCGACTCCAACATAATTGGAAAAAGGCCAGGCAGATGATGAGGTAGGTTCTAAGTTGAAGGGTTTGGTTTCCGCACTTGGTCCTTCAAATGGAACATTTTCCGTGGGCCATGGCGGTCATCAGTGATTATTCCAACCAGCCTGACTCCCTCCAGAAGTTGACTATGTCTCCTGGTCTGTTGAGACTGTCCGTGTAAGATTTGGGTGCCCCAAAAAGTAGGTCGATTTTTTTACATATACTTTTAACACGTCGAACGTATTTTAAAAATTAGATAACGTCGGCGTTTCCTATCTGACTAATGTAAGAAGAAAGGCAGAAACAAACTCAGAGATCACAGTCTCTTTTAAAGTCCAGACATAATCTTGGTAACACCATGTGAAGACCATGTGGATTGGTGTCTGAAACGGTCTTTTGAGGAATGAACCACACAGATTGAGTGCACTTGTCCAGTCAGTGCACGCATTTGTCAGTAATGATTCAGCTTAACTCAGAACTTAATTATGAATGATGCTTATCATCTCCAGCGCCTTAGGCTGTGCGTTGTCTGTCAATGAATGAATGAAATCAATATTTGGATTAAGTAGACCGGAGAGAGATCAGGCGCATGATCAATGGCTTGACGTGTTTTTCGAGGCACGGGGTATCACACCGCTAACTTCCAAACTCCGGGCTGTTACTAAGAACTTCCTATTGGAAAAGCCCAATAACACTTTGCCTGTCCTGGGAATTAAACCCAACACCCCACGCTCAGCAGTCGCACTTGCGACCACGAGACCAAAGGGGCAGTTAAAGAGGGGGAGGAGTTAGCGTCACCTAAGAAGATATTTAAGAGTCTTTATTCAAGAGTTCATGGCGACATCTACACCACCATATCCGAACTACGCATCAGTCTGACGTCACGTAAAATCCTGCATCGCACAAGCAGAGTTTACCGCGCAACTAGCATAAATACAACGTCCCGACGATCGTCGGGCTGTTGCCCACAAGACAAGACCCCCGTCTGGTCAGAGAATCCTCTCTTTTCTACGGAAGTCGAGTGAACTTGACACCCTGTTCCTCATACCTCCAAAAGTTCTTCACGTCAATATCAAGGTCACTATGCTTAATTTCTTTTAACTATATGTTTCAGATACTACAAATAGCCTACGCCATGTACGCCCTGACCTGTGACCTCTTCATCTTGAAAAACGCTAAGAAGAAAAACTACGAGCTACCTTCCCCCATTAGTGACTTCAGGGAGATTCTGTTCGCTGGTCTCGTGTGGCCTTGCTCGATGGTAAGTTCTTTGAACGAAGGCGAAAATTTTAAAGGTGCTAAAAATGCTCATTTCATAAGGAGTAACATAGGCTACTTTTTGTAGCACGAGCCCATGGAATAATTTCCAACATACACGTGGGCGAAGTTGTGGGCTCAATTAGTCCTATTTCAAGAAATACCCGTCTTCTTTAGAGCACAGTAGGTGGCCACGTTGATTGTGGCATCAGCGAAAGGACTTCAAAGGTGTAAATGAACGGGCACTTAGGACAATCCAAGAGGGTCATGGTCTGATCAGGAACACCACAGTAGCCCTTTTTTTTGTCGGCGGGAAATCATTAAATGACGTCTCCCGCTCTGGGCGGAGCGGGAGGGAGTTTCAGACTTTTATTGGCTAAAACTCACCCGTGATTCTTCAGTTGCTTATATGTCAGGGCCACGGTAACTCTTTCGACCAAATCTCGCGACCTTGGCAGGACCACAGTAGCCCTGGGTACTGGATGGGCTAGTAATTTCCCAGTTCGTCAAATTACGTTTGCAGCAGCCGACTTGGGTATGCAATCGATGGTGAGCTTTCCCTACTGTTGCAGATCAGTCTGGGAAGCAAATATTCCTAGGACTTCAGTCTTGACGTAGTCGGGAATGCACAGTGAATGCTTGTCTTCCCAGAATTTGCTTCTCTCTCTAAATAGAAGAGGGAAACAAGTACTGCTTCACTTACTTAAGCTGATAAACTAGGCTGTATTCTTATAAGGATGAATTTTATAACCTGTTCAAGTGGACGAGATCTTCGTTCATTCTCTTCAGGTGTTTTACAATGAAGTATAAAGCATCTAACAACTACTCTCTCTCATTCCAGGTTGTATTCACAGTATTCTGGGGCCTCTACAGCTACGACAGAGCCCTCATATTCCCAGAATTTCTGGACGCCGTCATACCCACCATTTCGAACCACATCATACATACCATGATCGTTCCTGTGGTGCTGTGGGAGGTGGTGACGAGACCTAGGAAGGAACCAGAGAACCATGCCAGGAATGTGAGTCAGCTGACTTTGCACCTGTGCGTTTATGTGAGCGTGTGAGTATCTAGTTATGTCTACATACGGGATGTAAAGAATAACACCATCCCATTTCGGCCCGTGGTTATCGTAAGAGGCGACTAAGGGACTTACTAGAGAATGGGCAGCAGCTTTCTCTATGCATTTTACCACCATACTGCGATCGTCAACCCGCCTGGTCGATGTAACTTAGGATAGTGCATTTATTGTTTTGTGGTTAAATAAAGATATTTGAAAATGAACCTCCCTGTCAGGCATGCCGATTATGGCTAAGCCCCCCTAAACAGCCAAGCACCGAGAGTCGAAAATCGAACTACAGTAGGGCCTCGATAATCCATACCTAAGCTAATCCGAATACCTCTATAATCCGAACGACCCCCCGCCCCCGCGCGTTGTCGTTTGTTGGTAACTCGCTATGCCACACTCGAATTTTAGTGCCGAATTGAACTTTTTAGACGCTATACGTATCGTACTTGAACGCTCCGCGCGCCATTCCGCCATTTTGTAGTGCACAATCAACTAACGGTTTTGACATGGCTTCAACATCCATTTTCAAAAATTTCTGCATACTATAATCCGAACGCTGCGTCCATCCGAACAGGGTATAAATTTTAGGCGTTCGGATTATATAGGTATTAGTTTTTTGACACGCTGAGATATACGATGTTGTATTCTCAATGCTCCGTTCAACACCGAGAGTTGAAAATTCCTATGCGCAATAAAATCCCACTACAATACCCAGGACCACTACATCAGCACTAGGAATTAAAATACATATAATAAAATAATTTATTTCATACTGAAACCTTTTTGAAGGGAAAACTTCTTTAGCACTGTTGTGTTTTGAAAGTCCATGAATTGAAAAAGCGACAGTAATAACTTTATATTTATTCAAAAAATAAAAGGCTTAAAAATATGTACAGTTTGCTTATATGTAAATTATATTTTAATATTTACGTGCCTGAACTAGGTAATCCTGTGTTTCAGGCAAGAAGAGCCTAAATAGTCTTATAAAATAAATAAATAACCAAAAGTTGTGAATAGACAAGTTATTGTATAAATGTTGAGTAGCTTATAAAATAGTTTCTAAAATTTTATAGAATTAAATACTTAACGTAGGTGAATACTTACTTGAACACAGTTAGTAAATTCTCTGTTTCTTCGTAAGACATACTTTGGAGAGCGTCATTGACAGTTCTCTTACAATTTGTGTAGTTCAGTGAAAAAAATTTTGCTATAGAGTTTAATCTATTATAGAGGAGAGGGCCGACAGTAAAAAGAGACAGACACATAAATTCATAAGATTTAACGTGGGAGAAAATGAGATAGGAAGCATTATACAGTGTTTCTTATGTTCGTCGTTCTCTTTGTGCTTTGCTTCGTACCCCCTCCACTCGTGTTTACCGTCTGAATAAATCTATGTAAGTACTTAATACTAGCTTCTGCCCGCGACTTCGTCCGCGTTAAATTTCTTATCCCCCCGACCCTTCTCGTCACGTCGAATCGCCTACCCGTGCAATATTCCCCGTTTTTGCAACATTTTTAATTACTGCTCCGCTCCTCTTAGTTGTAGCGTGATGTTATATAGCTTATAGCCTTCCTCGATAAATAGGCTACCCAATACAAAAAAAAAATATCAATTCGGACCAGTAGTTCCTGAGATTAGCGCGTTCAATCAAACAAACAAACAAACTCTTCAGCTTTATAATATTAGTATAAGATATACGAATAAAATGTAGAATAATGATAAAACTTTGTATCACTATGATCATTACTAAAACCTACAATTATCCTCTTCCCGTAATTTTACATTCGTCTCATTATCTTGAAGCCAAAATTGTTGAAGGTTTCACTTCTATCACATGTGAATTGCACACGTGTTTTTTTTTGTGGGTGGGAAATCATCAAATGACGTCTCCCGCTCTGGGTGGAGCGGAAAGGCGTGTCAGACTTTTACTGACTAAAACCCACCCGTGTTCCTTCAGTTGCCTATGCCAAGGCTACGGTAACTCTCTCGGACAAATCTTGCGATCCTGGCAGGTGTACCCAACTTGGATTTAGTAAATACTTAATGTAGTATTCTTGGTTCCAGAATGTACTTCACCTTCATCGAGCGAGGGGTATGGTTGTACCCCATCTTCAAAAAACTCTTCGGGACAGTCTACTTCTTTTTAGTTCTAGCAGCCATAGGAGTTATGTTCTTCACATTTTATTATATCCAATGGCCCATCACGAATATGATACATGGCTCCAAGAAAAAGGCTGAAAAGAAAAAGGCGAAATTAGAAAAAAAAGTTAAGTGATTCTAGTGTAATAATAAGATTAATTTATTTAATTATTATTGAGTTTTTTGAGCTCTCTTTTTTAATTGTTTAAGCTTTTAGGTGGAAATATACAGAATTTTAATGAATGTTTTCTTTTTTTTAAATCAAAATTCTTCCCGTTAATCTTGAGGGGTAATTGCGGAACTTTTTATAGGTAGGAATTGGTTTAATATTCATAGTTAAACAACATTCATTGCGTTATTTACGTTGCTGAGCCGACAATTTATTCAAACAAATGACGCAATGGTTTAGAAATAATCTTCAATCCCATTCAGATTCTGATAAATTGTGCGTTTCGCAATTAGGGTGCTGTTTGTGTAAGTGTAAATATATACTTACCCGCCTCACCTGTATTCTGGTGCTCGTTCTGCGAGCTGGAGTCTTGTTTGGTGAAGTTATTCGAGGTTTCTCCACAATTTTCAGTTAAAAATCACGTTTTTGGACCAAAACTCAAATTTTTTCTTTAGCTAAGATTAAAGTAATGCCGGAGTTAGCTGGCCCGCGTAGAGACGCGTCTTTTGAGACTTCACTCGTGCGCCTAGCGAAAATAAAATTTATCATCATCATCGTTTTAGCCGAAACACGTCCACTGTTGGACATAGGCCTCCCCCAAGCACCACCATTTCAACCGGTTCTGTATTTCTCGCATCTAGCAGATTCCTGTGGCCTTCACCAGATCATCGGACCATATTGTGGGAGGCCTTCCAACGCTACGTTTTCCAGTACGTGGTCGCCACTCCAGAACCTTCCGGCCCCATCGGCCATCTGTTCTGCGAGTGATGTGCCCTGCCCATTGCCACTTAAGTTTGGCAGTTTTTACACATACACATACATATTACCTCCTATATATATACCTCTTTGGTGAAGGTCAGGTGCGTAGTACTCGCAACCGGTGTGCGTGTATGACCTTAAAAGAGGACTATGAACTTATCGAGGCAAAAAGAGTAGTAGTTACTCAGGTTACTCAGGTAGGTAGAATTAAATTTTATTTGTTTAATGAAATTTTAGTTTTCTAGTAACATAATTTTTGGAGAGCAGTGCTAGCTCAGTGGTAACGGCCGTTACCTGACAACAGCGACCATATAACTCATAGACGTCTAATAACAGGCGACCGATGTCTGTCAACACATCAGACTTATAGATCTGATACAGGATACCACTCAACAATTTCGTTTCAGTATTGACCACTTCTGTGAGCCGTAAACACTTCCGCGTTAGTAAATTAAAATTGGTGAAAATAAATATTATAATGGCCCCTTGCACAATACGTTGGTGTGGTAACAATAGCCAAACTTCGAGTTTCCGTAAGGATGGCATAACATTTCATCGGTAAGTCAATAGTTAGATAATCATAATTACAATAATTTTTTTCCTATTATTTATCGGAGTTCATCTTATACTGATCAAACTTGTAGGTGAAAAAAGGTGCAAGGACTCTCGTTGATGTCTTTTATGGTTGCATCTCTTTCTTCTGAATGTATTTTTTTAGCTATCTCTTTTCTTCTATTATTTGGTAAACATAACTAGTGATGCACCAAATCTTATGACACAAATAAAATTGTTCGATAAAGCAAAATCCTATACATACTATTTAGACGAAGATCTTTTGAATCACTAATTACAATAGACATTAAATTAATTGTGAAACTGTGATTGATTTTAGGTACCCACAAGATCCTGATGTAAAAAATAAATGGGTTATTGCAACCAAGCGAGTGAACTGGTTCCCATCAACCCAATGTAATATGTTAAGAATTATAAAAAAATAATATTAAGAAATAGGAACTTAGAAAGCCAATTCAATATAGGTATTAATAAACGTTTTACTATTTACAATACAATTTTAACACAAACATCGATACCTTCGTGTTTTATTTAAACCTGTCCCATCTCTAGTGATATGTAATGACCTTGGTAGGGCCAATCATAATGCAGTACCCCGCTTCCTCATACCTCAGCTAGTTGACAGAATTGTTTTGGTGCATTATATCAAGCACTAGCTGACCCAGCGAACTTCGTATCGCCTCAGATTCAATAAATGTTGTAATGAACATACCAAGTTTGACAACCTGGTACGCGATGGTGGTCTGGTAAGCGTTTTCTAGCTGACACTTATATGTTTGGTTAGCTCCTACCAAGTTATGATAACCTGGTACGTCGACGGCATAAAGCGTTTTCTACCGGACACATACCTAGCGGGTAATTTTGCGTACTTAATACACTATAAGTAGGAACCCTTTCATTTTGACAGTTCCACAAAATTCATGACGTTGTTTATGTTGCTAAGGACAGACAATTTTTTCAACCATATCAAAGAAAAGAAAGAACTATATGAATGATGATGAGCAATAAATAACCTTCAAAATTACGCAATTAGGGTGAGGTTAGGCGACTTCCTACAGAATTATGACTAACGGATACTTCGAAAGTATAAAGCGTTTTCTAGATGACTTCTTTGTTTAGCAAGCACCTACCAAGTTATGATAACCTGATACTTTGAAGGCCTACAGCGTTTTCTAGCTGTATTTACCCTTGTAAGTGAGGTCCTGCCGAGTTATGACCACCTGGTACATCAAATGCTTAAAGCGATTTCTAGCTGAAGAAAACTATTGTAGCCTTCTTTATAACCGAGTATATTACTTATTATGTTAGTAACGTTCATGTTATTCTATCCAAACTTAACAAAACTCCATATACTTTATACTCTATAAACTTTTAATATTAGGCGTAATGGCTCTGAACTAACCGTAATGTACACGAAGAAATTCAGTTTTCTTGCATCCTTTTTAATAAATTAATTATTTTACATGTATTTTCTATCAATAAAATAACTTCGATCGACGCATTTGTTTTAAATATTCTCTTTGATGACATTTGAGCACGCATTCTGTCAATTCTATGTCAAATGTCATAATGTTACATTAAAAAAATTTACATTGTCCTATTATATGGTTGTTAAGTATTCTTAAATAAATGTTCTTCAATTTTCTAATTTACCGCGCAATTTTTTCTTTTTTTTTCTTTTATAAGAACCTTCTCCTGACAATTACAAACACAACAACAACAAAAAAAGTGAAATCGGTCCAGCCGTTCACGCGTGATCTCGTGACCAAGGGAAATAGGGATTCATTTTTATATATATAGATATAGATTAGGCGTCTATGGGTTATATGGTCGCTGCCTGACAAGTTGTAGGTTGTGAGTTCGAACCCAGGCAGGTGCATTACTTTGTGTAAATTATTGTGTAAATTATTTCATCACCACTGCTCTCAAAAACGGTGAAGGAAATAATCGTGAGGAAACAGACATGTCCAACCAAAAATTCGAAGACAAGTGACATCCACCAATCCTCACTGAGCCCGCTTACATCGAAAGGAAGCCTGCGTCCCACCAGGCTGATTATAATTAGTAAATGTATAACTGCTGGAAAAATGGCTGAGAAATAAAGTTCATCATCTTCATAATTTCAGCCGAAAGACGTCCACTGCTGGGCACAGGCCTCCCCAAATCTGGGAAGGGGTTGGCCATAATCCCCATGATTGGCAGGCGGGTTGTCGATCGCAGTATGGTGGTAAAATGGGAACCGATCACATTTTCGATTTATTTTTGTTCGAATTTCGTCTTTTTTGCTATAATTCATTATTTGACATATTTTTAGATCTTTTGACATATTTTTAGATCTTCGAAATATCATGTGTCATAAGTATTATTTTACCGAACTATATTTCACCGATTTACAAACTAACTTTTTGCTATTGACCGAAGCCTCTTTTAAACTTTTTTCGTTTGCCAAATCGTTTATTTGCCATATTTTCACCACACCGAAATAACATTTTATGGAATATTGTTTGGTTGGTTGGGATCCTGCTGTTTTGCCGAAACAAATTTAAAATTTATGTTTACTTATGGAATTAGTTAGAATAGGTTATTTTTTTTTTAAATGGTTAAGTTAGGTTAAAACTGTGAACCACGCGAGAAAAGACTAGATTATACAGAAACAAATTTGCCAAATTTTATTTAGCGTAAAATAAGTTATTCCAACTGAATTGTTTGACTACATAAATTTTTTTGGGAAGTGATAATTTGGCTATTTTTTTGGATGAAACTAGGGCGATCCTAGCCGGTTACATGGTAGCATTTTCAATATTAATTTAAGTAGTCGCATAAAAAGTCAATATGATGTGCACAAAATTGATTGAGAAACGAATCGCTACAAAACCGACTTCACGCAGTCTTGTCTGCCCTACCCCTAGAGTGTAATTGAAGCCAGCATAGGCGCGGAGGGGTGGGGCGGCCCGCGAGCTGAGGAGCAGGTGGTTTGAAGGCCCACCGCCGCGGCTGAGGCTGCCGGCCAGCAAGCTGAAGCTGCGGTGGTGAGCGTTAAAATCATCTGCGACGATAAGCTCGCGTGGGGCCGCCCAAACCCCACAGCGCCGGAGCCATGACAGAAATAATGCTTACCGCATGTTGCATGCCTGCTTGCATGCTGCATGCCTGCTTGCACGCTGCATGCCTGCTTGCACGCTGCCTGCCTGCTTGCATGCTGCATGCTTGAAGCAAGCATCCCTGTTTGCATGCTTCTCACTGGGACCACTTAAAACGGTGGTATACTGAATGTTTGGAAACATAATACTTCGAACAAATGTTTTTCGGCAAAGTGTAACATCGGTAAAAAGTTTTTCGACTAAATGGAATATCGAAGTAACGAAAAAAGTCGAAATGATAATAGGTCAACTGATACAGCGGCAGACGTGACTTCCGTGAAATGAAATTTGGTCAAGTATTTTTCGAACTTATGATAGGTAACCTGGTAAAATGCATAGAGAAAGCTGCTGCCTATTCTCTATTAAGTCCCTTAGTCGCCTCTTACGACACCCTAAAGTTAATGGTCCTAAATACAGATTGAATGTGATATTATTCCCTTTACTTGATCAGGGGTTGTTTACACTTTTATTAGTTACTCTGACCCTTCCCGTCGCATCGAATTGCCTGCCAGTTTTTGACCATTTTTAGTTGCTGCTCCGCTTCTTTTGGTTGTAGCGTGATGTTATATAGCCTATAGCCTTTCTCAATAAATAGGCTATCCAACACAAAAAGAATTTTTCAATTCGGACTAGTAGTTCCTGAGATTAGCGCGTTCAATCAAACAAACAAACATACAAATAAATAAACTCTTCAGCTTTATAATCTTAAGTATAGATTTTTGGAACAGATCATAGCTGGCGGTATACAGCGATTTTGGATGACATTATGATCTAAGTTCATCAAATTGAAACTAAACTTAGAAATTAGAACACAACGTCTAGTCTTGATAAGAAACCTTTGACTTATTAAGTCTATTAAATTAATTATTATAATTGTCACCTTATTATTTGCTAAACTAGTGACCAAGTCAGATAGACAATCGACAGTTTTACCATGGAGTATCGTATTACCCAATAACTTGGTTGTGGAGATCAGGTAGACAGTCACTCCATGGAAAATACTGGTATTCAGATGAATCCGGATTGAACGCCGACACATAGGAAAAGGGTAGGCAGATGCAGATGTTGACTTGTCTACAGTTTAATATCTTAGATATCTAAAAATCTCATGTCACGATGTATGTTCACGATAAACTTCGACCAAACCGATTTGTATTAAATTCCGTAACTATCTGTAACTTGGTCCGACTTGAAAGATAGGATAGTTTTCATCGCAATTATTGACCTCGATATTTGCACATCATATGTTTATTATACCTGCCTGCCACTTACTGTTTTAATATTTTTTTAATTATATGTTAATCAATATTATTAACTAGCTTTTGCCCGCGACTCCGTCCGCGTAAATGTCGGTTATCGCGGACGCAGACGAAGTCGCGTGATAAAAAGTAACTTAAGTCCTTTCTTGGGATTCAAACTTACCCCGTACCAAATTTCAATTTAAAATCGGTTCGTTGGTTTTGGCGTGAAAGCGTAATACACAGCCAGTATAGATAGACTATAGAGTATAGATTTAGACTAGCATCTGCCCGCGACTTCGTTCGCTTGAAATGTTGGCCTCCAACCATCACATCGTGTCCCATCGCCCGCCCGCGCTATTACTTCGTCGACCTTTGCTTTTTCATTTTCCTCCGCTCCTAAAGTTCATAGCGTGATCATAAATAGGCTAAACCTTTCTCAAATAAACTTGCAAATTTATAAACTGTACCTCTTTATAATAAGTGTAGATGTAGATTAATACCTACGCAGCTATTGTTAGATATGGTAATTAAGTCAGGTCATAAGGGGCGCCTAATAGTTCAATTACTTGCTGTTCTGATTACGTAGCTTACATTAGTAACAGCACAACATCACGCCGGTATTCCCCGAAGGGTTCAACAGAGGAGAACATAATTATAGTACACTCACAGTTCTTCATTAAGGCGAGGTTGCAGTACTTTTTAACTTTTTTAAACCCCTGTAAATCTAGCAAAATGGCTAGTTTCCGTAAAAAAAAAAAATTGGAAAATTGAACATACTGTTAAGCGCTGTGTGAATAAAAACGTTAATTAAAACAATTGGCACGATAAAAAATAATCATAAAGATGACACTAAATCGCTATTTAAAACGTGTATCTTGAAGAGATTCCATCATTAAACCATGTAAAACTCATACCAAAAGATAGGTTTTATTGTTTTTTAGGGCATGCTGAGAAAATATTATGTAATTTCCTTATCATTTTGTCTCCACGAAACAATTATACACAAAATCTAGCAGCTCAAGCGCTCGCAACGACCGGCCAGTGTTCGCCGAAACGTCTTCAACTACAAGAGGGCCTTAAGTTTAATTCCCATGTAATAGGGGGCGAACCGTTACTTATATGGAAAACATGCTGAATTAAAATGGTTGTTTTCCCGCCGCAGAATATTTTACTCTCAGTAATAATATAGATTCATAGAGTAAAACCTAAAAAATATACATGTTTTGTTCTCAAATAATAATTAAAAAAGCAGATTCCTGCGGCCTTCATACGGTTATCGGTCCACCTTATCGAGACGACTTCCAACGCTACGTCTTCCGGTACGCGGTCACATTCCGTAACTTTTCGGCCCCATCGCCCATCTGTTCTGCGAGCAATGTACCCGGCTTAATGCCACGTCGTCCACTGCTGGACATAGGCCTCCCCTAATTTAGGGGTTTTGCCAGAATCGCCACGCTTGGCAGGCGGGTTGGCGATCGCAGTATGGTGGTAAAATGCATAGAGAACGCTGCTGCCCATTCTCTAGTAAGTCCCTTAGTCGCCTTTTACGACACCCACGGGAAGAAATGGGATGGTGCTATTCTTTACGTCCGGTATCACACGGAACGCCATGTAATTACTAATCATGTAATTAAGGCATATCAAATACAGGGTGTCCCAAAAATCAACGTCAAGCCGAAAACGGTTGATAGGCCAGGTGGTGATAGTTATCAGGAAAAAAAAAAAAAAAAACCAAATTAAGCATTTTTTTTCAGTACAGTCAGTTAAAGTTGGGCGATGTAATAATTATTAGTGGAGCAAAAAAGTGATGTTTTCTTTTAGTGTTTTAATTTTGGACTGTAGTTTACAGAAGGGTTATTCAGGGTTACATCACTCACAAATAAAAATAATATGAAAAATAAAGATTTGTAGTCACAATAATTTGAAAAGTACTTAACTTAGATTTTTTTATTATTTTTCTGATAACTCTCTCCACCTGGCCTATCAACGATTTTGGGCTTGACGTTGATTTTTAGGACACCCTGTATAGATTACGTGTAAGTGATGTTACTTTATTAACACGCTTTTGTTAGCTTCTTACGTATATTACTATGTTGGTAACATGATTTTGACCTCCTTGAAAACGTCGGATTAACTCGAAATTTGGCATACTTATCAAAAAACGATGACAATACAATAATTTTATAAATTTGTGCCATTATCCTTGCCGGGGTTACCAGAATAGCAAAAAAAAAAACTGTCTACGAAAACTGCGCTGACATTATATGTCTCAAAATTCGAAACACCCTAAAAAATAGAAATTAAATTATAGTTTAAAAAAACTAAAAATGCGCTTCTTAAACTATTGTATTATTTTCTTAGTTGGCATTTTAGTTTTTACGTTTTAATTTCCAAATTAAATTTTCATGTTATAGTTGTTAGCCTTGTATACTCAACCACTCTTTAGGCCTCAGAATCGCTCTATCACGTCAGGTTTCTGAGATATCCTAACCTAAAAGTGCAAAAAGTACCGTTTTTGCCCGATTTTAAGGTTATGTAGACTCACGAATTATTTTTGCTAAAAAAAAAAAAAAGGTCACCATATTAAAGAACAAGTCTTCTTCTTTCAAGTGCCGTTGAGTTTGCTCAATTTTTTTCGCTGAGATATCGTGTTTTCGTATACCTGAAAATGCACTTTCGGGTTAGGATATCTCAGAAACCTGACGTGATAGAGCAATTCTGAGCCCAGATTTGGATTCAGCGCATCGAAAACCTTCGGAAATTATTGTGTGGTTTCTGGCTAAAAATTTCGTCGGCTTGTGTTATCTACAATCTGTAGATAATTTATTTTCATTAATATCCTCATAAATCTCCTGCCCTTATCCTGATTTATTCGGGGTTGGCACAACATGTCTTTTTCTTCCACACTTCTCTATTAGTCCTCATCTCATTATTCACCCTCTTTCTATCCATATCATAATTCACACAGTCCGTCCATCGTTTTTTTGGTCTCCCTCTACTCTTATAACCATCGACATTCATACTCAATACTTTCCTCACGACATTTTCCTCATTCCTCCATATCACGTGACCATACCATGACAACCGATTCCCACACAACTTTTCAGTTATTCCTCTTATGTACTCATCATTTCAGCCGTAAGACGTCCACTATTGAACTTAGGCCTTCCCCAATTTGGGGGCTTTGCCATAATCGCCACGCTTGGCAGGCGGGTTGGCGATCGCAGTATGGTGGTAAAATGCATAGAGAACGCTGCTGCCCATTCTCTAGTAAGTCCCTTAGTCGCCTTTTACGACACCCACGGGAAGAAACGGGGAGAAACTTATGTACTCATTTAATTTAATTTATTTTCATTAATTTATAGTTAATAAAACATTTTGTTATCATGATAAGCAACAGTATGTGTCGAGATTCGACCGGGATCAAACGTGCGTAGTACATACATTAATAATTTATTGTTTATATTATCTATCTGTCCGCGGCAAATGGAGGACAAACTTTAAAAAAGTCAAAGTGCATTATTTAAATACGAAAAGTAACATTGGAGTGTCAATATAAAAGCCATTTATGTGATTTAACGTAAGTAAATAAATATTTTTTTCTTAACATGCTATTGTAGGGACACACACACACACATACACACACACATGCACACTTCCTGCTAGGGTCGCGAGACCTGCCAGGGTCGCGAGATTGTTCGAAAGAGTTACCGTGACCCTGGCACATGGGCAACTGAAGGAACACGGGTGGGTTTTAGTCAGTAAAAGTCTGACATGCCCTCCCGCTCCGCCCAGAGCGGGAGAAGTCATTTGAAGATTTCCCATCCAAAAAAAATTAAAATGGAGGACAAACTTTAGAAAAGTCAAAGTGCATTATTTAAATACGAAAATTAACACTGGAGTGTGAATATTAAAGCCATTTGTGTAAGTTAGTTTATGTAAGTGAATATATAGTTTTTTCATTATTCTTAACATAGCCATAATGTGCAATTGGCAGGTGAGTGTCAGATTGTATTTTGATAAAAATATGATTCGCGAACAAATGTAGCTTGAAAATATTAAAGTCATATTAGAATTAGCAATACAACTCGCTCGTTAGAACTGCACCCTAATTGCGAAACGCACAATTTATCAGAAGAAGAATGCGAATGAAGATTATTTCTAAACCATTGCGTCATTTTGTTCGAATAAATTGTGGCCCAGCAACGTAAATTACGCAATGAATGTTGTTTAACTATGAATATTAAACCAATTCCTACCGATAAAAGTCCCGCAATTACCCCTCTGGCCTCAAATGTCAAATCAAATCATTTATTGGTTTGCAAACATGTGCATAGATGTTTTATTTTGAGTCCTTCATGTTCTACCGTCACATGGGCATCACCTCAGCCGAAAGATGTCTACTGGACTGGGCATAGGAATTCCCCAATGGGGGGGGGGGGGTTGCCATAACAAATTATTAGTAAGTAACATACATATATATAATACATACATACATACATAAAATCACGCCTTTTTCTCATGGGGGTAGGCAGAAACTACAGAATACCACCTGCTACTATCCTTACATACTCCTTTTGCCTCGTTTAAGTTCATACATCTGGTCATACACACACGCCGGTTGCGAGTACTACGCACCTGACCCTTCTGAAGAACATCACTAATAAGGTACACTGTATGTTCTCCTGTTTGTCCCCTTCCGGCGTGACCAGTCACATCTGCCTTGTGAGTGTCCTTAAAATTTGAAAACACTGATAGTCTTTATAATATTAGGTACTTTATTCATTAGCAGCTTTTGCCAGCGGCTTCGCCCGCGGCGAGGTCGGAATTATCCCGCGGGAACGTACTATCGGAATAAAAAGTACCCTATGTGTTATTCCAGGTTATAAACAATCTGTGTGGCGTTTAATTTCATCTAAATCGGGTCAGTAGTTTTTGCGTGAAAGAGGAACAAACATCCACACATCCATACATCCAGACATCCATACATACAAACTTTCGCGTTTATAATATTAGTGTCAATGTATTGTGTACATCTTTTGTTGGTGATCCAAAATAAATAATAAATAAATAAATTAGGATAGTAGGATTAGTCGGATCTGCGTGGGCAAAGCCAAAAATAATTTTCATGGAAAAGAAAAACAGGATGCGATTGAACGGCTTAACGTGCCCAATCCGAGGGGTCTTGGTATCTAAAGATGGTCACCCATCCATGAACCAACCGCGGTAAGCGTTGCTTAACCTGATCGATCGATTCGTTCGGCTGTTGGTACTTGGCTAACACATGTATCATAACGAGAACTTGATGTTTGGTCTAGCAGTAAAACAGTGCAAACCAGGAGCGAGTAGCTAGTTTACTTTTGAATGATAGTTGGCAGTGAGTAATGTAGTTTAATTGTATTTTAATTACAATGATAATGACCAGAGGCAATGACCTTTGTAATAAAGTTGTAAACAAATTATTCAGAACTAAATGGTGCTTACTCAATGGCAGTAATGGAGCAGTGGAAACGGCCGTGACTTTGGAGTACTTAGGTGTTCGAACCCAGACAGGCGCCTTCATGATCATCATCAGCCTACAGAAGTCCACTGTTGGATATAGCACTTGCCAATTACACGCCATTCAGCTCGATTGATAAATGATTTTATTTCTGTGAGTCATCATCATCATTTCAGCCGTAAGACGACCACTGCTGGACTTAGGCCTCCCCCGATTTGGGGGGCTTTGCCATAATCGCCACGCTTGGCAGGCGGGTTGGCGATCGCAGTATGGTGGTAAAATGCATAGAGAACGCTGCTGCCCATTCTCTAGTAAGTCCCTTAGTCGCCTTTTACGACACCCACGGGAAGAAATGGGGTGGTGTTATTCTTTACGTCCGGCACCACACGGTACACGGTTTCTGTGAGTAGATTTGTTCAAACACTTTTAGACGTCAATCATATTTTTTTAACTACAGCGTCGGCGTTTCCTATCTGACTACTCTGAGAAGAAAGGCTGAAACAAACTCAGAGGTCACAGTCTCTTTTAAAGTATAGACATAGTCTTGATTACATCATGTGAAGACCATGTATGTAGATTGGTGTCTGAAATGGTATTTTGAGGAAAGAACACACAGATCAGTCAGTGTACGTAACTTTTACTTAGCTGCTACCAGTCACATTGCGAAGACCGTCGCTCCAACTAGCCTGGTACCGACCAGCCTAACAGGCGCTTTAATTTGTGTCAATTATTTCATCACCACTGCTCAAACGGTGAAGGAAAACATCGTGAGAAAACCAACATGAGACCCAAAAATTCGAAGACATGTGATATCTACCAATCCGCACTCGGCCTGCGTGGTGGATCAGGAGGCCTGTGTCCTAGCCGTGAGACAATATAGACAGATTATGGTGAAATGGTGCTCGGGATCGTGACTGAATGATGACAGCCGCACGGGTCAGTGGGCCTAATATCCAACTCCGTCAGCGAAGACACGGGTCTGGCCGAAAGTAAATCGCACGGGCAAAAGCCCTTCGGAAGTAGGAACAGCTGTCTGTAACATCGTGTTGTCATTCATTCTTAGTTCGGGCCCCGAATTAATCTCTTGTCCGGTAATGATACGTTAGGTGGGTAAGTTTGGCGTTTTTCATCTAGAATTGATAAATGATAAATGATTTTATTTCTGTAAGTAGGTTTGTACAAACACTTTTACATGTCAATGATATTTTTTTTTAAACTAGATGAGTTCAGCGTTTCCTAACTGACTACTCTGAGAAGAAAGGCCGAAACAAACTCAGAGGTCACAGTCTCTTTTAAAAGTCCAGACATAATATTGGTCACAACATGTGAAGACCATGTAGATTGGTGACTGAAATGGTCTTTTGAGGAAAGAACCACACAGATTGAGTGGGCCTGTTCAGTCAGTGCAAGCATTTGTCACTAATCGTTTAGCTCAACTCGGAACATAAGGAGCCCAACGCTGTGACGAACAATACCAAAGAAAGGACATTCGGGTAGGCCACATAAAATACTCAAACTGCCAGATCATGATTGCTGAGAAAGAAAGAAAGCAAAAAAAAAAAAAAAAGACCCACATAGTCTTCTCATTCACAATAATTAAAACAATATGATACTTTACAAAGTAAATATTCATGTCATTGTACATATAAAAATGATCAATGTCAATGTGTATTTAAAAAAAAAAAAGAAACGGATATAATTTTGTTGGTCACAACATGTGAAGACCATGTAGATTGGTGACTGAAATGGTCTTTTGAGGAAAGAACCACACAGATTGAGTGGACCTGTCCAGTCAGTGCAAGCATTTGTCACTAATCGTTTAGCTCAACTCGGCTCAGCTCAATTCAATTTCAAGCTCAGCTCAATTTCTTTGTTGTTTGGATGGGTGCTCGGTTAAAGTAAATATACTGGCCCCTATTCGCACGTACGGTGCAACAACGTCACTTATGCAAAAGATGTAATAATTCAGGAGAAGCGTTTGAAAATTCCACGTCCCATTATAATGTATTGACTAAAGAAATGAACTGGTAATATTTAAACTACAACTTTGAACTTCATATTAAAGTTAAAGCGAACATTTAATAAAGGGGCATTAGCTACCTTTTCTCATACTCAGATCAATTTTGACAAAATTTGCATAAGTGACGTTTTTGCACCGTGTAGGTGCGTATTAGTGGGTGTACTTTAGGTACATCTCTGCTGAACCCCTTTGAGAAATACAGGCGTAATTTCATGATAAGTGTTACATTAAGATTATTTCTAAGTGCCAACAACTACATTTTGCCCGTACCTAAGTATTATAGAAATTATCTACATGTTTTCAACCTTATTTATTAGTGTTTAAGTAAATTATAACATAGTAAATTAGCAAACTATATCACTTTTTATAAAACTTAAGTTAAATATTGTTAAGACATCAGTTGAACTTATATTAATTGTGTTTATAAACCTGATTCATAATGAAGCTTCTAGAAAAACATTTAAACTGCATAACATATTACAAAAAAATCAAGATGAAAACAGTCGTCATATCTTTTCATATATCACCCATAGATTACCCACGTCATGTCGTCAGGTATGTTTCATAGTCGAGAAATCGCGGCACGGTGGACAGACCTTCGGCGGGATTTCATGGCAACATGACGGGTATGACTGTCGCAACCCAGTGCTGGGCACGCCACTATAGCGACGGTAAGTCCACTCTTTAAGGAGTGGCTAGACAGGTGCCACGGCGTATTCACCTTCCGCCTTACGCAGGTCCTCACCGGACACGGCTGTTTCGGAAGGTTCCTGTTCCAAATAAGGAGGGAGGTAACGCCCGGATGTTACCACTGTGTGGATCGCCTGGAGGACACGGTGGAGCATACGGTGGAGGTGTGCCCTGCCTGGGCGGAGCACCGCCGTGACCTCGTGGTACCGCCATGGATCGTGGAGGCAATCGGCAGCGGCGACCTCTCACGTCCGGTCCTGGTGTAGGCCATGGTATGGAGCGAGAGGGCTTGGAAAGCCATCACCTCCTTCTGCGAAGCAGTAATGCTCGCGAATGAGGAGGCGGGGCGCGTGAGGGAGTGGCAGTCTCTGCGCCCTCGCGCCCCTAGCCGCCACAGGAGGAGGCGCCTTGGGCGTCGGGAGTCAATTGCGGACTCCCAACGCCACCTACCTCCACCCATTAGCCACCGTAGGCGCGGCATTGCGGGCAGCGAGCAACGAGTAGCTCGCCGCCCGGCAAGGACCAGGCTCGGGTCGACGACGCGCACTTCTAAGAGATATCAGTACAACTGAAGGGGTCCGCTAGGACCGATGCCTGCCCGGGTCACGAGATTTGTTCGAAAGAGTTACCGTGGCCATGGCATAGGCAACTAATTCCCAGACCAGGGAACGCTCCCACCAGACGAAAATGTTATGTTGCTTACTACATTTTTCTTTATATGTTTTCAGAACCATGTCCCACCACATCTACTTCCGAATCCTGGGCTACATGGTCACCATCACGATGCATATATCCAACATGGTGGTCATGATCAGCTCCTTCCACGGGGAGCCGATGAAGAACGACTATGTTCGACATTTCAGTGAGATGCAGTGTTTCTTCTTTACCTGTTGGAGTTTTGTAAGTGTTCCTCATTCTTTTTTAAACGCTTTATATTAGCTTCACTTGTATGTTTGTTTGTAACCGACTCCTTATAGCGCGATTTTGACCCACTTCAAACGGTCAAATTTTATTTGAACTTTGTAGACTTATCGAGGCCCGAGGGCCGTTGACAATACAATAATTTCATAAATTTGTGCCATTATCCTTGCGAGGGTTACCAGTATAGCAAAATAAAAAACTGTCTTCATAAACTACGCTGACATACGTCACAAAATTTGAAACACCCTAAAAATAGAAAACAAATAATAGTTAAAAAAAACTAAAAACACGCTTCCATAGACAACCAAACTAAGAATTAGAAAATAATTGTTTTTTTTTTGTTTTTTTTTTTGAATTATTACTTTTTAATATGTTTTGGTGGCACAAAGGCTGTGTGCTGTACCGAATAGTATAATACGCCTTTTACTGGCACTTTAGCTTGCATACTCTGCAAGCTATGTATAGTTCTTACCAAACTTCTTGGCCGCCCTGAAGTTGGCTACAATGGTTGCGCAGTAGTAAATCGAATGAAAAACAGCACCGATCCGTGCCTTGTGCTTCGGAAAGCCAACTTCAGCGCGGCCAAGAAGTTTGGCGAGAGTTATACATAACTCCGGTTTTTTGCTGACAACTTCACAATAATCATCATCTGCTTAGCCTTTTCCAACTATATTGGGGTCGGCTTCCAGTCTAACCGGATGCAGCTGAGTATTATACATGGAGCGACTGCCTAACTGATCTCCACAACCCAGTTACTGTGTAATACGATACCACTTTCTTTTTTTCTGGGTGGAAAATCCTCAAATAACGTCTCCCGCTCTGGGCGGAGTGGAGCGTGCCAGACTTTTACTGGCTAAAACCCACCCATGTTCCTTCAGGTGCCTGTGCCAGGGCCACGGTAACTCTTTCGACCATTTCCGCGATTCTGGCAGGATACGATACCCCTTGATAAGTCTGGTTGTCACACTTTCAGGCTTCTGATAACCCGTAACGACTGTCAAAGATCCACGACTTGATAGCCGGGACCAACGGCTTAGTGTCCTTTCCGAGACTCCGGGTCTTAGTATAACTTCATATAATATTGACTGATTTGTTTTGTAGTTTTATTACCACCAGCATTCTCGAAGTAGAAAAACGTTTGGAGGTAGTATGACGTATCATGTTTTTTTTAGGGTTCCGTTGCCAAATGGCAAAAAACGAAACCCTTATAGATTCGTCATGTCTGTCTGTCTGTCTGTCCGAGTATGTCACAGCCATTTTTTTTCGAAACTATAAGAGCTATGCTGTTGAAACTTGGTAAGTAGATGTATTCTGTAAACCGCATTAAGATTTTCACACAAAAGTAGAAAAAAAAAACAATAATATTTGGGGTTCCCCATACATAGAACTGAAACTCAAAAAAAAAAAAATTCATCAAACCCATACGTGTGGGGTATCTATGGATAGGTCTTCAAAAATGATATTGAAGTTTCTAATATCATTTTTTTCTAAACTGAATAGTTTGCGCGAGAGACACTTCCCAAGTGGTAAAATGTGACCCCCCCCCGTAACTTCAAAAATAAGGGAATGATAAAACTAAAAAAAATATATGATGTACATTACCATGTAAACTTCCACCGAAAATTGGTTTGAACGAGATCTAGTAAGTAGTTTTTTTTTAATACGTCATAAATCGTAAACCACAATTTACCTTTCATTCGGTCAACTCAAATATAAAAATTAAAAAAAGAAAAACATTTAATTGCATAAAGATAAACCTTATGCATAAACCGTGAATTCTTGCAGGTTTGTACGGAACCCTCGGTGCGCGAGTCCGACTCGCACTTGGCCAGTTTTTTTTGTCGGTGAGAAGTCATCAAATGACGTCTCCCGCTCTGGGTGGAGCGGAAGAGCGTGTCAGACTTTTACTGACTAAAACCCACCCGTGTTCCTTTAGTTGCCCATGTGCTAGGGTCACGGTAACTATTTCGAACAAATCTCGCGTCTCTGGCTGATCATGTCCCGATCTACTTATCTTTAATGAATGCGTGCACATTCTTGTTTAGATAATAAATCACTCTAAATTGTCACGTACGAAATTTAGTCATATTGTTCTATGTCATAATGTTCCGTGTGATGCTGGACGTAAAGAATAGCAGCACCCCATTTCTACCCGTGGGTGTCGTGTAAGGGATGATAGAAATGATGGGGCTCTGTCTCGCGTAGGGTTGCAGCATTATGCTGAGCGATAGCCGTTTTGCGTGGATGTAAAGCTTTTTCTTTTTTGTCATGTTTACCATAAATAAACCTATTTTCTTTTTTTTCTTTTGGAACGAAGTTCCTTATGGCGCGTTGCGAAAGGGGACTAGACGGAAATTAAGAGAAACAGTTGTAACGACACTTTTTAACCGACTTCAAAAAAAGGAGGAGATTTCTCAATTCGACCGTATATATTTTGTTGTTTGTATTTGTTTTGTATGTTGTTGTTTTTTTTTTGTTGTGAGTAGAGAGAGAGAGACAGAGAGAGATAGAGAGAGAATATTTGTGTTGAGTGTATACAGGTTAATAATAAAAAAACAATAACAATAAACTTCGTTCCATCCGGGTGTCCCTTGACACCTCTCAAGTTTTTTCTTTCTGTTCTAATTTACAGTGTGTCCATGTGCACTTGATCTAAACAAAGTTTAGTATTCCTTAAGAGTTAAGACAGGTCTGTAGTGACCGTAACATTAAATGATTTAATCTATTCATATCTATGAAAGGCCTTACCAAATTCCTTTGTTCTCTATTTTCAGGTATTCCAGACAATATATGCAATATTTGGACTATCTACAGACATCCTAACGCTGAAGAATTCCAAGTCTGCTGGCTATGAGGTCCCAAAATTTTTGGTCGATAGCAGAGACAGCTTATTTTCTATACTGGTCTGGCCTTCTACTGTGGTAAGTATATTTTAATTTTATTTGCCTTATCTATACATCTATACAAATTAATAAAATTGGAGTGTCTGTTTTTAATATTAAGATAACCACTTTTTACTAAATGTATATGGATGTATACACGGTACATATACCAAAACAACATTTTTGACAATTTTTGTCTTTCTGTCTGTCTGTCTGTTTGTTCCGGCTAATCCCTGAAATGGCTGGACCGATTTTGACGGAACTTTCACTGGCAGATAGCTGATGTAACAAGGAGTAACTAAGGCTACTTTTATTTTAGAAAAAATAAATAATAGTTTGAAAAACTAAAAACACGCTGAATTTTGAGACGTATTTCAGCGTAGTTTGTGACGTATGTCAGCGTAGTTTTCAAAGACAGTTTTTATGAAAAACTTTTTGTTAAATACCACGCTGACGAAGTCGCGGGTAACAGCTATTACCTATAATATAACCTGAATTAAAACATCTTACCGCGGTAGTACGTCCTCCTGCGTTAATTTCCGACATCCACGCGGGCGAAGCCGCGGGCAAAAGCTAGTCTATACTAATATCTTAAAGCTGAAGAGTTTGTTTGGTTGGTTGAACGCGATAATCTCAGGAACTACTGGTTTGAATTGAACAATTATTTTAGTGTTGGGTAGACTATTTATCGAGGAAGGCTATAGGCTATATAACATCACGCTAAGACTCTTAGGAACCGAGCAAAAAGAGAAAAAGGCACGAATATGAAGACCTCCCACGGGTAGGCGATTCTATGCGACGGGATCGGGGCCATGTGAGCAAGATATTTGCCGCGGACGAAGTCACGAGCAGAAGCTAGTCATTGATAAATTATTTTATTTCTGGAGGTAGGTATGTTTGTATCGGTCAGAATGTTGGGCCACAAAAGGGATGAATGAAAAGCAATTGCATGCAGCTGAGATGATAATAATAATTGTACCGTGTGGTGCCGGACGTAAAGAATAACACCACCCCATTTCTTCCCGTGGGTGTCGTAAAAGGCGACTAAGGGACTTACTAGAGAATGGGCAGCAGCGTTCTCTATGCATTTAACCACCATACTGCGATCGCCAACCCGCCTGCCAAGCGTGGCGATTATTGCAAAGCCCCCCAAATTGGGGGAGGCCTAAGTCCAGCAGTGGACGTCTTACGGCTGAAATGATGAGATGATAATGTTAAGAGGGATGTGTGGTGTTACACGAATGGATAGAATAAGAAATGAGTACATGGGAGGAATTCTGAAAGTGGCACCAATAACTGAAAAGTTGAGTGAGAATCGGTTGTCATAGCATGGGCATGTGATACGGAGGAATGAGGAAAATTATGTTAGGTTAATTATGAGTATGAATGTCGATCGCTATAAAAGTAAGGGGAGACCAAATAAACGATGGATGGACTGTGTGAATGATGATGGGCATGGAAAGGGGACGACTACCGAGATGACGACTGATAGAAGTGTGGAAACCAAAAATTGCAGCGCCGACCACAAAAAAAAAATGGGATTATGGCAGGAGAATTATGAAGTAGGTCCATAATTCAGAGTTTCTTTTAAAGTCCAGACATAATCTTAGTCAGATCATGTAGACTGGTGTCTGAAACATAAACTGGCTTGTTAGTCTAGTGGTTAGTGACCCTGACTGCTAAGACTGACGTCGTGGGTTCGATTCCCACCCAGAACAAATGTTTGTGTGATGAGCATAATCATTTGTTCTGTGTCTGGGTGTAATTTATCTATAATAAGTATGTATTTAGAAATATATAAGTATATTTATCAGTTGTCTGGTTACCATAGTACAGGCTCTGCCTAGTTTGGGATCAGATAACGTGTGTTGGTTGTCCTAAGATATTATTATATTATTTTTATAAAGATGACTTTAAAAAACCTATTCAAAGATTCGTTATTTGACATAGTTCATCGACTTTCATTTTTTTTTCATTTTAATTCACAATATGGCGTCTATTTGTCGCCATATTAAATTTTGTATACTGTCATGTCTTTAGTGACACTCACAAGATTATGAAAAAATCGATTGACGTAAGAAGTATAAAAATTGGTCCACCGGTTCATAATACTGACACTCAACTTCGTAGTTAGCAACGTTGTGCTGCGACACCGCAATCAAAATCAAAATCAATCAAAAGTCATTTATTCAAACTAGGCTGAGAGTCAGCACTTTTTGAACGTCAAAGTTACATGAGACAGTCCCCCAAAAACGCCCACCCTTCGACACTTCCTAGTGCTTTAGCTGGGAAGAAGAAGTGGCGGAACAAACTCCCCAGCAGCACAGCTGTCTGTTAAGTTAGAAGAACTTGATTCTATACAGTATTATGTAAGTAATTAATAGTATAAAACAAAACAAAACATACATCAAATTATGCGTCATATGTCAGCTAGCACACGCCAATATTTTTTTTGTCAGGCCTGTTGGTCTAGTGGTTAGCGACCCTGACTGCTATGCCGGAGGTCGTGGGTTCGATTCCCACCCAGGACAAATGTTTGTGTGATGAGCACGATCATTTGTTCTGTGTCTGGGTGTAATTTATCTATAATATGTATGTATTTAGAAATATATAAGTATGTTTATCAGTTGTCTAGTACCCATAACACAAGCTCTGCTTAGCTTGGGACTAGATGGCGTTGTGTGATAGTTGTGGAATATTATTATATACGAACAAAACATTAAAAAACTAAACTCAAGCTGAAATAATAAAATCGTAAATAGAACTTAAAACCTAAATAAGAGCCTCCGGGTATAAAGGGCGTGCCCGCTTACATACACAATGATGAGGAAAGCTGATTCTGATTCTGGTTGAAAGAACATAAACATTGAGTTAATTACAGCGACCAACTATTCTTATCGTTTAAGAAGTCGTTGATAGAATAGTATGCCTTTGAACATAGGTTGGATTTTACTTTAGCTTTAAACTCATTAAACTGCAAATCTATGAAAGCAGAGGGAAGCTTGTTGAAAAAGGTAATACCAAGACCAACAAATGAATTATGAACCTTATGAAGCCGGTGAAAGGGAGCACGTAGCTTGTCCTTATTTCTAGTATTAATATTATGAATATCACTGTTCTTAGTGTACAGATGTATATTTTGCTTAATATATAAGATGTTGGCGAAGATGAATTGTGATGCCACCGTAAGAATACCAATATCTTTAAACAAATCTCTCAGAGAAACTCTAGTACCTAGTTGGTATATAGCTCGAACAGCTCGTTTTTGAAGAACAAAAATATTTTGAATGTCCGCAGCTTTGCCCCACAGCAGAATGCCATAGGACATAACGCTATGAAAATAACTAAAATAGCCTAATCGAGCTGTATCAACGTCCGTGTATTGTCTAACTTTCCTGACGGCGTAGGCAGCCGAACTGAGCCTCCCGGCTAGGCTTGAAATATGTGGGCCCCACTGTAGTTTCGCGTCTACTGTTATGCCTAGAAAAACTGCCGAGTCTACAGTTTCAAGCACCTCATTATCTAAGACGACGTTGGGTCCCAGATGCCTAACATTCGGTAAAGCGAACTTTATACATTTTGTTTTCTTAGCATTAAGAACTAGGTTATTTGTGGTAAACCAATCCGTAACCATTGAGAGCGCACTATTCACGTCATCAAAATCTTTTCTATTCCTGTCTACTTTAAAGATAAGTGAGGTATCATCAGCAAATAGTACAATGTCACAGATATTCTTTAAATAGAATGGTAAGTCGTTAATATACACTAAGAATAAGAATGGACCCAGTATTGAGCCTTGAGGTACACCTAACTGAACTAGTAGCCCGGAAGATTTTACTCCATTGACATCTACACATTGGTGCCTATTTTGCAAATAAGAACTTATGACATTGAGAGCTTCGTTTTGAACACCGTAATGACGTAGTTTACGCAAAAGTGTGTCATGGTGAACGCAATCAAAAGCTTTGGAGAGATCACAGAAAAGTCCAATAGCATTTTGCGAGTTCTCCCAAGCATTAAAAATGTGTTTCAGCAGAGCAACACCCGCATCTGTTGTCGAACGACCCTTTGTAAAGCCATATTGCTCATTATGAAGGAGGCTATTTAAATTAAAATGTCTTAGCAATTGCTTGAGTATTAACTTTTCAAATATTTTCAATGCCCGTGTGGCTCTCGGTGCGTTGAAATCGTAGCGATGCGACAACGCAACGCACTGGTATCACCCGTGTGGCATCTCTCTTAGTTGACAGCGGGAAGCGACGCGACGGCGACGGTGCGACGCGACCCTTTTCGAACAAATTTATGAAAACTTCATGGAAAGTGTTCTACCGAAAGTGTTGCTGCGCTCCTGTATGTGGGAACCTTCAAGGCATAAGAAAATATTCCAATAAGATATAGCCCATTCTGCCAGGATCGCGAAATTTGTTCAAAAGAGATACCGTGGCCCTGGCATAAAGGCAATTGAAGGAACACGGGTGGGTTTTAGTCAGTAAAAGTCTGACATGCCCTCCCGCTCCGCCCAGAGCGGGAGATGTCATTTGGTGGTTTCCCACCCAGAAAAAAAGATATAGCCCATAAAAATATATAAAAACAGATAAAGCCATAGCAACACAGATAAGTGATCGAAGTTCGTTGGTTTTAGCAGCCATTAGGAAGTCAAAATCTATACTCGATTCATTAATCAAACACGTGTAGCGTTGACGAAAATAAAAATAAATAAATAATACATGAGTACTTAAATATAGCAATAAATTTATCAGAAACCTTGACCGCGCGTGACGAACTGACGAGTGGAAACAAGACAAGCCATTCAAAATACACACTGATAAAGGTGTTATTAATTTTTATTTGTTATCGGATGCGTGACTATCACTCTAGTCCACATTTTGGTAGTCAGAGGGGTAATTGCGGAACTTTTTATCGGTAGGAATTAGTTTAATATTCATAGTTAAGGCGCGGTGTTACCTCAATATTCACAAAACACTGGTGTCTTTGACAATCGAGTATGACGTAACGCAATGAAAATATACGACACAAAAAATACAGTGGACAGAGAAAGGTTTAAAGAAAAATTCTAACCGAATAGAATAGTGAAAAATTGTTTGATATTCCCAATAAAAATTGTTTCACAAAAAAAACTTTGACGTCGAACATCTCTGTATTTTCAGCGATAACAACATTTTTTTTTAAAGAGTTCAATAGAATAAACATTACTTTAAAACTTTAACCGGACAATTATTTAATTTAATGTGTGTAGTCCGAATAATCTAAATAAAACCGTAAAATAAATGCCAATTCGCAGCTTAGTCACATCGTCAGTCCAAATATTTATTCAATTTTCAACCTTATTTGTTCGAGCTGTAGCATGTAGTTGTAGCATTTAAAATCGTAGTCAGTCCGCGCCTTAAGCAACATTCATTGCGTTATTTACGTTGCTGAGCCGACAATTTATGTGAACAAATGACGCAATGGTTTAGAAATAATCAATCCCATTCAGATTCTGATAAATTGTGCGTTTCGCAATTAGGGTGCAGGTAAAAACATGACTCGGTGGAACGCAGAGCAAAAGGTTTTTAGGGTTCCGTTGCCAAATGGCAAAAAACGGAACCCTTATAGATGCGTCATGTTTGTCTGTCTGTCCGAGTATGTCACAGCCACTTTTTTCCGAAACTAATAGAGCTATGCTGTTGAAATTTGGTAAGTAGATGTATTCTGTGAACCGCATTAAGATTTTTACACAAAAATAGAAAAAAAAACAATAATATTTGGGGTTCCCCATACATAGAACTGAAACTTAAAAAAAAAATTTTTCATCAAACCCATACGTGTGGGGTATCTATGGATAGGTCCTCAAAAATGATATTGAGGTTTTTAATATAATTTTTTTCTAAACTTAATAGTTTGCGCGAGAGACACTTTCAAAGTGGCAAAATGTGTGTAACCCCCCCCCCCCCCCCCGTAACTTCTCCACACATTCTTCCACCGAAAATTGGTTTGAACGAGATCTAGTAAGTAGTTTTTTTTTTAATACGTCATTAATCGTAAACCACAATTTACCTTTCATTCAGTCAACTCAAATATAAAAATTAAAAAAAAAAAAACCAGCCAAGTGCGAGTCGGACTCGCGCACCGAGGGTTCCGTACAAACCTGTAGGTATATAAGTAAAAGTTCACCCATCACGACAATCGAGGCGTAGTTCTGTTCCCTGTCTGTGTTTTGTTCTGTTTATTATATGATGTAACTAAAAATTTACGGTTTTCGCAATTTTTCCTTTATCTGAGCTATAAGAAGTTGCTTCGTACCAAATTTCAAAATTCTAGATCGACTGGAAGTACCCATTTTAGGTTTTGATTTCCTTGCGAGTTTCGAAATTTTGTGGAAATTTGCCGCATAAACGGCTATATCTTTTGATTACGTTAGCTTAGAAGTTTGATTTTTTCACAGCTCCAAGGGACAGTAGTCTTGAGTATTTGATATAAATTTCAGCTATCTCCACGCGTTCCTGAGAAAAAGGGTCTTGACAGACGGACGGACGGACGGACAACAAAGTGATCCTATAAGGGTTCCGTTTTTTCCTTTTGAGGTGCGGAACCCTAAAAAAACATTTAATTTCATAAACACAAACCTTATGCATAAACCGTGAATACCTGCAGGTTTGTACGGAACCCTCGGTGCGCGAGTCCGACTCGCACTTGGCCAGTTTTTATAGGCGACGAAACGCTGGTGGTATACGCATTACACTGACGTCACGCAAAATGCTGCATCGCGCAAGCTGAGTTTACCGCTTGTTGAATTTACATTTTTCCTGCCTAATCAGGCAGGAAAAATGTAAATTATAACAGTACACTACCGCCCACACGCACATACTGCCCCTTAGCTTAGACTGCTACCGGCTCGCTCTGGGAAACGGGATAAGCGGGGCGCGCACCCTACTCTGTGGGAGCGTCGAGTCGGCATCTTGTCGCTGGTCGTCTCTCGCCGGGCCTCCCCCGGGTAACCGGGGGTCTCACCTGGCGGGGACTGACCGCCAAGGTGTCGTGAAGAAAGCGGCGTTGATACATAATTCAACGCCGCGGCGCGCCTACAGAGACACAATTAGCAATCACTCACATAGACGCGTCAAAATGTTGCACGCCCAAGGGGCAACACTTTGAGGGGCCCGTATTAGCGGGTCACCGTATACCATCCGCGGACAAGGAGCAAAGCTCCGGCGCCACCCGCCACGCCCCCTTATGGGGATGTCGCGACTTCCCAAGAGTTGTAAATTATAAACTGGAGCTGTAAAATGCGTATATATTCCCACGAACAAAGAGTCACCAAAAAAACATCTAGGTAAAATTCACCGTCACAGAAAACGCCTGATGAAGTCTTGAACGCATTAATTTGCTTGAAGTTAAATAATAGTCTAATTTCTTTGATAGTTTCTAAGTCTAAACACCGCGCCACTAGCTTTATACAACGTCCCGACATCAATCGTCAGGCAGTTGTCCACACGATATCCGTCTGGTCGGAACATACTCCTTTTCTACACGGGTCGATTGGACTTTATACCCTGTTCCTCCAAAATGGCTAAGCTTCACAGCCACGCTCATCAGCGCTGTGCTTCGAAGAGTGTACGCAGGACCTCCACGTTCTCATTCCATTTATTTACTACCGGACTACCATACGCACTGCAGAGTACCATCCGCACTTGGTTGATATTCCGACCAGTCTTCAGGGCTTCTCTTCCACATTCATTACACGCACAGCCAAAGTGTGCAACTCTCTGCCTGCGTCTGTGTTCCCTTCCACATTTAAACCGGTCTATCTTCACGCTCGCATCCGATGACGCCACATGGTGAAAAAAAAAAAAAAAACTATTTCAAGTTTCAAGTGACATCTGGGAAAATCATCGTTAGTTTTCTCTTAAAATTTTGAATAACCATTTTTTCTTTCTTTTCAGCTGGTCTTCACAATATTCTGGCCCTTCTTCTACTACGATCGGAACCTGTTCTTCCCCGAAGACATCGACCTGGTCATCACGAACACGTCCAACCACATCATGCACACGTATATATTCCCAGCCACCTTATGGGAGGTTATGTTCAGGAGTAGGAAGCCACCGAGGACCCATAAGTGGAATATTTTGGGTGTTCTGATGGTGGCTGTTGTTTATTTCAGAGTGTAAGTACTTAATGCTCAATATTCATCATTATTTCAGCCTAAAGACGCCCATTCAAATCAAAAGTCATTTATTTAAACTAGACTGAGAGTCATCAGTTTTTGAACGTTAAAATTCCATACGACAGTCCCTCAAACGCCCGCTCTTCACCAGTTCCTAGTGATTTAGCTGGGAACACGTGAAGTCCGAGTGTATTACTGGATATGCGCCTCCCCAAGTGTCGCCACATCGACTGGTCGTGTGCTTCTTTCCACGGCTATCATGACGTCTCCCGCTCTGGGCGGAGCGCATGTCAGACTTTTACTGACTAAAACCCACCCGTGTTCCTTTAGTTCCTTGTGTCAACGCCACGATAACTCATTCGGACGAATCCACCACCCCGGCAGGGTCATCGTTCCACGTTGTGGATTTTCAAATTGAAGCCACTTCTAGTACACGGTCACCACTCCAGAACCTTCCGGCCCCATTGGCCATCTGTTCTGCGAGCAATGAGCCCTACCACTATGTTTAGCAATTTTCGTGCTATGTCGGATACCTTAGTTCTTCTGCAAAGCAATGATCATCACTACACGTGTATACTTAAAACGGATGTATAAAGTTCGTGCAACCAATAGCGCCATCTGTCGCTTGTGAAAATAAGTTTATTGTAAATTTTTATTTTACATAACCATCACACATCTGAGATCTATCATTATGGCAAATATGCTTTATACTTTTAGTTGGTACTATAGCCTTGTTACAGGGTGGCAAAGATATCGACGCTAAACCTGTTATTATAGATTCAGTACCTACATAATTCTTTCTGGTTGTGCCGGACGTAAAGAATAGCAGATACCCATTCCTTCCCGTGGGTGTTGTAAAAGTCAGTAAAAGGCTACTAATAAGCTAGTTAACAAGTTCAAAAACGTGTTATTTTTTTTATTAAGCTTTTAAAAATATGAGCAATGGCTCATTCGATTCGGAATGACGTCTAGATAAATGTATTGAAAGTATGTATTAGCACATAACAAATTGCAATTGTTATTGACAAATTAAGATGCAGTCTTGGCAAAATAATGTTTTTTTTTTAACACGTTTTTGTACTTGTTGACTAGCCTATAAAGGGCTTAATTGCTAATGGGCGGCAGCGTTCTCAATGCATTTTACCACCAAACTGCGATCGACCAAGCCACCTAACAAGGGGGGTGATTTTGGCAAACACCCCATTTTGCCTATGTCCAACAGTGGGCGTCTTCCGGCTGATAAGTTGATGAATGTTTTATCATGTATAAACATTGGTGAAAATAATGATGTTACGTTATTTAATGGTATGTACCATTTCTTTTCTTTTCAGGTTATTCATGGTCCACGCAGTCAAAGGCGTTTGGGTGTACCCCATATTTGGCATCATGTCAGGATCCGTTATCTTCTACTTCTTCTTCTTATCTGTGTTGGCGTATTTACCCATCATATATTATGCGCAGTGGGCCCTGAATTCAGTCGTACATGGCTCACGAGAGAAGAATGAGAAAGTGTGTTAAAAGTAGATGATTATTGTTTTTTTTTTTTATTGTAGATAATATTTTCATAATATTTAAGGTAAACAGTCTACAGTCTTAAAATAATAATAGTATGTAGATCTATATAAAAAAGGGGGGGAAGGAATCATAGGGCAACAAAAATTCTAACTATGGTTATTGACAGCAAAAGTCACTAACAGGCTGGCATATTCTGCCAGGCTCGCGAGATTTTTCGAAAGAGACACCGTGACCCTGGCACATGGGCAACTGAAGGAACACGGGTGGGTTTTAGTCAGTAAAAGCCTGAAACGCCCTCCCGCTCCGCCCAAGAGCGGGAGACGTCATTTGATGATTTCACATCCAAAAAAAAAGGCTGGCATATTGTATCATAATTATTATGATATGAATAAAATGATAATAAAAATAGGTCAGCCATCTGCACCCAATTTGCGTAACACAGTATTAATTAGAATCTGAATAATTTTGAAAGTAAATTGTTCTCCATTATTTTAAATGTTTGAAAAAATGTCTGCTTAGCCAGCGCCATGAATATTGTGGGATTGTCAAAATAAAAGCGATTACTACTGATAATGTATTATGCAATATGTAATTACCCCTCTGGTCACGTGAAGAGTAGACCAATCGCTTGATGGTGTCTTGTGGTATCTGTGGACAGCTGAAGAGATAAAGATTAAAGGTTGGTAATAATCCTCCAGGCAGAATATCAGACATGGTGGCAAATCTAAGCGGAGATTAGCTATCGGTGCGGGAGATATTAAAGTGCACAATACCCTAACGAGTGCGTAGACAGGAAACTATTCTTTCAAACTGATAGTCCGATGGGACGGCAATCCAAAATAAGCGGAGACAAATGTGGCACAATACTGAACGTGAATTGTCCTTACATACCTGTTAACACTGTAATTTGAAACCACTGTAATAGCCAATTATTTTAATGCTACATTTACACATTCGTGCAAATCGCAGGCGCAAAAGGCGAATGGCGAGGCAATTCAATTCAATTACTTAATTTATTGCAGAACATAGAAATAAATACATTTTGAGATGTTGAGTAGATGCGCAGTTAATTATGTCCTACCAATTAAGGCATGCAAAATATTATTTGTAATTATAAACAGAAACAAGACAATTTCAAAGATTGGTTACTTATGTCAAAGAAAAATCTAAATTATACAGTTCAATACATCGAAATTGACAAAAAAATATAGCATCATAAATATTAAAAATTGTGAGGTCTAAATTATTGATAAAATGTCAAATAAATTTACGGTCGGAATATAATCTCGTCAAACACAATATGACATGTATAATAATATCAGATTGGTCAAAAAACAGATTAAATTAACAATATGGTAAACAGATAACAAATCGGACTCAGAAAACATTCACCTCAATCCCAATAGACATCATAACAATTTCTTGTCTGACATGTAATCGTTTAAAGTGTAATATGCCTTATTTATTAGAAACTTGTGTAATTCATTTTAGGCGAATAACGAACACGCATATGCAAACAGTGCGCTCGCTATTCGCCTCGTGCCCCGCCTCGCGAATTGCATTTTTTTTTTTTGTTATTTTTCATGTATGTATATTAAGGCAACGAAACGACTGTTATGTTTTGGGTTTTGGAAATTCGTTAAAAATATCTATGAACCACGAAAAATTACAAAACAGCTGATCGATTACGGGCATTGACCTTCGCCCATTAAAAGATGAAAAATGTGTATGTATACTTGCAGAATTGTGTTTCCTTCCTTAATTCATCCAAATTAATCCAGATTTAAAAGATCAACCATAACAAATGTCGGAGCAACAACACAACAATGAGGAGACGCCCCGGACGTCGGGAGTCGATAGCTGACTCCCGGCCACCGTAGGCGCGAGCTTGCGGGCGGTGAGCAATGGGTAGCTCGCCGCCCGGTAAGGACCAAGCTCGGGTCGACGGCGCGTAGTGTTCCACGCGCGCCTCAAAGAGATGTCAGCAAAATTGAAGGGGTCTGCTAGGACCGATGCCTGCCTGGGTCGCGAGATTGTTCGAAAGAGATACCGTGACCCTGGCACATGGGCAACTGAAGGAACACGGGTGGGTTTTAGTCAGTAAAAGTCTGACATGCCCTCCCGCTCCGCCCAGAGCGGGAGAAGTCATTTGATGATTTTCCATCCAAAAAAAAAAAAAACCATAACAAATGTCTAGTCATGGTATGCGAAACTTTTACATTTATTATCTGTAATTGACTGGCCTGTTAGTCTAGTGGTTAGTGACCCTGACTGCCAAGACTGAGGTCGTGGGTTCGATTCCCACCCAGGACAAATCTTTGTGTGATGAGCAAGATCATTTGTTCTGTGTCTGGGTGTAATTTATCTATAATATGTATGTATTTAGAAATATATAAGTATGTTTATCAGTTGTCTGGTTACCATTGTACAGGCTCTGCATAGTTTGGGATCAGATGACGGTGTGTTGGTTGTCCTAAGATATTTATTTATTATTAATTTTCTTGGTGTAGGTACTTAATAAAACGATCTGTTCGCTTTGAAGAGTAGACATAGACAGGACGTTCGGATCAAATATTCCACATCTAAGTGTTACATTACAATTTCAAACATTAGAAATAGTTGTACATTCACGGATAGGTATTCATTATAGTAGTAAAGTTTCAAGTTAGTAGTTAAGCATCATCATCATCATTTCAGCCGTAAGACGTCCACTGTTGGACTTAGGCCTCCCCCAATTTGGGGAGCTTTACCATAATCGCCACGCTTGGCAGGCGGGTTGGCGATCGCAGTATGGTGGTAAAATGCATAGAAAACGCTGCTGCCCATTCTCTAGTAAGTCCCTTAGTCGCCTTTTACGACACCCACGGGAAGAAATGGGGTGGTGTTATTCTTTACGTCCGGCACCACACGGTACGGTAGTTAAGCATATTTACACCTTATGTCAATGTGCCTTGTTACAAACATTTCAAACAACTGTCAAATAATGGTTTGGAGGTATGAGGAACGGGTGTAAAGTTCACTCAACCTTTGTAGAAAACGGAGAATCTTCCGACCAGACAGGTGTCGTGTATGGTGGGCATCTACCCGACGGTTGTTTTTTTTTTTTTTTGAAAGGGCATCTTCAATTTCATTGCACCTACCACTGTTTGTCTCTGCATCACCCAAAGGTTGACTGGTAGAAAATGCCTATGGCATTAAGTCCGCCTCTGTACGTTTATGTGCTTAAAGTGTTAAATAAATAAATAGAACTTGGCCTAAAAGGTCGTAACTATTTAACCGGGCTTTCCTGCAGGGCTTGTTAACGTTACCAAATTCACACTATAAGTATCGTTAAGTAACGTTATTTTCATAAAGTTAATATTTTAACGGTAAAAACTATACTTTGGTATCGAATCTATAAATAACGTTACCAATTAACATTACTAGTATCAAAATCAAAAGTCAAAATCAAAAGTCATTTATTCAAACTAGGCTGAGAGTCAGCACTTTTTGAACGTCAAAGTTACATGAGACAGTCCCCCAAAACGCCCGCCCTTCGACACTTCCTAGTGCTTTCGCTGGGAAGAAGAAGTGGCGGAACAAACACCCCAGCAGCACAGCTGTCTGTTAAGTTAGAAGAATTTGATTCTATACAGTATTGTGTAAGTTATTAATATTATAAATCAAAACATACATTATTCGCCATATGTCAGCTAGCACACGCCAATATACCAACAAAACATTGAAAACTAAACTCAAGCTGAAATAAATAATAAAACAAAATCGTAAACAGAACTTAAAACCTTAATAAAGCCTCCAGGCATAAAGGGCGTGCCCGCTTACATATACGATGCAAATGATACATATACACAATAAATGAAATGAAAAGAAAATAAAAATTAACTAACAAAAGCAGTTAAATAAAAAAATAAAATAAAAAACAATTATATGAACTACCCATATAAACCGTCAGTAGGAAGACTAATTCTGGATTGAAAGAACATAAACATTGTCTTGAGTTGATCACAGCGACCAACTATTCTTATCGTTTAAGTAGTCGTTGATAGAATAGTATGCCTTTGAACAAAGGTTGGATTTTACTTTAGCTTTAAACTCATTAAACTGCAAATCTAGCAAAGCAGAGGGAAGCTTGTTATAAAAGGTAATACCAAGACCAACAAAAGAATTATGAACCTTATGAAGCCGGTGAAAGGGAGCACGTAGTTTATCCCTACTTCTAGTATTAATATTATGAATATCACTGTTTTTAGTGTACAAGTGTATATTTTGCCTAATATATAAGATGTTGGCGAAGATGAATTGTGATGCCACCGTAAGAATACCAATATCTTTAAACAAATCTCTCAGAGAAACTCTAGCACCTAGTTGGTAAATCGCTCGAACAGCTCGTTTTTGAAGAACAAAAATATTTTGAATGTCCGCAGCTTTGCCCCACAGCAGAATGCCGTAGGACATTATGCTATGAAAATAACTAAAATAGACTAATCGAGCTGTATCAACGTCCGTGTACTGTCTAACTTTCCTTACGGCGTAGGCGGCCGAACTGAGCCTTCCCGCTAGGCTTGATATATGTGATCCCCACTGAAGTTTGGCGTCTACTGTTATGCCCAGAAAAACTGCCGAGTGTACAGTTTCAAGCACCTCATTATTTAAAACGACATTGGGTCCCAGATTCCTAACATTCGGTAAGGCGAACTTTATACATTTCGTTTTCTTAGCATTAAGAACTAGGTTATTTGTGGTAAACCAATCCGTAACCATTGAGAGCGCACTATTCACGTCATCAAAATCTTTTCTATTCCTGTCTACTTTAAAGATAAGTGAGGTATCATCAGCAAATAGTACAATGTCACAGATATTCTTTAAATAGAATGGTAAGTCGTTAATATACACTAAGAATAAGAATGGACCCAGTATTGAGCCTTGAGGTACACCTAACTGAACTAGTAGCCCGGAAGATTTTACACCATTGACATCTACACATTGGTGCCTATTTTGCAAATAAGAACTTATGACATTGAGAGCTTCGTTTTGAGCACCGTAATGACGTAGTTTACGCAAAAGTGTGTCATGGTGAACGCAATCAAAAGCTTTGGAGAGATCACAGAAAACCCCGATAGCATTTTGCGAGTTCTCCCATGCGTTGAAAATGTGTTTCAGCAGAGCAACACCCGCATCTGTTGTCGAACGACCTTTTGTAAAGCCATATTGCTCATTATGAAGGAGGCTATTTAAATTAAAATGTCTTAGCAACTGCTTGAGTATTAATTTTTCAAATATTTTACTAAATGCGGGTAAGATAGAAATGGGCCTAAAATTGCCAACGTTATTTTTATTACCTGTTTTAAATAATGGTATGACTTTACTACTCTTCATGAGGTCAGGAAAAGATTCTGAATCAACACATTTATTAAAAGTTATAGCTAGATAGGGGGCTACGATGTCTATTATATTACTTAACAGAAATCTCCAGTGTTTTTTGACTTAAGTGTGTTAAAAATATTAACCACGTCACGAGGCGTCACATGTTCGAAACTAAATAAGCGACTACATCTGGGCACACTACTATGCAAAAGGTTTTCAGCTTTAGACGGGGACGAATTTAAGGAGCAAGTCGTAGTTATAGGTATGTTGGCAAAAAACTCATTAAATGCCTCAGCTACGTCGGCAGCCTTATTAACTAATTTGTTGTTAATCATAATCTCTAGTTGTTTTTCCTGTTTAATCGATTTACCCGTTTCATTGTTAATAATTTTCCAAGTGGTTTTTATTTTATGATTGGATTTTTTTATGGTATCGCTTAAAAATTTAGATTTAGCGAAAGCACAGATTTTTTTAAAATAACTTTGAATAATTTCTGACATACTCTAGAAAAGGAGTTTCAAATATATTTTTTTTTAAACCATATAACTCGTATAGTCTCGCTCTACTTTTATAAATACCTGTAGTAGCCCATTGGTTGAAGCTAACAGAGGTGCTATTAATGTTAATAGTTTTGGTATTGAAAGTAGATTGGTATTCTTTTTGTACAATATCAAAAAGGGCTCCATTGATTTCATTAGGAGTCTCGTGTTCTACTATAGATGGTGTAATCCTATGAGCAATATTATTTTTAAATTTGTTGCAACGACTAACTGTATAAGGCCTGCATTCTATTTTATGCGGCTTTTTAAGTAATGGCAAAGGGAAGCTAGCTAATAATCCACAGTGGTCAGACGTTAAGTCACTTAACACTAACTTATTATTGGCATCACAATCACTAAATATATTATCAAGACAAGTCGAAGACGATGCTGTGATCCTAGTAGGTTCGAAAAACAAGTTTATTAAATTAAAAGACTTAAACAGATTGAGCAGTCTAATACTTAATGGAGTAACGTCTAAAATATTAATATTGAAATCTCCACATAAAATTATACATTTATTAATTGATTTTAATTTATTGAGTGAGTCTTCCATGACTGACTCGAATCGAATAAAATCCCCAGAGGGCGGACGATAAACGCATATTATGACGTAACGCTCTAGTTCAACACAAGACAACTCAATAGTGCGCTCGATGGAAAGATTAACTAAATCTAAACGTTGTTTACATTTCAACTTGTTTGAAACAAGAACTAATGATCCACCGCGTATAGCACTTTTTCTCACAAATGCACTTTGCACAGTAAAAAAATCATCATTCATAAACACTACTTCATGTTCTTTCAACCAGTGTTCAGTCAAACATAATACCTGAACATCATGGTTTTCGATAAATAAACTTAACTCTAGTTCTTTGCCAGACAAACCCTGCATATTTTGATGAACAACATTCAACACATGCAGCTTACCCGTTGTCGCACCTAACAGTTTAAACTACTAGGTGTATCAAAAGTGGTGTTAGTACCACTACTAACAGCAATCGATGGTACGCTACAGGTACCAGTGTGACGGTGTAAATTGTATGCTAAAAGATTAGCAATTTGTCTCCTACAACTAGGTGGCAAATACATAGTGTAATTTGTCAATTTGTAATCAGTAATAAATTGATTACAATCAAAATATAAAATAGCGTCACTGTGACGACTAGTCCTATTATAAATTAACATATTTAAATTATAAATGTGCCTGTTTTGCTCCTCAGACAAGTATTGCGAGTAAGGCAAGGCACAGAAAATAAATTTACTGTGATTGGTCTCATTGAGATGTAACATCAAATGGACACATTGAATTATTTCTTTTTTTCTAACATTTAAACTATCCCCATATAATAATATTATAGTAGAACCAGGGTTTATTTTTGACAGTTTAATTTTACTTAATAATTGGCTAATACTGGCACCGGGTGAACAATTATTAATTACATACTGTTGTGAACACTGATTAAATATGCTACCATAACCTTGACCGAATTTGTCAGAAAAAATATACATTGTGTTTATCATGCTATTATTATCAGCAATACAGCTATCTACTGGGTGAGCTGCTGAGGGTGTGGGTGTTTCAAGTTGATGCTGGGGTGTCTGGTATCGATACTTTTATCGTTACTTAATGCGTTGTTGTCAACCTGCGCAACCTACACGGCACGCCATGGGCGGCCGCGCTCTACGGTAACATCGCCAATCAAACGATGCAAATGCAACTTCATTCATGTAGACGAAAGAAAGAGATGAAAGAAAATAAATAAAAATTTAACGGTACTCAGTTACCGGTAAAACGTATGCCAGGTATCGTTACCAAGCATAACGTGACCTCTACTAATAACGTTATCTTCGTCCGTTGAAAGTAACGATACCAAATTTTTAACGTTATTCAAAGCCCTGCTTTCCTGTGAATTCTTTAAAAAATTAAGACCTCCAGTCAGGGCTATAAACTTAAAAACTAAAGCGGCTACTCGTTAAGGGCACCCCCTGTGGGGTACGGTCCTCGGCTTAGGGCGTCGCTGGTACAGAGCAACAAATGATGGGCTGGATTTGAATAATAACGATTCAGATCCAACTCGTCTCTTGCTGCTCTCGTATCATTTAGGGACGAGTTTAAAGCTACATGCTCAGCTACGACGCGGGCGGACTATTTAACCCTAGATTACTAAACTATCGTAAAATTTACGACGGCAAAATCATGATTCCTGGAAAAAACAAAGTTCGCGTCGTTCCCGCGTCCCCCGCCTCACTGTACCTTCCTAATTAAAAAAATAAAAAATAAAAAAATATCTTAGGACAACCAACACATCGTTATCTGATCCCAAACTAGGCAGAGCCTGTACTATGGCAACCAGACAACTGATAAACATACTTATATATTTCTAAATACATACATATTATAGATAAATTACACCCAGACACAGAACAAATGATCGTGCTCATCACACCACACACACATTTGTCCTGGGTGGGAATCGAACCCACGACCTCAGTCTTAGCAGTCAGGGTCACTAACCACTAGACTAACAGGCCAGTAATTGCGTCTGTCAGTTTGCCTATCTTAGGTATTGAAGCTATTCATGAAGCGGCAATTATGCAAGAATCAAATTTTAGAAAAACATGTGCCTTGTGTCCGTGTAAGGCTAGAAAAATGGCAACTAACTTTTGCATGAAATGTAAAAGAGCCAGATGTAGGGCGCACAACATGAATATGTGTTCAAACTGGGTAGAGCAAAAAAAAAATTAAACTATTTTCATTATTATGTGATCTCTTAAACCCAAAGAATAAGTAAGTGTAATTTCTAAAATATTTAAAACTTATGATTCGTAGATTTATTGTTTCATTTTCCTGTCGTATTTTTTACGAATGTTTACTAACAACGTCACTTGTAGTTTAGTTTAGTAATCGGTGAGGTGGGAAAGACGGTCTTTTTGTCTTGAGTAGCGTACTAGTGGCCCTGTTGCTTTCCTGGAGGAAGGTAATGGGGTCATCAGGGTCGGTCAGTGTGTGCCTTGGGCGGCGAACTCTACTGATACAGGAGGGGGTGTAACTGGCGGCGGCGACAACCAGAGGGTTGCGGTGGGTTACGGCTTTATTAGACACAGACTTTATAGGCTGGATGCGGAAGGCAGAGGACAGGGTGTTGTGGCGCAGCATGGGAGAGGCCTATGTCCAGCAGTGGACAGCGATAGGCTGAGTTGATGATGGCTTTATCGAAGAAACGGTTGGAGTTGCATTACCTTCTCTGTTTGTTTTAACTGCCCCGTTGGTCTCGTGGTCGCAAGCGCGACTGCTGAGCGTGGGGTCCTGGGTTCGATTCCCGGGTCGGGCAAAGTGTTACTGGGTTTTTCCATTAGGAATTTCTTAGTAGCAGCCCGGAGTTTGGAAGTTGGCGGTGTGATACCCCCGTGCCTCGGAAAGCACGTTAAGCAGTTGGTCCTACGCCTGATCTCTCTCCGGTCGTGTCGGATTGCCGTCCCATCGGACTATGAGAGTGAGGGAAGAGTGAGTGCTCCTGTGTCTGCGCATACACTTGAGCACTATAATATCTCCCGCGCCGATGGCTAGTCTCCGTTGAGATTGGCCGCCGTGGCCGAAATTCGGTCTCAAAATCAAAATCAAAAGTCATTTATTCAAATTAGGCTGAGGATCAGCACTTTTCGAACGTCAAACGGTCTGGAGGACTATATATATATTTTAGAAAATATAATATTTTTAAGGTCTAACCCTCACCTCTTTTCTCGCATGGCAGATCGATTTCCCCGTAATAGACGTGACAACAACCAAATTTGCCTACAGCAATATAGGACGTCACTTATGAGAAAAAGTGTCTTTTGCATGGCTCCAAAAATTCATAATAAAGTACCTAAAAGCTGGAAGGAGTTAAGTGATCTACCATTCAAACGGAAAGTTATTATTAATTTTCTAGCAGATAAAGCTTATTATAATATAAATGAGTTTTTAGATGAGAGATTTTGATTATGATTACCTGTTTTACCAATTCTTTATTTTTAATGTTCGTTTATTATTATGACATTTTTAAATAATTTGGCTTGTACTTACATTTTAAATAACTGTGTAAATATTTGCATGACATGATGATCTGTATTTATATCCACTTTTAACATCTTGTATGTCTTGTACTCATGTTTGGGCAAATAAACGATTATCTTATCTTATCTTGCGTTTCATGAATTGAAGGATTTTGAGATCGAGGTGGAGAATTTCATTTCGAACGTACTAAGGGGGATCTGTGGCTTTACGGAGAAAACGGTTTTGGAGAGTCTGCATCCTATGGATATGGTGGGGTTTCACGTGGGCATAGACTGCACATGCATAGTTTATGATAGGCCTGATGCAAGCAGTGTAAATGCGCTTCTTGCACTTGAGTGACAGTTTACTTCGCACATTTAAAACGGAGTATAAATTAATAGTCAATGTGCTAAATAAATAAAATTCCTGTGTTTGCTTGTTAACACCTCTTATGCTACATTTACACATTCGTGCAAATCGCGAGGCGAATAGCGAGACGAATAACGAACACGCATATGTAAACAGTTCGCTCGCTATTCGCCTCGTGCTTCGCCTGGCGATTCGAGCGTTCGCGTTGGGAGCGGTTTTTCGGACGCGAATCAAAGGGCCACGAAAGGCGAAGACGAACTTACTGTTTACAGATTCGCCTTCATTCAGTTGACAAGCTAGCGCCCGACTCAACACAGTACGTGTAGACGCAACTATTTTCACGTCCTCCATGTTCGTGTGCGAATGACAATATAATTCACACTGTGAATGTGTGAACAGTAGTTCGGGATGGCACTCGTTTATGAATGTGTCGTCGAATGTTCGTCAAGTGACGAGGCGAATAGCGAATACGATTGTGTAAATGTAGGGTTACATCATTGTATACTTTATATCATATACGAGAGAAAACGTAAATAGTGATATTTCTCATTAGTTAGCTTGTCTGCTAAATATTAATATCTTTTCCGTTTACCTTATTTTGGTGATCAAACCTTTGATTTAGGACTTTTTAGGGTTCCGTACCTATATCCTGTTGAAAAACGGAACTCTTATAAAGTCACTCGTTTCGCTGTCTGTCCGTCTATCACAGTCAATTTGGTCCAAATCGCCTGCAGCAAATAAAAAACTTACTTTGGAAAAATCAACATAAGACATTGGAATCTCGGTGACGCGGTGACATTATCATGCAACCTTTAAGTTTTGCTCGCAGTTCCCATGATTGCCATTTGTTTGTTTTTATAGCAGCAATATCAATATAAATCACTGAAAATTTGAACTGTTTGTTTATTAAGGGTAATTAGATGCAGCCCGCTGAAAGACAGACGGACGGACAGTAGAAGGTTTCGTTGGCATCGTTTACACATGGTCCCAATTAAGGATCAAGAAGTTATGTCACATATCATGAAATTATCTCCCGCCACCGTGGTTAAAACGTGATAAAAACTGTGATGAATTGTGTGAATCAAGCGATGGCACTGGACTGATTGAGTTAAAATTTGGTACACATATTATGATCAAGTCACACAAGACCGAATCACGGACGTGTAACGTAAATACTGAGAGAGTCGAAAATATTATATTTCTAATAAGATGGTTTTTATGGGGCTTGGTATTCACAGTGAAAAAGTTATTGTAGGTATCTAATGTAACACATTAGATACAATAACGTTTTCACTGTGAAAGCGTTATGTAAGTCCTGCCAACGAAATGTTTTTGGTGAGTAACATGTTCATCTTACGGAACCGTACCCACGCGAGTTCAACTCGTACTTGTCTGGCTTTTTATTACAAATTCAGTCGATGACTTCATCCGTCGTGATCTTATCAGTTGCCAGTTGTTTTAGGACTCAATCGCTAAATGAACCGCAAACTGGTGATTGTCCCTGTATGCACTGTGCAAGGGCACCCAAGGACACCCCAGGTTGGGTGGCTAAAGTGGACTAATTACGAAGAACGATGGAGGGACTATAACGTCAGTTGGATCCATGTTTTACAAATCAAAATTTCAGCTTAATGGCGTCCACTGTTCGATATTGGCCTCCCCAAATTTGGGAGAGTTTGCCATAATTGCGATGCTTGGCAGGCAGGTTGGTGATCGCAGTATGGTGGTAAAATGCATAGGGAGTGCTGCTACTGCGCATTGTCTAGTAAGTTCCTTAGTCATCTCTTACAACACCTATGGGAAGAAATAGACACTCAATAATTGGCCACCGGAATCCGTCGCTAGCACATTATGCCCTAGCAATAAGGGGGCAACACTTCCTGATCTTTTTGAGGAGTGGAGAAGTATTATATAGCTATTAGAATAATTCCAAAACCTAGAAGATGGTCAAGATCCCTACCAGCACTAACTGGAATACTCCCTTCATGTGGACACATTTCCTCTTGCGAATATCCACTCAAGTCGGCCAATTAATGCAAGAAAGAGGTGGGAGCTCTGTTCCTCGTCATTGTACCACTCCAACTGGCCAATGAAGGCAAGCTGGATGTGAGGAACAAGACTTCTCTTGTGAGATAAGGTCCGTGGGTCACTACTGCCCAACTGCTCTCCACATGCTGCCCTGAAAGGTTCTGCATCTTTCTTGATCTGGCTCTTTACCTTAGAGTGTTATTATTTAGACTGTTATTTTGTTTAAATCATTTAAATAAAAATAAATTACGACGCAAAGTAAATACTTTGTACCCCTTTTTACGAAAATTACGCGGACGTAGGAGTATGAAATTGGCAGAGTGCAGAAAGGTAATATTTTTATAGAATAATGCATTAGAAATACATCATCATCATTCATCATTTCAGCCGAATGGCCTCCCCCAATTTGAGGGGGTTTGTCATGATCGCCACGCTTGGCAGGCGGGTTGGCGATCGCAGTATGGTGGTAAAATGCATAGGGAACGCTGCTGCCTATTCTCTAGTAAGTTCCTTAGTCGCCTCTTACGACACCCACGGGAAGATGGGATGGTGCTATTTTTCATGTCCAGCAACACACGGAACCTTAAACAACATAATTTATGTTGACATTATTAATGTAAGAATGCTGTTCAAAGACGTGCACTTTAAAAGCGTCTGTAATTAACACAAAAATAAAATAACAACTCAGAAATTAAAACTTATTTTTAGCGCTGTACATGACTAACAAAACATTTATTCGTACATTTTAAATAATGGATTACCAATCAATAAAAACAACAACATAATTTGACAGGCCTGTTGGTCTAGTGGTTAGCGACCCTGACTGCTATGCCGGAGGTCGTGGGTTCGATTCCCACCCAGGACAAATGTTTGTGTGATGAGCACGATCATTTGTTCTGTGTCTGGGTGTAATTTATCTATAATATGTATGTATTTAGAAATATATAAGTATGTTTATCAGTTGTCTAGTACCCATAACACAAGCTCTGCTTAGCTTGGGACTAGATGGCGTTGTGTGATAGTTGTGGAATATTATTATATTATTAATAACCTTCAAAATGATTCAGATTCCGATTATGGTGAAACAAATGTGTCAAGAAAGATCCTATTTTCTTTTTAACACGTTTTATTAGCTTCACCTGTATGTTTGTAACCGACTCCGTTGGACTCGAATTTGACCCACTTTGAACGGTCAGATTTCATTTAAACTTATTAAACTTATCGAGGACCGATGACAAAACAATAATTTCATAAATTTCATTATCCTTGCCAGGGTTACCAGGATAGCAAAATAAAAAAACTGTCTTCGAAAACTATGCTGACATACGTAACAAAATTCAAAAACTACGCTGGCATACGTCACAAAATTCGAAATAATCTCTATTAAAAATACCTCAAAAAGCACTCCACGCTTTATTCCATTATTTTCTACTTTTTAGTTTGGTTTTCTACAGAAGCGTGTTTTCTTAGTTTTTTTAAACTATTTTTTTTTTTACCTTTGCCTCAACTTCAGAATGTATTCATCTGCTTCTTAGCGTGTCGACAGCAATCTAAATAGACTCAGCCCATAATTTGACTACCTACGAGCTTAGCACTTTCAGTAGCGTCCATCAACTCCTGTAGCGTGCAAACAACAGGACACGCTGGACAAGATATCAAGTGCCGCATTGTTTGTGGGACAGCACCACTTTTACCCTCCAGGGCGGAGTCATCTATGAATCTCCAATTGAGCAGGTTTTCTTTATCTACCTGAGTCCGGAGTCTATTTAAAGACTTCCAGGAAAGCCAAGGCAACTCGTGTCCCGTTACGAGATTTTCAGCAGGTGGAACGAATGGTTTTCGAAGCGCCATGTCGCCACAGGCCTAGTCTTTCCTTAGACCGTTCGTCAGTAAGTGGGAGGACACACTTCAAAAAGCTGTTCATTTACTTATATGTTTTGACGTACAAAAGTATCAATTAGTGAAAGCGAACAGAAATTAAGTTATCACTCTCAATTGAACTGCTGTGAAAATTTTTTGGGTGGGAAATCATCAAATGACATCTCCCGCTCTCGACGGAGCGGAAGAGCGTTTCAGACTTTTACTGACTAAAACCCATCCGTGTTCCTTCAGTTATATGCCAGACAGAACAAATCTCGCGACTCTGGCAGGCATTGGTCCTAGCTGACCCATTCAATTGTTGCTGACATATTTTAAAGCACGTGGAACACAACGTGCCATCGACACGGGCCTGATCCTTACCGGGCGGCGAACTACCCATTGGTCGCACCCGCAAGCCCGCACCTACGGTGGTCGGGAGTCCGCGATAGACTCCCGACGCCCAGGTGTCTCCTTCTAGGGCGCAAAGACTGCCTCTCCCTCACGCGCTCCGCCTCTTCCTTCGCGAGCAATACTGCTTCGCAGAAGTAGGTGACGGCTTCCCATGCCCTCTCGATCCATACCATGGCCTGCACCAGCGCCGGGCGCGAGAGTTCACCGTCGCCGATCGCCTTCACGAATCATTCGATACTTAAAAGAAGTCAAAACAACGACTGCAGTTGGATTTATAACTAACTAACATACCCACACTTTTTATAACTGTCTGGCGATTTTGAGTATTTTGTTAATGACCTTTGCAAATGTCCTGCAGATCTGGTAGCGTCTTGTGATGGGTCATTGAGCTCCCTAAAATAGGGTTGAGCTACACGATGACTGATACATACATGCCGTCTGTTGGGACAGGTCAGCTCAAAGCTGCAATGGCTCTTTCTTCAAAAGGCTCTTCCAGACATTGCCCTGCATTGTTAGACTAACATAAAATTCTAATAGTATAATGTTTGAACTTTAAAAGAGACCATGACATTTTTCTTTCGCCATTTCTTCTCATGGAACAGACAGCTAGAAAATGTCGGGGCCATCTAGTTTTTAATTATTGACGTGTAAAGGTGTCTAATAAGATTTACTAACATAAATGAACATTTCATTACACTCACGAAACGACACACGAATGAAAAGAAAAAAAGGATAGTAATTTTTTTTAGGCTCCTGTCAACAGCATAAAAAAAAAACAAACTCCTACGACATGTAAATGAACGCCTAATATCGTGAATTGGAACATCATAGCATAGCTGGAGGTCTTATTTGTAGGCCCAAAATCTTTAATTTTGGCCGAAATTTCGTACCGTTCCCTTTTCTTACTCTGTCCACTTTTTAGATATGTATAGGTTCGGGGCCAAAACTAAGAATAAATTCAAACAACACAATTTGGCAGCTTTCTTAACTCCCGATGTGTTTTTGCGCAACAGAAAACGTCATTATTCAGGTATTTTTTTTTTTTTTTTTTGGATGGGAAATCATCAAATGACTTCTCCCGCTCTGGGCGGAGCGGGAGGGCGTGTCAGACTTTTACTGACTAAAACCCACCCGTGTTCCTTCAGTTGCCCATGTGCCAGGGTCACGGTATCTCTTTTGAACAATCACGCGACCCCGGCAGGCATCGGTCCTAGCAGACCCCTTCAATAAAGCTGACATCTCTTTGAGGCGCGCGTGGAACACTACGCGCCGTCGACCCGAGCCTGGTCCTTACCGGGCGGCGAGCTACCCATTGCTCGCCACCCGCAAGCTCGCGCCTACGGTGGCCGGGAGTCCGCAATCGACTCCCGGCGCCCGGGGCGTCTCCTCCTGCGGCGGCTAGGGACGTGAGGGCGCAGAGACTGCCACTCCCTCACGCGCCCCGCCTCCTCCTTCGCGAGCATTACTGCTTCGCAGAAGGAGGTGACGGCTTCCCATGCCCTCTCGCTCCGTACCATGGCTAGCACCAGGGCCGGACGCGAGAGATCGCCGCCGCCGATCGCCTCCACGAGGACACGGCGGTGCTCCGCCCAGGCAGGGCACACTTCCACCGTATGCTCCACCGTGTCCTCTAGACGATCCTCATTATTCAGGTATACGGTTCATTCCGAAGCATCAACTGCTTTCGGATGGGCCCTTATCATCGTGGGCGAAATTTAGTAGGCCCCAAGTAAACAATATACATAGTTCAATATATTTCAAATTAAAATCTAAATATATCATTTATTCAAGGCTAAAAACCCGCACTTTTTGACGACGTCAAAATTACAAAAAACAATCTACCGGCACGTCCGCCCTTCACCATTTTCTCGTGCTTTAGCTGGGAAGAAGTGGCGTAACAAATTCCTCAACAGCGCAGCTGTCTGTTAAGTTAGAAGATCATGATTTTATTATAGTACCCAACCACCCTTTGTCTTACCAATCTACCTAGGGATCTAGGGGAAGTACCTGAAGTACTAGTCCTTTACCTTTATCCTTGATCATATATTTTGAATTGTTTGAAGTTGATTACGATTTTTCCGTATAGTTCAGATAGTTCCAAAAATTTACCCAGGATTTTGTATTGTCTTGATTTAAAAGTGTCCGTGGAATGTCTTGCCCGTTCTTCTCCATAGAGATCTGCATTTTGGAATGGTCAACTAGCATTAACTTTATGACTACTCGCTGACATATGGCCAATAATTTAATTTAGTGGTTTGTAATGTTAATTAGTTACTATCATTATTAAAACCATTGTAAACGCCAATTATTTTTAAAACAGTAACCATGGAGTTTCTTGCCGGCTCTTCTCCATAGGAATCAACAATTTGGAACCGTGCACCTAGCTTCTGACGTTTCATAAGTGCCCATGTAGGTTTATTTGAAATACAAATAATTTGATTTGATTGTACAGAATGAACTTCTTCTAACCAAACAGACAGCTGTGCTGCTGGGGAGTTTGTTGCGCCACTTCTTCTTCTCAGCTAAAGCACTAGGAAGTGGTGAAGAGCGAGCGTTTTGGGGGACTGTCTTATGTAATCTTGATGATAAAAAAAGTGCTGACGCTCAGGCTTGTTTGAATAAATGACGATTGATTTTGATTTTTATTACGGACCCACGCCTTGACAATGCAATTCAAATTATGCCCCTTTTTTTTTCTTTTTTTTTTTTGGATGGGAAATCATCAAATGACTTCTCCCGCTCTGGGTGGAGTGGGAGGGCGTGTCAGACTTTTACTGACTAAAACCCACCCGTGTTCCTTCAGTTGCCCATGTGCCAGAGTCACGGTATCTCTTTCGTACAATCTCGTGACCCTGGCAGGCATCGGTCCTAGCAGACCCCTACATTGCTGCTGACATCTCTTTGAGGTGCGCGTGGAACACTACGCGCCGTCGACCCGAGCCTGATCCTTACCGGGCGGCGAGCTACCCATTGCTCGCCACCCGCAAGCTCGCGCCTACGGTGGCCGGGAGTCCGCTATCGACTCCCGACGCCCGGGGCGTCTCCTCCTGCGGCGGCTAGGGACGTGAGGGTGCAGAGACTGCCACTCCCTCACGCGCCCCGCCTCCTCCTTCGCGAGCATTACTGCTTCGCAGAAGGAGGTGACGGCTTCCCATGCCCTCTCGCTCCGTACCATGGCTCGCACCAGGGCCGGACGCGAGAGGTCGCCGCCGCCGATCGCCTCCACGAGGACACGGCGGTGCTCCGCCCATGCAGGGCACACCTCCACTGTATGCTCCACCGTGTCCTCCAGACGATCCTCACAATGGAAACACCCGGACGTTTCCTCCCGCTTTATCCTGAACAGGAACCCACCGAAGCACCCATGCCCGGTGAGAACCTGCGTCAGGCGGAAGGTGAGGACGCCGTGGCGCCTCTCAATCCACTCCTCAAAGAGGGGACTTACCGCCGCAATTGTGGCGTGCCCAAAATTATGCCCCTTTAATGGCAATTGAGAGAATTGGCTTGGCAAATAGTTATTAGAGGTAATAGAATAGGTAATAGTTATTGGAATAGGTAATAGTTATTGGAATAGGTAATAGTTATTGGAATAGGTAATAGTTATTGGAATGGATAATAGTTATTGGAGGGCGTGACTTCGAACCCAGCAAGTATGTTGTGCAAATTATTTCATCATCATTGCTTTCAAAACGGTGACGGGAAAAATCGTGACGACACTGGCATGTCTTCGAAAATTGGACAACATGTGACAACCCCCAACTAGGGTTGCCAGGTCTTAAAACCGAAAAGTCGGACAAACCAACCAGTTTAGCCCGACATTTGGGTAAAGGCCGGACGCCGTTAATTTTTCTTAGAAGACAGTAAAAAAGTAAAACAAGGTTTTTATCAATTACAATAAATTCATCTTAAATTCGAATGAACCAACAATAAAAAATTATAGTTTAAAAAAACTAAAAAACACGCTTCCATTGAAAACCAAACTAAAAAGTACAAAATAATAGAAAAAAAGCGTGGGGTGCTTTTTAAGGTATTTTTTTTATTGATATCAGGCACCCCACGCTTTTTTTCTATTATTTTGTACTTTTTAGTTTGGTTTTCAATGGAAGCGTGTTTTTTAGTTTTTTTAAACTATTATTTATTTTCTATTTTTAGGGTGTTTCGAATTTTGAGACGTATGTCAGCGTAGTTTGTGACAGTTTTTTGCAGACCTGGTAATCCTGGCAAGGATAATGGCACAAATTTATGAAATTATTGCATTGTCATCGGTCCTTGACAGGTGTACAAAGTTTGAATGAAATCTGGTCGTTTAAAGTGGGTCAAAATCGCGCTATAAGGAGTCGGTTACAAACAAACATACAAATATACAAACATACAAATATACAAACATACAAACATACAAGTGAAGCTAATATAAAGCGTGTAAAAATAATAGTTAAAAAAAAACTAAAAAACACGCTTCCATTGAAAACCAAACTAAAAAGTACAAAATAATGGAAAAAAAGCGTGGGGTGCTTTTTAAGGTATTTTTTTATTGATATCAGGCACCCCACGCTTTTTTTCCATTATTTTGTACTTTTTAGTTTGGTTTTCAATGGAAGCGTGTTTTTTTAGTTTTTTTTAAACTATTATTTATTTTCTATTTTTTAGGGTATTTCGAATTTTGAGACGTATGTCAGCGTAGTTTGTGACAGTTTTTTTGCTGTCCTGGTAACCCTGGCAAGGATAATGGCACAAATTTATGAAATTATTGCATTGTCATCGGTCCTTGACAGATGTGCAAAGTTTGAATAAAATCTGGTCGTTTAAAGTGGGTCAAAATCGCGCTATAAGGAGTCGGTTACAAACAAACATACAAACATACAAATATACAAACATACAAACATACAAATATACAAACATACAAGTGAAGCTAATATAAAGCGTGTAAAAAAGAATTATCACATTCGGACTACTATGTAAAAAGTTTTTTTTTTTTTATGTATGACCACGCATGTCATACATAAAAAAAAAACAAACAAAAAATAAAAAAAATATACGCGTCGAATTGATAACCTCCTCCGTTTTTTTTCGTCGGTTAAAAATTATCGAAATGAGGATGAACTAAAGATTGTTCTTAGACCACTGCCAAACCTTTGGGAGCTCAGGCGTAATGTTTTGTAGAATAATTAAATCACTAATTTGACATATATCGCACTCGTACTACGAACGACCCAAACAAAGTTTTACTCAAAACACGTTATTTCAAACTGGCCGGAAAGGAGAAATTCATTCAAGATTGCAATAAAAAGAGTATTCGAAAGAATCCGTTGTCTCCAGTATAACTTGACCTATCCATTCACTTATAAACTACGAAAACAGAGGTCTTACTTAATTTGGTTGGGGCACGTTATGACAAATTTCTTCTGGAGCTGGGAAAGCTTGTTTTTGTTCTTATTGCCGTGAAATAAGGTTGAGATTTGAATGTGTAGATGAGTGTTAACGGTAAATAGAGCGTGGTTTCGAGACTAGTCCAACGCTACTTTCCACTTCACGGTCAAGAACATGGGTGTTGCTAGTTTATTAATTTTACCAGATAGTTGGGAGTTATTTCAGTGGAGATTGTGTTGTTATGATTTGTGTATTTTACTACATATACCCAAATAATGCCATTAAAAGAATTTATAAAAACTTTAGGTAACTTTATGCACTTATACTATATACGACAAAATTTAAGTTTGAAGAAATGTTTTGAATGTTATTGCTCTACTGTTCAACATGGGGTCCTGGGTTTGATTTTCAGGTAGGGTAAGGTGTCTTTGGATTTTTTCATCAGGAAATTCTCAGCAGCAGCCCAGAGCTTTGAATTGTGTCCAGTTGATGGCAGTGGGGTCAGTTAAACGCTATTCTTTTAATGTATCTTTAAGCAAAGGCCTCCCGTCCCCCAAGTCCCTGTTACATGAAATTTAAACATAACTAGCGAAATATGGGTTTGAAGGGTTAGACAGAACTATACCTATAGTTCCTACTATAGGTATAGTTCTGTCTAACCCTTCAAGGTCACAGGCGTGGTGGTAATTATGTTTAGTGTTATAAATAAAATACTGTGAATATAGAAAATGCGTCATAAATATTGAAAGGACATTACTACCGTAATTCTAAAAAGTACTAAGTAATAAAATAAATGATGATGAATGAAAACATTAAAAAACTCAAAGGACAATTTTCACACAACCTTCATAATATGCAGAACAAATAATAATAAATACAAAAATCAGGCAAATTTCAAATTTGATACAGCCTTCCCCATAATCATTTCACATTACAACACTGCGTTTACACTCGTCCACCCGCGCGGACGCTGCCTGTGCCTCGAAAAAAAAAAACATTAAAAAGTTAAACTGTCATGGCGGTGTCGTACGCGGTTTCCCGCGTTCTGAAGCGCGCGTCCCCTTTCTTTTACCAGAAAAGATTGGAATCGACCGTCGCGAGTTTGACAAAAGACGAGATTTTAATATTGTTGCGGCCTCCATTTACAAATTGGAGCAATATTATAAGAGATGCAGAGAAAGTCGTCGGTTATCCGACTTCGTTTATGAATTTACGGTGTTTGCTGAGCGATGAATTCGCTAATATGGCTCTATATTTGCGGAAATTGGTGAGTAATTTTATTTTCTATTTTTAACCCCCGACGTAAAAAGAGGGGAGTTATGAGTTTGACCGCTATGTGTGTCTGTGTACGGCACCGTAACTGAACCGAACCGATCCAGGTACGTTTTTTTTTAAAGCTTTCTATGGATGGTTCTTAGACATGTTTCATGAAAATAGGTTCAGCCGTTTCGACACGATGATCCTTTGATCAAAATATTACCTACAATTTCTTATTTAAACTTAAAAGGCCAATACGTAAATATTTTTTCATTTTAAGAGGTTTTTGTTTTGATAGGGGGTTCTTCATATTTTTGGGGTTAAATTAATAATAATATTATCTTAGGACAACCAACACAACGTTATCTGATCCCAAACTAGGCAGAGCCTGTACTATGGCAACCAGACAACTGATAAACATACTTATATATTTCTAAATACATACATATTATAGATAAATTACACCCAGACACACAAGATTTGTCCTGGGTGGGAATCGAACCCACGACCTCAGTCTTAGCAGTCAGAGTCACTAACCACTAGACAAACAGGCCAGTCAAATTGAATTATTGTAGACTAGTTACACCATTGTTTCAATGGTTTTTTGGCCTTGGATAGCACGTAGAGCCATTACCCCAGCGCCTGATCTCTCCCCGGTTGTGTTTAAAGGAATAAAGAGCGTACTTAATAAAATTGTCCCATGAGTCCGGTAGGTTTTTAATTGTATTTAGGATCAGTGGGTCGTCTTAAGAATAGTGCAAACGTTGCGGGTTGGATTCTCGCTGCTTATAAATATTTATAAGTCCAAAACATAGATTTCTAACTACATAGACCGTTAGGATTGCGGTTATGATGGGGTTAATTGCCATAATCCCCAAGCCCCGCGAAAAAATTGCCCACCCCCTAAAAAAAAAAAAACATTCCTAATCCATTCTTTCATATGTTCGATCTGCTTAGCAACGTAAACAACGCCATGAATGTTGAAATGGAACTGTCAAAATGAAACCGATTCCTACTGATAGTGCATTACGACTAGACTAGACTGTAGACAATTTTCTATCTTATTCAGTACCTGGTACTTGTTGACAGGCCTACACCGTCCTCCCATACCTATTAACACTGTAATTTGAAACAATTGTTAAAACTAATTATTTTTAAAAGAGTACCTAACCGTGGAGTTTCTTGCCGGCTCTTTTCCATAGGAATCAACAATTTGGAACCGTGAACCTAGCTTGTGACGTTTCATAAGTGCCCATGTAGGTTTATGTGAAATAAAAGTATTTTGATTTTGATACGCAAATTCCCGTCTAGAAGATCATTGAATCAATGATCTTCCCCCATCAATCAATTTGTCTATCCTTTTCTTACCCCATGTTGGCGTCGGCTTCTGGTCTAACCCGATTCAGGACAACGCACCTTTACCGGTAACACGGAATCTGCATAGTATAGTGCTTCTGTGGGTAGATATTTCTTTATATAAGTGAGATTTGTAAACGCATCTAAATATTTGCATCTCTTAATTAGGTAATAGGTTTTCGTTGGCCTAGTGGTGGCAACCGCATTCAGGAATTGAACCCAAGACCTTGGTTTTGCCTGCCAGGGTCGCGTGATTCGTTCGAAAGAGTTACCGTGGCTCTGGCATATGGGCAACTGAAGGAACACGGGTGGGTTTTGGTCGGTAAAAGTCTGTTACGCCCTTCCGCTCCACCCAGAGCGGGAGAGACGTTATTTGATGATGTCCCACCCAAAAAAAAAGACCTTGATTTCGATATCCATATCTAACACATGGGTACAGGTATTCTCATCATCATCATCATTTCAGCTGAAAGATGTCCACTGGTGGACATAGGCTTCCCCCAATTTAGGGGGCTTTGCTACAACCGCTACGCTTGGCAGGCGGGTTGGCGATCGCAGTATGGTGGTAACACACACAGAGAACGCTGCTGCCCATTCTCTAGTAAGTCCCTTAGTCGCCTCTTACGACACCCACGGGAAGAAATGGGTTGGTGCTATTCCTTACGTTCGGCAACACAAGGACCAATTTAGTTTGAGCTTCTACATGGTTATCCTCTGCCTAACTCTTCAGGAATGCTAATTAGGCGTGTAAATTAGTCAGGTTAAAGTAAATGTGAAAAGGATTAATGGTTTTCCATGAATTTGAACCGTAATTAAATTAATTTATTAGAAAAGCTAGCTTCTGCCCGCGACTTCATTTGCGTTAAATTTCTTGTTCCCCCGACCCTTCATGTCGCATCGCATCGACTACCCGTGCGATTTTCCCAGTTTTTGTAATATTTTTCATTACTGCTCCGCTCTTCTTGGTTGTAGCGTGATGTTATATAGCCTTCTTCGATAAATAGGCTACCCAACACAAAAATAATTTTTCAATTCGGACCATTCTTGAGATTAGCGCGTTCAATCAAACAAACAAACAAACAAAGTCTTCAGCTTTATAATATTAAGTATAGATTCTAGAAAGTCATTTGTCACAATCATAATGAGCCTTAATTTAAGTTATAGTTACAGATTTCTGTCATTAAGAGAATTTTAACAATAATCTCTAGTGAAATAATGAATGGTTTTTATCCATGAATATATAATTATGATTAATTTAATGATCATATATTATGATCACCCCTAACAGAAGAACAGTGGTGGCCCAGTGGTAGTGGTCCCGACTTACGAGTAGTAGGTAGGTCATTTACGGGGTTCGCACCCACCCAAGCTCGTCACCCGGTAAGGAACAGACCCGGGTCGACGGCGCGTTGTGTTCCACGCGCGACTCAAATAATGTCCGCATAATTGTAGGGGGTCTGCCAGGATCGATGCTTGCCAGCGTCTCAGATTTGCCCGCAAGAGTTACCGTGGTCCTGACACAGGCAACTGAAGGAACACGGGTGGGTTTTAGTCAGTAAAAGTCTGACACGCCCTCCCGATCGGCCCAGAGCGGGAGAAGTCATTTGAAGATCTCCCACCCCAAATAAAAAGGGTCCGCACCATTGCAGGCCTGTGGCGGCGCCATTTAGATCTTATAAGACACTAAATGGCGCCGGTATTTCCCTGAGAAGAAACACCCAAACAAACTCAGAGGTTATGCTCTCTTTTCAAAGCCCAAACATTATTAGAATTTTATGTGAGTTTAACTATGCAGGGCAAAGTCTAGAAGAGCCTTTTGAAGAACGAGCCATTGTAGCTTTGAGCTGACCTATCCTAACAAACGGCATGTTTATATCAGTCACCATGTGGCTACACCATATTTTAGGGAGCTCAGCGACCCGTCACAAGACACTACCAGATCTTCGGGACATTTGCGTGGTAGAACGTTATAGGCTAGTTTTTCAAACCATAATGTAAAGGTTTAGATCTGTCTAAAAAAGCTTCATTATCATATCCTTCGTTAGCAATGAAGAGTGAAAGTTTACATACGGAAAGCCGGTTTAAAAATATTTATAAATCGAAAATTCATAAATAAATAAATACGGATCATTGCCATTCAAGAGAAGAAAGTGAAAAGGAATCTTATTAGATATACAGCGTGGTCGAATTTTATATATATTTCTTATCGGAGCTTTTTCGCAATTTCACGTCTTTACGGGTAGTCAGAACCTTGAAATTTTGACAGCCAGTCAAAAAGCGAATGCGCTTAGAAAACGTTTAACTGGGACCGTGCACCTAGCCGTCTCCCGTGCCGATGGTTAGTCTCCGTTGAGAATGGCCGCCATGGCCGAAATACGGTCTAGAGGACTATATTCTATTTATAAAATAATATATTTAAATTTTGTAAAATAGTAAGTAGGTGCTGCAGGCGTAGCATGACCAATTCTATCTCCATTCTACCAAGAATAGACAAAGTTCTTTCTATTCAACTCGACATCTCTTCGGCGCGAGCACGGGGCGACCCGTAGACTCACTCGGGTTTCTATGAAGACAAAGACAGTTATTCTTTCCATAGCACGAGTGGTAACTAATGTAATTAAGGTGGATCCGCTAAAGACTTCTTCATTGAATAGTCATACAGTGGGAATAAATGATCTTAGAGTATTGTATTGATGATTATAATTAATATAATCCTGTACAAAAAATGTACCCCCAACTGAAACTCAAACTTAAAAGCAGAGAAAAATTAGTCGCCAAGCTCGACATCGTAGAATTTTGTCGATTGAAGAATAGAAATATTTCCTCGCTTCAGTTTTAACATCGCCGTGCTTAAGACGGTAGAAATCTTGCCATTTTGTCTATTCTTCCGTCGACAAACCCCGTTTCTATGGTGATTGGTGGTCATGCTACGCGTGCTGGTGTTAAGAATCTGTTATCGAACCAGATAGACTAGGTGCGTTGATGTCGATTTCACGATGACCTGAATACCGATGTGAAGCTCCACCTAAGAGGGAATTATACAGGGTGTCCAGTAAATAGCACGATATACTGCAGGGGGTGATAGCTTGGGTCACTACCTATCAATACAACACAATATATGTTCAGCAAAATCTTACGGATTTACAGTTTTACAAAATTTTCCGAAATACCGAAAAATGTCTACCTTGAAACAGATTTTTAAGCATCTCGTAATGAAAAAATCCTTTTCTAGTACTTTTTTTACATCAAATTATTCGTGAATAGTTACTTTACTCATTGATCAGTCTTTTTTCTATCAAAGACAAGAATGTTTTCAAGAAATACTATTTTTTGTTTAAATTTGCCAAAAAATAAAAATAAATTTGTAAAAAAACCAACAGTGGTGAAAAAAAAAAATAAGTAAGATTTTGCTGAACATATATTGTGTTGTATTAATAGGTAGTGACCTAAGCTATCACCCCCTGCAGTATGTCGTGCTATTTACTGGACACCCTGTATATTAACATCATTACATATATACATACGTAAACTACCTCGTAGGTCTAGTGGTCGGAAGCGCTACTGCTGACCAAGAGCTACAGGGTTCGATTCTCGGGTCGAATATTTTACCGGGTTGTTCCATACATAACTACTACTACTAAGATTATCAATTTGAAATTTTGCATGCTTTAGTGTTTAGATGTTTATGTAGAACACTGTTACTACCGGTAGTACGTTTCCTTGCTATAATTTCTGACCATCACAATTGTTACATAATATTCTAGTTTAGATATTTGGCGATATTCGTTAATTTTTGCACATATTGTATAACATATTCCTTATGCTTCGTCTATATCTGGTTATGCATGCGCGCCGTTTACTACTACATAATATGTCTGACCTTTTTGAAGGACATCACCAATAAGGTCGGAGGATGTCCTTCATTTGTGTATAAACATTACAAATTTGAAAACCCTACAACACATTATACAAACATTATTAATTTGAATTTGGAAGTCCTCACAAGGTGGACCGATGAACTTTTATAGGCAGCAGGAATCCGTTGAATGCGTGAAGCACAAAACCGGTCAGTGTGGCGGAGCTTGTGGGAGGCCTATGTCCATCAGTGGACATCTGTGGGAAAGGGCTAGGAACATTGATTAAAGTATGTGTACTGCTGGTAGCAGCCTGCAGTCTACATCTGTGCCCAATTAAGCGTTCGGCTCACCCCCTATTAGGTACAATAAGACTTAATAGTGACTGTGCTATACATACATACATCTATGTCTACCTGCTTTATCCAAGCCTGAAACGATTTTTTTCGTTTAAGCTGTATAAAGTAACAAACATACACACACATAAAACACATTACCCTCCGTTTAACTTCCGCAGTAGGGTAAAAAAGAAAACACAGCCACTATGTCGGGTACAGTAATTTATTCGCATTTCATTATGAGTAGTCTGATTCATCCTAAATAAATTTGGCTCAAGGCAAAGACTTAAAATACCGGTTTGGATGTAGAAAGTAAAGGTTCACTTTCACGACATTACCGTTCTCATAATATACCTAACTGGTTGTTTGTATTGTTCGTTAGTATCTCATGAAACTGTTCTCGACTTTTACGAGTTGTAGGTTGAGGAAGTGACTTACTAGAGAATGGGCAGCAGCGTTCTCTAAGCATTTTACCACTACACTGCGATCGCCAACCCGCCTGGCAAGCGTGGCGATGACCCCCCCAAAATGGGGGAGGCCTAAGTACAGCAGAGGACGTCGTTAAGCTGAAGTAATGATAATGGGGTAGTAGGTTCGAACCTACACATTTTTTTTTGGGAATGACGTCTCGTAGATCAACTCATGAGGTTGTCGGCTGCTTTACCAGACTTGCCTGTGGTGATCTTAACAATATAAGGCCTCCAGCCAAGGCTTAAAAACATAAAACTACATCTCCTGTGGGGTACTGCTGGTAGAGGGTAGCAAGGAACGCGATTGGGATGATTATTACTTAGGGACGAATTTAAAGCTAAAGGCTCAGCGGCGCGGGCTGGCTAGAGCAAGGCCGGAACGAGTCCACACAGGTTCTTTACTATTATTTCATCACCACTGCTCTCAAAACAGTGAAAGAAAACATCAAAATCAAGAGTCACAATTCAAAACATCATCATTCAAGTTTGGCTGAGAATCAGCACTTTCCGAACGTCAAAATTACATAATAATAAATCATTTAATTAAGGCAACAAAGACACATAACATAAATACCAGACTAACATACATAATTATAAAAACCATAAAAACACACTACACTTGGCAGCTTGGTATCGGTCATAAGGCAGTCCCTCGGCACGTCCGCCTTTCACTACTTCCTAGTGCTTTTTTTTGCTCGCCGCCCGCAAGCTCGTGCCTACGGTGGCCGGGAGTCCGCAATCGACTCCCGACGCCCGGGGCGTCTCCTCCTGCGGCGGCTAGGGACGTGAGGGCGCAGAGACTGCCACTCCCTCACGCGCCCCGCCTCCTCCTTCGCGAGCATTACTGCTTCGCAGAAGGAGGTGACGGCTTCCCATGCCCTCTCGCTCCGTACTATGGCTAGCACCAGGGCCGGACGCGAGAGGTTGCCGCCGCCGATCGCCTCCACGAGGACACGGCGGTGCTCCGTCCAGGCAGGGCACACTTCCACCGTATGCTCCACCGTGTCCTCTAGACGATCCTCACAATGGAAAAAAAAATCACTTCCTAGTGCTTTAGCTGGGAAGAAGAAGTAACGCAACAAACTCCACAGCAGCACAGCTGTCTGTTAAGTTAGATAAACTTGGTTCTATACAAAAAGTTAATAACATTACTGGAGACATGCATCGTGAAGAAACCGGCTTGTCCTAGAACATTTATCAACCAGCTCTGGGCCCACGTGGATTGCGGCCCACTCCCTCTCACAGCGAGAAGGCCAGTGTCCCAGCTGTGGGAACATGTTAGTCTGATTATACTAAACTGCTTGACTGATTTGTGAGAGGGTTATTTGAAAGTAGATTTGAGCAGTTCTTATGGAGGTCATTTTTGACAAGTGTAATTTGGATTATGACGAAATGTTTTCAATGTTAAGAAATCGGCTAATGTTCTAAGAGTCATTAGTTTGATTCGTACATAACTTCTATGTCGTTAGTTTAGTTGACATGGATTTAATGCTATTTAAGAATAGCTGTTTCATGTGCGCTTTTAAAGCTACTAACGTGACGATATTGACGTGGCCTTCCACGTCATGGCAGCACGATGATACAGAGAAATAAAATAACTATGGAGAAATATATAAAGACGACTTTAAATTTTCGACCCCGATAACATTATAACGTACACGCATTTTCTATAGTTTATTCATGTTAGAAATTATAACACAGCACACTCTAAATCACGGCGTCAATTGAATCCAACAAATGTCTAATTTATTTTACATTTCTTGTCCCCAGGTCGGCAGCAACCACCTGGTAATGCAGACAGCAAAGAACGTCCTCTACGGAGACTCCAAAAACCTTCAACCCTGGGGCCTCATCATACTTCTCCTCTCGAAATCCGTCAAAACTCCCACTTACACTCCACAAATGAAGAAGAATGAGGAACAAACTAGAGTGTTAGCTGAACTCACAGAGATGATGAGAACTGGCCATCTTATTCATAGAGGTATTGTCAATGTGCCTTTTGCTAAACGTTCTAAGGACACAGACTCAGCAATCTTCGGAAACAAAATTGCTATCCTGCTCGGAGACTATCTCCTAGTTACTGCCAATGGTATGTTAGCTAATCTCAGAAACTCAGACGTGTCTTATATAATTTCGACAGCGCTTAAAGATCTTTCTGAAGGCGAATTCTTTGGCGAAAGAGATGAACAAAACATGCCGATTCCTGGTAAGCCTAAACCTACAGCCAAGGACTACGAAATTACTTTTGATACTAACTCTATTGCTGTTAATGAAGTTTTAGGTAAGCCTAGGAAAGAATGGACAGCTAGAACAGTTTACAATGGAGTCAGCTTACTTGGCAGGGGTTGTCAATCTGCTATGGTATTGGACAGACAGAACAGAGAGACGCAAAACCTTGCTTACCAATTCGGTTGTCATGTCGGCTTAGCCTGGCAAGCAGCCACGGAAATACAACAGCTAACTTCAGAGAGTAAAGAACAGTTCTGCTTAGCAAGTGCACCCGTCCTTTTTGCTTTAGACAGTAATCCCAATTTATATCAAATAATAACACAATCAAAGAAAGATGTTAAAGATGTAGATTACGAAGATCTGAAGTTTAATATTTTGAAGACTGACGCTGTGGACAAAACTCAGAGGTTGTATGAGGAGCATGCTAAGAAGGCCACGGAATATATTGAAGGAATAGGACAAAATGAATCTGTGGACATGATTAAGAAATTGATTAATACTTTTTAAGAGTTTTTTCGAGTTGTGAGTCGTGAGTGTGTGGACTGTGTGAAAGAAGATGATATGGCTAGAAAAGGGGTAACTCCTGTGATGACGACTAATAGAGAAGTATGGAAGAAAAGACATGTTGCCCTGACCCCAAATGATTAGAGACTCAGATTAATTTTAGATTTTGATTCCCGCATCGGGATATGTCAAACACATTTTTGAATGTGTGAATTTCGAATGTATTTTGATATTTTCTATCTTTATGATGACCATTTTAATATCTCTTACGGCCGTTTTGGACTTAAGAGTAAACAAACGTATGTAAAAATGTACTCTGAATTTATGATAATTGCACATACAATAGCATGACACGACGTTAAATATATTAAGGTCACGTTTTGTGCCTCTGTCTATGGCACTGTGTTCTTCTAAACTGCGCAACGGATTTCCATGCAGTTTTTATCATCATTAAACTCTAAGTCCCTGAGATACCACATTTGGTTCCCCGCGTACCAGCGAACTTTAACCTTATTTGTATGATAAAATAAGGCTCTAGAGTATTTATTTCGAAAGGTTTATCTGTATAATAATGATATGAATGTTACACCTAATAAAGAATTCTGCATGTTATGTAAAGCAATCATGCGAAACAATGACAGGTCGCTAATACTACCTACCGATACGTCGATGCAATTTTGCTAGAATATATTTTTCATGGAAAAAAAATTGCCTTGAGACATTGTTTTCATTTCTTTTTTTTTTGAGGTCATATATCAATAATAATTATACTACAAAACTCTTGTGTATTTGAGTAAAATGTCGCGGTTTTTACGTGTAGTTTCTTTAGATTGAATGTTCTTGTGTCTTCCATATACAGTAACAGCCTGGCAGGTACAGGCACCAACACATAAAGCTACCTGAAACTGTCAAATTCTCCCAATCAACCTTGAACCTAATGCTATAGCGATAAAGTTGAAAATCTATTGAAGAAATTTGTCAGATTGTAGTAGCTTGATGTGCTAGCGTCTGTACATTGGTACACAGACTGAAACCATGAAATCATCACATCATTCTAGACCCACTAGCGCAGACAGTTTTAGTCTACTACCAAATAAAAAATAAAAAACTTCTGCTACATAAAAAATTGTAATACCTACGCTTTGAAATGTATGGAACAGCAATTTTTGCAGTAAAGGCTTTAACAGGTTAAGCGTCAATGTCTCTACCAGCCTGTTCCGTAAGCAAATTAATCTAAGCATCAAAGTAGTTAAAAGACATCTAATTAATAATATAATTTATCATTGTTGTAAAATCATCATTATTCAGATCATATTATTGTTATAAGTAAATTATATTTTTTTATAAGGGTTATGTGCTGTAATATTATGACGGAATATTAAATAACGACAATGTTGTTGTAAATTATAATTTTAAAAGATGTTAATGATTAAAAATAATTTATTTTAATATTATAATGTTGTTTCACTACCTTAAAACCTGACAGAGATGGCGGCGCGACCTAATAACTCGAACTACGGTGAAGCAATGAGGAGGGTTATGATTAAACCGGTATGTATATTTGTTGTTTGTTCCCTCATAACTACTAAACTACTTATCATAATTTACCAAATGTGACGTCACATTAAATTGAATATAGCGCCCTCTAGAGGACATAAAGAAAACATCGTGAGGAAATCTGCATGTCCTAGAATAAGAAAAAATAGAAGATATGTGACATCTTCAAACCTGCACTGAGTCCGCGTGGTGAATGACAGCCCACTCCCTCTCTAGAGAAGGCCTGTGTACAGTGGTAACATAGGCTGATTTTGATAATGATAGAGCGACAAACGTCTGACTAAATTCAGTGACTGAGTAATATCGACAGCTACCTTTTTGTTGCCAGCAAGATGGTATTTCTTGTTCTTGTTGGTCCATAAAAACTTTTTACCAAAAAATTTAACCACCGAAAAAACTGAAAAGCATAAAATAATAAACCTTAAAAATATGAGTCGGCGCTTTGAGTGATCTTTGTTCATTGATTTTTCAGCGCCGACTCATAATTTTAAGGTTTATTATTTTTTGCTTTTCAGTTTTTTCGGCGGTAAATTTTTTTGGTAAAAAGTTTTTATTTTATATTTTTTTTGTGGCTTTAATATACTTATAATACTTGGCAAGGTATACCCTATACAATGAATAAAGAATTATCAAAATTGGACTACTTTGTATTAAGTTATGCGTGGTTAAACATAACAATCAGTGAGTGAACAATCAATCATCCCCTGTTTTCTGACCCTTAGGGTTTGATTTTGTTTTCCAAATCAATCAAATTTATATGAGACCACCCTCGGAGTATACCCTTTCCAATAAAAAAAGAATTATCACAATCGGACTACTATGTAAAAAGTTATGCGTGGTCATACATAAAAAAAAGGAACAAAAAAAAAAATTACGCGTTGAATTGATAACCTCCTCCGTTTTTTTTCGTCGGTTAAAAACTTGGCCACTTCCGCGACGTCATCGGTGCCAGCGCTGAGGTCTCTTTGACTGCATATTCTTGGTCACAGAGGGCAGGATAGGAGGGGCAGCATTTTTTGCAATACAGCTCCACATCCACACCATGTTGCTGCTCCTATGAGGTTGCTCTGCCTACAAGGTGGCTCCTCTTTAGAAGGTTGGAGTGATATCTTTCCACTTGGGACATTTCCAAGTGGTTCACGAAAGGTCCTACTAGCCTGTAGGATAATGTTCTTCAGGAGCGAAGAAGAGTACCCTGACGTCTATTCAATCCTCCTATCCGTTTACAAAATATATTGGGGTCGGCTACTAACCTAACAAGATGCAGCTAAATACCAATTTTTTACTAGGTAATACGATACCATTTAGTAAGGTAAGACAGGATATCAGACTTTCAGGTTACTGACGACCCGTAACGGCTGTCTATGATCCACGGATGACAACTGACACCAACGGTTTAACGTGCTGTTTGAAGCACGGATGAGTCTTGGTATGTAAAGGTGCCCACCCATCCACGAACCAAACTCGGTAAGTGTCGCTTAATCTGATTTATCGACCCGTGGGTCTACTATAAGTTGCTAACTATTCCAATAATAATAATAATATCTTAGGACAACCATCACAACGTTATTTGATCCCAAACTAGGCAGAGCCTGTACTATGGCAACCAGACAACTGATAAACATACTTATAAATTGCTAAATATATACATATTGTAGATAAATTACACTCAGATACAGAACAAATGATCGTGCTCATCACACAAAGATTTGCCCTGGGTGGGGATCGTACCCACGACCTCAGTCTTAGCTGTCAGGGTCACTAACCACTAGACTAACAGGCCGGTCAATTCCAATGACAAGGAGTTGCCATTAACTTTCATTATCATAATCATTTCACCCGATAGACGTCCACTGCTGCACGTAGGTCACCTTGGCGATCGCAGTATGGCGGTAAAAAGCATAGAGAACGCTGCTGCCCAGTCCCTAGTAAGTCCCTTTGTTTTTTTTTTTGGATGGTAAATCATCAAATGACGTCTCCCGCTCTTGGGCGGAGCGGGAGGTCGTCTCAGACTCTTACTGACTAAAACCCACCCGTGTTCCTTCAGTTGCTCATATGCCAGGGTCACGGTATCTCTTTCGAACAATCTCGCGACCCTGGCTGGTAGTAAGTCCCTTAGTCGCCTGTTATGACATCCACGGGAAGAAATGCAATGGTGCTATTTTTTACGCCCGGCACCACACGGTACATTTACCCACTATTTAGTTTACTCAACGATTTTTAACAAAATTGCTTATTACTTTGGGATAAAGAAGGCATTACAGTGTTAACTGAATAAAGATTAAAACTGAATGCGTGTTAAAGTTATCTAAATGTGCCATCAATTTGAACTCTGAACTGTAGTTGTATTGAAATGTTTGTAGGTAGATAAATTATACAACATGTAACAAAATTATCGCAAGACTCACCACATCAACTTCGGTTCTGATTATATATCCTTCAAAGACACTCCGTACACAGCTGCCGCTCCATAGCGGAGCGACCTTCAACAGTGGTGCCGATTCTGTTGTACACCGAACTAAACTCATTCTAAAATTCCTTACTTTTGGCTATGAGAATTGTAACGGTATTCTGCAAGAAAAAATCTCTAAATTTAAAAATTATTTTGACGCGACTAAATTCGAATTTGACAATCGCGACTCAACGTGGTTTTTTTTGGGTCCACCCTTTATGGCAGATTTTATATCCATTATAATGAAAAAGGAGAACCATCATATCGCAGAAAGTTCGCAGTCAGAATCGTCTCTTGGCATTATTTCATATCGATAGTCCTTAAAAGGCAGAACTATCATATCTCAGAAACTTTACAGTTAGAATCATCTTTTGGCATACATTTCATATCCATAATAATTGAAACGCTCATCTATTACATTACAGAAAAATCATATTCAGCACGCTGCATGCAGACATGCAAACAAGCATACACCATGCATGCAGCATGCAAGCAAGCATGCAGCCTCAGCCTCGGCGGCGAGCGTCAAAATCACCTGCTCCTCAGCTCGCGGGCCGCCTCGCCCCTCCGCGCCTACGCGGGCTTAAATTACACTCTAGGGGTAGGGCAAACAAGACTACGTGGAGTCGGTTCTGCAGCGATTCGTTTCCGTCAATAACTTTTGTAGCACAACATATATTGAGTTTTTGAGACACTATTTTAATTTTAATTTAAGTTTAAATTGCAATTTTATAGGAATGACAATATGCCTAACAAAATTATTCTAAATGAAATTCTGCCATCTTCATAGTATGCCAAGTGAAATTGTACCAAATAATCGTAGCTCTAAATAAATGTTATGCTAAACGAAATTCTGCGGAATGTTAAGTCTGCCAGCGTAAAGTCGGACATATAAATATTCGGCCAAACAATGATTATGCTAAACATTTTTTATGCCTTACAAATATTCGTTTAAAGAAGATTATGCCAAGTGTGTTATGCCAAATAAAATTCGGAGCATCAAGTTTCTGCCAGATAGAGGGAACCCGTTTTTTTTACTTTTGGTTTCGCAACTTGGTACTTGTGTGCGCTACGCAATGAATTTTTTTAGAGACGAAGGCGCTCGCAAGGGGGCAGCCTAGACGTGTTTTAAATGGAATTTTTCACTTTTTGTTTAAAAAATATTAAAAAAAATATTACCCACGTGTTGAGATTTATATCTGTGTGGGGTTTATTAAAGGGGGTCGAAAATTTCATTATTTTGCGATAGGACACGTCATTTTCGAGATATAAGCAAAAGAAAAAATAAAAAAAACAGCACTGTTTTTGCACGTAAAGGCGAGGCGTTGGTGTGAATTTCTGTTCATGACCACTAGTTTTATTCCACACCTTTTTAATCGCGATTAAAAATAGTCAGATTTAGTTAAAATAAATTATTATAGTCAAAATTTTTGGTGAAAACCGGCAAACTCAGAATAGCAAAATTGTCATTTTCACTAAACTAAGAAAATACCTCAGTGCAATCTTAGTGCTGTCAAACTAAAATATAGTTAAGTTGTATCACTTTAGTCTATTTCAGAATAAGAAATCGTCGTTTGACAGGAATAAACCAAATTTTAGTGATGTTTAGTTTAGTTTAGAGAATTTTGTACAACAGAATCGGCACTAGTGGCAATCACATTATTTGCATAGTCTTTCCTGAAATATGGTCTATGTTGGGGTTGGCTTTCAGATTTAATTAATCAGAACCCAAGTTATCCGGAAAAGAACTGGAGTTAGCTGGGTGCCCTCGCAGCGACCTATCGCTGCCGGCCGTGGTCGAGTCGATGGTCGGCAGCGAGGAGTCCTGGGACGCGGTGGTATCCTTCTGCGAAATAGTCATGTCGCAGAAGGAGGCTGCGGAAAAAGAGCGGGAGATATCTTCCGCGCACCCAGCCCGCAGCAGGCGCACCGGGCGTCGGCGGACGGCGGATAACGCCCTCTTCCAGCCCCCCTAAATGAGTCAAGGGGTAACTATCTGGGGACATCCGTCACCCCCTATTCCTTAGGACCCGAGATCGTGGCGCGTAGTGTTCCACACGCGCCTCTCTGTGATGCATGGGGGGGAGTTTAATACCTCACTCCCCCCCAACGTGAGGAGGCCCGCAAAGGCGGACCAGTCGGGGATCGCGGAAGACATATTGGTTCCCGTGGTCTCCGACGTAGGTGTGGGACGGAACACCGGGGTGGTTTTAGTCAGTAAGAGTCTGACAGACCCCTCCGCCCATCCCAGGGCGGAGGACATCCATGAGGATTTTCACCTCGAGATCAAAAATAAAAAAAATGGTACTCCGTACATAGCTTGTAGAGTAAGCAGGTTGAAGTGGCAGTGGGCTGGCCATGTTTGTCAAAAGATCAATGGACGATGGAGCAAAAGAGTCCTGGAGTGCTAGATGGACCGATGATCTCAAGAGAAAAATATGGCTGGCAGAAACTGGATGCGGAAGGCGGAGGATAGGGTGTTGTGGCGCAGTATGGGAGAGGTCTATGTCCAGCAGTGGACTATGATAGTCTGAGTTGATAGACTATTAAAGTATTTTGCCATTGTGTTAAAATTGTATTGTTCTTTTATAAAATGTATATATTCAGTCATTAGGAAACTGTAAATTATGTTTATTATTTACTATTATAATATTCTTTATTAGAGACAATTTATTGTTCTAATAGTGTATAATGTGTTATTTCCGGGGATTTTTTTTTGCACTTTGAACTAAAAAAATTGACTGTGTCTTAGGTTGTCAACGTATTTCAAATTCTATGGTTTTGGGTTGGGTACTCCGTGTGATGCCGCATATAAAGAAAGTACAATCACATTTCTTGCTGTGGCTGTCGTAAAAGGCGATTGAGGGAGTTACTAGAAAATGGGCAGCAGCGTTCCCTATACATTTTACCACAATACTGCGAACGCCAAACTGTCTGCCAAGTGGGGATTATAAATAAAGAAATAAATATCTTAGGACAACCAACACATCGTTATCTGATCCCAAACTAGGCAGAGCCTGTACTATGGTAACCAGACAACTGATAAACATACTTATATATTTCTAAATACATACATATTATAGATAAATTACACCCAGACACAGAACAAATGATTGTGCTCATCACACAAAGATTTGTCCTGGGTGGGAATCGAACCCACGACCTCAGTCTTAGCAGTCAGGGTCACTAACCACTAGACTAACAGGCCAGTCATGGCAAACCCCCCTGAATTGGGGGACGCCCGTGTTCAGCAGTGGAACTCATATGGCTGAAATGATGATGATGATGGGTCCAGCCGGGTCTATCCTATAAAAAGATTGGAGAAATCTTAGGAGAAGTGATTTGTCATTCCACCTGATGCTAGGCTTTGATATTTTGACTTCTCGCTTCGCGCTCACATCATCTAGGTTTAGGCATAAGGTGAGAATTAAAAAGAAAAAAAAATCCTAGAGCACTGAGTGTTTCGGCATAACGGGCATGACACACTGGTTGAAGACCGCAGAAATCGTGACTTTACAAATGTCAAAACAATTCTCTATGACAATCTTTTTAACCCACATACTCACTGAGACGGCCATAATAACTGGATACAATACTATGTGCACATCATATCTTAATTATGGCACGGTTCGCTTAAAACCTTGACCAAGTGAGGTGTGAAGTGCGTTAAATTATGTTCTATGCGATAATGGAGCATTCTAAATAAGTATTATTATGTACTAGCTTTTGCCCGCAGCTTCGCTCACGTTAAATTCGGGGTAACAAGGTTCCCTTTTCCTGATTTAGAACATGGAAGAAATTTCGGAACAGAATGTTATTTTAATACGCTACTGTAGACGATATTATATGTTTTTCAATTTGTGGATAGAATGTAAAGATTCTGGGCATTGGACACACGCGAACATGCTACATACAATTGTCCATAGGAAAAGCACGGCTTTTCTAAGTTCACCCCAGACAACTAAAAAAGAAAAAAAAAGTAGCCTATGTCACTTTCCATCCCTTCAAATATCTCCACTTAAAAAATCACGTCAATTCGTCGCTCCGCTTTGCCGTGAAAGACGAACAAACCGACACACACACTTTCCCATTTATAATATTAAGTATGGATTGTATACTACGTAGTGTGCAAGTGACTCGGCGATTTTTTGTCAGGGTTAAACTGAAGTGATTTTTCACTGTAATTGGTAAAATTTTAACATCAAATGTGTTTCCTGTATTGCAGGTAAACGTGAATTTAATATAATAAATGATAAAAATAAATAAAATCAAATTAGAATGACATACCCTTATTAGTTTGTGACACGTTTAATTCCCATATATGTACATGGGCGCCAGCAAGTTTCAGGGAGGTGCGTCTTCGGCTCCACAAGTTGAGCTCGATCATTCCTGCACTGGACCTCGAATATCTTAGGTTATCACACAGACAGCTGTGCTGCTGGACAGTTTGTTCCGCCACTTCTTCTTCCCAGCTAAAGCACTAGGAAGTGATGAAGGGCGGGCCTTTTGCGGGACAGTCTTATGTAATTTTGACTTTCGAAAAGTCCTGATTCTTTGCCTAATTTCAGTAAAAGACTTTTGATTTTGAAAACCGACCCATGATTGAACCCAAGACTTGATGATGGCTTCCTCATAAAGTTCGTGCCTTTACGAGAGAAGCAAAGTGAAAGCATAGATCGTGCTGTTGGGACAATATCTTTCAGCTGTAGTCAGCTACCTTGATAGTAGAGAAGAATGCCTCCTCTGAGACTTCTCATCCCAATTGCTGGGACACAGGCCACCTCTCTGAGTGAGGAAGTGGGCCGTAATCTACCGCGTGGTTGTAGATGTCACATGCCATCGAAGTTTTGGTTCTAAGACATGCTGTTTCTGCCAGGGTCGCGAGATTGTTCGAAAGAGATACCGTGACCCTGGCACATGGGCAACTGAAGGAACACGGGTGGGTTTTAGTCAGTAAAAGTCTGACACGCCCTCCCGCTCCGCCCAGAGCGGGGGAAGTCATTTGGTGATTGCCCATCCAAAAAAAAAGACATGCAGTTTTGAGAGTAGTGGTGATGAAATAATTTATACAAAGTAAAGCGCCTGTTTGACTTCGAACGTCGGCCAAATTGTAAGTCACGGCTTTTACCACTGAGCCACCACATTTTGGCGTTCAGCCTAAACAGATGTTACTGAATATACTTTTTTCAGATGGAGCGACTGCCTAGGTGACCTGCAAAACACAGTTAGCTAAATAAAAAATTCTTACCAAAGAACTACCTATTGGGTAGTAGTTCTTTGGTAAGATTTTTTTAACACTCTCACCGCCATGTGGTCCGCCTGCCGCCCACATTTTCGGTGCAGTAAGCCACTACAGATTCTTTAATTTTTACACGCAGGCTATGTGGGCTGCCTGCGTACCACAACTAGCGCGCCAAATTCTGTGACAATAGTACTTGATGTAACCTGCATATATTTCTAAGGGCAGGCCATACTTGCCAGCCAAGCTTTATAAAAATAAATGAATTTGTGGGATCACAGCGGACCACGGCCTGCTGGTAAACTTAACGACGTGTCCCGCCGGCCGCCCACATGGCGTGCTGCAAAAGTTACACAAAATCTAGCGTGGCATGGTTTATAAGACATTGCATGGCCCGCGCGCCGCCCACGTGGCCTGTTGTTCTAGAAAAACCTAAAATGTGAATGGCGGTGAGAGTGTTAATGATACCGACTCACTTACTTATCTTCTATATATATAAAATTCAAAGTCCTGAGTGACTGATATATCAACGCACAGCCTAAACCACTGGTCCTAGAGACATGAAATTTGGAGGGTGTGTTCTTTGTGAATAGTAAGTATCCACTAAGAAAGGGTTTTTTGAAATTCCATCCTTAAGAGGGTGAAATGGGGGTTTGAATTTTCTGTAAAACTTTTTATTATTTGGGTCGGATAAGATGAAGCAAGCAGTGCGATAAGACATTGTATACCTGGATTAACACATAGGGTACTTTTGACCCCGGTAGTACATTCCTGTGGGATATTTTCCCACAGGAATGTAATGTTTGAAATCCACGCGGGCGAAGCCGCGGGCGGAAGCTAGTATAAATATAAAAAAAAATTGTTACTAAAATAATACAGAAAATCTCCTTAAAAATAGATTTGGTCTTCTGTAATTTGCACTTAACCCTTCAACTGCCAGCCTCCGTACTACAGAGGATGAAAATTTCCACAAGTTGTCTCCTCTACGTTGTACAGAGGCTAGTTCGTGGTCAGACTGTTTTGCGATTATAATCGCAACACAAGATGCTTAATTAGGATAATAATCGCAAAACAGTGTAACCACGAACTAGCCTCTGTGCGAACTTGTGGAAATTCTCATCCTCTGTAGTACGGAGGCTGGCAGTTGAAGGGTTAAGTGTCAAAGGAGTGCTTTGGTACTCTTACTAGGAAGACCCTGAATCACGATTGCCATAACCTTCCTCTGGACCAACTAGTATAGTACTTAATACTAAACAGTATTGTTTTGCAAAATTTACTTAAACATAGGTAAGTACGCAAATTCTATTACACCTGCGTCAAATGATACTACAAATAGACACTTTACAAGAACATATACCACAAACGATTCAATATCGCTAACTAGAAGTGTCAATAATGGAAAATACATAACATTCTTTGTCACACTCTGTTAACCATTATTTTTCCTATTAAACTTACTATAGCTTCTTGGCGGCAAATATTTTGGGCTTGTGTCAATGATGTGGTTCATCTATACTAATCTTTACATAGTATAAAAACAAAGTCGTTTCCCGCGTCTGTACGCTTAGATCTTTTAAACTACGCAACGGATTTTAATGCGGTTTTCGTCAATAGACAGAATGAGGAGGGTTTATATGAATAACTAGCTTTTGCCCGCGGCTTCGCCCGCGTGGATGTCGGAAATTAACGCAGGAGGACGTACTACCGCGGTAAGATGTGTTAATTCAGGTTATATTATAGGTAATAGCTGTTACCCGCGGCTTCTTCCGCGTGGTATTCAACAAAAAGTTTTTCTTAAAAACCGTCTTTGAAAACTACGCTGACATACGTCTCAAAATTCAGCGTGTTTTTTTTTTAAACTATTATTTATTTTTTCTAAAATAAAAGTAGCCAAAGTTACTCCTTGTTACATCAGCTATCTGCCAGTGAAAGTTCCGTCAAAATCGGTCCAGCCATTTCAGAGATTAGCCGGAACGAACAGACAGACAGACGGACAAAAATTGTAAAAAATGTTGTTTGGGTATATGTACCGTGTATACATCCATATACACTTAGTAAAAAGTAGTTATTTTAATATTAAAAATAGACACTCCAATTTCATTTATTTGATGATGATGATGAATAGATGTATAGATACGTGGCCGAAGTAGCTGTTTCGTACGCTGCCGGATGATCTACGCGACTAAGGGACATAGTATAGAATGGGCAGCTACGCGCTAATTTCTGGAACTAAAAAAGTCTTTTCGCACTTGATAGGCCAATTCTTGAGGAAGGTTAAAAGCTACTGAACATCACGCTACAACCATCAGGAGCCGAGCAAAATGAAAAAAGTCGGCAATAGCGCGGTTGGGCGATGGGATTCCGACGCGACGGATCGGCGGTCAAAATTTCACGCGAACGAATTCACGGGCAAAAGCTAGTTGTACCATACCATTTATTTAAGGCAACACAGGCCCAGATACTTAAATAAGTTTAATCTAAACATACTTCATACAACACACGATCAGCCTATTATGTTCCCACTGCTGGGATACAGGCCTCCTCTTTGTGAGAGGGAATGGGCCATAGCAACTAATCTCAGCAGAGACCAGCTTTCAGCTTCTCTTCCCTCATTCTCATCGTCCGTTGGGACGGCAATCCAACACGACCGGAGATCAGACGCAGAAATGATGGTTTAAAATGCATTCCGAGGCACGGGGTATCACACCGTCATCTTTCAAACTCCAGGCAGTTACTGTGACATGACTGGCCTGTTAGTCTAGTGGTTAGTGACCCTGACTGCAAAGACTGAGGTCGTGGGTTCGATTCCCACCCAGGACAAATCTTTGTGTGATGAGCACAATCATTTGTTCTGTGTCTGGGTGTAATTTATCTATAATATGTATGTATTTAGAAATATATAAGTATGTTTATCAGTTGTCTGGTTACCATAGTACAGGTTCTGCCTAGTTAGGGATCAGATAACAGTGTGTTGATTGTCCTAAGATATTGTCCTAAGATATTAGTTACTAAGAAATTTTTAATGGAAAAACTCAATAACACTTTTCCCAACCCGGGAATCGAACCCAGAGTCTCACGCTCAGCAGTCGCACTTACGACCCGAGACCAATGCAGCAATGGGGCAAACATACAATGTCACTCACTGAAGAAAGAGTAACTTTATAGTTCTTATTTGGACATGGTAAATTACTACTAACCTGTTTTTTTATAACCCAGCTATGATGAATAAAACATAAAAAGAAAACCCCTCAAACCTCTAAGTCCCTGAGATACCACATTTGGTTCGCCGCGTACCAGCAAACTTTAACCTTATTTGTATGGTAAAATAAGGCTCTGAATCGTTTGAAACGATGCGAGCATAACGTAGGTAATTAGGGATAAAGAAGTTAAATACAGACTAATGTTTAACAGCGCCACCTATGTTTTACATATTAAGTTAGTTAGTGAAGTAAATTATTGATACTACGTGTGTACCGTGGTAGTATTTGGCACAGAAGAAAGATGGCGTTGATTTCCGTTGTTATAGTTTGAAAAAGATGGCGCTGCAGTCTCGCATTTGCTTTTACATAGTATGCAAGTAGATTTTTTTACTTTTAATTGATTCTCCAACTTAGAGCATTTATTATTTCAAATGAATCATTTGCAGGCACTTGAAGGAGATAATCAGCTAGTTGCCCATTCCAAAGCGTAGTAGATACCTCATCATCACCATTCTCCTGCCCGTTTTTTTTTTTTCATCCCAATTTATTTTAAAGCTGAAGAGTTTGTTTGGTTGAACGTACGAATCTCATGAATCACGTTTAATGTTGGTGAGTCCATTAAACGAGGAAAGCTAAAGACAATATAACATGGCGCTAGAACCCTTAGGAGCAAACAGAAAAAAGTCAAAAATACGAGGACCTCGCACGGGCAGGCGATTCGATGCGACAACGACGGGGAGGGTCGAGGGAGCTAGAAATTTAACGCGGACGAAGTCGCGGGCAGAAGCTAGTTCTATATATTTTAATAATAGCGTCTATAGATAGTGCGTATATTTTATGTGGACAGAGGAGTATGAAATTTCGCACAGTTAAAGTTTTATTCAGAAGGAGTGCAGATAAATAATATTTTTACATAAAAATGCGATGAATGAATAGAAAAAATCGTCAGATTTCGACAACTGGATGACCACAAGTACAAATAAGAATGTCAACTAATTTAATTAAGTGCGCGCTATCGAAGGTATCAAATATAGAACGATATGATCGCAAAAGTAGTTTTTTTTGGGCTTGTGGCTAAGTCTTAACAGCCGCACGGGTTGATAGTTCAGGTTAAGGTACGCTTACCGCGGTTGGTCCATGGATGGGTGACCATCTTTACATACCAAGACCCTTCCGTGTCTCGGAAAGCGTCCCGGCTGTCTATCATAGATCTTAGACAGTCGTTACGGGTCGTCAGAAACCCGAAAGTCTGAGAACCAGTCTTACCCAGCGGTATCGTATTACCCAGTAACTGGGTTGTGGACTGCATCCGGTTAGACTGGAAGCTAGAAAGGCTAGGCAGATGATGAGTCGTCGAAAATGCCCGCATTAGAATAATATTATTCAGGGACAAATTTAAAGCTACAGGCTCAGCGTAGCGGACTGGCTCGAGAAAGGGTCGGGATGGAACGAACCCACATAGGCGCTTTACTATGATTTCATGACGATGAAAAAAATCAAACATAAATATCCAATCGAAATCAAAAGTCATTTAATCAAATTACTCTGAAGATCAGCACTATTGGAATGTCAAAATTAAATAGGACGGTCCTCCGAAACGCCCGCTCTTCACTTCCTAGTGCTTTAACTGGGAAGAAGAAGTGGCGCAACAAACTCACCAGCACCACAGCTGTCTGTTTAAGAGGCCTATTACAAAAATGTGCGTAGATGCATGATTTCTGCGTTGAAATTAAGTACTATTCATTGGTTGGTATAAATAACAAATACTTGGTAAAAATAGTTTAGTTTCTCTTCTACAATAATAATGAAACAATTTCTATATTATTTATTTGTTTATTTAGAAGTAATTATTCTCCTGAGGCATGTTTAGGCAAAACTCATGCGAGAGCTGATTTGAGAGCTCTAATTTGCAGATTCTGTTGAATATAATTAGCGCTACGCCGAAATGTAAGAGGGCTCTTAAGAACGAACGTCTAACTTCACATTATCGTTCGACCTGTGCCGCTGTTATTAACCGACTTCAAAAAAAGGGAGAGGTTATCAATTCGACTGTATTTCTTTTTGATTATTTATTATTATATTTTTTTTAAATGTTTGTTACCCCATAACTTTTGACTGGATGAACCGATTTTGATGATTCTTATTTTCTTTGAAAGATGGTACTTTCCGTATGGTCCCATTTTGGTTTCATTCGGACAATGGGGTCCATGTGAAAACCACATAAGTCTTAAATTTGCATTAAGTATTTGCGCGACAAATGAACGAATAACGCGATTAGATTAGTGCGGTGCATCTACTATAACTAAAAAGTTTAAAATAAAAACTTTTTACAAAAAAATAACAACCGACTTCCTTAAAAAAAAAAAAAAACACTACAATGTCAAAAATAACTTTAATTTAGGAACTCGGTGGCAAAAAACCTTAAATGCAGATCCTAAGACACCGAATTCCAAAATTAATAGACTTTGTAGTGTTTTTTAGGGTTCCGTTGCCAAATGGCAAAAAACGGAACCCTTATAGATTCGTCATGTCTGTCTGTCTGTCTGTCTGTCCGAGTATGTCACAGCCACTTTTTTCCGAAACTATAAGAGCTATGCTGTTGAAACTTGGTAAGTAAAAAAAACAATAATATTTGGGGTTCCCCATACATGGAACTGAAACTCGAAAAATTTTTTATCATCAAACCCATACGTGTGGGATATCTATGGATAGGTCTTCAAAAATGATATTGAGGTTTCTAATATCATTTTTTTCTAAACTGAATAGTTTGCGCGAGAGACACTTCCAAAGTGGTAAAATGTATGTCCCGCCCCCCCCGTAACTTCTAAAATAAGGGAATGATATAAGTAAAAAAAATATATGATGTACATTAAATTACCTTAATTTACCTTTCATTCAGACAACCGTGAATACCTGCAGGTTTGTACGGAACCCTCGGTGCGCGAGTCCGACTCGCACTTGGCCAGTTTTTTTTTTAAGGAAGTCGGTTGTTATTTTTTTGTAAAAAGTTTTTTTACTTAGCTCATCGATCGTAACGACATTTCCACACCTATTTCTGAAGGGTTGGTGCAGAAATAAGTAGGTTTTTCCACATTTCGCCAGTTATGTTTAATTCCCATGTAATAGAGGGCGAGTCTATTGCCCTCAACCGGCCACAGATCCAGTCTCCGGGCTGCTACGGAAAAAAACCAGATAGAAAAATTTAAGACCACTTTGCCTGTTCCGTCCCGTGACCACAGACAGCCGACAGTTTTTTGTTTAGTCTGTGCGCCTGCGCATCATTACGTGTAACACGGTGAAAGCTGTCACTTGTCAGTTTGATTTTGACACTTGAGTTTTGATCTTGAAAATGGTTGGAGGTTGGTTGGGTTTTGTCTTGAGATATATGAATATGTATATTATTAATCTTGTTGAATCTATAGTTTTGCGGACAATTTGTTGAGATCCGATTGTTTTGTGTGTAAGCCACCCCTTTTGACGATATTAAACGGGTTTTATTTTGGAATTTGATTGAAATAGTTTGAGGTTATAATGTGACCTATTGAAACCGCGTGCTACCAAACCTTTAGCGTATTGAAGCGGCCTGAATCTTGAAATACTTACAGATTCACTACACAATACAATATACACTCATTTACATACATAAATCCAGTAGGCTCGGAACAGAGACCAGAGTTTCCTCAGTCAGGTGAGTGTTTGAATATTTGTTAATCAGCTCCGCGCACGGCGGACAGTTCGCACCACGTTTGCCCAGGGCCCTCCATCGCGCTTCCACTTAATTAATTTCCTATGGCCAGGGCCTCTGGACTGGCGTCGAACATTGCCTGACCTTGGAATCGAACCCAGGACCTCACGCTCAGAAGTTGCGCTAGCGACCACTAGACCAATGAGGAAAATATTTTGATTTGATTGATTGATAATCGAAATGACTGATCTCGATTATCGATATAATATATGGGCACTTATGAAACGTCAGAGGCTAGGTGCACGGTTCCAAATTGTTGATTTCTATGGAGAAGAGCCGACAAGGAACTCATCATTATTTATATTTCCTTATCGAGCAATTCGAATAAAACTAAAAACAATTGAAGTTTCAGCAATTTGGCTACTGTATCGAATATCGGAAGTTAGCCACGTGTTTCATGAATAATTAAAAATTATTCTACCAGTCACTCTAAATCTAATTAAAAAACCGATTAAATACTTCTCGGACCACGTAAATGAAGGGTTATGTAGTTGGGATGAATTAATCCCAAGAAAACACTTTGGTATACAAGTCACGGTCAATTCTCCAACTGAAAATGTAAGTTTGTTATCGTAAATAAATATTATTTACTAGCCTGTGATTCAAACCACGTGACGATCGCTCCGGGTTATAGAATATCTGTATGCCAAATTTCATAAAAATCCGCTCAGCCGTTCTTGCGTGATTGTCATGAATAGCACCACCCCATTTCTTCCCGTGGGTGTCGTAGAAGACGACTTAGGTACTAGAGAATGAGCAGCAGCGTTCTCTATGCATGTTACCATCATATCGCGATCGCCAACCCGCCTGCTAACCGTGGTGATTATAGCAAACTCCCCAATTTGGGCTACAATGATGACAATGATGCGTAACAAATATCAGAACATCCTAACATATATTTCACATTTATAATATTAGTGGAATGTATTAAACAATATTATTGTTTTCTTAGTGATAGAACTACGTATACAAATCAATGTTTTCCGGACATTTCCGCTTTGTTATAAGACGTTGTTTGTAGCCAAATTTCATAATTCTATGTCAACGGGAAATACCCTAAAAGGTTTGAATTATTTGCGAAGATCAAAATACGTATATCACAGATACACACACTTGATTTTTCAATATTCCAACATTATACCGCTCCACGTGATCCTGAGAAAAAGGATCTTGACAGACAGACGGACGGACAAAGAAGTGATCCTATAAGGGTTTCGGTTTTTCTTTTGCGGAACAGAACCCTAAAATTTTTAGGGTTCTGTTCCGCAGAAGAACAATCATGTAATCACACGTTTTTTGTCCATCTTTCTATCTATGACGAATTGACCTCATTTTCCATTTCATTTCAACCGGAAACACTGAATTTCCGAGAAAATGCGTCATGATGGACTCATTACATTTTTTGTTTATATTCTAGATGTTAATTAATTGTGTCTGTTTTGTGGAAATCCCCGAACCAGTTTGGTAAGATTGGAATATAGATAACTATTTCCTCCCTGCGACTTCGTCTGAGTGGAATTTCTTGTTTTAACATAAAATAGGACACTTATGACACTCGGGAATGTTAAAGTTTTCGATTAGTGAAAGAATTTTTGAAATAAGGTCTTTGGTGAAAGAATTTTTGAAATAAAATCATTGGTTCCGAAGATGGGTCCGTGGCTTATACCCCCCGTGGTCGAGGCACCCGTGGCCGACGCACCCGATTCGATTCATTTAATAAAAATAAAAAATTGTGCTTTTTCACTTAGTACAGTAAATGATAAAAGTGTTTCACCACAGTAATGAGTATTTTTTCCTAGGATTAAGATTTTAAAGTCTTAATAACTTTTCCCCCATCTTTTATAGGTTTGAGCATGATGAGAGAGAAATTATACACTTCTCAAGTACTTTCATTTGATATATATATTATGGTAGTGTTATAAGGGTAGGGACATTTTGCCCCTTATTCTTACCATATTGAAATTTTATCTTTCAACTTCAACCAACTCGGCAACTAACTAAGCCAAACTGGTTATTGGTAACAATAAAAAGTCCGTCTTTTTGTCCACAAAATTTAAAACAATAAGCTCAAAAGGCTGCCGAACTTAAATGGGACTAGGCAGGACATGTTCGCAAAACTGTGGGCGTAAGTAGCACAGAACTGGTTCCCTGAGACAGTGAGGTGTGGTCGCGGCAGACCACGTAGGACATGGCGGGACGAGATGGATAGGTTCTGTCAAAACTGGCAGGAGGACGCGCGACTTCGCGATATTTGGAAGAAGTGATATAGTGAGTGGGATAGTGCAGGCTAACAAAAAGAAAGAAAGTATGAATAGATATTATGTCTGTCTCTTTCACACAACAGTCAAGTTATTGAATATTGCAGTATGCCACTGATAAGAAAGTTTAGTGTGTCATCTTCATCTCACAATGACGAGCGAAGGTCGAAGGAAATAATTACAATATGGTTAAAATAGACTTGGCGGAAAAACATTGTTGCACGCTGAATTTGCGAATAATATTCTTAAAAAAATATCAAAACTCTAGTGTATGACTGTGTGTGAATAAAAGACATGACCAGTATGGTGGTGCAGTTAAATTGAATAATGAAAGTGACAACGTTCAAATGATAAAAGGACATAAACTTGTGTGTCCAGTTGATTATGTTTAATAATTATTATTGTTACAAAGATAAAAAGAACATTATATAAAAAGTTAGTTACTCTGCAGTAATTTTTAAGACTGATTATTTAAAATCAGTGTCATAATTTATTACGTTAGAGACAGATTATTATAACGAAGTTAAATGATTCTCTTGATTAAAGGTGATGAAAACTGTAATTCAAATACAATTTTTTACTAGATTTCTTATTGAAATACCTACATAAATAAATAATGAAAAATAACTGAGACTTTGACTTTTTAAAACATACATCCAATATATAGGTAAGCATTTCAATGTTATAAATATAACTATGATTTAATATTATACATATACTCACAATCAGTATATATTTATTGTGTTAGTAAAACATTTTTGCGCCTGACAGTACATTTGGTCAAAAATTGCTTTAAATTAAAATAATCGAATCGGGTGCGTCGGCCACGGGTGCCTCGACCACTGGGGGCGTAAGCCACGGACCCCCGAAGATGACCTACATACAAACACAAATTTTATATTCCATACAATATTATTTCTAACTGCTGCCGCACCGCCCCATTTCGTTCCCGTGGTTGACGTCGAAGGCGAGTAAGGGACTAACTAGAAAATAGGTAGCAGCGTTCTCTATGCATTTCACAACCATAATGCGATCGCCAACTCGCCTACCAAGTGTGGCGATTATGGCAAAGCACCACAAAATGAGGGAGGCATATGTCCAGCTGTGGACGTCTTACGGCTGAAATGGTGATGATGATCACGATGATGATGATGAAGCTAGTCTAGGGCTGACACTGTTTATGTATTCAAATTGAATTTGACACAAAATTAAGAAGCATAGTGTCCATCGCGGTGTTGTGATATCTAACGATGGATAAAAGGACACAGCGGGTCACTAGGTAACGACGCAGCTGACGAACTGGCTAGAAGAGCATCTAGCGAGTCAGTCTGTGGACCAGAACTTACCGTGTCCATCCCCTTCAACCAGCAACGCAACTGGCGACAGTACTTCAACCACACACAACTGGAGAGCTGGTGGACTTCGACACCGGGTTGCAGCCATTCCAGAACAGCTATCATCATCATTTCAGCCCAATGACGTCCATTGCTGAACATCGCATTTTTAAGTGTACTTCGATTAGGACGCGTACAACTTTCGCACAACACATGCAAGAATTCTTGCTCAGTCACATTTACAATAAAGTTGTGAGAATGTGTGGCATCTGTGACTCTAGGAACAAGCCAAGTCAAAAAGATTGTTCGCAAATGGCTGCTAACCCAATCGTACAGTGAATCAGAATCTCTTCTAAAGGTAATTTTGTAACACACCATTACATACCCACACTCACTCACACAAACACGCCCAGGCACACAGACACACTCTCTCTCCCTCACTTTTACACACACTCTTACACATAGTGCACAATGCTATCAAATATTCCTCTATACTACTTTATTGTTTTTAATTTTATTGTTATAATTTTGTTTATTTTACATGTCACATTTCTAAACCTAGACAAATGTTTTTTAAAAGGTTTAACTACTTTAAAATATCAACTGTAACATGTAGTAATGTAACGTACAGTCATACGGTATTACCACTCATGGACTCCACGAGACAGGCTCGACCTAGTGTGGAGTTCATAAGCAAAATGCTCCTTATGCGTCTTAGTCTTGTTAATCATGTTAACCTAGCTATTAATTTGCTTAGATCATAAGGAAATGTAAAGCTCTGTTTTTGGAAGAATAAACATTACATAGGCCTCCCCCAAGAGGCGGGCTGCCATAATCGCCACGCTTGGCAGGCGGGTTAGCGATCGCAGTATGGTAGGGTGCAATGCATAGAGAACGCTGTTGCCCATTCTCTAGTATACCCCTTAGTCGCCTCTTACGACACCCACGGGAAGAAATGGGGTGGTGCAATTTTTTTAGTCCGACGCCACACCGTACGGTACGCCAGTACGCTAAGTCATCCTTAAATGGCAGGCTAACTGGATGTTTATCTCACCTGGACGGGAAAGGCCTGCGCCAGGTGACGGGGACCATCATGGGGCACTGATCGCTACACAAACAGTTCCACACAAGAGGCTTAACGGACAGTACTCTATGAATGGCTTTTATGGAGGCTGAGAAAACCATGTGCATGCTCTATTTGAATGCACAGGCGTCACCCAGATTAAGACAGAAACCCTCGGGACCCCAGATCTTACACAGATGTTCTCAACAGACCAGGAGACTTCATCATCTGGAGATAACCACTGACGGCCCTCACGCATAATGGTCCTCTTCAAGAACTAAGTGTCGAAATCAAACCCTCTCATACGATTATTTTTTTTCACTTTTTAATGAAGTTGTATTACATAACATAACACAATATTTCACTATGTAAACACGCCAAAAACACAACATAAACTAAACCATAAAAGATCATTATATTTCATTCAAAAATACCACACGCAATAAAATTATTAATAAGTGTTACTATTAATATACTAAACAACTCTTATCTAAAAATGATATCAATAACTTAATTAGACTAATGATCGCCGCCGGCTACGCTTGTCTTTTACAGTGTTTTGGTATAAAAATCATGTTATTATAGATTTGTACAGATAAGCACGTTGTCATTTCCTCTTGTCTATCGCAAATGCATTATTTTTAAAGTCAAGATCAGTATAACGACTTCCTTAAAACCAGACTGTATTTCCTAGTGCAAAGGTCTGTTTTCTGATAGACAACGATCGAGCATTGATCACCCTATATGCTCACTGCAAACTTCCGTACATCTTTCCTTGTATTTCTTAGTAACAGCCCGGAGTTTAGAAGTTGGCGGTGTGATACCCCCGTGTCTCACGTTAAGCCGTTGGTCTTACGCCTGATCTCTCCCGGGTGGTGTCCGATTGCTGTCCCATCGGACTATGAGAGTGAGGAAACTGAGAGTGCTCCTGTGTCTGCGCACACACCTGTGCAATATAATATCTACCTTGCCGATGGCTAGTCTCCGTTGAGATTGAGCGCCATGGCCGAAATACGGTCTGGAGCACTAGTTCCGTACGCAAAGAGTGCCAACAAGAGCCTATTACTGAGGCTTCGTTTTTTGTTCGTATGACACAGGGCTGCATCTTTTAAACCCTAAAAAGTAGTCTTTATAATTTTAGTTTAGATGATACCAAAAAATAAAGGAATAAATAAATTGAAGTATATAATTACGCAGTGCAGTATGTAAATGGAGATTACAATGTACATAATGATGTTTTACTTGGGGCGCTTGTGGCAAAATAATAACAGCCGCAAGGGTGGCTGAGGCTTGCCGTGGTTGGTCTATGGATAGGTGACCATCTTTACATACGAAGACCTCGCCGTGCCTCGGAAACCACGTTAAGACGTTGCTCCCGGCTGTCTTTCGTAGATCTTAGTCAGTCGTTACGGGTCGTCAGAAGCCCGAAAGTCAGACAACCAGTATTACCTCAGGGTATCGTATTACCCAGTAACTGGGTTACGGAGGTCAGATAGGCTGTCGTTCTATGAAAAATACTGGCACTGAGCTGCATCTGGTTATTCTTGAAGCCGACCCCAACGTTACTGGGAAAAGGTAAGACTAATTGAGTATGTTCAAAAAACAAAGTAATTAAAATAAAATAAAGTTAAAAAATATACGGAGTGTAGAGGCATTAAAAGCAAAAGAAGAAGCTTGCTTTGGGTGAACCGAAATATACTTAAGGAGGTTTTTTAAAGAGCCTCTATGACCTCACAACGGTAAATATGGTTACAGAGTTATAATTATTTTACTATATGTACACGTACAGTCACCAAAAGTGATTTTTGCCACCATACTCAGATCGCCAACCCGCCTGCCAAGCTTAGCGATTATGGCGACAATTATTTGGCATAAATTAACATGTCGTCCATGCGCATGTAAAGAATAGCCCCACCCCATTTCATACCGTGGGTGTCGTAAGCGGCGACTAAGGGATTTACTAGAGAATGGACAGCAGCGTTCCCTATGCATTTTACCACCATACTGCGATCGCCAATCCGTCTGCCCAGCGTGGTGATTATGGCAAAACCCCCCAAATTGGGCAGCAGTGGACGTTTATTGGCTGAAATGATGACGATGATGATGAATGAACATGTCGTTTTAAATTGTTTCATTTAACATCTATACTAATATTATAAAGCTGAAGAGTTTGTTTGTTTGATTGAACGCGCTAATCTCAGGAACTGCTAGTCCGAATTGAAAAAGTATTTTTGTGTTGAGTAGCCTATTTATCGAAAAAGGCTATAGGCTATATAACATCACGCTACAACCAAGAGGACCGGAGCAGAAAATGTTGCAAACATGGGGAAAATCGCACGGGTAGGCGATTCGACGCGACGGGAAGGGTCGGGGGAACAAGAAATTTAACGTGGAGGAAGTCGCGGGCAGAAGCTAGTGTTTAAATATTTGTATGCCAGTCCTTGGCGTAACAAGAATATATATACAGGGTGTCCAAGAACCTGGCGTCCAACTGGATTCCCACGATGCCCCAAGTTCTAACAGTACTCAGAAAAATATTTTAAAAAATCCACCCCATGTACTTACAGAATTATACTGATTTCAAAAAAAAAGGGGAAATGAGCACCCTGTGACATACTTTTGAATGCTGTGACTGCTAATGCTGATAATTTCGATATTTCTTGGAGGTTTTGTAATCTAGGGTATTGCTGTGTCTAAATAGAATGTAAAAATAAAGTACTTATTGTACCATTTTAAAATAAAATATTATTTTAACTAAAGGTGATATGGAAAACTATTGAATTTCGCAACTTTGACCGACTGTAGTGTAAAAAAAATGTACCAAAATAGTATGGCAAGTGACGTCAAATTTTGACGCGTTTATTCCTCTTTTTAAAAAGGTATAATACTTACACATTAATTTGAAAAAAAAAATTTTTGATAATATTTTTACTCAACAACCCAATTTTTACGATGTCTTACAGAATTCTTAGAAAGAAAAATTTACGACGAATTGAATCTAACCTCTAAAGAATTACTATTGTATGCTCATAAAAATAACAACAGGCCTCTCAAAAAACAGGTTAGACCGTAAGGGACGGTATGTGCATGCATCTCACCATAGTGATTCGTTATTACAACAGGAGGGAGCAAGACAGAAACTATCTTTGCGATTTGCTGGTTCTTCTTTATGGTACCCCATTATTCAGGTAAGAGTGAGGGAGAAAAAGGTTAGAGGTGCGAGTGAGATAGATAGTGACGCTATCTGGGATCGTGCTATTTAGGATAACAGTACGGTCAGTACTAGAGATGGGTAATCTTTATTCCGACAAGTGAATTGATTCACTTATTCCGACTCCGACTCCGGTACCGGTTCACCTTATCGGCTCCTTCGGTTCCGTTTGGCACCGGGACTCACTCGGTTATTTTGGTTCCGCGATTCGACCAGAACATTTTATTCATTCGGATCTTTGGAATACTTTGGATCATTTGGCACATTTTGAATTGAACAGTTTACATTACAGAACTTACAGTAGGACATTTTATTTTATTTTATTTTATTCATACGATTTAAATTTCGGACAGCGTAAATTGTTAGGAAAGAAAGAAATGAAATAAAAATAATTTTAAAATAAGTCTTTATTATGAGTACTACTTTTTAATCAGTTCTTTTATTCTCTCTATATCTTTCTTATAATAAAAAAAATGTTTTGGTTACTTTACTTTACATGTTATGATTTAAAAATAGAAGCTTTCTAACTTTTGAAGAAGTTATTCTTGATCTTTTTTCATTGATAATTTGACCCGCTTTAGAAAATAATCGTTCGCATGGAACTGACGTGGTCACTCTTTTATGCGACTACACTACAACAATAACACAAAAAACATGCGTGCTTTATGCGTGCCAGTCAATCCATATTAAACTCTAATACAATAGAAATAAGAGCGCACCGTAATGTTTATTATGTTTGTCAAATCGTCAGCTCTTGGACAATTTTGAACTCTAACTTCATAGTACCAAGGACGCTTATCATGTTGTTTCGTGTCCGTGTCTTGTCTGTCTACCAACCAAACCAGTAGTAGGCAATAGGCATCGACACGACTCACGAGTCACGACACGACGCACCGAGTCACTGAGTGAGCGAGTGAGGAGTGAGCGAGTAGTGATAAGTGAACGAGTCCGAACCTGCGCTCCGCCGCTCCGCCGCTCCGTCTCTCGGGACCGGATTCATTTGGTACCGCGGTGCCGATAAGGATTGTGAGGAGTCAATAAGGTTTCCGGATCCGCGTTCGGAACCGGCACCTTTGGATCAGTACCACCGGAGTTACCCACCTCTAGTCAGTACGCGTCACTGCCTCCTGCCGTTACTACGCACCTCTCTCTTATTGTTACCATTGATCACGTACTACGATTTAAAGCTTTGTTTATTGGACTCGATTACTCTTTGTGCTCTGGACTTTGAAACGAACTCTTTACGACGACCTTTGCCTGTGTTTGGACAGTTTGTGTTTTGTGTGTGCTACCATGGCGACCTACACTCCGCAAGAATACGCAAATATGCACTACATTTATGGAGAATGTAGAGGTAATGGACGAGCTGCAGCGAGACTTTACAGAGAAAGGTATCCGAGGGCTACGCGATATCCCGACCATCGAGTTTTCATTAATGTGCACAGATCACTATGTGACGGGCGGTTCCCCAATCAAGTAGCTGGTGAAGGACGACCCGTAAATGACTTCATACGCGATGAAGTTTTAGAGGCGGTGTCGGCAAATCCAAGCATCTCTGTGCGAGGAATAGAAGCTGATACGGGGATACCGAAGAGCACAGCACACAGTATTCTCCAAAAAGAAGAATATCATCAAAAGAAGAATGTCAAAAAAGTTACTCGCGAAACATAAAGCGGTCCTTTTTAAGGAGAGTGAGAGCTTGTATTGCCGCGGGTGGTCAACATTTTGAACATTTATTGTAATAAAATATCTTTAAACTAACATTCTTTGCTTTTATTCTACTGGGAACCCATCTACCTGTGTGTATTTCCTTCTTGCTCACTCTTGGAACCGAAGTAAATAATAGTAGTAACATAACAGTTTCTAAGATAAGAAAGGGTCCGACAGTTACCGTTAGTAGGTAGGCACTTCGTAAAAATTGGGTTGTTGAGTAAAAATATTATCAAATATTTTTTTTTCAAATTAATGTGTAAGTATTATACCTTTTTAAAAAGAGGAATAAACGCGTCAAAATTTGACGTCACTTGCCATACTATTTTGGTACATTTTTTTTACACTACAGTCGGTCAAAGTTGCGAAATTCAATAGTTTTCCATATCACCTTTAGTTAAAATAATATTTTATTTTAAAATGGTACAATAAGTACATTATTTTTACATTCTATTTAGACACAGCAATACCCTAGATTACAAAACCTCCAAGAAATATCGAAATTATCAGCATTAGCAGTCACAGCATTCAAAAGTATGTCACAGGGTGCTCATTTCCCCTTTTTTTTTGAAATCAGTATAATTCTGTAAGTACATGGGGTGGATTTTTTAAAATATTTTTCTGAGTACTGTTAGAACTTGGGGCATCGTGGGAATCCAGTTGGACGCCAGGTTCTTGGACACCCTGTATAATAATTCTATTAATCAAACCTAATTGTACCATGTTTTAAAGCAAATAAATATATTCCTTTCTATATTTTCAAAGGTGCACGCAAATGTATCTTATGGTTTTTTTTTTGCAGGCAGAAATTCAGCGCTAAGAATCATAGCTTAAAATTGGTATGACGGATTTCTCTAAACATTATGCTCGTTATTTTATTACAACCGCTATTTAGTAAAATATTAGGCAATAAATTAATAATACTACGCAGCTCGAGGCTAAGATTTTGAATACTACCGCTTCAACTACCGTTTTCGTTATACAATCAGTTATTTACTAAGATCACAATCTATAAGATAAAGTAATGTCATTGTATATTTCAAGAGTTTGTCCGGCGCTATGCTTCCACGTCTGTCATCATCATTTAGGGAAGTGGGGGGTTCGAAAGAGACAAAAAGTAGCCTATGTCACTCTGCATCCCTTCAGCTATCTTCACTTAAAAAATCACGTCAATTCGTCGCTCCGTTTTGCCGTGAAAGACGGACAAACAGACACACACACTTTCCCATTTTCTATAATATTAGTATGGCTTGTCCAGTGTGGTGCCGGACGTAAAGAATAGCATCACCCAATTTCTTCCCGTGGGTGTCGTTAGAGGCGACTAAGGGACTTACTAGAGAATGGGCAGCAGCGTTCTCTATGCATTCTACCACTATATTGCGATCGGCAATTCACCTGCCTGGCGTGGCGATTAAGGCAGAGACCCTCAAATTGGGAGAGGCCTATCTCCAGTGGACGTTTATCAGCTGAAATGATGATGAATGAGCATGATTTAAAAAAGTTAAATTTTACATTTATAAAGCCCCGCGACCAAAACAAAAACCTCTAAAAATAAAAATAAATAACAACTGTACGTATTGGCCCTTTAAGTTTAATAAGAAGTTGTGGAACAGATTTAGCCTACTTATTAATAAAAAAAGCACACCCAAATCAGTTCAGCCGTTTAAGAGCTACGGTGCCACAGACAGACACACATAGCGGTCAAACTTATAACACCCCTCTTTTTACGCGGGGTGTTAAAAAAAACAACAAATATGGCTTTTTATGTATATTTTTTAAGTTGGCTTGCGGTTGTCCCACGTCTATAATGTTTTTAACGTTTCTTTCTGATATTACACAATGATTTAAAATATTGGTTTGCTCTAAACAGACACTGTGTCAACACCAGGATGCTCTATATCGACATTATATTTTAATTTCATATAAAAATATTAATTTGTGATATGTGAGATGTCCTTTCAGATAAGTTTTGATGTGTTTATCAAATCATATAATTTTTGATAGTTCGAATTATGGATTAATTGTGCGTCATATATTTACACTAGCTTCTGCCCGCGCCTTTTTCCGCGTTTTTCTTGTCTCCCTGCCGAATCGAATCGCCTGCCCGTGCGAGGTCTTCGTATTCGAGATTTTTACTTTTTACTCTATTCCTAAGAGTTCTAATGTAATGTTATATAGCCTTCCTCAATAAATGGGCTATCCAAAACTAAACGTAGTTCCTAAGATTAGTACGTTCAACCAAACAAACGCTACAGCTTTATAATATTTAGATTTCATTACAATTAAAAACGTTATAGTGAGCCAACTTTAAAAGATAGACATATGCTATAGCAATTTATTTTTTTGAACGTTTTAGGATGATCATTTTCGTAATACTTTAACCGTTTACGCAGCGCACGCAACGGAAACTTTCAAAGGGAATAAATTTTACCCGTTTTCGCATCATTTTTCATTGATGCTCCGCTCTTAGTAGTTGTAGCGTAATATTACATAGCTTATAGCGTTTGTAGATGAATAGGCTACCAAACACTAAAAGTTTTTTTCTATTTGAACCAGTAATTCCTGAGATTAGCGCGTTCAACTAAACAAACAAACTCTTCAGCTTTATAATTTTAGTACAGATTAGTATAGGTAACATTTTGTGTGGAAAATGGGAGAGCACCTCACTCCCCCCCAACCTGAGGAGGTCCGCAAATGCGGGTCGACCAGTCGGTGATCACGGAAGACATATTGGTACCCGTGGTCCCCGACGTAGGTGTGGGACGGAATACCGGGGTGGTTTTAGTCAGTAAGAGTCTGACAGAACCCAGGGCGGAGGGCATTCATGATGATTTCCACGTAGAGATAAAAAAAAAACAAAGGTTTCCAGTCTAACCAGATGCAATTACCTGCCAGTATTTTACATGAGCGACTAAATAAATCGTTTCGTGTGGTGACGGATGTAAAGAATAGCTCTATCCCTTTTCTTCCAGCGGTAAAATATGATTGACATTAGAAAGTGTTTATACAAACTTACAGAAATATAACCAGTTATCCCTTCATTGATGATTTTAATGATTATAATAATTCTATAAATACGTAGGTTCGTGTTATGGTTGCGAATCATATTATAATTAATATACATACAACTTGACTTTTCTTGGGTAAATTTTACGTTAGCTTCGATTATACGTTTTCAATCTGCTTTGTATATCTTGATGACATTCTACTACTTTCTGTCACTATTGTTTACATAGCAAGTAGGTACTATAACTAAAAATTGGAAAATAAATACTTTTTTTTGAAAATAATAACCGAATTCCGAAAAAAAAAAAACACTACATATTGAAGGAAAACTGAAAAAAACATATCCACAGACACCGTTTCCGAAATAAAAGTTTTTTTTTTGTGTTATTATAAGAAGTCAGTTGTATTTTTTGTAAAAAGCTTTTTTTTGTCTCTAAAATCATAAAGAGGTGGCGAGACGACCAAGATGCGTACTCCAAGTATTGGATCGAGGTGGCCCGGGAAAAGGATGCCTGGGGGGATTTGAGGAGGCCTTTGCTCAGCAGTAGGACAATCATCATCATCATCATCATTTCAGCCAAAAGACGTCCACTGCTGGACATAGGCCTCCCCCAAGCACCGCCACTTCGACCTGTTCTGTGCTTCTCGCATCCAACGTATTCCTGCGGCCTTCACCAGGTCATCGGTCTATTTTGTGGGAGGCCTTCCAACGCTCCGTCTTCCAGTACGCGGTCGTCACTCCAGAACAATCCAGCCCCATCGGGCATCTGTTCTGCGAGCAATGTGCTCTGCCACTTAAGTTTGGCAATTCTTCGGGCTATGTCGGTTACTTTGGTTTTCCTATGAATCTCTTCATTTCTGCTTCGATCGCGTAGGAAAATTCCAAGCATAACCCTCTCCATTGCTCTTTGGGTGTCTTTGAGCCTTCTTATGAGGCCCATTGTGAGCGACCACGTCTCAGTGCCATATGTCATCACTGGCAACACACACTGGTGGGACAGTATAGGCTAATAAAATAAAAAAAAACATCTATCAAGGAATCTTTCCTGCACTTGTGAGGACCCAATGGCTGCCTCAGCGAACGGTATTCCATAACGATATCCTATTTTACGATTATTATTTTATCGTTTGAGTACAGATTTTATTTTATTTGTTGGTATATTGGGTTGGCTAGCTGACATATGGCAAATGATTTAATTTAATGTTTTGTGAAATGAAATGTTAATTTTTTGGTCAATATTTAAAAAAAAAAAACTAGATGGAGCTGGCATTTCCTAGCTGACTGTTCCCTGAGAAGAAACGCCAAAACAAACTCAGTGGTCATAGTCTCTTTTGAAGTCCAAACATTATATTATTAGAATTTTATGTGATTCTAACAATGCAGGGCAATGTCTAGAAGAGCCTTTTGAAGAAAGAGCCATAGTAGCTTTGAGCTGACCTGTCTCAACAGACGGCATGTACGTACATATCTATCAGTCATCGTGTAGCTCAACCCTATTTTATTTTACCCTATTTTGTGTCTCTCTTAATTCTCTCTCTTTCTCATTAGGAAAAGAACTGCATCGATGATGAGTAGGGTCCGTGGTAGCACCAACAATGTCCTTAGAACGTTAGCGTGCAAAATTAACAGTCCGTTTACGGTGTACTGGGCAAGTGTACACCTGCACAGAAATAGGAAATAGTCAGTAGTTATTTTGTGCACCTTGTTTTGTTTACTAACAAATTACTAACACCTTTTTATTATTATTTTTTTGTGTGTACTACTAACAACCCTACTAACGCTATCTTTGTAAAATGTATGGACGTATGTCTGAAATAAAGATAAATGATTATTATTATTAATATTTACTGCTTACTATTGTATAGAATAAAGTTCTTTTAACTGGACAGACAGCTGTGTTGTTGGAGAGTTTGATGCGTCACTTCTTCTTCCCAGCTAAAGCACTAGGAGGTGGTAAAGGGTGGGCGTTTTGGGGACTGCCTTATGTAATTTTGACGTTCGAAAAGTTCTGATCCTCAGCCTAATTTGAATAAATGACTTTTGATTTTGATTTGATAATTTAAAAAAAAACTATAGGATATATGATATTTTTCTGTGATATTTTAGCCATCGACAGTCGAAACGCTAAGAAGCTATAAAGAATGGGCAAAAACAAATTGGTGTTTTAAATTCATTCAGAAATTCGTCAAATGCTTTTGCAAGTCTCATACCCTTTTTCCAACTATGTTGGGGACGGCTTTCAGTTTAACCGAATGCATCTAAAAACTAGAATTTTACATGGAACGACTGCCAACCAAGTTAATGGCTAATATAATACTCCTTGGTAAGAATGTTTGTCAGATTTTCAGGCTTCTGAAATCCGTAACAGCTGCCAAAGATCTAGAAAAGACAGCCGGGAACAAAGGCTTAATGTGCTTTTTGAGACACGAAGGTGTAATTTATTTATTTATTTAATCATTGAATTTGAGCAACAAGACTCATAGTGTTAGTAACACACAAAGACAAAAACAGAAACAGATTATGATATCACTGCTGCAAGGTGACAGGCCCAGCTGAAACCTTGCAGCAGTGGTTCACAAACTCACTATCCAGCCTACTAGCTATCATAGATAGGATGCTGTTGGCGCTGCCCCGCACCCTACGGACCAGGGATGCGCACCGTTTCCGTCACCGTGTAGAAACAATCCACGTGAGCTTCAGCAAACATCCCTGATGCGCTGCAGTATCGGGGCAGCCCCATCAGCACCCTAAATGCGTTATTGTATTGGACGCGAAGGGCACTGTATGAGTTTTGAGTATAATGAACCCACAGACTACAAGTGTAAGAAGACGTGCAGTACGCACTGAATATAGTGCGCTTGACTTCTTTCGAGGCACGTCTGAATCTGCAGGCAATGGGGTAAAATCTCGATATACAAAGATGGTTACCCATCCACGGACCAACTGTGGCATTCGTAGCTTAACGCGTGGCATACCTGTGTCGCGAACCAGGAAGGGGGATGAGAAGAGCTCGAAACAGTTAGGTCCGGTTTCAGGCACGTGTGACAAGGATGGCTTCGTGAAGGTGGAGAGGAAGAAGAGGAGGAAGCATCCTAGTCGGAACCAGTGCGGGACCGCGCTAGGAGGACCCAATATGCTGCTGCGTCCAGCTACACCGACGACGCTGCTCTATGTGTCCCGTCTACATTACACCACGAAGGTTGAGGAGATCGTGGAGTATGTACGAGTGAAAACCAACTGGACCTTGAGGGTCGAGTAGTTGGAACCGCGCCATAACACGAACTTCAAATCTTTTGTGGTGCGAGTTCCAAGTCTTCAAATCGAGACCTTCCTCAAGGAAGAGTTTTGGCCGAAGGGTGTCGTGTATCGGCGATTCCGCGGAAGGCTACGCGACACCACGCAGCGCAACACGACGCCGTCACTTCGTGTACAATAGTTTTATGTTTACATTATTTTTATTTGTATGTATGTTAGTCTGTAAGGTATTTATGATATGGGTCTTTGTAGCCCGAAATAAATTGATTTGATTTGATTTGATTTGATTACTTAGCCACGAGCCCCACGAAGGAAGTTACACTCACATAAATAGTGGTAGTATTTTACACGGAGCGACTTTTCAGTCCGATCCAGCCCATTCCCTTGCCTCTACCAGCGACGCCCTAAGCCGAGGTCCGGACCCCACAGAGGGAGCGCCTTAGCAAGTAGTCGCTCTAGTTTAAGTTTCTATTCAGGGAGTCACAGGCAAGTCCGGTTAAGCAGCTGACAAGCTTATAGGTTGACCTGCGAGATGACATTCCGAAAAAAGGGAGCAACAGACTATCCGACCTTCACAACCAAGTTACTGGTTATAGCGGTACCCCTTTTTTTGTGGGTGGTAAATCATCAAATGGCTGTTTGTTTGTCTATATTAAAAGGCAACTATAGCCTACTCCTTAAAAAAACTGTGATGGACACCTGTATTATGCCATGCCTCTTATATGGTTGTCAAACTTGGACATTCACAAAAAGTATTAAACAAAAATAGAGAACACACAAAAAGAAATGGAGAAAAGCGTATTACGGATCAGAAAAATGCAAAAAATACGAAGCAAGGAGATAAGGCAGAAAACAAAGATTACGGATACACTGAGACACGCACTAACAATAAAGTGGAAATGGGCTGGTCACATCGCACGCTGCACAGACAGAAGATGGACAATAGAGACAACTAAATGGAGGGATCATCAGGCAAAAGAAGAGCCGGCAGACCAAAACAGCGATGGGCAGACGATATCGTGCAGGCGGTGGGGAAAGAGTGGGTCGACCAGGGCAAGGATAGGGAAAGACGGAAAAGGTTGGGGGAGGCCTATACCCAAAATGGGGTCCATATCCTAAACAATAAGATTAAATTTAAATACTCTTACTGTAACTAACACTAGATATTAAGCACATCTATAATTACTAACAACATTTGAAATGTAAATTAAGGGTTATGGAATAAACGGCTTAGTATTATTATAAATCATCAAATAACTTCTCCCGCTCTTGGCGCAGCGGGAGGGCGTGTCAGACTTTTACTGACTAAAACCCACCCGTGTTCTTTCACTTGCTCATATACCAGGGCCACGGTATCTCTTTCGAACAAATCTCGCGACCCTGGCAGGCATTGGTCCTAGCAGACCCCTTCAGTACAACACGGTACCCCTTGATAATACAAATGCCTTTAAAATATAAGTGTTAATAATGCATTCAGTTAGTTACATTTTAAAATATCAACATTTGACCAAGGATCATTATATCGACGTCAGATAACGATCGACAATTTGAAGTCACTCCGGAAAATCTATTAAAAGTACGCGCGAATGAATTTTTATTCTAGTTCTCACATCCTCTTAGTGGTAATAGCTTAGTGATGAGCGGTAGCGATTTAGAGACATTGTGTTTTTATTTAATAAATCATTTATGCACATACATGTATGAACACGGACGAACATGGACGGTACCGTGTGGTGCCGGACGTAAAGAATAACACCACCCCATTTCTTCCCGTGGGTGTCGTAAAAGGCGACTAAAGGATTTACTAGAGAATGGGCAGCAGCGTTCTCTATGCATTTTACCACCATACTGCGATCGCCAACCCGTCTGCCAAGCGTGGCGATTATGGCAAAGCCCCCCAAATTGGGGGAGGCCTAAGTCCAGCAGTGGACGTCTTACGGCTGAAATGATGATGATGATGTATGAACAAACAAGAAAAAGGAACAAAAATACGTTCAAATGTAATGCTTATTCCTACAGAAATCTCTTCCAGCATACCTGCGGTAGGAGAGAAGATATAAAGAGATATATAAAACGTGTGCAATAGCATACCAGCAATGGTACGATACGAGTGTAGTTGAACTTCCAATAATTTCTATTTAGCTATCGTAAAAATATTATTGAACCTCTGAAAAAAATATTGCACTATTAAATCGTGTGTTATATCTTTTTTTTTAAATTACGGGTTTTAAAATCCTTATGGATGTTCCCCTACCCCGGGGCGGGTGAAGGGGTTTGTCAGAGTCTTACTAACTAAAAACCATCCCGGTCCCGTTTCACACATTTGTACCTGGGATCATGGTAACTTATGTGCCTTCCGCGATCCCCAACTGGTGCCAGCCCGCATTTGTGGGCTATTTCAAGCCAGCGGCGGGAGTAAGATGTAAGAGTCCTTCCACAAGGTCTAAAAGGGGCGCGCGTGGATCACTACACGCCGCGCGCCGTCGCCACGGATCCTGTTGGATGCGGGGATAATCTAACCCACGAGGTAATTGCATAACAACACACTAACACCGACAGTTCAAGAACATTCATTGCGTTATTTACGTTGTTGAGGAGACCAATTTTTCAAACATATGAACAAATGGCTTAGCTTGCAAATTGTCATTAATAGAGTAACGCAAATACGGTGCTGGGCAACAAAAGTTAAGCACTCACTTTGTCACATACATAAATATACTTAGTATTATCATTATCTTGCTCTTATAATCTTAACTTATATTATCCCAATTTATTTGGGATTGGGGCAACATGTATTATTTTGGTCATCTCGGTAGTTAGTCTGTTTCTATCATATTTCACGCAGCCCATAGACTCAGATTCATATTTAAATAATTTCACATGACATTTTTGGCATTCCTCCGCATCACATACCAAAGAAAAATTTTTACACTGCTTTTCAGTCACCGGTGTCATTCCCAGACTTCCACTTATATATTCATTTCTTATTCTACACATTTGTCTAATACCACACGTCTCTTTTACCAAAGTCATCTCAGTTGCTGCATGCATTTCATTCATCCTTTTTGTGGTCCGACATTCTGATACATACAAGACAGCCGGTCTCATCACTGTTTATAAATCTTTCCCTTAAGTTTAACGGGAATACAGAAATTGCAGATTGTTTCCGAGGCCGGCTGTCATTTTTAACCGACTTCAAAAAGGAGGAGGTTCTCAATTCGGATGTTTATATTATTATTATTTTTTATGTATGTTCGGCCATAACTCCGTCATATATAGACGGATTTGCAAAATTCTTTTTTTGTTTGAAAGGGGTTTATTCCGAAATGGTCCCATATAAATTTCATATAGATCTGATGATGAGTTCCAGAGATAGACACCGGAACTCTTTAAAAATGACAGCAAATCAACCGCGATTTCTGCAATCGCATAAATATGCATTGTTTGTTTGGAATTAGTGCGGGGTGGATACCTCAACTAAAAATTTAAAAATAAAAACTTTTTTACCAAAAAAAAACAACCGACTTCCTTAAAAACACTACAAAGTGAAAAATAACTTTAATTTCGGAAGTCGGTGGCAAAAAAACCATAAATACAGATCCTAAGACACCGACTTCCGAAATTAAAGTTATTTTTCACTTTGTAGTGTTTTTAAGGAAGTCGGTTGTTCTTTTTTGTAAAAAATTCTATGCTTAACAGACATCTACTTCGCACGAAGGAACCCAGATACCGAAATTCGGAGCAGAACGGAAAAAGCGCGCGGTTCTGCTGATTTCCCATATTCTGTTGTCAGTTTTCCAATCTGCTCTTAATCTCAGGTCTATCTTCACCGACAAGAACATCAATGTCATCGGCAAACTGCATAAACCAGGGTTCCTCATCCTATATGCCCAACGCAAGACGCCCAAGAAGGACATTTAGTGAAATTAGGACATATAGTGTAGTGTAGTATATAGTAGTATAGTGAATAATGTTGTATTCGTAGTATATTGAATAATGTTCTTCAAAAAGTTTCAGTGCGTATATTGCTGCAGGATTAACATGACAAGCGCGAACCTAAACGAAATAAAAGGTGTATGTGAGGATCGTTGTAGGTGGCGTTCCTTAGTTTCTGCCTACCCCAGGCGAAAGTTTATGTATGTGTGTTTATGTATGTTACTTAATAATAATTGTTAATGAAGCGTCTCCACTATTACATGGGATTCCGACACAACTGGCAATTACGTATAATATTTGTTTTAAATCGATCGCTAAGAAATGCTATGCTTTTCGCCACGCCTCGTTTTTGGCTACGGTAATCGTTAAACAATGGAGTTTTGGAGCGATAGATGCTGTATCCCTTCTTCATCAGTTAATAATAGAGTAACATTAGAAAAATTATCAGTCAAAAATTATGAATATATTTTTACATAACTGATAATCAACAGGAGGTTAATTCCATTGAAACCACTGTCAGGATAGTGTGCGGAGGATATATTTGACGTTTTTTCTTCGGGTGAGGAAGAATTTAAAGACCAGTATGTGGGACATAATACCATTCAATATCTAATATAATATTATGCCTACATTGTCAGGAGGGCTAGGTAGAAGTACTTTTTGCGTGATTCTTATTATTATATAATTATTATTATTGTATAATTTTACAGCCAATTACAGTTTGGATTGAACCTAGAAAACTACGTTCAGCAGTCATAAATGAATTTAAAATACACCAGGTAACAACTTCAGTTTAATGTGTTACATTTTAAAAGTCATAATCAAATGCCTATTCTACGAATAGTATATACACTCAACAATATTACGAACTCAATAAAATTTTATTATTTATTTTATTTATTTTTGACTGGCCTGTTAGTAGGTTTTTTTTTTTTAATTTTTTTTTTTTGCCTTGCCTGTTAGTCTATTGGTTAGTGACCCTGACTGCTAAGACTGAGGTCGTGGGTTCGATTCCCACCCAGGACAAATCTTTGTGTGATGAGCACGATCATTTGTTCTGTGTCTGGGTGTAATTTATCTATAATATGTATGTATTTAGAAATACATAATTATGTTTATCAGTTGTCTGGTTGTTATAGTACAGGCTCTGCCTAGTTTGGGATCAGATAACGGTGTGTTGGTTGTCCTAAGATATATTTTTTTCCCTAATTAACGAATAAAACATTTTTTTTAAACAATAATGAACCATATCATCGTTCATAATTTTTTAAACATTTTTTTTTACCTTTTATAACAGTTTTTTTTATTTGTAAAAAAAATATATATAATTATCTTAAAATATTTACATCACCACTTCTATTTATACTTGTACATAAGATATGTAAGTTCAAGTATACAAAGAAAAGAATCACAGGGCATCAAAAAATTCTGCATCTTTGTCAATAGGAAAGGTGCCCAAAACGCTGGCAGCATTGCATTTGCAACAAATAAATTAATTCAATATCTACTAAAGAACATCTCTAAATCGCTCATCAACCCGCTCCGCTCATTAAAGAGTCCTCACCGCGTAGCTTCGCAGCGTTACACCCCCTATATAAACGATACAGTAGGCTGCCACCGGACAGTATCTTCGCACCCTGTGTATCAGTTGACGCCTTTAAAAAAAATAAAGAAAAATAATAAAGTGTCAGTTTGAATTTTCACGTAAGTTGAACTTATTATTATTAAAGTAGAATTAATATTTCCGTTTAAAATAAAGTTAGATTTTTTGTGGCAAATGTTTTAAAGTTTTTAAAATTAAGGGTTGGTTCGTTATGGATGTGTAATTTAATATAGACTTAGTCATACATTATAATATGGTTCAGAATTTGATTTGGAGGAGTTTAATCTAGTGACGTCAACTTATTTTTAAATTACATAGAGATATTTGAAAAGTGCCTCTTAAAATATGATTTTATTTTTATTAAGAATTAATTCTGATGGGTTTTTATAAATTTAAAAGATGAACTAAAAATAATTAACTTTTGAATTCTACAGAAGTTGTCCATTTTAAAGTGAGAAAGAAGTAAGACTTTTAAAGAGAAATGCCACAAAAGTTAAGCTGGTTGTTATAGTTTCTAAGTAAATTTTATTAATTAATATAAGTTCCTCTGTTTTCCTTTGTTCAGATTTCAATAGCAACATAGAAATAAAGTACGGAAATTGAAATTTTGTTTTCCTTGATAGTGTAGTCTCCTCTAAAACAAATTCTCGAAATATTCTATCAATTTCAAAGTCTGCAATTTCTTTGGTACAGTTTTAAGATAAGTTTAAATACCAAAAAAGGATGGATAGCCTGTGTGAAATTACGATATGGTTAAAAAGGGACTAACTACTGAGATGACCGTGTGGTGCCGGAAGAATAACACCACCCCATTTCTTCCTGTGGTGTCGTAAAAGGCGACTAAGAGACTTATTAGAGAATGGGCAGCAGCGTTCTCTATGCATTTTACCACCATACTGCGATCGCCAACCCGCCTGCCAAGCGTGGCGATTATGGCAAAGCCCCCCAAATTGGGGGAGGCCTAAGTCCAGCAGTGGACGTCTTACGGCTGAAATGATGATGATGATGATACCTGAGATGACAACTAATAGAGAAGTGTGGATGAAAATGACATGTTGAGCCGAAATTGGTTGATCATGATGATCTAAGAAGTAAATGATAAATTATTTTATTTCTCCTAGTACGTTTGGTCAAATACTTATACACGTCAATCATATTTTAAAAACTAGATAAGGTCAGCGTTTCATATCTGACTACTCTGAGAAGAAAAGCCGAAACAAACTCAGAGGTCACAGTCTCTTTTAAAGTCTTCATAATCTTGGTAGGATCATGTGAAATCATATTAACATATTCTTCAGAATCAGATTACGATATTCTTTCAATTCAATTCAATTCAATCTTACTTTATTGTGGATCATAGGTAGCTGCATAACACACAAAGACTATTTATATTCTCTTTGATAACACAGGTCTTAAAATAATTTAGTTGAGGTCAGCTACGTCCCGCCCTTAAAGCATACAATAGTTACCTATATTCTTTACATTATTATTACAAATCCTACTTAATAATATTATAAACGCGAAAGTTTGTATGTATGGATGTTTGGATGTATGGATGTGTGGATGTTTGTTCCTCTTTCACGCAAAAACTACTAAACGGATTTGGATGAAATTTAGAATACAGATAGTTTATAACCTGAATTAACACGTAAAATACTTTTTATCCCGGTAGGACGTTCCTGCGGGATAATTTCGACCTCGACGCAGGAGAAGCCGCTGGCAAAAGCTAGTACTTTATGAAATAGAAGTTTTGTGTCTTTGAAGTTTCATCGGCAGCCTATAACGTTCCCAACGCTGGGACACAGACCTCCTCTCGCTGAGAGGGAGTGAGCCATAATCCACCACACGGGCCCAGTGCGGGTTGGTAGATGTCTCATGTCTTCGAATTTTTGGTCCTTAGACCAAACGGTTTAATAAAGTTAAATCTAATTTAATCTTTGAAGTTTAATGAAATGAAATTGTATATTCAGTAAATATATTTTATTTTATTTATTTGGAAGAACAAACAATTACACATTATGTTTTACAAATAAATAGAATATAAGAAGTTATACAAATGTGCAACCAACAACGTTCTTCACAGATACACAAACTATGGTATAGGTATCACTTTTACACGTCATAATTATTAAAAAATAAATAAGATAGATGGAGTCGCATTTCCTCAAAAAACTCAAGGGTCACAGTCTCTTTAAATCTAAAAGGCGACTATGGGACTTACTAGAGAATGGGCAGCAGCGTTATTTATGCATTTTAACAACATACTGCGATCGTGATCCCGCTTGCGATTATGGCACCCCCCCCCCCCCATTAGGGGAGGCCTATGTCCAGTAGAGGAAGTCTATCGGCTGAAATGATGATGATGATGACATGGAGCGACTGCTTATCTGACTTCCACAACCCAGCTAATAGGTAAGACGAAATTTCCTGGTAAGACTAGTTGTCAGACTTTCACGCTTCTGACGGATGTCAAATCTCTACAAATGACGGCCTTCAAACGAAAATGTATTCCACATTTTAAAACCCATTAGCTTGCAAATTAAAAAACCGGCCAAGTGCGAGTCGGACTCGCGCACCGAGGGTTCCGTACAAACCTGTAGGTATAAAGTTTAAAATTTTATTTTATTTTTTATTATATGATGAAATTAAAAATTTACGGTTTTCGCAATTTTTTCTTTATCTGTGCTATAAGACGTTGCTTCGTACCAAATTTCAAAATTCTAGATCGACTGGAAGTACCCTTTAGGTTTTGATTCCCTTGCGAGATTCGAAAATTTGCGGCAATTTGCAGCATAAACGGCTATATCTTTTGATTGCGTTAGTTTAGAAGTTTGATTTTTTCACAGCTCCAAGAGACAGTAGACTTGAGTATTTGATATGAATTTCAGCTTGACCCTTTTTCTCAGGAACGCGTGGAGGTATCCACGCGTTCCTGAGAAAAAGGGTCTTGACAGACGGACGGACGGACGGACGGACAACAAAGTGATCCTATAAGAGTTCCGCTTTTTTCTTTTTAGGTGCGGAACCCTAAAAAGAAAAACATACTAAACAAAAAGTCCAGTGTGAAGATTTCAGACTCAGATTTCCACCTCTTTATTCGAACGAAGTGACCCGTTCCTATCCGATCTTTATTTTTAAATATTACTGGCCGTTTTATGTATATTTCTCAACATTTGGGTAAGTTGTAAAGGCTTGCCCTTGAATGTGTTGGCTGAAATTTTCAGATGAAGATAGTAATGATAAGTTTCTATGTAAAATAGCTTTTTTAAATCTGCTGTGCCTACGTCATCAATGACTGAAACTTTGAAATTGAGACAAAACCTTGAAATGTCTCACAATGATGAGACATTTCAAGGTTTTGTCTGAATTTCAATGTCATAATATCTCTGAAAATTCTTTGATTTTGTAGGTGTTTATAGGCTTATGCCTGAAAAAATAAATAAAATAGAAGTTATCTCCTATTGAGCATTTTCACTTAAAAAAAAACCGGTCAAGAGCGAGTCGAGCTCGCGCACCTAGGGTTCCGTATCATCATATACATATAAATATTTTAGAGTAATTATATTATTGCATATAGTAGGTAAGAGTACATAATACTCAAAAATATTTATTTATTGCATAATGTATGTAGTATTGCAGTTTTAGGTGGAATTAACGTAACCTTTGTTTATTATTTCTGAAAAAATGGGTATTTAGATACCTCGTTTTATTTTTCCTGTAATCTTTACATAATACATAGTTCCATCACATAGAATAATTTCAAATTTTTCTCCATGCATACTGCGGAGATAAGGGTGAACGGTATTTCTTATAAAATTTTTCGTCGTAAGCCGAAAATTATGCGGCTTAAAAGAAAAATATGTTTGAGAACGTGTAAATGATATTCATATAATACCCCACATGCCCTAGTAGCCCCACTTCAAAAATTTTGAGTTGATTGCATTAGTGATTAGTAGTTCTTGACACACAGACGGACAGATGGACTGAGTCGCACCATAAGGTTTCTCTTTATCATTTTGGTACGGAACCCCAAAAAAATTATATTAAAGTTAAAATTACTTATTCAAAACATCACACTGCGCCTGCTATCTTGCCTATCAGCTCATCTCTGTAAAATCATACTCAGCCTGTAATGTTCCCACTGCTGGGACACAGGCCTCCTCTCGGTGAGAGGGAGTGGGCTTCGGACCATGCGGGCCCAGTACGGGTTGGTAGATGTCACATATCTTCGAAGTTTCGATTGTGGGACATGCCTTTTTTTTTTTTTTTTTTTGGATGGGAAATCATCAAATGACTTCTCCCGCTCTGGGCGGAGCGGGAGGGCGTGTCAGACTTTTACTGACTAAAACCCACCCGTGTTCCTTCAGTTGCCCATGTGCCAGGGTCACGGTATCTCTTTCGAACAATCACGCGACCCCGGCAGGCATCGGTCCTAGCAGACCCCTTCAGTACTGCTGACATCTCTTTGAGGCGCGCGTGGAACACTACGCGCCGTCGACCCGAGCTTGGTCCTTACCGGGCGGCGAGCTACCCATTGCTCGCCACCCGCAAGCAAGCAAGCAATAAGTAGATGTATTCTGTGAACCGCATTAAGATTTTCACACAAAAATAGAATAAAAAAACAATAATATTTGGGGTTCCCCATACATGGAACTGAAACTCAAAAATTTTTTTTTCATCTAACCCATACGTATCAATGGATAGGTCTTCAAAAATGATATTGAGGTTTTTAATATCATTTATTTCTAAACTGAATAGTTTGCGCGACAGACACTTCCAAAGTGGTAAAATGTGTGTCACCCCCCCGTAACTTCTAAAATAAGGGAATGATAAAACTAAAAAAAATATATGATGTACATTACCATGTAAACTTCCACCGAAAACTGGTTTGAACGAGATCTAGTAAGTAGTTTTTTTTAATACGTCATAAATCGTAAACCACAATTTACCTTTCATTCAGTCAACTCAAATATAAAAATTAAAAAAAAACCCTTTAATTTCATAAACATAAACCTTATGCATAAACCGTGAATACCTGTAGGTTTGCACGGAACCCTCGGTGCGCGAGTCCGACTCGCACTTGGCCGGTTTTTCTATTTTCCAAAGTACAGTCAACACAATAATTACTGTTTACTTTGACCGCCACAAAGCCCATGCGTCATAATCTGTCACCGACTGTACTCAATATTATTTTTATAACACCTTTAGAAGTTAGCCATTCTATTTATAAATGGTTTATTTTTGTTTGTTCTTTATTAAACGCGTCAAAGGAATGTTAGATGCCCTTTGAAGTGTACACTTCTTTGGGCGCTCTTTGCCTTCTTTTGAACAGTGTACGAAACTGACCGGTCAGGGTCTGTGACGATGAATATATTACCCGACTATGGTTGCAAAAAGGAGGGTTATGATATTGACTGGTATGTGTGTGTAGCTGAGCGATATTCCGCCGCTCGCTTTAAAAAGGTGCGTAGTACTCGCAACCGGCGTGTGTGTATGAAACGGTGTAGGTCAGGATCGTAGTAGGTGGCGTTACTTAGTTTCTGCCTACCCCCATGGGAAAAAGGCGTGAACTTTCTGTATACAGGGTTATTTGTAAAACACCGGCAACCTCTCAGGTCTATGTTACTAACATCATAATCAACAACTTTTGTTCTGTGACTTTTAAAAATTCATCACATTTTAGTTCATCAGATTTTTAAACAAAAATAAAAATATTTAAATTGAACGCTCTAAATGTTACGGAGTCTATGCGAAGCAAAAGAAAGCGATAGTATATTAGCAAGGGGAGCGGGGTTAGGGCGGCGGGGGCGCTTGAACTTGACCTATTTACAGGCAGCCGATTTTTGTATGAAAATCTGATGCACTAAAATATGATGAATTTTTAAAAGTCATAGAACAAAAGTTGTTGATTATGATGTTAGTAACATAGACCTGAGAGGTTGCCGGTGTTTTACAAATAACCCTGTATATGCATGTGGAGATCAGATGAGCAGTTGCTCCATGGTTTGTATAGGTATTCAGCTACATCTGGTTTGGCTGGAAGCTAACCCTAGCATAGTTGGGAAAACGGTAAGCAGATGATGCTGTACTATGCATGTATGTGGGTTACGTAACTACTAAACTACTTATCATTATTTGACAAATGAGTATGGCTTAAGTGGAATGCTCCAAACCAGCCCGCGAAATTCAAAATTTCTTGTGTTTTTTGCAATTTGCAGGCCAGTGCTAAGTTGTTTGTTGATTAAAATATTATTCGCGACTGTAAGACGTATGTAGCTACAGAATTATAATCATCAAAATCACCAATACAACGCTCTAAGTTCATAAAGCTATAGGAATGACTTTTTCTGTTTTTTTTTTTTTTTGTTCTTAGGCCTTTAATCAAAATACAACCTAGCACTGGCCTGCAAATTGCAAAAAACGTAAGAAAATTTGAATTTCGCGGGCTGGTTGAAGCATTCTCCTTAAAGCGACTTGGTCGTTCGCTGGTGCTAAATTAAATATGGCGCCCTCTTTGGAAGTCATGAACATTATTTTAATTGATTCTGTGTTGGTTATTAAATGATAATCCGTAATTGGTACATTTCAAAATAATAAATATTGCTAGCTAGATCCAATTAATTTTAATAAAATGATTTTCAATACCTAGTCCCGACTACTGAAAATTTTTACAAAATTTTATGAAACTAGAAAATATGTTCATCTGGAAGTCATGGTTGTATGCAAACTACCCTAACAAAAAATACATTCTAATAGTAGTAAGCGATCGATAGATGAGATTATTTTTTTTCTTAATTTTTTGAGCGTGGTTTTTCAGTTTTGGAGTTTTATGACTAGAATTCTACCCACGACTTTGTCCGCGTTAAGTTTCTTTTATTTTCTCCAATCTTTAAAAAAAACTAGGGCTCGGTGTAATCTTTTTCTGAACTTAGAGCCATCAGATCAGCAGGTAAACCTGCAGTCAGATGTCAGGATCATTGTAGGACAGTCTTAGAGTTTATCAAACTAGTTGCTAACTTAATTGTGTAGATAATATTTATTTTTTCTTCTATGACACTGTTTTACATTCTGTAATTACTGTAACTCACACACTGACAGTTTATATGGGTAGTTCATATAATTGTTTTTTTATTTTATTTTTTATTTAACTGCTTTTGTTAATTTATTTTTATTTTCTTATAATTTCATTTGTTGTGTCTATGTATCATTTGCATCGTTGTATATGTAAGCGGGCACGCCCTTTATGCCTGGAGGCTTTAGTAAGGTTTTAAGTTCTGTTTACGATTTTTGTTTCATTATTCATTTCAGTTTGAGTTTAGTTTTCAATGTTTTGTTGGTATAATGGCGTGTGCTAGCTGACATATGGCGAATAATGTATGTTTTGTTTTATTATATTAATAACTTATACAATATTGTATAGAATCAAGTTCTTCTAACTTAACAGACAGCAGTGCTGCTGGGGAGTTTGTTCCGCCACTTCTTCTTCCCAGCCAAAGCACTAGGAAGTGTCGAAGGGCGGCCGTTTTGGGGGGACTGTCTTATGTGACTTTGAGGTTCAAAAAGTGCTAACTCTCAGCCTAGTTTGAATAAATTACTTTTGATTTTGATTGTTCAGCGTAACTCATTTCAAAAACCCGACAGCAAACAGCTGATGGAGGAATAGCGGTAGTGTATTTGATTTAAAATGACAACATTTTCAGGTTTTGGAATTGTGAACAGCGTTTATCCTCGTAAGGCCCAACGTACAACGTATTGAACAAAGTGACATACAGCATTCCGATCCAGACTTAGCAACAAAACCTTCTCCTTAACCCCCAATGTTCTTTTAAATATACACTTGGGCTTTGCGAGGTTATAGGACTTCTATGATAACATTGATTGTTGTTCAATTCCATGGTAGTTAGTTGTCGGAAATAAGATTTTTTTTAAAGTACCTACTTGACAACTTTTACTTAGGATTTGAATCTTTTCTGAAAGTAATTGGTTATGCGTTGGATAGTATACAGGGTGTAATGGTTATTGACGTGCAAATTGTAACCATGAATTCAGCACATGACACATGGGGTCTTTTTAGGGTTCCGTTGCCAAATGGCAAAAAACGGAACCCTTATAGATTCGTCATGTCTGCCTGTCTGTCCGAGTATGTCACAGCCATTTTTTTCCGAAACTATAAGAGCTATGCTGTTGAAACTTGGTAAGTAGATGTATTCTGTAAACCGCATTAAGATTTTTACACAAAAATAGAAAAAAAAACAATAATATTTGGGGTTCCCCATACATAGAACTGAAACACAAAAATTTTTTTTTCATCACACCCATACGTGTGGGGTATCTATGGATAGGTCTTCAAAAATGATATTGAGGTTTCTAATATCATTTTTTTTTTAAACAATAATATTTAGGGTTCCCCATACATAGAACTGAAACTCAAAAAAAATAATCATCAAACCCATACGTGTGGGGTATTTATGAATAGGTCTTCAAAAATGATATTGAGGTTTCTAATATCATTTTTTTCTAAACTGAATAGTTTGCGCGAGAGACACTTCCAAAGTGGTAAAATGTGTGTCCCCCCCCCCCCCCCCCGTAACTTCTAAAATAAGGGAATGATAAAACTAAAAAAAATATATGATGTACATTACCATGTAAACTTCCACCGAAAATTGGTTTGAACGAGATCTAGTAAGTGGTTTTTTTTAATATGTCATAAATCGTAAACCACAATTTACCTTTCATTCAGTCAACTCAAATATAAAAATTAAAAAAAAAAACATTTAATTTCATAAACATAAGCCTTATGCATAAACCGTGAATTCCTGCAGGTTTGTACGGAACCCTCGGTGCGCGAGTCCGACTCGCACTTGGCCAGTTTTTTTCATCAGGTTGGGAAATCATCAATTTCCTCTCCTACTCTGGGCCGCGCGGGAGGGCGTTTCAGACTTTTACTGACTAAAACCTACCAGTGTTCCTTCAGTTGTCAGTGCCAGGGTCACGGTAACTCTTTCGGACGAATCAGCGACCCTGGCGGCATTTCGACCTTTCTGCTCAGACTAGTCAGATAGGAAACACCGACCTAATCAAAAAATCCAAAAAAAAAAAACAAAAAGTTTTATTGTTTCTCATACAATTGTTACATAACTTATAACTGAGGCAACCCCGATCTATTTATATAAAAATGAATCCCTATTTCCCTTGGTCACGACATCACGCGTGAACGGCTGGACCGATTTCACTTTTTCTTTTTTTGTTGTGTTTGTAATTGTCAGGAGAAGGTTCTTATGAAAGAAAAAAAAAAAATTGCGCGTAAAATTAGAAAATTTAAGAACACTTATTTAAGAATACTTAACAACCATATAATAGGACAATGTAAACTTTTTTCATATATCATTATGACATTTGACAGAATTGACAGAATGCGTGCTCAAATATCAAAGAGACAGGACAACGTCTGTCGGGTCAGCTAGTAAGTTATAAGAATACTTGTGATGGGGTTACCTCGCAACTTCCCATGTGTCACTAGCTACAAATGTTGAGACATAATTAAAAGAAAAAAAGTTTAGTTACTAGGATTTTACAAAATTGTTGAAGTATAGTCAGGTATATGTAGTGTTCGTGTGTGTGTATGTAAGAGGTGGATGTGTGGGGTGAGTGGGTGTAAGTGTGTGTTAATGGTTGAATAGCTGATGTATGTTATGGTTGGGGACAGGATTCTTCATTAGAATATTCTGGTTAATATAAATTCAATTTCATCGTATGTTTGTGATTTTAGCCATTCCGTTAATTTATTTTTACATTCGTATGTAATCTAGTTTTAAAACATGATTGACGTGTAAAAACCTACTTGCAGAAATGATATCATTTATTAATCATCATCGTCATTACAGCCGACAGACGTCCAGTTCTAAACTTAGGCCTCTCCCAAAGGGTGTTTACAATAATCGCCCCACGCTTGACAGGCGGGTTGGCGATCGCAGTATGATGTTAAAATACATAAAGAACGCTGCTGCCCATTCTCTAGTAAGTCCCTTAGTCGCCTCTTACGACACTCACGGGAAGAAATGGGATGCTGCTATGAGGAACATCATTTATTACCCCTCATTAAAAAGTAAAGGTAGGTAGGTACAGAGTAAATTCCAATTTGTACCTGCCTACCTATAGGACATTTGTGTGGTAGTATCGACGTGTTTACTAAGGCTTCATAAACGTCTAGCGAGCCGGATTACCGTATTATACGGTGTGGTTACGGTAACCTAACCGAATTCGATGGGTTTATAACTTGTTCACGTGTTTTATATAGGACACGTTGGAAAACTTTGAAAATTTGCGTTTCGTGAGAAGGGTTTTTGTGAAGAACTAATTCTTCACAAAACCCTTCACACGAAACGCAAATTTTTTGGTTGTTGTTGTACTAAAATTTTTGGGTTTTTTCCTTCTATTATATGGTACCGTATGGTGCCGGACGTAAAGAATAACACCACCCCATTTCTTCCCGTGGGTGTCGTAAAAGGCGACTAAGGGACTTACTAGAGAATGGGCAGCAGCGTTCTCTATGCATTTTACCACCATACTGCGATCGCCAACACGCCTGCCAAGCGTGGTGATTATGGCAAATCCCCCCAAGGGGGAGGCCTTAGTCCAGTAGTGGACGTCTTATGGCTGAAATGATGATGATATGGTGGAAATTGTGTTCGAATCGGGTCAGTAGTTTTAGAGACATGCCCAAAAACGATTGGAGATTTACTCGTAGATGTATAGACTACATCCGCGTTGAGGTCGAATATTATCATGGTGATGGGCGGGCGCTTTTGAGGGACTGTCTTATGTAACTTTGACGAACAAAAAGTGCTGACTCTCAGCCTAGTTTGAATAAATGACTTTTCATTTGAATTGATTTGATTATCCAAATAAGCGCAATCATTTTAACAGTGTTCAATAATATTTTTATATGATTATTTAAGGAGATTGATTAAATACAATACAAAATCTACTTTATCTATCTGACCGAGATTACATTTCTTATTGATCCTAGAATGATTAAACGGTGAGTGTGTTAATATGAAATCTTAACTAACCATCCACCTCTTTGTTACAGGTTTTCACCAAACAAACATCTACAATCCACGGACAGAATGGAGCACACGGAGTTCCGAGTGAAGGGTGAGATATATTCTGTAGTAATACATTCTTTTTAAGTGGCAGTGAGCAGGGCACATTGCTCGCAGAACAGTTGGCTGATGGGGCCGAAAGGTTCTGGAGTGGTAATCGCATACCGGTAGACGTAGAGTTGGAAGCCCTCCCACAAGGTAAACCGATGACTTTGTGAAGGCCGCAGGAATCCGCGAAGCACAGAACCGGGTGAAGTGTTAGAGCTTGGGGGATATCTATGCCCAGCACTGGACCTCTTTCAGCTGAAAGGATGATGATGATGGTTTCTTGAATGCTAAAATACTTAGTGAAAACGCTATATAAGAGTATATTCTTTTTAAAACTATTAAGGGTTTTGTTTTACTGCCTTGTTACTATGTTCATTTACAAACTTAACATTTTTGAATGGGCGATTTTTAAACAGAAATAGACCAATTTTTGTGTCTTGAAAGAAGGACAAAATTACTCGGAACCTTGAGTTTTGCTCAATACTAAGCCATCCTTCATTCATCCTCTCAACATGACCAAACCATCTCAGCATACTCTTTAATTTTTGTCATTACATCTTTTTTAAACAGCACCATTGTCTTATCACAGAAGTACAATCTTTATTGACAAATAGGAATTGCTCATATTGTGGTCAAAATAAGGAATAATTAGTCTGGCTGGGTCATAAGTTAAGTTCAGAAAACCAGTAGCAACAATATTATAGTCAAAGACACTATTTAGTATATAACCTTTAAAATGACAAGTACATTTCAGCCTACAATTACATCACAATTATGAAGTATCAACATATAATTGTGATAGGACACAACTACTGATAATTATATTATATTTATTTTGTACGTTTTCTGAATATTAAGTAGTGTTATTGAAATTATTGTTGACTGTCCTCTGTTATGGTTATTTCCATGGTAACTTACTACTGCACCACCATTTACAATAATTATGATTGTATATCTAGTCTAGAGTCTAGTCCTGCACCCTAATTGCGAAACGCACAATTTACCAGAATCTGAATGGGATTGAAGATTATTTCTAAACCATTGCGTCATTTGTTCGAATAAATTGTCGGCTCAGCAACGTAAATAACGCAATGAATGTTGTTTAACTATGAATATTAAACCAATTCCTACCGATAAAAAGTTCCGCAATTACCCCTCTATCCCGTGAGGTGTCGGACGTAAAGAATACCACCATTCCATTTCTTCCCGTGGGTGTCGTAAGAGGCGACTAAGGGACTTACTAGAGAATGGGCAGCAGCGTTCTTTATGCGTTTTACCACCATACTGCGATCGCCCACCCGCCTGCCAAGCGTGGCGAATATGGCACACTCCCCCAAATTTGAGAGAGGCCTATGTCCAGCTGTGGACGTCGTTCGGCTGAAACGACGACGACGGTCTAGTCTAGATGCATATAATCGTGAAAATACCAGGAGAAGAATAAATAAGCCACTCATTAGAATCTCAAGAAATCTCAGGAAAGAATTGATTTCTTTCCACTAAAGTATATTTTTTTAGGGACGAATTCCACCAATTTTTTTAAAGCTAGAATAAATCGTATGTCTTGTATTCTATTTTTATTATGGCAAATTGCGCCAATATCAAAAAAAAAAAGACGTTCAAAATCTTTGGCCTTAATGATGATCTTGTGGGGTTAGCACTGGAAATAATTTATTGCCAACTGTCAGATGTCAAATTAATGCCACAGATAATTTTTTTTCTGATTTTGGTGAAATCAGCCCTTAGTGATGTAGGAATAAAAGTTATAAGTACAAATCCATGTGCGTGTATTTACACCTGATTTTCCCGAAGGTAACCCACATTTCGCTACGGGGCGAAATTTAATTATTATTTCATAAAAATAAACATTCAATGGGATAAATACAAATAAAATCAAAATAGTTTTATTTCATATATTACCTACATAGGCATCTATATGAAACGTCAAAGCTAGGTAGCACGGTTCCAATTTTTTAATTCCTATGGAGAAGAGCCGGCAAGAAACTCCAGAATGTTGGATTCAGTTTGAATCACACGCGTTAATACACATTATTTTACGGTTGGGAATCATATTTTGTTCAACTTAGAGCCTGATACTGACCTGCTAGTTTTTTTTTTTAAATTTCGAAGGCTAGCCATCGCTCGTGCTTTTTTGTGTCGGTGGGAAATCATCAAATGCTATGCTCTGGGTGGAGCAGAAGGGCGTGTTCGACTTTTACTAACTAAAACCCACACGTGTTCCTTCAGTTGCCTATATACCAGGGCCACGGCATTTGTTTCGAACAAATCTCGCGACCCTAACAGGATCGCTCGTGGTTTCATCTTAATAATAAAAGATAGTGTGTCTGTTGGTTTGTTCTTGTTTCAATGTAGAAGTAAATAATAGTTTTACAAATCTGTTCAATAGACGCTCCCATTAAACAATTCATTCTTCACTGAATGAACCTCCTTCCATGTTTGAACTACATCACAATGTATACTGTCAAACCAATAACATAAAATCACTGATTCCTACCCTCATTTCGGATTTGCGTGTCTTGTTATTGAGTCGTTCGATCCGGTGTAAACCAGTTTATACTGGTCTATTCCGCTTTATACTGGTTTATGCCAGTTAGTGTAAATCCTTTTTATGGTTGTGTCTCTTTATTGATAACAGTTTGTTCTGTGTTTTACTTCGAAACAAATGAAAATCTGGGATTTGTGTAAGAATGGCTAGTGTGCCGTGTTTTATTTTGCTTAGATTTTATAGAAATACCTAGACAATATATTCATTAGCAGCCTATAATGTTCCCACTGCTGGGACAGAGGCCTCCTCTCGGTGTGAGGGAGACAATTTAATTATCTCATTATATTTCTGAAACTGATATTGGAATTTCACATTGTTTGAATAAAATTCAGGAAAACCACTAATAAGAATTAGATCACTGATCTATTTTGAATATTGACTATCATACATAGGAACATACTTCAGTATATTTTTGACTGGCCTGTTAGTCTAGTGGTTAGCGACCCTGACTGCTAAGACTGAGGTTGTGGGTTCGATTCCCACCCAGGATAAATTTTTGTGTGATGAGCACAATCATTTGTTCTGTGTCTGGGTGTAATTTATCTATAATATGTATATATTTAGAAATATATAAGTATATTTATCAGTTGTCTGGTTACCATAGTACAGGCTTTGCCTAGTTTGGGATCAGATAACAGTGTGTTGGTTGTCCTAGGATATTATTATTATTATTTATATGCTCTCATACTGACCATCATTGTATGTGTGGTGCAGGACAAAAATAGCAGCATCATCTCATTTCTCCCCGTGGATGAAAGAGGCCACTAAGGGACTTACTAGAGAATGGGCAGCAGCGTTCTCTATGCATTTTACCACCATACTTCGATCGCCAACACGCCTGCCAAGCGTGGCGATTATGGCAAAGCCCCCAAATTGAGGGAGGATTATGTCCAGCAGTCTTAAGGTTCTCTTCTTGTGGTCGGTTGTGGTCTTGTGGTAAAATGCATAAAGAATGCTTGCTGCCCATTTTAAAACTTTTGTCAATTATGAAAATTTCAACTGAATTTTTAAATTAAATACTTGTAAACTTTTAGAGGTTTTTATTTCTCTTGGGTGTTTGATGAACATCTGTGCTCCTTCGTATGTTATATTTTTCTTTCGGTGATTGAGATCTAAGGGTTCTCACCAGAATTTCCAGATAGAGATAGCAAAAAAAAAAAAAATCAATCGCATGTGTGTTGTTTACAATTAAAGTCCTTTGAGTATATTGGATGGACACAAGTGTCCGTTTGTGTTCCTTTTCATCAAAGAAGTCTTTGTAGTGCGTGGGTACTTGTTGATAGGGTTCTGTGAAGGAAAAGGCTTTTTAACTGTATCTATCAGGTTTTTTTTTTGTTTTTGTTTGAATTTTAATGAGATTTTGTACTGACTATACAGGCTGGGATAAATTGACTCGCAACCATGGATTCGTACCCGATTATATATTTGAAAAAAAAAAAAAAAAAACACAACTGCGTCGGACTATTTCTTTGTTTGCTGTCGATGTTAAAAAAACAAGCGACAGTGTCAAGATGGCCCTTTTTACCTAAAGAGGTTGTTTTTTTGGTGGTGTGGTATTTTTATTTGGGATTCCGTGATTTAAGTAATTTGATTTAAATAATGATGGAAAGCGAAACATGAATTCCACACTTTAAAGTGTTCGACACTCGGTCTTACAATTCTTTCTTTTCTTTCACTTGGATTCATATACTTATATTTATTAATGATGACTTCATCCTCAATTGCTATTTCGCCAATACTATCGAAAATATCCATTTTAATTTAGTACAATTGTTAAAATCGAACACTAACCTCAAATTTTGTAATGTCAACGTCGTTTTTCAATGGAATAAGCGGTTATCTGGCCGTCAAAAGGCCAAATAGATTTATTCCTCAGTTAAGGGAATTATTCGACGAATAAAACCTATTTGACGATTGAACAAGAGATTTTTTTGCTATCTATCGAATAAACCCTATATATTCTCTTTGCCTATCTGTCTGTTTATCTGAGGATTGAAAAATCGGCCTTAAGATACATGGTGGGATGATATATCAATGCGCAAACATGGATTCTTAGACAATTATATATTTGAAAAAAAAAGAAACAACTGTGTTGATATCGATACCGGAAATTTCAAATGCCGTAAGGAACGTTTAAATCCCAGTCCCTTACGACATTTGAAATTTCCGGCATCGATCTGTTTTGTTATTAAAAAAGATATTTTGACCGAGTAGGTAATGAACAACAGTTTTTTTTTAAGACCTACAAAAAAATCTACAATAATGGGTTACAGCACGCACGAAGATGAACTCACTCTGTCTTATTCCAAATTTAAAATCTTTTTATTAAATTAATTTCAATTTTCTTTACGGAATTTACATAATTTAAAATCTAAGTTATTAATCTTTTTTGAGTTCAAAAAAATATAATTTTTATTTATTTATTTATTTATTTTATTATTTATGTACACACAGTAAAAAAACAGAGTGATAAGACATATTAAAACAATTGAGTACAAAGGTACTGCTTATTTCTTAAGAAATTTCTTCCAGCAGACCTGCGAAAGGAGAAATGAAAAAGAAATGTAGACAATAGTGTGTGAAAACAAGAAGAGAGATATGAATATGTGAAGTCTTAAACTAAAATATACTTATACATATATAATGCAAGGAATTAACATATACTTAAATAAATACATAAAGCTAAAATATAAAAATAAACGTAAATATATACATAAATACACACAATTATGAGGAAAGGTAATGCTCTTTTACTCGACATTTGAAAAGGGAAATAGTTTTTAGATCTCGAATGCTAGGCGGAAGTGAGTTCCACAATCTAACAGCATGAACAGAGAAGGAATAGGAATAATAACTGGTTTTATGGGGTTGGGATTTAAGGAGGGATCTAAGGTGTGATCTGCACAGTGCATCGCTAGGGCGAGCATAAGAAAAACGTTCACGCAGATAGGAAGGGTAAGACGGGTTGTGTAGGAGGTTGAAGAGGAGACATAAAATCCGAGTGTTCCTGCGAAGGCGGATTGGGAGCCACTTGAGTTCCTTGCGAAGGTGAGAAACATGGTCATACTTTCGAAGACCGAAAACAAAGCGAATGCACAGGTTTTGCAGGCGCTCAAGCTTGTTTAATAGCTCCTCAGTAGCATCCAAGTAGCACGCGTCAGCATAATCTATAATCGGCTGAATAAGTGTTTGTGCATACTGCAAGGACACCTACTGGCTCTCAAAAGCAAACATTGAGAGTTACTGAATTTCTTTAGTAAAGATTTTAAATATCCTATTTTTCGTCAACCCAGCTAAGGAGATGGTGGACTACATAGCCGACTACCTGGAGAACATTCGTGACCGTCGCGTGTACCCTAGTGTGCAGCCAGGGTATCTGCACAAGTTGCTGCCTAAGGAAGCTCCGCAGACGCCTGAGCAGTGGGATGACATCTTCAAGGATGTCGATGAGCATATTATGCCGGGGGTGAGTACTTTTGTTTCAAAAGCCTTGTTTTTTTCATTAGTCTAAAGATCTATCTGGTCTTTCTGGTCTGCACCCCTAGCCAAGTTGATAATCTGCAATCGTTAACGCTAGTCGAAAACTAATCAAATGCATGGGAATGAAATCATCTCAACGTTAAGTCACGTGGTTAGAACAAACGAATAGAAAAGTTGTAGCCAAGTTCACATCGTTCAAAATGATAGAATGAATTGTTATCGTTTCTACAATGTTCAACGCTACATCCTTTGTTATAATGTCGTTTTTCTAAAGACATTGTAGAACGAGCGGCTGACTCAGGCGCGGCAACATGGCTGCCAACTTATCGTTTTCTACAATTGCTGACACCGAGGCGTTACCGATTGGAGAACGGAATTCGACACGAAACGGTTGTAACTTGGCTAGGGGGGCTGGTTTTTAAATAGTTCTTTCTCAACTAATCGTTTTGCAGTCACCCAGCTTCGATGCTATGCTATGATGAGCCGAACGTTCTTATCCACTATCTTAAATGATAAATTTTTGGAGGTATGAGGAATAGGGTGTCAAGTTCACTCAACTTCCGTAGAAAAGAGAGGATTCTCCGACCAGACGGGTGTCGTGTTTGGTGGTGCCCACCAGACACGAATCGCACCTTTTATAACGTAGGTACGTAACGTAACGTACGCACCACAAAATGTTGTTTCAGTGCGGTTAGTGGACGTGCTCAGGTGCGGTTCGGTCAAGTGCTGCTAAAATTATTGCGTTGAATGGGACACCTCGTAATTTTGATTTAAAATAAACTTGATGCCAGTTTTTCTGTTTTGTCTTATTTTTTTCAATTCTGCTTGTCAGGCGATTTGTTCGCATTACTGCACCTATTATTTTTGCATCTTTTGAGATAACGATATCACGTAGCCTAAAAAGTTTTTTTTTCCTCCAAGATGAATACTAAGAGGCATAATTCAGGAATCATCCTGACAAAGACGTCATTCTCATTGAATGCAGCACCATATAAGATAAATAACTCCCACACCTTCAGTATGCTCTAAACTCTTGTCTAACCAATTATTTCTTCGACAGCTGGTCCACTGGCAGAGCCCCCATATGCATGCATACTTCCCAGCTCTGACGTCATACCCTTCCATCATGGGGGAAATGTTATCCAGCGCTCTCAACGTACTCTGCTTTACTTGGGTAAGTTTTTGACCATCATAAGTAGGTTGAATAAAGTTTAATCGGATCTGTAACAAAGGTATACGTAGAATGTTTTAACTTCGTTTTTGAGCAAGAAGTGTTTTAAATGTGCAACTTCTTGCTCAAAAACGAAGTGCAAGATGCAAGTGGTATTTAGAAAAACTTTTTTACGAAAAAAGAAAACAACCGACTTCCTTAAAAACACTGCAAAGTGAAAAACAACTTTAATTTCGGAAGTTGGTGTCTTAGGATCTGTATTTAAGGTTTTTTTGCCACCGACTTCCGAAATTAAAGTTATTTTTTACGTTGCAGTGTTTTTAAGGAAGTCGGTTGTTTTTTTTTTTTGTAAAAAAGTTTTCTATTTTTAATTTTTTTTAGTTATGGTATCCATTCCGCACTAATTCCAAACAAACAATGCATATTTATGCGATTACAGAAATCGCGGTTGATTTGCTGTCATTTTTTAAAGAGTTCCGGTGTCTGTCTCCGGAACTCATCATCAGATCTATATGAAATTTATATGGGACCATTTCGGAATAAACCCCTTTCGAACAAAAAAGAATATTGCAAATCTGTTTATATATGACGGAGTTATGGCCGAACATACATAAAAAAAAATATAAACATCCGAATTGAGGACCTCCTCCTTTTTGAAGTCGGTTAAAAAAACATTTCTGTCTCTTCTTGTCTAGTCTTTTTTAAACGACGACATTATTTAAAGATTGTTTGTTGATCTACAATGCTTCAAAAAATCTTCTAGTCTTAAGTTGCGATGGCAATTATCTGTCCACCAGGGTGCCCGTCGGCATATTTGCTAAACTAAAAGCACTTTTCAGTGTCGTGACTGTTTTATTTCCTTGTTTAGGCTTCATCCCCTGCGGGCACTGAGCTGGAGACCATAGCCATGAACTGGTTGGGCAAGCTGCTGGGTCTGCCAGACTGCTTCCTGAATGAGAAGAACGATAGCCCCGGCGGTGGAGTTATACAGGTTATCTCAAACACCTAAACATTAATCATTTTTAGGGTTCCGTTGCCAAATGACAAAAAACGGAACCCTTATAGATTCGTCATGTCTGTCTGTCTGTCTGTCCGAGTATGTCACAGCCATTTTTTTCAGAAACTATAAGAGCTATGCTGTTGAAACTTGGTAAGTAGATGTATTCTGTGAACCGCATTAAGATTTTTTACACAAAAATAGAAAAAAAAAAACAATAATATTTGGGGTTCCCCATACATAGAACTGAAACTCAAAAAAAAAAATCATCAAACCCATACGTGTGGGGTATCTATGGATAGGTCTTCAAAAATGATATTGAGGTTTTTAATATCATTTTTTTCTAAACTGAATAGTTTGCGCGAGAAACACTTCCAAAGTGGTAAAATGTGTCCGTCCCCCCCCCCCCCCGTAACTTCTAAAATAAGGGAATGATAAAACTAAAAAAAATATATGATGTACATTACCATGTAAACTTCCACCGAAAATTGGTTTGAACGAGATCTAGTAAGTAGTTTTCATTCAGTCAACTCAAATATAAAAATAAAAAATAAAAAACATTTAATTTCATAAACATAAACTTTATGCATAAAAGTGAATACCTGAAGGTTTGTACGGAACCCTCGGTGCGCGAGTCCAACTCGCACTTGGCCAGTTTTGATTTTGATCCAGTAAAATTCGTCTCATTTCTTCCCGTGGGTGTCGTAGAAGGTGACTAAGGGACTTACTAGAGAATGGGCAGCAGCGTTCTCTGTACATTTTGCTATATTGCGATCGCCAATCTGCCTGCCAAACGTGGTGATTATGGAAAACCCCCTTTGGAAAGGTCTATGTTCAGCAGTGGTCATCTTCTACCTGAAATGAAGAAGATTCCGTGCCAATATTTGGTGGTTGCTTTACATTGTGAGTTCTTGGGCACTGTTTGCAGATTAACTTACCTTGCCGTAACACAGTCTTTGACTAGTGCGGAAGGCAATGAATTTTTATCTGTATACCGCCAATTACTTGATTTTATTCAACGTAGTTCTAACAGCAGTTTCTTTGTTTAGTTTGGAAGTTTAAACAAAACACATCATTTTAGCGTGCGAAATGATTGAATTTCTTTTAAGAATGATTGTTTTGTAACCTTTTAGTACTTATTTTGATTAATACTTGGTCTTAAGTTGTGGTATACAATGTTACACTTTGGATAAAATAAATAAATAAACCATAACCACTCCGAATTCAAAATAAAATTTTGTCTAAAAAACCATGTATACGCTCACAACTCTTTTTAATTTTCGTACTTTTCTTTGCCTCGGTATAAATCTTTCTTCGTCCACACAGACAACAGCAAGTGAAGCTACCCTCGTCAGCTTACTAGCAGCTCGCACCAGAGCCCTTATGGAGCTGTCGAAGCTCAACCCTGAGGTCCAGTCAGCCGAACTGCTGGGCCACCTCATCTGCTACTGTTCTGACCAGGCGCACTCCTCGGTGGAGAAAGCCGGGCTTATTGGTAAGTGAAGTGATAGGAACAAGTAGTTACCAGGCTGTTGTTTATTTTGCGTTCTCCTACTTAATTTTATAAATGTGAAAGTTTGTGAGAATGGATGTATGGATTTTTGTTTCTCTTTCACGCGAAAACGACTGAACGAATTTGAATGAAATTTGGCACACAGATCGTCTATAACCTGTATTGAAATAAGGGTATTTTTTGTCTACGTAGTACGATCCCGCGGGATAATATCCGACCACATTATTCACTAACCACGTTTCCGCCTTATGTGTTTGCGAAAAAAAAAAAACGAATCTTCAATAAACTTGAAGTCGGTGTCTTTAGATCTGAATTTTAGATTTTTGCCACAAAAACTTTCGCTTCATAGTTTTTTTTTTTTTTTTTTTTGAAATGACTATTCTTTGTCTCTAAAATTACGTTTCTTGTCCAGGTCTGGTCCGCATGCGGTATATTGAATCTGATGAGCACCAGAGCATGCGAGGAGATCAGCTGGAGAAGGCCATCGCCAGTGATAAGGAGAAGGGACTGGTCCCCTTTTGGGTAAGTTCAGTGTACCTTACATCCTTTTATTATGGTTACGTTAGACGTCAACCTTTGGGTGATGCAGAGACATACAGTGGTAGGTGCAATGACTATGAGGACATATAAACGCTTAACATATTTAAATCATAAACATAATATATATATACCTAACTATATATAAACATAAAAACACATAAATAAATATACATAAATAATCGAATTTACTAAAACAAACGAGACAAACAATGACGAAACATTACCGTTGTGATGATACTGCCAACTATAAAAATCAATATAAAAAAAAACAAAATCAAATCAATATTATAAATGTGAAAATTGTGTGTGTGTGTTTCTTTCTTTCTCCATCATGCAAAAACGCCCAAACGGATTTAGATGGCCCACAGATTGTCTATAACCTGAACTAACACATAGGATAGTTTTATCCTGGTAGTACGTTTTCGACCTCCACGTGGTTCGCCCACGCTGGTAAAACCTTCTTGTATAATAATAAAATAAAAATTGTTTCATAATTATAAAACAATTAACAAAACAACAATAACGAAGAATCACGGAATTCCCCGTGATTGTTTGACTAACAGATATCAGGCAACAACTTCAGATAGAAATACAAAAGATCAACACAAACCTAAACTTAGACGATCAGCTTTCCCAAATATTAGTTCCTAAATTGTCAACAAAATATGAAATTAAGGCTATCCTAGACTGAGTCAGAAATTTAATATTTGTTACTAACTTTTGTGTGGTGGACGTAAAGAATAGCATTACAACATTTCTTCCCGTCAGTGTGCTTACTAGCTAGAGAATAGGCATATTATTCGGTATTTATATTCCCCATCTTATTTATAATTTGATATAGGATGTATTTTAATAGTTTTTTTTTTCAATAACTGTTCCTCACAATGAAAGCACCTGCCATCTAATCTCTTCACTACCCTTGGTTGACTGGTAGAGAATGCCTAAGGCATTAAGTCCGCCTTTGTACCTTTTTGTGTGCGATAAGTTTAAATAAATAATTAAATAATAAATAGGCAGCCGTGTTCTTTAAGTATTTATCATCAAACTGCGATCGCCAACCTACCTACCAATCGTGGCGATTATGTCAAAGAACCACAAATTGGGGAAGGCCCATGTCCAGCAGTAAAAGTTTTACATCTGAAACGATAGAACGAACGACTTGAAAACGATGCACCTATTATAAAAAAAAAACTTAAAAGCAAAAAATAATAAACCTTAAAATTATGAGTCGGCGCTTTGAGTGATCTTTGTTCATTGATTTTTCAGCGCCGACTCAAAATTTTAAGGTTTATTTTTTTTTGCTTTTAAGTTTTTTCGGCGGTTTAATTTTTTGTTAAAAAGTTTTTAAGTTATAATTTTTTTGTAGCTTTAATGTACTTATAATACTTGGCAAGGTATACCCTATCCAATGAAAAAAGAATGATCAAAATCGGACTACTCTGTATAAAGTTATTCGTGGTTATACATTACAATCAGTGAGTGAACAATCAATCATCCCTTGTTTTCTGACCCTTAGGGTTTGATTTTGTTTTCCAAATTTATATGGGACCACTCTCGGAGTATACTCCTTCCAATAAAAAAAGAATGATCACAATCAGACTACTATGTAAAAAGTTATGCGTGGTCATACATAAAAAAAAAACAAAAAAAAATGTAACGGTCGAATTGATAATCTCCTCCGTTTTTTTCGTCGGTTAAAAATGACTATAACATAGTGAGTAAAAAGAATTTAAAAAGAGCAATGGTATGTAAATTATATATGATAGATAAATGGTGCTCACATATTCACAAACATGGTAAAAGTGTGGTAAAAGTAAATGTTCCAAGAATATAAGTAATCACAGAGTGTAAATAAATGTCATAAAAAAAACCGGCCAAGTGCGAGTCGGACTCGCGCACCGAGGGTTCCGTACAAACCGGTATAAAGTTAATTTTTAAAAATATTTTTATTATATGATGTAACTAAAAATTTACGGTTTTCGCAATTTTTCCTTTATCTGTACTATAAGACATTGCTTCGTCCCAAATTTCAAAATTCTAGATCGACTGGAAGTACCCTTTAGGTTTTGATTCCCTTGCGAGTTTCGAAAATTTGCTGAAATTTGCTGCATAAACGGCTATATCTTTTGATTGCGTTAGCTTAGAAGTTTGATTTTTGCACAGCTCCAAGAGACAGTAAACCTGAGTATTTGATATAAATTTTAGCTTGATACCTCCACGCGTTCTTGAGAAAAAGGGTCTTGACAGACGGACGGACGGACGGACGGACGGACAACAAAGTGATCCTATAAGGGTTCCGCTTTTTCCTTTTGAGGTGCGGAACCCTAAAAATCAATTCAATTAGCAACAAGTTTTATTCCGTCTAAATTCTAGATTGTCCTATGGAGAAGAACCAGCATGTTTCCAAACATTCTTGGATATAATCCTTTAATTTGTAATACGCTTGCGACAGTTCTCCTTACCTTTTCACCTCCATATGAAAAGGTAACCCTTATATACCCCTCTTTTAGCGAGTTATTCGGCTTTCGAGCTAAAGCAACAACATTCCGTCTGCCGAGTTTCAGTAACTTTACAAAAAATAACTGCCGGCTCGGAAGTGGCGCGCTTTGTGAAACGAAGGTTTTTTTTGTTATAAAATTCTACGTGTGATGCAATTCCCACGTTCGGTCGTGGGTGTCGTAAGAGACGACTAAAGGACTTACTAGAGAATGGGCAGCAGCGTACTCTATCCATTTTACCACCACATTGTGATCGCCAATCCGCCTGCCAAGCGTGGCGATTAAAGCAAACCCGCGTTATGGGGAGGCTTATGTCTAGCAGTGAACATCTTTTGGCTGAAATGTTGATGATGGTGACGATGGCAGCCTGATACTGAACTGCAAATTGCAAGAAAATTTGAATTTGCGGAGCTAGGTTATCGTCAACTTTGGTAGAAGAGAGCTTGGCCTTCATAATCAGCCTATATTGTTCCCACTGCTGGGACACAGACTTCCTCTCAGTGAGAAAGAGTGAGCCGTAATCTAAGTTAGCCCTGCACTGGGCCTGCGTCATGTCTTCGAATGTTTGGCTCCAGGATATGCCGGTTCCCTCACAATGTTTTCCTTCACCTTGAGAGCATTGGTGATGAAATGATTTACACAAATTAAAGCGCCTGCCTGGGTACAAACCCACGATCTACAACTCGTAAGTCGGGGCTGATACCACTAGCCCCCCCCCCCCCACTGCTCAAAAATTACAGGCACTACTGCACGTAACTGGCCTTATAAAAGTGAAATAATTTCCCTTTTGATTGTCTCTGTAGCAATCTTTGGGAGACAAATCTAAAAGAAGCATTAATCAAGACGACTACAAGAATCTTGGGACCAATCACGAAGATATTAATACCGACCATCCATCTCTATTTTTATTCATCTCTACTCTAATTTAAATAATATCCAACAAATTCCTTTGGGACGTAAGAGAATCCTTTTAAATGAAAACATTCATTATTTGAAGATTAGTTGGGACCATTTTTAAGTCCCATTGGCCGCGGTGGGACCAATTTGTGATGTTCCACAGATTCTGTGGAAGCAGCTTAAGACTTTAAAATGAGGGGCAAGTTATGAGCGATAGCGATTTGGCGAAGGACGAATTATGTTATGGTTTCTTTTGTGGTAGTGTTTGGTTTTAATATAATGATTTAGTAATGCAAAGCTAAAAAACCAGGAATATGGATATTTAAACAAAAAATAATCTGCACCCTAATTGCGAAACGCACAATTTATCAGAATCTGAATGGGCTTGAAGATTATTTCTAAACCATTGCGTCATTTGTTCGAATAAATTGTCGGCTCAGCAACGTAAACCAATTCCTACCGATAAAAAGTTCCGCAATTACCCCTCAGTTCAGTCATGGGAAATATTTAACTGATCGGCACTTTTTTTTGTTTTTTATGATGGTCATTTTTTATAATGAATCAACTTATGAAACTTTTTTATTCAAGTTGCTTGCACTTTTTTGGCTATTTAGCATTTTTAGGACTTAAAATCAATTTATGGGTTATTCGATTATTTCAATTCAACTTTTTATTTAACGAAAAGTTTGTATGCTCTTGGTTACTTTCAAATCCAAGAAAAGTGTTTTCTACCAACTTACCCTTGAATAGTTTGAAGATAGTACGTAGGAGCCAACATCTTGTAACTTATACCACACCGCGGTGGTGAGTACAACAATTTGTAGTGTCCTGTCTTGAGTTTGTTTTAGAACCTTCTTAATAATCTTGTCGAGAATTAATTTCAACAATATTGTTGAATCTTTTATTGTTATTTCCCTTGTGTATAAACTGTTACAAGCCATTTAATTTTTTTATGGAACTGGAAACGTAATAGGTTGGGGAAAAAGTTTCTTCGCATTTTTTAAGAAAATTCAAAACGTTTTTTAATAAAGTTTATTTACATTTAACTAAAGTATGTAGGTACCATTTTTAACCGACTTCAAAAAAAGGAGGAGGTTATATGTTCGACTGTATGTATTTTTTTTTTTTTTTTTTTATGTATGTTCACCGATTTCTCCGCCAATTGTCAACCGATTTTGAAAATTCTTTTTTTATTCGTAAGGGTATACTCCTGAGGTGGTCCCATATTAATTTTGTGAAGATTTGATGTATACTTTGGGAGATAAACGAAGGAACTCCTCAAAAACAAACAGTACACGTAATGTGATTTGGGTATTGTACTAAAGATCAAAAATAATTGCTGGTTCTATCTATCCATCCGTGGTGAACTAATTATAGTCTTCGAAGATACCGCATGGAACTCCTCATCGGTGAACAGTACATATAGGAACTTACAGTGAAAGGTTAGAAGGTTAGGGGATAATTCTTTGAATATTATAGGCACGTTTAGACCGTTACTTGTATTCTTATATTCCGTTGAGCTGATGATGGAAGGTACAACTCCTTATCGATCAGGAGTTAGAAGATATCTTGTCCTAGATAGACATACTCGTTGACATCGAGAATTGATTCCTCAGCAGACACTAGAGTGGGCTCTTACCCACTCTACTGTCTGCTTAATAAAAAAAAAAGCAGCCTTAATCATTTTGGCCTGGCCATTTATTATATTTTTATACATTTTTATATATTTTTTTTTTATATTTTTTTTAGTATGCGGTTCTCTATTCGGATGTTTATATTTTTTTTTTTTTATGTATGTTCGGCCATAACTCCGTCATATAAAGACGGATTTACAAAATTCTTTTTTTGTTTGAAAGGAGTTTATTCCGAAATGGTCCCATATAAATTTCATATAGATCTGATGATTAGTTCCAGAGATAGACACTGGAACTCTTTAAAATATGACAGCAAATCAACCGCGATTTCTGCTATCGCTTAAATATGCATTGTTTGTTTGGAATTAGTGCGGGGTGGATACCACAACTAAAAATTTAAAAATAAAAACTATTTTTACAAAAAAAAAACAACCGACTTCCTTAAAAACACTACAAATTGAAAAATAACTTTAATTTCGGAAGTCGGTGGCAAAAAAACCATAAATACAGATCCTAAGACACCGACTTCCGAAATTAAAGTTATTTTTCAATTTGTAGTGTTTTTAAGGAAGTCGGTTGTTTTTTTTTTGTAAAAATAGTTTTTGTTCGATAACTTTTTGCCATCTTGTAGGTAAGGACATGATCCCATTGCTATAGAAATTTTGGGACTTCTGGTCAAAATACCGCGACAAGTGGTTTTGGCAGTCCTCTCGTGATGTTAACCTGACACTGCCTAAAGAATTCTGAAGAGACCGAAACAGGTGAAATCTGAAGGTGCAAGGTCAGGACTATACGGCGGATGCATTAACATCTCCGAGTCAAACTCTCTTAATTTTTGTTGGGTGGCTAAAGATGTGTGAAGTCTAACGTTATCATGATGAAAAACCACACCTCTTCTGTTGATTAATTCCGGCCGCTTTCTCTCAACTTCTTGCTTTAATCTCATCAGTTGTTCGCAGTAGAGTTCAGAATCGATGGTGCTGCCTGATGGTAACAGCTCATAATGAATAATGCCCTTGCAATCCCACCACACACAGCATCACCTTGTTGCGAGTTAACCCGGGTTTCGCCACAGTCTGTGAAGCCTGACCGGCCTTTGACCACGACCTTTTTCGCACGTTCTTGTCATACGTGATCCACTTTTCATCACCAGTTATCAGCTTCTTCAAAAATGGTTCGGTTTCATTACGTCGTAATAAAGAATCACAAATGAGTACACGGTTCATTAGGTTTCTTTCAGTGAGCTCGTGAGGTACCCAAATGTCGAGCTTTTTTGTGTACCCAGTTTTTTTCAAATGCGCCAAAACTGTTTTGTGGTCAATTTCCAGTTCTTCAGCTACGTCGTAACTACTGGTATGCCGATCTTGCTCCACTTTTTCAAAAATGGCATCCATTTTATCCGTAATAGGGCGACCAGAGCGACGTGCATCTTTGACATCAAAATTTCCGGATTGAAAACGCTTAAACTAAATTTGTGCTACTTTCACAGACACTACACTAGGTCCATAAACATCGCAATTTTTTTTCGCGACTTGCGTTGCGTTTTTACCTTTTTTGTAGTAAAATTTTAAAATGTATCGAATTTCTTCATTAGATTCACTCATCTTGACGGTACGAAAAACAAATGAAAATCACACATTTTCCTAATTTGAATTTGGAATTATGTTCTTTAAAATTTAAACTTTCAATGATACCAAAATCGGCCAGATACAAATAGTATAGCCAAAGAGATTTTATTACAAGTTCATACATACTATAATGCGAAAAGACTTTTTCCCCAACCTAATATATACAGCATCTTCGGTGCAACAAAGGCACAATTCAGGACACTTATTTTTGTTGTCTTCTATAAGATTTTTTTAATAATTCATAATAAGCTTTTTACGTGAAACCATAGCTGTAGCAATAAACAATTAACTTTATAAAGACTGGCCTGTTAGTCTAGTGGTTAGTGACCCTGACTGCTAAGACTGAGGTCATGGGTTCGATTCCCACCCAGGACAAATCTTTGTGTAATCAGCTCAATCATTTGTTCAGTGTCTGGGTGTAATTTATCTATAATATGTATGTATTTAGAAATATATAAGTATATTTATCAGTTGTCTGGTTACCGTAGTACAGGTTCTGCCTAGTTTGGGATCAGATAACAGTGTGTTGGTTGTTCTATGATATTAAAAGATATTAAGATATTTCACACCTTCTACAAATAGTCAGCCAGTAATAAGACAATAAATGCGAAAAAAATCTTAAAAGTCGTCTCCTGTAAAAATTAAATATGAGCTGTTGTGCCTTTGTTGCACCAAAGATGCGGTCGTGTACCGGGTTGGTGATCGCAGTATGGTTGTAAAACGCATAGAGAACGCTGCTGCCCATTCTCTAGTAAGTCCCTTAGTCGCCTTTTACGACACTCACGAGAAGAAATGAGATGGTGTTATTCTGTACGTCCAACACCACACGGTACATACGTATTTAACTTAAATTCATATGAGCTACTTACCTAACTAGTAGGTTTGTTTTGGTGTCAACTTATTGTAATTTACTTTTCTATGTCTATAAAGTTCCCACGGCTGGGACACTGGCCTCCTCTCCTTAAGAGGGAGTATTTTACTTTCATTTACACAAAATTTGTAAACTAAAACATAATTTTTAATTGATTAGATTTGCTATTTTTTTTAATTAGTGCGGAAGGAGCTGATTTACTTCAAAACTAAAAGTTCTGGACTAATGTATTTTCTCATCATCATCAGCAGCCTATAATGTTCCCACTGCTGGGACACAGGTCTCCTCTCGGTGCGAAGGAGTGGGCCATAATCCACCACGCGGGTCCAGTGCGGGTTGGTAGATATCACATGTCTTCGAATTTTTGCTTCTAAGATATGCCGGTTTCCTCACGATGTTTTCCTTCACCGTTTTGAGAGCCGTGGCGATGAAATAATTTACACTAGTAAAGCGCTTGCTTGCGTTTGAATTACGATCTACTACTCGTAAGTCGCGCCTGTTACCACTGGGTCACCAATGCTCCCCTATGTATTTTCTAGTTAATGTTTAACCAGTACTCAGTGGTCACCGATCCACTAGCTAACCGCAGGAAGTGTAGCCTTAACCTCGCACATCTACCAATCTGCTATTTTTATTTAACGTCTGTGAATATATACTTTAAAACTTAATATTCTGAAACAAAATTATCTTACTTGTGTTTATTCGATAAAGATTCCCGTTGACTACGTAAAATACGTAATTATCCTCATGTGAAGAGTCAATACAAATAGATTTTACATAGAGCTACAGTTTCTAGATTTGGCTTATTTTTATTTTATTTTATTAGGGACAACAAACAGCAGTATACATAAAATGATCACAACATTTAGTTTAATGTTTTATTAAATTTACTAGCTTGTGACCACGACTTCGTTCTCGTAGAGCATGAGGTCCTGGGTTTTATCCACAGGGTGGGCAAGTTGTTATTGGTGTTTTCTTTATGGAATTTCTCAGTGCAGGCTAGAGTCTGGATTTGTACCCGGTTCATGGCAATAGGCTTGAACTCTATTGCATAGGATTGTATTTTTAATATCCCATAACTAGGGTATTAAAAAAAATCCCATCCCAATGAATTCTTTGACATGGTCTCAGAATCAACCAATCAAAGACCCCTAGCTAATAAGATTACGTAGCGTTTTCTTAGCTTCAAATTTGAATTATTGGTTCATTCAAACCAATGATTTAATTCCTTAATCGTACTTATCAATGAAACTTACACGCGTATTAAAAAAAAACATGACTTATTTAATTTAAAAAAAAATAGTGCTAGTTGATACTTTGACATTTCCCATACCCTTTTTTTTCTGGATTGGAAATCATCAAATGTCGTCTTCCACTCTGGACGGAGCGGGTCCAACTTATACTGACTAAAAACCCAGCCGAGTTTCTTCAGTTGCCTTTGCCAGGGCTACGGTAACTCTTAAAACAACTCCGCAACCCTGGCAGGACTGCTCTCACCCTAATGTTATGGAATATCAATAAAAACACATTGTATAATATTCTATGCTAACAATTAGTCGTATCCAGCTCCACACTACATCTCTATAAACTAATTACGGAGACTCGCGGAGCTCCGATCGAATTTTAATAAAGTTCACCTGCTTCAGTGCGATTGGCTTCTTAAGTGCGTTATGATTTCATACACGTTACCTAGTTACTGGAATACGTTGTAGTTCTATGTGTTTGGAGGTAGGCAGAGGAGCTTAATTGAATTTTCTCCGATAAAGATGAACTTGAATAAAATATACTTTGAAAACCAAATGTCATGAAAAAAGACTGTCGTTCAACACAATGTGACCGTGTAGGTGTTGATTGCACTTTTCTATGAAACAGCTGATATTGATAAGGGTATTGGAAGTCCAATAAGCAGTCCATAGCTCCAGATAAAATACTGGTATTCAGCTGCATCCGGTTAGACCACCCTTTCCCAAAGTGGGCGATAACGCCCCCTTGTGGGCGCTGCAGGCCTAAAAGGGGGTGGTAAGAGACACAGAAAAAAAAATGGGTAATTTTTTTTCTAGGTCTGCAGCCCTGCCCTTTAGGCCTGCAGCGCCTACAAGGGGGCGTTATCGCCCACTTTGAGAAAGGCTGGGTTAGACTGTAAGCTGACTCAAACAAAGTTGGGAACAGGGTAGACAAATGAAGATGTTGTCTTCTGCATTTTCCAATCTCTGTAAAAGGCTATGAAGATAGTCTAAGTTTATTCATTCTATGTCATGATTTCTTGATGACACTATATAGAATAGAATAAACACATTACTTACTATGAAAAAAAAAAAAAAATCGATTCAAAAAGTTTTGAACTTACATCAGTGGTGATTGGAGCCTCCTTTTAAGCGTATAAAGACTGTATTAAGTTAGTTTTATACTAATGAAATAATTTGGGTTAAATGTATTAAACGTTAAGTAGAGTGTGCTTGTAAAACTGGGATTGTGTGTGGGTGAGAATGTATGTGTGTTGTGTGTGTGAATGTGAAATGGTAAACTGTATAGGTTTAAAGAATTTATTTTCTCTTAAGAACTTAAATAACAGTTCACTTAAAATGAGATACAAAGTGCTTACATCTAATTAATTATACATATTTGCCCCCGGTGACATTACAGTGTACATACATGTTTCTTAAGATTTAAAAAAAAATGTTTATTTTGTCACACTTTTTTAACTCCTCGGGTAAATTATTGAACATTTGTGCTCCCGAAACTATATTATTAACTTAAACCTTATTTTCAGGTATGCGCAACCCTCGGTACCACGGGCTCGGTAGCCTTCGACAATCTTCGTGAGATCGGAGTCGTCTGCGAGAAGCATGGCACTTGGCTCCATGTGGACGCGGCCTATGCTGGAAGTGCGTTTACATGCCCCGAGTACAGGTAAAAAACGTCTCCTTTTTATGCCTTGTTGAGCCTAGCTTTTCAAGTGAGTATAGTAAGAACAGGCTCCCATAAATGTATATTCGTACGTGTGGCCTCTCAGAATACCAGAGCGCTGAGACACTTTTTTTTAAATGTCGCAGCATTATGCTGAGATGGGGCCCTTTGGCCGCGCACATGAGTTTCTGTTTTCTTTTAATTTTGTTTGTTTCTTTCTCCTTTGCTTATAATTGATTTATTTTAATTTTATTAAGTATATATTGGTTTTTGTTTAGTTTCTGTGCGTGTCCCAATAAATACATTTCTTTCTATGTCAAAAACTTTAGCCAACTTAGAGAAACTATAATATAAAAAATATTGGCACATCTTGCATTCTTTTGTAACTTATGTTTACAAATAAAGATTGAGAGTGCTAGTGAAACAGATGCCCAGATGTAATCAACTCTCCGGTACTTATAAAACTTTTTTACTATTACTTTAAACTTTTTGGTCTTAAATCAAAACCAGGTTTTTCTTAGGGTATGACTTAAACCATAGAGTTTGTACTTGACGGAACTTATAACTAACTAAATCCAGTGCTAAGTTGTCATTTTTTTTATTAAGAACTTTACCCAAATAGAAATAAAGTTGGAAATACAAAAAACTGACTCAAAGCTATTTATTTATTTTAAAATCTATTTCGGATTAAAAATATTTCCATAAGTGTATTTTTAATCCGAAATAAATTTTATATAAAAATATAGATATTATTATTCTTTCTTTCTTTATTATTATACATATATTTTTTAATAAGAAAACAGCGTTATGCAATAAAACGATTTATGTTTTCGCAGGCACTGGCTGGATGGTGTGGAGATGGCGGATTCTTTCGCCTTCAACCCTTCCAAATGGTTGATGGTGAACTTCGATTGTACTGCTATGTGGTAAGAATGTATTTATATAAAATAACTAGCTGACACAACATCCTATAAATAGTCTAAAAAGTTAGAAAATTTCCATACAAAAAAGCTCTTTCAGGTATTGTTTAATTATCCTGGCACCTTTACCAATGCTTTCATAGAACACTTCGGACTATCCCGAAAAATATTGATTTATAAAATCGTTGATTTCTTTTATTAAGTATACAGGATGGTGATTAGGTTATTATCACATTAATTTAATCCGTGTGGTACCGCACGTAAAGAATACCATCCCATTTTTTTCCCTTGGGTGTCGTAAGAGGCGACTTACTAGAGTTCTGACTCTGTTCGATCGCAGTATGACCATACTGCGATCGCCAACCCGCTTGCCAAGCATGGCGATTACAGCAAACCCCCCCAAATTGGGGAGGCCTATGTTCAGCAGTGGACTTCTATGTGCTGGAATGATGATGATGATGTCAATATGAATTAAATTACATATTATTGATTATTGATAAAAACTTGAATAGAATAGAAATCGTCTTCGTAGGAATCATAATACAGTTTTCTGATGAAATTATACAAAATTTTCAGGGTAAAAGACAGCACAGCTCTCCACAGGACTTTCAACGTGAATCCTATTTACCTGAGGCATGAGAATTCAGGTGAGTATTCTGTTTACATACTAGTTATCCCAAATTAACCAAAATTGTTTTGACTTTTTCAATAGTCCATATTATTTTCATTGTCTTAAAAGTATGTTAGTGATGACAAAAAGAATTTTTGGGCTGAAGTAACATATAAATGAAAAATAAATTGAAAATATATTAAATAAAATATATTTTCGATCATTTAAAACAAAAAAATGTAGATGTAAATTAATACAAATGAATCTACAAAGTAACACTAAAATAAATAAATTATATACAGACAAAATATTAAAACTTATCCATTTCAAAGAAATTATTTCTCATATGTCTCTTTTGCGGTTTCAGGAAAAGCAATTGATTACATGGTAAGTACTAACTAATAATTTATCATTGCCCAAAGATATGATCAAATAAATTTTTCAAATATGAAATAGGTATCTATTGCAATCAACGAAGATAAAATTTAAACATGCTGAAAATTTGGTCCTGGGTTCGATTCCCGGATCGGGAAAAGTATTATTGTTTTTTTTTTTAATCTGGGATTTCTCCGTATCAGCCCGGAGTCTTACTCTCTATCACATGGGACTTAAACTTAACTGGAGAAAAGTGGGTATGCTATAGGTACAACTCTGCCTAACCCTTCGAGGTACATAGGCGTGATGTTATGATATTTTATGTAAAGAAGACTTTTTTTGTCTCTAGACTTTTTAGAATTATAATTAGGAAACCAAACTTAACTGATATTTTAAATTAGGTTGGCGACAAACAATCATACAATAAGAAGAAACTGAGAAAGATTAACAATAACCTAAAAGGTACTGATCACCCAATTATTGTAGTCAATGGTGATGACAAAACAAATGGTGATGACGGAGATACAATTACAGTAAATTATAAACCAAAGATAGCAAAGGATGTCAATGGTATTGTATCAAACGGTGAACAGAAAATGGGTAAACTTAATGGTGATTTAGCAAACGAAGATCATAACAATGGTAAAATAAATGGTATTTTACCAAATGGTAATAATATAAAAAATGGTGATGATGATTTGTACTATGATGACAATGATGGAAATCTCCATGGATATAACAAAATATCATCGGGATGTGGTGAAAAGATTCAACTTGAAGATCCTAATAAGAGAGAGTTACTAGTAAGAGTTTTATTGGTTTTTGGTGATGGTGGGAATTTTTGGTGATGGGATTTTTCTGGAACCTGTATTGAAATATTCGAAGGCTTTAATTTTATGACACAAATTATTAGTGGTAATATAAGGCAGGCTGAATTGACTCTCTACGTAAGCCTAAATTATTCTCAGCTAATTTTACTGTCTCTCGAGCTACAGAAAAAAATGTTTTACTGTTTTAAAAAAATAAACCAGTGAGCGAGGTTGGTGCTGGGACTGACTGGTATACTGATTGTCTCTAAGTACTTGTAATAGTGCGAGATTTAAAAAAAAATAACACACATAGCTTTTATAGAAATTATAGGAAGCACCTAATAATGCTATCGTATCAAGAAATATTGTTCCCTAATTAACTAATATTGTTTTGTTTTTTGTAGCATTGGCAAATTCCTCTTAGTCGTCGCTTCAGGGCGCTGAAGCTGTGGTTCGTACTACGTAACTACGGTGTCTCTGGAATACAGAAGCATATTCGTGAGGTAAGTTATTATAAGACACAGTAGTAACTTCAAAAACTAAAACCTGACTGCTTGAAAATCACGCTGCCACTGTAAATATTGACTGCGTGGAGGTCGAAAATTATCCCACAAAAAAAAAACACTACCGAGATAAAAATTATCATAAATATTACTCCAAATTATAAACTACTAGCATTTGCCCGCAGCTTCGCTCGCGTTAAGAATAACAATAATTTATATTTTTTAATTTTTGCATAAATAGTATCCTATGTTACTTCTAATACCTCCAAAAATATGTGTACAAAGTTTCATGATGATCGGTTAAGTAGTTTTCGCGTGAAAGCGTAACAAACAAACTTACATTCACATGTATAGTATTAGTTGGATCAGTGTGCCAAATTTCATCCAAAGCCATTTAGATTTTACATAATTTAGTAACAAACATCTAAACACACAAACGTTTCCATTTATAATAATAAGAAACAGAGATTAAGATTACAAATATTATATTATATTATTATATTAGGATACTAAGTAGCCATAGATAACACAGAACAATCGACCAAATATAATTTTACTAGCTTCTGCCCGCAACTTCATCCGCGTCAAATTTTTGCTCCCCTGACCCTTCCCGTCGTATCGAATTGCCTGCCAGTTTTCGTCCATTTTTCGTTGCTGCTCCGCTCCTTTTAATCTTAGTGTGATGTTATAGCATATAGCCTTCCTCAATAAAAAGGCTACTCAACACAAAAAGATTTTTTCAATTCGGACCAGCAGTTCTTGAGATTAACGCGTTCAACTAAACAAACTTTTCAGCTTATAATATCGGTATAGATAAGCACCAATAAATTTCACTAAAACCTTACTAATATTGATGTTATTAACCAACGAACTGTATAACTGCAGATAATCTTACTCGTTTTTTATCTGTGCAAAAATAAAAATAAAACGTCTATTCAGGTCTTTCTAGAAATCTATCTGTAACAAAATCTAATTTCGAAAATACAATATTAGCTGCTGCTCTAGGTTCTAATTTAAAATATATTAAATCCAGTAAAAAAATTCTTCGTCAACGTTTCTAGGGTCTATAAGTAGTTCACTGAAGCCAGAAATTTGCATATTTTAATTACTTTAACATTCATGAAGTTCTTTTACTTTATTTCTCGTATCGTGCATGTTTTAATCTTTTACTTTTACGTTTTCAGGGAGTTCGTCTGGCACAGAAGTTTGAAGCTCTAGTGTTGGCTGATCATCGATTTGAGATACCTCAACCCAGGAATTTAGGTTTGCCTTATTATTTTGAGTAGGTATGCATGTAATGAATACATTTCCGATATAAAATAATGACCGTCTAGGAAAACAAAAACTATTATTTATGAATGAAAAGTAATTTATATAAATCATCTCACTGTGTTGGCCTCGGCTTCTAGTCTAACCGGATGCCGCTAAATAACATATTATAAATAGAGGGACTGCCTACCTGACCCCCACAACTCATTTTGTGGGTAATAGGATATCCCTTAGTAAGACTAGGTGTCAGACTTTTGGATTTATGACGACACGTAACGATTGTCAAGGATCCAAGAATGACAACCATGATAGCTCAGCGTGTTTTTCAAGGAACGGAGGGGTCCTTATAAAACGTTGATATGCACCAGATTTTCTCTTCATCATAAAATCTTCACTCTTCATTCAAAAACTTGAAATGATCTTGCAAAGGTACTATTGCTCTGTAACTCTTGCATGAGGTTCCTTGTTTAACTTTCATTTTATGCTTTGTTGATTACAATATTTAGGGCCAGACATATGAGAAACAGTTACTGCTAAAGTATGACTTACAAGTCTATTTTTGTATCAATGATTGTATATCTCTAACATCATTTATTTCAGGCATGGTAGCCTTCCGCCTCAAAGGCGACAATGCTTTGACCGAGAGGCTGCTGAAGCGCTTAAATGGGCGCGGCTACATCCACGCTGTTCCAGCTTGCTTCAAAGGGATCTACGTCATCCGATTCACTATTACCTCATCTAGGACGACCAACCAGGATATCTTGGGTAAGAACGTCTACATCAGAACTTAGTTATTAGTTGCTCCTTTGTTCCATCTCCTGTCAGGGCATTTCTGATCACCTTCGTCGCGAATCATATTATAAGATCCATCATTCTCCTGCTCTTATCCCAATTTATTTGCGGTCGGCGTAACATGTCTTTTTCTTCCACACTTCTCTATTAGTCGTCAACTCGGTAGTCACCCTCTATCTATCCATATCATCATTCATACAATCTACCCATCGTTTCTTTGGTCTCCCCCTTACTCTTATAGCCTGCGACTTCGTTCTCAATCTTTCCTCACGACATTGTCCTCATTCTTCCGTATCACGTGCCCATACTATGATAATCAATTATCAGACAATTTTTCAGTTTTCGGTGACACTTTCAGACTTCCTTTTATGTGCATATTTCTTATTCTAAATTGAGAAAAAAAGGAAGTATTTTTACTCACATCTCGAAAGTGATGCTACAGTTTCAAACAGTTCTAATCTTGCCTATAGTGCAATAGTTAGTCAAACGCCTAACTCAGATCATCTCCAGGAATTCTTGTCTAGTGATTGAACAGCAACTTATGATTTTTAATTACAGAGGATTGGAACGAGATCAAGACAGTAGCCAAGGAGATATTGATGGACGTATTTGGCTCTGAGAACGGCAACATTGTGGTGCCCAAGAAACCAAGGATCTCTCTCAAAGGTAACCCTTTGACTAATAAAATTTTTACTCTAAAGGCTTATCGCATTAGACAAGGATTTAAGCTGAAGAGAGAGATGAAATTATAGACACTCACCTGTGACTCTATTTTTTAACATTGATACATGAGATCAAGACTATCAATGTGGATAATATTCTTGCTTTGCATATTTGTGCAACTAGTCTGATCTTTCATCTCATTCATTCGAATTAAATTGTGCTTAACAAATCAAATCATTTGTTCCTTTTTTAATATGGGTAATTGGTATGTACAAAATATTTTACGTATTGGTTCATTGTTCAACATGATCACTTGGGCATAACATTTTTCATAAATTCTAATTATTATATTATTTCGTTTATTTGATTTTTTTTTCCTAAATATACAAAAAACATTTAAAAGTATAAAAAAATAGTGGTCCACCAGTATCGGATGCAGGGTCCAACCGGTCCACCGGTAGGGTGGTTAATACTCCAAAGACAAGAACCTCCTGACGATTCGCACCGTATCAAGGAGTACTCCTTTCTGAATCAGGCTCTTGGTCCACCATATTATGACTGATATTATTATTATTAGCATGTTAACCGTCTTCTTGAATATTTTTGCTATGACTGTCTGTTAGTTCTCTTTGGCCTCTGCTTTTCTTGTCCGACTCTCCTATGACAATGTCATCCACAACGAACATGTTTCAGAAACTCGCGAGCTGAACGCGACGTTTGGCACCAGCCTCCTCTTAGCCAACAGCCCCATGAGCCCTAAGATAGTGAACGGTACTCACGCTGCTATCTGCGATTATGAACAGGTGCTCACCTCCTGCGCGCAAACCTTCGCCCAGTTGAAGATGGAGCCGAAGGATAGTCCTGGTGAGTCCAATATTGTGATTGGCAGTTTCTGAAAGCTTTTGTCAAATCCTAAGTTACATTCATTGCAGTGTGAAGTAACAACTTACTGTGTGAATGCACTTAATCGTTTACATATAACAGCTATATGAGATTTGACATTAGAATTGTTCAGAGATTTTATTGGGTGCTAGATTTATTATCTGTATCATTGGCCACATGTATTCTATTCATGCTTGCATCATTTTTTCGATTCACTTGTAATGAGTGTGTTTCACCCTACACCTAGAATAAATGTATAATTCAACTCTTTTACGTTAGGACAACAGTTTGTAAATTTTGACAAATTTTAGTTAATCTATCTATATATATAAAATTCAAAGTCCTGAGTGACTGACTGACTGACTGATATATCAACGCACAGCCTAAACCGCTGGTCCTAGAGACATGAAATTTGGAGGGTGTATTCTTTGTGAAGAGTAGGTATCCACTAAGAAAGGGTTTCTTGAAATTCCATCCCTAAGAAGGTGAATTGGGGGGTTGAATTTTCACGCGGGCGAAGCCGCTGGCGGAAGCTAGTATTATATAATAATATAATATCTTAGGACAACCAGCACACCAGTTTGGTATTCATGATGTCTATTTCAAAAAATTAAATCCTCTAATGTGCATACTTTTATTGTTTGTTAAAGTCACCACTTAGTTGCTAATCTACACAGTGATTGATGCACTTGATGATTTTGTACTATTAGACTCACATCAAATCTTAACAATATATTGATTGGACTTGAAAAAAGACCACGATCTCTAAGTTTGTTTCGTCATTTTTTCTTAGCGATCAGTCAGCTAGAAAACGCCGACTCCATCTAGTTTAATATTTACCAAAAAAATTGACGTGTAACAGTGTCTAAAAACATCATTAACATTACGGGTCTCGATCATCATCGTTACTTTCAAGTTCTTAACATATTGTAAAAGTCATGGCACCTCGGAGTTGCTCATCCTCATAGCTTATACCTCCATCACAATCATTTTCTTAACATTTAACCAACTAACCATTCACCTCACAACGTTTTTTCACCCCACACTCACTCATCACTAACTCACTAACAGAAATGCGTCGCCGCATTCGAGGCATCAAGATGTGTGGCAAGAAGTTCTCTCTGGACTCCTGCATGGATATGGTGCAGGGTATGATGGTGGAACAGAGTCTACCGCAATGCTGTGAGGAGGAGAGGGAGGATAATCTGTCAAACGGTGGGTAGAGTATATTGCAATGTCTGGGTCTGTGACTGCAGTTCCGTTATTCTCATCCATAGCTTGCAAAAGCTGCTCCAAAGACTTTAGAGCAGACTCTAGTTATGTCTTGGTCCACACTGTGCACCAGAAAGCTTGCAACTAATTCCAGTAGATGATAGAATAACTGGCACAAGTCCTTGAAACTAGAATTCTTAAACTGAAATTACTTTTCTAATATTAAGTAAATCTGTTTTTAGGAGCGAATACTGAAGCACCAATGCTATAAATAAGAGGTAATTAAAACCAAATATTTTGGTGGCGGTAAAAAGTAACTTTAAAATTTAAACACTCGCTAACCACAAACTCCTTACCTTAACATTTTGACGATGTAATAACTACTTTACTAACCATAAATAATTAAAACGAAAATTTTCTTTCCTTTACAAAGTTAATTAAAAACTCCAGGATCAAGCCCGGGAGACAAGTCATCATTCTCTTCATCACCAGTGACATCTATCGGCACAATCAAGCAAGAAAGCACAGACACAAACCAACTGCAAGTCCCACTAGCGCCATCTAGGCAATATAGATCGAAATCCGTCGATGTGTCACTCTCCGGGCTCTTACTAGATGACGCTAAAATCACTATCGATGTTAAAAACAATGAAATTATTATTACTCCTACTGGCTCTAAAGATGTAGCTGAAGAAATGTCTGGTTCCAAATCAAACTTCAACGAAATCGAAGAGAAATTAAATATTGGTGATAAAATTACACAAGCGTTTGAAAATTTCCAAGATGGTTTGCAAATGTTGAGCGAGTATAAAAGTAATGTTGAGAAAACTGATGATTGTAATACTAAGTTGACGATTCGGGGTCCTGGAAGTTATATCAAGAAGTTAATCCAGCAGTTTAGTGAGGGTCCCTTTGAAGCAGAGGATCCTAAGCCTGATGCTGACAGGGCTATGTCTACTCATACTCAAACTATTAAGGATAAAGCTGACGCTATTTGTAAAAAATGTTTGCATTACAAAGGAAAGATTTCTAAGTAAAACTGACGCTTCAGGCCTGAAATTTTTAAATTGATTTTCTAATTGAAGGTTGGCCGTTAAAATAATTTCTGTGAGTAAATATTATAATTTTTCTGAGCTGTTTTTCATCAAAAATTAAAAATATATGTTGATCAAGATAGATGTTGTTTGAATTTGGAACTTCTGATACGTCTCAGAAAAATTAGATTTGAATGAAATTAAACGTCTTTTTAGAAAATTCATTTCTTATTTAATTAAAGATCTATAAAATGCTTCGAGCAACTTAGGTCATTGTCGAAACCTTTTTTTTTTGTTTAACATGTTTGTCAAACGTTAATTTTCTAAATCGGTGTTGGATAAGTGTATTTTAAGTTCTTGCACAATATTTAGCTTGTTTATAGTAAATAATTATTGTTTTGTAAAATATTATTAGTTATTTACACCGTTATTAGTTATTTTAAGAAAAAAATACAAAAATATATCGAGATTAGATAATCAGTGACATAATTATATGAATTGAAAAACGTAAAAAATTATATCAAAAATATATTTTATAGAAATCTCAACTTTCGCTTGTAGGTAAAAAATTAACTAGCTCTTAATAATAAAATAATTTAAAGGTATATATGAGTTTGTAAAAAAAATGCTTGAATATTTTATATCTTAAACTTGCTATGATAAAAATCAAGATTTTTCGATATGCGTGTAGAAAATATTTGAAATTGACTCCTAGTTTTTGAAATGAGATTGAATAAACAAATAAATGTTATTCTTAGTAATTGGTATAAAAATTGAAAAAGAATGTAGTTGAAAATCTTAGTTTATATCAAATGAAAGTATATCTGTTACTCAGAGTTTAGTATTTAAATGATCAAATAAACTGCTGTGCATTATCAATAAAAATGTAAAGTCTCGCTTTAAAAAATGCGGTAGACAATTACAATATATTCATGTTATAATCAAAATAATAAATATATTTAATGTTATATTGAGATTTATATATTATACAAGGTGAAGACAATACGACAGTAAATTGAGCTTCATATACAAGGTAGGATGTTTCCATACAACAATTCAAAGAAATATGTCTAATAGTTTAGTCACTATTGCCAGTCAAAGATTGACATATCCTATAGTCGATGAATCACTACTATTTGGTTTGTTTACAATGATCATATTTTCGATTTTGATTCAATGATTTATTTGATACTTTCAAAGTACAAACTATGCACCAGTAATAACACTGTCTTTATTTAGTGTCGTATTGTCTTCAACTTGGAAATTTTATATCGTTAACCCCAAAAGTGTATCTAGGATTAATAGAATATAGTTGTAAAGTTACCAATTTTTATTTTATTTTGTCGTCTTTTAATCATTTATTATATTATTATGTAGTTCCTTCTATGGTGTAAGCAATCCAAGTAAAGTAGACACAAATAAGCTTTGCTTAATATAAAAAAAGATCTCTTATTATTTTATTATTATATTCATGCAATAATAATGATAACATAAATTTAATTCAGTTACTAATACAATTTAACATATGTTGATGCATTTTATCAATTATGTTATAATTACATGCATTATAAAAATTATGTTAATTATGTTATTCGATTAGCTTTATAATTAAAATACATACCTGCTGTAATATACGTATACGTACTCTTAGGCTGTAGGCAAGTAGACACAAAATGTATGAAAAAAAAAATGTATTCTAGTTTTAATTTTAATGTGTAATAAATATGTTATGAGGCATTGAATTATGTGGTTTTATTTTACAAAAAACAAAAAAGTTGTTGGTGTCAGCTCCGCCACACGACTGGAGTTTACTTCTTACGAAGACAGTTGTTATTTGTTTATTATATAAAGTATATACTGATATGGTTATGTAGGCCGAGACCCTCCACCACAGAGTGGGTACCTGTGGTGGGGGAACCGCAAGATAAGTTGCGCTCAAATATAACGCATAACGTTTCGGAACATAACGCATAACGTTTCGTAACATAACGCATAACGCAACGTAACGCAGAAAGATTGAGTTCACTCCCCATAAATTTTCATATATAAGCCTTAGGCTTATATATGACAAAATAAAAACTTTTTAACAAAAAATTAAACCGCCGAAAAAACTTAAAAGCAAAAAATAATAAACCTTCAAATTATGAGTCGGCGCTTAGAGTGATCTTTGTTCATTATTTTTTCAGCGCCGACTCAAAATTTTAAGGTTTATTATATTTTGCTTTTAAGTTTTTTCTGCGGTTTAATTTATCACAATCGGACTACTATGTAAAAAGTTATGCGTGGTCATATTTAAAAAAAAATATATACGCGTCGAATTGATAACCTCCTCCGTTTTTTTTTTCGTCGGTTAAAAATCGATTCTTAAGGGGTAAACTCCAAAAAACCTAAAGACATTTCTGTAACTTCTAAAGAGTTAAGCCTAAGTACACCTTTACTACACCCACCACCAGTTCCACCTGGTCCCATGTAAAAGGGGGCGAGGTTATTACTATTCAACAGGCACAAGTCCAGACTCCCAGCGGCTAGTGAGAAATTCCAGACAAAAAAACCAAAAACAAATGGAATGCTAAAGGAAATATAATTTATATATATACTTCGATTTGTCTAGCATTTAGGTAAAATAAAACGTCACACTAATACTTAAAATGTTTAATAAATACATAACCATCAGTATTAACATTTTCCTATTTTATTTGAGCATTTTTATTTAATCTTTTTACTACATTTCGTGATTGTTACGGGCAGAGTTCGCAGGGAATGTAGATAGCATAATCAGCCTAAAATGTTCCCACTGCTGGGACACAGGCGCCCTTTCAGTGAGTGGGCCGTAATACAACACACGTGGGCTCAGTGACTGGGTGTGACATTAGTTAAGCTTAATATTATTAAATCAAGTTTATAAAGTTATAAGTGCAAAGTATTAAGTAGTGTACGAACGTATACGCAAACCATAGTAAATTTGTGCTGCTAAATAATTAAAATTAAGTAAAAATATGGAAGTAAGGACGGAACTTCAAAATGATGAGTCATCAGAGATCATCTAATTTTGGGAAAAATATAGGTAACTCATATTCCACAACAGGTAAAAAATAAAATAAATAAATAAAATATACGCTATACTTAAACATAAAATGTTATTTAAATATATAATTTATTATAATTCACATTATACAATTATCATTCATTTATTTGCGTTAATGTAACTACTTAAACTTAAAATAATCTCAAGAATAATAATAATACTTGCATGTTATATATTAGCGTACTTTGCCCGTATCATGGTAATCAATTACAGATACTTTGCTACTTGAGCAAATTATACGAAAAAGCTCATAATAATTATTAATATAAGTTAATTACAACAAATAATTTATAATTTCTACAATTCAGTCTTAAACGCTAACATTAAATCTATAAATAACAATAAATAAATGCATTTTCTTTAATAATTTACAATATTGTTACATTTATTACACTAGGACAATATACAAAATTTATATAATATTAAACCCCAATGCGTGGATTTTTGGCGCCAAACTGGAAATGGCGTAAGTCACATCAATTATTTTAAGTAACATTATTGAAAATATTCTCAATGTTGGAAGGTATTAATTTTATTTAATATTTAATAATAAAACAGGGCTTGACTGTATTCTAAAACAATAACAATATTATTTAATTAAATCAGAATTACAATTAACAAGTATAGACGTTTTGTCCATAGAGAGCTGTCACGTTTTATACAAATTCCAATCTATAATTATGGCTGAAATCATTTTCAGACCAACTAGATTGCAAAGTAGGATGATTATATACCAAATGATTAATAATATAATCACGGAAACCAAATATTTCTCTTAAAAAAATTAAATCGAATTAAAATGAATTTCAAAGAGACGGTTTGATTAATACAAATATGAATAAGCCAAAAAAATGATAACAGCTGTTTTTCTTTTTATATTTCACAGAAACACAAATAAATTATAATATAAACCAGTTGGTTTAAAAACGAATGATATTGTATTTTTTCACAATGCTTGAAGAAAAAACAAAAATATCTGAAGAATTCGTAATAAAATTCTTCTGCACAAACTCATATTTGATTAATTTCGTATACCAATATAACACACAGAAAAGTCGCACACATATTTATTCACAATCACACACAAATCCAAAATCCAATTTTCCAATACAATTCATTCTTCCAATTTTAAAATTAATGCTATTTTCAATGAACACCAGTAATACTTTTAAGCCATGGTTTATAAAAGGTGGTCCTCATGTACACTCCGGGTAGGAAGGGTGCTGCACACTTGATGCCGTGGGAGACTGTACCAACTAGCTGCCATTTGCCGTCATCACGTTGAAGAACGAGGGGACCGCCACTGTCACCCTAGAAATAGAAAAAACTTTAGAGGTGTCAAGGGACACCCGGATGGAACGAAGTTCCTTTCCAGGATTCATAATAGTTATAATTTTTTAATTATTTATTATGTACAAAAAACCTGTATACACTCAACAAAAATATTCTCTCTCTCTCCCTATCTCCTTCTCTCTCCCCTCTCTCTCTCCCTCTCTCTCTACCTCTCTCTCCCTCTCTCTCTCTACCTCTCTCTTCCTCTCTCTCTACCTCTCTCTCCCTCTCTCTCTCTACCTCGCTCTCTCTCTTCCTCTCTCTCTCCCTCTCACTCTCTCTCTCCGCCCTCAATATTTCACCCGTAAGACGTCCACTGCTGGATATAGGCCTCCCCTGATTTGGTGGGGTTTGCCATAATCGCCATGCTTGGCAGGCGGGTTGGCGGCCGCAGTATGGTGGTAAAATGCATAGAGAACGCTGCTGCCCATTCTCTAGTAAGTCCCGAAGACGACCCCTACGACACCCACAATAAGAAATGGGATGGTACTATTCTTTACGTCCGGCACCGTACGGACGACAACGAACTCCAAGATCAAAAGACTTTCTGACTTTAGATCAACAGGCTTTCTGACTTTTGACTGACCACACTTAATGTGACATTTTAAAGTTATTATTGTCAGTATTGACTACAGGAGAACCGAATAACTAGAATCGGAAGGCATCCCGCAGAGCCATCAACTCCGATCGTATAGCCCGGCAAATAGCCACAGGCCTGTCGCTTCAACTGGCGTACCATCAAAAGTCTCTCCTTACCATGTCGATGGCAATCTAAATTGAGACAGCCTAGAATTTGGCTATGGTTTCGGCTTCTTCAGTACCGTTTATCCACCTTTAATAGTAGTTACAATACTTACCTCACAAGAATCCTTCTGTCCGTTAGCGTATCCCGCGCAGATGAAAGAGTTGAGGATCTTCTTGGAGTGTCCAGCTGTCTGGAACATGTCCTGGCAAGCACTGTTCTCTATTACAGGCACCTGGAAAGTCATTCAATAATATTAAAGCTGGATTCTCGAGGTACTCATCTACTCTGGTCTACAGTAAATACTCCAAGTCCGCCTTTAACCATTTAGGGTGCACTAGCTAGCCACCACTGATCACGTAAAATCACTAGGTAAGTAGCATTAGTATAAAAATAAAAATGGATCAATTAGTTGTAAGGTACGTTAAAGATTCATTAATAAAGGGTGGAATTTATTGATAGAAAACATAAAAGTCTAAAGAAGAGTTAGACAAGTTTTCAACTCAGACTGTTTTAGCAGAAACACATCTACTGTTTAATGCTCAATTACCAACAAAACGGCATTCGCACAGCTCCTAATCGACAGCGCAGCGTCTTGACCAGGTAATCTAGTTGACTCCTGTTGGAACTTGCAAACGGTGGCAGGAAATCTTGCCCTCACCCACTAAGTATCTACCACCAAACAAGCAACTTCCGGCAGGACATTAACCTTCCTTGATCCTCTTGGAAATCCCTGAACCGAACCTAAGTGGGAAAGTGTAAGTCACACACACAAAAATCCAAACTTACTCACACTCTTTAACACATACTCACACTTACGCTCTACACTTCAATTTGTAAAACTGACTAAGATAATGTTCCTAAATTAGAATTTTGTTGTTTTGTGCTTTATTTCGAAACTATTAAGTAATATTCGTATTTCATTGATCTCATACTGATGATTTTATTTAGCTTTGTCAGATCTCAAGGTTTACTTTGTGTTTTCTGTGTTTTATTTTAATTGATATTAATTTAGTTTATGTTTTCCTATTATGCAATAATCTCTATATATCTCACTCTGAAAAAGTCGCAATTCTGACCCCTAAGATACAGACCAATGCCTAGTTTGGGGATCACCGCCCATCTCTACAATATGATTACTTGTAAAATAAATTTGAAATTAAAGTTTGAAAGAACATCGTAACGTAAAGCTGTGTCACAAACTTTGATCCACCTCCTATCCTGCCCTCTGCAGGCAGTCAAAGTGAAACAGAAGTTGATCGTATGTTTATCGAAGCAGATAAGAAAATTTAAAGCAAACCGATAGTATTCCTACCTGTACTTCCTGCAATATAGCCGGAACAGATCCTCCGTACTTGAGCCGTCCCCATCCCGTGACGGTCGCAACCCGGCCCGTGAACTCAGCTTCGTCAGGTGGCATGCAAATGGGCACTGAAAATGATAAGTAAGTAAGTTTTCATTTAGATAATAGGATATCGAAAGAACTTTTACACATCCAGGGTCGCGAGATTGTTCGAAAGAGATACCGTGACCCTGGCACATGGGCAACTGAAGGAACACGGGTGGGTTTTAGTCAGTAAAAATCTGAAACGCCCTCCCGCTCCGTCCACGAGAGGGGGGGCACCTCATTGGATGATATCCCATCCAAAAAAAAAAAAACACATCGCATTTAAAAAATATACAGTAAATGTAGTCATCATTTCATAATTAACTACACATGAAAATAAATGGTGAAACAATCTCAGGGGTCAACGTTTCTTTTAAAGTCTAAACAATCATGCTCAGATGATGCGATGAAATGCGGTGCTTCAAATGGTCTTTTAAGGAAAGAACCATACAGATTCCAGTGGACCAGACCAGTTGGTCGTATCGTGGTCGTGTGGTGCCGAACGTTAAGAACAGCACCATTATTTCCCGTGGGTGTCGTAAGAGGCGACTCAATGGGCTTACTAGAGAATGGACAGCAGCGTTCTCTATGCATTTTACCACCATACTGCGATCGCCAACCCGCCTGCCAAGCGAGGCAATTATGGCAACCCCCCCCCCCCCCCCCAAATTAGGGAGGCCTAGGTCCAGTGGACATTATTCGGCTGAGTTTGCTATAAATTCTCGACTCCTCAAATGCTATGCGCCAATTCACTTACCAATATGAGCATCAAACTTGATAGGCGCTTCTAGTTCCAACAGCGCGAGATCATTCTCGAAGGTGGCTGCATCGTAAGAGCGATGCACAATGACCTTCTTCACGTTTCTTGATACTGGCTTCTTTGGCTCGAAGTCTCCGGAGATGTCGTTCTCGCCAAATACTGCTACTAGAGATGCTAGGAAGCTGGAAGGGAGAGAACAAGTATTAGTTTTAGAAACAGAATATTTTTACTTCAAGTATGGTAAAGGAACTCGTAGATTACACAGTTACACCTATTAAATGATGGATAAAAAAACTGATGATACCATGGAAATACATGGAAACATCCGTTTTTATCCATCATTTAATCAGTGATACTGTTAGAGACGGTTTACTTTGTGTAAATTAATTTCATCGCCACTGCTCTCAAAACGGTGAAGGACAACATCGTGAGGAATCCTGTCTAAGAATTAAAAATTCAAAGACGTGTGACATCTGCCATTATGGCCCACTCCCTCTCACCGAGAGGAGGCCTGTTTCCCAGCAGTGGGAACATTATAAGCTGCTGATGATGATGATGATTGATATCTTAGTTATTTATGACTGTGTGTTTAGTTGATCTCCCTGTGCGAGTCACAATAAATACTTTTTCTTTATTTCTAATACTTTCGTAACTTCACATTGAAGAAGAAGACCATATACGTTGCAAATTATAAAGCTATATGATCCAACTCACCCAGGTTGACAATGGGCAGCAGTGGTAACAAACTTATTGGTGATAAGGACGCCTCCACACTTGTTCTTAGTGAAGAGACCGAGCCAGGTGGACTCACGGACCAGGACCTGCCAGGGCCACTCGCCGAACGCAGCGCTCTTGCCGCCGACGATACGACCCGTCTTTGAGAGGGGACGGACGCCACACACTGAAAATATGGAATCGAACACTACGCATTAGTAAAAAAATTGCAAAAAGACAATTACACCGAATAGAAAAAAATATGGTGATCATAAATTCATGATATATTTACTCTGATTTTTTATTGCTAGTCCAAAATTACAACTGCAATCTACCTTTTTTGTCAGAATGACAACTAATAACAACTGTAATTTTGGTCTTGTAAAATATGAAATATCTTATCTTATGATATATCTTTGATTAAGAATCAGAGTGTGGTGTCTCCATGATGTTAAAATTACAACGTTACAGCAATTTTGAGCCTAACACATTTTGGGCGTTAGTCACGAGGTCTGTAATATTATGTTTCCACCAAATCTATCTAGACTATGAAATATGGTACAGAGTAAATCTGTATGTGCATACACACTTGTGCACTATAATATCTCCCGCATCGAAGTCTCTGTTGAGATTTGCAGCCATGGTCGAAATACGGTTTGAACTCTAATAAGCCAATTGTAATGGAAATACCTTACAAATATATTATGTAAATTGTACCTGTTGTAAAATTTGTATTTATAATGTCTGTGTTTAGACGATAAAATTATTATTTAATTTTGGTGGAATTTTAAATACTCACAGTTCTTATCATTATAATCAACAGGTCGGTCAACAAAGTTCTCTGTGGTCAGTTCATCGGCCAGTTCTGTGGTCGTAGTGGCTGCTTGTGTGGTCGTTGTCACTTTCTTCGTTGGCTTAGGCTTTTTTGTGGTCGTCACCTGAAAATATTGGGATTAAAAGACGACGCACCTGTTTCTATAAAACTTGTAACTTGTCTACCTAAGTTTCGACTAAGGATACGTTATTTTTCTAGTCTAATTTTATTAACTATAATAAAATATAAACTAATTAGTTAATTTATGTTTAAATCATATTAGTATTATATACTTATTTAATTTTTAAAAATCAAACAAATTAAACAGAAAAATAATTTAAATAAATAGCATTAACTAAATGGGTAGTCGCTCTAAGTGATGGTAAACTGACCTTTAGTAAGAGCTAAAATTACAAGATTTTAAATTTTGTGAATGTGGTTCAATTCATACAGTTTATGAAAATCGAGGATCTTGTTTTTTTTTTTTGTTAGAATTAGCTGACTGGAATGGTCATGTAATACGGAGGAATGAGGAAAATGTCGTGAGCAAAGTATTGAGTGTAAATGTCGATGGCTATAAGAGTAGAGGGAGAACCAAAGAAACGATGGATGGACTGTGTGAATTATGATATTTATTTATAGTAAATTAAAACGGTACAACACCAATTACATTAATTAACATAGAAACAGATAAAAGGTTGACAATACTAATATAAATTTAAACAATTACGTAAATTAAAAACTAATATGGAACAGAGGACTCCCTTGCATACTTTCTTTCACAGAACACCAGACATATACGCATAATTTTATTCCATTTATCAACAAACACATCACATTGAGGGTTGGCCGTTAGAAGGGCATTAAGCATCTTTAATGTACGACAGACAGGGGATTCGGCTCTGGCTGCAGTCTTAGATGGCAGTTGCGCAAAAAGATTGTGCCAGCAGTTCTGATGGTGTCCGATGTATTTATCGGGCACAAATAACCGGCAGAAAAAGCCATGGAGCTGTGGGCAGTCGATATGTCCCTGTAAGGTCTTACAGGCTACCGAGAGCTGATCAAGGCCTCTTTTTACCTAAAATGAGTTAAAGCCCAACGTACCTAAAAGATAGTTGGTAGGGTACATATAGGGGAAGAAATGGTATAACCTTTGGAAGAGGCACCTGAGGAAGATTTTTGTACCTTTTCTAACAACAGTGTTTGACTCGCAGTATCCCCTATACTACAGCAAACTAGAGGCAAGTGCCAAACACAGGCACTTGCCTCTAGTTTGCTGCAAACCAGAGCGGTGTACCAAATCCTGATTACATTTGGATCTGCGAAAGTCACGAGCATTTCGCAAAACAAATCCTAATCGCCTGAAAGATCCCTTCGCAAGGGTAGAAATATTACTGAGATGACGACTAGTAGAGAAGTGTGGAAGAAAAAAACATGTTGCGCCGACCACAAATAATTTGGGATAAGGGCAGAATGATGATGAATCATGAGAATTAGCTTACCGGCTTTTTCGTAGCGGCAGTTGTGGTCGGCGGCTGCGTTGTGGTTGGCCGTCGATACTGCGTCGTTAGCCGCACTGGCTTCTTAGTGGTCTTTACTGGTGGCCTTCGCGTGGTCACCTTCGCTGTGGTCAACCTTACTGGCTTTCTTGTGGTCGTCAGAAAAGGCCTTTTCGTCGTCGCCAAAGTCCTTTTCGGCTTTGTCGTGGTCGTTTTTATCACTGTTTCGTTTGGTTTTCTACCTAATATGACTATATCGTGTAACTCTTGGAACGTTCCTTGAAGATTTCCAACTATTTTGTTGACGAATACATTCATTTTTTCGTTTAGTTTTTCATCCATTTCCCATGACGGTGTTGTGAATTCTACGTCATGGAGAATATCTAGTTCATTGTCAGACATTGAAATACTAGTATTATAAAGAGAAGGATTTGACCCAGAGGCATTCAGCATCGGGTTCCTTACCGGTGGGAAGTTGATCAGATCATCAGGTGATGTTTGCATTTCTGGTTTATTCGTCGTTGGTGCTTCAGTAAATTCCATAATAGGACTGGTCAGAATAGGAGCAGGTCTTGTACCTATCGAAGCCTTGATTGGATATGGAGTAGTTACTATCCCAGGTTTGGGAGTAATAACTACAGTAGGTGAAGAAGTGGATGGGTATGATGGTTTTCCCATGTAAATGTTATTTGTAGCAGCTATATGGTTGTTAACAGTGATCTGACTGATTGGTTTCTTGAAAGGTTCTTGAGATATTTCAACGAATTGAGGTTCGTCGGCATCCAGAGGAGTTTTTGTTGTATGTATATCATTTAGGACTATAACAGTCGGTGTCACACTTGAGAATGTGTCAACCGTGTCAGCAGCTTCATATGTGGTTACGACATTTTGAGGAAACGCTGGTCTTCGAATAGGACTAGCTCCAGTAACATAGCTGGTAGACGGAGGTTTCTTCGGAGTCGTAGGTCTTTGTGTGGTTGTAGAACTAACATAACTGAAGGTAGACAAATCACCAAAATCAGTGGGATCAGTAGGATATCTATTAAAGGCATCAATAGCTTGACTAGTAGACTGACTAGGGCTCGGCGAAGAAAAGTAAGATGACGGCTTATCATCCTGTGGCAAGCTGTTTGGTGTTGTATGTATATAGTCATATGATGGCTTTTTGCTTGGCGCTGGCTTTCTCGTCAAATACGTTGACAATGATGTAGGTTTCAGAGTGACGTAGTGACCGGTGGATGAGAAACTCGGATACGTGTAGGAGTATGCTGGAGCTGGTGAAGACTTTGTCTCTATAACATCAATAGATGGCGTCACATCTTCTTTCATACTTGGAGTACTATCATTCAGCATCTGAATAATACTATTAATTGATGATAATTCTGGAGGTTTCTGCGTATCTTTTGTCGCTGTTGAAATGATGACGTAGTTTTCTGTTGTAGTCACAGGCTTAGGTCTGAAGATTGGCCTGATAGGTCGGTGGGTTGAAACTGTCTTTTGAGCCTCCGTTGTTGAAGTACTAGGAGTGACTGTTGGCTTCGTCTGCATAGAAGACAGTTGAATATTGAAATCCGAAGGTCTAACAACTGTATCTACTACAGAGCCATTAGTATGTACTAGAATAGTATCTGGCCCACCGTGGTCAATACTGCTGTGCGTATAGTAATCAGGTTTTGGCTTCATATAGATAACACCGTTACTATCTTTAGGAGGCGAACTGAGTAACGTATTCGTGATCTGCGTCAACCCTTCAGATATCATCTCGGCATGTTCTCCTTCAGTGCTCAAATCTTCTGGTTTGACCGTTGTTGCTGATGTCTTATCTGCAGGTTTATACCCAGGTGTAACTACAGGTCTGTAACTGTTATGCCAAGCGCTTAATTCTTCTGCATCGTAATCGTCACCTTCTGTTGCTTCTGGATAGTCAAGGTAACTTGTCATGACGATGCCGGGGCCTTTGGGGATATGTGATTGGCTGTCAGATTTGAGCTGGCAGCAGGCCCCGAAGAGGAAGCCATCCATACAGGCCCCCACTACCTCCCCCCCTCGCTGGTAACACTCGTGGTTGAACATGCATATTGTGTTGCCTCTGTTGTATTTTGCGGCGCGCGATGCTTTGCAGTAAGTGGGGGTTATTCGGTAGCCGCCGAAGAGTTTTCTTGATTCTGTGGAAGAAAGAGAAAAGATTGTTGATTAATTTTGTTTTTACATTTAATTTCATCACATCTTTGATTTTTTTTAATCAAAATATTATTTGATAAAACTAAATTATCTACGAATGCCATAAAACCGACTATTATTTTACTTTTATATGGATTCTAGCCGCAGAAAATTATAAAGGTTTTATTTTGTTTTTTCGTCATTGTCAAACATTTAATTTAATCACATCTTTGATTTTTTTTAATCAAAATATTATTTGATAAAACTAAATTAGCTACGAATGCCATAATACCCACTATTATTTTACTTTAATATGGATTCTAGCCGCAGGAAATTACAAAAGTTTGAGCAACACGGTGTATAGTTCACTCAACCTCCATAGAAAAAGGGAAAATCCTCCCACTAGACGAGTGTTTGTGTCTGTTAGACGTTGTATATTTGGTAGTCACGCGGTAAACTCTGCTTGCGCGATGCAGGACTTTTTGTGACGTCAGTGCCATGCGTGGTTCACAAGTGTCTATGTAGATGGCGCTACAGGTACGATGAAATTGCTTAGTGTTTTACGTACTGGGAAGAAAATAATAGAAACAGACAGCACTTAGCGAGACAACATGTTAGACCAAAACAAATGTTTTAGAAAACGCAAAGCTGCGTACGTCAATCTTAAACATTGTCAGCTGTAAGCTTAAAAGACAGTGTTTATAATCTAGGCACGCGAGAGTCTGCCAGCTGCCTAGATTTCCCCATCTAAGTAAATTGTGGCTTGGCTACATGTGTGTGACACTTTCAAAGTTTCTCCCGTCGCGAGCCAAATCGATCGCTGTTACATGACTTGCGAGAATCTTGGTGTGCATGTTTCTAATTTCGTTCGTTAGAAATGGACAAGGATATTTGTTGAAAGAGTCCTTTTTGTTAAAAAGGGAAATTATATCTATTACTTCAATCCTACCACTTACTAATGGATAAAACTGTGGTAACTCGTTATTTTATAATTTTATTTTTAACTAGCTTCTGCTTGCGACATCGTCCGCGTCAAATTTTTGCTCTTTTGACCCTTCCCGTCGCATCAAATTGCCTACCAGTTTTCGTCCATTTTTCGTTGTTGCTCCACTCCTTTTAATCTTAGTGTGAAAAGCCCTAAGATAAAAAAAAGACAAAAAGTCATTCCTATAGCTTTATGAACTTAGAGCATTGTATTGATGATTTTGATGATTATAATTCTGTAACTACATATGTCTTACAGGCGTGAATAATATTTTAATCAACATACAACCTAGCACTGGCCTGCAAATTGCAAAAAACGTAAGAAATTTTGAATTTCGCGGGCTGGTCGGAGCATCCGCCTTAATAAAAAATATTTATATAGTGTACTAGAGACTTTAGATCATGGCCAGGAGGCAAATATTCCTGGGGTTTAACGAAGTCGGGAGCTGGTGGATGCTTCTTTTTCCAAAATTTGCTTCTAATGCTAATTTTGAAGTCTGCTTCATTACCAAAAAGCGGTATTTTCTGGTCTACTGACCCCAATGTACTTATTATACAGAAATTCGTCGAAATATGTCTCAATCGTGTGTAGTACAAATTATCGTATGCATATGAATAAGCTAGCATGAGTGTCAAATTAATGAATGAGTATTTTAAGGTTAGTTGCGTAGGAAAAGCGAGGAGTACATGTTCAAAGATGTGTTCTTATTGCCGGAGTAAAAATATCGTCTAATATTTTTTTTGTAGATGACATTGGTAAAAATTGTTAAGAATATAAATATAAATAAAAGTTTCATGTATTTTTTCTATAAAATCACTGATAAAATAATATCATTAAGTAAATTGTTACAAAATATTAACATCAGCAACATAGCGATGATGTTAAGAAAAATTAAAATATGATTAATAAATTATGAACAAAAATTAAAATAGATTGAATTGAATTGATTGATAAAATTAATAACAATAAAGGAAAAAATAATATAAAATCATAATTATAACTAAGTATAGTAAAAATTTACACAATTCATAAACTTGATTAGGATTGGAGCTAGGGGTTGCTTTATTAATTATCATCATCATCATTTCAGCCGTAAGACGCCCACAGCTGGACAGGCCTCTCCCGATTTGGGGGGGTTTGCCATAATTGGGGGGGTTTGCAATTTTTTTTTTTTCGCCACGCTTCGATCGTCAACCCAGGCGGGTTGGGTGGCGGGTTACAGGCAGTATGGTGGTAAAATACATAAAGAACGCTGCTACCCACTCTCAGGTAAGCCCAGAAGCACATAAAAATATCTTTATTGCTTTACTGTAATGTGTAGCGGTGTAACTATATACTTTAGATCGTGATGAACCCTGTAGGGCACAGCAAAAGGGTAGGAGAGGGAAGCCCTGTTTTAGGAGATCACTAAGTTGAGATTATGGGAACGATAACTTTGGTTTTGTTTTGTGTATGTGTGTGTTGGTTTGTTTTATGATAGACTAGCTTTTGCCCGCGGCTTCGCCCGCGTGGATGTCGGAAATTAATGCAAGAGGACGTACTACCGCGATAAGAATGTGTTATTCCAAGTTATATAGGTAATATAGACTCTGTGTGCTATTTTCGATCCAGATCCATTCAGCCATTTTTGCGTGATTGAGAAACAAACACCCAATCATACATATTTTCACATATATAATATTATTAGTAGTAGGATTATAACTCATATTACTTAGGATTCATAGTTTATGAGAACATTATGTGTGTTGGTGTTTTTAAAATAAAAATAATAATATTCAGAGTAAGAAGACTGCGACATAGGGCTTGGTTTAGTTGAATATAAGTCTTCCTGGTTTTTCTTAACGCTCCTATTTTACCTATACAGACACTCAATCATTTACCAGACACCGAACATAATTATAGGAATAGTACTTTTGCCAGTGGCTTGACCCGTATAGCTGTCGGAAAATATCACCCGGGAACCTACTACCGGGATACAGTAGGTATCCTATCTGTTACGTATCCATGATATAATATATCTTTGTGCCAAATTCGATCTAAATCCGTTTGGCCGTCTTTGCATCATTGAGAAACAAACATCCAAAAATCTAAACATCTAAGCCATTTCGCGGTCTCTTACTTGGAATAATACTATTAGGTTTATTTTGAGTATAATGAACACACATGATATTCGCAATTACTATGAAGCCAAAGTAATATGAATTACAATCCTACTTATCCTGTACTACCCGGCCGCTGCCAACGCGCTCTGCGCCCGCTTTTTAAATCTCTAATATCTTCTAAGATATTCATTTAAATTACATGCTGTAAAGGGCCATATTGATCTATATTAAATACACAATGTATTTAAGGTAGTTAATTGGATAAGGAAATGCTGTATTGCTTAAAATCGCTTCGTAAATAAGCCCTTATTTCTCGTAAAAAGTAAAAGATAAAAAATGGTTATTGTGGGTTATCCCTAAGAGATAGACATATACCATTGAGGACATTTTTGTAGGCCTTTTTAAGGTGTACAATACTGTAGTGCATTATTTTGATCTATTTCGTAGGATTCAGCCAGGGTTTTTCGAGTTTTGTCAGCGTAGTTTTCGAAGACAGTTATTTTTTTCTAAAATAAAAGAATCTTTCTAAAATAAAAGTAGCCTAAGTTACTCCTTGTTACATCAGATATCTGCCAGTGAAAGTCCCGTCAAAATCGGTCCAGCCATTTCAGAGATTAGCGGGAACAAACAGACAGACAGACAAAAATTGTAAAAAAATGTTGTTTTAGTATATGTATCGTGTACACATCCATATACACTTAGTAAAAAGTGGTTATCTTAATATTAAAAACAGACACTCCAATTTTATTTATTTGTATAGATTTGTATTTGCATTCTGTATGAGCCGATATAATGTTCCTACTTCTGGAACACAGGCCTCAAATTTTTTGAGGGAACTGTAATGTACCACGCGGGCCCTGTGCGGGTTGGTAGATGTCACATGTCTTCGAATTTTTGGTTCTAAGACATGCCGGTTTCCTCACGATGTCTTTCTTTCACCGTTTTGAGAGCAGTGGTGATGAAATTATTTACAAAAAGTAATGTGCCTGGCTGCGTTCGAACTCTTTATCACTGGGCATTTCTATTGACGCTATAAAATGATTACTTAGGTGATGTTTATCTAAATTGAAACCCTACTTTGTCTCCTTGTGGGAGGCTACCTTTTTACGAAATTCCATCAAAATCAATATTTCAGTTGAAAATGTAGGTACAAAACAAACAGACAGCAAGACAGAGGTTTGTTGTGGTGGATGTTAGATAGTCTGCGGTAAGATTTACATAGGTTTACATGTTACTGTTTAAGCCAGAATATGGGTGTATATTGGTTTTACGGGTAATGGAAATCTTAAACCTGCACTACACTACTCGTGAAGTTACTTAGGCGAAGTACCGGTTGAAATTGACTAAAGTCCGAATTAGATACGTGACTATACACTCATCCTAAGAACTTCGGGATGCTTCGATTCCTTTGATTCGGGCGTAAAAAACGACAAGGATCGGAAGTCGCCCGAGGCGAGCCGACGTTTCACGAAGCGAACCGAAGTGCATTTGCATTCGTGCTATAGTTTGAGTAAATTATTTCATCACCACTGTTCGTAAAACAGCGAAGGAAAACTTGTAAGGAAACTGACATGTCCTAGAACCAAAAATTCAAAGACATGTGACATCTACCAACCCGCGTGGTGGATTACGGCCCACGCCTTCTCACCTAGAGGATGCCAGTGTCCCAGCATTGGAAAAATTATAGGCTAATTTTCTAATGTATTTAACTTGATACTAGCTAAAAGCTGTTTGTAAAACAGTTGGTGACTGAACTAATTTTCTTTTTCCTTTCTAAGATAACCCAATATGGACACTTTTAATTTAACTATCGCTTTCGAACTCACAGCACGTGATGTGCAACGCACCTAACTTCCTAAATTCGCGAGTATAGAGGTCGACCGTTACGCAGCAATACATTTAAACACAATTTTGCATAAAACGAAGATTTGTAAACGATACCACTCTGTTCAACATGGCACTGGACTAGTGTTTAAGTAGACTAGGTTTATTTACAAAAACTTTTTTGTAACAACGATCTTCCAAAAAAAAACACTCAACATCATCAGCATTTCAGCCGTAAGACGTCCACGGCTGGTGCGCGGTGGGTTCCTGTTTAGGATAAAGCGGGAGGAAACGCCTGGGTGTTTCGATTGCGAGGATCGTCTGGAGGACACGGTGGAGCATACGGTGGAGGTGTGCCCTGCCTGGGCGGAGCACCACCGTGTCCTCGTGGAGGCGATCGGCGGCGGCGACCTCTCGCATCCGGCCCTGCTGCGAGCCATGGTATGGAGCGAGAGGGTATGGGAAGCCGTCACCTCCTTCTGCGAAGCAGTAATGCTCGCGAAGGAGGAGGCGGGGCGCGTGAAGGAGTGGAAGTCTCTGCGCCCTCACGTCCCTAGCCGCCGCAGTAGGAGACGCCCCGGGCGTCGGGAGTCGATAGCTGACTCCCGGCCACCGTAAAAGACGTCCACTGCTAGACATAAGCCTCCCTCAATTTGGGAGGGTTTACCACAATCGCTTCGCGTGGCAGTCGGGTTGGCAATGGCAGTATGGTGGTAAAATACATAGAGAACGCTGCTGCCCATTCTCTAGGCACTCCTTTAGTCGCCTTTTACGACAACCACTGGATGAAATGGGATAGTGCTATTTTTTACGTCCGGCGTATCCACACGGAACTTTAAATATCCGTGTAGATCTATAAATCTATCAGCGAGACAGCTAACGTCATATTCTTTGACATATTTGTTTTAATGGACGTGTTTGTGACTAATTGCTTATTATCACGGAAATTAAATCATGTGTACACATTGATTTTCCGTGTCTATAAATCCATAAAAGTCATAGTAGCATAATCAAAAAAATATGGCGTCGCCATCCGGCCATATATTCGTAGACTTGAAACTACCACTTTCTATTTCATTCCAAGGAATGTTCAAATGAATCATGTCAGCTGTAATTTAGTTACTACTAGCTTTTACCAGCAGATTCACCTGCGATCCAAATAAACATTCCCCTTGAATCATTCTGTCTATTGACGAAAACCCCATTAAAATCCGTTACATTGTTTAGAAGATCGAAGCAAACAGACACGAAATGCGATTTGTTTTATACTATCTATACTAATATTATAAAGCTGAAGAGTTTGTTTGTTTGATTGAACGCGGTAATCTCAGGAACTACTACTCCGAATTGAAAAATTATTTTTGTGTTAGGTAGTCTATTTATCGAGGAAGGCTATAATAGGCTATATAACGCAGGAAAGCGGAGCCCGGGCTCCGAAAGGATGCAACCGGAATGACGCAAGGATGATGATGCTATAGGCTATACAACATCACGCTACAACTAAGAGGAGCGGAGCAGTAATGAAAAATGTCACAAAAACGGGGAAAATCGCACGGGTAGGCGATTCGACGCGACGGGGAGGGTCGGGGGAACAAGAAATTTAACGCGGACGAAGTCGCGGGCAGGAGCTAGTGTATAGATAAGACTGTGTTTGCTTAAATAAAGACATAAAAAGTATCAAGAATTTGACCCTCTCGCTGTCTATAATCAGCCTATAATGTTCCCACTGCTGGGACACAGGCCTCCTCTCGGTGAGAGTCAGTGGGTTGGTTGATGTCACATGTCTTCGAATTTTTGTTCTAAGACATGCCGGTTTCCTCACGATGTTTTCCTTCACTGTTTTGAGACAAGTGGTGATGAAATATAATTTACACAAAGTGCCTGCTTCTTGGGTTCGAACCCACGACTCATAATTCGCGGCCGTTACCACTGGGCCACCACTGTTCGCTGTCTAGTAGATATTAATTATACCTATGTTTTTTACTACTCACGAGACGTTAAAGATATGACAAATCAATGATTGATGTCAAAACTAAGAAGATATTTTTTTTCTCAGAATTCGATGTGCGCTTTGCTTGTGGTTACCACGTATACAAACACGCTGTCAATGTGTGTGTAAGCGTAGAAGTTCTCGGTACATTCCGAGACAGGCGATGTCGGAAGTGTGTGTGTGTGTTGTGTGCTGACGCTACTCGTTTTCACCCACACTTTAGCAGCATATTTGTATAGTTGGTTACCACAACTAAAGCGCGCGTCATTTTGTGACGTAAAAAATATTGTCTTATGGAATAAATAATAGTGTTCATTTTGGTTTAATTCTGCTATGTTCTTTCAAGGCTTAATATGGATCGTTGAATGCCGTGTACTGTCGGTGCTAAAAAGACACAAACTTCAATTGAGATATTTCCATACATTTCGACACCTGATAATTATCGTGTGAGTTTTGTTCAGGGTTACAAAGTGTAGTTTTCTATCATTTCGCAAACGTTTGCAGAAAATGAAACATTTCAAAGAGTTTAACAATAAAGTTTACAAGCGTATCATCATGATAATGTAAAAATTTGCTCTCGGAAAAGAATATTCTATTTTATTTATTATCTACTAGCTATTGCCAGCGGCTTCGCCCACGTGGCGGTCGGAAAATATCCCGCGGGAACGTACAACCGGGATAAAAAGTACTCTATTGTTAATCCAGGTTATAAACTAACTGTGTTCCAAATTTCATCCAAATCCGTTCAGCAGTTTTTGCGTGAAAGAGTAACAAACATCCACACATCTCACAAACTTTTGCATTTATAATATTAGTAGGATTGTACAGGGTCAAATTAAATTAACTTTACGCATATATGTTTGGTATAAACCGAAATAAAAAAAATTCTTCATCGTTCGAAGTTTCGGGCAAGTGAATTCGAGCGAATTAACTAATAAACCGAAATGGGTTGATTTATACTTTTTACGACTGAAACTATGACACCTAATTTGTTTTGTTTGCGACCTTAATTTATAAAGGGTTTTTCAACAAGAACTTTGTTTTTTAAAACAAAATAAAACAAAGAATTTAGATGAAGACGATTCAAATTTTTATTGCATTACGAAGGGAAAAGATTGGCAATTATGAATGCAAAATGATATCTGACAAATATCCACCACGAGCACGCTGACAGATGTCGATTCTTTCATCAAAGTTTTTAATCACTTTTTGGCAAAATGGCGAGTCTATTTCGTTAATCACTTAACGGATTTTGAGTTTTATGGCTGCAATCGATTCGATTGGCTCCGTATAGACTCTGTCCTTAACATAGCCCCACAAAAAAATAATCCAGTGGTGTTAAATCACACAATCTGGTTGGCCACTTAACCGCTGAATTTCGTGAAATTATGCGATCGGGAAATTTGGTTTGCAATAAATTGATCATTTCATTGGCTGTGTGACATGTGGCACATTTTGTATCGAGCCTGTCGACTCAAATTTAGCGACCAAATTCTTAATAGCCGTCTCAGAAGGACGATTATGTTGTCCGAAAATATCACGAATTTTACGAAATGTAACTTTAACAGAACCACCATTTCCATAGTGGATTTTAATTATTTTAATGCGACTTTCGAGCGACATTGAATTCATTGTAACAATTGCCAAAGCATGTACTACGAATACGTCAAAACTGTCATGCTGTTGGTATTGCCCCAATTGAAAAACAAAGTTCTTGTTGAAAAACCCTTTACAAGGTGTAACAGAAAAGACACAAATCCTGAAAGTAATTTGTTCATAATATTTGAGTGCTGAATCGAGTTCAGTCATTTATGATATAGATGTTTTTTTTTTAAATATGTATTGTGCCATACTTACTGCCGATTGAGGCAAAGAAAATTCAATCTTATTTCAAGCTGATAAGACTCATTTTATTAAGCTTTTAACTCATTTCTTTAAATGGGGTACATGAGGTCTTGCGTTATTTTTGTTACAAGCTGTATATCGTCACGTCCTCGTCTCGTCAGCTCTAAAAACCAAAATTCTAACACGTTTCAAAGCCGGAAGGATCGTTAAAAATGTTCAGGACACAAAGTGTGTCGATCACAACAAGCATCGAATACTAATCGATACTGTCCGAATCGATTACAAATTCTAATCGAGTTGTACACTTTCGAATCGTTGTTGTATCTTAGTGCATTTTAAGAGATTATATTTGGGTCGTTCGCTGGTGTTTGACCATGAATTCTGTGTGTATTCAGAACACGTCCGTCTTTTGTTTTTTGATGAAAGTGTTCTAATTTTCTCGTTTCAATAAGTGATACGACAATTGAGTATGGAGTGATCAAATGTATGCCCATTTGGCAGAGTGGGATAGTTAAATTATGCGCGACTGCTGAGAGCAAGGTCCTGGGTTCGTTTCCCAAAAAAAAAACTTATTAACAGCCCACAGTTTGGAAGTTAGCGGTGTAATACCCGTGTATAGGAAAGCACGTTAAGCCGTGTGTCCTGCACCTGATCTCTCTCCGGTCGTGTCGAATTGCCGTTCTATCGGAGTATGAAAGTGAGAGAAGATTGAGTGCCCCTGTGTCTGCGCACACACTTGTACACTATAATATCTCCCGCGCCTCTCTCTGGCTAGTCTCCATTGAGATTGGCCGCCATGACCGAAATACGGTCTGGAGGACTATATATCATCATCTCCCTAGCCTTTTTCCAACTATCTTGGGGTCGGCTTCCAGTCTATCCGGATGCAGCTGAGTACCAGTATTTTACATGGAGCAACTGCCTATTTGACCTCCACAACCCAGTTACTGGGTAATACGATACCCCTCGGTAAGACTGGTTGTCAGACTTACGGGGCTTCTGACGACCCGTAACGACTGTCTAAGATTTACGAAAGACAGCTGGGACCAACGGCTTAAGGTGTTTTCCGAGGCACGGAAGGGTCTTGGTATGTAAAGATCACCCATCCACGGACCAACCGCGGCAAACGTAGCTTAACCTGAGCGATCGACCCGTGCGGCTTATGTAACTTAGCCACAAACCCCTCTATGTATGTAGCAAAATTAATAACTTCCTTGATGGGATTCTGGCTAAATAATAACAACCGCACTGGACTATCGATCAGGGTAAGCTTTGATTGCCGCGGTTGTTGCGTACATAGGTGAATATGTTAAAGTATCAAAATAAATAGGAAAAGGGAAACATTCAATTGACTAATGCATAGTTACAAACCTTTCTAATTCCAAATCGTTCCTCCAGTTCCGTTCATTAATTTCCTTCCGGATTCATTCAATCCCGACACAACTCACTCAAGAACTCAAGGCAAGATGGCGCATGCAACCGCTGCCGGCTATAAAACATAAATCAACCATGTTCTAACAAGACCTACCTACAAAGACTTTCAACAATTCTGTGTCAGTGTTAAGTGTCAAAACAGGGATGTCCCTGGATTGTGTATTGGATTGGTGCCACCGAAAAGCCGTCGACTGTGAAGATCAGTGAGTACCTTCCTTCAATCCCACTTTTCCAAGTGATTGTGCATGACTAAAGGCTCGCCTATGGCCACTGTTCCATTGAAAGGTTTTATTAGCAATAACCACAACACCATATTTACATACCAAGACCCTTCCGTGCCTCGGGAAGCACGCTAAGCCGTTGGTCCCAGCTGTCATTCGTAAATCTTTGACAGTTGTTACTGGTCGACAGAACACTAAAAGTCTAACAACCAGTCTTACCAAGGAGTATCGTGTTATTCAGTATCTGTGTTGTAGAGGTCAGCTAGGCCGTCGCTCCAAGTAAAATTCTGGTATTCAGGCTGTATCCAGTCAGACTGAAAGGCGACCCAGACATAGTAGGTCAAAGGCGCCCAAAATTTCCTTGATTGACAAATCAGTCAATCTCATTCTTTGAGCATCATAAACAGGCTATATTGTTCCCACTGGAGTAGCACAGTCGAGGGAGCGGGCCATAATCTACCACACGAGCAAAATGCAGATGGGTAGAATCAAAGCAGTATTGTGCACCTTTTTAACCGACTTCAAAAAGGAGGAGGTTCGGCCATAACTCCGTCATATATAGATGGATTTGCAAAATTATTTTTTTGTTCGAAAGGGGTTTATTCCGAAATGGTCCCATGTAAATTTCATATAGATCTGATGATGAGTTCGGGAGACAGACACCGGAACTCATTAAAAAATGACAGCAAATCAACCGCGATTTCTGCTGTCGCATAAATATGCACTTCCTTAAAAACACTACAAAGTGAAAAATAACTTTAATTTCGGAAGTCGGTGGCAAAAAAACCATAAATACAGATCCTAAGACACCGACTTCCGAAATTAAAGTTATTTTTCACTTTGTAGTGTTTTTAAGGAAGTCGGTTGTTTTTTTTTTTTTGTAAAAAAGTTTTTTGCATAAGCCATGAGGTTTGCTCCGAAAACCTCGAAGCCAATTCTTCGCTCCGAATAATGATCGAATTAAAATTCAAATCGAGTAGCTACTTTCGAATCCAGTATTCGGATATATTTATAATCGAGTCAAGTTCAATGTGATTTGTGAAAGTTTCGCTTTTGGCGAAATGCCATGTAATAGTATCCTTTAAAGTAAAATAAGTTCAAACACTAAGTTTGCAAGAGAAAACTTGAGAGCTATGTTTACTTGGCAAGAGTAGCCATGTTGAAATTTGAAACTTCTTGGCTTCTAACGTGGAAATTACAGGTTTTATCAGAATTAGTACCTACTAGCTCCCGCCCGCGGCTTCAGAAGTATGGTATGTCGATAAAAGGTTACCTCCTTCCCCAAGGTTGAAGGTATCCCAGTACCAAATTTCATAACAATCGGTCCACTCGTATCGGAGATTAGCCGCATACAACTGACAGGCAGACACAATATAAACTCACAGACGCGCAAACTGTTATAAAAAAAAAACAGCTGTTTCATAGAAAACTACAATAAAAACTTAAGCGGTCAAAATGTGTAGCACAGTTTTTTTTTTTATAACAGACGAAAATTTTCAATGCAGGTGTTTTCAAAAGCCTGTTCTGAATGCCACCCTGTATAATTATATGTCAAAACGATATATCTACAATAAAATTACTATACCGCAAAACATATACGCCTAGTAATTTTAGGCTTCAAAATATTATCAGTACCGCTTCACACTCTGCTTACCTCAACAAGACTGAAACAAGACTGAATGACATAACAAAGTAGCAATTTAACCGAACTATAGAAATCCGATGACATGTCTAACAGTAATCGACGAAAAACTAGTCGTGACGTCACTGGGAGAAAGTCACTCTCATTTTCACTAAATGACGCATACAAAATGACCAATTTGTCGCGGTTTTATGTAATTTTAAAGAGTTGTTTATTGGAAACATTTTGTTAGAAAATCAATGATATTTTTGTCGGGTAACGATGTTTGTCGACATTCAACAGCATCATCCCGATCTAGCACGTCTCTCGCTGCGCTCTACCAACAGTGCACTAATCAGAGGTCCGTACCCCACAGGGGTTTTTAAGCCCTGGCTGGAGGCCTTAATTTATTAATTTATTTCGATTGATGGACTCAGGCGGTTGCTTGTTATTTGTGAGAAATACGCCGCGTCTCATGGTTTAGTGTACAATGTACGGAAGAGTGAGCTTGTGGTGTTTAGGGTAGGTACTAAGAAACCTAAGACAGTTCCTCCGGCGTGCCTTTATGGTGTACCGCTAAATAAAGTGTCGCATTTCAGGTACCTCGGACACATAGTAAATGAGGACTTGAATGATGACAGTGATATAGAAAGGGAGCGAAGAGCGTTGTCGGTCCGATGCAATATGCTGGCCCGTAGGTTTGCACGATGTACTAGAGAAGTGAAACTCACTTTGTTCAAGGCGTTTTGCCAGTCGTTTTTCACGTGCAGCCTGTGGTTTAGACATACGCAGAGGGCCTACAACGCTCTTCGAGTACAGTACAATAACGCCTTCAGGGTGCTGTTGGGGCTCCCGCGGTTCTGTAGCGCATCGGGCATGTTTGCTGAAGCAGAGACTGATAGCTTTCAAGCTATTATGCGTAAAAGAACAGCATCCCTGATGCGAAGGATTCGGGGGAGCACTAACAGCATGTTAAGGGTAATCGTGAATAAGCCTGATTGCCCATACCTGGGGCACTGGACCCGTATGCATAGCTGCAGGTCTGGTGCAGCGGGAAGGGGAAATATTTATAAGTATTTGAATTAGTTTTATAAGTTTTTGAATTAGTTTTTTTGGTGTTTTATTTATTTTAGTTTAATGAGAATTGTTTTACTAACATAGTTTTTTAAGTATTACTAACATCAATATGAATACCTGTATTCGATATAATAAATAATAATAATAACGGGGTTATTATGGGGCAGGGCAGTATGTGGCATGCTGTTGGGCAGTAGCGACCCCACGGACCCTAAAAAAAATGAAGAATACCCGGGAGAATTCTTGTTCCTCATCTCTGGCTTGCCTTTATTGGCCGGCTGGAGTGAACACTGAAGAGGTTCAGAGCTCCCACCTCATTCTTGCCATTATTGGCCGGCTTGAGTGGAGATTCGCAAGAGCAAACGTACTCGGGGAAAGGAAGTATTCCAGTAAGTGCTCGTAGGGATCTTGACCATCTTCCGGGCTCTGGGATTGTTCTGAAAGCCGTGGAATACCTCTCCACTTCTCAAGCACCTCAGGAAGTGTTGCCCCCTTGTCGCTGCATCACTATATGCCAGCGACGGTTTCCGGGGGCCCTTATTGAGTGTGCAAGTCACCCCCTGCCATTTAATCCGTGTATATTCAAAACATTGATGCGGCAGGGGCCATAGGCCTTCCATAGATCTTGGTAACCAGTCAATTTTAGCCAGCCAAATACATAGTCCAGCATCTTGGTTTCCACATCCTGCAATAGTCCAACACCAACCGGAGTTTGTCCTTGGGTGCACTTGCACAGTGCACACGGGGATAATCGTCGGTTAGTGCCTCACTTCATCTAAAATTTCTAAGGGGCCTCTGCGAGTTGGCTTCGGCCCCGCGTAAGCCTTCCAAAAGACCGGGATCCTGGGATCCCGAGATATGTTAATATTAACATATATAATAATAATAATTAAGGTAGCCACAGGCCAGTCCTGTTAAGCAGCCGATAACTTGATAGGTTGATCTGCGGGATGTCATTCCCAAAAAAAACTTAATTTCAGCCAAAAACAGCCACTGCTGGACATAGGCTAAATTTGGGGGGATTTGCCATAATCGCCACGCTTGGCAGGTGGATTGGCGATCACGAGTATGGTGGCAAAATGCATACAGAACGCTGTGGCCGATTGTCGTATCAGCCGATGGGCTGATGGCTGAAACCCTCGATCAACATCTTTAGGCGGATTGATCAAGAGCCTGATCCAGAAGACAGTACTTCTTGATATAGCTCGCATCGTGAGTAGGTTCCTGTCTCTGAGCCCTAACCACAGGTAGCTTGGATCCTGCTCCCGATACCAGTGGTTCACTATTTTGTTTCATAACCGGTGAAATTTGGGTGTACTTTAAGTTATAAGTTTTTATTTAGGAACAAAAACACATTGACATAAATTACAATAGAAACGATGATAGCTACAAAAGTTATAAACTGTGTCGCAGCTATCAACGCCCGTCTAAACATATGAAACACATTGTTCCAGACACATGACATTGGCTACAGTTTGGCTCAGAATTTAAATTAAAGTATAAAAATATTTTTTTTTTAAATATGCAAAAGAAAAACTAAATGTGTATATTTTGAGTAGTGGTGTAATTTGGAGTGGAAGAGTGAATGAGGGTATGTGTGAGTGTAGGTGTGTGAGTAAGTATGTCTGAGTGAGACTATGTGTACCTACACCTCTGCCTAACTCTTTGGGAATACAAGCGTGACATTACGTTATCAAGTAGGCCACAGAATTCGTCGGCCATTCACGATTCAGATTTCCCGAAACAGCCATCTTGCTCTTGAAGAACCGTAAAAAAGATCTCTTATCTTTAATAACTTTTATAAATCAAAAGTTAAAAAGAGGCACATGACATAGTTTCCCTTTCCTGCTCACAAGACCATGGACAACCAATTACCGAATCTTTTTTTTTCTTAATTAAAACCAATGAAAGTTTTAGCTATACACAATTCTATCTGTGCTTGTCATAAACAGATAAACTTGCCTATGGAAAGTGTAACAACCTTTTTTCTACAATTATCGTTGAAAACAAAGGAATTTTGTTGAACTGACAGATTTTAATCTGTTGGAAACCAGATTACTTAGTAAGTTATTTCTCTCTTTGTTGTGTCTTGTCGTGGTAGAAAGATGAGTTAGTCAGCAAGTTTGGTAATGGGGTTGAGCTCCTTAAGTTCTGAGTTGAGCTACACGATTACTGGCGATTGCTTGCACTAACAGGACAGGTCAACGAAAATCTGGATAGTTCTTTCATCAACATACCAATTCTTATATACACATATAATAACCTAAGATCTTTATGTAAATACCAATGTCTCACAAATAAACATTCTGATTCTGATACTCTTTGACTGATACTATAATCTACGATCTCACATGATCTGACCAAGAGTATGTCTAATTAAGATACCTGAGTTTGTTTCGCTATTTTTTAGTAGTGTGTCACGAAACTAAAGTTAGTAGGGTAGTTTTTATTATATTTAATAGATGGAGAGAGACTGGGATAGCTTTCATACTTTTCGAGAGCGCTGAAGCCGCTGGTGAGGTCAAATTGAAAAGCCAAAATGGCAGCTGCTAAAATCAAAGTTCTCATCATGGGTTTCATTTTCATAGTTTTCGGGGGTGTTGAAGGCGATAGCGAGGTCAAAATAAATTTTGAGTACGAAGTTGAGGTAATCAATCAAATCAGCCTATCGCAGTCCACTGCTGGACATAGGCCTCTCCCATGCTGCGCCACAACACCCTATCCTCCGCCTTCCGCATCCAGTCTGTCCCAGCCACCTTTTTGAGGTCGTCGGTCCATCTAGCTGGGGGGCGTCCCACACTACGCTTGCCAATACGCGGTCTCCACTCCAGGACTCGTCTGCTCCATCGGCCATCGGTCCTTCGACAGACATGGCCAGCCCACTGCCACTTCAGCTTGCTGACCCTGCAAGCTATGTCGGTAACTCCAGTTCTTTTCCGGATAACATCGTTTCTGATCTTATCCATCAAAGAAACTCCGAGCATAGCCCGCTCCATAGCGCGCTGAGCGACCTTAAATTTGTGGATCAGCCCAACCGTCAGTGTCCACGTTTCGGCAGCGTATGTCATGACGGGCAGGACGCACTGGTTGAAGACCTTGGTCTTCAAACATTGCGGTATCGGTGACGAGAAGACTTGACGAAGTTTTCCAAACGCTGCCCAACCTAACTGGATCCTCCTGTCGGCTTCTTTCTCGAAGTTGTGTCTACCAAGCTGTATGACTTGCCCAAGGTAGACATACTCCGTCACAACCTCGAGAAGCGACCCTTCGATGCGGATTGGACTCGGCAAGACGTGCGAATTGTACATGACTTTCGTCTTGTCCAAGTTCATGCCGAGGCCTACCCGCCGTGAGGCTCCATTTAGGCTATGCAGCATCTGGTCTAACTGTTCCAGCGTCTCTGCCATTATGACGATGTCGTCGGCATAACGAAGGTGTGAGATGTACTCGCCGTTCACACTGATTCCCTGTCCAGTCCAGTCCAGCGTCTTAAATACGTCCTCCAGCGCATTGGTGAACAGTTTCGGGGATATAACATCCCCCTGTCTCACCCCCCTGAGCAGTTGGATTGGGCTGGTTTTCGTATCCTGGATCTGGACAGTCATCGTTGCAGCGACATACAAGCACCTCATCACCTCGATGTATCTCCAGTCAATTCGACATCGTTGCAGAGAGGCCAGAACTGCCCAAATTTCGATAGAGTCGAAGGCTTTCTCGTAGTCCACAAATGCCATACACAGCGGCTGATTGTACTCCTCGGTCTTCTGTACAATTTGCCGAACAGTATGGATGTGGTCTACGGTGCTGAAGCCTTTTCGAAAACCGGCTTGTTCTGGTGGCTGGAACTCGTCAAGTCTCCTGGCGAGACGGTTCGTGACGACCCTCGAAAACAGCTTGTACACGTGGCTCAGGAGTGAGATGGGTCTATAATTCTTCAGCAAGGTTTTGAGGTAATAAACGTAAAGAATTTCGTACCGTCAATAAATCAAATTAACTATTAAATGAAATTTCACTGGCCAGAGTGTAATTTCTTAAATTTTATGTTAGCGAGTCATCAAGAGATCGGGACAGGTTCACTAAAATTAATTTGCATAGCGTTCCTCATACGACTTTTTCAACCATTACCCCACATTATTTTCAAGATATCATGGTGATCATCAGAATCGTCATGTAGAAAATAGACAAACCTAGACACAAAATGTTTTATGTCTAGAGGAAAATAAATCTGTGATTCTAAATCATATGATCTGCCTAGCCTTTTCCCAACAATGTTGGGGTTGGCTTTCAGTCTAACCGGATGCTGCTGAATTTCAGTATTTTACATGGAATCTGCCATCTGCTCCACAAACCCGCACTGGGCACGTGGTAGATTACTGCCCATTCCTTCTCACTGAGAGGAGGCATTTATCTCAGCAGTGGGAACACTATATGCTGACTATGCATCATAATCCGCCTATATCTATGATGTTCCCACTGCTGGGACACAGGCCATCTCTCGGTGAGAGAGAGTGGGCGGTATTCTACTACACGGGCCCAATGCGGGTTGCTAGATGTCATATGTCTTCGAATTTTTGGCCCTAGGACATGCCAGTTTCCTCACGATGTTTTCCTTCACTGTTTTGATAGCAGCGGTGATGAAATTATTTACATAAAAAAAGCGCCTGCCTGGGTGTGAATCCACAAGCTACAACTCGCTAAGTCGGGGTCGATAACTAATAACTAAATATTAAATGGTAACACTCTAGGCAATAAATCACCTACCACATCAATTCTGCTTCCGAACTCTTTGGATATCCACGCGTGTTGTTGTAGATATATTATTGTACCTCCACTCATAGATTGTTCTGTTTTTGTTTTTGTAAGTGTATTACTAACATAGTTTGTAACCACATTGTTACTAACACTATGAGTCTTATGGCTCGAAGTAAATGATTAAATAAATAAAAAATAGAACTCTTGGAATGCTAAGTTCAAGATCTTCTATAGGTAAATAGTCAATGCTATGTGTATTATATCTCGTGTAGCATCTGCGATCTGCACATGCCCATTCATCTTTCAAAGTGAGGTGAAGTCACCTGTTGTCGTCCATGCAATTTCAAAGGTGTCTGATTATTTAAATCATTTATTTATTTATTTTTATAAAGTCGATAGGAAGGTGTTTAAATGATCTGTGGACTTTTTTTTGGAATGATAATTCAACAACCTATGAAATTGTCAACTCCTTCACCGGACTTGCCTGTGGCTGTCTTAATTAATTAAAGCCTCCAGCATTAAAAATTAAAAACTAGAGTGACTACTCGGCTTAGGGCATCGCTGGTTGGCAGCAAAGAACGAGCCGGATCAGAATAATAATTATTTAGGGACGAATTTAAAGCTACAGGCCCAGCGGCGCGAGCTGGCTCGAGCAAGGGTCGGGGCGCTGCGGACAGCGTTACGTACCCCGATTGGCCCTTCACCAATCCACGGCCATTCGGAGCGCCAAACGCGGTCAATGCGTCAAGTCGAGATGATTAAAAAAACTCATCCTAGGGTTTCTGGTCAATCTTGAAGTTACATTTTTCAATACTGTACTTGAAATAATAAGTTAAATCCACTGAATTCGGGAAGCACATAACCCGTTGAAATGGCGGTGCTTGCGGTAGCCCTACGTTCAGGAGTGGTCGTTTTTCAGCTGAAATGATAATGATAACGATGAGTGAGTGTGTGTGTTTAGTGGCTAAGCATTAACAGCCGCACGGATCGATCGGTCAGGTTAAGCTACGCTGGTGGCCATATTTACATACCAAGATTCTTCCATGCCTTGGAAAGCCCATATACCGCTGGTCCCGGCTATCATATGCGGATCTTTGAAAGTCGTTATGGGTCGTCAGAAGCCCGAACAATTGACAACCCGCCTCACGAAGAGGTATCGTATTACCCAGTTACTGGGTTGTGGAGGTCAGATAGGCAGTCACTTCATGTAAAATACTGGTATTCAGCTGTATCCGGCTAGTCTGGAAGGTGACACCAACATAGTTGGGAACAAGCAAGGCAGGTGACGATGAAGAGAAATAATGCCAAATTGAGTACAAATAAACACAATTATCTTTCTCCGACTTAACCACTATAAGCAAACGTAATGACTTGTAAACTCTTTGTGGTATAATTACCACTGTAATTGTAACCGCCAGCTCATTACGTTTTGACTTCAGATCATTAAGTTCAGGTTTCCTGACGATTTCCCACGCTATTATTAAGATATGACTTGGAAGGAAGTTAATTTTAAGATGACAGTTAGTAGTGATGTATGGAAGAAAAAGATGTACTGTGCTGACCTTAGAATGAACATTGATGAAAACATAGGAAAATGTGAATATTTGAAGCCCATTATATAGTCCTCCAGATCGTATTTCGGTAATGGCGACCAATCTCAACGGAGAATACCCATCGGCACGGAGATATTATAGTCCACAAGTGCGTGTGCGCAGACACAGGGGCACTCACTGTTCCCTCGGTCTCATAAACCGATGGGACGGCAATACGACACGACTGGAGAGAGATCAGATACAGGACTAACGACTTAACACCATACACAAGCCCTTTACCTACTGCTTGAACTAACAACAACCCTTTAAAAATAAAAAACCAAACACTAAACAACAACTTATGTCTACTTAAATTGATATTAACTTCCAAAGAGATGACCACTCTAAACTCTTGCCTTGTAACAGGTCAACTATCTTTAAACATATTTTTTTTAAGTTGCCGGTTTACCGGGATAAAATACTAAGGTTACTCCTTATAACAATTTTTTGTGGGTGGTATATCATCAAATGACGTCTCGCGCTCCGGGTGAAGCGAAAGGGCGTATCAGACTTTTACTGACTAAAACCCTCACGTGTTCCTTCAGTTACCCATATGCTAATACCACGGTACCTCTTCCGAACAAATCTCGCGACCCTGGCAGGCATCGGTTCTAGCAGACCCCTTCAGTTTGCTGACATTTCTTTGAGGCTCCTTATAACATAAGCTACATATCTGTAAGTGAAAGTCCTGATAAAATTGATCCAGTCGTTACGAAGATTAGCCGAGACAAACATACAGACAATATTTTTTTTTTTAAGTTTTTTTTTTTTGTAAGAACTGTTTTAACTTTCTTGCGCATTCAATTAAAGCTGTTATTTTGACATCACAAACAGACACTTCAATTTTATTTATTTTTATAAATGTTTAAATTAGAATTCAACTCAAATTCCAGAGGGATGCCAACAGTGCCTCTCACCCTACTCGCAGCAGACGGAAGTGCGCCTATTTGTTAATCAGAGCGTGCTAGAAACGCATACCCGATACAGTCTCACGATACGATCATAATTGTATAGCTGGGAGACTTCATTGGGCTAGGTTAGTTGTACCAATAGATATAGTATTCATATTTAGATATACATGCATTCCGTGTGGTCCCAAACGTACAAAATAGCACCATCCCATTTTTTCTCGTGGATGTCGTAAAAGGCGACTAAGGGGCCATCCATAAATTACGTCACACAATTTTACCCCCCCCCCCCCCCCGTCCTTGTCACAGCTGGTCACATTTCAAAATTGAATACCTATACAGTAGGGCCTCGAAAATCCGTACTCAAGCTAATCCGAAGACCTCTATAATCCGAACGACCCCCCGCCCTCGCGCGTTGCCGTTTGTTGGTAACTCACTATGCCACACTCGTATTTAGTGCCGAATTTAACTTTTTAGACGCTACACGTATCGTACTTGAACGCTCCGAACATATATTGTACCATTTTCTAATGATTAAAATATAGTTTCCATAATAAATTGATTGTTTTTTTTTTTTTCAAAAATGTCTGCATAATATAATCCGAACGTTGCGTCCATCCGAATAGGGTATAAATTTTAGGTGTTCGGATTATCGAGGCCCTACCATATTTAAAGTACTACTAAAACACGAAATATAAACTAAGAAAGAAAAATTTTAAAAAAATTCAATGACCCGTGGGTGTCGTAAGAAGCGACTAAGGGACTTACTAGAGAATGGGCAGTAGCATTCTCTATGCATTTTACCACCATACTACGATCGTCAACCCGCGTGCCAAGCGTGGCGATTATGGCAAATCTCCCCCAAATTGGGAGTGACTTATAACCAACACGTGGACGTCTTTCGGCTGAAATGATGATGATGATGATGATGACTTTTCTGCTTTAAAAATAAGCTAAAATTCAGTGTTTATTATAAAGATGAGCATCTCATACCTAATTTACATGGGAATATGTAAATTAAAGATTGAAATGAGTATGCTTAGATGGTTTGGTCATGTTGAGAGGATGAATGAAGGGTGGCTAACACGAGGTATTCACAAGGCAGATGTGACTGGACCCGCTGGAAGAAGACGCCCTAGGAGAACATATAGTGGCCTTATTGGTGATGTTCTTCAGAAGGGTCAGGTGCGTAGTACTGGTAACCAGCGTGTGTGTATGACCAGATGTATGAACATAAACGAGGCAAAAGGAGTATGTAAGGATCGTAATAGTTGGTGTTCTGTAGTTTCTGCTTACCCCCATGGGAAAAAGGTGTGAGTTTATGTATCATCATCATCATCATTTCAGCCGTAAGACGTCCATTGCTAGACTATGGCCTCCCCCAATTTGGGGGCTTTGCCATAATCGCCACGCTTGGCAGGCGGGTTGGCGATCGCAGTATGGTGGTAAAATGCATAGAGAACGCTGCTGCCCATTCTCTAGTAAGTCCCTTAGTACCAGTATTTTACATGGAGCGACTGCTTATCTGACATCCACAACCCAGTTACTGGGTAATACAATACCCCTTGGTAAGACTGGTTGTCAGAATTTCGGGCTTCTGACGAACCGTAACGACTGTCTAAGATCTACGACAGAAGCTCGAAAGAAGTCGAACCTAATATTAGTATAATATTTAAATAACTCATAGTTAATGTTCTCCAGTAAGTGACATGTTATATTTTTATTGAGAATAAAATTTCTTTAAACCTTATTGAAACTTTTCTTAGTACGAAATTATTTTCCAAAGTGTGAGTTGACCCTTATTAAAATGAAGCTCATTATTGAGTACTTTGTCGCCAATTTATTGCCATTGTTTTTCCATGGCTGGGAAAAATAATGGTATTATTGAAGAACGGATATACACTGAGATTTATTTGTTTTAAATTCTTTGTAATAATAAAATTGAGTAAAAAACTGCAAATTTGTCTACACAGAAAGGAGATCACCCATCTTGTTTGGCAATCTGGGATAAAGTCATCGGCGAGCTCCATTAAGTTGCATTTTATTTGAATGGTGGCAGTCATCATCATCATCATTTCAGCCGTAAGACGTCCACTGCTGGATTTAGGCCTCCCCCAATTTGGGGGGCTTTGCCATAATCGCCACGCTTGGCAGGCGGGTTGGCGATCGCAGTATGGTGGTAAAATGCATAGAGAACGCTGCTGCCCATTCTCTAGTAAGTCCCTTAGTCGCCTTTTACGACACCCACGGGAAGAAATGGGATGGTGTGATTTTACGTCCGGCACCGCACGGAGTTTATGTATACAGTATGTAAATTAAACTACTTTTACATTTAACCTAGGTATAATACAATAGGCTTAGTTTTTACATCTACTTTTAAATTCCCTTGTATACATGAGAATCTTTCTTATTTTTTACTTTTATTGTAACAGAAACATAGTTCTCAACTAACTATGAATACAATTAATTCGTTTTACACAAAGATATGACTGTTATAATTGTTTTAAAGTATCTTTTTCTTATTATTTGGATAATATTGTGAACTTAATCACCCTTTGAAATGGCTCAATTGAACTCACAAACTATAAATTTACGTTAATGACGTATTTTCTTATTTTTAATGAATTTGCTTTTTAGTGCAATTATGAAAAATAATAGAGACTTACAAAGATGTTTTCCTATATAATTAGGTAGGTCGAGGTCACCTTCTTGTCTAACCAGTATTTTACATGTAGTGATTGCCTATCAGTCCTCCACAACGCAGTAACTGGATAATAACGAAAAAAAAAGTAATAATTGTGACTCGCACAGGAAAATCACATACAACCTACTAAACACACACAATAATAAAGAATAACAATATTTCTAGAAAGTAAACAAATAATTACCATAGTGTCATTTACAAAGCCAAAAGGCGCCTATCTAAGCATGATGATGCGACATTAAAAAAAAATGTCTACACCCTCTACACCTCAGTAAGACTTATTGTCGTGCTTTTGGGTCAAAAATCACAGCCAGGTCCCACAGCTTAACGTGCTTTCCAAGGCACGGAGGGGCTCGGTATGTAAGGATGGACACCCATCCGAGACATGGACCAACCTCGGCAAAACTTAACCTTCGATCCACCCGAGCGGGTGTTATAACTTCATCATCATCATATAAGCCTAGTGTCGTCCACTGCTGGACATAAACCTACCCCAATTTGGGGGGCTTTGCCATAATCGCCAAACTTGGCAGGTGCGTTGGCAATCGCAGTATGCTGGTAAAATGCATAGAGAACGCTGCTACCCATTCTCTAGTAACTCCCGTAGTCGCCTCTTACGACACCCACGGGAAGAAATGGGATGGTACTATTCCACGGAACCTTTAAGGCAACAAACAGAATTACTGATAAAAACTTAGGATAGGAAATAAAGTCGCAGGCAGAAACTACTTGTAGATATCCATAGGCATCTGTGATCATTTGCTAGACAGACCAAGATATATCTCCACGCCAAAAAAAAAAAAATATCATGAAAAAAATCCAGCCCATCTACGATTCGGGAAGCGCGCACGAAGGGTTCCGTACCATTATCGATAAAAACGGCAAAAAAATCATGTTTGTTGTATGGGAGCCCAATAAAATATTTATTTTATTTTAATTTAAATATTTATTTTTAAAGTGAATATAAAACTAAATATTATCTTTTTCCTTTATTCATTTATACACACTTTTAAATTACATTTTATTATTATTATCAATATCGAGCAAAAACGAGCAAACAAATCAGGTTTATTGTATGGGAGCCTTCTTAAATATTTATTTTATTCCGTTTGTAAGTATTTGTTGTTATAGCGGCAACAGAAATATATCATTTGTGAAAACAACAGTCTAACAATCACGGTCCATGGTATACAGCCTGGTGACAGACGGACAGACTGACGGACAGCGGAGTCTTAGTAATAGGGTCCCGATTTACCCTTTCGGTACGGAACCCTAAAAAGAAGTTCAGAAACCATCTCCGAACAATACACACATGCAGTTAAACGCATGACCTCCCAGTTTCTCCACACTTGAGCAACAAGGAAAGTCGTCGTAAATTGAGTGCACATGGTACCTAGAAGGTAATTCAATTTGTTTACGGGACTTTTTCTTAACTTTCACTAGCAGAATTCAAGAGTAAATATTCACCACTCTCTCGCACAGAGCTCTCGTCCCAGAAGTGGGAACGTGATTGGCTCTGGTTCTGTTTTTATTAAATTACTAGTTTGTACCCTGCATTTTCACCTGCATAAGTTTCCATTCCGTGGGGATGTCGGAATATAAAATATCCTGTCCTAATCTACTTCATGGTCGACCTACGAGTTAAATTTTATCTAAATCCGTTTGGCCGTTTTGACGTGAAAGTGTAACAATAAATCAAAATCAAGTCAAAAGTCATTTCTTCAAACTAGTCTGAGAGTCAGCACTATTTGGACGTCAAAATAAAAATTAGACAGTCCTCCAAAATGCCCGCCCTTCGCCACTTCTTAGTGCTGTAGCCGGGAAAAAGAAGTGACGCAAGAAAACAAACATACAAATAATATTATATATATATACTACTACCTTTTGCCAGCGGCTTCGCCCGCTTAGGGATCGGGAATCATCCCCCGGGAAGGTACCACCGGTATAAAAAGTATCCTAAATGTTAATACAGATTATAATATATCTGAGTGCCAAATTTCATCCAAATCCATTTCATTTATTATTACAATTAAAAACCATTACATTTATAATTTTAGTAGGAAGCAAGTTTATTAGTTTAGACTTAAATATTTTGGTTACCAATGTTGGAAATGAATAGAAAACCAAACTAAAAAGTCGAAAATAATGGAAAAAACCGGTGTTTTATATAAATTAAAAAAATACTTCAAAAAGTGTGTTTTTATTTTTATTTTAACTATTATTTATTTTCTACTAGCTGACCCAGCGAACTTCGTATCGCCTAAGATTCAAAATGTTGTAATAAACCTACCAAGTTTGACAACCTGGTACGCGGTGGTGATCTGGTAAGCGTTTTCTAGCTGATACTCATATGTTTGGGTAGCTCCTACTCGGTTATGATAACCTGGTACTTCGAAGGCATAAAGCGTTTTCTGGCTGACACTGCTGTTTAATAAGCTCATACCAAGTTATGACCGCCTGGTACCTCGAAGGCAAAGTTTTTGTCATACCACGTTTTATAGTGAAATGTATTCTCTTTGACGTTTTATGTCACATCACACGAGAACGCGGTCGAAGGGGATAAAAAGTATCCTTTGCCAAAAGCAAAAAAAAAAAAAAAAAAAAGTATCCTATGTCCGTCTCCTGGTTCTAAGCTACCTCCCCACCAATTTTCAGCCAAATCAGTTCAGCCGTTGTTGAGTTATAAATAGAGTAACTAACACGACTTTCTTTTATATATATAGATTTTTACGGTGTTTCGAATTTTGTGACGTATGTCAGCGAAGCTTTCGAAGACAGTTTTTTATCGCTATCCTAGTAACCCCGGCAAGAATAATGACATAAATTTATAAAATTATATTATTAATAAGTACGCTAAATTTCGAGTTAACCCGACGTTTTGAAAGGGTCAAAATCATGTTCAAAGTTTTCGTTACATAGGCACATATTAACATACGTTTTAAGCTAATAAAAGCGTGTTAAAAACAATGAAATTTGACTTTAATGTGACATGCCAAATATAGTTTACATTGACAAACATCATTCCGTCAATGTCACGTACGAGGAGGTAAGTAATTCAATTTGAACGCGACATTTTCTAAACTTTCACTGTCAGAAGTCAAAAGTAAATATTGCACGGTCCGCTTACTATAAATGTCAACATGTAATATTTACGAAATGCTTGTAAATGGAGAGCTGTGTTTTTATTTTCTCGCTATGTTTAGCGGTTAATGTCATGGGCTTGTAAATGACCACAGTGACACGTTAAGATCCGCCATTTTGATTACATAAAAAATGGCTTTCCACTAAATATAATCTGCCTATAATTTTCCCGCAGCTGGGCCACAAGGTACTGAGTGGAAATGCCGTGAGGGGACGCTCTAGGAAGAACATATAGTGACCTTATTGGTGATGTTCTTCAGAAGGGTCAGGTGAGTATTTCTTGCAACCGGCGTGCGGGTATGACCAGATGTATGAACCAAAACGAGGCAAAAGGATCGTAGCAGGTGGAGTTCCGTAGGTTCTGCCCCCTACCTCCTTGGGAAAAGACCTGAGTTGTATGTATGTCATGTATACTGGAGCACAGGTCTCCTATAGGTGAGGAGGAGCGAGCCGTAATAAGCCACGCGGGAACAGTGCAGATGGGTAGATATCACATGTATTCGATTTTTTTATTCTAAGACATGCCGGTTTCCTCACAATGTTTTCTTTCACCGTTTTGAGAGCAGCGGTGATTAAATAATTTACAAACAGTAAAGCGTTTTCCTCGGTTTAAACCAAGGAGCTACAAGGTCAGTATCCACAGTCCGACTTCACCTACTATGAGGATAGGCCTCTCTTTTCTTGTGCTAATACCCACGCAACTGTACCAGTCTCATCCAGGTTTTGCATGCGATAGCAACAATGTCTGAACATCTCGTCTTCCGTGCAGTCCTTGGACACCACTCGGTCACAGCCTTGTCTATAGTTACTCAAGATATCTTTGAGATTTTGGAGGTATGAGGAACAGGGTGTAAATTTCACTCGACCTCCTTAGAACATCCTCCGACCAGACGGGTGTAGTTGTGCGGTAAACTTTACTTGCGTGATGCAGGACTTGCACGACGTCAGTGTGATGCGATAGTTCACATGTGGCAGTGTAGATGTCGCTACAACATTTTTATTACTAGAACATCGTCAAAATCACGTTATTTTCACAACTTTTCTGTTATTCATAAAAGTAGTACTGTTTAATAATGTGTGGGCACGGTTAAGACAAATAGAGAAATGTGTGAATTTTTGTATTTGCTTGGTAGGGAGATTTTATCGAGAAAACCGTTGTGATTTGGTTCTCTACAAATATGTTGGAGAAAGAAAACCTGCTCAGATGGAGATTCATAGGTGTCACCGCCCTAATGGGTAAATGTGGTGCTCTCCCACAAACAATGCGACACTTGATATCTTGTCCAGCGTGTCCTGTTGTCTGCAGGCTACAGGAGTTGATGGACGCTACTGAAGTGCCAAGCTCGTAGCCAAATTCTGGGCTGAGTGTATATAGATTACTATCGAAACGCTAAGAAGACTAAATACCTATTTGTAAAATGTACATCAGGTAAATCTTTTGTCACTCAAATGACAAAAATAACAAACAGCATCGAAACATGTGAAGAATGAATGAATGGCTATGAGTGAGTGAATGAGCGTTCATTGTTTTAGATACTAAACCATTTGACATTGTCATTGTTGAGAATACTTTAAAAGTGAGTTGGAATTTGTGTGAGACAAAATATTCAGAATAACTATGGCACGTTAAGGTGAATGGTCCAACCAGCTCGCGAAATTCAAAATTTCTTGCGTTTTTTGCAATTTGCAGGCCAGTGCTAGGTTGTATGTTGATTAAAATATTATTCGCGCCTGTAAGACCTATGTAGTTACAGAATTATAATCATCAAAATCGCCAATACCTCCAAGTTCATAAAGGCTTAGGAACAAAAAAAAAACAGAAAACGTCATTCCTACAGCTAACCCCAAAACAGTTAGAAGGCTAGGCAGATGATGAACTGGACATTGCAAGGCAAAGGCGTCTTCTCAGATGGAAAAGAAACCAAAATTGATCACCATTTACTTCCTGCTCACTATTCGTAACGTCTTCATTCCCTCGCGATGTATACTTGAACCGTAAGTCAGTGCTCAAAAGGACTATCCGTATAATAAAACTTGTCGCGGTTTATTTAAGAAAAACTATAAGTGACTTATTTCGAATACTGCCAAAAACCACGGAACGACGCCAACAGGATCTAGGAAAGTGGACTGAATAAGAAACGAGGAATTGAGAGCCAGAATAAAAGTGACCGATGTCATGGCCAGAATTGATGCTAAAGCGGAGTTGAACAGGCCACATGATGAGAGAACAAATAGAGAAATGGTGTAAAATCGCAACCGATTGGTAACCCAGGATCTACAAACGAAGCTGAGGAAAACAGAAAAGGAATAGAAGTAGAAATAAAAACTTTTTACCAAAAACTTTAACCGCCGAAAAAACTGAAAAGCAAAAAATAATAAACCTTAAAATTATGAGTCGGCGCTTTGAGTGATCTTTGTTCATTGATTTTTCAGCGCCGACTCATAATTTTACGGTTTATTATTTTTTGCTTTTCAGTTTTTTCGGCGGTTAAAGTTTTTGGTAAAAAGTTTTTATTTTATACTTTTTTGTAGCTTTAATGTACTTATAATACTTGGCAAGGTATACCCTATCCAATGAATAAAGAATTATCAAAATCGGACTACTTTGTATAAAGTTATGCATGGTTAAACATTACAATCAGTGAGTGAACAATCAATCATCCCCTGTTTTCCGACCCTTAGGGTTCGATTTTGTTTTCCAAATTTATATGGGACCATTCTCGGAGTATACTCTTTCCAATAAAAAAAGAATTATCAAAATCGGACTACTCTGTATAAAGTTATGCGTGGTTAAACATTACAATCAGTGAGTGAACAATCAATCATCTCCTGTTTTCCGACCCTTAGGGTTCGATTTTGTTTTCCAAATTTATATGGGACCACTCTCGGAGTATACCCTTTCCAATAAAAAAAGAATTACCACAATCGGACTACTATGTAAAAAGTTATGCGTGGTCATACATAAAAAATAAAAAAAAACAAACAAAAAAAAAAAAATACGCGTTGAATTGATAACCTCCTCCGTTTTTTTTCGTCGGTTAATAATATTTACCTACATAAAACATGGTATATAAAGGTGTTTGAACATAAAATATAGAGCATACATGTTTAGTTTATAATAAACCATGCAAAATTGGTTACATTTAAAAATATTTCCCGTCAGTAAATTCTTGGATACTGTATTTTTTTTTAATTTTAACCATTCATGTAGCCAGTCAATTTTTAAATAATCTAAGATCTACAGATTGAAAATCACTTGGAATTTTACTATAAATCCGAACACGCATGGCTAAACAGCTTTTACTATATTTAGCTAGTCTTGGTAAGTCACTTAATACAAGCCTGTGAGGATCTCGTCGGTTTCGAGGACATACATCCTCTAACGCCATCTTTTTATGGGAGGACGAGCTCAAACTTACAGCGGGTCCTAACTGGAGGAGAGTGGCTTGTGATAGAATATAATAGAAGTTGTCAGAGGAGGCCTTTACCAAGAAGCATGCTGAATTAAGAGATAAACTGTAACTTAGAAAACTTTAAAAATAGAACACAATTTCTGAATTGTGTTCTATTTCACACAAAGATGCATTATTGACTAGCCTGTTAGTCTATTGGTTAGTGACCCTGACTGCTAAGACTGAGGTCGTGGGTTCGATTCCCACCCAGGACAAATCTTTGTGTGATGAGCACAATCATTTGTTCTGTGTCTGGGTATAATTTATCTATAATATGTATGTATTTAGAAATATATATTTATGTTTATCAGTTGTCTGGTTACCATAGTACAGGCTCTGCCTAGTTTGGGATCAGATAACGTTGTGTTGGTTGTCTTAAGATATTATTATTATTTTATTTATTTCGTTTATTTCTTTATATATATATTAGTTACATTTTTAAATATTTTTAGTAAAATAAATTTACAACAAAAAAACATTTAAAAATATAAAAAATAGTGGACTTCCGGTAGCGGGAGCAGGGTCCAAGCTACCGGTGGTTAAGGCTCCAGAGACAGGAACCTCCTCACGATGCGAGCCGTGTCAAGGAGTACTGCCTTCTGAATCAGGCTTATTATTTTATTTATTATTATTAGTGACTTGATTTTACACCATCACCATTCTCCTGCGCTTATCCCATTGTATTTGTCGGCGCAACATATCTTTTTCTTTCACACTTCTCTACTAGTCATCTCAGTAGTCACCCCCTTTTTTATCGTGTGGAAATCCTCATAGATGTCCTCCACCTCGGGTTGATTGGAAGGGTCTGTCAGACTCTTACTGACTAAAACCACACGGTGTTCTGCAGCTACCTTTAGCCGGGATGCTGGAGTGCTTGCGCATTCCATCACGCTCCCGCGGCTAGGTGTCGCCCAAACGACCACAATTGGACGCAGTTCCTCCAGAGAGAGGCGCGCGCGGAACACGGCGCGCCGCCGTCTCGGGCCTTTTTCTGTTCAGGCAACAAACTCCCCAAGTCTGTTGCCTGCAGGCCTCACCCTAAGGCGGCCGGAAATCGTTTCGCGCCCTCCATCGCCTCTACTCTGCTGCGGATTGGAAGGGAGGTTGTGTTCTACCTTTGCCTTTAGTAGTCACCCCCTATAAATCCATATCATCATTCACACAGTCCATACAACGTTTCTTTGGTCTTCTCCTATTCTTACAGTCATCGACATTCATATTCAGATTCATTGATTTTAAACCAGAGCATATTGAAAGTCCTGTCACGTATATTTCAAGAAAAACGTCTGTGGCAGACGGATACACGAACGCAGGAGTGATTTTATCAGGAAAGGTACTGTTTCTCTTTTAAGAGACCGAACTATGCTATTAAATTACATTGTATTGTTTTCTACAGCTACCTGCAAAATCACATTGCTGGGCACGCACATTTTACTTTGAATTTAAGAAGACCACTAGATTGATTGACAGCTTTGAGAAGGAAGCTGACAGGAGGATCCAGTTGGGTTGGGCAGCGTTTGGGAAACTTCGTCAAGTCTTCTCGTCGCCAATCCCGCAATGTCTGAAGACTAAGGTCTTCAATCAGTGCGTCCTGCCCGTAATGACATACGGTGCCGAAACATGGACACTGACAGTTGGGCTGGTTCACAAGTTCAAGGTCGCTCAGCGTGCTATGGAGCGGGCTATGCTCGGAGTTTCTTTGAAGGATAAAATCAGAAATGAAATTATCCGGAAAAGAACTGGAGTTACCGACATAGCTCGCAGAGTAAGCAAACTGAAGTGGCAGTGGGCTGGCCATGTCTGTCGAAGGACCGATGGCCGATGGAGCAGACGAGTCCTGGAGTGGAGACCGCTTATCGGCAAGCGTAGCGTGGGACGCCCCCCAGCTAGGTGGACCGACGACTTAAAGAAAGTGGCGGGGGCAAACTGGATGCAGAAGGCGGAGGACAGGGTGTTGTGGTGCAATATGGGAGAGGCCTATGTCCAGCAGTGGACTGCGATAGGCTGAGTTGATTGACTAGATTGATTTTATTATGTTGTTATTATGATATTGCTGTTGTTGTCCTTGTTGTTACTGAACTACCTCGTCGGTCTCATGGTTCCAAGTGTGACTGTTGAGCGTAGAATTCTGGATTATATTACCAGGTTAGGCAAAGTGTAATTGGGTTTTTTCGTTAGGAATTTCTTAGTAACAGCCTGGAGACTTGAAGCTGGCGGTGTGGTATCCCCGTTTCTTGGAAAGCACGTTAAGCCATTGGTCCTCCGCCTGATCTCTCTCCGGTTGGGTTGGATTACCGTCACATCGAACTATGTGAGTGAGGGATGAGTGAGAGCCCCTGTGTCTGCGCACACACGCCTGCACTATAATATCTCCCGCGCCGATGCCTAGTCTCCGTTGAGTTTGGCTGCCATAGCCGAAATAATGGAGAACTATATTATGGTATTATTTTCCCATATCAAACCTCCATAGCCTAAAAGATGCCTCAGATAGAAATCTCACCCCAATCACAAGTTGAATGCGTTGTATGATGCATGCATGACAAACGTACACGGAATGCATGAGTAAGTGAAAGTCTCTCCTAATTTCGTCCGGTTTCCGAGACAGCCGTAAAAGATTGACGGATAAAAGGAAAAGAAATGGAGGCTCGGTTAATAAAATAAACGGGTTGATTTAAGGATATTTTTCTTCAAAGTAAGTTCGTTAAACTTATTCTGTTTCTCGTTGAACTGTGTCCATTTTTGGGCTCTAATCTGAGACATCCTAAAAATGTAGTATGACATTATTTTTTCAATATGATTTCACTGCCTCATTGGTCTAGTGCAGGGTTACTAAAAGTGGGGTTCGCGAACCCATAGGGGTTCGCCATGCGACGGTAGGGGGTTCGCGACAAAGGTGATGTTTCATTTTTATATGGGGCTCCGGCCATAACATGTACCTTTTAGCGAAGCTGGGATACTTACCACTGAATAGAATAAAGTAACATTTTTTTCATAATATCAAAGGGTTTTCATGTACAAAATAAACATTAAAAATGTTTGACGTTTGTCCTAAGAGTTAGCAAGTGGTTATTTTGAATTCGTTTAGAAACACACTTCAAAAATGGAGACTAAAGATTTTTGTAACGATGAAATGGTCACACTTAATTATGTATACTCAAAAATATGTATAAGAGAATAATAGTAACTTATTTTTAACACTACAAGAATGCATACATTTTTTAATTATTTTCAACGTTACATTGATTTGATGAGACATGACTTCAGAACGAACGAAGTCTGCAAGCAAACGAGACGCCATCTTGAATAAAATATGGCAATAATTGAAAAACTATTATTTTTTGTACACAAGAAATCAGGCTCAAATTCACCAAAGAATATTTTTCCCCAATTTGTGGTATTTTTTCCTCTTTTTCGATAAATGTACATCTGATGGCCGAAAATTAAACATCTCCTTTACGTAAGTACAGTGACAGTCGCATGCGGAAAGCATGAAGGTGAAGCGCGACTGTCGCTCGGCCTCGCTCATAGCGTGACACGGTGCGCGTGAGCTTTTATTCAATGCTATAATGCTTGCTATAATGTTGTACACACGGCTAAATATAAAGCTATTAATTTCTAGTATAAACTGATCTCACATTGTATGGGATTGCCGTAGTATGAGAGGTCAGCTTAAACTGGAAATGCTATGGACAGCTTGATGTGTAGCCGTGTTTACATGCCAGCGCTCATCAGTAGCAAACAGGTGTAAACATCAATACAACTCTCTAAGTTCATAAAATCCCATTGGTTTAGTATCCATGAAATAGTCATTGAAGGAAATAATGTATGCAAACATAATTGCAGGTCCTCCTGCAAATTGAGAAAAACGTAAAAAAAATAGGGATCTCCAAATTTGAAGAAAATATGAAAAAATTATCATCCTTTTCTTGTCCTAGTGCAGTGCTAAGACCTTTTCCCATATGAAGCCAAGGAAATGAGCATGGACGACAAAAAAAAAAAAAAAAAAAAAAATTAAGTCAAATAAAAATCGACCAGGTCTAATTTTTTTTCTCTCTCATTCACCAATTTTCATGACCTTATTTTTTATTTATTATTTTCAATCAAAACAAACTAACCTATTTCCCTACTAGTCATGACCCGAAAACCTTACATAACCTACAAAAATCCTCCTCAAACTACACTATAAACCTAGTTGCACACCGGCACACCTGTTCCGTTCTATTCTATGAGGTTTCACTTTCTGTGACCCGCGCGTTTACTTTCGAAGAACCGTACCCGACTCGGCAGTTTGTGATCTGATTCTATTTGAAGATTTGATTGTGATTTTGTTCGGGTTTGTTTTGCAAAAGAGAGTTGGTGTGAAAGGACTTTTGTATAGAGAAATTTAATTTGGTTGCAGTCAACGCCATATTAGTCAATTAATATTGTTAAGAAAATTGGTATTTTTAACACACTTTTATTAGCTTCATCTGTATGTATGTTTGTAAATATGTAACTATATTTGTAACCGATTCATTTGGACTTGATTTTGACCCACTTTATACAGTCAGATTTCATTTAAACTTTGTAGACGGGTTGAATACGGGTTGATAGACTTCACATGTCTTAGAATTTTTGGTTCTAGGACATGTTGGTTGCCTCACGATGTTTTCCTGTATTGTTTCCAGAGCAGAGATCATGAAATATTTTAAAGTGCCTGCCTAGAAGACGGAAGGTCTCGGACAAGATAGACCTGGTAAAGGCCACAGAAACGGTCAAAGTGGCGTAGCTTGCGGGAGGCCTATGTCCAGCAGTGGATCTCTTTTGGCTATTTTCAATGTACGTCTGCGACAAATAAACTTGAAACTTCATTCTTTCTTATAAGCCAAATCTTATTAAAATCGGCTGAGTCATTTAGCTGTATAAACGTACTAAACATACATATTAACTGTCGCATTTATAGGCAAAGGAAGCCCGCACACTTAACATAAGTAAATGGATCACTTTCTATAGAAAATGGAAAGTACGACGATATCTTTTATCAATCCATTTGTCTAGATTTCTAATTGTCTAGATTAATTCTCTGATACTGTTTTATGCCTGGATTATTTTATTATCGCGTCAAATTGTTGGTTTGTTTAAATCAATCAATCCGCCGAGATATTTTCCAATTATGTTTAAGGTCGGTTTCCAGTCTAACCGGGTGAAACTGAATACTAGTATCTCACATGGAGACCTCCTTTCTGACATCTAAAACCCAGTTACTGGGTAACACAATCATCATTATCATTTCAGCCGAAAAACGTCCACTGTTGGCCATAGGCCTCCCTAAAAGCGTTTGCCATAATCGCCACGCTTGGCAGGCGAGTTGGCGATCGCAGTATGGTGGTAAAATGCATAGAGAACGCTGCTGACCATTCTCTAGTAAGTCCCTTAGTCGCCTTTTACGACACATACGGGTAGCGCAATACCCCTTGGGAAACCTTAGTCGTTTATGGCTAACTCGCTTCTTTTTCTCTGTATTAGTTGAACTGCATTTACTTCTGGGACAGTAAGAATCAGTACCAGAATTCATTTATTTTTAAGTTTTGTCATAATAATGTAACATCGCATCTGCACTAGGAAGCGGTGAAGGGTGGGGCGTTTTGGGGGACTGTCGTATGTAACTTTGACGTTCAAAAAGAGCTGACTCTCAGCCTAGTTTGAATAAATGACTTATGATTTTGAAATCCGTGAAGAGTTAGATAAGAGGTCTACCTATAGTACCTACACCCACTCATCCTAAGTCCCATGTAATAGGGGGCGAGCCTATTGCCATCACATGCACCCTAATTGCGAAACGCACAATTTATCAGAATCTGAATGAGATTGAAGATTATTTCTAAACCATTACGTCATTTGTTCGAATAAGTTGTCGGCTCAGCAACGTAAATAACGCAATGAATGTTGTTTAAATATGAATATTAAACCAATTCCTACCAATAAAAAGTTCCGCAATCACCCCTCTGGGCACAAATCTAGACTCCGGGCTGAAGCCGGGCTGCTAGTGAAAACATCCTAATGGAGAAATCTAATAATATTTTGTTCGACCTAGGAATTGGACCGCGATCACTGGGGTAGAACTATGCATGTGCATAGTATGTTATGATTTCGTACATTCCTGTAAAACACTTAAGTGCCCTGCATTATTTACCCAATAAATACCATAATAATCTGTAATCATCTAATCTCAATGACAATTTATGTTTTTAGAACGAAGTTCCTTATCGCGCGTTGTGAAAGGGGGCTAGACGGAAAAAATTCTTACGAAAAGTTGTCACGACACTTTTTAACCGACTTCAAAAAAAGGACGAGTTTTCTCAATTCGACTTTATATATTTTGTTGTTTGTATTTGTTTGTATATTGTTGTTTTTTTTGTTGTGAGTAGAGAGAGAGAGAGACAGGGAGAGAGGGAGAGAGAGAGACAGAGAGAGATAGAGAGAGAGAGAGGGCGAGAGAGAGGGAGAGAGAGAGACAGAGAGAGATAGAGAGAGAGAGAGCGAGAGAGGGCGAGAGAGAGGGAGAGAGAGAGAGTGAGAGAGAGGGAGAGAGAGATAGAGAGAGAGAGAGAGAATATTCTTGTTGAGTGTATACAGATTTTTTGTACATAATAAATAATTTAAAAAATTATAACTATTATGAATCCTGGAAAGGAACTTCGTTCCATCCGGGTGTCCCTTGACATCTCTAAAGTTTTTTTATTTTTATATTGGCTTAGCTTTATTTTTATTTCTAATCCTCATCATCATCATCATTTCAGCCGAATGACGTCCACTGCTGGACATAGGCCTCCCCCAATTTGGGGAGGTTTGCCATAATCGCCACGGCTTGGCAGGTGGATTGGCGATTGGAGTATGGTGATAAAATGCATAGACATCGCTGCTACCCACTCTCTAGTAAATCCCTCAGTCGGCGTTTACGAGACCCACAGGAGGAAATGGGATTGGATATTTTTATTTTTTTATTCTTTACGTCCAGAACCACACGGAACTAGTATTAGTAATCCTAATTTTATGATTTTACTGTTACCTTACAGGGTCCATATTTTTGCACCTATCTTTAAGCCCTTAGTAACATCTTTTTTTGACAATGTGGATTGCAAAAAATGAATATGAATATTTTCATGACCTCTGCACAATACCACATTTTTCTTCCTTCCCATTTCTGACACACATAAATCAGTTACTAACCGAAAACTTGAACCCAAACATACCACAAAGGGTAGTTAAACTCATTATCGGTTCTCGTAAATCGTTAACAACATGAGTCAGTTTAAGTTTAAAATACGGGCGATCTGATAACTGAAGTATTTCGACCATGTTTTTAAACTGTATTTTGACCTCAAAAGGAAACGTTAATTTATTGTCTGAGTTGTAAAAATTTTGATTTCTTTTCGTGTCTTTGGCCTGGTTCGAAAGTGAAATGGATTGTGTTGCTACCTGATTTTTGGATCATTGGATAAGAAACAAATCCATGTTGACAATATTTTTTGTTTTGTAGGATGTGATATATTATTCCCTAGAAACCAAGATCTGATTTTATTGGGTTTATTGATCTGAGGGACAATTCAACAATACGCCTGCTAGGCGTGGCGATTATGTCAAATCTCCCCAAATTCAGAGAGGCCTATGTTCAGCAGTGGACGTCTTTCTGCTGTAGTGATGATGACGGTGTATATATCTTTGTTTGTTGTTACTGCCACCATTGTACCGTGTGGTGCCGGACGTAAAGAATAACACCACCAAATTTCTTCCTGTGGGTGTCGTAAAAGGCGACTAAGGGACTTACTAGAGAATGGGCAGCAGCGTTCTCTATGCATTTTACCACCATACGGCGATCGCCAACCCGCCTGCCAAGCGTGGCGATTATGGCAAAGGGGGAGGCCTAAGTCCAGCAGTGGACGTCTTATGGCTGAAATGATGATGATGATGACTGCCACCATTCAAATTAAAAAGCAAATTAAGAGGTCACTAGTATAAAAACGGCTGTGATGTCTTATCAGGCATATGTTGAGTCCTCTTTACGGTATGGTCTAATATTTTGGGGAAATAGTACCGACGAAGGTAGAGCGTTTGTTGCCCAAAAAAATGCATACGAGCTATCTATGGTATCCCATCGGATGAATCATGCCAACCTATTTAAAAAAAACTTGGTCTGCTACCATTGCCCTCATTGTACTTGTATGAAGTGTCTATGTTTGTACGAAAACATATAGAGCTGTTTAAAACAGTAGAAGAAGTAAGCTCACGTAGTCGGCGTGATCAACACCAGCACAGACTCGTACTGGAAGAGATTCCTAGGATAGTGAAATACAATAAGAGCTGTCCAGCTATGTGTATTTGTGTATTTAATAAACTACCAAATATTTTAAAAACGTTAAATTGTAGACTGTTTAAGATTAAGTTGTATAATTTGTTGACTCAAAGTAACTTCTATAGTATTAAGCAATTTTTGGAACATAGACCTTAGTTTATTGTATTGTAAAATTTTATAGCGTTTGACTAGACACTTACAAGTTTGCATGCTTTAATTCTAAGCGAAACATGCTGGACCTTATATTTATTTTAACAACTTTGTATACCGTGTTTTGCGCAAATAAATATATCATTATTATTAAATAAAATGCAACTTAATGGAGCTCGCCGACAGTGGCGTGCACAGGGTTTTAAGATCGGGTAGGCAGTTCAAAAAAAAAAACGTCTTTCGTAATTGCTCAAGTTAGTGAAGAAAAACTCACTAGGTGGTTTAAAAGTTTGAAATGGCGATTTCCTGATAATGCTAATAAATGATTTCGGCCACCTCAAATATCTGATCCAGGTGAGTGATAGTTGAAAAAGGCCCTTCATGTGATTCGTATATGTAAATATATTTAATAGGTAAATTAAGTACGGGTAACAGCAAAAATAATAAAGTAAACAAACTCATTTATAAATGACATCTACGCGCCTATCTTTTTTTAAATATGATTTTAAACCATCGTCATAAAAAGTTGGTATGCGTCTTCATTCGACCAATAATTCTTTTTCCGTCGAAAGCACAGAAAGATGTGAAGGTACTTGTTGTTGACTGTGTGTGTGTTTCTTAAATAAGTACGTAAGAATACGTTTTAATGAAAAACTTCTTCGTAATACTTCTCTCAATACGATAATTACCAAAATCTTTGAGCAAGCCGCGGGATAGTAATCATGTAAATCTGCAAATCCCGAACAATTCCACACTGTACTCGAACTACTAAACTAGCAAGGAAAAAAAAATTTAAATGTGTGTAAACAACAACATAGCCGGTTTTAGTTGCTTAATTATTACTATGAAACTTACGAGTTGCATTACCTCTTTGCTGGGTTATAATTCTCGTTACTCAGGTACACATTTCCATTTAGATACACTTTTTAACAAACACACATTTTCAACACAAACCTCACAATCGAACAACATTTTGAAAAAAACAAACAAACAGCGTAGTAAGTAAAAATTAAAACAATTCAAAAAACTAATTGAAATAAGCAACAAATCTACCTAAATATTAACGTTTGTAAATGAATTAATCACAAGAAAACTCAATCAAAATAAAAACATAAAACAGCGCGCTTCACATGTACGAAATCAATATGGATCCTTTCGTAAACAAACAATTTCTAAATTTTGATAACTAAAACGTTGACAAATAAAATTGCATCATTGCGAATCGTAATGTTCCTGAGGCTACGTACATATTCAACTTGATCGCATAATACTCACAGCGCGCTGTGATAATACTCACCAATCACAGGCGTCCATGCGCCATTATTGAATGGCGCAGGGACGCCTGTGATTGGTTATCCTGCGGCAGGACTTCGCTTTATGTGTGCAATGTATAGACACGAAAATGTAGAAGAAATTACCACTACATGCGTACATTTATGAATGAAATAAAGACACGATCGTTCGCTGCCTGCTTACGTTGCGATCTGTTATGAATGCGTTGCCGTAGTAAATAGAACGGTATGAACGTTGCTATTATATTTACATTAGGTGTTTAAACTTTTTGAATGGTTTTATTACTTACTGTTAGTATAATTATTTTATTTTTGAAATATTAGTAACTAGTCCTTATCTAGGGTCTAGACCCTAGGGTCTGCAGTGTCTTTTTGCCTATATGGACTGCACGCCACTGCTCGCCGATGACTTTATCCCAGATTGCCAAAATGGGTGATCTCCTTTCTGTGTAGACAAATTTGCAGCCACAGCGTTTTGAGTTTTTTTTTACTCAATTTTATTATTACAAAGAATTAAAAACAAATAAATCTCAGTGTATATCCGTTCTTCAATAATACCGTTATTTTTCCCAGCCATGGAAAAACAATAGCAATAAATTGGCGACAAAGTACTCAATAATGAGCTTCATTGCAATAAGGGTCAACTCAAGTTTTAATAAGGTTTAAAGAAACTTTATTCTCAATAAAAACAAAACGCATGTCGCTTACTTGAGAACAATAACTATTACTTATTTAAATATTATACTTATATTAGGTTCGACTTCTTTCGAGCTTCTTTCGTAGATCTTACGGGTCGTCGGAAGACCGAAACTCTGACAACCAGTCTTACCAACGGGTATCGTATTACCCAGTTACTGGGTTGTGGAGGTCAGATAAGCAGTCGCTCCATGTAAAATACTGGTACTCAGCTGCATCCGGTTAGACTGGAAGCCGACCCAAATATAATTGGGTAAAGGCTATGCAGATGATTATTAGGTTCGACGACATCCGTCACAAACTAATTAAAACTACCCGAAACTCGACCCACACAACGCATTCATTTTTCAAGTAATGTCCGGTTTGCGATTAGATACAGGCTAAGCTGAATTTTGAATGCATTCAATGGGAGTAGGTTCCTTGTGCATGTGCTGGCGATACCATCGTAGACAACATAGCTCTGCTAATGTCATAGATGCAACTTAGATTGATGGTTGAACGAGGGGTTATACTTTAAGGGAGTGAAGTTGGTGACAGCAGATTTTTTCATATAAATGTAAATAATTGAAAAAACAGGAAATGGTAAAATTGGGATTTTAATAAGTACGCCACAGTAACAAATCTAGCTGTACATTTCCAGTATAAGCTGAATTCTCATTTTACGAAAAATTTATACAATGCGGGCTCAGCTAAAACTGGAAAAGTATGGTTAATATGTATATATATATGTATATTGTATAGCCGTGTGCACCAACTACATTCTCTTCAAGTCTAGCCTTTACCCAACATGTAAGGGTCGGCTTTTATTCTATCCTGCTGCAGCTGAGAACCAATATGTTATATGGAGTGACTGCCTATCGACATCCACAACCCAAGTTCTTGGTTAATACGAAACCCCTTGATATTACTGGTTGTAAGACTCAAGTTTCTGCTGACCCGTAACGACGGACGGTCAAAAATCCACGTAGGACAGCCGGGGCCTACGGCTTAGCGTGCTTTCAGAAGCACGGTGACGTAAAGATCACCCATCCACAGATCAACGTTTACCCTAACAAAGACTGATTTATTCCGTAACAGGTTGACTGCTTGATAGAAAACAGCAGAACCAGAGGGAAGTGACAAACATAACTTCTTTAATATGCCAGTGAAAATATTATGTCATTTGATTCTTTGACATGGTCTCATTTAATACCCTAGAGTAATGGCATATGATAGCAGTGGTAGCCCAGAGGCATAAACCCCGACTTGCGAGTTGTAGGTAATAATTTCACCACTGCTCTCAAAACGGTGAAGGAAAACATCGTGAGGAAACCGGTATGTCCTAGAACCAACAAGTCGAAGACATGTGACATCTACCAACCCGCACTGGGCCCGCGTGGTAGATAACGGCCCACTCCCTCTCACCGAGTGGAGGCCTGTGTACCAGCAGTGGGAACAATATAGGCTGATAATGATACTGGCTTAAAAAAAAAACACCTTGTATAATACAGTAATCTGTACTCATAAATAAATACAGTGAAGAGAAATGCAGCACATGAAAAATAAGATTTAAAAAAAGTAATAACATTTAAAAAAAGAACTGCATCATACCATAAAGACAATCCGTTACCGTCTGAGTCGACCTTAACTCGAATTAATCAACCTCTTTTTGGGGCAACGAAAAAGTAGCCCCATTAGTGTTGCGACCGGTCGGTACCGATACCAGTTTACCAGTTTCGGTACGCACCTGACCGGGTTTTTGGTAACGCGGCCCGAATAGTGATGCGACTAGTCAGTTCGACGAAATTTGTTGATATGACTTTTTTTGTACAGGATAATTATTTGTGTAATGCAATAATTTTTTTATGCCGAAATGTGGATGTACTAATAAGTAAACTTCTGGTAAACCCATTGGAGAAATAGACATGATGTTAAATTGATGTGTAAATAAATTATTTTTGTTTAATATTTACATGTAAGACAACAAAACATCAAAGTTTTTTATTTATGAATAATAATAATTACTATTTTATTAATCTATACAAATAAATAAACTATACAAATAAATAAAATTGGAGTGTCTGTTTTTAATATTAAGATAATCACTTTTTACTAAGTGTATATGGATTTTTTATAATTTTTGTCTGTCTGTCTGTCTGTCTGTTTGTTCCGGCTAATCTCTGAAATGGCTGGACCAATTTTGACGGAACTTTCACGGGCAGATAGCTAATGTAACAAGGAGTAACTTAGGCTACTTTTATTTTAGAAAAAATAATAATTGGTTTTAAAAAAACTAAAACCACGCTGAATTTTGAGACGTATGTCAGCGTAGTTTTCAAAGACAGTTTTTATGAAAAACTTTTTGTTAAATACCACGCGGACGAAGTCACAGGTAACAGCTATTACCTATAATATAACCTGAATTAACACATCTTACCGCGGTAGTACGTCCTCCTGCGTTAATTTCCGACATCCACACGGGCGACGCCGCGGGCAAAAGCTAGTACATACATATTATAATTCTAGCCGGGCATGATTATTTCAATCAAAAGTAGGATTAATTCATAAAATACTTGCAAAAGTCAATTATTTTTGACTTACAGTTGAATACTCCGCAAGGTATGTGTAAAACGATGTACCCAACTATACCTTTACTTCCTGCAGCCTTCAATCATTATTTTTAATTGAATATAATTATTATAATTGCCTCTGATTGTCTAACTGCAAGGCAAATGCCTCTTCTCATCAGACATGGAAGAATGAACATTGAATATCACGCTCGCGAACTGCTTGTTGGCAATTTTGACAGTTCAACATCATTCATTGCGTGATTTACGTTGGTAAGCGGACACATTTTTCAAACATATGAAGCAATATTATATTCAGATTCTGATTGATAGTGTTAAGTAGGATGTAGGTTTTGAACGCAAAATCCTAAATAGAGGGTTTAATACCTCAGTTCCTGCTGTTCTGTGTGCCGGACATAAAGAATAGCATCATCCAATTTCTTCCCGTGCTCGTCGCAAGAGTCGACTAAGGGACTTACTAGAGAATGGGCAGCAGTGTTCTCTATGCATTTTACCACCATGTTACGATCGCCAACCCGCCTGCAAAACGTGGCGAATTTTGAACTTCATTTTCAAATCTACTTCTACACAATTTCAATTCAACACACCACTCAAACCAAAACAAAATATTAATAGTTATTAATAAACGGGATTGATTGAATTTATTTTAAAAGATTAATAAGTTATTATATATTTTATTATAATTAATTCAATTGAAAGATATAGTGAAAATTTACGCAGTTAGAATGTAGATTTATAACCCGAACTTCAAATTAGAGGTTTTAATACCTCCAGAGTCTACAATAACTAAAAAAAAAACACTCAAAACATAACCAATTATTAATAGGTATTAATATTAAATGGGATTGATTAAATCTCTCTAGACACATTAATAAGTAATTAAATATTTTAATTTAATTTAATTAAAAGTAGTAGAGAAAGGAGATGTTTCATTTTTATATGGGGCTCCGGCCATAACGTGTACAGTTTAGCGAAGCTGGGTAAATTACTCATGAATAGCATATAGTAACATTTTTTTCATAATATCAAATGGTTTTTATGTACAAAATAAAAATTAAAAATGTTTGACGTTTGTCCTAAGAGTTAGCAAGTGGTCATTTTGAATTCGTTTAGAAACACATTTCGAGAATGGAGACTAAAGATTTTTGTAACGATGAAATGGTCACACTTAATTATGTTTACTCAAAAATATTTATAAGAGAATAATAGTAATTTATTTTTAACACTACAAGAATACACACATTTTTTAATTATTTTCTACTTAACATTGATTTGATGAGACATGATTTCAGAACGAATGAAGTCTGCAAGCAAACGAGACGCCATATTGAATAAAACATGGCAATAATTGAAAAACTATTATTTTTTGTACACAACAAATCAGGCGCAAACTAACCAGAGAATATTTTTCCCTAATTTGTGGTATTTTTTCCTCTTTTTTGATAAATGTACATCTGATGGCCGAAAATGAAACATCTCCTTTATTTTAACTTTTGGTTAGTGGCATTTGTAACGGTTTATTGTAGTTAATTACATCCTTACAGTTATAACTATGAAAGTTTATTATTTTTGTTTGGTTGTTAGTCAATGACGCCGAAACGGCTGAATGGATTGAAATGACGCATCGTCATCATCATTTCAGCCGTAGGCCTCTACCAAATTGGGGGGATTTGCCATAATCGCCACGCTTCGCAGGCGGGTTGGCGATCGCAGTATGGTGGTAAAATGCATAGAGCACGATGCTGCCCATTCTCTAGTAAGTCCCTTAGTCGCCTCTTACGACACCCACGGGAAGAAAATGGATGGTGCTATTCTTGCCGTCCGGCATCACACGGAACAATTACTATCAGAAGCTATTTCTTTTCTCGACGTGCTAACGTCCTTGGTCTTGGATGTCATTCGTAGACCTTGACATTTGTTACGGGTCGTCATTAACCCGAAAGTCTAACAATCAGTATAACTTTGTTGAAACTCGGCTGTGGAGGTCAGATAGGCAGTCGCTCTATGTAAAATACTGGTACTCAGCTGCATCCGGTTAGACTGGAAGCTGACCTCATCATAGTTGGGAAAAGGCTGGGTAGATGATGACACTTATTGAACGGAATTTCTTTGGTGAAATTTGCCTTTATAGCCTCTCATATATTCAATCAAGGGAAGCAATTACTTACTAATAATGTCGAGAATCACACGGCAATTTGTGAAGGGAGTAGCCCATAAGTTGCAAGCAAATTAATGCAAATAAAATACTTTCCATTTAATTTAAATTTATTACTGAAATTATCAGTTTATTGCGCATAATATAAGTTTTATTCTTGCCAATTACTGAGTGGTTTTATGATTAGAAAATGGCGTGTGCGTAAGGATAAATCCATCGGGTTATCCCACTTTTGTTATACATACCACGAACCCTGCGTGCCTCGGAAAGCACGTTAAATCGTTGGTTACGGCTGTCATTTATGTATCTTTGACAGTCGTTACGGGTCGTCAGAAGTACGAAAGTCTGACTACTAGTCTTACTAAATAGTATCGTTTTACCCAGTAGCTGGGTTGTGGAGGTCAGATAGGTAGTTCCATGTAAAATACTGGTATTCAGGTACATCCGGTTAGACTAGAACCCGACCCCAACGTTGTTGGAAAAAGGCTAGGTAGATGATGATGAGAAAACAACATATTATCAAATGCTATGGGAATATGGACCTGTCTTCCAGGTGTATTGATGTATATGAGAATATGGACCTGTCTGCCAGATGTATTGATGTATAATAATAATAATAAATAATAATAAAATGTTTATTTGTACAGACAGACAAACTTATATAAGTACACAAGGATTAAGGGAAAAATTGTACAATGGAGTCTCATTAAAGGGCAAACTGATGCCTCCTAAACTAGGCCAAAAACCTGTGCTTTAGAAGACAAAGTTCCTCCATTTATAAAAGCATACAATTTGTATTAAGTGTCATGCAAGTACTTAAAGATAACAAAAAAATAAATTAAATAAACAACGCCTTATGTAAGTGAGAATATGGACCTGTCTGCCAGGTGTATTGATGTATGTGAGAATATGGACCTGACTGCCAGGTGTATTGATGTATGTGAGAATATGGACCTGTCTGCCAGGTGTATTGATGTATGTGAGAATATGGACCTGACTGCCAGGTGTATTGATGTATGTGAGAATATGGACCTGTCTGCCAGGTGTATTGATGTATGTGAGAATATGGACCTGTCTGCCAGGTGTAATGATGTATGTGAGAATATGGACCTGTCTGCCAGGTGTAATGATGTATGTGAGAATATGGACCTGACTGCCAGGTGTATTGATGTATGTGAGAATATGGACCTGACTGCCAGGTGTATTGATGTATGTGAGAATATGGACCTGTCTGCCAGGTGTATTGATGTATGTGAGAATATGGACCTGTCTGCCAGGTGTAATGATGTATGTGAGAATATGGACCTGTCTGCTGGGTGTATTAATGTATGTGAGATTATGGACCTGTCTGCCAGGTGTATTGATGTATGTGAGAATATGGACCTGTCTGCCAGGTGTAGTGATGTAGGACCTGTCTGCCAGGTGTATTGATGTATGTGAGAATATGGACCTGTCCGCCAGGTGTATTGATGTATGTGAGAATATGGACCTGTCTACCAGGTGTATTGATGTATGTGAGAATATGGACCTGTCTGCCAGGTGTATTGATGTATGTGAGAATATGGACCTGTCTGCCAGGTGTAATGATGTATGTGAGAATATGGACCTGTCTGCTGGGTGTATTAATGTATGTGAGATTATGGACCTGTCTGCCAGGTGTATTGATGTATGTGAGAATATGGACCTGTCTGCCAGGTGTAGTGATGTAGGACCTGTCTGCCAGGTGTATTGATGTATGTGAGAATATGGACCTGTCCGCCAGGTGTATTGATGTATGTGAGAATATGGACCTGTCTACCAGGTGTATTGATGTATGTGAGAATATGGACCTATCTGCAAGATGTATTGATGTGTGTGAGAATATGGACCTATCTGCAAGATGTATTGATGTGTGTGAGAATATGGACCTGTCTGCCAGGTGTATTGATGTATGTGAGAATATGGACCTGTCTGCCAGGTGTTTTGAAGTATCGCAATTTGTGGAGACAGTTTCAATGAAGCCAATTCCTGAGCCTTGAATCAAAAACCAATAAAACATTGACTCGCCTGTTAGTCTAGTGGTTAGTGAAACTGACTGCTAAGACTGAGGTCGTGGGTTCGATTCCCACCCAGGACGAATCTTTGTGTGATGAGCACGATCATTTGTTCTGTGTCTGGGTGTAATTTATCTATAATATGTATGTATTTAGCAATATATAAGTATGTTTATCAGTTGTCTGGTTGCCATAGTACAGGCTCTGCCTAGTTTGGGATCAGATAACGTTGTGTTGGTTGTTCTAAGATATTATTATTATTATTTTTATAACATATCTCGAGACCATAGGATCCCGGTCTTTTGGAAGGCGTATGAGGGGCCGAAACCAACTCGCAGAGGCCCCTTAGAAAATTTAGATGAAGTGAGGCACTAACCGACGATTATCCCCGTATGCACTGTGCAAGTGCACCCAAGTATTATTATTGTAGCGGCATCTACATCGCCATATGTGAACTACGTATCATACTGACGTCATAAAAAAACCTGCATCGCGCAAGCAGAGTTTATCTCGTTTCGATCCAGCCCATCCCTTGCTGCCGTCTTCCAGCAACTACCTAAGCCGAGTTCCGTCCCACTGAGGGTACCCATAACATGTAGTCGCTTAGTTTTAAACCCTAGCTGAAGACTTTAATTTATCAAGGTAACTACGGGGAAGTCCGGTTAAGCAGCCAACAACCTCCTTGATTGACATGCGAAATGTTATTTGAAAAAAAAAAAAAAAGTTTATTGCGCAACGTCCTGACATTCATTGCCGGGCGTTGCCCACCAGACCCAACACCCGTCTGACCGAAGGATCCTACCTTTTCCACGGACGTTTAGTGAACTTTACACCCTGTTTCCTCATTCTTTGACAGGATTAGACCAACAAATCTAAACTAACTCTGTAAACATTCGACCCAGAGACAAACGTTCCATATAGATACCATAATGCATAAACGCATCAACTTGCTAGTGCGGTGAAAGTGCCGCCTTTACACATAAATCAACCCGTTAATCAGAGACGATAAATTAGTGCCAGCCTTTATAGGGTTATGTGTCAAAGTGACACTTAATTGGCACTTAGTGTCAATTGTTGGTAAGATTTCTTCTGCATGAAGTTAATTTCAGTTTATTAGAAACCAGATAATTTCATCAACCACATGATGAAATTATCTGGTTTCTAATAAATACTTATATTTTTCATGTTGGTTTAAAGGTGCATGGAGAAGTTTCTTAAAGCGAAAGCCCGCAAGGGAACGGGTACTTGTACGAAAAGTAGGGAGAGACCAAAGACACGATGGACGGATTGTGTGAATATGGATAGAAAGGGGGTGACTACTGAGATGACGACTAATAGAGAAGTGTGGAAGAAAAGGACATGTTGCGCCGACCACAAATAAATTGGGATAAGGGCGGGAAAATTATGATGATATTCAGTTTGATACATTCAATTTATTTCGGTATATTGCTTGCCACTTGCCGTCCGTTAGCGTATCATCCTATTTTTAACCGACGAAAAAAAACGGAGGAGGTTATCAATTCGAAGCGTATATTTTTTTTTTTTGTTTGTTTTTTTTTTATGTATGACCACGCATAACTTTTTACATAGTAGTCCGATTGTGATAATTGTTTTTTTATTGGAAAGAATTATCCAAGGGTGGTCCCATATAAATTTGGAAAACAAAATCGAACCCTAAGGGTCGGAAAACAGGGGATGATTGATTGTTCACTCCATTGATTGTAATGTTCCACGCATAACTTTGTACAGAGTAGTCCGATTTTGATAATTATTTTTTGATTGGATAGGGTGCCTTGCCAAGTATTATTAGTACAAAAAATTACAAAATAAAAACTTTTTAACAAAAAATTAAACCGCCGAAAAACACAGAAAAGCAAAAAATTATAAAGGCTCGTACAGACAGGCGCGACATGTCGCGCGACCTGTCGCGGAGGCGATTCTGTGATATATCGCGACGCAACACCTTTCACACTGGCGCGACCACTCGTGCGAATCGCGCGCGAATCGCCCGCGATTCGCGCGCGACGTCCTTGTAGCGGCGCGACAGCTTTTAGTACATTTTGTATGTCGCGCTACTCGACGCGGCACGGCGCGACCGTGTTGCGGCGCGACCGTGTCGCGGCGCGACAGGTCGCCCTTGTGTGAAGTGTCGCGCGCGTTTTCATAGAAATTGTTCTACGGATATAAATCGCCGATTCGCGCGCGACCGTCGCTTCGCGCTAGTTTGAACGAGCCTTAAACCTTAAAATTTTGAGTCGGCGCTGAAAAATTAATGAACAAAGATCACTCAAAGCGCCGACTCATAATTTTAAGGTTTATTATTTTTTGCTTTTCTGTTTTTTTCGGCGGTTTAATTTTTGTTAAAAAGTTTTTTTCAATGCCCATCCAATATGGCCGCTCGCGACCCACCAGACTCGCAACCCACAGTTTGAGAAATGTTGGTCTAATGTTTTTTGTTAGTTATATAATAGGTAATACAAATGACTTACGATGAAGGAAAACATAACGAGTGGAAACCGGGACTTAACAGTCTTTAATCATCAACATGCAATGAGCTAGCCTGGTGATTATAATGCTTATATTCTCAGAAGAATAACCAATCTTTGTTGTTCCCACTACGGCGACACAGCCACGTCTCTGTGAGAGGAAGGGGGCTGTCATCCCCCATGCGTGCCCATTGCGGGCAGGTAGTTCTAAGACATGCCGGTTTTCTCACAATGTTTTCCTTCACCGTTTTGAGAGCAGTGGTGATGAAATAATCTACACAAAGTAAAACGCCTGGCTGACTTCGAACCATGACCTACAACGCTCAACAGTCGGGGTCGATACCATTGGGCCACCACTGCACTGCACAAACAAATTGTTCAGCTATAAAGCTGAATTCCGCGAGTGTCGTAAAAGGCGACCACGGGAATTACTAGAGAATGGGCAGCAGCGTCCTTTATGCATTTTACCAACATACTGCAATCGCCAACCCGCCTGTCAAGCGTGGCAATTAAGACAAACCCCCCAAATTGGTGAAGGCCTATGTCCCGCAGTGGACGTCTTACGGCTAAAAAGACAGGGAAGTTGGTGCTTAGGGAGTAGATCTTCTAACCCGTGCCGTTACCAGCCTTGCTGCCGCTCAAATCTTTTGAAAAGGCCAATCAGTTATAATGTTCCTCATATGACATGACCGCACAACAAACATGGTTTATAGTGGTTGCCAAAGCACACTATGTGCTAAATGGCCTCGGTAGACCACAAGACTATGTACCGTTTGCGGTTTCTGATTTAAGAAACTGTAACTTCCACTATTTATTTGTTAGTGGAACTAACCTTTATGTGGAAGTGTCCTTTATTGTGTTTAGTATAGTTAAAATGGGTGACGTTTCATTTTTGGGGATTTTTTGCTTTTAATTGTTTTCAAAGTTACGAGGTTTGTATTTACTGTTAAATGCGTTGGATCTAGTGAGAATAAACTGTTATAGGTTATGTGTTCTTTGTCAAAATGATTATCACATTTTCATAAATGATACAGGATATTATTTCTTTAAGTAGGTTTGTACAAACACTTTAAACGTCAATGATATTTTTTAAACTAGATGAGGTCGGCGTTTCCTAACTGACAACTTTGAGAAGAAAGGCCGAAACAAACTCAGAGGTCACAGTCTCTTTTAAAGTACAGACATAATCTTGGTCACATCATGTGAAGCCCATGTAGATTGGTGACTGGAATGGTCTTTTGAGGAAAGAACCACACAGATTGAGTGGACCTGTCCAGTCAGTGCACGTATTTGTCACTAACCGTGCAGAACTTAGGATAGGGAATCAGAGATACATCCGTCGCCCCCTATTGCTACGGACCCGAGATGGTGGCGCGTAGTGTTCCACGCGCGCCTCTCTGTGATGTATGGGGGGGAGTTTAACACCTCACTCCCCCCCCCCCAACGTGAGGAGGCCCGCAAAGGTGGGCCGGCACCAGTCGGGGATCGCGGAAGACATATTGGTTCCCGTGGTCCGACGTAGGTGTGGGACGAAACACCGGGGTGGTTTTAGTCAGTAAGACTCTGACAAACCCCTCTGCCCACCCCAGGGCGGAGGACATCCATGAGGATTTCCACCTCGAGATCAAAAAAAAAGGGAATCAGAGATAAACGATTATCAATGAATCACGTAACGCTATACTAAGATAATTTTTACTAGGTATCCGTAAATTGGTCCAGATTCGTTGAGATTTAAATACACTTGGAGCTTTTTTGATTTAGACACAAATTCTATGATGAAACTGTAACGCACATTGGTCACATTAAGGGAAATCACACCAGTAAGTTCATCATTTCAGCCGAAAGACGTCCACTGCTGGACATAGGCCTCCCCCAAGCTCCGCCACTTCGACCGGTTTTGTGCTTCCTGCATCCAGCGGATTCCTGCGGCCTTCACAAGGTCATCGGTCCACCTTGTTGGAGGCCGTCCAACTCTACGTCTTCCGGTACGCGGTCCCCACTCCAGAACCTTTCGGCTCCATCGGCCATCTGTTCTGCGAGCAATGTGTCCTGCCACTTCAGTTTAGCAATTCTTCAGGCTATGTCAGTTACCTTGGTTCTCCTACGGATCTCATCATTTCTGATTCGATCGCGTAGGGAAACTCCAAGCATAGCCCCGCTCCATCGCCCTTTGGGTGACTTTCAGCCTTCTAATAAGGCCCACCAGTAAGTTATAGCTTACAAACTGTTTTGATAACGTATGTATATATTATGTTCAGTCAACTCATCCTATCACAGTACACTGCAGTAAATAGGCCTCAGCCAGGCTGCGCCACAATACCCTGGTTTTCCACATGCAGTCTGTCCCAGGCAACGTTTTAAAGTTGCCGGTCAATTTGGCTAAGTAGGCAAGCCACAATACGTTCTTTACTCCAGAATTCGTCTACTCCAACCGATTTCGGTCCTTCTACAAACATGGCCAGCCCACTCCCGCTTCAGGTTGCTTACTCTGCGAACTGTCTGTCTTATGTCGGTAACTTCAGTTCTTTTCCGGATAATTTCATTCCTAATATCCATCAAAGAAACTGATATATTCCTAGATTAATTTACTGTTTTGTAAATAGGTAAACTGATGAAATACCATTATAACTTCAGCTTGCTTACTCTGCAAGCTGTGTCAGTAACTCTGGTTCTTTTTTCCGGATGATTTCAATCCTAATATCCTTGAAATAAACATCTACGTGGTGCTGGGTGTAAAGAATAGCATCACCCCATTTCTTCCGGTGGGTGTCGTAAAAGGCGACTTACTAAAGAATGGGTAGCAACGTTCTCTATGCATTTTACGATCATACTGCAATCGCCATCGTGCCTGCTAAGCGTAGCGATTATAGCAATGCCCCCCATATTGAGGTGTCCGTGTCCAGTAGTGGACATCTTACGGCTGAAATGATGATGATGATCCTTGAACGAAACTGATCTATTCGTACATTATTTTACTGTTTTCCAAACAGGTAAATTGCTGAACAACCTACCAGATACGCCCAAGGTGACTTTCTATTGTACAAACACTACCTCTTGGTGTACTCTTAAGGTTTCTCTTCCTACACCAAATCTTTGGATGTTCACTGTAATTTCGATAACTAAGCCACTCCCAGATTTAAGAAGCTGATCTGTCAAATCGTTTTTATTTGATTGGCAATTACTATTAAGAGCCAGCAAACTATTTCTTCACGTTTTTATGTCATTCTTAATCTGTCAAAAAACATTATTTTACCTTCATTTTTGACATCGATTCAAAATCAAGAGTCATTTATTCAAACTAGGCTGAGAGTCAGCACTTTTTGAACGTCAAAGTTACAGTCCCCCCAAAACGCCCGTCCTTCGACACTTCCTAGTGCTTTAGCTGGGAAGAAAAAGTGGCGGAACAAATTATCGCTGAGATGTCATTGCAATTTGAATTTAAACGTCATCATTTCAGCTGAAAGACGTTCACTGCTTGACATGCCTCCCCCAATTTGGGGGGTTTGCCATAATCGCCACGCTTGGCAGGCGGGTTGGCGATCGCAGTATGGTGGTTAAATGCATAGAGAACGCTGTTGCCCATTCTCTAGTAAGTCCTTTAGCCTGGCTATCGCCTCTTACGACACCCATGGGAAGAAATGGGAATTTGAACGTATACTAAGTAAATCCAAGAAACTATAGTTGCCCATTTCACATTAAGTAAAGTTTAACCGGAATTTGTGCGTCAATACTTATTTATTAACTCCTCGTAAATGAAATGCAGTCATGTAGGTATGTATTATACAGGCTACAAGAAAGTGCATAAATATTAATTATTAAAGATGGCTAGTCTATGCCTAGCGTAACAGTGACATATTTCCCACACCGGTCACAACTTTCGCGCCATGATAAACAGGTATTACTCTATGATTTTTGTCTATGGATTTTTTACTATGAGCATGACAGCGAGGTTCTTTAGTTTTTTTTTGATGATCGTGTGTTTGTTTGAATTTGGAACAGTTTTATTTTTATTTGGTCATGGTGATAATTTCTTTTTTTTGTTTTTGGTCGGTCTTGTCTAGCTGTTATGAATTTGTCTGTTCTGTTCTATAACTTTTATTAAGATTGTAATGACCTAAATATGTCTACGAAATAAGAAACTAAGGCATACTTTGATGCCTTTATGAAATGAAGAAAATCATAAATAAAAGTTCAGCCATCTAAAAATCATGTCAAGCATAACACTAATTGACATGATTTTAAGATGACTAATTGTCAATGAGACGATTAATATATTTAGAAGAAAATAAGCTTACCTCTATCATAATCTTCCCCCTTACAAGTTAAGGGCAAATTGTCCAGAACAGATAATATCACTATAATTAAAAACATCATTTTCACATCACTACGGTGCGCAGATTTTTCAAATTTAAACCACTTTCGAACTGTCATTTTGACGTTTAAATTCGCGCGCGCAAAAAAATCGAAACTTAGTTTTTACGTTCGATTTTTAAAACACATTCACATTTTTTTAATCATATTTTTTTAGCGGCATCCACAAGATTTTCTCGACATCTTTCTCGTAATATTATTTTTTATTAGTTTTATCGAGACGTCTGCCCGTCGTCGGAACTGCGAACCTACTAGCCAACTGACCAACTTAACACTGTAAAATAAGAAACATACATATTACTAGCAACAATTTACTTCGAGAAAGTCCCATCTGACTTTCACTTGACACCTAAAACCGAACCCTACCTTTCTAATTTCAAGACTCAAAATATCATGGCTGGTGATATCAGAAACAACTCGGTCACATTTAGTACAGACTTGCTAAACAAGTGAACGGTGAAATGAGAAATTGTGAGAGATAGACATATGTGCGAAAGAGACGCAATGACATTTCTTTTTACGGTTCAGCTGGTGAAACTGAGAACTTTAGAAATGTGGTCTGATCATCGATGAGGTATTTATCAGAGATAATGGTATCCTGTTTTGTTATCTGGTCAAAAATTAAAGGGTTAAGAATGGCCCGGCAGGCGTAAGACCAGTATTGTTCACGTGTATTAGGTAATTCTATCTACATATTTGTTATTTGTATAGTTTTATTGTAATTTTATTGGATAAATTAAATATACAGTACATACAGGAATTTAAAAAAAAAATGTGTAGTACATAGATGACCTACATTAAAAATACAGGCTATTTAATTTAAAAACAAAACTCTGTTTTGTTTATTTCTTTTAAACGTGGCATCATATATTATTTTAAACCGTCTCTGAATATGGCCAAAATAATATTAATTAAATTTCCCGAAAAACAAAAAAACGAACACCATACACTTAAATACATAGAGAAACAAACCAATAAAGAGGAAATCATGACATATTTTACACAGTTAGGATCAAAAATTCAAGACGAATCCAATGACATCTCGTTTCCTAAAATTGGTTTAGTAATTTAGATTATACGAGGTAAAAACTATCTCATACAAACAAACATAGCCCAATGTGACAGTTAGCCAAAATCAAATAAAGAACACACATTCGCTTCTCAATTTCTAAATTCAAATACGTTCAGTTCAAAGTTTAAGTAGCGTCAGCACAAACAAGACAAGCCAGAGACATCATATCACTTTTTTTTAAACGTCAAATGACATAATTATAGGAAAAAAAAACGAGTTTTAAACCAACTTCTATTTTAGATCATGGACATGTTTTTAGATCAAAAAGTAGGATTGTATTACATATTTATAGAAGAAATCGTAGATAACTGTTTTGTTTGATTACACCGGATGGTTGAAATGAAGATACTATGTAGGTTTGTAACAATATCTGAATCATTGTTAGATTCTTTGAACTTATTGAGGGCAAAGATGTATGTAGGTGGAAATTAGTAACCTCTTATTATATTTATTTACAAGTAGCTTTTAAATAATTTTATAAAAAAATAATTACACGGGCCGTACTACCGGTATACAAAAATACCCTGTTTTAATCTAGGTTATAATCAATCTATATGCCATACATATCAATCCGTTCGGCCATTTAAGCGTGATTGATATATTATATTCTATATACATACTACCTGACCGTACAGACGTTGTCCTGTTTCCTAGAACTCGATAGTAGCGCCATCTGTCGGGCTGATTTGTGAATGTAAACCTGGATGGTTTATGATAAATAGGTATATGATGGTTTTGGCTGCCACCCAAACGCATTCAAAAAAATTCATTCAAATCGGTCCAGCCGTTTAGGAGGAATTTAGTGACATACACACGTACATATTAGGTTGGGGAAAAAGTCTTTTCGCATTATAGTATGTATGAACTTGTAATAAAATCTCTTTGGCTATACTATTTGTATCTGGCTGGTTTTGGTATCATTGAAAGTTTAAATTTTAAAGAACATAATTCCAAATTCAAATTAGGAAAATGTGTGATTTTCATTTGTTTTTCGTATCGTCAAGATGAGTGAATCTAATGAAGAAATTCGATACATTTTAAAATTTTACCTCAAAAAAGGTAAAAACGCAACGCAAGCCGCGTAAAAAATTTGCGATGTTTATGGACCTAGTGTAGTGTCTGTGAGAGTAGCACAAATTTGGTTTAAGCGTTTTCAATCCGGAAATTTTGATGTCAAAGATGCACGTCGCTCTGGTCGCCCTATTACGGATAAAATGGATGCCATTTTTGAAAAAGTGGAGCAAGATCGGCATACCAGTAGTTACGACGTAGCTGAAGAACTGGAAATTGACCACAAAACAGTTTTGGCGCATTTGAAAAAAACTGGGTACACAAAAAAGCTCGACATTTGGGTACCTCACGAGCTCACTGAAAGAAACCTAATGAACCGTGTACTCATTTGTGATTCTTTATTACGACGTAATGAAACCGAACCATTTTTGAAGAAGCTGATAACTGGTGATAAAAAGTGGATCACGTATGACAAGAACGTGCGAAAAAGGTCGTGGTCAAAGGCCGGTCAGGCTTTACAGACTGTGGCGAAACCCAGGTTAACTCGCAACAAGGTGGTGCTGTGTGTGTGGTGGGATTGGAAGGGCATTATTCGTTATGAGCTGTTACCACCAGGCAGGACCATCGATTCTGAACTCTACTGCGAACAACTGATGAGATTAAAGCAAGAAGTTGAGAGAAAGCGGCCGGAATTAATCAACAGAAAGGGTGTGGTTTTTCATCATGATAACGCTAGACCTCACACATCTTTAGCCACCCAACAAAAATTAAGAGAGTTTGGCTGGGAGGTGTTAATGCATCCGCCGTATAGTCCTAACCTTGCACCTTCAGATTTCCACCTGTTTCGGTCTCTTCAGAATTCTTTAGGCAGTGTCAGGTTAACATCACGAGAGGACTGCCAAAACCACTTGTCGCGGTATTTTGACCAGAAGTCCCAAAATTTCTATAGCAATGGGATCATGTCCCTACCTACAAGATGGCAAAAAGTTATCGAACAAAATGGTACCTACATATTTTAGTTAAATGTAAATAAACTTTATTAAAAAATGTTTTGAATTTTCTTAAAAAATGCGAAGAAACTTTTTCCCCAACCTATTACATACATACAATCACGCCTTTTTCCCATAGGGGTAGGCAGAAACCACGGAACGCCACCTGCTACGATCTCTACACACTCCTTTTGCCTCGTTTAGGTTCATACAATTGGTCATACACACACGCCGGTTGCGAGTACTATGCACCTGACCTTTCTGAAGAACATCACCAATAAGGTCACTATATATATATACACACGTACAGTAGAATCATACATATAAATATATTCTAACACACACAAATTGTCGTTCAATTTTCAAAGTTTTTCAAAGTTCAATTCGTAGGATAGCATTATTTGAAAGGAAACCTAACATAATATCACGCTATATTCATCGAAGGTCTGGGTAGAGATGTACCTATAGTACCGTACACCCCCATTTCTGTATAAGTCTCATGTAAAAGGGGGCGAGCCTATTGCCATCATCTGAGCACAAATCGTACCGTGTGGTGCCGGACGTAAAGAATAACACCACCCTATTTCTTCCCGTGGGTGTCGTAAAAGGCGACTAAGGGACTTACCAGAGAATGGGCAGCAGCGTTCTCTATGCATTTTACCATCATACTGCGATCGCCAACCCGCCTGCCAAGCGTGGCGATTATGGCAAAGCCCCCCAAATTGGGGGAGGCCTAAGTCCAGCAGTGGACGTTTTACGGCTTAAATGATGATGATGATGATGATGAGCACAAATCCAAAGACTGAGCTGCTACTGATAAATTCCAGATTGAAAAACCCAATAAAAATATGACTAACTTGCGAATCGAATCCAAGACCTCATGTTAAGTAGTAGCGTTTCCAACCACTAGATCAACGAGGCAGTTTTTCCTTGTGAATGATATCTCACAGGTCAACCTATGAGATTGTCGACTGGTTAACCGGACTTGTCTGTGACTACATGTTGATAAATTAAGGCCTCCAGCCTTAATAACTTAAAGCTAGAGCAACTACTCGCTAAGGGCACCCCCTGTGGGGTACGGACCTCGGCTTAGGGCATCACTGGGTAGAGGACAGCAAGAGACAGGCTGGATCCGGATGACCAATGAGGCAGTCAAACAAAATTTTATAAATTCAAAAATAACTTTAATAAATAAATAAATATCTTTGGACAACCAACACACTGTTATCTGATCCCAAACTAGGCAGAGCCTGTACTATGGCAACCAGACAACTGATAAATATACTTATATATTTCTAAATACATACATATTATAGATAAATAACACCCAGACACAGAACAAATGATTGTGCTCATCACACAACGATTTGTTCTGGGTGGGAATCGAACCCACGACCTCAGTCTTCGCAGTCAGGGTCACTAACCACTAGACTAACAGGCCAGTCGATAATTTCGGAATTCTGTGTCTTAGGATCTGTATTAAAGGTTTTTTTGCCACTGACTTCTGAAATTAAAGTTATTTTTGACTTTGTAGTGTTTTTTAAGGAAGTCGGTTGTTTTTTTTTTTTTTTTGTAAAAAGTTTTTATTCTTAACTTTTTAGTTATGATAGATACCCTGCACTAATCTAATCGCGTTATTCGTTCATTTGCCGCGCAAATACTTAATGCAAATTTAAGACTTATATGGTTTTCACATGGAACCCACTGTCCAAATGGAACCATTCGGGAAGCACCAGCTTTCAAATAAAAAAAAAACATCGAAATCGGTTCACCCAGTCAAAAGTTATGAGGTAACAAACATTAAAAAAAAAATACAGACGAATTGATAACCTACTTTTTTGAAGTCGGTTAAAAAGCACCACCATAATATATTATGGGGATCTACAGTGGTAGTTCCCCATAATATAGAAGAAATGTATTAAGGAAATTTCTATACGGCTGGTGGACACTTCCCGTGACCCAAGAGCTGGTTTTTACCTTGGCCAGAGGCTAAGCATTGCCATACAACGTGGTAATGCCGCCAGTCTCTTGGGTACACTACCAGTCGACAGCGATGCGGATGATTTTTTGACGCTATTTTTTTATTTGTAAATAGTTTTAGTTAATTTAGGTTATTTTTTTTATTTTTATTAATTTAAATCTGTAATACATGTAATATACTTAAGAAATGTATTTAAAAAGCTATCTTCCCAAGTCTACAAGGAAACTAAATAACTCCTAGAATCTCCCGTCCAAATCTGCATATAGATAAATCAATAGAACTACCTTCATAAACCCCCTATTAACAGTAAAGTAAGAGACAGATAGACTTCAAACCAGTACATGTAAAAGAGACGTCAATATTTCTAACATTGCGTCGTTGCACGGTAGATCGACTCTTGCGTCGAAATGATGGCTAATTCGATGCAAACGGTAAAATAATCATGTAGCTAATGAATATGTTCTTTCCTTATTTTATTGAATCAGACTATGATGGAGTAATAACGGCATTTTTCTTTTATTTTCATGGTTGAGCTCATATTTGGGTGATTACTCTTGATTTTAATTCCGATCGATTGATATTGGAATTTTGACGTTTCGTATTCTTGAGTTCGACGCTAGCGCCAAAATGTGTTTAAATTGGGTGTCCATTTAGGAGAACTAACTGGAATCGAGATCGGGCGTTGTTGTTGTTCCAATGTTGAAACTATTTGTTTCAAGAGTACGAATCACGTGTATGCAAAATTAACATTGGAATCGTATTGGCTTTAGATTGAAATTAAAATTAGGTTGAAGAGTAAGCCCCCTAGTCAGTTTCATCACTTTCTTTGGCTGTTGTGCCTTTGTTTTTTCCGGGATGTGCTGTGTATCGGTAGTTTACATCAGATCCCTTCAATTTGTACTCAAAAAAATCTTCGTATACTTTTAGTAGTGTTCCGTGCGTTGCCGGAGGCAAAGAATAAGATCATCCCATTTCTTCCAGTGGGCGACTTACTAGAGAATGGGCAGCAGCGTTCTCTATAAATTTTTACCACCATACTGCGATCGCCAACCTGCCTGTCAAGCGTGTCGATTACGGCAAACCCCCCCAAATTTTGGGAGGTCTATGTCCAGCAGAGGACGTTTTTCGGCTGTAATTATGATTTACTTTTAGTAGAAAAAAGACCGACAAATTAAATTATCAAAACCTACTTACATGGGCACTTATGAAACGTTCTGACGTTTGAGTTAGGTGCACGATTCCAATTAGTTGATTCCTATGGAGAAGAGCCGGCAACAAACTCCACGTACAGTGTTTATAGATAATAGGTTTGGGAGGACAGTGCAGGCCTGTCAACAAGTACCAGGTACTTAATAAAATCCCAGCACGAGTAGCATGACCACCATAGAAAGAACTTTGTCTATTCTTGGATAGAACTGTCATGCTACGCCAGCATAAAATGGTACAAATCTTTCTACAATCTGTAATTTTGTCTATTCTACCATCGACAAAACCCCTTTCTACGGTGGTCATGCTATGCATGCTGTACTACCATGTCCTGGATTAGGATATAGAATACTTTTATCTCAATATTCTAACGGGATTAATATTTAAATGGACAAAAACGCGGGACGCGGACGGGTTAGTCTATACTAATATTATAAAGCTGAAGAGTTTGTTTGATTGAAAGCGCTAATCACAAGAACTACTGATACGAATTGAAATTTTTTTTTTTGTGTTGGGTAGCCTATTTATCGAGGAAGGCTATAAGCTATATAACATTACGGTACTATTAAGAGGAGCGGAGCAGTAATGAAAAATGTTGCAAAAACGGGGAAAATTGCACGGGCAGGCGATTCGATGCAACGGGAATAACATGAAATTTAACGCGGACGAAGTCACGGGCAGATGCTAGTCTTTTATTATGCCAGTAGCCAAAAACTTTGTTGGCTATCCGTTCAAAGTATAGTCAATAAGTATTTTTTTTACATATTTCCAACTTTTTGGTCAGTATTTCATCGTATGTATTGCATAAAAGATACGACGAGATGCTAAAAAAAAAAGTTTAGCTATAGCAGATATAAAATACACCTACTGACTAATTTTTTTAGCGACAACATTAATTCGTTCGCTTTGAATAAATAAATAAATACATAAATTTTGACATATAGGCCATTAATTAAATACACGTCAGAAAAAATGTCTACCAATCAATAAGATTTAGAACAAATAAGGCTGACTCATCCACCGTTACTCACATAATTTAATACTATAGTATCTTTAACAACTTTCATTTTCTCGATTTAAGTATGTCAATAAAATGGTTTAAAACTTTTGTCGTAAGGTATCGATGCGTGATTTTACCGACTATAATGCACATCACTAGCCTCCTTGACAGCGTGGACTTTCGCTTGGAGGTCACGTCTAGGTGAATAGGGAGGTGCAATGATGGCATCGATCGTTTTTATCGACTCTTAATTTTTTATGTTCTTGCCACCAGACAGACGCAGATGGTAAATTTTGCCTTGAACTAACTATTCTTTTATGAAACAAACAAATATGTTGGCTGAATGAACGAAAACCACGGTCCAGTATGTCGTCATTATAGTATCACTAGTTTAAGCAAAGTTCTTATACAAACATATTTTAACAAATTACTTTCAAATTATCTTTTTATCATTATTGATCATTAAAGGTAGCATTACGATAACAATAATAAAATCAGGAGTCATTAATTATTCAGTAAATAAAATGATAAAATCTTTCTTAAAATAACCATTCAACTCCTGTCTCAGTAATTCCTTCCATTAGATTTAAACCTTTAATAATACCATCATCCATGAGTTATGAAACACAAAACCCATAAATTACAAACTACCATTCCCTTCACAATAAAACACTATTATAATATCGATAAATCACTACACAGCACATCACTAGCTATTATCGATAAAGTATTCGACACAGCCCGGCACAATAGAAAGTTTATTTGTGTACGATATTGACGTAGCGTCAGCAGAAAAAAAAGTAAATAATTGTTTAACTTTTTTGTTTACTTGCGTGGGTTTCGGAGATGGATCTGAATAGGCGGCTTTTAGATAAAAGTTTTTATTTGTAGACCTTTCGGATTTTACAAGAATACTTTTTTAAGTTTGTGTATTTTTGAAAAGGACAATAAAATGGTTTGTAAATTACGTGGTATAAATAATGGGTACCAATTTACAAGAATTTTCGATATGGTTAAACTATGATAAATACCCAAACAGAACTTGAGTAACCGATCCAGCCCGTCCTTTGCTACCAGCGATGCCCCTTTTTTTTGTTCTTGAGGTGGAAATCCTCATGCATGTCCTCCGCCCTGGGGTGGGCGGAGAGGTATGTCAGACTCTTACTGTCTAAAACCACCCCGGTGTTCCGTCCCACACCTACGTCGGGGACCACGGGAACAAATGCATCTTCCGCGATCCCCGACTGGTCCTCTGCGGGCCTTCTCACGTTAGGGGGAGTGAGGTGTTAAACTCCGTACATCACAGAGAGGCGTGCGTGGAACATTACGCACCGCATACTCGGGTCCTAAGAAATATAGAGCGACGGATATCCCCATCCGGATCCATCGCCCCTGGACCCATTTACGAGGGCTGGAAGAGGGCGTTCTCCACCCTCCCCCGACGCCCGGTGCGTCTGCTGTGGGCTGGGTGAGCGGAAGATATCGCCCGCTCCCTTTCCGCAGCTTCCTTCTGCGACATGACTGTTTCACAGAATGATACCACCGCGTCCCAGGACTCCTCGCTGCCGACCATCGGTTCGACCACGGCCGGCAGCGATAAGTCGCTGCCTATTTCTGAGACGACGGCACGATGCGGCTCATCCCAAGCGGCACATTCTGCCAGCGTATGCCGCGCCGTGTCTCCCCGGCAGTCGACGCAGCCAGCCATGCCCTAAGCCAAGGTCCGTACCCCACAGAGGGTGCCTTTAGCGAGTAGTCGCTTCAGTTTTTAGTTTTGAAGCCCTATCTGGAGGCCTTAATTTATTAAGGTAAGGCAAGGCAGGCAAGTTCGATTAAGTTCAAAAATACGTATCCGAATCCGTGGGTTATTTTCTGACTTGCCTGTTGACTGGCCTGTTAGTCTAGTGGTTAGTGATCCTGACTGCTGAGACTGAGGTCGTGGGTTCGATTCCCACCCAGGACAAATCTTTGTGTGATGAGCATGATCATTTGTTCTGTGTCTGGGTGTAATTTATCTATAATATGTATGTATTTAGAAATATATAAGTATGTTTATCAGTTGTCTGGTTGCCATAGTACAGGCTCTGCCTAGTTTGGGATCAGATAACGGTGTGTTGGTTGTCCTAAGATATTTATTATTTATTATTATTTATTTTACTAAAGGCCAGCTGGAAGTTTTTATGTTAAAACGAGAAATTTTATGCGCACGAAGTTGCGGGCCGTAATTAGTATTGAATAAACAAAACTACTTGAATAATGAAGTATTTTAATGACTGTGATTGGCGAGAAAAGCACACAGTTTTCTAGTGTTAAATAGAAAGTAGTCAAATATATGTTTTAGAGCTTAGTTTTAAGATTATTAACCAATTGATGACCAACACCATGTTCCGGACGAAAAGAATAACACCTTCCTATTTCTTCCCGTGGGTGTCGTAAAAGGCGACTAAGGGACTTACAAAAGAATGGGCAGCAGCGTTCTCTGTGCATTTAACCACCATACTGCGATCGCCAACCCGCCTGCCAAGCGTGGTGATTATGGCAAACCCCTGCATTTTGGGGAAACCTATGTTCAGCAGTGGACGCATTTAGGCTGAAATGATGATGATGATGATGATGACCATCGCCACCTACCAACAGACCAACCTATAAACAATTAAAAGTTATTCAATTTGGGATAAACCTATAAGACGATTACACCTTTCCCAAAAAAATAATTTCTTCTTGTTTAATCATCAATAGTTTGAATAATATTACAAAAACAAAATTTCTCTTCAATAACTGCCAACTACTGTTATAATTATTATTATATAAACAGTAAAATTAAAATCACAAAAATAAAACTAAATTTTTTTTCGTCTCACCACGGTCATTTTTTGCTGACCATCCAGCCATTGAACGTTAAAACCACAAGTAACAATGTTTTATATTAAAGGCTAGTTTTTTTGCGAACGGTACGTTATTGTAACATTATAAAAGGCGACAGGTATCGGAGGTTGAATGCATCGGTACGGTGCGTTCACACTTAGTTATAAAGGAGAGATTACAGTGCTTAAAATTACGTTTTTTTTCGGTTATTTATTTATACTTCTCACACACAAAAAGGTACAAAGGCGGACTTAATACCTTAGGCATTCTCTACCAGTCAACCAAGGGTGGTGAAGAGATTACATGGCAGGTGCTTTACATGCGTTTTTGGTAGTCTCGTTGGTCTCGTGGTCGCAAGCGTGACTGCTGTACGTGGGGTTCTGGGTTCGATACCCAGGTCGAGCAAAGAGATATTGTGTTTTTCCATAAAGAATTTATTAGTAACAGCCCGGAGTTTGGAAGTTGGCGGTATGATACCCCCATGCCTCGGGCTGTTGGTTCTATGTCTGATCTCTCTCCGGTCGTTTCAGATTGCCGTCCCATCCGATCCGACTATAACAGTGAGATTTCCCAGCCCAAAAAAGGGCTGATTTTTCCAACGCTAGAGTGGTAATTCCCTTATATTCTAATCTAAATCTCCATCTGAAAAAATACTTTTAATAACACTAATAACCATATTCTTTTTTTTTACAAACTTTTGTCATTAAATTTATTGTCGCTGAAATTAGATTTTTAACATTTTCATTTAAGAGAAATGGCTTTCTAGTATAATTCTCTCTTCTTAAATTTGTAAATTTTTCATCTGTCTGTTTATGTATGGAAAAGTAATAAAAATTAAATTATAAAATTAAAATCATCATAATAATATTCCCACTGCTGGGTCACAGGCCTCTTCTCTGTGAGAAGAAATGGGCCATAATCCACCACGCGGGCCCATTGCGAGGTGATAGATATCACACGTCTTCAAATTTTTGGTTGCAAGACATGCTGGTTTACATCGTTTTCCTTCACCGTTTTGAGAGCAGTGGTGATGAAATTATTTACATAAAATAAAGCGCCTGCCTGGGTTCAAACCCATGACTCGTAAGTCGGGGCCGTTTCCACTGGGCAACCACTGCTCTGAATAAAAATCAGAGATCAGATAAAAACTTATAAAAATAATAAACCTTAAAATTATGAGTCGGCGCTTTGAGTGATCTTTGTTCATTGATTTTTCAGCGCCGACTCAAAATTTTAAGATTTATTATTTTTTGCTTTTCTGTTTTTTTCGGCGGTTTAATTTTTTGTTAAAAAGTTTTTATTTTGTAATTTTTTTGTGGCTTTAATGTACTAATAATACTTGGCAAAGTATACCCTATCCAATGAAAAAAGAATTATCAAAATCGGACTACTCTGTACAAAGTTATGCGTGGTTATACATTACAATCAATGAGTGAACAATCAATCATCCCCTGTTTTCCAACACTTAGGGTTCGATTTTGTTTTCCAAATTTATATGGGACCACCCTCGGAGTATACCCTTTCCAATAAAAAAATAATTATCACAATCGAACTACTATGTAAAAAGTTATGCGTGGTCATACATAAAAAAACAAACAAAAAAAAATATACGCGTCGAATTGATAACCTCCTCAGTTTTTTTTTTCGTCGGTTAAAAATCAGACCGAAAATACAGGCTCTAAATTCGGTACATCCTTTCCGAATTCCACAGAGAAATCAAACCATCTCCATACTTACAGAATACTAAGTGAGGCAGCCGGCTCCACAAAAGAAGGTCACTTCGGTCAGGGGCGTGCCGTGTCAAGAGATCAGGTGGCTGTCACATCATTTGACAGTTTAATCTCTGATTTCTCTCAGCTGATTCATGATTATAGCTGTGATTATTTTGCAAAACAGTTCCTTTTATATCGAAGGTCAACATAACGGAAGGATTTTTCAAAATAGTTCTACCTAATAGAGAATTTAAAATTGCATAGAAGATCGTAATTTTTGCTGATGGGAAATCCTATACACGGCTTCATCATTTCAGCCGTAAGACGTCCACTGATGGACATAGGCCTCACCCAATTTTGGGAGGTTTTCTATAATCGACCCGGTTTCCAGGCGGGTTGGCGATCCCAGTATGGTGGTGAAATACATAGAGAACGCTGCTGCCCATTCTCTCGTAAGACCCTTAGTCACTTCTTACGACACCCACGGGAAGAAATGGGATGGTGCGCTTCTTTACGTCCGGTACCACACGGCTTGTGATAATATAATCTCCTGACGACTATTCCTGGCACCAGTTGTGATAATGATGGTCACTCTAACCAGTAGCTCCTTTCCGAATTCCATAAAGAAATGCAACATTCAACTTTCGATTTCGTCCATACTGATACCCAGACCCAAATCTCCAGATTTTTAATATGCCTATTAACTGCAAGGGTACAGTCAGTTAGAAAAGTGCTACGCTGTAGAAAATAAATACTTGACACGCATAAATTTTGCTCTTGATCTTTTTCTATGTATGACCGATATGAACGAAACCCATCTTTGTTTTCTAGCAGAATAAGTTAGGCAGTCGCCCTCACAAAAGAGTCATTTCGGTCAGGGGCGTGTCATGTCGAAAGACCTGATCATCATCAGCCTATAGCGTTCCCACTGCTGGGATACATACTTCCTCTCGGTGAGAGAGAATGGGCTATATCCACCACGCAGGCTCAGTATGGGTTCGTAGATGTCACATATCTTCGAATTGTTGGTTCTAGGACATGCCAATTTCCTCAAGGTGTTTTCCTTCACCGTTTTGAGAGCAGTGGTGTTGAAATTATTTGCACAAAACAAACCGGCTGTCTGAGTTCAAACGTACGAGCCATGTAGCTGTGTGTGTGTCTGTAGCATCATAGCTCCCAAACGGCTAAACAGATTTTGATTTATCGGAAAGGTGACTCAATCAAGAGTGTTCTTAACTAAGATTTAAGAAAATATATTTAGTCATTTCAGATTATCAGGTCTTTTCTAGTTGAAGAGATTTGAGCATCTTCCACAGGTCGGATCGAGTGAAAATTTGATATTCTATTTTTTCAATGAAATAAGCAGAACTTCGAACCTAAGGCGACGATCCTTTGATCAAAATATTACCAATTTGTTATCAAACTAAAGAGTCAATACATATTATTTGTACGAAGTTTTTGTTTATCTATATATTTATTTAATACTTAAAGCACACAAATGTACAGACGCGGACTTAATGCCTAAGGCATTTTCTACCAGACAACCTTTGGGTGTACCGTGTGGTGCCGGACGTAAAGAATAACACCACCCCATTTCTTCCCGTGGGTGTCGTAAGAGGCGACTAAGGGACTTACTAGAGAATGGGCAGCAGCGTCCTCTATGCATTTTACCACCATACTGCGATCGCCAACCCGCTTGCCAAGCGTGGCGATTATGGCAAAGCCCCCCAAATTGGGGGAGGCCCAAAGAGAATATAACCACTAGAGAGCGTATAGGCCAATTTCTTCTTAGCACACGACTCACCACTGCGGGCCGGGGGACGAGGAAGAATGCGCGGCTGCAATTGGTCAGTTCAAGGTCAAGTTGCGTAGGTATGCCTATCGTAGGGCCGCTTTACTTCATTATGAGAAAATAGTCGATATCGATAAAATGGATTTTAAAATTGTGACATACTCAATTAAAATCAAAGAAATCATATTTAATCAAAATCAATCACTAATAAAATAAAAGCTAGAGAATCCAAAAACAAAATTTACGCCACTATCATATTCGACGAAATGGCAATCAGATGCGGTGTCGAATATCATCCCCAAGGCAGAAGGTACTATTTCACGTGAGTTTTGGCGCCAGTTTGCAAACGGATTGTCAAGACGAAGCTAAAGAATGTGAATTGAATAAAATTTTCATTAATTTTAATTTTGATTTTCGATATAGTCTCTCAGCTATTAAAGGTAACAGCACTAATTTTTACGATAAAAATACAAAAGGGAAGTAAGGGATAGATGCATTAGAATTGTCTAATGAAAGAACGAGACTTTTCCAAAAGACATCAACGCGGGACTCGTCAGTGTGCTGGTTTACACAACCACCATTTTAAATAGACCCCTACGGTGGATCATAATCGGATTAAATCAAAATAATTTTTCGTACTGTTTACTTACCGATGAAAAGTTATGCGATCCTTTTTGTAACTAGAAGTCTTGGAATGTTTCCCACACAACTTCACCGCGCATGAAGGCATTTTGATGCGTTATAATTGCAGAAAAAGTTATATTATTTGCATTAATTTTGCGTGCACAGAGGTCTAACAATTGGTCATAACTAAAATGGTTACTGGAACCGTCGCCTATGCATAGGCGACAAAATAATAATAGTTTTCGAGCATCGGGGCACTGTATGCGCAGTCAAGTGGTTATATAGTCTTTGGGGAGGCCTAAGTCCAGCAGTGGACGTCTTACGGCTGAAATGATGATGATGATGATGAACCTTTGGGTGATGCAGAGACATTCATTGTTTGTGTCAGAAGTTAGTTTTAGTATAGTTAGACTAGTTTCTGCCAGTGGCTTCGCCCACATATTACACATACAAACGTTCTTCTTCAATCACTGTCTACTGATGAAAACCGAATTACTATCCATTGCGAAATTTAAAGATCTAAGCGTACACATACGAAATTCGATTTTGTTGTATACTATGTAAAGATAAAGACTTTGTATGGGGCTAAAAGATAATGGTGAAATGTAGGTATACTGTAGGTACAGCTCTGCCTGCCTCTTCGGAGCTAATAGCGTGATGTTATTCTTGACCCCACACAAAGATATCCACAATTAATTTCAAATTACATGCACAAGCACCCTGAGTCGGCAATATCAGTAGGCCATCGGTCCTCAGGTGGGATTTGAACCCACGACCCTCACGATAGAAAGTGGCCATTCCACCACTGTACCATTAATATAGAGAATATAACTTTCGCATGTAAAATCTATCGTTTATATGCAAAATGGAGGTGTTTAAGACTGAATAATAAGCTCGTTCTGTTAGGTTAAGCTGTGCTTGCCTCGGATGGTTTATAGATGGGTGATCATGACTTTTCTTAAAGAGAACCTTCCGTGCTTCAGTGAAAATAATATCTGGAGAGATCGTGAAGCAGTGATAGCCCAGTGGTAATCAAAACTACAACGAAGGTCGTAGGTGCGGATCAAGACAGGCACGAAGGAGAAAACGGAGCGCGTGAGGGGTACGCAATTTATGCGCCCTCATGCCCCTAGCCCCCACAGGTAGAGACGCCCCGGGCGTCGGCAGTCCATTGCGGACTTCCGGCCACCGTAGGCGCGGGCTTGCGAGTGGCGAGCAAAGGGTAGGTCGCCGCGCGGTAAGGACCAGGCCCAGGTCAACAGTGCGTTATGTTCCACGCGCACCTCAAAGAAATGTCAGCAAAAATTTTAAGGGGTCTGCTGGGACCGATGCCTGCCAGGATCGCAGAATTGCTCGAATGAGTTACAAAGGACACGCATGGGAAAAAGAAAGTCTGGCACGCCCTTCCACTCCACCCTAGAGCGGGAGACGTCATATGATGATTTCCCAAACAAAAAAAGGCAGGTATTTAATATTTTGCAATTAGTCCCATCAGCACGTATAGTATCGTGAAATACCATGACTTGAATATGATGCGTAGTTCGTATGTGACGTTGTATCTGCCGCCACATGGTTTTATACTTGGAGAGTCTCCCCGCGGCTCGGACGGCAACGGGGCATGCCGTCGACTTTCCGTTTTGCTGCAATGTAAGCGCCCAAACATTTTTTTACGACGACACCATTATATTTGGCTCTGCCATAATCTGGTTGGAGATCGCAATATGGTGGGAAAATGCATAGAGAACGCTGCTGTCCATTCTCTAGTAAGTCCCTTTGTCACTTTTTACGACAACCACGCGAGCACTACACGGAGGATAATACCTATGAGTAGCATTTAAACCTTTTGGAAGAAATTCTCTAAATGACAGTGAAAGCCGTATTAAAATCCGTAGCGTGGTTTAAAAGAAATACGCAGAGTAACAGACACACGATAACAGCAATCTTCAATCCACAGCAGTCCATTGTTGGACATAGGACTCTCCCATGCTACGCCAAAACACCCTGTCTTCGCATCCAGTCTATCCCAGCTAACTTTTTGAGGTCGTTGGTCTATCTAGCGGGGAGGTACACGTGGTCTCCACTCTAGGGCTCGTCTACTCCATCAGCCACCGGTCCTTCAACAAACATTGCCAGCCCATTGCCACTTCAACCTGTTTACTCTGCAAGTGAACAGAGCCGCAAATAGCGACCTTACTTTAATTAGTTAGAGATTATGTAAACGGATCAGTAACTCCCCTGTCCAGTGTCCCCTTATAAACTCACACGTATCACACTCACATCTAACACACCCTCTCACACTCACTCATTCACTTAGCATAACATACAAAGAGAGAATCAGATCACTATTACAAAGCACTATATACAGGGTTATTTGTAAAACACCGACAACCTCTCAAGACTATATTACTAACATCATAATCAACAACTTTTATTCTGTGACTTTTAAAAATTCATCATATTTTAGTTCATCAGATTTTCATACAAAAATCGACCGCCCGTAAATAGATCAAGTTCAAGCGTCCCCGCCGCCCTAACCCCGCTCCCTTCGCTAATGTACTATCGCTTTCTTTTGCTTTTCGTAGACTTAGTTACATTTAGAGCGTTCAATTTAAATATTTTTATTTTTGTATGAAAATCTGATGAACTAAAATATGATGAATTTTTAAAAGTCATAGAACAAAAGTTGCTGATAATGATGTTAGTAATATAGTCCTGAGAGGTTGCCGGTGTTTTACAAATAACCCTGTATATAAAGGTACAAAATATTCAATGGAATTGTAAAATGCAAGCATTTATTTTAGAAACCTAATCTAATGTAATTCAAGGGGGTTGGGCATGGGAAGCCGTCACCTCCTTCTGCGAAGCAGTAATGCTCGCGAAGGATGAGGCGGGGCGCGTAAGGGAGTGGCAGTCTCTGCGCCTTCATGTCCCTAGCCGCCGCAGGAGGAGACGCCCCGGGCGTCGGGAGTCAATAGCGGACTCCCGACCACCGTAGGCGCGAGCTTGCGGGCGGCGAGCAATGGGTAGCTCGCCGGCCGGTAAGGACCAGACTGGGGTCGACGGCGCGCAGTGTTCCACGCGCGGCTTAAAGAGATGTCAGTAGCAATGAACGGGTCTGCTAGGACCGATGCCTGCCAGGGTCGCGAGATTCGTTCGAAAGAGTTACCGTGGCCCTGGCATATGGGCAACTGAAGGAACACGAGTGGGTTTTAGTCAGTAAAAGTCTGAAACGCTCTCCTGCTCCGTCCAGAGCGGGAGAAGTCATTTGATGATTTCCCATCCAAGAAAAAAAAAAGAAAAAAGAAAGGGTTTCGCGATGTAAGCCGAAATACATCCTAGTTCGGCTCCAGATGCTAAAACTTTTTGTGTACATAATATTGTTCAAAGTATCTATTTACATGATAGATGCTTTGAACAAAATTATGTACACAAAAAGTTTTAAAAAGTACTTTTTGTAAAAGAAAAATGCAATCGGAGTACAATATTATATTTTTACTTTCTTTCCGTCTTGCATTAACATAATGACATCATCTAAGTTGACATTTACTTTCTCGTAAACGTTCATAAAACAGCTATGACAATTTCTTTTATTTTGTAACTGCAAATATTTGCGGTCTTACTAATCTCCTTAGCCAACTTGAAAAATGAAGAGGTTGTTTTACGACTGATTCATTTTAAATACTTAACATTGTTCCGTGTGATGTCGTAAAGAATAGCACCATCTCATTTCTTCCCGTGGGTGTCGTAAGAGGCGACTAAGGGACTTACTAGAGAATGGGCAGCAGCGTTCTCTATGCATTTTACCACCAAACTGCGATCGCCAACTCGCCTGCCAAGCATGACGATTTTGGCAAACCCTCCCATATTGGGGGAGGTCTATGTCCAGCCGTGGATATCTTATAGCTGAAATTATGATGATGGTGATAAGGTGCTTACCAATTAAGCTTGTAGGTGTAATAAACCTATCTGGGCAGATAGGTTCTTTCCGATCCAACCCGTCCTTTGCCTCGGTTCGTTTATACCGTCTCTTCCAGCGATGCCTTAAGTCGACCCCACAGCGGGTGCTCTTAGCGTGTAGTCGCTTCGGTCTGAAACTTTAAACCCTGACTGGAGGCCTTAATTAACTGACTTCAAAAAAAGGAGGATGTTATCAATTAGACTGTATTTTTTTTTTAAATGTTTGTTACCTCATAACTTTTGACTGGGTGAACCGATTTTGATGATTCTTTTTTTATTTGAAAGCTGGTGCTTCTCGTGTGGTCCTATTTTATTTGGATTTCCATTCGGACAATGTGATCCATGTGAAAAACATATAAGTCTTAAATTTGCATTAAGTATTTGTGCGATAAACGAAAGAATAACGCGATCAGATTAGTGCGGGGTATCTACCATAACTAAAAAAATAAAAATAAAAACTTTTTAACAAAAAAAAAAATAACAACCGACTTCCTAAAGAAAAACAACAAAGTGAAAAATTACTTTACTTTCGGAAGTAGGTGGCAAAAAACCCTTAAATACAGATCCTAAGACACCAACTTCCGAAATTAAAGTTATTTTTCATTTTGTAGTGAGTTTTTTAAGAAGTCAGTAGTTATTTTTTCTTTATAAGGCAGACGACAGCCTCATAGGTTGACCTGCGAAACGTGTTTTACGAAAAGTATAAAGGGTACATAGGGAGGTACTCTATTGCTCTTGGTAAGACTAGTTGTTAGATTTTTGGGCTTCTGCCTACGTACCTGTAGTAATTGTCAAAGGTCTACAAATGACAGATTACAAGAAAAAGAACAACAAAACAAATGTATATTGCTACAACTACACAAATAAACAGAACTGTATCTAATTTAGTCGCTGACGCATAACGAGAGCGAAAGTGTATAAAATTGGAAAATGCGATCACAACATGCATATAAATGTCACATTTAATGCCATAGAAAGGAAATATTTTAAACTATTTTACTAAACGAGCGTAGCTCATGATGTAATGGTGAAAATATTTGTTAGTTACCATGGTCGGTGGAGGGGCTTACAGTTCACACCCGTCGCCCCCTACTCCTTAGGACCCAAGATGGCGGTGCGTAGTGTTCCTAGATGTAAGAAGCCTCTAAGATGTAAGGGTCCACACCTCACACAATTTTATAGAATCAAGTTCTTCTAGCTTAACAGACAGCTGTGCTGCTGGGGAGTTTGTTGCACCACTTCTTCCCAGCTAAAGCACTAGGAAGTGTCGAAGGGCGGGCGTTTTGGGGGGACTGTCTTATGTTACTCTCAGCCTAGTTTGAATAAATGTCTTTTGATTTTGATTTCACTCCCCTCTCTGATTTGAGGTAGCCTGCCGAATCGAGCCGGCACCAATCGGGGATCGCGGCGTTCGCATTTGATCCCCGACGTAGCTGTGAGTTACCGTGGTCCTGGCACAGGTTTTGAAAGAAAAGACTAAAATCCACCCGAGTTTTGTCAGTAAAAATCTGACACCTGATCCCGCTCCACCCAGAGCGGGAGAACTCATTTGATGATTTCCCACCCCAAAAAAAAAAGTGTGGGATTACACCGGGGTGGTTTTAGTCAGTAAGAGTCTGACAAATCCCTGTGCCCACCCCAGGGTGGAGGACATCCATTTTGGGCACAAAGTAAATTGTGTTATAGCAACAGGCTAAATAGAAAAATAGCTCTCCAGAATGGTACGCCTTGTGGTATAACATAGCGCGCCTATATTTTTTATTTATCATCATTTCAGCCGTAAGACGTCCACTGCTGGACTTAGGCCTCCCCCAATTTCGGTGGCTTTGCCATAATCGCCACGCTTGGCAGGCGGGTTGGCGATCGCAGTATGGTGGTAAAATGCATAGAGAACGCTGCTGCCCATTCTCTAGTAAGTCCCTTAGTCGCCTTTTACGACACCCACGGGAAGAAATGCGGTGGTGTTATTCTTTACGTGCGGCACCACACGGTATATATATTTTATTTATATTTTTTATTTATAACAACTATTTTATTGTACCTGTGTTAACAAATGATTATGTTGATTATAATTATGATTGGTAAGAACAACTTTGAAATTCAGTGCTCAGTGACCTCGAGCTATGCTTGGAATCTCTCTGAGGGAGACAATTCGGAATGAGATGATCCGGCGAACCAAAATTGCTCACAAAATTAGCAAGCTTGGCATATTAGTAGAGCCATAGCAATATAAAAATCTTATATCTATGAGTAGAACCGATGATCGATGGGGTAGACGTGTTTTATTACAATATTTATTATTTATTTTAACGGGTGAAGACCGCGAATCGGCTAACAAGTCAAGTCTCAATGGACAGCATGAAAGATTGTCTCAATTATTATCTAGTGAATGAGCTGCTTTTTTGTTTACTACGAAATATTCATCCAGCTTCTTTGAAACATCGTTAGCATAACCACCAAACGTATACCTCGTAGTTGTAACCTTTACCCACATTGAAAACTTGCATCCGTTAACCTGAAATTGAAACGCAAGCAGAATGAGTAAAGTAAAGGCCGTGGGCCCAAGTTTCTCTAATACAATAGCTTATTAAGAATCAGCACGCACTTACGACTTGTCGTACGAAAGTCTCAGAGAGGTTTTTTGCCTTATGTGTCAACAAATGTCTAGTAGTAACACACTTTAGATTGTCGCACGTTCTTTAGGTGTTGTTTAGTGTGATTTTTTCTAATTGAATGACATCTCGCAGGTCAACCTATGAGGTTGTCAGCTGCTTAACCGGACTTGCTTGTGTCTACCTTAAGGCGCGGTGTTACCTCAATATTCACAAAACACTGGTGTCTTTGACAATCGAGTATGACGTAACGCAATGAAAATATACGACACAAAAAATACAGTGGACAGAGAAGGGTTTAAAAAAAAATTCTAACCGAATAGAATAGTGAAAAATTGTTTGATATTCCCAATAAAAATTGTTTCACAAAAAAAACTTTGACGTCGAACATCTCTGTATTTTCAGCGATAACAACATTTTTTTTTTAAAGAGTTCAATAGAATAAACATTACTTTAAAACTTTAACCAGACAATTATTTAATTTAATGTGTGTAGTCCGAATAATCTAAATAAAACCCGTAAAATAAATGCCAATTCGCAGCTTAGTCACATCGTCAATCCAAATATTTATTCAATTTTCAACCTTATTTGTTGGAGCTGTAGCATGTAGTTGTAGCATTTAAAATCGTAGTCAGTCCGCGCCTTAATGAATTAAGGCCTCCAGCGAGGGCTTTGAAAACTTAAAACTAGAACGACTATTCGCTAAGGGCATCCCCTGTGAGGATCGACCTCGGCTTAGGGCATCGCTGGTAGAGGACAGCAAGAGACGTGCTGGATCGGAATGATTATTATTTAGGGTGATTTCAAAGCTACAGCGGCTGGCTCCAGTAAGTGTCGGGCGGGCTCGGCGGCGAGGACGGATGACGGCGGTTCGTGTCGGTGTATCTTCAGAGCGCTAGTGAGTTTACTACTCTCCTGGAGAAGGGTTGTAGCGTCATCGGGAAGTTAAGTGTAAAGGGAGTACGACGGGTTATTAGTTGATTGGCACGAAACGGGCGAATCGACAGTTTTAAATTATACACTGTGACAATTTAGTCGTCACTTCATTTAACCAATGACTACTACACATCCATAAGAAAAAAATGAACATTTGAATAACTAAAAAATAAAAATGCGTCATCATTATGATGTGATGACGCATGATGTGGTTTAAATTTGATATTTTGTCTCATGGAAAATGGAGATGGAATGATCTAGCCGACTCGTGCACTGGGTAGGTATGTTCTGTGTTTTAGGCAACTGGCACGTTTCGTATAAATCGTGTTCCGTGTGGTGCCAGACGTAAATAATAATCATATAATAATAATAGTAATATCTTAGGACAACCAACACAACGTTATCTGATCCCAAACTAGGTAGAGCCTGTACTATGGCAACCAGACAACTGATAAACATACTTATATCTTGCTAAATACATACATATTATAGATAAATTACACCCAGACACAGAACAAATGATTGTGCTCATCACACAAAGATTTGTCCTGGATGGGAATCGAACCCATGACCTCAGTCTTAGCAGTCAGGGTCAGTAACCACTAGACTAACAGGCCAGTCAATATGTATGCATTTAGAAATATATATGTATGTTTATCAGTTGTCTGATTACCATAGTACAGGGTCTGCCTAGTTTAGAATCAAATAACGGTGTGTTGGTTGTCCTAAGATATTTATTAATTTTATTTATTTCTTCCCGTGGGTGTCGTAAGAGGTGACGAAGAGACTACTACAGAATGGGCAGCAGCGTTCTCTAGACATTTTACCACCATACTGCGATCGCCAACCCGCCTGCCAAGCGTTAAAAGAGTTAATTAAAAATAAAGCAATTACAGATGCTGTGCCATAACAGAGAAAAAGCTGAATAATCTTTAATAACTCATTAGAGACTGATAACCCCCTAACGACCCCGTTAATCACGTAGTCACAAGCGACTGCTGAGGTTGGGTCTTGGCTTCGATTCCCAGGGCAGGCAAAGTGTTATTGTTGAGTGATTTTTCCTTAAGGAATTTCACTAACATCTTGGAGTTTGAAAGTTGGCGGTGTGCCCGTGCTTCAGAAATCACATTAAGCTGCTGGTCCTGCGCCTGATCTCTCTCTTGCCGTGTCACATTGACGTCCCATCGGACTATGAGAGTGAGGAAAGAGAGAGTGCCCCTGTTTTTTACGCACATACTTGTGTGCACAATTTCGCTGCTTCCCATTGTCTAGTAAGTCGCCTTGTATGAAACCCACGGGAAGAAAAGAAATGGTGCTATGCACCCAATCATATGTATCCATACAATTTCATTGCGTACGATAAAAGCCATATTTCTTACTAGCTTGTTTCTTTCTAAATTTATATTTATTTCTAGCTTCTTTCTAAATTTCTTGTTCCCCCGACCCTTCCCGTCACGTCGAATCGTCTACCCGAGCGATTTGCCCCGTTTCTGCAACATTTTTCATTACTGCTCCGCTCCTCTTAGTTGTAGCGTGATGTTATATAGCCTATAGACTTTTTCGATAAATAGGCTACCCAACACAAAAAGATTTTTTCAATTCGGACCAGTAGTTCCTGAGATTAGCGCGTTCAATCAATAAAACAAACAAACAAACTCTTCAGCTTTATAATATTAGTATAGATAAACTGTGTCGCAGCTATTAACGACCACCTCCGTGAAGAAGATGACAGTGTTTGTGTTAGATATGTAATTCTATTCTAGAATTTTAATTTACAAAATAAACCCAAACTAAAACTGAACTAAGTAAAACTAAAGAGTTCGTATGTAGAGTTTTTATGAACAGTGCGTGTATGGTGTGTAGATGGAGAGTATGTACCTAGGTGTGGTGTGTGTGGGCGTGTGTGTGATCATAAAGCGTGAGTTTTGTGCAAAAGAAAAGTCTCACACAGGATATCCTTATGGCTTAACTAAAGTCTCCAACTCTTCATAGGTTAAGGTGCACAGCCAGTCATTTGCTAATTTGTTGCAATCCCGGGATGAGCAATTATAAATATTTATTTAGTCTATTGTATAGCACAGGACTAAAGAAAATGTACTGTCGCCGGACATTTTCTCTTGTCAAGTCTTGCCGGAACTGTTTGGCAGACTCTCCGGCAGTTCTTCGTCGTTGTCTACTCTAATCATGGTCAAACAGCAGGTCAGAATGACAGCTCGATAGCTCATCAAGTTACAGGATACGGAAATAAGGTCTAGAAAGTATTGTCCACCTGTGTCCCAATAAAATAGTACGATAATTAGCCATTTGCTTGCCAAGTCTAAATTGACTTGATTGTATCTTTAATTACTGAGAAACTGTCCTTAAAAGTATCCTTGCCAAATCATTAATTTAGACATATTGGGTACGTCCGTGTGTTGCTGAAGAATTGTACCATCCCATTTCTTCCCGTGGGTGTCGTAAAAGGCGACTTAGGGACATACTAGAGAATGGGCAGCAGCATTCTCTATACATTTTACCACCATATTGTGATCGCCAATCCGCCTGCCAAGCGTGGCGATTATGGCAAACCCCTCCTGGTGGAGGCTTAGGTCTTGCAGTGGACGTCTTCGGGCTGAAATGATGATGATGAATGGGAGCTGGCTAAATAATAACAGCCGCACAGTTCGATCGGAGGTTAAGCTACGTTTGCCGCGGTCCATCATTAGATGGGTGACCATTCATAATATTTGGAGACTTGCGTGCCTCAGAAAACACGTAAAGTCATTGGTTCTGGCTGTTATTTGACAGTACAAATATGACAGGAATTGTGGGTAGTCAGAAGCCCGAGTCTGACAACCAGTCTTACTAGGCATTCGTGAGTTCGAACCGCACCTATGACACTATCGGCCTGGGCAGTTTCCTGGGCATCACATCGCGTTTTTTCATGTTATGATCGTGAGCAGCTTCTATCAAAACATGTGGCGGCATATAAAACAACGAACTAAGCAACACAAATGCAAAAAAACCCCAAAGAATAGCCAAACTTAAGTATCAGTAGGCAGGGCACATTGCTCGCAGAACAGATGGCCGATGGGAATGGAAGGTTCTGGAGTGGCGACCGCGTATTGAAAGACGTAGCGTTGGAAGTCTTCCTACAAAATGGACCGATGATCTGGTGAAGGCCGCAGGAATTCGCTGGATGCGAAAGACGTGGAATCGCTCGAGGTGGTGCTGTTTGGGGGAGACCTAAGTCCAGCCGTGGACGTCTTTCGGCTGAAATGATGATGCTGGAGCAACACAATGGCGTCACGCAAAACCCTGGAACGCACCAGCGAAGTTTTCCGTACAACTGGCATACATACAACGTCGATATTAATCGTCAAGTACCCCCCGACCCTTGCCACCACTGAGCCTGTAGCTCTAAATTCATCCCTAAACAATTCCGCTCCAGCCCATCCATTGCTCGAGCGACGCCCTAAGCCGAGGTCCGTACCCCATAGGGAGTGCCCTTAGCATGTTGTCGCTCAGTTATCAAATTTTAGGTCTTGGCTGGGGGGTCATAATTTATGGAGGCAACCACAGGCAAATTCGGTTAAGCAGCCATCAAACTCCTTTTTTTTTATCACGAGGTGGAAATCCTCATGGATGTCCTCCGCCCTGGGGTGGGCGGAGGGCTCTGTCAGACTCTTACTGACTCACACCACCCCGGTGTTCCGTCCCACACCTACGTCGGGGACCACGGGAACCAATATGTCTTCCGCGATCCCCGACTGGTGCCGGCCCGCCTTTGCTGGCCTTTTCACGTAGGTGGGGAATGAGGTGTTAAACTCCCCCACATACATCACAGAGAGGCGCGCGTGGAACACTACGCGCCACCATCTCGGGTCCGTAGCAATAGGGGGTGACGGATGTCCCCAGATCCGTCGCCCTTGGACCCATTTAGGGGGGCTGGAAGAGGGCGTTGTCCGCCCTCCGCCGACGCCCGGTGCGCCTGCTGCGGGCTGGGTAAGCGAAAGATATCTCCCGCTCCCTTTCCGCAGCTTCCTTCTGCGACATGACTGTTTCGCAGAAGGATACCACCGCGTCCCAGGACTCCTCGCTGCCGACTATCGACTCGACCACGGCCGGCAGCGATAGGTCACTGCCTACTTCTGAGACGAGGACACGACGCGGCTCCTCCCAAGCGACACATTCTGCCAGCGTATGCCACGCCGTATCCTCGCGGCAGTCGACGCAGTGGTGACACCGGGCGTCCGGCTCCCTGTTTATGCGACACAGGTACTTCCCGAAGCAACCATGCCCCGAGAGCACCTGCGTCGCCAGAAACGACAGGGAGGCCATCAAACTCCTAGGTTGACCTGTCAGATGCCATAGTCAAAAAAACTGGAGGCGTGAACGTTCTACTTACACTTAAAGATAAGCCTCAAGCTTTTAAGAAAAACTGAAGTTCTATTGTTAAATACGATTTATTAGGCAATTTACAGTACATTAAAATCTTGTTTAAAAAAAATCTATCTTCAATCACATAGTCAAATCAAATCAATCAAATCAAAATATTTCATTTCCCATAAACCTACATGGGCACTTATGAAACGTCAGAACCTAGGTGCGGGGTTCAAATTTGTTAATTCCGATGGAGAAGAGCCGGCAAGAAACTCCATGGTTATTCTTTTAGTCTCTCTGTCCACCCCATAGTTCACAAACATCTTCACGTACTTCACACCATGACATGTATTTAACACACAAACCTTCAACAGTCGGTCAACCAAATCTGCGCCCGCGCAGTCGGTCAACAGTTCACTGACCCCTGTCGATATTACCCACGTTAGCTCACTTTTACTCATTGCGTGGTGAAAGTCACTTTCCCCGGTTACTCGCGAATTTGATATAGACCTTGATAATTTATTTATTTAGTATTATTGACATTCGATAGTGTGAAAATTTTGCAATATTATATGTTGCTAGGGTATTTGATTTTACTGTAATATTTAATAATTGATGTTCAATGACAGGTCGTGTCAGGTATGAGCCTTGAGTACAGTTGACAGAAAAAGTCAGTGTATTATTTTTGCCATCACATTGTGTAGAGTTTACAGAAAAAGTCGATTGCATTTTTGGTTTCAGTAGAGTCGGCATTAAAACTATATGCATGTTTTGGAATCAGAATACTTAAATTAATATGTTGTTTATATAATATTTTATAATTATGTTGTTAGGGTTTAAGATTTTACTGTAATATTTTAATTGATATGTAATATTTTAATAGATAATGCAATGGCAGATTGTGTCAGGTACAGTCGATAAGAAAAAGTCATACACAGACAGATATTTTTGGTTAGTTATGTTATTAGGAATTATTGACAAGTATCTGCACAAATAAGAATGAAGTAATTAATGTTCAGATATTAATGATAACTTGTAGTGTAGGGAACTTATTGGCATTTTAAATTGTTCAGAAGTATTTGGTCACCTTGTCCGCTAAAACATTTCTGACGGTGACTGTCCCAGCGGGCCAACTTTATTTAAACAATCATTACTAGATACATCATATTTCTTCCCGTGGGTGTTGTAAGAGGCGACTAAGGGACTTACTAGAGATTGGGCAACAGCGATCTGTATGCATTTTACCAGCATACTACGATCACCAACCCGCCTGCCAAGCGTGGCGATTATGGCAAACCCCCCTCCCAGATTGGGGGAGACCTATGTCCAGCAGTGGACGTGTTACGGCTGAAATGATGATGATGATGATTTCTACATACTTTAGTAGTTAGGGGCCATTCATAAATTACGTCACACGATAAGGGGGAGGGAGAGAGGGGGTCGAGGAAGTGTGACATTGTGTGACAAGGACGTGTTAGGGGTTCTAAATTTCATGACGTCACATTTCAAAATCTGTTTTAATCTAAGTGTTAAGTAAAACACGAACTTTGAACTATAAACGAAAAACTCAAAAACGATGATGCTCTATGGGTCGATGAAAAAGATGTGGACACAACGAATGCTCCTGACAAAACCCAAACTAGAACGAAGTGGCTACCTAATATGCCAGTCCCAGTTATAAATAATTTAAAGGAGTGGGTTCAAAGCCCATGTACTCAAGATAATTAAGTTTGATCTTCAATTAATATAATTAAACGTTTTTTCTTTTCTTTTAAATGTCTTACAATGTTTGATTTGATGTTAATTTTATTTTCTAGATGTAAAATTTTAAAATATGTGACGTCACACTAGGGAGGGGTCTCACAAATGTGACCAGCTGTGACAAGGACGGGGGGGAGGTCAAAAATCATGAAAATCGTGTGACGTAATTTATGGATGGCCCCTTAACTGTACACACTATTCTTATCTAGTAACATTTTTTGCAATTATTATTAAGTTTCTACCATGCCTTTTAAACACTATAATTTAATTTACGCCTACCACGAAGACACAAAAATCTTGAACGTTTATTTGATGCGTCTAGACATCATTCGCCTTTGAAGTATTCTCCGGTAATTAAAATAGGTAGTAAAAAAAACGAATGATTGACTAATCACTGTAAACAATAGACACGGTTATAAAATTAAACAATGTGATTAGAGTGTGGTTATTTATTAATTGGTTAAGCCAATCAAGTTTTTGTAGGATTACATTTTAACTGGTATCTTTTTGAAGAGCTTTCATTTATAATTCTGCCACCAAATAAAGTTATCGTGTTCTTTGACGGTGTATTCCTTGCTCATTAAACTTTGCAGGTTTGAAAGTTTGTCAATGTTACCTATTATAAGATAGTTGACATAGTTTCCACTTTATAAAAGATTTGAATTTATTTAATCATAGTTCTTGACTGAGATTTAGTGTAATCGTATATATTGGCATCTTAAGGCGAGGTTGCAGTACTTTTTAACTTTTTTAAACCTCTGTAAATCTAGCAAAATGACTAGTTTCCGTAAACAAAAATATAATTTAGGAAAATTTAATATACTGTTTAGCGCTGTGTGAAGATAGAAACGTGAATTAAAACAATTGGCTCGATAAAAAAGAATCATAAAGATGACACTAAATTGCTAATATAAACGTGTACCTTGAAGAGATTTCATCAATAAACCATGTAAAACTTATAGCAAAAGATAGGTTTTATTGTTTTTTAGGGCATGCTGAGAAAATATTTTATAATTTCCTTGTCATTTTTTTTTCCACGAAACAATTATACACAAAATGTAGCAGCTCAAGCGCTTGCAACGACCGGCCAGTGTTCGCCGAAACGTCTTTAACTACAAGAGGGCCTTAAGGAGCCACCTATTTTCTGGAACCTGATTGTAAGAACAACAAATTTGTGTTTGTTTCTAGTATTAACATTCTAGTTTACCCGCGACGGGGTACTCTATTACCCAAAATGAGAAAATTAACATCTACCCTCAAAATTAATAAAAAAAAAACCTCATTTATTTCAGCTTTTTGGCTGTATGTGTACCATGTGTATGTAACTGTATGTATGTATTACGAATTACGAATTTGGATGTAATCGGAGTCGGATGTGGTCAAATAATTTTCGCGGTCGGCCGGAAAATGCGGAAAATTTTTGGCGGTTGAGTCGTTAAAGAGTTTAATATTTTTATGTGCATATGTAGTATAGGTGTGTAAGTTTGGGTCTTTATAAGGATGTTTTCAGTATCAGTATATTACTATACTATTTAATTTTAGTATATTACTACCCTTACAATTGTTTGTAATTGGTCGTTTCGGGGACACCCTTTACTGTGTTTAAAGTTGTTCTTGATATCACAAGCTAGGATCATTTTTAACCGACTTCAAAAAGGAGGAGGTTCTGAATTCGGATGTTTATATTATATATATATTTTTTTAATGTATGTTCGGCCATAAATCCGTCATATATAGACGGATTAGCAAAATTCTTTTTTTGTTCGAAAGGGGTTTATTCCGAAATGGTTCCATATAAATTTCATATAGATCTGATGATGAGTTCCGGAGACAGACACCGGAACTCTTTAAAAAATGACAGCAAATCAACCGTGATTTCTGCTGTCGCATAAATATGCATTGTTTGTTTGGAATTACTGTGGAGTAGATATTACCATACCTAAAAATTTTAAAATAAAAACTCTTTTACAAAAAATAAACAACCGACTTCCTTAAAAACACTTCAAAGTGAAAAATAACTTTAATTTCGGAAGTCGGTGGCAAAAACCTATACAAATCCTAAGACACCGACTTGTGAAATTAAAGTTATTTTTCACTTTGAAGTGTTGTTAAGGAAGTCGGTTGTTTTTCATAATCATCAACAACATCAAGAGAAACGATAACGCAAACCGTAAAAATAAAAGTTAACGTTAAAAACTTTTACGTTCGCGGTTTTAAAGTAAATAGCGAAAGTCTGAAACGCAATTGTGTCCAATTACGCGTTTCCATGTTTACCGGTGCTCCAATTATATTCACTCCATAATATTTGGCTGTTACGCTTTTGATTTTAACGTTTCATGTCGCTTTCGAAATGTATGGGGTGTTGTTTTAAAACTTTACTGACCAGCACAAGTCGTTGGTTAAATTTAGTATTGTTATGGCTATCGTGTTACCCAATAGGTAGCTGGGTTGTAGCCGTCAGATAAATAAATAAATATAGAATCATCTTTATTTTAAAAAAAAAGTAAAGCAGTCGCTTCATCTATACTAATATTATAAAGCTGAAGAGTTTGTTTTTGTTTGATTGATTGAACGCGCTAATCTCAGGAACTACTGGTCCGAATTGAAAAATTCTTTTTGTGTTGGATAGCCTATTTATCGAGAAAGGCTATAATAAGCTATATAACATCACGCTACAGCCAAGAGCAGCGGAGCAGTAATGTAAAATGTTGCAAAAACGGGGAAAATCGCACATTTTTTTTTATATGTGACTACGCATAACTTTTTACATAGTAATCAGATTGTGATTATTCTTGTTTTATTGGAAAAGATATACTCTGAGAGTGGTCCCATATAAATTTGGAAAACAAAATCGAACCCTAAGGGTCGGAAAACAGGAGATGATTGATTGTTCACTCATTGATTGTAATGTATAACCACGCATAACTTTGTACAGAGTAGTCCGATTTTGATAATTCTTTTTTCATTGGATAGGGTATATCTTGCCAAGTATTATCAGTACATTTAAGCTACAAAAAAGTACAAAATAAAAACTTTTTAACAAAAAATTAAACCGCCGAAAAAACAGAAAAGCAAAAAATAATAAACCTTAAAATTTTGAGTCGGCGCTGAAAAATCAATGAACAAAGATCACTTAAAGCGCCGACTCATAATTTTAAGGTTTATTATTTTTTGCTTTACTGCTTTTTTCGGCGGTTTAATTTTTTGTTAAAAAGTTTTTATTATCTTAATACTCTAATTGCTATGAGGTCTTGCGATAATTATGTTACACATTTTAAAATGCAAAAATGTTTTGTCAAACTGAAAAAGCTTTGCGAAGCGGAAGCGCGTCGTTACTAAAACATACTGTACATGAAATGAATGGCCACAAAACGCACGCTTTACGTTATATCATCATTTAGCAGTTAATAGTAAGTTCCAATGCAATAGCTGTTATGGTACGTACAAATGCGATGCTCTTTGCGTCATAACTCTATAGTTTATGGTAGAATGTAATGGTGAGGGCAAATTGGGCCTTTAGCGTAGAGTACTTGTAATGTGGTGTAGTTACGGTTACGATGTGTGTAAGTGTTGTTTGTATCATTCATTGACGATAAAAAAGAGAAATCTCTTACAATTGGCAGGTACATTTACGAATATAAAATAATCATTTTACAAAAAAAAAACAACATGGATTAAAAAAAACGCCTCCCGAAAATAACACTACAAAATAAAAATAAAAATTTTAATTTCGAAAGGCAGTGTCTTAGGACCTGTGTTTTAGTTTTTGTTAATGACTTCTGAAATTAAAGTTATTGGGATTTTTAAAAAAAACAGCCGAATTCAGAACTTCCTCCTTTTTGAAGTCGGTTAATAGGCTTAACGGCTTTTCCGAAATATTTGTAAACGCATTTCATACTGTATAAGTTAGGTTTTATACCCATGAGTAATATTGTTAATGTTTATATGCCGAATGGGATCTGGCAGCAAAAGACCCCGCTGCCGCGATAAATCACGGCACGGCGGACAGAGCTCCGGTGTGATCTCATGGCAACATGGCGGGTACGATTGTCGCAACCCATTGCTGAGCACGCCACAATTGCGGCGGTAAGTCCCCTCTTTGAGGAGTGGCTGGAGGTGGAGAGGTGCCACGGCGTGACCTAAGAATGAATGACAACACGTTTTGACAGTCTGCTGTTGTCCCTACTTGTGATGTGTTTTGACCCATGTGGAAAATAGAATTTCAGTCATGTTTTGACGCATCAAATTATTTCGGACGACTCCGTATCTTCATTGAAGGAGTTAAAGAGTGGACCCCTGACCATAATTATACTAACCAACTAACAACGGGTAAAGTATTGCCAGCTAATTTAATTTGACACTATTTATAAATTGCTTTATTTTGAGAAATACATTTTATTCACAATACTTCACCAAACTTTTGTCTCCTCACTACAGCATATCTCCTAAAGTTCTGTAATTCCTTCTCAATGCAGTTTATAATATTCCACTTGTTAAGTGAAAACCCTTACTTAATGATGTGCTTCACAACTTTCCAGGTTTACTGTATAATAACTTAAAGTTAGGTCATGAACTTACTCTCTCTTTGTGTTATAATTATAATTTATAATTCACCTTGCTTTCCTTTGTCATTATAATGTTGGACATTTACACTGACAGGTCACGTTTTCATGAATAATACTGTTGGGATTTTAATTATTAATTAATTTCTCTTTCTAATTGATATTGGAAGGGCTAACTTATAACAGTTTAAGAAATCCAAAGTCATTTACTTAGTCGTTAAGTTAAAGATTACTTGGATGACATAAACGCTTGGGACTAGTTAAGTTACTCCGATGTACCATCAAACAACTAACTATATATGCTACGTGTGTGAGCGAATTATGTTGACATTTTATATTTATTGATTTAATATTTTTTCATGACATTCAAAAAGAAAACTGACTGTGAATATGAGTACCATAAAGAAGGCTAGATTTAATATCATCATCATTTCAGCCGCAAGATGTCCACTGCTGGACTTAGGCCTCCCCCAATTTGGGGGGCTTTGCCATAATCGCCACGCTTGGCAGGCGGGTTGGCGATCGCAGTTTGGTGGTAAGATGCATAGAGAACGCTGCTGCCCATTCTCTAGTAAGTCCCTTAGTCGCCTTTTACGACACCCACGGGAAGAAATGGGGTGGTGTTATTCTTGACGTCCGGCATCACACGGTACAGATTTAATAGAAGACAACTTAAGTGTCTGGCGGTTTTGACTAATTTATATATGGCCTAAGCAAATGTCCTGCAGATCTGGTAGCGTCTTGTGATGAGTCGTTGAACTCCCTAAAATAGGATTGAACTACACGATGACTGATACCTACATGCCGTCTGTTGAGACAGGTCAGCTCAAAGCTGCAATGGCTCTTTCTTCAAAAGGCTCTTCCAGACATGGCCCAACATTTGTTAGACTTACATGAAATTCTAATAATATATTTTTTGGAATTTTAAAGAGACCTGAGTTTATTTCGGCGTTTCTTCTCAGGGAATAGTCAGCTAGGAAATGCCGGCGCCATTTAGGTTTTCAAATATGGACCAAATACGATTGAAGGGGGTGCTAGAGCCTCGCGCACTTACCCTGGTTTATCTGTAGTTGAGTGAGCCTACACATCGCCCATGATCCTAGCTCCGTCCCATTAGAGAAGGTGCATTTCTAGACATGTCCACTCTTACCGGACGCCACAGTGTTTAGCTGCATTCTCTTACGTAGGGACCAGCGTGGTAATTGTATACAGGGTGTGGCGTAAGTAGTGGTCCACCGTTCAGGATTAGATGAACCAGATAATTAACTATAACACTTAAAAATTTTAAACATTTTTACCCAAGGGTTCCGAAAATATTTCATTTTTGTCTTTTATTTACGAAATTTCTACCTTTTATTACATATTTGTTTGTAGTTTCAACAAAAACCATTATTTTTTCATTTTGATTTCTGTTAATTACTGCTAAATACTAGAGCTATCATGATAAATTATGATTTTTTATGTAAATTCAGCTCTTTTGAAGAAAAAGTTGGTTCTTCTCTAATTTTAACCCCAATTTTTAACACACCATCAAAATCAAGAGCAATTTTTGTAAAAAAAAAATTGGGTAAAAATGGTTAAAAATTTTAATTGTTATAGTTAATTATCTGGTTCATTGAATCCTGAACGGTGGACCATTACTTACGCCACACCCTGTATAATATACACACTATTAGTAGGAATGGCTTACATTTTAACATACATTAATTCTATATTATATTAAAGATTAAGATGAAAAATTAGACAAAGAGGTAAAATTTGTTTCTTTGTAAGTTTAAATTTAGCGGGCTAATCTCTGTAACGATTAGTTGGATTTTATAAATTTCTTTTTGAAAAAAAAAAGAAACCAAATCAAAATAAATATATTTCACACAAACCTACATCACACTTCACACCTACACACACCTCTCACACACAACCACACACCTTCGTCACTTATGAAACATCAGAAGCTCGGTGCACGGTTCAAATTTATTGATTGCAAAATCCATCCATTGCATTTTGATAGACCAATTCTAGAGGAAAATTATAAGCTATTCAACATTACACTCAGCGTAGGGAGCCGATAGAAAAGAAAAATGTCTGAAAAAACGCTAACAGAAAACAAAGTAATATCACGGATGAACTGTGCTGCTATTGGTGTAGGATATATTTTATGACAAATTCGCGAGCAGGAGCTATTAAAAATTAACCAAGTCATTGACATTTTAAAATGTCGCTTTCCTCTTTTATTTAGAACCAAACAAACCACTCAAAAACAAAATTTCTTCCACAAAAAAAAAAAAAACAAAAGTCATTTATTCAAACTAGGCTGAGAGTCAGCACTTTTTGAACGTCAAAGTTACATGAGACAGTCCCCCCAACACGCCCGCCCTTCGACACTTCCTAGTGCTTTCGCTGGGAAGAAGAAGTGGCGGAACAAACTCCCCAGCAGCACAGCTGTCTGTTAAGTTAGAAGAACTTGATTCTATACAGTATTGTGTAAGTTATTAATATTATAAAACAAAACATACATTATTCGCCATATGTCAGCTAGCACACGCCAATATACCAACAAAACATTGAAAACTAAACTCAAGCTGAAATAAATAATAAAACAAAATCGTAAACAGAACTTAAAACCTTAATAAAGCCTCCAGGATAAAGGGCGTGCCCGCTTACATATACGATGCAAATGATACATATACACAATAAATGAAATGAAAAGAAAATAAAAATAAACTAACAAAAGCAGTCAAATAAAAAAAAAAAAAAAAAAAAAACAATTATATGAACTACCCATATAAACCACAACCAAAGCTCATAAGCGACATATTATGTATGCAAGTGGCCTTTGTTCAACTACCCACCCACTTAAAATGCTGCAGCTGAAGTAAAACCCAAGGGACCACTTTTACTTAATTTCTAAATTGCACTTTCACACTGCGAACTGCACTAAAGGAATATGCTAACATTGTATCATTTCACTTTCTAGCGTGTATGTCGTTTATTTTATGCAATGCGGGTAGATCGTGATTGTTTGCGCTGGAGAATTCACTTAGAGGTCCGCAACCTGACCTGCCACGATCGCTCTTTTACTACTCTGCAATGCAGAGGGGTAAATGCGTAACTTTTTATCGGTAGGAATTGGTTTCATATTGATGGTTAAACAACATTCATTGCGTTATTTACGTTGCTGAGCCGACAATTTATTCGAAAAAATGACGCAATGGTTTAAAAATAATCTTCAATCCCATTCAGATTCTGATAAATAGTGCGTTTCGCAATTAGGGTGCAGGGATTCACACTTGGTTGATATTCCAACCAGTCTGTGTTGGAGTGGAGTGAACAAGCATCTTCTTCTGTGTGGTGCTGGATGTAAAGAATAGCACGATCCCATTTCTTCCCGTGGGTGTCGTAAGAGGCGACTAAAGGACTTACTAGACAATGAGCAGCGACGTTCTCTATCCATTTTACCATCATACTGCGATCGCCAACCCACCTGCATAGCGTGGCGATTACGGCAAACCCCCCCAAATTGGGGGAGGCCTATGTCCAGTAGTGGACGTCTTTCGGCTGAAATGATGAAGCATCTTCTAGGCATACTTGTTCCATCAGTCAGTAGCGACCGCACATATTCCATATGATCACCTGTGGCTTGTCTTTATTGGCCGACTGGAGTGAACAATGACGAGGAAGCTGCCAGCTCTTTCTTGCCTTTGCCTGGCCGGCTTGAGTGAAGCTTCGCTAGAGGAAACGTGCTCATAGGAAGAAAGTATTCCAGTATGATTCTAGTAGAGATCTAGACCAGCCTTCTAGGATTTTCCTGATAATAATACTTCTCCTCTCCTCTTTAACACCTCAGTACATTTTGGCCCTTGTCGTTTCGACATTATGCTGGAGACAGTTTTCAGGGGCCTATAACTAAGTGTGTACGTGTGTGCAAGTTACACCCGTAACATTTAATCTTTGTATTTTATTTAAAATCAATGGTATTTCCATAGCAAATCCCATTTTTTTTTTTTGGCTTATTCGTTTCCATGTCCTGACGGAGTCCTATACCAACCAGGAGTTGTTATAGAGATCACTTACATAATGAGAATTCATGTCATTAAAAACGTATAAGGGGCCTCTGAGTTGTATTTGGCTCGTCGTATACCTCCTTATGTTTGAGACTCAACCCAAGCCTTTTCCCAATAATTTGAAAATAGATGATGAAATGAAATGTTTTATGTGCTGGGTAATCTCCGGAATCACAGTTCCTATTTGTAAATTTTTTTCACCATTTGTAAGGTGCATTATTCCAGATGGACAAATGTTATATTATCTATACTAATCTATACAAATAAATAAAATTGGAGTGTCCGTTTTTAATATTAAGATAATCTATACAAATAAATAAAATTGGAGTGTCTGTTTTTAATATTAAGATAACCACTTTTTACTAAATGTATATGGATGTATACACGATACATATAAATCAAATCAAATCAAATCAAATCATTTATTCGTAAACATAGGTGACAATTAAATGTTGTTTTGGTATATAAATATACCAAAACAACATTTTTTACAATTTTTGTCTGTCTGTCTGTCTGTCTGTCTGTTTGTTCCCGCTAATCTCTGAAATGGCTGAACCGATTTTGACGGGACTTTCACTGGCAGATAGCTGATGTAACAAGGAGTAACTTAGGCTGTTTTTATTTTAGAAAGATTCTTTTATTTTAGGAAAAAATAACTATTTTCGAAAACTACGCTGACATACGTCTCAAAATTCGAAAAACCCTGGCTGAATCCTACGAAATAGATCAAAATAATGTACTACAGTATTGTACACCTCAAAAAGGCCTACAAAAATGTCCTCAATGGTATATGTCTATCTCTTAGGGATAACCCACAATAACCATTTTTTATCTTTTACTTTTTACGAGAAATAAGGGCTTATTTACGAAGCGATTTTAAGCAATACAGCATTAATCCTTATCCAATTAAGTACCTTAAATACATTGTGCATTTAATATAGATCAATATGGCCCTTTATAGCATGTAATTTAAATGAATATCTTAGAAGATATTAGAGATTTAAAAAGTGGGCACAGAGCGCGTTCGCAGCGGCCGGGTAGTACAGGATAAGTAGGATTGTAATTCATATTACTTTGGCTTCATAGTACTTGCGAATATCATGTGTGTTCATTATACTCAAAATTAAACCGCCGAAAAAACAGAAAAGCAAAAAATAATAAACCTTAAAATTATGAGTCAGCGCTTTGAGTGATCTTAGTTCATTGATTTTTCAGCGCCGACTCAAAATTTTTTGCTTTTCTGTTTTTTCGGCGGTTTAATTATTTGTTAAAAAGTTTTTATTTTGTATTTTTTTGTGGCTTTAATGTACTAATAATACTTGGCAAGGTATATCCTCTCCAATGAAAAAAGAATTATTACTCTGTACAAAGTTATGCGTGGTTATACATTACAATCAATGAGTGAACAATCAATCATCTCCTGTTTTCCAACCCTTAGGGTCCGATTTTGTTTTCCAAATTTATATGGGACCACCCTCGGAGTATATTCTTTCCAATGAAAAAAGAATTATCGCAATCGGACTACTATGTAAAAAGTTATGCGTGGTCATACATAAAAAAAAAAAATACGCGTCGAATTGATAACCTCCTCCGTTTTTTTTCGTCGGTTAATAAACCTAATAGTATTATTCCAAGTAAGAGACCGCGAAATGGCTTAGATGTTTAGATTTTTCGATGTTTGTTTCTCAATGATGCAAAGACGGCCAAACGGATTTAGAATGAATTTGGCACAAAGATATGTTATATCATGGATACGTAACAGATAGGATACCTACTTTATCCCGGTAGTAGGTTCCCGGGTGATATTTTCCGACAGCTATACGGGCCAAGCCACTGGCAAAAGTACTATTCCTATAATTATGTTCGGTGTCTGGTAAATGACTGAGTGTCTGTATAGGTAAAATAGGAGCGTTAAGAAAAACCAGGAAGACTTATATTCAACTAAACCAAGCCCTATGTCGCAGTCTTCTTACTATTACTTTTATTTTAAAAACACCAACACACATGATGTTCTCATAAACTATGAATCCTAAGTAATATGAGTTATGATCCTACTACTAATAATATTATATATGTGAAAATATGTATAATTGGGTGTTTGTTTCTCAATCACGCAAAAATGGCTGAATGGATCTGGATCGAAAATAGCACACAGAGTATATATTACCTATATAACCTGGAATAACACATTCTTATCGCGGTAGTACGTCCTCTTGCATTAATTTCCGACATCCACGCGGGCGAAGCCGCGGGCAAAAGCTAGTATACTAATATTATAAAGAGGTAACATTTGTTTGTAAGTTTGTGTTTGTAAGTTTGTATGTAGGGGGTAATCTCCGGAACTACTGGTCCGAATTGAAAAATTATTTCTTTGTTGGGTAGCCTATTTATCGAGGAAGGCTATAGGCTATATAACATCACGCTAAAACCAAGAGGAGCGGAGCAGTAATGAATAATGTTGCTAAAACGGAGAAAATTGCACGGGTATGCGATTCAACGCGACGGGAAGGGTCGGGGGAACAAGAAATTTATCGCGGACGAAGTCGCGGCAGAAGCTGGTATGCAATAAAAACAAAACCCTTTACCGCCCAACGAAGTGGGCACAGGTCAGCTAGTAATATAATATTATAAAGAGGTAACATTTGTTTGTAAGTTTGTATGTAGAGGATAATCTCCGGAACTACTGGTCCGTATTGAAAAAATCTTTTTGTGCTGAGTAGCCTATTTATCGAGGAAGGCTATAGGCTATATAACATCACGCTAAAACCAAGAGGAGCGGGGCAGTAATGAAAATTGTTGCTAAAACGCGGAAAATCGCTCGGGTATGCGATTCAACGCGACGGGAAGGGTTGGGGGAACAAGACATTTAACGCGCAGAAGCTAGTGTAAATATATACAAAAAGAAGTACTTAATCAATCAAATGAAATACCTACCATCTTGAATTCACGCAATCCTAGTACTTTTTGTTAGGTTACTCCTCATAACTTGTGCACATTGTGTGGAGAACAGAATACCGGCTTCAAGTAAAATACTTTAGAATAAAAGCCATTATAATTATTTGAAATGCGTTTTATTGTAGTCTTATAAAAATCGTTAACTAAATTAAAAGTGCTATTTCTTACGGTAAGGTTTCGGAAAGTATTGCAATCAATTTCTTCGTGGTAACTTATTTCGATTTGGTAACTAAATAGAAAATAATTATCACAAAAATTAAATTAAATACATTAGAAAAAGCTTTGTTTAAAATAGAAATACAACTAAAAGTTTTTTGAAACTCATCTTTGTAAAAATAATACAAATTACATGAACATGTATTATCTATAAAATACTTTTATTTTTCTTAAATAATTAGCATTTACTTTCAAATAAATATATATCGTACAAGTAATATTATTTATTTTATAAAATTTCGAATATGCATCGTCAATTCAACCCTAATTAAAATTGAAAGTCAAACTGACAATTTATTTAAAGCACCAATCCTTTTACTTAAAAATATAAAGTTTAATATTTTATAAAATTATTTATTTTAATTTAAAACTTACATCATGCATTTAAATTAAGTTAAAATACTTCATAAATGTATTCTTATTAAAATAAAATACTGCAAGAAAAATATGAGTATTGAAATACAAAAAAAATAATTTAAAACATCTATATTTTCCTTGAATTATCTGTACTATTCTCTTGTTTACTCTTTTCTCTATCCAACAATCTCCTTCTCACTTCATCTGGATTATATCTCTTCCTGTAAACTCTTCTGACTCTTCTTACCGGGTTAACATTCCTCGGTTTAATAATCTTCTTACCAAAAGAAGCCGAAGAAGCTAGATTAGTAAGTTTAGAGTCATCTCCCAATCTCAAACTCTTACTCTTTCTTGTAGAATTATTTAAAAATGTATCTCTCTGTTCTCGTATAGTTGCATCGTAGAAAACTTTTCCGTTAATAATAGCTTTTCTAATATTTTCTGTAGTAGATAAAACTCTAGGTGGTCGAACGAATGTAGTCTCACTCACTTCTAAACTCTTATCAACTCTCTCCCTTTCTATCTCATCCTTACTCACCTTTTGTATCTTCCCTCTCCTTTCAACATTAAATCTGTTACCAAAATTGAAATCTATCAAATCTTTATCGACAGTTATACTTTTTGCTTCTAAATCCTTTTGGGAACGTTTATCTAAAACTAGTTTCCCACCTCTCCTAGATGCTGCTACAATTCGTCCTATTTCCTCAATCTGTCTTTCTTCTGCTTCCAAAGTCTTTAAATCTGATATTTTATCGCCTTTTATATCATCTAGGTCTAAAACTTCAATGGAACTGGAGAAATCATCTAATTTGTCATCGATGCCTTCAATTTTATCTTCAATTTTGACACTTTGTGGTTTCACCAATTCTACTTCTGTAATATTTTCTGTTACTTCTTCTGGTAAGATAGTAGTTGTACTAGTAGGTCTGTATGTTACTGTAGTACTGGTTTGTCGAACTGTACTAGTTTCTAGTATATCGTCATAGTCACTCATATTTCTTTTCTTCTCGTCTCTGTGTTTGTCAGTATGGTCGGGTCGAGGTGGGACTGTTGATGGTTGTTCGGTTGTGTAGCGTTCTGTTGTCGTTGTTGTTGGCTGTTGTTGGGACTCGTTGTAGCGGAAGTATGTTGTGTTGGGGGGTGGGCCTTTGTGGAGGTAGGCTACGGGCCAGTATCTGGAAGTTAAACCATTTGTATTAAAAAAAATTTTTCATAGATGATGAGGTGAAGATGATTTCACATGTGTGATGTGATGTGTTCACATGGGTATATGCCGCGTTTGGTCTATGAATACGAGTAGGTGACCGTCTTGATATACCAAAACCCATCCGTGTTTCGGAAAACACATTAAACTGTTGGTACCGGCTGTCATTTATAAATCTTTGACGCTCGTTAGAAACCAAAAAGTCCATCCAAATGATCAAAGGGTATCGTATTACCCAGTAACTGGGAGTGACTTGCGGAGGTCAGATAGGCAGTTACTCCATGTAAAGGTATTCAGCTGCATTCAGTTAGACTAGAAGCTGACCCCAAAGTAGTTGGGAAAAAGCTAGGTAGATGATGACATGGATGCCATGTCTTAAAATTCTTAATAAGCAGATGACACAATATATGTGGTGTCGATATTTAATATTATGACCACCGTAGAAAGGGGTTTTGTCGACGGAAGAATAGACAAAATTACAACAGACTGTTGAAAGATTAAAGACAGAATTAAAGATTGTAGAAAGATTTGACCGTTTTACCGTTCTATGCTGGCGTAGCATGACAGTTCTATCTCTATTCTACCAAGGATAGATAAAGTTCTTTCGATAGTGGTCATGCTACGCGTGCTGGATAACAAAGAAAAATAAAGTCATAAAAAATTTGCACCAAAGCCGGATTCAAACCCCTTTTCCTCCCAGGATGTAATGAAATCCTTTAAGTTCAGCTTCAAATTGGGCAATAAACCATTCTTGTTATGCTCAAAATACCAGAATATTATAATGCAGGTAGTGGTGGCAGGTTCGAACTCAGACAGAAGTATTTAATTTCATCACCATTGCTCCCAAAACGGTTAAGGAAAACATTGTAAGGAAACCGGAATGCCCAGAACCCAGAACCAAAAATTCGAAGACATATTGACATCTACCAACTCGTACTGGGCCCGCGTGGCGGGTTATGTCCTATTCCTTCCCATAGAGACGAGGCCTGTGCATCAGCAGTGGGAACATTATTGGCTGATTGTGAAGAATAGCAGTTTCTTACATGAAAATGAAGGCTTTATTCGGCATCGCCATTCGTCGTAACTGACTAAAATAAAAGTGTCCCATACCTTGGAGCTCCCAATCCATTAGGAGGTGTTCCATCCCGCCCCAGTGCTGGCTCCACAGGCAGCCAGGTGCCGCCGCCAGGCTGAGGGTAGTTGTGACTGACCTTTATGTGGGGACGGGATTCTGTAGGTACGCGGGAGTAACCTGCAAAATGTATTGCGTTCATAAAATTCTGGTATTAAGTAAAGATAATCTCTGCCAGGGTCGCGAGATCTGTTCGAAAGAGATACCGTGGCGCTGGCATATGGGCAATTGAACGAGCACGGGTGGGTTTTAGTCAGTAAAAATCTGACACGACCTCCCGATCCCGGGTGACGTCATTTGATGATTTTCCACCCACGAAAAACGGTAAAGATAAACAGCTATGATTTTAAAAGAAATGGAGAGTGCATTTTTTGTCCCTTAGTAAAAACCAATGTAAGTGTGTAATAACAATAATCTTATCCAAATTTTTACAACATTTTTAGTGTGACCAGGATAAACCTAATAATGAAATGAAATTGTTTATTCTGTTAACAGGATGTCGAAATCACTTATACACGTCATTTTATCTTATACTAATATTATAAAGCTGAAGAGTTTATTTGTTTGGTTGAGCGCGCTAATCTCAGAAACTATTGGTTCGAATTGAAAAAATATTTTTGTTTTGGGTAGCCTATTTATCGAGAAAGCCTTTAGACTATATAACATTACGCTACAACTAAAAGAAGCGGAGCACTATTGACAAATGCTCCTTTGCGTGCGCTGCGTATACTGTTAAAGTAACGCAACAATCATGTATGACGGAAATGTTTCACTAAAAAAGTCCTAATAAAGTCCGCGATAACATATGTTTTTTTAAGGTTGGCTCACTACAACTTTTTGATGTGAAACATCTATAGGCGAGTGGTAAACCTAAATTTTGGCGTGGCGAGCGTGGCGACGCACAGTGGGCCCATACAGAAAATTTGTGGACTTAGGCAACAAAGTTCCAATATCTTTATAAATATTATGTTTACGAAATAATTTTTTATTTTGCCTTGTGTCGCAGGTTCGCTAGGTTAAGCTGCACTTCGCAAGGTCAGCCTTTGGATGGGTGACCATGAGGTTTTTGTTTGGCCTTGTGTCGCAGGTTCTTCAGGTTAAGCTACACTTCTCAAGGCCAGCCTTTAGATGGGTGATTTTTTTTTGATGTGTGTCTTTACAACATAATTTCGATGTTTCACATCTGCCAGGCGTCGCGCGACGGCTCACTTTTTCTTTTTCTTAGTAAGTAGATGACATGTATTCTGTGAACCGTATTAAGACTTTCACACAAAGAGATGTCAGCCACACTAAAGGGGTCTGCTAGGACCGATGCCTGCCGGGGTCGCGTGATTGTTCAAAAGAGATACCGTGACCCTGGCACATGGGCAACTGAAGGAACACGGGTGGGTTTTAGTCAGTAAAAGTCTGACACGCCCTCCCGCTCCGCCCAGAGCGGGAGAAGTCATATGATGATTTCCCATCCAAAAAAAAAAAAAAAAAAGACTTTCACACAAAAATAGAAAAAAAATGTTTTTGGGGTTCTCCTTACTTAGAGCTGAAACCCAAAAAATTTTTTTTCATCAAACCCATACGTGTACATCATAAACATAAAACTTATGCATAAACCGTGAATACCTACAGGTTTGTACGGAACCCTCGGTGCGCGAGTCGACTCGCACTTGGCCGGTTTTTTTTTTTAATTGTAATCAAATCAAAATACTATAAGATTATAAAGCTGAAGAGTTTGTTTGGTTGAACGTTCTAATGTCAGGAACAAAGTTTAGGGGACGGGATAAGCATTTATCGAGTAAGGCTACTATATAACATCATCAAGCTAGTTAGTATATAAGATTTAACCTCTTTATCCCGGATAACTACTTTATGCTCGCATTGTTTCAAACGATTCAGAGCCTTATTTTATCATACAAATAAGGTTAAAGTTAGCTGGTACGCGGCGAACCAAATGTGGTATTCCAGGGACTTAGAGGGGCGAACCAAATGTGGTATTCCAGGGACTTAGAGGTTAAAATCTGAAATCACTCTAACCTGGCAAAGGATTCCCATATTTATCATAATACGCTTGAGGTCCATTCTGGTACAATTCATCCCAGTACTTCCTATCTCCTTCAGATAGGTATGGTCCGGGTGGTCCTGAAGGTAAAGGTCCAGGAGGAAGAGGTCCTGGTCCAGGTATTGGTCCAGGTCTGTCGGGGTAACCTGGCCTGCCTTGCCAAGGTCGAGAGGTGACTGGCCGGGGTGGTAGTTCTTCTGTGAAGTATTCAAGGGTTTTAAGGGAGTTAATTTCTTCCTAGGGTATCTGAGAGAGGAAGTGTAGAAAGTATCGCTTTCTGAGGTGTATCAAATAATCTGGATTTTTTTTATTTTAATGAAAGTTGTTACCTACTCAAAAACGAGTTCTTATCTGTAACGTTTGTTTTTATGTGTTAAATTAGATAAATGTTTTTAATTTCCAAATCAGTTATGGAACAATTCAATTTTTTATTTTATTTAATGGAAATTGTATTGTTCTGATAAATGTATCGACTTAACACCTATAATCATCTCTTTGTCAAACATCGGTTTCTTTTATATTAAATTTTGCTGCCAATGAATTTAATTTACTGCATTTATACATACATACACAGTCACGTAATAACGCTGGGACACAGGCCTCCTCTCAGTAAGAGGGAGTGGGCCATAATTCACCACGTGGGTCCAGTGCGTGTTGGTAGATGTCACATGTCTTCGGTTCTAGGACATAACGGTTAGACAACTTTTACACTCAAAACCTAATTACAATGACTCATTTGACACTGCACACTGCAAACTATTTTTATTTTAAATCTTTTTTTTTTATCTTAGGACAATCAACACAACGTTATTTGATCCCAAACTAGGCAGATCCTGTACTATGGCAACCAGATAACTGATAAACATACTTATATATTTCTAAATACATATATCAGCAGCAGCAGCAGCAGCAGCCTATAGCAGTCAACTGCTGGACATAGGCCTCCCCAATTGCACGCCATTTAGCTCGATTTTCGGCAACTCTCATCCAGCTGCTACCAGCCACCCTGCGAAGATCGTCGCTCCACCTAGCCTGAGGGCGTCCTACCTTACGTTTGCCGTTTCGCGGTCTCCACTCAAGAACACGTCTACCCCAACGGTCATCGGTTCGACGGCTAATGTGGCCGGCCCATTGCCACTTCAGCTTGCTAATCCTATGAGCTATGTCGACAACTTTGGTTCTCTGCCGGATCACCTCATTCCGGATTCTGTCCCTCAGAGATACTCCAAGCATAGCTCGTTCCATAGCTCACTGAGCGACTTTAAATTTGTGGACCAGCCGTACCGTGAGTGTCCACGTTTCGGCTCCGTAGGTCATAACAGGTAGGACGCACTGGTTGAAGACTTTCGTCTTTAGGCTCTGTGGAATACGCGACGAGAAGACTCGACGAAGCTTCCCAAATGCTGCCCAGCCCTGCTGAATTCTCCTGTTAGCCTCCTTCTCAAGGTTGTTCTTACCAAACTGCAGAGTTTGCCCGAGGTAAACGTATTCTCGAACAACCTTGAGAGCGCCGCCATTGACCGCAATCGGTCCCGGAGTTGCGTGATCGTTGAACATAACCTGTGTTTTGTCCAAGTTCATCCGGAGACCAATGCGTACAGAAGAATCAACTAGGCCGTCCAGCATCTGCTGCAAGTCCTGCAGCGATTCCGCCAGTATGACGATGTCGTCTGCAAATCTCAAGTGTGAGATGTACTCGCCGTTAATGTTGATTCCGCGTCCTCTCCAGTTTAGCGTCTTGAACACATCCTCCAGTGCGTTAGTGAACAATTTTGGGGAGATTACGTCCCCTTGTCTTACTCCTCGACGCAGGGCGATGTGTTCAGTTTGCCGGTCTTGAGTTTGGACGGTCATTGAGGCGTTTTCATAAAGACATCTCAGCACTTGGATGTATCGCCAGTCGACTTGGCATCGCTGCAAAGACTCCAACACAGACCAGGTCTCGATAGAATCAAAAGCCTTCTCATAGTCCACAAACGCAAGACACAGCGGCCGACTATACTCCTCGGACTTCTGTATAATCTGCCGCACTGTGTGGATGTGGTCTATGGTGCTGTATCCTCCACGAAACCCAGCCTGCTCCGGTGGTTGAAACTCGTCGAGTCTCCGCGCTAGACGATTTGAGACGGCTTAGGAGCGAAATGGGTCTGTAGTTCTTTAAAAGGGTTTTGTCTCCCTTTTTAAAGAAAAGTACGACCACACTCCTTCGCCACGCTTCTGGAATTCTCCCAGAGAACAGGACAGAGTTGAAGAGCTCCCGAAGCTCTTTCAGTACAGGACTTCCTCCCGCTTTCAGGAGCTCGGTCGTAATCCCGTCCTCACCAGGGGCTTTTCCATTTTTAAGCTGTTTGAGAGCCGCCTCGATTTCGTCTTGGCTGACTTCTGGCAGGTCTTCTGTGAAGTGGCGGGTTAAGGTGGCTCTAGAATCCTCATTTTCGGGATCAGGTCGAGATGCATGCGATGCGTACAAACGGCCGTAGAAGTTTTCGACTTCCGAAATACATATATATTATAGATAAATTACACCCAGACACAGAACAAATGATTGTGCTCATCACACAAAGATTTGTCCTGGGTGAGAATCGAACCCACGACCTCAGTCTTGGCAGTCAGGGTCACTAACCATTAGACTAACAGGCCAGTCATAATTCATTAATGAGAGGGAGGTGCTGGTCTTAGGTTCGATCCCAGACAGGCGCTATTTTAACACCACTGCTGTCAAAACGGTGAAGGAAAACATCGTGAGGAAACCGGCATGTCCTATGACCAAAAATCCAAGGACAAGTGACATCTACCAACACCGCAATGCACTCACGTCCAAGTTCCAGCAGTGGGAACAATACAGGCAGATTATGTATGTAATTGATCAGGTTTTCAGAACCTAAGAAGCAGTTAATGGTCCAAAGAAACTCAAGTTACCTCTATGTCCTGGTATCGGCTGATGTCCAGGTGAATGCTGGTGAGCTTGTGATGGATGAGGAACCTTATGTTGGTGGTACGGGTAGTACTTCTCACTGCACGGACGCCATTGGTCTTCGTTCGGTCCTACGTAGCACCTGGAATGTTACGTAATTATGAGATTTATTAACTCGCTTTTATTATCTTGGTATGTATGTATGTAACGGAATCTTTGAACGTGATTTTGATCCACTTCAAGAGGTCAGATTTATTTGGAATTTTGGCATACTTATCAAGGACCGATGATAATACAATAATTTTATAAATTTGTGGTATTATCCTAGAAAAAAATTACTAAAAAACACAATTTAATGGTAAGCCTAGCTAAAAACAAGTAGAAATAAAATAATTGCAAAATAAAAACATGTATTGATAAAAACTAAACTAAACAGTAGAAATGATTTCCTTTTTTTAATATCATCATTTCGTTTTTTTTTTTTAATTAAAAAAAACAAAATGAAGATACTTGACGTCAATAAATATTTTCTCTCGACAGATCAGACATTGATAGAGGTGGAGTCATTATAAAAATACCTACCTCATAAAGCACCCTACACTTTTATCCATTAAAATGATTTCATTTAGTAATCACTTTGTTTTTTTTTTGTGTTACTATTTTCATCTTTTTAGTTTGGTTTTCTATTAAAGCGTGTTTTTAGTTTTCTAAAATATTATTTATTTTGTGTTACGTTACGATGTGAGCTTTTTTTGAAAAGGGCAAAGTTGGAAGGATAACTTACCATGGTTTATGGAATCCTTCACTGTATCCACATCTATGTGTTGGTGAACAGCAGTAGTCCCAAGAACCTGAAATATGTATTAGAATATATTCATAAGTCATAAGCATAAGTCTCGATCCTGTAGAAATATCGAGATAAAAATACAAGGATATTATATGTTGTAATCCAGGTCATGATCTATCCATGTGTCAATTTTCATCCAAATCCGTTCAGCCGCTTTTGCGTGATTTAGTAACAAACATCTAATATTTGACTATACGACTATGACTGACCTGTTAGTCTAGTGGTTAGTAATGACTACAACACATCCATAAGGAAAAAAAAATAGCATTTGAATAACTAAAACATAAAAAATATTATTCATTATGATGACGCAAGACGTAGTTTTAAATTGATATTTTGTCTCATTGAAAATGGAGATGGAATGATCTAGCCGACTCGTGCACTGGGTAGGTATGTTCTTTACCGTATGACACGTAAATATTATTAACAGGATGTTTCATCATTCTAATGCATTACTTATTTTCCATAGTACCTATTACCTTAATTAGTGGTAACAATTTTTTATCACGCCTAGAGGTATATTATGTTGGATACATTGAGTGGACAACCTTTGTAAGATATTTTTCAAAATAACTCGAGTGCAATTAATTAACTCTAATTGCAATCGAAGCATTTCACAATTTAGTGTCCAATAATGGTACTGACCTATCTCTCCGCTTTCAGGCTCGCATGCCCAATGTCCAGCGACGGTGTTCTGAGCGCAAGTCGTCCCAGCTCGACACGGGAACCCGGATACTGTGTAGTGACGCCATGATACGGATACTGGGTTAAGGGGAAAAAATGGAAGAAGACGTGTTAGAAAATCAATTAATAAATCATCTGAACAAGATTATGTCTGGACTTTAAAAGAGCCTGTGACCTCTGAATTTGTTTCGGCCTTTCTTCTGAGAGTAGTCAGATAGGAAACGCAAACCTCTTCTACTTTTAATAATATGATTGACGTGTAAAAGTGTTCGTACAAACCTATTTTCAGAAATAATAGTAGATTATTAATCAAGAGGATAAATCAGTGTCTTCTGTCGCGGGTGACGATTTAAATCGCGAGCGTAACAAGGACTCGAGGTTTACTCCCGAGCGTAGCGAGGGTGTTATAAACTTAAATCACGAGCGAAGCGAGGGATTTAAGACGAGTCCTGAGTGTAGCGAGGGATTTAAGTTCACCCAAGACTAAGACAGCTTTATCACATAGGAAAATACTCTACTTTTCGTACCATTTGCGAAAAAATTAACACAATAATAATATAGAAAGAAAAGAAAGAATATGAGATAAGCATTTATTAAAAATAATGTCTATTAAAAATAAATTAAAATAAACTTAACGTTAATATGTATTTGAAGAAAACAAAAACGCGGCAAATTCTTAGACTAATATTTTTTCGTCGGAAAAGCAAAGGCATTATAGTCTTTTCGCCTTAAGATGAGTTCCCTGACAGTTATTTTTTTTCGTACGAGTACGAGTGCGTTATGTCAGGTTTTTGCTCTGCTCCCGTGATGTTATGTAGCCTATGTCTTATTCTGATGTATAAGCTATATTACTGTAAAGTTTCATCAAAATCCGTACAGTACTTTATGCGTGAAAGAGTAAGAAACATCCACACACACACACACACACATACAAACTTTCACATTTATAATATTAGTAGGAATTAGGATAACCAGTTTATTAAAAAAATATTTTGAAAATCTAAAATCGATAATCCGATTCCATTTTCTTTGCCAACTGAATCGATATTATAAAAAAATCGATAATATTTCGTTAGGTCACGTCACTACAATTGTCAGACAAGAACTGTCAGGGAACTCATCTTATGGCGAAAAGACTATAATAAAGCTCATACGGCCTTGTCGGTTTTCGTAATTTTATTTAATAATCATAACTGCATAATAAATGCGTATTCCTTTTTCAAAAAGATGTATTAGGTTGGGGAAAAAGTCTTTTCGCATTATAGTATGTATAAACTTGTAATAAAATCTATTTGGATCTGGCTGGTTTTGGTATCATTGAAAGTTTAAATTTTAAAGAACATAATTCCAAATTCAAATTAGGAAAATGTGTGATTTTCATTTGTTTTTCGTACCGTCAAGATGAGTGAATCTAATGAAGAAATTCGATACATTTTAAAATTTTACTACAAAAAAGGTAAAAATGCAACGCAAGCCGCGAAAAAAATTTGCGATGTTTATGGACCTAGTGTACTGTCTGTGAGAGTAGCACAAATTTGGTTTAAGCGTTTTCAATCCGGAATTTTGATGTTAAAGATGCACGTCGCTCTGGTCGCCCTATTACGGATAAAATGGATGCTATTTTTGAAAAAATGGAGCAAGATCGGCATACCAGTAGTTACGACGTAGCTGAAGAACTGGAAATTGACCACAAAACAGTTTTGGCGCATTTGAAAAAAACTGGGTACACAAAAAAGCTCGACATTTGGGTACCTCACGAGCTCACTGAAAGAAACCTAATGAACCGTGTACTCATTTGTGATTCTTTATTACGACGTAATGAAACCGAACCATTTTTGAAGAAGCTGATAACTGGTGATGAAAAGTGGATCACGTATGACAAGAACGTGTGAAAAAGGTCGTGGTCAAAGGCCGGTCAGGCTTCACAGACTGTGGCGAAACCCGGGTTACTAACTCGCAACAAGGTGATGCTGTGTGTGTGGTGGGATTGGAAGGGCATTATTCATTATGAGCTGTTACCTGGCAGGACCATCGATTCTGAACTCTACTGCGAACAACTGATGAGATTAAAGCAAGAAGTTGAGAGAAAGCGGCCGGAATTAACCAACAGAAGGGGTGTGGTTTTTCATCATGATAACGCTAGACCTCACACATCTTTAGCCACCCAACAAAAATTAAGAGAGTTTGGCTGGGAGGTGTTAATGCATCCGCCGTATAGTCCTGACCTTGCACCTTCAGATTTCCACCTGTTTCGGTCTCTTCAGAATTCTTTAGGCAGTGTCAGGTTAACATCACGAGAGGACTGCCAAAACCACTTGTCGCGGTATTTTGACCAGAAGTCCCAAAATTTCTATAGCAATGGGACCATGTCCCTACCTACAAGATGGCAAAAAGTTATCGAACAAAATGGTACCTAAATACTTTAGTTAAATGTAAATAAACTTTATTAAAAAATGTTTTGAATTTTCTTAAAAAATGCGAAGAAACTTTTTCCCTAACCTATTATAATGCTTTATATACAAACTCAATGGTGTAAACACAGATGTAGTTCAGTATAAATTTCGGTAAGTATTCCAAATTTAAATCACATTCTCCCTAGAGGATGAATGAAATTCAGTACAATTTTCTTTCCCTGTTTTTAACAGATTAATAATGACTGTGTACAATTGTACAGACGCCAGCACATCGAGCCACTACAATCTGTTAAATTTCTCTAATAGATTTTCAACTTTATTGCTAAAGCATTAGATTCAAGATTGATTGGGAGAATTTGACAGTTTCGGGTACCTTCATGTGCTGGCGCCTGTACAATCTACTTTATTCTGTCTTACTACATGATTGAAGAAAATTAAATAAACCGTCTTATTTAAATACCTGTACGGAATAAATTAAGTAAATTATTTAGGAGGTTTATAAATAAAAGAGTGTTGCAGGAACAAATAAAAAAAATCTGTTTTGAAAATTAACCTTTCATCCACTTTCGTAACTGAATTTCCGTAACCAGATACGAACATGGAATTTTCTTCCCGTTTGATAACTGGCTACGAAACCAGCTACGAACATGCGTAGCTGGTTACGAAAATTCAGTTACGAAAGTGGATGAAAGGAATTTTAATATAAAAAAAATTAAAAAAACTTGAAATGTAGTTTCGAACGAAATAGTTTTATGATAAAAAGTCACTTACTTGGTTCATCGCCAACTCTATCCGGATACCCAGGCTTTGGACCCGGTCTACCTGGCCTAGTCGGTCGTGGCTCATCATAGATTGGTCTATTAGGTCCCGGATACCCCGGTCTACGGTCCGGCAAGTATCCTGGTTTTTCTGGGAAATATCCTGGTTTTTCTGGCAAATATCCGGGTTTTCCAGGTAAGTATTCTGGCGGACCAGAAATTGGTCGGTACACCGGTCTTTGTGGTGGCGCTGAAGGTCGGAAACCCGGTTTTAAACCAGGATCGGGCAAATACTCAGGTCTGTAACTTGGACCACTTGGTTCACCCGGATATCCAGGTTTTAAATTGGGATAAACTGGCGGTGGGTATGCAGGCTTGAAGCCAGGGCCTATGGGGCCTGGGTAATCTGGTTTGTAACCCAGTCCAGAAGGATCAGAATATCCAGGTTTAAAGCTAGGACCCGGGTAACCAGGCTTAAAGTCCGGTCCAGATGGTTCCGAGTAAGGTTTGTGGGGACCACTTGGTGAATAATTTGGTTTGTAACCAGGCTCTGAACTATCGGAGTATCCGGGTTTATAACCAGGTGGTTCAGGACCGGATGAGTACGGTTTGTACCCCGGTCCGGTCGGTGGGCCTGAAGCTGAGATGAATGGTGGTTCTGTAAAAAAGGGAATATATTTATCTAACTCGTTTTTACACACAAAAATAATAACGTCGGAACCAAGTCTTTTAAGAACGCAGATTAAAATAAACAACTGCACGCGTAGCATGACTACCACAGAAAGAGCTATGTCTATTCTTGGCAGAATAGAGATAGAATTGTCCTGCTACGCCAGCATAAAACGGTACAAATCTTTCTACAATCTTTAATTCTGTCTTTAATCTTTCTACAATCTGTAATTTTGTCTATTCTTCCATCGACAAAACCCCTTTCTACGGTGGTCATGCTACGCATGCTGGAATCGACTACAAGAACAAGTAAATATTGTTTTCGTGTTTCACTATAATAATATTTACGCCATCACGCATTTTTTTTGTGGTTGGGAAATCATCAAATGACGTCTCGTGCTCTGGGCGAAGCGGGAACGCGTTTCAGACTTTTACTGACTAAAACCCACCCGTGTTTTATCCAAGACTGGTCTGTTAGTCTAGTAGTTAGTGTCCCTGACTGCGAAGACGGAGGTCTTAGGTTCGATTCCCACCCTGGACAAATCTTTGTGTGATGAGCACAATTATTTGTTCTGTATCTGGATGTAATTTATCTATAATATGTATGTATTTCGAAATATATAAGTATGTTCATCAGTTGTCTGGTTACCATAGTACAGGCTCTGCGTAGTTTGGGATCAGATAACGGTGTGTTGGCTGTCCTAAGATGACATTTATTTATCCGTTGCCTATATGCCAGGGCCACGGTAACTCTTTCGAACAAGTTTCGCGACCCTGGCTGGCACGCTGTAACGCCTAGTGCATTAATCATAGCAGCCTGTTGGGTCTACGCTACATTATCAACAGAACTTTGGTAGTACTTTTTATGCATACATAAGCAAAATCAATGTCGATAATGTTCCCACTGCTGGGACACAGGCCTCCTCTCTGTGAGAGGAAGTGGGCCGAGTGTGGGTTGGTAGATGTCACATGTCTTCTAATCTAGACACGCGGTAGCGTGTCAAGCCAAGTTCAAGTAACAGAACTGGCGAGCAGCACCGTGTGTAATATTACACGAACCATTTGGAGCCACTTTTGACCCCCTCATAACTCAAAAACTATTTCACATAAACGTGTCAAATTTGGCTCATATATTGAGACTTGCGAGATACATATGTGATCCAAATTTCATAAATGTTACTTAGATATTAACGTTCAAAAATCGTTATTTTTATCACTGACTGACCTATAGATCAAAACTCTAACCTAGTTCCAGGTGACCTAGAAAGTTGAAATTTGGCATGCACATAGGTAATTAGGTGAATACAAAGTAATAAATCAGAAACTGGTAAATTTTTATAATTTTACTAAAAATTTTCACTTAATTGATTCTATTAGGAACACTTGTAACAAAAACCATTTGGTATTAATTTTGTTATAAATAAGTACTTACTAATAATGTATGTACAAAAAGTAATGATATCCCATCAAAAATATAAATGTGAAATGAGAGCCAAGTTCAATATTATGAATTATGCCTTGGTTGTTGACTTCAACGACAAAAGAAGTGAGATCTAAATGGGTGCCAAGTTGAATGGTCAGTCCTGAAATTTATTTATAACTACATAAAATATCATTTCTTCTTATAACTTAGGATAATATATTGTAGCTTTTTGTATTTTTTTTTTCGTTTTTATTTAACTGCTTTGTTAGTTTATTTTTATTTTCTTTTCATTTCATTTATTGTGTATATGTATCATTTGCATCGTGTATGTAAGCGGGCACGCCCTTTATGCCTGGAGGCTTTATTAAGGTTTTAAGTTCTGTTTACGATTTTGTTTTATTATTTATTTCAGCTTGAGTTTAGTTTTCAATGTTTTGTTGGTATATTGGCGTGTGCTAGCTGACATATGGCGAATAATGTATGTTTTGTTTTATAATATTAATAACTTACACAATACTGTATAGAATCAAGTTCTTCTAACTTAACAGACAGCTGTGCTGCTGGGGAGTTTGTTCCGCCACTTCTTCTTCCCAGCGAAAGCACTAGGAAGTGTCGAAGGGCGGGCGTTTTGGGGGGACTGTCTCATGTAACTTTGACGTTCAAAGAGTGCTGACTCTCAGCCTAGTTTGAATAAATGACTTTTGATTTTGATTTTTAGCTTAAGGTGTGACTTGGCTAGTTTTCATATACAAATTATATAGCCTTCGGAAGTTCTAAACCTGTTACTTGTCGGTTCTTATTTTATTATTCCGAAAAAATTGGCTTGCTGGTAGAAACTAGCCATCGAACATAATAATTCGTATATGAGAACTAGCCAAGTCAGACCTTAGACTACAATATATATCCTAAGTTATAAGAAGAAATGATATTTTATGTAGTTATAAATAAATTTAAGGACTGACCATTCAACTTGGCACCCATTTAGTCTGAACCTGGCTCTCTTTTCACATTTATGTTTTTGATGGGATTTTTAGTTCTAGGTCATGCCGGTGTCATCACAATGTTTTCCTTCACCGTTTTGAGAGCAGCGGTGTTACATACAAAGTCCTATCTGGGCTCGAACCCAAGATCTGTAACTCCTAATGTCCCGCAGTTGCCACTGGGCTAAGACTGCCCCTTCTTCTTCTACTGTTTTTTTTTTGAATGATGTTGGTTTAATAAAACCGGCCAAGTGCGAGTCGGACTCGCGCACCGAGGGTTCCGTACAAACCTGCAGATATTCAAGGTTTATGCATAAGGTTTATGTTTATGAAATTAAATGTTTTTTTTTTTTTGTATTTGATTTGAGTGAATTAAAGGTAAATTGTGGTTTGCGATTTATGACGTATTAAAAAAAAAACTACTTATTAGATCTCGCTGGAACCAATTTTCGGTGGAAGTTTACATGGTAATGTACATCATATATTTTTTTTTAGTTTTATCGTTCCCTTATTTTAGAAGTTACGGGGGGCACTGGAAGTGTCTCTTGCGCGAAAGGCACTGGAAGTGTCTCTCGCGCAAACTATTCGGTTAAGAAAAAAATTATATTAGAAACCTCAATATCATTTTTGAAGACCTATTCATAGATACACGTATGGGTTTGATGAAAAAAAAAATTTTTGAGTTTCAGTTCTATGTATGGGGAACCCCAAATATTGTTGTTTTTTTTTTTCTATTTTTGTGTGAAAATCTTAATGCGGTTCACAGAATACATCTACTTACCAAGTTTCAACAGCATAGCTCTTATAGTTTCGGAAAAAAGTGGCTGTGACATACTCGGACAGACAGACAGACAGACAGACATGACGAATCTATAAGGGTTCCGTTTTTTGCCATTTGGCAACGGAACCCTAAAAATGTCAGTGTTTCAGTTTCAATGAATCTAACTGCCTCTTTCTAACCTGGGTTGGCTTCCAGTCTATCCGGATGCATCTGAATACCAGTATTTTACATGGAGCGACTGCCTATCTGACCTCCACAACCCAGTAACTGAGTAATACGATACCCTTTGGTAAGACTGATCTGTCAGACTTTCAGGCTTCTGACGACCTGTAACGATTGTTAAAGATCCACAAAAGACAGCCCGGAGCAACGGCTTAAAGTGCATTCCGAGGCTCGGAGAGGTCCCGGTATGTAAAATGGCGACCCTTCTACGGGTCGACCGCGGCAAGAGTAGCTTAACCTGACCTTACCTATTCTTTAACCAAAAGTTTTAGATTATTCATTCAAAATATCTTCATGTTTCGAGCTTTAGTGACAGACTACGAGGGCAGACAAAAGAAGTACCACAAAATAGGTAGATGTACAAAATGCCGTGCAATACAATGGCAGTTTTGCGTGGATGTGACGCATGTTTTCTTTCAGCTTTTTTTAAAATATTTTTGTTGTGTTTGTGTTTTTTTATACCGTAAATAAACGCATTTTCTATCTTTCTTTTCTTTTTCCTCTAAAGAGCTATTCAAAACTACATTTAAATTAACGATCTGCATCAGCAAAAAAAATTAAAGGCATCTCAATTCACCATTATGATCATGTTCAGGCAGATATTCAGGTCCGGACGGGCCGGATGGCCCCGATGGTCCACTGATACCCGGAGGTCCGGGCGGGCCGGAGGGACCTGACACGGAATACGGCTCCTCTATGGGCGGCGCGGAGAGGGGACGAGGTATTTCGTGGGCTGGTTCACTGAAATAGAAAGATTTGTGTGATATTTGGTTTTAATGTATAAAAAAATACTGCAGTAGCCAAGGAAGTGAAGAGAGTATTACTAAAGATTCTTATCTCTAAGACTTTTGCATACCCATCCAAAGTCAAGCCTTAACTTACTCGTAGTCTCCAGCATGGACCTTTCTCCAACATTGCCCGTTGAACAGATCGAAGGCGAACAGCCAATCGTCTGCCGAGTGCACATAGTCTACTCCGCGCTGAAGATCGAAGAGGCGGATCTCTGATAGAAGACAGTTGTCAGTTTTCGGAGAGGCGTTGTTGCTGCGAATAGAATAAGAATTATTTTAAGAATATGTACTGAGAAAGGAAATAAAAATATGGGTTAATAATGTTCTAAAATATTGTCGTGCAAGATCAAATCAAAAGTCATTTATTGAAACTAGGCTGAGAGTCAGCACTTTTCGAACGTCAAAGTTACATAAGACAGTCCCCCCCAAAACGCCCGCCCTTCGACACTTCCTAATGCTTTAACTGGGAAGAAGTGGCGCAACAAACTCCCCAGCACACACTAATATCTATAAGAAAAATACACAACTTATCCATAATTTATTTGGACGTAATAATACTCCATTTTGTTATGTTTGTATTTTCTGGCCGTGTCCCAAATAAGATACATAACAGAAAATCTATCAGCCAGATTCAAAATTCATTTTGTAAAGTTGAACTAGTTTTTTGAGTACGTTAGATCGCTCTTTATTGCAAAAAGCCATTTTTAACAGAATTTTTATTAGCTTAGTATGTATCTATGTAACGGAATCTTTGAACGTGATTTTCGTCCCCTTCATAACGTTGGATTAATTTGATACTTTGCACACTTTTTCATCACAGTTTTTTGCAGCTAGCACAACTAAAAATATAATAATAATTTAAAAACTAAAAACGCGCTTTCATAGTATATTAAACTAAAAAGTAGAAAATAATGGAAAAGAGCGTAGTATGTTTGGTATCAATTAGAAATACCTCAAAAAGAACCCCACCCTTTTTTTTTTTCATTATATTCTACTTTTTTTATGATCACTGGTGATTAATTTCTCCGGGGTCTAGATGAACTAACTTCATGGTTACAGTTTGAATACCGTCCCAACCACCTTGCATATATTTCTGCCACGATACAGCGCATGAGATATCAACAATGATTCTGAAATGCCTTCGATATCGCAGATGTTCACATGCCACGAAGAACAGTTACCACCTTCTAACCCTGATAGCAAATCACTCATCATCATTCATCATTTCAGCCGAAAAACGTCCACTGCTGGCCTCACCCAATTAGGAGGGGTGTGCCATAATCGCCACGCTTGGCAGGCGGGTTGGCGATCGCAGTATGGTGGTAAAATGTATAGAGAACGCTGCTGCCCATTCTCTATTAAGTCCCTTTTTTAACCAACTTCAAAAAAAGGAGGAGGTTATTAATTCGTCTGTATTTTTTTTTCAATGTTTGTTAGCTCATAACTTTTGACTGGGTTTTTTATTTGAAAGCTGGTGCTTCCCGATTGGTCCCATTTTAATTTAGTTCCATTCGGACAATGGGATCCATGTGAAAACCATATAAGTCTTAAATTTGCATTAAGTATTTGCGCGACAAATGAACGAATAACGCGATTAGATTAGTGCGGGGTAGCTACCATAACTAAGAAGTTAAAAATAAAACCTTTTTACCCCAAAAATAACAACCAACTTCCTTAATAAAAACACTACAAAGTCAAAAATAACTTTAATTTCGGAAGTCGGTGGCAAAAACCTTGAATACAGATCCTCAGACACCGAATTCCGAAATTAAAGTTATTTTTGACTTTGTAGTGTTTTTTTTAAGGAAGTCGGTTGTTTTTTTTTTTGTAAAAAGTTTTTTTTGGTTCCATTCGGACAATGGGGTCCATGTGAAAACCATATAAGTCTTAAATTTGTATTAAGTATTTGCGCGACAAATGAACGAATAACGCGATTAGATTAGTGCGGGGTAACTACCATAACTAAGAAGTTAAAAATAAAACCTTTTTACCCCAAAAATAACAACCAACTTCCTTAATAAAAACACTACAAAGTCAAAAATAACTTTAATTTCGGAAGTCGGTGGCAAAAACCTTGAATACAGATCCTAAGACACCGAATTCCGAAATTAACGTTATTTTTGACTTTGTAGTGTTTTTTTTTAAGGAAGTCGGTTGTTTTTTTTTTTGTAAAAAGTTTTTTTTCTTTTTGTTTAAGGGAAATCATCAAATGACTTCTCCTGCTCTGGGCGGAGCGGGAGATCATGTCACACTTTTACTGACTAAAACCCACCCGTGTTCCTTCAGTTACCCATATGCCAGCGCTACGGTATCTCTTTTGAACAATCTCGCGACCCTGGCAGGCTAGTAAGTCCCTTAGTCGCATCTTACTGCACCCACGAGAAGAGATGATGCTGAACACCACATGGAACGTAAATCACTCACTTGAAAGAAAAGCTGAGGCATCTGAACGGCGCCTCGTTGCAGGCGTGACCACAAGCCTGTTCGTCCTTCACACGCGCCTGACCTCGAATGGAGGGACCGGTCAGCTTGGCTGCCTTGTCGTATTGGAGGTAGCATTCTGGAATGAAAGTTATGAGGTAGGTGTTAACCCTTATTTCGAATTTGTCCAGTAGGATGGACAAGTACTTTTGATAAATCTGTTGCTGTACGATAGTCTAACATGTCACAGAAACCCAATTTTTATCATAAAGTAAAATTAGCGTTTTAAGAACTCCGTTGAAATTAAGGTTAAGAGAATTGTGGGTATTACAACTTCGTGAGGATTTTGTGCTGCCTAGGCCATAGGCCCATGGAGAATTTAACATTTTCTCCATCTGAAATCTTAACAGCCTACCTACAAACTTCATGATATCATAATTAGCCTATAATGCTCCCTGAAAGAAATATTTAAGGGGAATGCTCCAACCAGCCCGCGAAATTCAAAATTTCTTGCGTTTTTTGCAATTTGCAGGCCAGTGCTAGGTTGTATGTTGATTAAAATATTATTTGCGACTGTAAGACGTAGTTACAGAATTATAATCGGCGGTATAAAGGCGTAGGAACAAAATAAAACCATTAAAAGTAATTCCTACAGCTTTATGAACTTAGAGCCTTGTATTGATGATTTTGACGATTATAATTCTGTAACTACAATGTCTTACAGTCGTGAATAATATTTTAATCAACATACAACCTAGCACTGGCCTGCAAATTGCAAAAAACGTAAGAAAATTTGAATTTCGCGGGCTGGTTGGAGCATTCACCTTAATTAAGGGGATCTTCCTTTATTCCTCAAGAGATGAGTAATCGACGTGTGTGTCCTTCCCATCCTCACGAACGGTTTTCAAACATGGTCTTTGATTATTTTTAGTTATTGTATCCATCCCGCACTAATTCCAAACAAACAATGCATATTTATGCGATAGCAGAAATCGCGGTTGATTTGCTGTCATTTTTTAAAGAGTTTCGGTGTCTGTCTCCGGAACTCATCATCAGATCTATATGAAATTTATATGGGACCATTTCGAAATAAACCCCTTTCGAACAAAAAAAGAATTTTGCAAATCCGTTTATAAATGACGGAGTTATGGCCGAACATACATAAAAAATAAAATAAAAAAACATCTGAATTGAGAACCTCCTCCTTTTTGAAGTCGGTTAAAAATTAATTTAAATCTTTCTACGGAAAAAATATTCTTAGATAATAATCAAACAACTCACCCTCATCTTTATTCTGCACATCATCATACAGTGCAGGTTCACAGCCCCTTCCGTAGTTGCCTCTCGAGTACAACTCATGCCCACTGTTGGGACGTAGCCCACGCCCTTTCTCTAGAGAGGTCGGTGGCGATGAGGTGAGGATACAGTTCTCTAGATCGTCGCCTATGGTTGGGTAGTCGAATCTGGGAAGAAAAACGAGATTGGCTGAAATTATTTAAAGAGCCAAAGCGATTCTGAAAGCGCTGTTCTAGACATGTTGAACATCAAGGATTCCGATTCTTGATAGGACCAGTGAGTGATTTTATTGTCAATCCACTTCGACACTCTTCAAGCCTCCCATGGACCCCTGAGGATCCACCTGGACCACTATAGGAATCACTGGACGTTGGCCAATTCGTAGACTTGATTCAAGAACTCATATTACTCTACTTTATATCGCTCCTTACTTTTTATCCAGCAGACATTGGCAACCCACTGTCATTTCACCTTTCTAACTCTGCAAGCATCTAAGCAAGGTTTCGCAAGGCTTTGCAAAGTTCCGTGTGGTGCAGAACGTAAAGAATAATACCATCCCATTTCTTCCCGTGGGTGTCGTAAAAGACGACGAAGGGACTTACTAGAGAATGGGCAGCAGGCTGGCTAAATTACATGATGATGTATTCAATCATTCCATCTTAGCAGCTACGTAAGCACTTACCTGAAACTAAACCCCCTGCAGAAGAAAGCATGAGCTCTGATACACTCAGCTTCACAGGCTCCCAGACCCGCCACAGTTAACGCAGCTCGTATGGCCGTGTCACTGACGGCAGCTCCGGAACGGACGTGCCAGAAACATTCTGCAAAGAAAGAAAAGTTGAAGGCAAATACCTGTTAAAGTAACCTTTGCAACTTAAGGTTTGCTTGAATTTGATAAATAATGAGATTGACACTGTGGAAAATTTAATATTGAATCCTTTCTTGGGTTCTGACGTTAGGCAAAAATATTCTTACATCCATTCTTTCTCTTTTTTACCAAGTTCAAAGAAAGGACGGGGTTAGTTGAATGGTTACAATCAAGAATTAGAGCTACGTTTGCCACACATGGTCCGTGACCATCTTTACATACCAAGGCCCCCCCTCATGCCTCGTAAAGCAAGTCAAGCCGGTGGTCCCGGCTGTAATTTGTGAATTTGACTGTCAACAGTCGTTACGGGTGAAGCCCAAAAGTCTAACAACCAGTCTTAGCAAGAGGTTTTGCGCTATCCAGTTATACTGGGGTTGTGGAGGTCAGATAGGCAGTCGCTCCATGTAAAATATATACTCAGCAGCATCTGGTAAGACTGGAAACCGACCCTGACATAGTAGGGAAAACGCTGATATGCACATGAGATGATAGGATGATACTTAATCGGTGATAAGAAATTTGAATCTTACCGCTCTCAACCCAAGGTTTATAGTTGATAGTCACACAACCCTGGTCTTGCGGCATGGCGTAGACATCAGAACTGCTATCAGCTGTAATCTCCAGACCTCTGTACGGTCGCTCGCTAAGGAAACAATTGTCGGTGCCGTGGGAGTTTGAATATCTGGAAAAAATATTAGTACAGAATAAAGATTGAGAAAAGGAAGGTAGGGTTTATTCAAATCCAAGTTTACTTAATTCATATGAATGTATGTATGTTTCTACGTATTAGTATTTATTTTTGTATTTTATAGTTGTTTCCGATATAGTCATCCCGTATGTTGCACATGCCATATTTTGTCTCTGCGTCACTCTAAGGTTGAGTGGTAGAAAATGCCTCGGGCATTAAGTCCGCCTCTGCACATTATATTTTTTTCTTGTGCATAAAGTTTTAATCTACACTAATAATATATAATATTATAAAGAGGAAAAATTTGTATTTTTGTTTGTTTGTTTGTAATGGATAAACACAAAAACTACTGGACCGATTTTAAAAATTCTTTCACCATTAAAAAGCTACATTATCTGCGATTAGGCTATATAACATCACGCTACAACAAAGAGGAGCGGAACAGTAATGAAAAATATTGCCAAAATGGGGAAAATCGCACGGGTAGGCGATTCAACGCGACGGGAAGGGTCGGGGGAACACGAAATTTAACGCGGACGAAGTCGCGGGCAGAAACTAGTAAACAAATAAACACGAGCAGTTGTGACCCAGTGGTATCAGCCCCGACTAGTTGTAGGTCGTGAGTTCGAACCCAAGCAGGTGCTTTACTATGTGTAAATGATTTCATCACCACTGCTCTCAAAACAGTGAAGGAAAACATCCTGATGAAACCGGCATGTCGTAGAATCAACAATTCGAAGACGTGTGACATCTACCAACCAGCACTGGGCTCGCGTGGTGGATTATGGCCCAGTCCCTCTCGCTGAGAGGAGGCCTGTGTCCCAGCAGTGGGAATCAATTCCGGACGATTATGAAGAATTCCAAAGTAAAAATGTTGGATTCCAAAACTAAATACTCCATTCATCATCATCATCATTTCAGCCGAAAGACGTCCACTGCTGGACATAGGCCTCCCCCAAGCACCGCCACTTCGACCTATTCTGTGCTTCTCGCAACCAACGTATTCCTGCGGCCTTCACCAGGTCATCGGTCCATCTTGTGGGAGGCCTTCCAACACTCCGTCTCTCAAGACAAAAGTCTTTGACCAGTGTGTGTTGCCAGTGATGACATATGGCACTGAGACGTGGTCGCTCACAATGGGCCTCATAAGAAGGCTCAAAGTCACCCAAAGAGCAATGGAGACGGCTATGCTTGGAGTTTCCCTACGCGATCGAATCAGAAATGAAGAGATCCGTAGGAAAACCAAGGTAACCGATATAGCCCGAAGAATTGCCAAACTTAAGTGGCAGTGGGCAGGGCACATTGCTCGCAGAACGGATGGCCGATGGGGTCGGAAGGTTCTGGAGTGGCGACCGCGTATTGGAATACTCAATTCGGCCTACTAAATACGCATCTTAACAATACTGGACAGAAATACGTCCTAACAATTGTCTAAGTTTCGATATGGCTTCGGTTTATTAGTCGATTCGTATGAATTTACTCGCCCGAACTGAGGAAATTTGGTATTTTCTGTTGGCGACCCGCACGAAATTAATTAATTTGTGGGTGAATTGACAATTACACATAAACGTATAAGGCAAGTTTTGAATTTTTTGCAGTTTTTTGCATGTGCTTGCAGTGAAATTTTCTCATAACTGCATACAACTTTCGGTCAGAATTTGATGCCATTTCAAGATGAGGGATCCTTACAAAAATCTCAAAACTCATCATACACCACTTTCACCCAGTCTCCTATGGCATGTTCGTTTTAAGTAGTCCCATTAATCTATCTTAATATTATTTCCTCAAAATCTCTACTTACCGATAACTGTAAGACACACATTTAAACTCCCTCTCGCTGAAGCACGCAGCTTCACATTCCACTACGTTGCGAGATATCAGCGCTCTTCTGATAGCACCAGTACCTAAGGACATGCCTGGCCGACGGCGGGACGAACAATCTGGAAAAGAAATAAAAATACATTTCGAATGAAGTAGATCTTTCACGTGGACGCGAATGACGCATGCACGGAGGCTTTTAAATTGCGTTTTTAGGGTGGAAAATAGCACACCTGCACGCGTAGCATGACCACCGTAGAAATGGGTTTTGTCGACGGAAGAATAGACAAAATTACAGATTGTAGAAAGATTAAAGACAGAATTAAAGATTGTAGAAAGATTTGTACCGTTTCATGCTGGCGTAGCATGACAATTCTATCTCTATTTTACCAAGAATAGACAAAGTTCTTTCCATGGTGGTCATGCTACGCGTGCTGTATTTCCAATAAATGGGCCCTTTTCAATTTAAATAAAACATGATTAAAAAATTTGACAGAAAATCATGTTTCTTTATCTTTTTCTAATATTTGCAGCTATTTCTCATATTTTTATTAACCGACGAAAAAAGGACGGAGGAGGTTATCAATTCGACGCGTATATTTTTTTTTTTATGTATGACCTCGCATAACTTTTTACATAGTAGTCCGATTGTATTAATTCTTTTTTTTATTGGAAAGGATATACTCCGAAGGTGGTTCCATATAAATTTGGAAAACAAAATCGAACTCTAAGGGTCGGAAAACGGGAAAACAGGGGATGATTAATTGTTCACTCACTGATTGTAATGTATAACCACGCATAACTTTACACAAAGTAGTCCGATTTTGATAATTCTTTTTTCATTGAATAGGGCATACCTTGCCAAGTATTATTAGTACATTAAAGTCACAAAAAATAATAAAATAAAAACTTTAACAAAAAATTAAACCGCCGAAAAAACTGAAAAGTAAAAAATAATAAACCTTAAAATTATGAGACGGCGCTTTGAGTGATCTTTGTTCATTGATTTTTAAATAGAAGGTAAAGAGAATAATTTAACAAAAAATTAAACCGCCGAAAAAACTGAAAAGCAAAAAATAATAAACCTTATAAAAAATGATGAGTCGGCGCTTTGAGTGATCTTTATTCATTGATTTGTAAATAGAAGGTAAAGAGAATAAATATGACTCATTTCCTTAAAAGCATGGCGAGAATACTCAAAAACCGCATAGACTGATCAGAATCAGAATCTTTATTTGTAAAGATAGGTAGAATTGCAGTGTGTGAGCTGTTACAAAATTTTCATAGGTTCTCTATGTCGTCAATGTATAAAAGTATTCTCAAAGAAAGCACAAAAACGGTTAGCATGTCTCAAGACTTAGAACAAAAAAAGCAACATTATCTTGTCTTACCTTTAGTCCTCCCATCATCACTCCTGTCAATAGAATCATGATGATGCTGCTTTGGCTTATAAAAATTCGACTCTTCATAATCTAACCCATTTTGACTCCCCGAACTCCCAGAGTTATTCCACCGCCCCCTTTTCCAAGCTCCATAGCCATATCTATTTCCTGCCCAGGCCCCGCCATTTTTACCCAAGGTATGGTAGTCAAAAGTGCCCCCATTTTTGCCCAGACTGTGGTAGTCAAAGTTGGTGTTTGAATGCGGTTTTACTCCATATGATGGTCTTTCGACGTCAGTGGATATTTGCCAATGGCTAATGGATTTGTGGTAGTCATTCCTGTCCTTATAGTATCTATCGTAGCCGCCATATTCTCCGCCATACTTGCCCCAGTTTTCTTGGTCATCGTTGCTACGGGCTAAACCTGGAAGGAAAGTGGGAGAAGGATATTTTAGTATCGTATTTTGCAGTGAGACTTTCTGCACATTTTTTTTTTGTTTTGGTTTTTCAAATCAGCTAGATTGCTAGAAATTAGTTATCGACTTGACTTGCAGATAACCTACATAGACTCTTTAATATGATGAGTGTATTTCACATAACATAATATTTGGTAGTTGGAATCTTGAGAAAGAAGTAGTAAATGATAAATTATTGTATTTTGTTTCTGTATGTCGGTTTGTACAACCACTTTTACACGCAATCACAATTTGAACGAGGTTGGTGTTTCCTATCTGACTACTTTTAGAAGAAATGCCGAAACCAAATCTGCGACCAAAGTCTCATTAAAAAAAAGGTTAGATCATTAGAAGACCATGTAGATTCATGTCTCACTGTCATGTGGACCTGTTCAGTCAGGGCACGCATTTGTTTGTAGGTAATCCTGCAGCTCAACATTATATTTACAAGCTGCTAGGAATCTAACCTTTCAATAATTTTACGATACATAGTGACATCTTTAACCGTATTTGAATTACCTACATCATTGAGCAATTCTCTCACAACACTGAGTACATTGTCGCTAGGAGAACATTCGGATGTTGCCCTGCCACGTATCACTGAATGCATCTAGTCGTCTGTTGAAAAATATGACTCACCTTGGTTAATCTGATAAGGAACAAAGTGCCTATCGTCATGTCCTCCTCTTCTGTTCCCATAAGGACCTCTTCTGTCTCCGTCGAACCGATCTCTGTGTCTTCCATCAAAGCCATCATACCTATCCCTCCACCCAGTTTGAGCTCCATCCCCGTCTGGTATCTTATTGGTCTTTGAGGATAAAAAACCGGAATGCAAGACCCCTGGACCTCTCAAAGTGTCTGGGCAGTTGGGTTCCAAGCTATTTCGGTCGAGCTCGAAAAAATCGAAGTCTTTATCTTCGACGAAGTCTCGCCGTAAGTCGAAGGCTTCTATCGGCTTTGTCATTAACTCGCAGAGGCCTTTGCCGCGGAATGTTCGATCTAATCTGTGAAGAGAGATTTTATGAATTAGTTTTAGAAAATAATATTTCACCTGGGTTCCCTATAAAGATAGACAGAAACATAGTGCTTAAGTCCCATGTAATAGGGTTCAAATCAACAGAGGACAAATACAGACTCCGGATTGTAACTAATCTGATGGAAAAACCTAACTATGTTATGTGTCATCTGGAGATCAAATTTAGGACTCCAGGATTCAACACTTTCGCTTGCATCTACTTACTAGACAAACGAAGCAGACAAATTATGTATTATTGAATTGATTAAATACTAGAAGCACCGGTGCGTTGGAATTACGTGAGTTGTGTCTTTACTAAATTAGATTAAATTACATACTTTTTATTATGCTTAAAAATCCCACGATATGCAACAGTGTAGCAGCAGTTATTGGTAGCGACTTACAAGTTGCAGGTTCGAATCCTGGTGCTTTATTTTGTGTAAATTATTTCATCACCACTGCTCTCAAAACGGTGAAAGAGGATCACCATCATGGGGAAACCGGTATATCATAGAACCAAAAAATGTAAGAAAATTACATCTATCAACTCACACTGGGCCCGTGTTGTGAATTACAGCCCATTCACATCGAGAGGGGGCCTGTGTCCCAGCAGTGGGAACATTATAGGCTGATTGTGCTCTACGACAATAGTACATAATATAATCTACTTAACCAAATTATATACTGACTGACAGCGGCATGAAATTTAGAGAAGATTTCCTTATATAACAAGAGTGAGCACTATGGAAGCATGTCAGTAAATTCATTCCTCTTTTAACCTTTAACACCTTTAGGGGATAAAATTATTTGTATTTTTACCGATGGGATATCCCGTCGGACACACGGCTTGTTGCTTATAAAATTTCACTAAGCTAAACTAGCTTCTATGGTTTAATCTAATGATAATGACCTAGTTTTCCTGTACAACGTATCAAATGGTAATCATACCAGACTAACGAGTAAGTAATAGGAAAGAGGCAAATTTGATTTTCACTATTAGTCATATGGATAAACAGTTTAAAGCCTCGTACTCACTAGGTAACAAATATACAACAATTTGCCTCGAATTCGCTGAAGAATTCGCCCAGCATAACACTGCAAACATAGAGTGTCTAATACAAAGTTTGGTATGAGGAACAGGATGTAAACTTCACTCAACCTCCATAGAAAAGGAAGAATCCTCCAATTAGACGGTCGTCGTGTCTAGTGCGCAACTGCCCGACGATTGATGTCGGGACGTTTATATGTTAGTTGCGCGGTAAACTCTGCTTGCGCAATGCAGGATTTTGTGTTACGTCAGTGTAATGCGTAGTTCGCTTGTGGTGGTGTAGATGCCGCTATAAGAGAAGTGGTGACCCCTACTTACGAGTTGTACATGCAGCTCCAGGGAAATCTCATCCCCCTAGAAACGTATAAAAAGCGACATCTATAAAAGGATGCTATACTACGATTTACGTGCGCGCCATCTCTTTGACATCAATGAAGTTAGTGTTCTATAGTTAGTGATATCGATTCCACAAGTAAGCGTGCAAGATAGCCATTTAACAATATTTTTTACTTTATTAATAATACAAAACTGTCATGCGCTAACCCACATCAGCATAATTATTTATGCAGCCCAGATGGAAACTGTAGGGCGATAGCGGGGTGTTGCGGGGTTAAGAGGGAAGTAGGGGCTTATGAGGCGGTCTTTCGAAATAAAGGAGATTCACATTAATACGTAGTATTATTTATTTGTCTTATGGTATTTATTAATATATTAACCCAATTTAGATTAACAAATATTTATTTACTGATAAATGTGATACCTATTTAATTTAGTTTTGACGAGTTTACAAGAGAACCAACATGTTACTCACGTTTGAAACAAACAGAATAACAATTTACATCTCTCGAGATTTTTCAAAACTGTTTACAAAATAACAATCAACTACTTATAAAAAACTTGTGGAGTCCAATCTATACTAATAACGGAGTGGGTAACCTTCATTTTGTATAACTTCTTTTAATCTTGATCTCATTCCATTTACCATATTTAAACAAATGTCACTTAAGCGCATTAATTCCCAAGTTCTCATAACCTCTTCATCTAAATTTCATCTAGTTCTGACTTTACTTGTGTCCCAATTAAGCACCATTTGACCCCACAAATTTTCTATAGGGTTTAAGTCAGGGCTTTTAGATGGCCAATCAATTAACGTTATGTCTCTTTGTGTAGAGAACCACTCCTTAACCTGTCTTGATCGATGCGATGCACCGAACTATTGTCTTGAATAAAATAAATATGTCCATCAGGGTATACGTTGCGCACTGTTGGAATCATCACGTCTCTTAAGATCTCCAAGTATCGTTCGCCATTCATTCTAGCGCCGACTTCGACAAGCTCGCCAGGACCCACCGAAGATATCCATCCCCAGTATCCTGAAAACACACAAAAGTTTTATTACTATACCCTATATAAATAGACAATGTAGATTTTACGTCAGTCATTATAAAACTGACTCCAATATTCCGCTTTTTATGCTTTGTTTACATTTATTATCCTTTAATGATTCACAATAATAATTATATCTACTAATAATATCATTACTATAATAGTGACAGCGCTAATGAGTCATAATTTAGCAAATAAATAGTATTTACATTTTATTCAAGTGAATAGGTCAATGTTAATATTTAATTAAATTAACGAATGCTTACCCAGTGATAACCTGCCACTAGTCCTCAAAGGTAAAACATTTTGAGAGTCGTAGCGTTCGCCTGGTCTTCTCCACAGTATTTTACGTCCATCTTTATCAGACTTAAACGTCTTTTCATATTTTATTCTGGCTTGACGATGAGCTTCGGTTAATTGAATTTTTTTGGCAGGTTTATAATTATGGATCCTAACTGCATGTAAATGTCTTCAGACAGTAGTAAGCGAAATGCCATATCTTACAGCGCTAGATCGGGTGCTTCTGAAAGGATCCGTAGAATGGCTATTAACTATTTCACGGTGACGGTTGGATTGATTTGTGTAAGCAATCGGACGTGGCCCTTGGCGGTTACACTTCACTTCACCAGTTTCTTGATATCGTCGCACACATAAATGAACTGTGTTTCTTTAAGGAAGTAAATTACAATAAAAAGTTACATTTCAAATGGAAAAAAATATGAAAATTTTTACGGATTTTATTATAGATTACACTTACGTCGATATTTAATTCTCGAGCAATACTCTTTAAACTTTGATTTTGTTCCCAAAGGACGATAATTTTCACTTTTTGAAAGTTACTCAATCGAGGCATGATTTTATCGTAATTATAAGTAGTTATTCGAACAACACCAGCAAACGAGTAATTTATGCTACGAAGCGAAGTCAAGTTTAAAAAATTATAAGTTTACCCTCAATCTTCTTCGTTATGTTTATACGATTCGGCCAACTAAGATGATTCATAAACTAATCGATAATTTTCACATTTATGCTAAGGAACTGATTGGCGCAGCGGTTTGACAACTTAGCTCGTAATTTATAGGGTCCAGGCTTGATTCTGACGGCGGACTTTAAAGATTTTGTTAAATTTTAAAATTCTGCTGTGAGTTTTTAGAAACTTGTAAAAAATATAATGTTTGAGTAAATTTGGAAGTTAAAAAATAGCAATAAGTAGGAGGCGATCATTGATATAAAAAAACCCGATGCGATAGTTATTAGGCTACGGTCGTATTTTTTTTCTAGTTTGAATATCTTAGCAGTTTCGTTGATTTCACAGAGATGGCGCGCTTTTATACATTTCTAGGGGGTGAGAATACCCTGTTGCTGCATGTACCTCGTGGGTTCGAACTCAGGCAGACTCTTTACGTAGTGTAATTCATCACCACTACCCTCAAACGGTGAAGGAAAACATCATAAGGAAATCAGCGTGTCTTAGAACCAAAATTTCGAGGACATGTGACCACTTCCTCTCGATGCGAGAAGACCTGTGTTCTAGCAGTGGAAACCTTATAGACTGATTATACTAAACCATTTATAGACACTTTTCATTACATCACATTTTATCTATACTATGAGGTAGAAGAGGATAAAAAACATTTCTGATCTACGTGTAGAGGAGATACCCTAAAACATGTTGTTTCAAAGATTTTATTTTACTACTTTGTTGGCGTAATATATATAAATATAGGTATATACGTGCCAAATTACAGCTTTAGAATAATAAGATTCTCTAAGCTAAACTGCGGACAGATTGACCGCAAAAAAACGAACCCATACCAGGTATCCTAATTCACTATTATACATTTTTTTACGAAATTGGCACCTAATGAATATATCATCAACACTAGCTTCTGCCCGCGACTTCGTCCGCGTTAAATTTCTTGTTCCCCCGACCCTTCCCGTCGCGTCGAATCGCCTCGCCTACCCGTGCGATTTTCCCCGTTTTTGCAACATTTTTCATTACTGATCCGCTCCTTTTAATTGTAGCATGATGTTATATAGCCTATAACCTTTCTCAATAAATAGGCTACTCAACACAAAAAGCATTTTTCAATTCGGACCAGTAGTTTCTGAGATTAGCGCGTTCAATCAAACAAACAAATAAACAAACTCTTCAGCTTTATAATATTAGTATAGATTATTTCAGCCATAAGATTTCCAGTGCATTGGCGTCCCCCAAAAATGAATAGAGAACGCTGCTGTCCATTCTGTAGTAAGTCCCTGATGAAATTCTTTACGTCCGGCTCCACACGGAGCGCAAATAATGCATAAAAGGCTTTAGAAATATGTTTATAGAGATACGTTTTGCAAATGACAGGAAATAACTTGAATTGGAAAATGTATATTAATAATTGAACAATATATTATAGAAATGTGAGGAACTGATCTCAGAGAAACATTCGGGCGAATTGGTGAGTATTTTCACTACCTTGCCTTACTGAATAATATCTTAGGACAACCAACACACCGTTATCTGATCCCCAAACTAGGCAGAACCTGTACTATGGTAACCAGACAACTGATAAACGTACATAAAATAAAATATAGATAGATAAAATACACCCAAACACAGAACAAATAATTGTGCTCATCACACAAAGATTTGTCCTGGGTGGGAATCGAAACCACAACCACCGTCTTAGCATTCAGGGTCACTAACCACTAGACTAACAGGCCAGTCAAGTCCAGTTGGGAACAGGATAGGCAGATGATAATGACCTCTTGGTCTACATAGGTCAATTGTTCTGAGCCCAAGGCATCATCAACTATTGTAACGTTTTCGCACTTAATTTTTTCGTCATACCCTGTTGCTCTTGCGATCTCATTCGCACAATGGTCCACTGGTACTCGAAGCAACCTTGGTGGCGTCCCAATTATGTCACTTCAGTTCACATTAAATGTACACCATTATATTTGTATGTAGACGATTCACATCATCTTTTATGTATATTGTTATTGTGTTTAGCGCCGGATTTTGATGATGTGTTTTGTTTTTTATCTGTGAAAGTGATTAGTGCATATTTTTGCTCTTGATTCATTAGATTTCTAAGTGAGAAAAGTTTTACCCGCGTGGATGTTGGAAAATCTATATTATTATATCTATATATATAAAAATGAATCCCTGTTTCCCTTGGTCACGCCATCACGCGCGAACGGCTGGACCTATTTCAGTTCTTTTTTTTTGTTGTGTTTGTAATTGTCAGGAGAAGGTTCTTATGAAAGAAAAAAAAGAAAAAATTGCGCGTAAAATTAGAAAATTTAAGAACATTTATTTAAGAATACTTAACAACCATATAATAGGACAATGTAAACTTTTTTAATGTAACATTATGACATTTGAAATAGAATTGACAGAATGCGTGCTCAAATATCATCAAAGAGACAGGACAACGTCTGTCGGGTCAGCTAGTATGATATAAACGGGTCTTTAACCGAGGTTTACATATAAATCCAATACTTAACCATCATATTTCAGCCAATTTACTCTAAAACATCCTCATTTATCACCAATCGGTGGAACCCGTGTGATAATCCGGTAGTTTTTGAGTTAATCGTGTTCAGAAAGAAGCAACGCGCGGGGACTTTGTTTTATGACACGAAGTGTCGAATGGGTAATGTGGTTCAAATAATAAATATGAGGTTAGAAAGTCATTAAATGAAGTGTCATTTAATACAAGCCTTTTCTTTCTGGATGGGAAATCATCAAATGACTTCTCACGCTCTGGGCGGAGCAGCAGGGCGTGTCAGACTTTTACTGTCTAAAAACCGCCCGTGTTCCTTCAGTTGCCCATGTGCCAGGGTCTCGGTATCTCTTTCGAACAATCTCGCGACCCTGGCAGGCATCGGTCCTAGCAGACCCCTTCAGTGCTGCTGATATCTCTTTGAGGCGCGCGTGGAACACTACGCGCCGTCGACCCGAGCCTGGTCCTTACCGGGCGGCGAGCTACCCATTGCTCGCCACCCGCAAGCTCGCGCCTACGGTGGCCGCGAGTCCGCTATAGACTCCCGACGCCCGGGGCGTCTCCTCTTGCGGCGGCTAGGGACGTGAGTGCGCAGAGACTGCCACTCCGTCACGTGTCCCGCCTCCTCCATTTAATACAAGCCTTACATAGCAACATTAAGAACTATCCGATTCTGGTCAGCACAGCTCTCGGCATTCGCTGAACATTTCTAAACTTTATAGTTTTTTATAAGCTTCCCTTACAAAAATATTAGGATATTTGCCATATTTAAGTTAAAAACAAAGTAGGTAGTCCTCTTTACTTTTGACGATAAAGGTTCTATGTTAAAACTTGAAAAATGTTAATGCAATGATTACAATTTACAAGGGTTTGTGGCTAAAGCCGCTGCCGTGATTGGCATGATTGGCAGAAGATGGGTGACCATTTTTGCCTACCAAGACGTCTCCATGCCTAAGAAAGCACATTAAAACGATGTTCCCGGCTTCATTCGCGGATATTTGACTGTCGAGACAAACCAGTCTTACCAAAAGGTATCGTATTACCCAGAGGTGTGGGTGAAGGTCAGACATTCAGTCGCTCTATGTAAACTATTGGTTATCTGTATCTGTTTAGACTGGAAGCTGACTCCAACACGGTTGCCAAAAGGCTAGGCAGACTGACTGTTTACAATTTACAAGAATTGGAATTCAAATAAATAGATATATAAATTCTAAATAATCTGGCGGCTTTACCTGTATGTTTGTATGTAACTATGTTTGTAACCGATTCCTTTGGACTTGATTTTGTCCTACTTTAAACGGTCAGATTTCATTTAAACTTTGTAGACTTATCGAGGATCGATGACAATACAATAATTTCATAAATTTGAGCCATTTTCTATGCCAGGGTCACCAGGATATAAAAAAAAAAACAAAAATACACGCTGCCATAGAAAACTAAACTAAGAAGAAGAAAATATGGTTCTTGATACCAATTAAAATATCACAAAAAGCCCATTTTTTTTCAATTATTTCCTATTTTTTAATAACTTTAGACTTTACAACAAACAGCAGATTTAACATTAACCCTGCAACAACACACAATGCTGATGCATCTGATAACTGAACCGAGGTTAACGTCACGGATTACGACCAAGCAGTTACCGTACTAACTACTATAGCAAACTATGCGTTAGTTGAGTTGAATCTAGTTAAATATATTGACAATCCTAAATAAAATACTGAAGTCCCATTTCTTCCCGTGGGTGTTACGACACCCACGGGAAGGGGACAGGCGACTAAGGGGCTTACTAGAAAATGGGCAGCAGCGTTCTCTATGCATTTTACCACCATACTGCAAACGCCAACCCGCCTGCCAAGCGTGGCGATTATTGCAAGCCTCCCAAATTGGGGGAGGCTTGTGATCAGCAGTGGATATCTTTCGGCTGTAGTGAGGATAATATTGACATATTTTTGGAATAGAGTTCCTTATAATATAGGTATCTATATCTATACTAATATTATAAAGCTGAAGAGTTTGTTTGTTTGTTTGGTTGAACGCGCTAATCTCAGGAACTCTTGATCCGAATTGAAAAAATATTATTGTGTTGGGTAGTCTATTTATCAAGGAAGGCTAAAGGTTATATAACATCACGCTACAACTAAGAGGAGCGGAGCAGTAATGAAAAATGTTGCAAAAACGGGGAAAATCGCACGGGTAAGTGATTCGATGCGAGGGCAAGGGTCGGGGAAACAAGAAATTTAACGCGGACGAAGTCGCGGGCAGAAGCTAGTAATATTATAAAGCTGAAGAGTTTGTTTGTTTGGTTGAACGCGCTAATCTCAAGAACTACTTATCCGAATTGAAAAAATATATAACATCAAGCTATGATCAAAAGGAGCGGAGCAGCAACGAAAAATGGACGTAAACTGCCAGATAATTCGATGCGACGGGAAGTGTCACGGGAGCAAAAATTTGGCGCTGACGAAGTCGCGGGCAGAAGCTAGTTTTTATTATATTTTTGGGAATGATATTTCGCAGATCAACAGGTGTTTGTCGGCTGCTGAACTTGCTTGTAGCTATCATGATAAATTAATGCCCAAGCCAGGGCTTAAAAACTTAAAACTAGACCGACTACTCGCTAAAGGGTAGGTACGGACCTGTTACGGCATAGGGCATCGCTGGTAGAAGGCAGCATTCGTCTCTAAATAATAAATTATTCCAATCCAGCGATTGTAGGGATTATTACTTTGGGGAGACATTAATGCTGCAGGCTCAACAGCGCGAGTTGGCTCGAGCAAGGGTCGGGGCGGACATGGATTGGGACATCGCGGCGAGCCTCGACGGTGAGGACGGAAGGACGGCGGTCTGTGACGGTGTATCTTGAGAGTGCTAGTTGCGTTTACTAATTTCCTGGAGAATGGTTGTAGCGTCTTCGGGAATGGTTAGGGAGCTCTTTATCGCACGTTTTCTGCTGTTTGAGTGTTGTGACGGACAAAATGATACACCATTTTCGATCTAGCTCTTAATTGACAAGTGTGGAATAGCAAAAAGAACTTCGTTCCATCCGTGTATCCAGCGACTCCCCTTGTTGTGTTTTTTAACACGTTGAGTGCCGAACACAGATTGATGGTTAATCCCATATGGCCACAGATTTATAGCGCATACAAAATTGTTATAGCAAGCACGCGATATCGCGTGATCGGCCATAATGCAGAGCCGACGAATCACGTGATATCGCGTGATCGGCACTCAACGCGTTAACCAAGCAAGAAAGCCAGCCAAAAGGTGTCTACCAAGATGACAACGAATAGAAAAGTATGGAAGAAAAAGACATGTTGCTCCAACCTCAAATAAATTGGGATAAGGACAATAATGATAATAAAAACAAGAAAGTCTTCTCTAATAACAATACTTTTAAATGAGTCTGGAAATTAAATGTGCAATAGTCAAGGACACCAAAATCTAAACGCATTTGACTCCAATTCACAAAATTAGATATAATAATATAATATATCTTAGGACAACCAACACACCATTTTCTGATCCCAAACTAGGCAGAGCCTGTACTATGGTAACCAGACAACTGATAAATATACTTTTTTATTGCTAAATACATATATATTATAGATAAATTACACCCAGACACATAACAAATGATTGTGCTCATCATACAAAGATTTGTCCTGGGTGAGAATCGAACCCGGGACCTCAGTCTTAACAGTCAGGGTCACTAACCACTAGACGAATAGGCCAGTCATGTCTCACTGGTGGGCAAACGTATCGCTTTCCCTTGTCCATACACATCGGGCCAATTAAATTGCGGGTGAGATCTATTTGTAGCAGTAAGTCCCAAGTATTAAGGGCGAGCCTATTGCCATCAACCAAGCACAAATTCAGACTCGGGGCTGCTACTGTGAAATTCAATATAGAAGAACTCAATAACATTTCGCCCGACTTGGAAATTTGACCCAAGACCGTCTATACTTTCAAAATATTCTACATCTAGACTCTAGATGTAGAATATTTTGACAGTTTAAACTAATTATAGTCTTTTCGCCATAAGATGAGTTCCCTGACAGTTCTTGTCTGACAATTGTAGTGACGTGACCTAACGAAATATAATCGAATTTTTATAATAACGATTCAGTTGGCAAAGAAAATGGAATCGGATTATCGATTTTAGATTTTCAAAATATTTTTTAATAAACTGGTTATTCTACTTCCTACTAATATTATAAATGTGAAAGTTAGCATGTGTGTGTGTGTGGATGTTTCTTACTCTTTCACGCATAAATTACTGTACGGATTTTGATGAAACATGGCTACATAACATCACGGGAGCAGAGCAAAAACCTGACATAACGCACTCGTATTGACGCGACGCGATCGCGATTACAAAATGACCGCTCCGATTCATCTATTTTTTTTATCGATTAGTGTATTGAGTAGTGGCAATCTCTAATGGCCGACGTTCCGTTCAACGCATTAGACATTTTTAAGATTTATACTTTTTTATTTTATTTACTTAATTTATTAACAGTTAATTATAACTACAATAATTTACTTAGTAATTTACGAAAGGCAATATTTTTTTATCATTTCTTTTTTAATTTTTTTTTTCAGTTTATTTTTTATTCGTCTAAAGTAGTAAGCGTGCCACGGAAAAAAATGAACTGTCAGGGAACTCATCTTATGGCGAAAAGACTATAGGAATTAGTTTAAAATTCTAACCTAAAATGGCAAAAATATAATGTAGAGTCAACCCTGTTCCAACCTACATGCTCACCAACCATGCAGAGAAGGGCCTCTGTTAAATAGTACATAGGTACAAATATTCATTCTATTATGTAGATGGTAAGATAAAATTGTTCTATACTATCTGAGAAGACTACTGTCGAAGACGCGAGGATTTTGGCAAGATAGGAAGCTTGTGCGTTGAAGGTTATGAATGGACTTCACCTGAAATATTTTCGTTGATAGCGGGTGGAACATGGGTGTCGCAATTTTGTTTTGAAGATTTCATGTGGTACATCATCTACGGGATTTAATTAATCAATTTAATGAAGAGACCTTAGACGGAGAGCAGTGGTGTCCTCGGAGTGTACATTTCGTCACCACAGCTGTTGTATTGGTGTAAGAAAAGATCGTGAGAAAACGGCATGTCCAATAATTCGTCAACATGTGACATCCATCAACACTGGGCCCACATGGTGGATTATGGCCCGTAATTGACCAGGAACTTTTGCGACTCGGTGAGCGACCAGAGGGGTGATTGCGTAACTTGCTATTAGTAGGAATTAGTTTCATATTGATAGTTTAACAACATTTATTGCGTTATTTACGTTGCTTAGCTTACAATTTATTCAAAAAAATGACGAAATGGTTTAGAAATAATCTTCAATCCCATTCAGATTCTGATAAATAGTGCCTTTCGCAATTAGGGTGCAGATCTAAGCACATACATACATACATACATACATAGAATCACGCCTTTTTCCCATGGGGGTAGGCAGAAACCACGGAACGCCACCTGCTACGATCTAAGCACAGTACGTTAAAAATCTACTGTTTTCTGTTAGGTTAAACCAAAATTGCAAATATTGGCTTGATTTTTATACACCAGTCTTTTTTGTATTAAGAGAGGTTTGGCGCTGTATGCCAAGATACAGATTTTTCCCTTAGTTCAGCTGCAGGTGCTCCCAGCTCCCAAGTTGTATTATTTGCATTATTACCTATATTTTTTCTTGCACAATCATCATCTTCCTAGCCTTTTCCTATGTTGGGGACGGCTTCCAGTCTAACCGAATGCAGCTGAATACCAGTATTTTACATAGAGCGACTGCCTATCTGACCTCCACAACCCAGTTACTGGGTAATAACGATATCCCTTGGTAAGGCTGGTTGTCAGACTTTCGGACTTCTGACGAACCGTAGCGGATGTCAAAGATTCACAATTAACAGCCGGAATCAACGGCTCAACGTGCTTTCCGAGGGAATTTTTGAAATGAAACTTGTAATGTGACTTCCAACAAGGTTGCGTTAAACGTTTAACGCTACCATAGAGGGGGTATGAAAGCACAATTGTCAAAGTATTCGTGCACACGCCAATGATTTGACGGATAGTGTTTTTGAAACATCGAACCTCAGATCAAGTCATCGAACATTTAAATGTTATCAGAAACGTTTACCCCTTCCTATTTTCATTTCCATATTACGAAGTTTCACTTCTTCCGCGCGGAGGGACTCCATGCACTATTTAATTTTTTCTTGCCCGATATGGTTGTTACATTGTAAATATTATGGTGTCAATAAATATAAAGAAAAAGGGCAGTTTGGAATAAACGGGCCTCTTAAAAGTAATTCGAAGGCAATCCTGTCTGGATTTTTCAAGTATGACAGGTTCTCAATGGCCAACATATCAAGACTGCTTATTTTGCCAAAAAATACGAATGTCGGGAATAAATTGGGTTGCCACAACATCTTTTATTTGCATACATCGCTGTCATCATCAATCATCAAAGTCATCATAAACACCCTATAATGTTGGGAACATTTTTGTTGGGACAAAGGCCCAGGTTCTGATGTGCGAGGGAGTGGGCCGTAATCCACTGCAGGGCCCAGTGTAGGTTGGAAAATGTTGCCCTTTTCTAATTTTTCATTTCAAGACATGCCTGTTTCCACCTTGTGGGCCCAGTTTTGACAGATGACATATGTGATCAAATTTTTCGTTCAAGCATATGCTGGTTTCCTTACGAAGTTTTCCTTCACCGTTTTGTCAGCAGTAAATACTAAATAAATATCTTAGGACAACCAACACACCGCTATCTGATCGCAAACTAGGCAGAGCCTGTATAATGGCAACCAGACAACTGATAAACATACTTATATATTGCTAAATACATACATATTATAGATAAATAACATCCAGACACAGAACAAATGATTGTGCTCATCACAAAAGATTTGTTCTGGGTGGGAATCGAACCCACGACCTCAGTCTTAGCAGTCAGGGTCACTAACCACTAGACTAACAGGCCAGTCAATCGACTGAAAGAAGTCAATTCATCATTTCTGCCGTAAGACATCCACTGCTTGACTTAGGCCTCCCCCAATTTGGGGGGCTTTGCCATAATCGCCACGCTTGGCAGGCGGGTTGGCGATCGCAGTATGGTGGTAAAATGCATAGAGAACGCTGCTGCCCATTCTCTAATAAAAAAGAAAAAGAAGTCAATTCAGTGCTGTTGAAATCGCCTATCTGAGCCACCACTGCTGCTGCAAATATCTATCTGTTTAAAGAGACTTCGGATGTCAGAGTGCAGAGAAGGGATGTTCAACACCGTGACGACCTTTACTAACAATTCTAACAAAATTCACAACTAAACACCAAAAATACTATGATAAGTATTGTCGAACGCATACATCTACCAAAATGTTGTAACAATTAACATATTAAGGTCGCTAAAGATCAGGAAACACACACAATAGTGCGAACAGCCCGTGTGAACACTATAAACACATTTGACTTCATTTTTGTTACTAATTATCTGTCATCTGTGTTAGCAACTTTGTTTTAGTTTGAATATCTGAGTAAACAGGGTGAATAGAGGCGAACTGCTTTTAGAAGTCCTTGCATTAGGAAGTCTTCTTGCGTTATTAAGTCTTCTCGCGTTATAAAGGTCTTGCGTGTTCTCATTCTCTTCGTGGTCAAGTTTGTTTTTTATAGGGAATTTCAAAGACATGACTTGCGGGCTTAAGTATACATTCAAGTCCTTCTATTTAATATACAGGGAATCACGGACATCGATGTGCAAATTGAAATCATGTATTCAACTTAAAAAATCAGCTTAGTGACATAGCTACCGTAATTTAGTCCTACTTTGCTCCAAAATTTGCTCCAAATGTTAAAAATTATGAATATTTTTAAAACAATCAACTATAAAATTTACTTGATGTATTATTATACAGAAATAAAGCTTATTTTACATGTGTTTATAGAAAAATGGATATTATGAAGTATATTATGAATTTATTTTTGACAAATAACAATGAGCAAAATTACCCATGTTGTTGGGTATCTTTGCTCCTAGAAAAAGTTTCTATATAATCTCCATTGTTAAAACAATTGGAACAGATTAATGCTTTCCTAATTCAAATCTGCTCCAGTTATAATATGTTCTGCAATAGCAGAACATAATAACACATAATAATGGATGATATAAATTGATGAGATATGGATATGATATGAGACATTCACAATTTTTTTTTAATACTTTATTAGTAAGAACAGAATTCTTAGTAATTAATTACGATCTAGCCAAAAAGGCTAATAAGCAATTTAATATGTTATTCACAATTTAATGAATTGTTGCAAAATTTTCAACGTAGAATAGGCGAAAACATTTTACAGAATAGGAGCATAACTACCCGTCGACGGTACGCGGTCATAATCTATGAAACAGGTAATTTCTTTTTTCCACAAAAAAGTCTATGCTAGGTTGTCTAGAATCATTGTTCTCCATCCATGGTTTTGTAGTGGCATCTACAGACCACATGCAAACTACCGTGTATCACACTGCTCATAATCAGCCTGTATTGTTCCCACTGTTGGGATATAAACTTCCTCTTTGTGAAAAGGAGTGAGCAGTACAACACCACGCGGGTCCAGTCTGGGTTGGTAGATGTCTCATATATGCGAATTTTTATGGTTCCGTTGCCAAATGGCAAAAAACGGAACCCTTATAGATTCGTCATGACTATCTGTCTGTCTGTCTGTCGGTGTATTTCACAGCCACTTTTTTCCGAAACTATAAAAGCTATGCTGTTGAAACTTGGTAAGTAGATGTATTCTGTGAACTGCATTAAGATTCCTACACAAAAATGAAAAAAAATATGTTTTTTGGGTTCCCCATACTTAGAACTGAAACTCAAAAAAAAAATTTTCTTCAAACCTAAACGTGTGGGGGTATCTATGGATAGGTCTTCAAAAATGATATTGAGGTATCTAATATCACATTTTTCTAAACTGAATAGTTGGCGTGAGAGACACTTCCAAAGTGATAAAATGTGTCCCCCCCCCCCCCCCCCCCTGTAACTTCTAAAATAAGATAATGATAGAACTAAAAAAAATATATGATGTACATTACCATGTAAACTTCCACCGAAAATTAGTGTGAACGAGATCTAGTAAGCAGTTTTTTTTTAATACGTCATAAATCGGAAACCGCAATTTACCTTTCATTCAATCAACTCAAATATAAAAATTAAGAAAAAAAAACCATTTAATTTCATAAACATAAACCTTATGCATAAACCGTGAATACCTACAGGTTTTTACGGAACCCTCGGTGCACGATTCCGACTCGCACTTGGCCGGTTTTTTTTGTTCTGAAATGTTGTTTCCATCGCCGTTTTGAGAGCTGTTGTGATGAAATAATATACACATAATGAAGCGCTTGTCTGAGTTCGAACCTACACCCTACGACCCGTAAGTGGCGGTCATAACCATTGAGCTACCACTGCTCCTGAGCCTTGATAATGGTTTCTAAATGCCCCAGCAACAGGCTCAATTAATTCAACGAAAAGATGTTAACGCAATGATAGGGCGTCTGACGATGCAAGAAATTCATATAACGCAAGAAGCTCTGCCAGGAGAACTAGCGCAAGTTTACGCCGGAAAAGTTTGAAGACTATTTCACATCTGATTCCGATTCACCGTGTTAGAATGAGAACGTGCATGCAGTGGATCAATAGTGTAAGTAGTCTTGGTAATGCAAAGAATCCTAATAATGCCATAAACTGAATACTTATAGCAACAGGTGCAAATAACGCAACGAAAAGAACTCTGTTAACTCAACGATAGGGTTCTGACGATGCAAGAAGTTCCTATAACGCTTAGCAGCTCTTCAAGCACAAGTTTACGCTAGAAAATTTTGAGCATTATTTAACATTTAATTCTAAGTTTCAACGGATTTTAGCAGAGGAATGAACTTTCAAATTGGCCACTTAAAACTGACTGCTAACTTGCATTTTCAATTTTGCTGAAAAAACACAGGTACCTACTTACTCAAAATAATGGTCTGTATGACCATCTAATTCGGTACAACTCGGTTCTTATGCTGAAACTTACAACTATTCTGTTATTCTCAGTGTTTTATCTTTACATTGTATAAAATAAACTTGCTTGCCGTGTCTGTACGCTTAGATCTTTTAAACTACGCAACGGATTTTAATGCGGTTTTCATCAATAAACAGAGTGATTCAAGGCGAAGGCTTACATTTATAAAACCCGGGCAAAGCTGATGGCAAAAGCTATTATATAATTCTATATAATACATATCTTTATTGCTCTTCATTTTAATCGTCACGAAGTGAAAATATACGGAAAAGCAACTTATTATAACCGTCTGTAGCGGCATCTACACTGCCACATGCGAACTACGCATCACACTGACGTCACACAAATCCTGCATCGCGCAAACAGAATTTACCGCGCAACTAACTTAATCACAACGTCCCGACAACTCTACCGGTGAGGTTTATACCCGGGTGCCCTCAGTCGTAGTCGTAGTCGCTTTAGTGTTTAAGTTTTTTGCCCTGGCTGGAGGCCTTAATTAACTAAGGAATTCGCAGACACGACAACCATCTAGTTGGAGGATCCTCCCTTTTATACGAAGGATGAGTAAAATATACACCCAGTTCCTCATACCTCGAAAGGCCAAAAAAAATTATCTCAGAATCATGTGCTAAATTCATGTTTAATGTCTGCGCGTCGATGTCACCCTGTATAAATGGTCATTTTATATATCCTTTCTATCCTATCTGATCTATGCCTAGCCCATTTCTTTCCGTGGGTGTCGTAAAAAGCGACTAAGGGACTTACTAGAGAATGGGCAAGCGTTCTGTATACATTTTACCTCAAAGAGATGTCAGCAGCACTGAAGGGGTCTGCTAGGACCAATGCCTGCCAGGGTCGCGAGATTGTTCGAAAGAGATACCGTGACCCTGGCACATGGGCAACTGAAGGAACACGGGTGGGTTTTAGTCAGTTAAAGTCTGACACGCCCTCCCGCCCCGCCCAGAACGGGAGAAGTAATTTTATTATTTCCCATCCAAAAAAAGGGACTATAGAATGGTCAGCAGCGTTCTGTATACATTTTACCACCATACTGCGATCGCCAACCCGCCTGCCAAACGTTGCGATTATGGCAAAGCCCCCCAAATTGGGGGGAGGCCTATGTTCAGCAGTGGACGTCTTACGGCTTAGATGATAATGATGACCTTTAATCTATTAGCATAAAGTGTCACTTACCTATAGTTAAAGCTTTCGCAAGGAAATCTCTTCTCAGTGGCACACTCCACCCTGCAGTCTTCTAGCCTCTCGCAAGGCACCACTTTCCTGACGTGGCTTCTTAGGGCTCGCTTCCCGGCTAGGACGCGGCGGAAACATGCTGTGGGAGGAAAGGTATGTTGTTGATAAAGAAACATTATTTAAAGATGAGTACTATATAGTATCGTGTGGTGCCGGACGTACAGAATAACATCACCCCGTTTCTTCATGTGGGTATCGTGGAAGGCGACTAAAAGACTTACTAGAGAATGGGCAGCAGCGTTCTCAATGCATTTTACCACCATTATGCGAAGGCAACCCGCCTGCCAAGCGTGGCGATTCTTTATTTATTTTATTAATCAGACGACAAAAGGTCAAAAATAAAACAAAAATACCTACTTAAAAGGTGTTTGTTAGTAACAAATGTATTTTATATACCTATGTTAGTACTTACTTCCTAGGATTTTAGTAACAATTTGGCTTAATAATCTATGTTAGTACTTATACACTACGACAGTGTTGTTTTGATGAGATGTCCCATTATGGGGCTCTCATCTGGCCTGTCAGCTATCACCTTCAGGAGGTTGTTGCCACTGCCACGCAATCTGGCGAGCAGAGATGCACTTTTCTTCGGGCTTCTGCAAACATCTCTGACGCACTACAGTAACGTGGCAGCCGCATCAACGCCCTGAATTAAAAAGCCCCCCAAATTGGAGGAGGCCTGTGTCCAGCAGTGGACGTCTTACGGCTCAAATGATGATGATTATATAGGATATAAACTTTTAAAGAACGTTTGCAAGGACGTAATAATACCATGGTAGGATTTTATCGCGCACTGTATTTTTAACACCGTTGCAAAAAGAGGGGTGTTATAAGTTTGACCGCCGCTACGTATGTCTGTCTGTGGCACCGTAGCTCTAACACCGTAACCGATTTGGGTGCGGTTTTTTGTATTTGAAAGTCGGCTTTCTAGCGGCAGTTCTTTGAGATGTTTTATCAAAATCGGTTGAACTGTTTCAGCACGACGATGCTTTGATGAAATACTATTACCTACAACTTCTTTTTAAACTAAAAGGGCCAAAACGTTTTTTTTTTTACTTTCAAGAGGTTGTTGTCTGAGTCGGGGGTTTATAAATTATTATTTTTCAGAATTGGTCTACTCAGTATCAAATTATGCATGAATGTAAATAAAAAAATTAAATAAAGGTACGCGTCAAGTGTAGAAGAAAAAGATATGTTAAGCCAATCCCAAATAAATTGGGATAAAGGCAGGAAAAAAGGGTGAAAGGGGGAAATTGGGATTAGAGCAGTGGTGGCCCAGTGGTAACGGCTGCGACTTACGCATTGTAGGTCGTGAGTTCAAACCCCAGCAGGCGCTTTACTTTGTGTAAATTATTTCATCACCGGTGAAGGAAAACATCGTGAGGAAATCGACATGTCTTAGAACCAAAAATTCGAAGACATGTCACATCTACCAACCCGCACTGCGCCCGAGTAGTGGATTATGGCCTACTCCCTCTCACCGAGAGGAGGTCTGTGTCTCAGCAGTGGGAAAAATTTAGGCTGCTGATGAAGGGCAGGAGATTGATGATGTTGATGATAAAGGTATGGTCAACTTCGGTTTAAAGACATTTATTTCTCAAAAAACAAGAAAATTACAGTTCACTTAAAATATTGAGAAATGTAAATATAAAACTAAAAGTAAGTGTGATTCTCTGTGCTCACAATAAAGAATTAGGCAATAAAGGTGACAATTGATATTGTTAGTGTTGTATTCTAACGTATTCTTCTAGGGTTTTTTTAAAATTTAAATATGGTGTCACTATTGGTTATGTCATCAGGTAGTGCATTATACAGTTTTGCTCCCTCGTACAGTATATTTTTCCTTCCATAGTTAGTTCTGGGTTGTCGTAATTCTAGTTTGTCTCGTCGTCTTGCGTTGCATGGTTAAGTTTTCTTTTTAAAGTTTAATTGTGAATGTGTATCTTGTGTTTTGATTTTATGTATTAGAGTGCATGTTTTAAGTATGTATAATTGACCTCCTCCTCTCGTTTCGTCGACTAATAAATACTTTAAATTTGACAATAATGTGTGAATACTAATAGTTACATTAGGTAGATCCTTAATTTACAAGTCGCGTCACTAACTCAGGGAATAAAAGGATGCACGATGCTGTAGTATGTTATTCTCAACTCGATCCAGCCCGTCCCTTGTTACCCTCTACCAGCGATGCCCTAAGCCGAGGTCCGTACCCCACAGGAAGAGCCCTTAGCGAGTAGTCGCTCTAGTTTTAATTCTGGCTGGAGGCCTTAGTTTATTAAGTTAGCCACAGTCAAGTTCGGTTAAGCAGCCGACAGCCTCAGAGGTTAACTTCCTGCCAGGGTCGCGAAATTTGTTCGAAAGAGATACCGTGGCCCTGGCATATGGGCAACTGAAGGAACACGGGTGGGTTTTAGTCAGTAAAAGTCTGACACGCACTTCCGCTCCACCCAGAGAGGGAGACGTCATTTGATGCTTTCCCAACCATAAAAACAAGAGGTTGACTTGATAGAAGTCGTTACCAAAAAAAAAAAAATTGTGCCTTCTCATTTCTTTTAGTCTAATATAATAAATGCCTTGACTTTGACAATGCAGAGTTAGTTACATTAGGTAGATCCTTAAATTGCAAGTTTTTTTTTTAACCGACGAAAAAAAACGGAGGAGGTTATCAATTCGACGCGTATATTTTTTTTGTTTTTGTTTTTTTTTTTATGTATGACCACGCATAACTTTTTACATAGTAGTCCGATTGTGATAATTCTTTTTTTATTGGAAAGGGTATACTTCGAGGGTGGTCCCATATAAATTTGGAAAACAAAATCAAACCCTAAGGGTCAGAAAACAGGGGATGATTGATTGTTCACTCACAGATTCTAATGTTTAACCACGCATAACTTTATACAGAGTAGTCCGATTTTGATAATTCTTTATTCATTGGATAGGGTATACCTTGCCAAGTATTATAAGTACATTAAAGCCACAAAAAAAAAAAAAAAAAAAACTTTTTACCAAAAAATTTAATTAAAATAAAGCTTACGTAATACGCCAGTATATGAGTACCTACCCAAACAAAACATTAGTTAAACTTAATTACGTATGGAACAATAAATCCTAAGAACGTACTGACAAAAAATACGCGAATAGCAACCTTGGTGAAGATCCGTTAAGTCAGAATTATAAATAAATATGACCTACTGAGATAAGTAGAGGATTCTCTGTAATCTGGGGGCTCGTGGCTAAGTAATAACAGCCGTACGGGATGATTTAAGGTTAAGCTACGGTTGCCGCGGTCGGTACATGGATGGGTGGGATCCATAACATTTCGAGACCACATCGTGTCTCGGAAAGCGCGTTAAACTGTTAGTCAAGGGGCGCGCGATTTGTTCGAAATAGTTACCGTGGCCCTGGCATATAGGGGACTGAAGGAACACGGGTGAGTTTTAGTCAGTAAAAGTCTGACACGCCCTCCTGCTCCGCCCAGACTGGGAGACGTTATTTGACGTTTTTGTGGGTTCAATTCCCACTCAGGACAAATCTTTGTGTGATGAGCACGATCATTTGTTCTGTGTCTGGGTGTAATTTATCTATAGTATGTATGTATTTAGAAATATATAAGTATGTTTATCAGTTGTCTAGTTACCATAGTACAGGATCTGCCTAGTTTGGGATCAGATAACGGTGTGTTGGTTGTCATATGAAGATATTTAAACTGGGAAGTATTTTAAAGAAGAAAAACATCGTGAGGAAACCTGTATGTCCTAGAACCAAAAATTTGACACCATTTTGACATCCAGCAACCCGCACTAGGCTCGCGTGGTTGATGCCCACTCCCTTTCAAAGAGAGGAGTCCTATGTCCCACAAGTGGGAACATTATAGGCTGAATGTGTTTATGGTTCCTGCAAGCCAATATTTGCAAAAATAGCCAAAGTCTTGCAATTTTGAACCATGTGCCATGTCATCTTCAACCACTACACTACCTTACTCTAACTTAGCAATTAACACGTCGGGACCAGCAACGTCTTACAATGACTGCACAATTTATTGTTGACTGTAAGAACTATAAGAAATTATCAAAGCTTGAAAATCACAGTAAATTCCATAAGTTTAACTTGTGCCCCGCAACACTTGCAAGTTTCAAATCTAGAGCAGTGATTCTCAAAGTTCAGTGTGGAACCGGACGTTAAGAAAATTGTCATAAAAGACGATTACTTCCCTTAGTCGTCTAGCGTTGATAATTTCATATGTATTTATAGTTGCCGTGATTAGACGTTGTGTCAACAATAGATTGTGCAGACATTGTAACACATTGCTGGTCCCAACGTGTTAAGAGAAGATTAAGGGATTGTGTCAAATCTTAAGCCCTTGCCTACTAATAAGCCAACAATCTAAAAAGCCAATATTTACGATGGTGACGATATAATTTTTACTTGACAATATAAAACAACACTATATTGTTGTACTAAAAATTGTTTGAAAACTTGTTTGAATAAATGACTTTTGAATAGGTTTTTTTTTCGGTTGAGTAGTTGTTCCGAGTGCTGCTGGACGTAAAGAATAGTAACATCCTGCCAGAGTCGCGAGATTCGTTCGAAAGAGATACCGTGGGCCCGTGGCCCTGGCACATGGGCAACTGAAGCAACACGGGTGGGTTTTAGTCAGTAAAAGTCTGACACGCCCTTCCGCTCCACCCAGAGCGGGAGACGACATTTATGATGTTTTCTCATCCAAAAAAAAAAGAGAAAAATATAGCACCATCCCTTTTTTTTCCCGTGGGTGCGGCGAAGGCGACTAAGGGACTTAGTAATGGGCAGCAGCGTTCTCTATGCATTTTACCAACATACTGTGATCACATATCCGTCTGCCAAGCGTGGTAATTATGAGAGACCTCCCAAATTAGGGGAGGCCTATGTCCAACAGTGGACGTCTTTCGGCTAAAACGATGAGTTATTAAACTTTATTATGCATTCTGTGGTCCATAAGTGACGGAATACCTACACAGTACGTTCAAACAAAATTGAGAATGACCTGAGAAGTATTGCACTGAAGGGACACCGATACTCATCAGCGATAGCAAAGGCTTTTAATGATGATAATAACATAAAGACAAATGATTTACCAAAGACAAGACATAATTACATAAGACGTAATCTTTAGAATCTTAACTACAGTATTCTCAGAATTTTAAAAGATCTTAATGCCATTTTGACCTCTGCAAAGAATAAGTCACACCACCGTCACCGAAGCGTGTCGAAGACACGACAAAAGATTGTGGTTGCTTAGTCCACGAATGAATGAACAAAGCTAGCTTCGTGGTAGAGAAAAATCGGTTATAAAAAGGACACATATCTAAAAAAAATTGTAATTGTGATTGGCTGGCAGAAACAATCATAATTGAATATCGAAATTGTGATAATATTACCATTGGGGAATATATTTCAAAGAATACTTAGGCTTACAAAACCCGGATCAAATAAAGTTTAACATCTATTGCATTTTGTGCCATTTTATATTCTTTGAATTTAATTGAACGGTAATGAAAAAAAAGTATCGAAATTTTCTTGGTGGCAAGGCGGTCTATTAAGTAAGACCGGAAAGTGATCCCCAAATGCTTGGGAAAGTGATAAAATGGGAGTTGAAAAGTAAAATGCTTAGAGACAATCAAATCAAACCTCAAATATTGATTGCATTCCGTAATGTATACAAGTGGCGGGTATTAATAAAAATAGAAACAATTATTGACTCTGTCGGCCACAGCAACATTTAAAATTATTAAGTAGAGCGGAGGAAGAGCGCTTTAATAATTTTCCTATCAATTCTTATTGTTCGTTTGTATTAATAATACTGAAATTAAGTTATAAATAACAGTTAGCTTAATAACAGCCACAATACATACTTGGCGCATTCTCCACAAGTATTACTCTGGATCCAATCGTAACACACACAAAATGACAAAACAAAAATATTGTAGTCCACAAATTCATTTTCACAACACTTTTTCATTTGCATCATCCAATAAATCCGATAAATGCACTTTTATACACCTCACTTTTATTACAACAATTCATAATTATTGTTATTGAATGAATAAATTACGTATATTTATTTTATTCAATTGAAATAAATACACACTTAATCCCGTTCCAATTAGAAACTAATTCAACATTGTAATTTTCATTTCATCGTTTTAAAGTTAGTAGAGTGTATTTCAATTGTTATTTTATTACGTTAATAAATTGAATAACAACAAATGACGTTTTATTAACTGAATAATTGTTGAAAATTAACGAGTTTTTGTTTTAAAATATGCATGAATGTTCGTTTATGGGTCAATGAGATCGCGCCGCGTAACATAGTGCAACTGAACAGAGGCATTGTCTGCTATAAGCTTATATGTGAATGGAAAATCGAGTAGAGAATTGTGTGGATAAGACCTTTGGAAAAACAATGGAATGGTATAACAAAATATAAAAAATAGATGAAGCTCTATAATTTTAAGCCCAGTAGGTTGGGGTACTAAGAAGTACAGTGGTGGCCCAGTGGTATGGGCCCGACTTACGTAATGATCATGGGTTTGCACCCAGGCAGGTGTTTTACTCAGTGTAAATAATTGGACTACTACTGCTCTCAAAACGGCGAAGGAAAACATCGTGAGGAAACTACCCAACAAACAAACTAAGCTTATAAAATTAAGTCTATAAGGTCTAAACTCTTATACTTGTTATAAAAGAGCATTTATTATGTCAATGTTCCTTATAGTAGCACATTATTAGAAGATTTGGCTAATATTACCTTTATTCTTATAATTTGGCTGGGTAAACGTTAATAAATACAATTAATATGGCTACAATAAGGGTTCAAAATGTGTTCTTCTTATAGAGGCTAGTTACATTGCTTTTTAGCCATATAATATTCAAAGTCATATAAAGGCTTTTAATATGGTCAATTATTCTCAGAAAAGTAATGCACAAGGTAATCATGATGCTTTTTAACTTATAGGAGCATTTGATAAGAGGTCTATCCAACAAACAAATTTTAACATTTTATGTGATATTTACAAGGGTGAAAGCAATCCGTATTCCCTTATACAGTGATTATAAAGATATTATTCTCTATATGGTCACATTAAAATGTTTTACATAACTAGATTCGCCATTTTGAAGTACAACAGATTGTGTGAATTTATTACGGAGGGGAATTTACATTAAAAAAATGGATTCAAAAGACTGGAAGAAGTTAAAAAGGAGCGGTGGTTACAGAAGAAAAGTAAAAAAAAAGTCTACGAAAACATGGTTTTGAACATTACAACCACCACCTCTACTCCTATGATACTACAAAAAGACCAAGCATAGACTAACGAATCAGCCAGTTGTTCCGCAGAGGATTTTTTTATAGAAAATAAGAATGAAAAGGAAACCAGTGAAGAAGAATATAATTGTAGCGATATTGATATAGACAATAATAATATAATGACAATGATAATATTTTTAAATGAAGAGTTGAAGAATATTGATATTCGTAGTGATATCAGAGAATGGGCAGTGAAATTCAACATTTCCCATATCGCTTTAAGTGACCTATTAAAAATATTACATCATGTAATGCCAAACAAAATGCCATTGGATGCGCGTACATTGCTCAAAACAAATAAAGTAGTAATATGCATTACTGAAACCAATGCAATATCTGCGGACAAACATATTATATTTATAATTATATTCTTTATTGTGTACTTACAATTATAATTAAATTTCAAACTTAAAACTAGTGCACAAAAGCAAGCTTATCCCTATAAAGAGATCTCTTCCAGCCAACCCAACCATAGTGAAACATAAATTTTATATATATGGGAACAAGACTAGCTAGGTACAGGATTTTGTTCGTGAGAAAGGAACCCTAACGATATGTAAAATGGCGATAGCATAAACAGGAAATGATGCCATTATAAAGTCTTCACTCTCATAGACTCCTTGTAGACGATGTGCGAATCGTTTTGCTCTCATAATAGCACTGTTTATAACATGACTAAATAATTAATAACGTTTGTAGCACAAAAACAGCTAAAATTCAAGGGCGGGTTGATACTATAAGACACTGCGTACCACATTTTATCATGCATTTGAATTCCCATACAGTTTTCACTATAAACGAGCACATAAATCAGGTAAATAAACTACATAAAATAATAACTTACCATTCACTTTTTAATAAAATGGTTGACGTTTCTCTTTATTCGCGAAACTTTTACGAAAATGTAAATCACTAAGAAAAAGACTTATTGCAGAATCATAAACAGACGGCTATAAGGGCCTATGGCTTTTTAAGAGCCTTCGATTTGCCGCAATGAATTTAACTCCCTTGTATCGAACCATAGTAAAACACGTATAAGGAAAAAAAGCGGACAATAAAGCAACTAAAAGGGAGGTATAAGGTTATTGTCTTTATAATTTGTGCCCAAACGCACCCTTATTAGCGATAATACGGCTCCTATAAGAATATTATTTTTGGCAATATAAGCCACTACAAGAGCAATTTTTGTTTGTTGGGTAGCATGTAGCAGAACCAAGAATTCGGCTGCAGTTACCTGCCGTTGGCATCATGCCGCTCGTGTGTAAGAGCTCTAAGTGGAAACAAGAAAAGGAGGTGTTCACGCTGTAATAAAAATGCGAGCCTTGTCCGGAAGTACCGCTTATTGAGTACTAACACTTATTATTAGGTATTATAATAGGTTGGGGAAAAAGTTTCTTCGCATTTTTTAAGAAAATTCAAAACATTTTTTAATAAAGTTTATTTACATTTAACTAAAGTATGTAGGTACCATTTTGTTCGATAATTTTTTGCCATCTTGTAGGTAGGGACATGATCCCATTGCTATAGAAATTTTGGGACTTCTGGTCAAAATACCGCGACAAGTGGTTTTGGCAGTTCTCTCGTGATGTTAACCTGACACTGCCTAAAGAATTCTGAAGAGACCGAAACAGGTGGAAATCTGAAGGTGCAAGGTCAGGACTATACGGCAGATGCATTAACACCTCCCAGCCAAACTCTCTTAATTTTTGTTGGGTGGCTAAAGATGTGTGAGGTCTAGCGTTATCATGATGAAAAACCAAACCCCTTCTGTTGATTAATTCCGGCCGCTTTCTCTCAACTTCTTGCTTTAATCTCATCAGTTTTTCGCAGTAGAGTTCAGAATCGATGGTCCTGCTTGGTGGTAACAGCTCATAATGAATAATGCCCTTCCAATCCCACCACACACACAGCATCACCTTGTTGCGAGTTAACCCGGGTTTCGCCACAGTCTGTGAAGCCTGACCGGCCTTTGACCACGACCTTTTTCGCACGTTCTTGTCATACGTGATCCACTTTTCATCACCAGTTATCAGCTTCTTCAAAAATGGTTCGGTTTCATTACGTCGTAATAAAGAATCACAAATGAGTACACGGTTCATTAGGTTTCTTTCAGTGAGCTCGTGAGGTACCCAAATGTCGAGCTTTTTTGTGTACCCAGTTTTTTTCAAATGCGCCAAAACTGTTTTGTGGTCAATTTCTAGTTCTTCAGCTCCGTCGTAACTACTGGTATGCCGATCTTGCTCCACTTTTTCAAAAATGGCATCCATTTTATCCGTAATAGGGCGACCAGAGCGACGTGCGTCTTTGACATCAAAATTTCCGGATTGAAAACGCTTAAACCAAATTTGTGCTACTCTCACAGACACTACACTAGGTCCATAAACATCGCAAATTTTTTTCGCGGCTTGCGTTGCATTTTTACCTTTTTTGTAGTAAAATTTTAAAATGTACCGAATTTCTTCATCAGATTCACTCATCTTGACGGTACGAAAAACAAATGAAAATCACACATTTTCCTAATTTGAATTATGTTCTTTAAAATTTAAACTTTCAATGATACCAAAACCAGCCAGATACAAATAGTATAGCCAAAGAGATTTTATTACAAGTTCATACATACTATAATGCGAAAAGACTTTTTCCCCAACCTAATATTATTTTAATAGTCATATCCACACAAAGCCAACGCAGTGTTCATTACATCTGATAACTTTGGCAGCCGGCCTATTGTCTCTAAAAAAGGATTATTTGTGGCAAAAAGCCTAATATATCCTACCATTGTACCTCCCATGTGAATGTTAAACATAATATCATGGTGTTTTTATAATGGTTTCATAAAATTAATGCACGCAATTTGTAGTTTTTAGGGGGTTTCAGAAGGTTATGCACAAATTTATGATAATATTTAAAAGACAATTAGTTTCCAACCATATTGTAATGTGCTATAAGCAGTGATCGGATATTCGGATGCATATTTACCTAATGTTACTATTTAGCTGTGAAAGCCCGGAAGCGGCTTCGTATTTTTTATTAAAGCCGGGTTTCTTGGATTATCATATTTATTCAAAACTAATGTTTAACCCCACAAATACATACGTGTGTAGGGTGGTATGTGTTAGTTAAAACAACACACAAAACACGGTTATAAGTTAAAACAACACAAAACACGGTGGAAACGCGCATTCCATATTAGTCAACATTTCAACTTTACGGGAATATGCATCTGAATATCCGATCTCTAGCTACAAGTGTATAACCTACCAAATAATAAAAACATATATTTATATATATGTTGGCATTGAGTTTCCTTGTCGTCTGATACGGCAACTCAGTGTACTGCAGTTAAATCCATAATGGTTGGATGTGATGTAAACCACCGTATTGCATCATCATCATCATTCCACCCGAAAGACTTCCACTGCTAGACATAGGCCTGCCACAATTTCGGGGGGGGTGCCATAATCGCCACGCTTGGCAGGCGGGTTGGCGATCGCAGTATGGTAGTAAAATGCATAGAGAACACTGCTGCCCATTCTCTAGTAAGTCCTTAAGTCACCTCTTACTACACCCACGGGAAGAAATGAAATGGTGTTATTCTTTACGTCTTGCACCACACGGTACATTATTTTAATACGTGATTAGATTTGAATTTTATCTAACTAAACAGACAGCTGTGCTGCTGGGCAGTTCGTTGCGCCACTTCTTCTTTCCAGCTAAAGCACTCGGGAGTGGTGACGGGGTGGTCCTTTTGAGGGAGTGTCTTATGTAATTTTGACGTTCGAAAAGTGCTGCTCCTCAGCCTAATTCGAGTAAATGACTTTTGATTTTAATTCTGAACCCACGACCTCATCCTTCGTAGTAGCAGTTGTGACCACCAGACCAACGAGGCAGTAAGCCTACAGAAGATGCGGGGAAGACCAGCAGAACTGTTCACCACCATACGGGTTATCGTATCAAAAATTACACATTTAATCAAGCACTCTAACACTCCCGCACACTCACACGTCCACATACTCACACACTCACACAATCACCCATACACTACATCTACTAACGTTCTTCTCACATGTTTAACCTAGATTTTAATCATAATAAATAAATTATAAATGTCGTATGATTCCTTATATTCTGTCAGCGCGCCTAGTACATAATTTATGAAATGAAAATGTAAAGGGGTGGGATCCTGGTGTCCTGAAACACAGGCCACGAGCCTAGCTCAGGCACCAGTCTCCCACAATATATACTTACCTGAATTGTGTATCATTGTCGAATCTAACCAATGTAAATTAAGTTATGTATATTGTGGTGAGAAAATAAAGTTGATTGATTGATTGATTTCTTCAACCTGCACCCTAATTGCGAAACGCATAATTTATCAGAATCCGAATGGGATTGAAGATTATTTCTAAACCATTGCGTCATTTGTTCGAATAAATTGTAGGCTCAGCAACGTAAATAACGCAATGAATGTTGTTTAACTATGAAACCAATTCCTACTGATAACAAGTTACGCAATTACCCCTCTGATTTGCGTTGCCAACGATAGCTAACAGTTTTCAGAAGAATAGCGATTGTCTATTTGATATTGTAGCGGCATCTACACCGTCACATTTGAACTACGCTTAACACTGGCATCATGCAAAATCCTGCATCACACAAGCAGAGTCTACCATCTATACTTAAATATAATAAATAATAGTTTAAAAAAACTAAAAAACACGCTTCCATTGAAAACCAAACTAAAAAGTACAAAATAATGGAAAAAAAGCGTGGGGTGCTTTTTAAGGTATTTGTTAAATGATATTAGGCACCCCACGCTTTTTTTCCATTATTTTGTACTTTTTAGTTTGGTTTTCAATGGAAGCGTGTTTTTTAGTTTTTTTAAACTATTATTTATTTTCTATTTTTTAGGGTATTTCGAATTTTGAGACGTATGTCAGCGTAGTTTGTGACAGTTTTTTTGCTGTCCTGGTAACCCTGGCAAGGATAATGGCACAAATTTATGAAATTATTGTATTGTCATCGGTCCTTGACAGGTGTGCAAAGTTTGAATGAAATCTGGTCGTTTAAAGTGGGTCAAAATCGCGCTATAAGGAGTCGGTTACAAACAAACATACAAATATACAAACATACAAATATACAAACATACAAGTGAAGCTAATATAAAGCGTGTAAAAATGAATCCCTATTTCCCTTGGTCACGACATCACGCGTGAACGGCTGGACCGATTTCACTTTTTTGTTGTTGTTGTGTTTGTAATTGCCTGGAGAAGGTTCTTATGAAAGATAAAAATTAAAAAATTGCGCGGAAAATTAGAAAATTTAAGAAAACTTAACAACCATTATCAAAAGCCTTTGACCTAGTGTCCCATGACTTATTATTGCAGAAGTTAGAAAAACTCGGGATTAGGGGGCCAGCACTCCAATGGATATCATCGTATCTTAATAACAGACAACAGCGGGTAACCATTACTAAAATAGATAAAAATAATGATATGGTACCACACTCATCTGAATATAAATTTAACAAATTTGGCGTCCCCCAAGGAAGTGTCTTGGGGCCAATCCTATTTCTACTTTATATAAATTCCATTACTGATATTACAAATCATAAATGTATATTATTTGCCGATGATATTTCCATAATTGTTACATCCGATAGAAAAAATAACACAGTTAGTGATCATGAAACTGACATAAACAACACAATTGAAAAACTAATTGAATGGCTAAACATAAATAACTTATCAATAAATCTAAACAAGTCCATCTTTATACAATTTAATAAATCAAATAATCCCAAATACGATATAAAACTGAATATACCTAAAATTGAAGAAGTGTCTCAAACTAAATTTTTAGGTGTGTATATAGACCAAGATTTTAACTGGAAAACACATGTTGATAGTGTCTCAAAAAGAGTAAATAAGTTTGTATATGCACTCAAACAGGTTAGAAGTATAACTAACATTAAAACGGCGATAACATCATATCACGCATATGTCGAGTCGTTGTTGCGATATGGGTTAGTAATGTGGGGTAACAGCACCGATCATGATAGAGCATTTGTTGCTCAAAAAAAGTGTATAAGAGCAATCTACGGGCTCCAGCCAGACGAATCATGTAGACCTGTGTTTAAAAAACTTGGTTTGTTACCGCTGCCTTCTCTTTACATCTATGAGACATGTATGTTTGTAAAGAAACATCAAAATTTATTTATTAAAGCTGATGATGTTAATGTCCGTAACCGACGAGACCCCAACAAGTTCGTACTAAGTCGGGGCGAAACTCCGCTGCCGCAACAAATCGCGGCACGGCGGACAGAGCTCCGGCAGGATCTCATGGTGACATGGCAAGTACGATTGTCGCAACCCAGCGCCGGGCACGCCACAATTGCGGCGGTAAGTCCCCTCTTTGAGGAGTGGATAGAGAGGCGCCACGGCGCCCTCACCTTCCGCCTGACGCAGGTTCTCACCGGGCATGGGTGCTTCGGTGGGTTCCTGTTCAGGATAAAGCGGGAGGAAACGCCCGGGTGTTTCCATTGCGAGGATCGTCTGGAGGACACGGTGGAGCATACGGTGGAGGTGTGCCCTGCTTGGGCGGAGCACCGCCGGGTCCTCGTGGAGGCGATCGGCGGCGGCGACCTCTCGCGTCCGGCCCTGGTGCGAGCCATGGTTGGGAGCGAGAGGGCATGGGAAGCCGTCACCTCCTTCTGCGAAGCAGTAATGCTCGCGAAGGAGGAGGCGGGGCGCGTGAGGGAGTGGCAGTCTCTGCGCCCTCACGTCCCTAGCCGCCGCAGGAGGAGACGCCCCGGGCGTCGGGAGTCGATAGCAGACTCCCGGCCACCGTAGGCGCGAGCTTGCGGGTGGCGAGCAATGGGTAGCTCGCCGCCCGGTAAGGACCAGGCTCGGGTCGACGGCGCGTAGTGTTCCACGCGCGCCTCAAAGACATGTCAGCAACACTGAAGGGGTCTGCTAGGACCGATGCCTGCCGGGGTCGTGCGATTGTTCGAAAGAGGTACCGTGACCCTGGCACATGGGCAACTGAAGGAACACGGGTGGGTTTTAGTCAGTAAAAGTCTGACACGCCCTCCCGCTCTGCCCAGAGCGGGAGAAGTCATTTGATGATTTCCCATCCAAAAAAAAAAAAAAAAAAAAAAAAAAAAAAAAAAAAAAAAAAAAAAAAAAAAACAAGTTCGTACTAAGTGATATTCCAAGAATAACAAAGTATAATAAGAGTTGCCTTGCAATGTGTGTACGTTTATATAATAAGTTACCAAATGATCTCAAAAATTTAAACACTAGATTATTTAAAAAAAAGATTTATGAATGGTTATGTGTTAATAGTTTTTATAGTGTTAAAGATTACATTGATATAAAATGTTAACTAATGTAACCTGCGAAAAAATTTGCATGCCGATTACTATATTGGCAAAACATGTATTGTTCTATGTTGTAATTTTTACCATCTTTGTATACCGTGTTTTTATGCAAATAAATATATTATTATTATTATTATTAGGACAATGTAAATTTTTTTAATGTAACATTATGACATTTGACATAGAATTGACAGAATGCGTGCTTAAATATCATCAAAGAGACAGGACAACGTCGGTCGGGTCAGCTAGTTCTTAATAAAATATTCAAATACTTCTGTCATTCCCCAAAGTGACAAAGACAACACTAAATCCAAGATGGAACTTGGAAAAAAACGTCAGTAAGTAGTCAGTCGTCGAAACCAAAGTCTTCCGTGTAATTCAACAAATTGTGGGTATCCGGTTAAGACTGTTCTAATGTACGGGCGTTTTAAAAGCAATTTATTTGTTAGGGGTCCGTAAGAGAGATCGGAAAACTAAGTGCTGAAAACAAGTAACATTGTATGGTGGGAACTGCCTAATAGTGGTAATTGAAGACATAAGAAAAAAAAGATAACCATCCCATTTCTTCCCGTGGGTGTCGTAAAAGACGACTAAGGGACTTACTAGAGAATGGGCAGTAGCGTTTTCTATGCGTTTTACCACGATACTGCGATCACCAACCCGTATGCCAAGCGTGGCGATTATGGCAAAGCCGCCCAAATTGGGAGAGGCCTCCAGCAATGGACGTCTAACGGCTGAAATGATGAACGATGATGAAGAAAAAATAGTTAGACATCAGTAGTTGGTCTCATCTCTTTTAATCTCCCTTCCAAATTTTGACTATCACTGTCATCTTTGATATAAGTATAAAACACTTGTTTTTACCTAATTGACAGTTGAAAATGACAATAATCTAGTAACTTTGCTGTTAAAACAATGACTAATAATAATTACTTTGAACCATTTATAATTATACAGCAAGTTATACAGGAAGATTTTTTAGTCACCGTCCAAATTATGGTATATTCATATTTTGCGAAAATCATTTAATACGTGTTTTTTCTTTTAGTGTCACTCAATACAAAAATATTGAGATATCACGTCACAAAGTTATCTATAAAAAGTTGATGATTCTGAACACCGCTGCGCGCTAGATAATAGTGTGGGCTATTACCTAGTGCATATGCACCGCGCTAGGTATTAATTAGGCGCGCGGGGTGGGCCGCCGAAATTAATTGAAAACAATAATAAACAAAGTTGCAAATTTTCCCTTCATACTCTCACGGGCGGCAAGTGTAGTATTATTAACGTTTAACTTAGTGACCACGCAGAGCGGATAATTCTTTCGAGAAAATGATTTAAATGAAAATTTTATGTATCGTTTTTTTTTTCAAAAATCGATTTATTGAATGATACCTAATGCCTAGAAAAAATTTGGACGGTGACTAAAAAATCTTCCTGTATAAGCACTCATCTCTGAATTAATCAGCAAAAGACCCTTTAACGGCACGGTTTCATTACGGTATGGCGTATAAAACGCGCCGTAGAAGAAATGTGTCCATAAACAAGCTTTCATAGTGAACTATAGCAACACTACGACCGTACGTACGCAAACATTTCGTGTAGGACGGTTCGAAGTATTGTATCGATCTTTATGTTGACAGACGGGTTTTTTCTACGACGTGGCTTATACGCCATACTGTAACGAAAACGTGCCGTATACAATGAGCCTAAGAGCCGGCCTGCTGTATCCGGATCAACACTACATACTAGATGGATACAAAATTGCAAAATAATTGCTATGGTGGCGAGACAGCGAGACTACCTAGACGCGTACCACAAGGGACAGATCGAGGTGGCTCTAGAAAAGCATGCCTGGTAAAAAATGTCTTCCCCAAGTCTTTACTTGGGGGTGACCTTTTTTCAGCAATGGGACAGTGTGGCTAATAAGAAAATCCTGAAATTATCTGACAGAACTAAACCAGTATTTCAGGAGATCGTTAAACAAGTCATATAGTTGTGTTTCATAAAGTAGTACCAACCTTCTACCAAAATGAAAAGGACATAGTGGAAATACGTAGATACTTAAGGTAAGGTAGTCATACGGAACCCACTAATGGTTTCAAGACAAAACTTCACGTAATTTTTTCTTCAAAACAATGAGACTAAGCTTTTTAAACATTCATCCTTGGTGGATACGATAAACAATTGTCTTAATAAATTACTCGGTAAATAACTAAGAAACCTCTTAGTTATTTACCGCGTAAAACTCAGGTCAGCTAATGTAATTCTAAAGCTCTAACCATCTCACCTGTCTAGCCTATTAACAACTATGTTGGGTATAACCAGATGCAGCTCAAATACCAGTATTTACACGGATGTAAAGATGGTCACCCATGTACGGAACAACCGCGGAAAGAGTTTCTTAACCTGATCGAGCGACCAAAATAACAAAAATCAACCAGTGCTCCAGTGTGTTTATGGCATATTTACGAGTAGAGTTGGCCGTCGAATGGTTTTGAATAGCTATGCTAGCTACTCAAAACCATTCGATAAGTTGTTGGATTAAAAAAGTTTTTTTTTTATAGCATAGCCTTGCCAGGCGATGCGATGAACTGAGGGACTATCTTATGTTTCAAAAAGTGATTACTCTCAGCCTAGTTTGAATAAATGACTTTTGATTTGACTTAAATGAACGTATTTTCTTTTTAACCGACGAAAAAAACGGAGGAGGTTCTCAATTCGACGCGTATATTTTTTTTAAATGTATGACGCATAAATTGTTACACAATAGTCCGATTGTAATGATTCTTTTTTATTGGAAAGGGTATACCTCGAAGGTGGTCTCATATAAATTTGAAAAACTAAATCGAACCCAGGGAAAAAACAGGGAATGATTGATTGTTCACTCATTGATTGTAATGTACCACGCATAACTTAATACAGAGTAGTCCGATTTAGACAATTCTTTTTTTATTGGATAGGATATAACTTGCCAAGTATTATTAGTACATAAAAGCCACAAAAATAATAAAATAAAAACTTTTTAACAAAAAAATTAAACCGCCGAAAAAACTGAAAAGCAAAAAATAATTAACCTTTAAATTTTGAGTCGGCGCTGAAAAATCAATGAACAAAGCGCCGACTCATAATTTTAAGGTTTATTATTTTTTGCTTTTCAGTTTTAACGGCGGTTAAATTTTTTGTTAAAAAGTTTTTTCTCTTCAAGCGACGGGGTGAGTCGGGGAAGCAAAAAATTTCACTCAGGCAGAAGATAGTCAAACATAAATGTAAACTAGCAGAAATAAAAAAGGTACTATTTTTTCTGATTCGCCTTTTTAACCAATAGATTTTTGCAGGAAGTCAGTAGGACATTTTTGATTCTCCCGTATAGAATTATCGAAATGGTAAATAAGAAAACCAGTGTACACATAAATACCAAATTCCAGTTTTTTTTTTAACAAAATAAAAATATAACAAACACCCCTGTAATCTCCGAAGGGTTAAACAGAGGTACATTTATAAAACACCCACATTTATGTTTCAGTCGTGAAAAAGAGAAGAGTTTTGAGAAATAGGGGACGAGCCTATTGCTATCATTCGGGCACAAATCTAGATTCCAAGCTGCTACTCAGAAATTCCTGATTGATAAACTCATGACACTTTGCCTGACCCAGATATCGAACCTAGGACCTCATGCTCAGACAAACGAGATGGTCTTCTCAAAATAAAGACCATTAGAATAATAACTCAATATCTAAGTTGCTACCCTTGCCACCTCAGACCAAGTCTTCCTACCATTGTGCCGCCAAAAGCCAAGGTTTCAGTACAATGGACAAGATAAATGATAACACAAAACTCTTACATCATTCTGTTAGATTTTTGTGAATTACCGACTCGTAATTTAGATCGGGCGATTCTGTTTTGTTTATTTTTAGTAAAGTATGGAGAGGAGACGCTGTTTGGCTGAGGAGATTGAATTTGGAATGTCAGTCGCAAGACGTCCACTGCTGGACATAGGCCTCCCTCAAAGGGGGTTTTGCCGTAATCGCTACGATCGCAGTATTGTGGTAAAATGCATGGAGAACGCTGCTGCCCATTCTCTGGTAAGTCCCTTAGTCGCCTTTTACGACCCCCACGGGAAGAAATGGGGTGGTGTTATTCTTTACGTCCGGCACCACACGGTACGAATCACACTTTAAAACTTATCAGTCTCTTAAATTTTATTTATATGTGTGTTTGAGGGTTTTTTTTTTTTTGGATGCGAAATCATCAAATGTCTTCTCTCGCTCTGGGCGGAGCGGAAGGGCGTGTCATACTTTTACTGACTAAAACCCACCCGTGTTCCTTCAGTTACCTGTGTCGGGGTCACGGTATATCTGTTTTATAGTTTGACTGAGATTCACAATAATGCCTCGTGTCCATGAAAAGGACGAAACTACAACACGCCACCGAACTCATCGTTTACGAATTTACTTAGCTATGGAATAACATATAATTTAATTAATAAAAACAAACAGTTAATTGAGCAGTGGTGGCCCAGTGGTAACGATCGCGACTTACGAGTGAGTTCGAATCCAAGCCGGCGCTTTACTTGTAAATTATTTAAAACGGTGAAGGAAAACATTGTGAGGAAACTGGCATGTCTTAGAACCAAAAATTCTAAGACATGTGACATCTACCAACCCGCACTGGGCCCGCGTGGTGGATTATGAGAGGAGGGGAGGCCTGTGTCCCAGCAGTGGGAACGTTATAGGCTGCTGATGTGAAACAGTAAATTTATCAAAACATCCCACGGTTTCTAACTGAACTTCAACTTTATACGAAGACGCTGGTTACTTATCTGTTTTGGTGACTATACATACATTTAGTCATATTCTGGTTGAGAGTACAGACAGTATTTCAGACTTCTTTTTTGACTGCCCTCTTGGTTTCGTGGTCGCAAGCGCGACTACTGGGCTCGACCCCTAGGTCGGGCAAAATGTTTATTGAGTTTTTCCAGTAGGAATTTCTTAGTAAAACTCCGCCAGGAGTTTGGAAGTTGACGATGTGATACACCCGTGACTTGGGGCGCACGTTAAGCCGTTGGTCCCGCGCCTGATCTCTCTGCGGTCGTGTCGGATTGCCGTCCCATCGGACTGCGAGTGTGTGGGAAGAGTGAGTGCTCCTGTGTCTGCGCACACACTTTTGCACTATAAATCTTGCGCATGACCGATGGCTAGTCTCTGTTGAGTTTGACCGCCGTGACTGAAATACGATTTGGGGACTATGTGTATAGATTTCACACTTGTGACTACAGTAAGACAACCAATAGCTCAAATATTTTATGAATAGTCAGAAACATAGTTTTAACTTGTCAGTAGGTAAGCATTGACGGACATTTAAGAAAGTACGCCGAAATAGTACAAAGCTGATGCAAAAATCCAAAGTAAATAGCGACAAACTAACTAAAGAACACCACAACTAGAGTTTTACTGTTTCACGCGATTTCCCCCGCCGCACCAATTAATTTTCAGAATAGAATTATCAAATGCAAATATAATTTTCATATTTGACTGGTAGTTCCAGAGAGTAGCGCAGAATCAGAATCAGTACTTCTTTGCTATGAATGTAGGTACAGGTTTAAGATGTTGTGCATACATTAATTATATTGGCTACAGTCTACCTTACGGCATGCAAATGATTAAATAAGTTAAAATATTAATACAAACAAAATAATGTCAACAAAATATAAATTAAAATGAAGTCAATTAGTAATATGATAGTTAAGTACATATGTAAGTCTTACGTGGTCAAATTTGCAATTAATTATAACATTCATAATTCGCGTTCAAATAATTAAAAAGCTTTAAGTGTTATTCTATAGATAACGTATGTTGAACTTCTCGATACATCGATCTTAACTTTAAGGTACATAGAAATCACACAACTACAGTGGGCATTTGTCGTTATTTTTAACACGTGCCATGGCTAAAATCAGAAAAAGTCAAAAAATGTACTTAGTGTTATTTCACTTTAAATAGGTTATTTATTCCATAAATACATTATTTATTCAAAAAACATGGCCGCCAGGCAGCAATGACCTGTTCAGATTTTGTATATGTTGTCGGTCATATAGTCCGACAAGGCCTGAATGGAATAAAAAGTGTCGGACACATAGTCTGATATAGCAGTTAACGTGTTAAGAACGTTCACAGTCTGATCCGTCAAAAATTTACCCAGTGTCTGTGAGTCAGATGAGACTGGGGCTAGATTTGAACGTGTCTAATGACGAGAATGGGTCTTCATATTTCTTTTTCTCAACCCATCATAAAAATAACTCTATCCAAATCATAAATGAAGACTTCTTAATTTTTTATAGATTTTTAAAACAAAAGACAATGGCGAAGGCCACCACAAATGGCTGTATGATATAACATTAACAATAAGTTTCGTACACAATGATTCAAAGAATCTTGATATCTGATCTCTATCTTGTAAAGGTTTGGTGTAAGAAGGAAGATCAAGCGACTATTTGTAGGACATTTTTAAATGTTATTAGATGACAGAGAAGCTGTCGGACCAGTTTAGTCAGTAAAAGTATGACACGCCTTCCCGCTCCGCCCAGAGCGAGAGGAGTCATTCGGTGATTTCCCGTGAGTCTTGCTTTTTACGTTAGAACAAAGTTATATTTTGAAAATTTAGGCATCCGTTGATCGATGGACGGGTCTATTGATCAACTATCTTGGTAATACTAGACGCCCTCCATGCCTTGAAAGCCCCTATGCCAATAGTCCTGGCTGTTATGCGTGTATATTTGATCGTTACGGGTTGTCAAACGCCCGAAACCCTAGTCTTATATCAAAGAGTAATGAATTACCACGGAGCAGAGAAATAAGTTTTTTTTTCTTTATCTACTTCGTGCGTTTTATCTCTCCACTGGGCTGTGGAGATAAAGAAACTAGTATTCAACTGCATCTAGAACGGAAACGGAACGGTTGAATTTCTATCTTATTTTGAATAAATGAGTTTCATGTTGCTCATAACTTGCCCCACACCCCAATAGTAAATTGCAAACGGTAGGCCTGGGCAAATTGTTTAGACCTTCCATTATGTGGCATTATTGAGTAAAAACTTAAGGTATAGACCGGACACAAGATGATATACAGCATAACTATGGTACCGACCTTCGGGATGTAAGCGGAAAATCGAGTGCATTTAAGTAAGAGCCATTATGTGAAACGATACTTAAAAAAATAATAGTTTAAAAAACTAAAAAACACGCTTCCATTGAAAACCAAACTAAAAAGTACAAAATAATGGAAAAAAAGCGTGGGTGCCTGATATCAATAAAAAATACCTTAAAAAGCACCCCACTTTTTTAAAACTATTATTTATTTTCTATTTTTTAGGGTGTTTCGAATTTTGAGACGTATGTCAGCGTAGTTTGTGACGTATGTCAGCGTAGTTTGTGACGTATGTCAACGTAGTTTGTGTCGTATGTAAGCGTAGTTTGTGACGTATATCACCGTAGTTTTCGAAGACAGTTTTTTTGCTGTCCTGGTAACCCTGGCAAGGATAACGGCACAAATTTGTGAAATTATTGCATTGTCATCGGTCTTTGACAGGTGTGCAAAGTTTGAATGAAATCTGGTCGTTTAAAGTGGGTCAAAATCGCGCTATAAGGAGTCGGTTACAAACAAACATACAAACATACAAGTGAAGCTAATATAAAGCGTGTAATAAGTCTTTGAAACGCAGGGCTGTTATGTAAAGAGATGTCAGTATAACTGAAGGGGTCCGTTAGGACCGATGCCTGCCAGGATCGCGAGGTTTGTTTGAAAGAGTTACCGTGGCCCTGGCTTATAGGCAACTGAAGGAACACAGGTGGGTTTTAGTCAGTAAAAATCTGACACGCCCTCCCGCTCCATCCAGCGCGGGAGACGTCATTTGATGATATCCCATCCACAAGAAAACAACAGAAAAAAAAGGATGTAAGCGGAAAATCGAGAGCCACTATTTGAAACGATACTCAAAATAAATATCTTAGGACAACCAACACACCGTTATCTGATTCCAAACTAGGCAGAGCCTGTTCTATGGCAACCAGACAACTGATAAACATACTTATATATTTCTAAATACATACATATTATGGATAAATTACACCCAGACACAGAACAAATAAGTCTGGGAAACGGAGGGCTTGTATGTACCTCATGCTGAGAGGACAGTGAAAAACAAACCGTGAATATCTGATCCCATTTATTCCCGTGGGTGTCGAAGAGGCGATTATGGGACTTACTAGAGAATAGGCAGCAGCGTTCTCTATGCATTTAACCACCATACTGCGACGTGCGTCTTTCGCCTGAAATGATGACGATGATGATGAACATCTAATGAAATAGGAAAGAGTTAATTGGCACAAGCAAAAACAGGCGCAGGAGCAGTGGTTACGGCCCCGACTTCCGAGTTATGGGTTCAAACTCAGACAGGCGTTTTACTTTGGGTAAACAATTTCATCACCACTGCTCTCAAAACGGTGATGGAAAACATCGTAAGGAAACCGACATGTCTTAGAACGATGACGATTTTCCGCTTAATAGATTACGGCGCACAAGACAGGCTGTCTAAGATTGTCCATTTATTAAGAACAAAGTCTTTCCAAAGCCTAACCCACCTCTGCCTAATCCAAGTGTTATACACTTAATTGCCCAAAGGATGTACCACTTAGACCTCCACAAAAAGTTTCAAATGACATAATGCGATTAGCCTTCATCTGGCCATCATGGCAGCTACACATCTATGTAGGCGTGACATGGTTTAAAAACCATTATGTTATGGGTTCACGGAATTTCGGTATTATCTTTACGGTCTTTTTCCGTTTTGCTATGAGCTATAATGTCAATGTCATATTGCAGTTTATCTATCAGATTTTCTCGTGTATTTTGTTTCTATATTGCACCTACCATACTTTTTTTTTTGTAAAGTGATGCTTTTTTTTCTATGTTTATGTCATACTTGACAGTTGGTCATCTTATTTCAGCCGTAAGACATCCACAGCTGGACCCCCTTTTTTATATGGCAAATCATCAAAATATGACTTCTCCCGCTCTGGGCGAAGCGGGAGGGCATGTCAGACTTTTACTGACTAAAACGCACCCGTGTTCCTTCAGTTGCCCATATGCCAGGACCACGGTAACTCTTTCGAACGAATCTCGTGACCCTGGCAGGCATCGGTCCTAGCAGACCCCTTCAGTTCTGCTGACATCTCTTTGAGGCGCGCGTGGAACACTAAGCGCCGTCGACCCGAGCCTGGTCCTTATCTTATCTTATTGCTCGCCGCCCGCAAGCTCGTGCCAATGGTGGCTGGGAGTCCGATATCGAAGCTGGACCCCTTCTGCCCGCAATTTGGAGGGCTTTGACAGGCGGGTTGGCGATCGCAGTATAGTTGTACAAATGCATAGAGAACGCTGCTTCCCATTCTCTAGTAAGTCCCTTAGTCGCCTTTTACTACACCCACGGGAAGAAATAGACTGCTGCTATTCTTTACGTATGTATAGCACCAAGCCGACAGTTAGTTGGTCATATAGTGACATTATTGGTGATGTTCTTCGATCAGGTGCGTAGTACTCGCAACCGGCACACGTGTATGATATATGAACTACTTAAAATGAAGCAAAAGGAGTATGTAAGCATCGTAGCAGGTTGCATTTTGTGTTTTTGCCTCTTGTACTTATTTATTTATTTTGTATTGTTCTTGTGCAAGTACTAATATTTAATATTTCTTTCTTTATTAGGCCTGTTTCCGACTATACCGGGTCACACTGAAAGTGTTTAGAATAGGCCAGTAAGAAAAGCAGCCGACGAAATATTTATTTAAATTTCGAATTAGGAACTCTTTTGGGAATCTGTAGGATCTAGAACATGCTGGTTTTCTCAGGATTTTTTCCTTCACCGTTTTGAGAGCTGTGGTGATGAAATTAAATATACAAAGTATTGTAAAATACTGACAATGAACGAGTACAAACTCACGACCTACAAGTTGTTAGCGGGGGCCGATACCACTGAGCCACCACTGCTTAGATATATACTTCTTATAATAAAGCTGATGAGTTTGTTTGAACGTGCCAGCCATCCAGAGATGGAACTATCAGAGGGATTTGAAAACCTAGAACCGAAAATTAGAAGACATGTTACATCTACATAATGCTGTGGAATTGCGTTCCTTGCGAAGCATGTGTGGTGTGACTATGAATGATATGCTGAGGAATGATGTGATAAGAGAACGGTGTGGTTTAAAAGAAGATGTAGTGACAAAAATTGGAAAAAGTATGCTTAGATGGTTTGGTCATGTTGAGAGGAATGAAGAACGGCTCACAAAAGGTATTTACAAGGCAGATATAAGTGGAAACACCAGGAGGGGACGCCCTAGGAGGACATATAGGGACCTTATTGGTAATGTTCTTCAAAAAGGTCAGGTGCGTAGTACCTACTCGCAACCGGCGTGTGTGTATGACTAATTGTATGAACCTAAACGAGGCAAAAGGAGTGTGTAGAGATCGTAGCAGCTGGCCTTCCGTGGTTTCTGCCTACCCCCATGGGAAAAAGGCGTGATTGTATGTATGTATGTTACATCTACCAACCGACACTGGGTCAGCGTGGTGGATAACTGCCCAATCCTGCTTACAGAGAGAGCATATGTCCTAGCAATGGTATTGTTATAGCTTGAAGCCATAAGAATAGATATCATTGAGGTATCTTTGAGTAGGCCAAGATGTATCGCGGTAAACAGTCCCAAATACAAGACGTATTTGGGTCTGTTTTGATCAAAATCGAAAGTCATTTATTCAAAGTAGGGTGAGAGACAGTACTCTTTGAACGTCTAAGTTACATAAGACAGTCCCCACCAAAACGCCCGCCACTTCCTAGAGCTTTAGCTGGGAAGAAGAAGTGGCGCAACAAACTCCCCAGCAGCACAGCTGTCTGTAAATTTAGATCATTTATGCACCTGCGATTACTCGTTCGGAAAATACATCACCAATCTAATTTAGCAATACTACGCTACTTTATTTAATCCACATCAAAACTGAGGCCAGTTACCATAATAATGACCTTTTGTACATGCCCAAAATGCGTCACTTTCAACCTCGGATCGGGCTTCCATTGTTTTTCGCCGCCATCACGGACTGATATCATTTGCATCTCAATGTTTGTAGTTTTATGACCTTACTCTCCCATGGCCGGTTTGATTGTTAAATGGAGTTATGAGGTTCAACAAATTTTGTGTTTTAGGTGTTAGATTATCTAATGTTCTTAAATGACTTCATTTTGAGAATATATTATTAACATTATCATTGTCTTTTTTTCGCAGGGATGTGTGATGTTAAACGAATGGATAGAATAAGAATTGAGTACATATCTAAAGCCTCAGTCACACACAGCGAATACTCGCTGGGAGTGCATTCACTGCAAATAATGATCGCAGCGACCATTCGCTGTCTGCCTGTCACACACAGGGAGTTTTACACGAGAATTTCCACAGTCTGTTGCTCCGCATATTCAAAATGTCGTCTGCTCGGAATAGCAGAATAGCGTCTGCGCGGAATTTTACTGTTGTTCAATTTTACTAGAGTAAAAGTACTTAGAGTAAAATTGAACATGCTCAATTCAAATCGCGGCGAATTCAGCTCGTGGCGACTGAATCTTTTCGCAGCGAATAGCCTGTCACATACAGCGAATACTCGCGGCAAGAAGGCATCCGCAGCGATTAATCGCTGTGTGTAACCGAGACTTAAGAGACAATCTGTAAGTGCGCGACCGCTTGCGAGCGAGTAGTCATTCTATTTTTAACTTTTCAAGCCCTGGCTGAAGACCTTATGTTCTATGTTATGGGGATTTGGTTTCCGCACTTAGTCCTTTGAGTGGACCATTGTGCGTGGACCATGGTGGCCGTCAGTATTTACTCCAACCAGCCCACCTCCCTCCAGAAGTTGGTAATGTCTCCTGGTCTGCTAAGATCGTCCGTGTAAGATTTGGGTGTCCCGAGGGTATCTGTCCTAATCTGGGTGACGCCTGTACATTCGAAGAGTACATGCGCAACGGTTTCCTCAGCCTCCATGCAGGCCCTGCACAGGGGGCTGTCCGTTATGCCTATTGTGTAAAAGTGCTTGTTTAGCGGGCAGTGTCCTGTGATGGTGCCCGTCATCAGACGCAGACTGTCCCTGTCCAGGCGTAGCAGACGTCTGGTTAGCCTGCCATCCGGGGATGGCATAGCTTCCCTGGACTGCCTGCAGCCCGGTGCCGAGGTCCACAAGCTATCTGCTTGTGTGTGGGTAGAAGACCTTAATTTATTAAGGTAGCCACAGGCAAGTCCTGTTAAGCAGCCGACAATCTCATAGGTTGACCTGCGAGATGTCATTCGCAAAATAAAAAGAGAACCATCAGCATTCTGCTACCCTTATTCCAATTTATCTGGGGTCGGCGAAACATGTATTTTTCTTCCACACTTCTCTATCAGTCGTCATCTCGGTCGTCACTCTCTTTCTAAGCATATCATCATTTATACAGAACAACCATCGTTTCTTTGGTCTTCGTCTACTAAGTACTCTAATAACCATCGACATTCATATTCATAGCGGCCTTTACCACTTTAAAATTTTTAAGAGCGAGTTAGTAATACTACATTTTTTTTTTAAAGTTCGTATATCTTATGGCCTTGCAGTCTGCGTACAAAATTATAATAGTTTACGAGCAAGTTACTATCATCATCATCATCACCATTTCAGCCGAAAGACGTCCATCGCTGCACAAACGTCTCCTCCAATTTCGGGAGGTTTGCCATAATCGCCACATTAAGCAAGCAGGTTGGCGATCGCAGTATGGTAGTAAAATTAATAGAGAACGCTGCTGCCCATTCTATATCTATATATAAAATTCAAAGTCCTGAGTGACTGAGTGACTGACTGATATATCAACGCACAGCCTAAACCGCTGGTCCTAGAGACATGAAATTTGGGGCGTGGGTTCTTTGTGAGGAGTAGGTATCCAATAAGAAAGGGTTTTTGAAATTCCATTCCTAAGAGGGTGAAATGGGAGTTGAAATGGTGAATTTTTCGTCATCCACACGGGCGAAGCCGCGGGCAGAAGCTAGTTATTTATAAGTTGCTAGTTATTCATAGTTTGTAATGGAATGGTGCTATTTACGTCCGACACCGCACGGAACATAAAACGCCAAAAAAAGGACAAAACGCATAATCGTCCGCTCACTTCAGAATACAGAAGGTATCTATCATCGCTTTGTAAAATAATGTATGGTAAAAATTTCACGACAAGCGACGAAAAGCCTTAAATATCTTTACTATCATTCTCGCTAGATGTACCGACGCCGCGACGGTCCACGGACATTACAATCATTTGTTTAAAAAACACCAAACTAATTTACACTGCAGACGAAAAAAAAACTTCCGTATTCTTTCAATAGTTTAAATTAATTGCGTATTGTTTATGTGTCTGTACGTTTGTTTAAAGACCGTTGCTAAATACGTTTTGTTGTTTGTTTTGCAATGCTGCTTGGCTTTTTCTAATCTTGACAAAATTATTTCGTTGGTCGTAAGTGCATTTATTCTTGTAAGAGTTCAGATGGCAATCTGTGTACCACTTCTTGCTATGTAAGCAACAGCGTCAGGAAAAGTAGAATCTCATCCAGATATACAAAGTGGATAAAAAACGTACCTATTAGCGATGCTAATACCAAAGATACCCAAGCAAAGTAAATACATTTTTATAGGACCACGGACCACCCCTGAGACGTAGAGTATCCACTAAAATAGATTTATCCAAATCCATCTACAATTCCCGAAGATATTGCGGAACATAAATACAAAAAAGAAAAAACATGCTGACGAATTGAGAACTTCATCCTTTTTGAAGTCCTGAAAAACCTAAAAATAGAATTGTATGAAACGACAGAATGTTATGAACTTAAAAACCAGTGTAAAATCTCAACAAAATTCTAATAAATGACTGGACTACATATAAGTCTCCGTTGCCTGCCAGAGTCACGAGATTTGTTCGAAAGAGACACCGCGGGCCTAGCACATGGGCGACTGAAGGAACACGGGTGGGTTTTAGTCCGTAAAAGTTGTCTGGTTGCCATAGTACAGGCTCTGCCTAGTTTAGGATCAGATAACGGTATGTTGGTTGTCCTAAGATATTATATTATAATTATAAGAAAACCGGGTCAATAAATCCTACAAAATAATATTTATTATGGCTATACGAACGCCACAAAGTGACTGAGTAGCACCTTGATTGTTAACCCGCCACATAACCAAGCCAGCCAAACGCAACGCATAATATATATCCAACGCAAATAAGCACAGATTAAAGTATTAACACTAAAAATAAGCATTTTGAAAAATGTCACGTGAGATTATAGGGGTCAGTCAGGCCAATCTCATGACATCTCACTAGAGGGGGATGAAAAATCGCCAAATTGTATCACTTCATTAATGCAGTCCTGTGTTGAACTACCTGTGTAAATAATATTTTGCATGCCTTAATTGGTAGGACATAATTAACTGCGCATCTACTCAACATCTCAAAATGTATTTATTTCTATGTTCTGCAATAAATGAATTGAATTGAATTGAACAAAAAAAAAAAAACGTGTGCGTCTCGGGAACCCGACAGAAGTGATAACTTAAAATTTTATATTGAAACGGTGATAGTTTTAAGTTATATGCTCACTGTGAAGTGTAACTTAACCTAGAAAACCAACTACGAGGCACAAAAAAAACTAAATTTTCACCCATCCAAAAGGCTAAACTTGGAAAGTGTAACTTAATCTAGCAAACCAACGAGGCACAAAACTGCCCTGGTAATTGATATAGCAGTAAGTCAAAAAAGGCGATTTCGAGAAAATGGTTACAATTTTTAACCGACGAAAAAAAACGGAGGAGGTTATCAATTCGACGCGTATATTTTTTTTGTTTGTTTTTTTTTATGTATGACCACGCATAACTTTTCACATAGTAGTCCGATTGTGATAATTCTTTTTTTATTGGAAAGGGTATACTCCGAGGGTGGTCCCATATAAATTTGGAAAACAAAATCGAACCCTAAGGGTCGGAAAATAGGGGATGATTGATTGTTCACTCATTGATTGTAATGTTTAACCACGCATAACTTTATACAGGGTAGTCCGATTTTGATAATTCTTTATTCATTGGATAGGGTATACCTTGCCAAGTATTATAAACATACATTACATTAAAGCCACAAAAAAATATAAAATAAAAACTTTTTACCAAAAAATTTAACCGCCGAAAAAACTGAAAAGCAAAAAATAATAAACCTTAAAATTATGAGTCGGCGCTGAAAAATCAATGAACAAAGATCACTCAAAGCGCCGACTCATAATTTTAAGGTTTATTATTTTTTGCTTTTCAGTTTTTTCGGCGGTTAAATTTTAGCGTTTGTGATAAAACTATACACTCGATTTTTATGTTCTATATTGTTTTAACATCTTCTCAGGGTTATTGTAAAACATAAAACCTAGATAGGAAGTACTTAGAAATATAAAACCTAGATAGGAAGAAAGCTCGTTTGACGTACATTCCAAATCGCCTTCGACTTACTGCCCTCTCGATTACCAGGGCAGAAAAGGAGCCAGACAAACTGGCGCCGCTCCGCGTTACGTAACGAAGCGGTTTGACCTCCCATAAGAAGATATCACTTCAAAAAGACAAGGAATCACTCACCCTTATAAATCTCCTTCCCAGGATTCCTGCCATAAGTGTCTTCATATTCGCTAATAGCCATCGGTCTAGAAGTCACAACTTCTCCACCCGGCCTAGCTATATAACTAGGCGCATTTCCAGGCTTGTCCAGTTCGTACTCATAAACCGGTTTGACATTCGGTTTTTGATACCCGGTTGTGTTTGGTTTCTCGTTGCCGTATGCTGGTTTGTCTGGGTCGCTGTCGTAGCCTGGTTCATCCGGGTCGATGTGATCGGGTCGGTTTTCGTCGTAAGCTGGTGGTTTGCCGTAACCTGTGTAGAATTAAAGTTTTTTTAACCGACAAAAAAAAACGGAGGAGGTTATCAATTCGAGGCGTATATTTTTTTATGTATGATCACGCATAACTTTTTACATAGTAGTCCGATTGTGATAATTCATTTTTTTTTTTTACTTCTCTCTTGGGGAAAGATCATGACCGAGATCTATAAAAATTACAAATCACGTGCTTTTGTGCGTTTCTATCTTGCACTAAAGTGACTATTTCCTAATTAATAACTATTACTATAATTAGAAAAACAAAATTGTCATCCAATTTTTTATAAATTCAAAAAACGATCGGATGTGCATTACAGAGACTGTAACTAAATGTATTTTCGCTTTAATCAGTTGTAAGATATTGTTAAATGTTGGAAAGCAAATAAATAAATGTATGTATATGATAGCAGTATTGCATATTCTATTTAGGTCTAGGCTAAGGAAATTTAAATCAATAGAGAATAGAAGCCCCATTGGCAGAATGTATCTGATTTTTCTGCCTATCTTCCTGACTATAAAAGTTATAACCCAGCAGTTTTTATTCTCTGAACTTTATATTTATTTGCTTAAAGTTTCACCCACAGAATATACATATACATACGAACATTAAATCATAAGGTAATATTCTAATATATATGCAAATTACAGGTAAACACAGTATTCACTACAAGAACGCCAGATTACCGCTTAATTGCCAACTTAAGTCTAGTTGTACACTTAAATAAAAGAAAAGAAATAACAATTAACGAAAATAAAAATCAAAATTATATTGGTCTTAAAGTAATGTAAAAAGTTTTACCTGTATCAGCGTCATCATTTTCATAAGAAGGTTTTGGTTTCTGCGGCTTTACATAACTTGGCTTATCATTAGATGGTCTACTGCCATACGAGGGTCTATTTTGATCATTTTGAGTACCATAAGACCCTTGAGCACCCCCATAGGATCCAGTACTGCTTCCATATGTCCCCTGGCTGCTTCCATGGGACCCTGAAGTTCCTCCATAAGAACCTTGGCTTCCACCATAAGACCCGGTGTTAAAATCATTGTGACTGCCAAAAGACCCTTGACTTCCGTAAGAATTGCTGGTACTGCTTTGAGAAGACTGTGTTACTCCATATGATGCTTGGGAGCCTCCATAAGAACCAGAATTACTGCCATAAGAACTTTGACTTCCCCCATAAGACCCTTGACTTCCTCCATAAGACCCACTCCCATATCCCTGGCTACTTCCGTAAGACCCTTGACTTCCACCATAGCTTCCTTGGCCCCCATAAGCTCCTTGATCATTATCGGTCGATCCATGTCCACCTCCATACAAACTCTGATTATTACCATATCCTCCTTGACTTCCCCCATAAGACCCTGTCCCATACGAAGGCCTATGATAATCATGGGTAGGTTTATGAAACCCATAACCGGTGTCTTGCTGACCATAAGGTTTATTGCCATAGTATGGACCGCCATAACTGGCGTGCTGACTGTTATAGTCGCTCTGACTGCTAAATGATGCATGGTTGCTGCCATAGGAAACTTGGTTACCGTAAGGTTTTTCTGATCCATAAGTGGGTTTTTCAGCAACGTAAGATGGTCTGTCATTAATTGGTTTTTGTGGTTTTGAACCGCCTCCATAGCCGGTATCACTAGGTTCATCATAGCCAGGTCGTTCTGGTTTAGGATCGGGTCTATATGAGTTTGAACCATAACCACTGTCAGCGGCTGGTTTTTCAACGCCATACGCAGGTCTATCATTTGATGGCCTGTCGTTCCCATACGGTGGCCTGTCGTTCCCATATGACGGTTTGTCATTTCCATAAGATGGCCTGTCATTTCCATATGAAGGCTTTAAAGGCTTGTCATTTCCGTAGGTTGGTTTTTCTGCTCCATAGGATGGTCTGTCACTTCCATATGATGGTTTGTCATTCCCATACGATGGTCTGTCATTTCCGTAAGAAGGTTTTTCATAATCATTCGAAGGTTTTTCAGCACCATAACTTGGTCTATCATTTGCATAAGATGGTTTGTTACTACCATATCCAGGTTTTTCAACACCATATGAGGGTTTTTCCGCTCCATAAGCTGGTCTGTCATTGCTAGGTTTCTGTGGCTTTGAACCACCACCGTAACCAGTATCACTGGGTTCTCCATAACTTGGTCTTTCAGGCCTTGGATCTGGTCTGTAGGGACTACCATACCCATTGTCTGCTGCAACAGATCCATAATGCTGAGATAGACTACTTTGGGACTGTGAATATGAATTTTGACTCGAATATGTTCCGTAACCATAGATTCCTTGCCCAGAAGTTGGTTTTGGAGGCTTATACGGCCTAGGAGGGTCGTGGATTTCGACATGAATTGAATTATCGTCATAGGGGGAATTTTGAGCAAAACCACCAGGTGGTCTTTGATATCCAGGCCGTGGGCGATTGTATTGGTCTTTATCTGGATATGGTCTTTGACCTGGTGAATATCCAGGATCAGCCTGACCATAACCAGGCCTGGGATAATCATTTGTAGGTTTTGTATAACCGGAATCCTCTTGACCATAACCAGGTCTGGCAGGATAATCATTTGTTGGTTTATTATAACCAGTGTCTGCCTGAGGTCTAGGTTTTCTATTTGGTCTGATGATGTAATGGTATTCAGGCTTTTCGGGCTCATATGGAGGGGGTCTTGGCCTATTGTAATCATTAACAGGATACCCTGGCCTATCATTGGGTCTGTAAGGATCTTGTAGCTGCAGTATATCGTGAGGATCTGGCCTTGGCTTAAAAGACCCGACTTGACTTGGTTTTTCAGGTGGAAATGGCATATCTTGAGGTTTGTGAGCTCCGTAACTTGGTCCCATATCAAAATCTGGCTTAGGATTTGAATAATCATCAGGTCTTTCATCATACTGTGGTTTGTAAACTGGTCTTGATACTCCATACGTTTCTAAGTCCCCAGATATGAGGTAGTCATCAGTAAAAGGTTGTTTAGGGTCATCTACGGGTCTGAAGACGGGTCTGTGTGCGGGTCCTGGTCCATCTGAATGATCATCGAACTGTCCTTGGATGGGGGAAGGGGGGGACTGCTCGCATTGGAACCGACGGATGTAGACGTCATAGTCAGGGTGTTTGAGGAGGAGGCTCTTCTCTTTGAGTGACTTTTCATCATTGTTGCTTAAGTTGCAGGTTGCGTTGCCTTTTGCGCCGACTCTGGAATTGAAGATATTTATTTTTATTTATTTATTTTATTCACAAATATTATACCTTCACAGACTTATCCAAAGCGATGCTATTAGCTACATAGTAACACATAAAATAACCTATACACCACCGCATTTTAACGTAACAACTCTATACATACCAAAATCACGATTCCTATTTCAACATTTCATAATAATATTGTTTTAATATACAAAAACATAGCTTATGCAACAATTTTTGACATTATCACTGACAAATAACCGAGACTGCTATTTAATTAATTACAACTATTAAAATATTATACTATAAAAGTTACCTATAATAATTTTAATTTAAATATTCAACGGGATTCGAACTCGCCATGATAAACTTTTTAAATAAAATAAATAAATAAATATCTTAGGACAACCAACACACCGTTATCTGATCCCATACTTATATATTTCTAAATACATACATATTATAGATAAATTACACCCAGACACAGAACAAATGATCGTGCTCATCACACAAAGATTTGTCCTGGGTGGGAATCGAACCCACGACCTCAATCTCAGCAGTCAGGGTCACTAACCACTAGACTAACAGGCCAGTCAAAAAGTTTAAGATAATCACTTTGCTCTAGTACGACTGAGCAATTCTGCTCAATAACCACAGATTCATATTACCTATATAACCTGGATTAATGCATTATTAGTACATTAACCGTGGCTGTACGTCCTCTTGCGATAATTTCCGACATCCACGCGGGCGAAGCCGCGGGCAAAAGCTAGTTTAACAAGTTTTAATCTGATTAAAACTTCGTGACTAGCAGCGCCATCTATATTCAAGCATGTGTAAACCAACACTTAGTTACGTACCCATAATCATAGCTCTGGCACTGTTTGTCTTGCTTGCAGATTTGCTCGCACTCGCGCGTTGTTAGTTCAGTCACATTCCGGTAGATGGCGTCAGGGGGTAGCTGTTCACCGATCGATATTCTTTCGAAGCAATCTGAAAATGACACAAATATTACATTAAATTGACTACTGGTTCAAACCTGTTTCGCTTTGGTGGATGGGAATAATACACATTATTTTTATTTTTTTAAATATGTTGTTATATAGCTTCAAGATATTAAAACGTAACATAACGACGTCCATTTATTTCCCAAAAAAAATCAGATTCCGAGCTGCTACAGTTAGGAGCCTAACCCGAGCCGAGGATCGAGCTCAGGCCCTAATAGCTGTATTTACGGCTACTACACCAATGATGAGATGAGGGCAGGGGTCGGCCGGTGGTAACGGCCGCAACACACAAGTTACAAGTCGTAGGTTCGAACCTAGACCAATTTTACTTTGAGTAGGTAAATTATTTAATCACCACTGCTCTCAAAACGGTGAAGGAAAATATCGTGAGGAAACCGGCATTTCCTAGAACCAAACATTCGAAGACATGTGACATCTACTAAACCACAGTGGGCCAGTGTGGCCCAGCAGTGGGAATATTATAGATTGATTAAGCTATAACGAATGACGCAGTCTCGTGTGGTGCCGGACGTAAAGAATAGCACCAACCCATTTCTTCCCGTGGGTGTCGTAAAAGGCGACTAAAGGGCTTACTCGAGAATGGGCAGCAGCGTTCTCTATGTATTTTACCACCATACTGCGATCGCCAACCCGCCTGCCAAGTGTGGCGATTATGGCAAACCCCCCCATATTTTTAGGGGAGGCCTATGTCTAGTAGTGGACGTATTACGGCTGAAATGATGATGAATAATGCAGTATTTCTCCTGTGCATTGCAGTATAAAATTTCGTAAGAATGTCAAACTAGATACTTTACTTATTAAATTACTCGTTACATTATTATAATTTTATTATTACAATATGTAACATTATTTATTATTGCTATGATATGGATGCAACACAACGGATATACATTGGGAAACCTTTGAAATTATTATTAAGTAAATCGTTTCGACACATTGACATAATTTGTGTAGGTAATGTGCATTAATGTTACTTGAACAGAACTTAAAATTAAGTTAGTTTTTAGCTTAATGTTTTTAGGGTTCCGTTGCCACATGGCAAAAAACGGAACCCTTATAGATTCGTCATGTCTGTCTGTCTGTCCGTCCGTATGTCACAGTCACTTTTTTCCGAAACTATAAGAGTTATGCTGTTGAAACTTGCTAAGTAGATATATTCTGTGAACCGCATTAAGATTTTCACACAAAAATAGAAAAAAAAAACAATAAATTTTGGGGTTCCCCATACTTAGAAATTTTCATCAAACCCATGCGTGTGGGGTATCTATGGACAGGTCTTCAAAAATGATATTGAGGTTTCTAATATGTTTTTTTTTCTAAACTGAATGGCTTGCGCAAGAGACACTTCCAAAGTGGTAAAATGAGCCCCCCCCCCCCCCCGTAACTTCTAAAATAAGAGAATGATAAAATTAAAAAAAATATATGATATACCTACATTACCATGTAAACTTCCACCAATAATTGGTTTGAACGAGATCTAGTAAGTAGTTCTTTTTTAATACGTCATAAATCGTAAACCGCAATTTACCTTTCATTCAATCAACTCAACTTATGCATAAACCGTGAATACCTACAGGTTTGTACGGAACCCTCGGTGCGCGAGTCCGACTCGCACTTGGCCGGTTTTTTTTTCTTTTTTTTTTTGTTATGTAGATGACAGAATACCTATCTTTATCACAGTTCTACTGTGTTGCCTGGACTGCTGAATGTTTTGACTCCCGGATCGGGCAGTACATTTTACTATTAGATTCTGTGTTGTGGTTAAGTCAAAACAGCCGCACGGTTCGATCGATCAAGTTAAACTACGCTTGACGCGGTGATCCATGGATGGGTGACGATCTTTTTTTTTTTTTTTTTGGATGGGAAATCATCAAATGACTTCTCCCGCTCTGGGCGGAGCGGGAGGGCATGTCAGACTTTTACTGACTAAAACCCACCCGTGTTCCTTCAGTTGCCCATGTGCCAGGGTCACGATATCTCTTTCGAACAATCACGCGACCCTGGCAGGCATCGGTCCTAGCAGACCCCTTCAGTGTTGCTGACATCTCTTTGAGGCGCGCGTGGAACACTACGCGCCGTCGACCCGAGCCTGGTCCTTACCGGGCGGCGAGCTACCCATTGATCGCCACCCGCAAGCTCGCGCCTACGGTGGCCGGGAGTCCGCAATCGACTCCCTGGGTGACGATCTTTACATATCAAAACGCGTGCCTCAGAAAGCTGTCATTCGTGAAACTTTTACAGAAGCTACGGGTCGTCAAAAGTCTCCCGACTAGTCTTACCAAGGGCTATCGCATTACCTAGTAACTGGGTTATGCAGGTCAGATATTTTATAATTTGTTTTATTTTTATTTGTAATATTTTTTGAGTGTGGGATTAATTATTTTATCACGTCCGTAAGTGTGTCCGTGGCATCACAGTCCAGCTGAATACCAGCGCTGCGGTAATTGTTTTTTTACAAATATCACAGCATTATGTTGAGATAGGAGTCTTTTTGGCCTCGCAGAGCTCTAATTTAATTTTATATCTTTTACCATTTTGTTATTTGTATCTATCCTAAAAAATTCTATGTTCTTTTTATTGTTTTTATTATGTCCTGTGCGTGTCGCAAATAAAATATTTTTCTTTCTTTCTTCTTTCTAGATAGGCAGTCGATATAAAATAGTAGTATTCAGCTGTATCCGATTAGACTGGAAGCTGACCTCAACATATTTGGAAAAAGGCTATGGCTACATTTTTGACGTTAACTATGTCAAACCTAGTTATCATCATAAAACTGTAAAGAGAGGTACCCCGATACCTACTTACAACCAGCATAAATGAGCTGTAGAGTCGATCGCATGGCTTCAAAACGTGCAAGATAAGGATTTATCATCTACCTATTACTGAACGCCCCAGGACAGGTTGCATTAAAAAGACGGAAAAAATAAAAGTCTCCATCTCCAGTGATATTGGATACGCCGTGGTCTGGAAGACAACTCTAAAATAGTTGACAAAAGACGAGGCAGATGATCATGTTGAGTGCCAGACAATTTCGAAAAAAAAAAGACAAAAGATTCTTACCTTCAATTGAAGTTCCAAGTTGCGAATCTATGGTCAGTGTTTGCACCCCAGCAGCAAGTAACACCGGGCACAAAACTAGTATGTTTAACATTTTTACTAACATAATAACACTTTAAGCAGTATTAAATGTCCATTTTTAATTGAAGTTGTCCATAAAACTAGTTACACTTATTTTTAGATTTTAATTCCTCATTGTTAAGTAATTATTTTATACAATTAGAGTAGTTTTAATAACAGAATTATTGTTGTGTTCATAATTGATTGCTTGTTAATAATAACTACTTTGTTTAAATCATTGAACAAACCGCGCAATAGAAAACAAAATTAATTTGAATTAAATTTTTCAGCACTCTCTCAAAACATTCTATAATCACAATGAATAAAGAAAACTACATCTATCTCTTTCACTTCATCTCAAAACACTGCGAATAAATGAGACGGACACAACACCTCGACGTCACAATTCCAATTACAAAACCAGAAATTCTCCCGCTCAAATTTCCCACAGATTAAACAAAAGTTTCAAACTTTTTTTTCGAAAGTTAGCAAAGGCGCACGTCCATGCTGGTTTAGTTTTGCAAATATTATGGCGCAAATGCTTGGGTGTGCCTTGAGTCACGGTTCGATGCCCAGAAAACACTTCCTTGGCATCTTATGTGAACCTTTAAGTTAGTTAATCGGGCAGGTAGGTGGTTAGCAAATGACTTAGTACTGAACCGCGGGTTTGTCTGTATCGACCATTAATAAAGTAAGCTTTCGAACAAAGAAAAACGTTAACAATAAAATATTTGCGTAGGTATCAGCGTCCAATGCATGGTCTTCCGTGTTCAAATTTCTCAGGTCTAGAATCATGTACTAAATTCATGTTTAATGTCTGCGCGTCGATGTCACCCTGTATAATTGGTCATTTTATATATCCTTTCTGTCCTATCTGATCTATCCATGTGGCAACGGACGTAAAGAATAGTATCATCCCATTTCTTACCGTGGGTGTCGTAAAAGGCGACTAAGGGACTTACTAGAGAATGGGCAGCAGCGTTCTCTATGCATTTTACCACCATACTGCGATCGCCAACCCGCCTGCCAAGCGTGGTGATTATGGCAAAGCCCCCCAAGGGGGAGGCCTAAGTCCAGCAGTGGACGTCTTATGGCTGAAATGATGATGATGATGAACCATCGTGAAGAAACTGGCATGTGTTACAACCGGACATTCAAAGACTTGTAGCATTCACCAATCCGCACTAGGCCTGCATAGTGGATAAAGAAAGAAAGAAAGAAAAATATTTTATTTGTGACACGCACAGGACATAAAAAAACATTAAAAAGAACAAAGAAATTTAGGATTAAAACAAATAACAAAATGGTATAAGATATAAAAATTAAAAGAGTAAGACCTGTGCGAGGCCAAAAAGGCTCCTATCTCAGCATAATGCTGCGATTTTTGTAAAAAAACAACTACTACTATTCAGCTAGGGCCCACTGTGATGCCACGGACACACTTACGTACATGATAAAATGATTAATCCCACACTCAAAAAATAATACATATTAGAAATAAAATAAATGATAAAATATACTTAAGATATAAATGTAAACTGTATTTCTACTAACTGGATAACGGCCCACTCCCTCCCATAGAGAAGATGTGATGAGAACATTATAGACTGCTTACTGCTTAAGTTTGCTTATGAGTTTTAGGGATATTTTCTTCTTAGCGTGTACCTAGATGTCCTGGATGCGAGAAGTACAGAACTGGTCGAAGTGGCGGTGCTTTAGGGAGGCCAATGTCTAGCAGTGGACGTTTTTTGGCTGAAATAGTGATGATGAGGATGAATCATTATGTTGAATTAATGTTTACAGTTCGTATGTCGATGTCCCCCTGTATAAGTTGTATTATATTATTTCATTCCTAAATTATACCTTTTTTTTTTTTGGATATGAAATCATCAAATGACTTCTCCCGCTCTGGGCGGAGCGGGAGGGCGTGTCAGACTATTACTGACTAAAACCCACCCGTGTTCCTTCAGTTGCCCATGTGCCAGGGTCACGGTATCTCTTTCGAACAATCTCGCGACCCTGGCAGGCATCGGTCCTAGCAGACCCCTTCAGTGCTGCTGACATCTCTTTGAGGCACGCGTGGAACACTACGCGCCGTCGACCCAAGCCTGGTCCTTACCGAGCGGCAAGCTACCCATTGCTCGCCGCCCGCAAGCTCGCGCCTACGGTGGCCGGGAGTCCGCTATCGAAAATTATACCTTTAATCCATTAGCATAAAGCATCACTTACCTATAGTTAATTGATGATAAAAGTGCCTGTCGTAGTTCGGGGCTGATACCTCAATGCTACCACAGCTCAAACTTTAAGCATCATTATAGTTATTTCAGCCGAAAGACGCCCACTGCTGGACGTAATCCTCCCTCAATTTGAGGAGGTTCGCCACTATTGCCACGCTTGGGAAAGACTCTGCTGGACTTAGGCCTCCCCCAATTTGGGGGGCTTTGTCATAATCGCCACGCTTGGCAGGCGGGTTGGCCATCGCAGTATGGTGGTAAAATGCATAGAGAACGCTGCTGCCTATTCTCTAGTAAGTCCCTTAGACGCCTTTTACGACACCCACAGAAAGAAATGGGGTGGTGTTATTCTTTACGTCCGGCACCACACGGTACTATTATAAGCATCATCATCATCATCATTTCAGCCGTAAGACGTCCACTGCTGGACTTAGGCCTCCCCCAATTTGGGGGGCTTTGCCATAATCACCACGCTTGGCAGGCGGGTTGGCGATCGCAGTATGGTGGTAAAATGCATAGAGAACGCTGCTGCCCATTCTCTAGTAAGTCCCTAAGTCGCCTTTTACGACACCCACGGGAAGAAATGGGGATGGGAAAAGCATGCCAGAATAAAATTGGTAAAACAATAATCCGCAACAAAGCATAAGTAGGTTGCTAGATATATTTCATAACAACATACAGACATTTCCTCAGAGCGTAGAATAATTAATTGAAACAAAAAATCTACTCGAGTTCACGGTCTACCCGTCATAGCTAAAGAAGTAGGAATATACTTTGATAAAAAATATTAAATATTCCACATTTCATAGCCAATCTTCTGTTTAACGCCGCTTTGTGTCAGATTCCTGTTAACATTATTATAACAAGTTTATACTGTGACTTCTCTTGCCGTTGCTTGAATTAATTCTTAATTCAACCAAAAGACGTCCACAGCTGGACTAGGCGTTCCCCAATATGGGAGGGTTTGCCATAATCGCGACGCTTGGCAGGCGGGTTGGCGATCGCAGTATGGTAGTAAAATGCATAGAGAACGCTGCTGCCCATTCTCTAATAAGCCTCTAAGACGCCTCTTACGCGACGCTCGGCAGGCGGGTTGGCGATCGCAGTATGGTGGTAAAATGCATAGAGAACGCTGCTGCCCATTCTCTAATAAGCCTCTAAGACGCCTCTTACGATACCCACGGGAAGAAATGGGACAAAAATCTGTCCAAAACTCTGATCAATGGGACACTATGTATACAATATTCGAATAGGTAGCTACAAGTGTACTTTATGTCCATGTTTCGTCAGTTCGATATATAAGTACCTAAGTTTTAGCCCAGATTAGGACAGAAACCCTCGGGGCACCCAGAACTTACACGGACGTTCTCAACAGACCAGAAGATTTAGTCAACTTCTGGAGGGAAGTGGGCTGGTTCGAATAATCACTGACGGCCGCCATGGCCCACGCATAATGGTCCATTTGAAGGACTAAGTGCGGAAACCAAACCCACTAACGTAGAACATAGAACGAAGACCAAGCTTCTGAAGCTGGAAACCAGCGCATAGCAACCCTCTAGGGGATCTAAGTACAATGGTGAAGCTTAAACGTATTGTTTCTAGTTCTAGTATTATTTCTAGTTTTCGCAGATCGGTGGGATTCCCTGATGCTGCGAAGATGGATGCTCCGTGCTGAATTTTTACTGTATATTTTTATCTGTGTCTGTAACCAACTAACACTAGACGTTAAGAAAAATTGTTACTAACCCTATGGACTCCGGTCTGAAATAAAAACCTTCTTATCTATTCCATTATACAGGCTGGGATTAATGCCTCGGCCTAGGGCCCCTAAACCTACCGACTAGGTAGCTGGCTTGCCTATTGGCAGGCGGAGACGGCGTTTAATGGACGGCCTAAGCCTCCAATTAGCTGGCAAATTTATCCAGATAGCTGCAACATATTCCCAACATCAATCGTTGGGCCCCACCAGACATGACACCCGTCTGGCCGGAAGATGCTCCCTTTTCTACAAAGATTGTGTGAATTTTACACCTTGTTCCTGATACCTCCAAACACCAACTTCAAATATGGCTTTGTTGGAGCGAGAGGGCATGAGAAGCCGTCACCTCCTTCTGCGAAGGAGGAGGCAGGGCGCGTGAGGCAGTGGCAGTCTCTGCGCCCTCACGTTTCTAGCCGCCGTAGGAGTAGACGCCCCGGGTGTCGGGAGTCGATCGCAGACTCCCGGCCACTGTAGGCGCGGGCTTGCGGGCGGCGAGCAATGGGTAGCTCGCCGCCCAGTAAGGACCAGGCCCGTGTCGACGACGCGTAACGTAATGTTTCACGTGCGTCTCAAAGACATGTCAGCAGTAATGAAGGGGTTTGCTATGACCGACGCCTGCCAGGGTCGCGAGATTGTTCAAACGAGATACCGTGGCCCTGGCATATGGGTAACTGAAGGAACATGGGTGGGTTTTAGTCAGTAAAAGTTTGACACGCCCTCCCGCTCGGCCTTGATGACTTACCATCCAAAAAAAAATGGCTTTGTTTGTTTACGGAGAATCACTGACTCCGAAGTCACAGGCCTACACCTAGTTTAGGAGTCAGAGGATCTAAATTAATGTGACCTAGTAATAAGCCTTAAATATTCTTAGTTTTATGGATATTTTAATATCATGGCTAGTGGTTAAATCTAGAATTTACTTATTTATTAGACAAGGGCAAGTAGATGATGATATCAAAGGAATTTCATGTATACTGTAAAAGCAAATCCATAGGTCGACAAAGCGACGAACAATAACATGGAAACTGCAGGTTACCTATAGAGAAATCAAGACGTTTGCCGATGCGTTGCCAACCTTGATGACAAAGTCACAATAATTTCCTGTGCCTGTAATTTATTTCATAAATGCTAAGTAAATTGCAAAATGGTATTACGGTAACGGTAGTACAAATTCCGGGATACACCCTGGACACGGCTCTATAGACTTAAGACCATCTGTGTGCAAGAATAAAGATTGATTGATTGGATCGGTTTCTTCGCCAGTAGCTAAACCGATCCACAGTGCTAGATAAATTCATTTATTTGCCTGAAACATGGTATATTACAGATTTTATAACACATACACAATAGTTCTTCATATTCCGTCAACTAAGTTCTTCATATTCCGTCAACTAAAACTTAATGCAAATGTGATAAAAATTATGATTCTAATTTAAACAAAATAATTATATTCCAATGTCAAAAAAAGTACTAAATCAAGAACTGTCTACATATGAAAAAACAAATGTCAAAGAAAAACGATAAAATTATAAATTGTCAAATTTAATGTTCATGTCATGCAACTTTCCCATTTGTCCTAAAACAAGGATCTTTTGTCCTTTGAATTAGGTATATGTGTAGCCTTTAGTCCCAGCTGCCATTCGTCGTCAGAAGCATGAAAGATTACCAAACCAGGTGGGTAATTGCGTTCTGCACTATCAGCAGGAATCGGTTTCATTTTGACAGTTCCGCAACATTCATGGCGTTGGTTGTTTACGTTGCTAAGCAAACAATTTTTTCGAAAATATGAAAGAATGGATGGCAAATAAGCTTCAAAATGATTCAAATTCTGATTAATAGTGTGTTACGCAATTAGGGTGCAGTCTCACCACAGGATATCGTATCCCACCACAACATCAATTTTAAGTCGTTCGTGGTACGAGTTCCAACCCACCATCTACAGACCTGCTTGAGAGAGGACTTTTGGCCGAAAGATGTCGTATATCGAAGTTTCCGAGGACGTTTACACGACACCACGCAGCGGAACACGACGCCGTCATCATAACGTGTTTAGTTGTCGTTTTTGTTTTTGAAGAATATGTATTACTTTATAGTTATTGTTTTATATTACTTATGTATTGTGTTTTAATGGTCCTTAGTTGCCTGAAATAAAATATTGTATTGTTATTGTATTGTATCGCGACTGCCTTCACTAAATACTGTTATCCTGTTGCATCGGTTAAATTAGCAGCCGACTTCAACTTAGTTGGGTAATTGAATAACATTTTTAGATATCACGATTTGACAGCCAGCTGTCAACAATTTGAAACGCTCGTGAACGCGCTTACAGTTCTCACTCAACGTCAACCTACTTGTATACGCCACCAATTTCTTCTATAGGGCACGTCATCTATTCGATTTTTTTTTAAATAATTGACGTAAAATTCAAACGGGGTCTTCAACTAATCTATGGTATCAGGTTTTTCGTTAATGTCCCTGGCACCGAGTATATTGTTAGCTTTTCAATCGGACAAACATGTAGTGTGGTGTCAGTCTCGTATTTGGCGTTTGAAGCCTCCTCCAGCCCTCTTTTGTTTCAACTGCAGACCCCCAGCCACCGTAGGCGTGAGCTTGCGGGCGCAATAGGTAGCTCGCCGCCCGGTAAGGACCAGGCTCGTGTCGACGGCGTGTAGTGTTCCACGCGCACCTCAAAGAGATTTCAGCAGCTTTGAAGGGGTCTGCTAGGACCGATAGCTGCCAGAGTCGCGAGATTTGGTCGAAAGAGTTACTGTGGCTCTGGCATAGGCATCTGAAGGAACATGGACAGGTTTTTGTCAGTAAAAGTCTGACACGCCCTTCCGCTCCGCCCAGAGCGGGAGACGACATTTGATGATTTCCCACCCACAAAAAAGGGCCATCTTTTGTTCCAGCGACAAGTTTTTTCTTTCCTGACTTCATCGTCTCATGTCATCACAGGTCTCTTTATTTGTCTGTTTCTAATCACAACATAACGACTAATAAATTAAAAGCATACAAGTAAACGGAAGACATAGACAATTAGTTAATGATTTCTATATGTAAATTAACTTTATCTTTTTAATCGTTAAGATTATAAAAATAAATAAACAGCTATGAAAATATGCACGTCCTGTGGTCAGAAAAAAATCTATTAACATTTTTCTAGACTCGTCATACTGACTTCATTTAAATATAATTTTATCATAGACGTTATATTCTGTCTTTATTCTTTTGGGATTTTTGGTTCTATGACATGCCGGTTTCCTCACGATGTTGTCCTTCACCGTTTAGAGAGCAGTGATAATAAAATAACTTACAAAAAGTAAAGCTCCTGTAACGATTTGAGCCTACGACCTACAAATTGTGTGTCGCAGATCTTACGACTTGGCAACCACTGCTACTCATGGGACACAATGAAAAATGAAAATGAAAAAACTGGCCAAGTGCGAGTCGGACTCACGCACCGAGGGTTCCGTACAAACCTGCAGGTATTCACAGTTTATGCATAAGGTTTATGTTTATGAAATTAAATGTTTTTTTTTTTAATTTTTATATTTGTGTTGACTGAATGAAAGGTAAATTGTGGTTTACGATTTATGACGTATTAAAAAAAAACTACTTACTAGATCTCGTTCAAACCAATTTTCGGTGGAAGTTTACAGGGCAATGTACATCATATATTTTTTTTTAGTTTTATCATTCCCTTATTTTAGAAGTTACGGGGGGGACACACACATTTTACCATTTTGGAAGTGTCTCTAGCGCAAACTATTCAGTTTAGAAGAAAATGACATTAGAAACCTCAATATCATTTTTGAAGACCTATCCATAAATATGCCACACGTATGGGTTTGATGAAAAAATTTTTTTTTGAGTTTCAGTTCTATGTATGGGAAACCCCAAATATTATTGTTTTTTTTTTCTATTTTTGTGTGAAAATCTTAATGCGGTTCACAGAATACATCTACTTACCAAGTTTCAACAGCATAGCTCTTATAGTTTCGGAAAAAATGGCTGTGACATACTCGGACAGACAGACAGACAGACAGACATGACGAATCTATAAGGGTTCCGTTTTTTGCCATATGGCAACGGAACCCTAAAAAGGTTTATTCGAATTAACAAGTTTAAACTTACATCAGTGGTGATTGGAGCCTCCTTTTAAGCGTATAAAGCCTGTATTAGGAGACTCCGCTCTTCCATACATTATTAGTATTCATAGAATATTAATAGGTTAATAATTTATTATTTTATTTGACATAACAAGTACACGGATACAAGGTGACACTTGGTTTATGTGTGCAAATAGTCAGACACAAATTAACCGATCAATGCCCCCATTCTAGGAAAGAGCTGTTTTCCAGTGGTCATCTATGAACAGTAACCATTTAGTAATTTGCACTTTTGTACAAATAAACTAGAAGTAAATTATAATTCAAGGAAAAGAAACAGAGGAGAAAGTAAAAGAGGTTTTAATTAAACTATACTTATATTCGAAATGCGAACGTAACTATGTCTGTGAACAGATTTTGATGAAATTTGGTACAGGCTAAGTTTGAACCCCGAGAAAGGACATAGGCTAATTTTTATTCCGCAAATACGTCTGCGTCTGCGATAACCGACATTTACACGAAGTTGCGGGCAGAAGCTAGTCAAAAATAAAGAAAATGTTGTAGGTATCTATTTATGCACGGCATGCGTAGCATGACCACCGTTACAAGGGGTTTTGTCAACGGAAGAATAGACAAAATTACAGATTGTAGAATGATTAAAGACAGAATTAAAGATTGTAGAATGATTTGTACCGTTTTATGCTGGTGTAGCATGACAGCTCTATCTCTATTCTACTAAGAATAGACAAAGTTTTTACTATGGTGGTCATGCTACGCGTGCTGGTATGTGAGTGTAGATGTGAGTGGGGTACCTATATTTGTGAATGTGTAGTTTATTTGTAAGGAGGATACCTAATAATTAACACAATAAATCTCCATCCCACTTTTTGATCACCCCTTATTAATTTTCTGCTTGACCGGCCAGACCACAGCAGTTTATCCTACTTCATAATTTAAACATACTAACAAGACACTTCCTTACAAAATAGTAATTCTGGCTGATGACGTCATAAAAAATCCCGTTTCTTTGTGTATTTTTTTGTAGTTAATTATAAAATGTAAAGAATTTTCTCATGTCTGTTAAGAATCCTTTGTGTTCATAAATAAACTTTTGTTTATTAATTTCTCTTCTTCATATAGTTTTTATCAAAAAGATAAGATCGAAGTTTTTCATTCACAAGACTTTCATATTGTCATTCTACCTACTGTACCTACGACAATACAGTGCAGTGCAGTGCAGTACTAATTGTGCGGAAGGTAGGTACATTCAACTGCACTTCGTGTCAGTGGTAACACATTGAACTGCACGTACTACCACCTCAACTGCAACTGCTATAGAGTATAACATAGAGCATCATGAAGTATATTGTCTTTGGTCCCTGGCCTTGACATCAAGTCATAGACAAAATTTTCGAACTTTAATTAATTGAATACGAGGCTTTCCGTGTGGTGGACTTATTATTGAATGGGCAGCAGCGCTCTCTATATATTTTACCACCGTACTGCGGTCGCCAACCCGCAAGCCAAGCGTGTCGATTATGGATAAAAACTTTTTTACAAAAAAAAAAACAACCGACTTCCTTAAAAACACTACAAAGTGAAAAATAACTTTAATTTCGGTAGTCGGTGTCTTAGGATCTGTATTTATGGTTTTTGCCACCGACTTCCGAAATTAAAGTTATTTTTCACTTTGTAGTGTTTTTAAGGAAGTCGGTTGTTTTTTTTTTTGTAAAAAAGTTTTTATTTTTAAATTTTTAGTTGTGGTACCCTGCACCAATTCCAAACAAACAATGCATATTTATGCGATAGCAGAAATCGCGGTTGATTTCCTATCATTTTTTAAAGAGTTCCGGTGTCTGTCTCCCGAACTCATCATCAGATCTATATGAAAATTATATGGGACCATTTCGGAATGAACCCCTTTCGAACAAAAAAAGAATTTTGTAAATCCGTCTATATATGACGGAGTTATGGCCGAACATACATAAAAAAAAAAAAAAAAAAACGTATAAACATCCGAATTGAGAACCTCCTCCTTTTTGAAGTCGGTTAAAAATCTCCCCAAATTGGGGGAGGCCTTTATCCAGCAGAGGACATCTTTCGGCTGAAATTATGAGGCTTTTAGCTACTATGTCTGTGTATTTGTATGTACAGAATAAACAACATATCTTTTTTTTGTTTCAGTTGTCCTGCTACATTCAATTTGATTTCTTATGCTTTCTTATATAGAAGATCTTTTGTACGTCTTTGTGTCTCGACGTTTGGAACTATATCTTTTAGCCTGCTGCCAAGCATGGAACGCTCCATTGTTTTCTGTACAACCATTAGACTATACACAGCGTCCAGCGTGAACGTCCACAACGTCATAGTGAATAGAACTCACTGGTTATAAAGGCGGGACTTCAGACATTGTAGAATTATGACTGATCTCAAAATGTGGTCTTGTTTTCTTAATACGGCCCACCCAAGCTACATTCTATATCTCTAACTCTATTATATTCTGTTTATACAATAGTTCAGTCAGTCAAGTGGAAGGTTTTAGGTCCTCCCGCTCTGGGCGGAGCGGGAAGATGTGTCAGTCTTTTACTGACTAAAACCCACCCGTGTTCCTTCAGTAGCCTATGCCAGGGCCACGGTAACTCATTCCAACATATTTGCGCTCCTGCCAGAAGTGGAAACTATAAGCTTATGTTTTCTAACTTAAAGCCAAATACAGCAGCATGTTTTTACACGCTTTATATTAGCTTCACTTGTATGTTTGTTTGTAACCGACTCCTTATAGCGCGATTTTGACCCACTTTAAACGACCAGATTTCATTCAAACTTTGCACACCTGTCAAGGACCGATGACAAAGCAATAATTTCATAAATTTGTGCCATTATCCTTGCCAGGGTTCCCAGGACAGCAAAAAAACTGTCTTCGCAAAACTACGCTGACATACATCACAAACAACGCTAACATACGACACAAACTACGCTGACATACGTCACAAACTACGCTGACATACGTCACAAACTACGCTGACATAGGTACGTCTCAAAATTCGAAACACCCTAAAAAATAGAAAATAAATAATAGTTTACAAAAACTAAAAAACATGCTTCCATTGAAAACCAAACTAAAAGTACAAAATAATGGAAAAAAAGCGTGGGGTGCCTGATATCAATAAAAAAATACCTTAAAAAGCACCCCACGCTATTTTTCCATTATTTTGTACTTTTTAGTTTGGTTTTCAATGGAAGCGTGTTTTTTTTAACTATTATTTTTTTATCATAGTTGAACGAGTTACACGCACATCATAATGAATGCTATAGACCACTTACCTCCCAAACGATTAATTAGAGCAAAAAATATTTTGCAGTTCCGTGCGTACAATGTTTTTGGAGATACGTGTACTTTTATTTCACATGGCGGTTCCCGAAGTTGCCAACTTCAGAATTCTGATTCCAACGTCATCTCATCTACATCTCGCAGGTAAACCTATATAACCATAGAAACCTTGAATATGTTATGGAGATTCTAAATAGCAAACATAATTACTAACATGCACAAGATAAAGGTCATGAAGATCGGAGACGCTACACTCGAAGTTGTGGACGAGTATGTTTACCTAGGACAAACTGTCCAGTTAGATAGGTCGTACTTCGAGAAAGAAGTCTATTGTCGAATCCGACTCGACTGGAAAGCTACGCAATACCTTCTCGTCCCAAATACCGCATTACCGCAAGATATGAGAAGACTGCCAATTGTGAAAGTCCCTATACATATAAATAAAATCAAAATTTGACTAGTTAGTAGACATGTTAAATGAAGGACTTTTGCTAAGTAATATTAACGTCCCTCACGGGTCTATTGAGCTACGCTCACCACGGATGATCCGTAGATTGGACTATTTTTAATACCAAGAGCCCTTTGTTCCGGTTTCTATTTCGTGCCGGACGTAAAGAATAGTACCATCTCATTTCTTCCCGTGGGTGTCGTAAGAGGCGACTAAGGATCTTACTAGAGAATGGGCAGCAGCATGCTGTATACATTTTACCCACTTTACCACCATACTGCGATTGCGATCCCGCCTGCCAAGCGTGTATGCTATGTCCAACAGTGGACGTCTTTCGGCTGAAATGATGATGATGATGATGAAATCCCCTCCGTGCCTCAGAAAGCACGTTAAGCCGTTGGTCCTGTTACTGTATTATGGTGGTCAGGTACGCAGTTGCTCCATATGACATATTGGTATGAGAGACTGGAAGCCGCCCTCAGTATCATTGACACCTACCAGGGTCGCGAGATTTGTTTGAAAGAGTTATCGTGGCCCTGGCATAGGCCCCTGAAGGAACACGGGTGGGTTTTAGTCAGTAAAAGTCTGACACGCCTTTCCGCTCCACCCAGAGCGGGAGACGTCATTTGCTGATTTCCCACCGGCAAAAAAAAAAAGTTAGTATGATTGGCAAAAGGTTATGCAGAAGCTGTTTATCTATTTCAAAAAGTTATGGAACCCAATAGCATCTAAAACAGCTACAACTTACCTATCTTTTTTTCTCCATTATCTAGGATTCATATCAAATGATTACACGTTATACAAGCGAACGATTTCACGAATTTTATGAGAATCTCACGAATTACTGACTTCTTTGTTTTCTATTAAAGAGTAATGTGAGAATAACTGAATAACTGTAACTTTTGATTCGTTAGAACAAAACCCAAGAACGGTTTTTGTATTTTTTAATTACTAAGCCGAATTTTTATTCGTTTTTTTTTTTGCGTCGTGTAGCAGAACTTAATTCGTGTGCTCACAAAAAAAGTTTCATTGACATCGGTTCAGTGGTTTCCGAGTATTTGACAGACAAAGAAATACACAGGCATTCAAATATACGACGATGTTATGAATCATATAAGCCTTTCCGTTTTAAATACAAAGGCTTCTTCTCAAACAGAGGACTATCATCTGGTTTCTTAAGACAGAATTTGAAAACTTATAACCCAATTTAAATTGTAAAAACCCTTTTTAAATTGTTGAATGAGCCTGCCCTCAACTTCTGTCTCGCCTGATGGAAAGCGACTGATGAAATCTATGATGAAACGAGAGTGCCCAGAAGTTCACTCTAGCTTTGAATGCAGCCTGGTTAATTTTGGGGGAACACAGATACTGGCAGACAGCATTACAGCAGGTGATTACATCAGTGTAGCGCGCGACACACATTCACAATTGTATACGTTTTTTATGCAAATAAATTTTAATTTCGAAGGAATCAATGACATTTCTTAACTTTAAATTCTCAATTTAAAAAAACGTTGTAACAAAAAAAAACCGTTGATTGACACGTATCCTCACTGTGTAATCGCTTTGCGTGTGTGTGACGTATATTTACCCTTTTTTTTTTTTTTTTTTTGGATGGGAAATCATCAAATGACTTCTCCCGCTCTGGGCGGAGTGGGAGGGCGTGTCAGACTTTTACTGACTAAAACCCACCCGTGTTCCTTCAGTTGCCCATGTGCCAGAGTCACGGTATCTCTTTCGAACAATCTCGTAACCCTGGCAGGCATCGGTCCTAGCAGACCCCTACATTGCTGCTGACATCTCTTTGAGGCGCGCGTGGAACACTACGCGCCGTCGACCCGAGCCTGATCCTTACCGGGCGGCGAGCTACCCATTGCTCGCCACCCGCAAGCTCGCGCCTACGGTGGCCGGGAGTCCGCTATCGACTCCCGACGCCCGGGGCGTCTCCTCCTGCGGCGGCTAGGGACGTGAGGGTGCAGAGACTGCCACTCCCTCACGCGCCCCGCCTCCTCCTTCGCGAGCATTACTGCTTCGCAGAAGGAGGTGACGGCTTCCCATGCCCTCTCGCTCCGTACCATGGCTCGCACCAGGGCCGGACGCGAGTATATTTACCCTGACTTGTTCTTTTTGTATTTGTCTTTTCTTTACCGCAATTTTTACAAATGTTTTCTTTCTTTGTTCTTGAGGTTCTTATCCCGACCCTTGCTCGGGCCAATCCTCACCGATGAGCCTGTAGTTTCAAATTCGTCCCCGCCTTTTCCCTTAATTTATTGAGGCAACCACAGGCAAGTCCGAATAAGTAGCCAAAAACCTCCTAAAATGACCGTACTGTATATATCTCACATTACGTAGTAAAAAAAATGTTCTAATATTATCTCGGATTGTATTTAAAGTCAGGATGCTCATAAATATTACAATCCAATTTTACCTTTTCCCACTTAACGAAATGTATTCTGTTTCAGTTAACTAACGGCTTAGTTAGTTAATCTTTTCGTAAGACAGATCTTAACGAGCAATCTAGCCGACCTGAACTATCCCACGGCTGATTTTGGCTAGAAAATGTAATACAGAACAAAAATTGAAACTGACTGGGTTAATGTACGAATTTTAGCGGTTTGGGATGTAATGTAACATCTTTCTGATGTGAGTATGTCTGTTACAGTTTCAGGAGTCCTGTTTAACTAAGCATGATCATTATTTCAACCGAAAGACGTCCACGGCTAGCCATAGACAAGCCTCAAGCTCCGCCTCTACGACCGGTTTTGTGCTTCCCGCATCCAGCAGATTCCTGCGGCCTTCACAAGGTCCATAATGTGGGTAGCCTTCCAACTCTACGTCTTCCAGTACGCGGCCGTCATTGCAGAACCTAGCGACCTCATCGTCGAGCATTGTGCCCCTGCCACTTAAGTTTGGTAATTTTTTGAGCTATTTCGGTTACCTTGGATTTCTAATTAGATCCCGTTAGGAAACGCCAAGCATAGTCCACTCCATTGCCTTTTGAGTGGCTTTTAGAAAGAAAGAAAGAAAAATATTTTGTTTGCGACACGCACAGGATATAAAAAGAACATAGAAACTTTTAGGATACATACAAATAACAAAAATGTAAAAGATATAAAATTAAAAGAATAAGACCTGTGCGAGGTCAAAAAGGCACCTGCATAATACTGCGATATTTGTAAAAAAAAGTCTTTAATTTTCGTCTTCGAAGTTTTAGTCTTCAAATAAGGCCCACTGAGAGCGGCCACATTTCAGTGCCTTAGGTCATTACTGGCAACACGCACTGGTCCAAGACTTTCGTCTTGAAAACTGCACAAGCTTGCGCAAGCCTTAATACCGACATAATAAGCCTAGAATGTTCGTACTGCTGGGTAACAAGCCTCCTCTCTTCGAAAACTGTTGTCAACCACGCGGGCCCAGTCGGGTTAGAAGACGTCCTGTCCTTGAATTTTTGGTTCTCGGACATGCACTCACTTCTGAGCGCTTACGAGGAATCGGCTACTAGTTGGCTAAAGGTTGAGGGAACGGTGCTCGTGTTCAAAAAAATAATATTTCCAGCACGTCGCCCGTGATGTTCACCTGAAGTTTTAAGTCCCAACCCGCCGCGTGACATCGCTTCGTTCGCTCGCGCTATTACTTCAAGTCAAAGTCGGTTATTGCGAACTAAGTGTACAGGAATGGTGTTATGTTATGTTAGTACTTATGACTTAGCAGCCTTTTACAAGCATTGCAATTTATTATTCGCCTGTCCTTATCATTCGTTCGTTCGTTCTTCGTTTTCAGTTAGCGTTTTTTCTGACTTTTTTCGTCAGTTATGAGAAAAATCGTAGCTCGGCTCCTAAGGGTCGTGGCGTTAAATAGCCATTAACCTTTCTCTAGAATGGGCGAGTATTTCGGATCAGATTAGGCAAAAGCGCATATATAAATTCTAACTGTTACCTAGCGTGGCGATTTTGGTAAACACTCCAAATTTGGGGGAGACTTATGTCCAACAGTGGACGGCGCTCGGCTGAAATGATGATGATGATAATTCTACCAAGAGTGGGTAAAGCCGGGATCTTCAACCAGTCTTAACTAAAACATGACTCATCCCGATCCTCACTTACTTCTCACCTAAAAGCCACACACACAACAATGAATGAGATAATTAGCCAACTCCTTATCGCGTAATCAGCAGACGAGCAGCGCCAATTTATTATTAAATTAATAATATGCTTAGTAGTGATGTGGGGAGTCGATGGTTGGAGCTGGTATCATGTCGATGTTACCGATTTTTTTTTTTATGGGAAGTCATCAAATGACTTCTCCCGCTCTGGGCGGAGCGGAAGGGCGTATCAAACTTTTACTGACTAAAACCCACCCGTGTTCCTTCACTTGCCCTTATGCCAGGACTACGGTAACTCTTTCAAACGAATTTCGCGACCCTGGCAATGTTACCGGTTTTAGATCCTCATCAATTAAATAAAAATATTTTATATCACATTTTGTGAGGAATGAGGAACAGGGTGTAAAGTTCACTTAATCTCCGTAGAAAAGGGTGGATCCTTCAACCAGACGGGTGTCGTGTCTGGAAGGTAACTGCCCGAAATCTGAGATCGGGACGGCACACGGCTACACATCATGCTACACATTTCCAATTTTAGCTGAGCTCGCATTGTGTAGATTTTTCTTACGATGAGAAGTAAACTTATGCTGAAAATGTAGAGCTTGACCTGTAGCCTTACCTACATATACTAGTTGCAGTCTACAGTACTCTGCTAGCGCGATGGAGGATTTTGCGTGCGACGTCAGTGTGATACGTAGGTACCTAGTTCGGATGTGGCGATGTAGATACTGTTGCAACATTAAGCCGCGTTTCCACTAGGCAACAATTGGCGCGCGACCCAATATGTTGAAAGTTAGCGCAGAACTTTTGTTTAACAACGTTGTCTGTCTACGCATCGACTACTACGTCAGCCGTCGACAACATGTCGCCAGAGGAACCAATGTTGATTTCAGCAGCAGTGGTTATAATTTTATCGAAAAATGCATAAAAAGTTATTATTTTTGTATTCTCGGTGAGCAGTATCCCATAAACTTTCATAGTTTTGGTACAATTCGATTAATTTGAGCACTCGTTCGTTACACCACACTACGGACATTGTTGCGCGTCACGTCTCCAGTTGACAACAATTGATGCTCAACTAACGATGCTCTCTAAACAAACAACAAGCCGCGCATCATGTTGCTCACCAGCTGGCAACGTCGCGCGCTGTTGTGCAACGTTGCCCAACATGTTGAGCGTCACGTGTTGCGCGTCAATTGTTGCCTAGTGGATACGAGGCTTTATCCTATATGGGGACATATGAAACGTCAGAAGCTTGGTGCACGGTTCCAATTGGTCGTTTCCTATGGAGAAGAGACGGAAAGAAACTCCACGGTTACTCTTTCAAAAGTAATTGGCTTTTACAATGTTTTACTACCGCACCGCTACGTGCTACGTGCTATCCCAGCAATGGAAACATTATAGGCTGATCGGTGATGTTCTTCAGAAAGGTCAGGTACGTAGTACTGAATAATAACCACGCTCCAGCGAGTGTACGCCCGTTTGTTTCCTCGCATACTCATTCGGCTTCTTTCGATCTGTAAAAATCTTTATAGATCGGCAGTAGAACTCACTTACAGTACCAAATCTAGTAACATTCTTTAAACTTCCATAAATGTAATGACTTTATACTCTTCGACGAATAATGAGATTCGTTGACTGGTTATGCGCTCAAACCTTGACCAATAAACAGCTTAAACAGTCACCACCATTGTATTGCTCAGAAGTAACTACTTTCAGTTGAGTTCTTGGATGTGACTTGACGAAAACCACAGACTTCATAATTCCTAGTTTATTGGTTTTTTTTATTCCAGCTCGCAGGCTAACCTGCCGGCAGGTTGTCGGCTGCTTCACCGGACTTGCCTGTCACTATCTTAATAAATTAACCCATGACTTAATAAAACTTAAAACTAGAGCGACTAATCGCTAAGGGCACACCTATGGGGTACGGACAGGGCTGTAGCTAGACTCGAATTTGAGGTAGGGCAGCATTGGCTACAGGTAGGGCGGAAGTAAAAAATACACTAGTCACAAAAATAAAGGGATATTACAAAAAAAAAAAAATTTTTTGGTGATTTTCAACAAGCTGTAACTCCGAGGAAAATGATCATATAGCAAAAAATAAAAAAGCACATTGTAGTTCAATGTATCTTGTTTTCAGATACGGCCACGATTTTTTTTATCATGTTTGGGTCTGGAGAAATAACAAGGAAACAATCAAAAAACAAAAAAAAAAAAAAGTTTTTGTCGTCTAAAAAATGGTATACGGGCTCCGAAAATTTTTTTTCCAGTTTTTTACTCATAAGTTCTTTTAGAAAATTTAATGCCCTTTAATTTGAGGTACACAAAATGCCTAAACAATAATTTGCCGTGGAGTTATCGTCAGTCGAAGCAAAAAAGTACTTTTTAACTTTGACAATTAATAACTCTGGAAATAATGATTGTATAGAAAATCGAAGGAGGGTTTTGGAAACTGCACAACATTTTCTTTAAGATACCTTGAATGGCTTTTGTTGAAAGTTCTTTTTTTACTTAAAAGCTTTGACTGAAAAAAAGACAAAAATTCGCATAATTAAGTATATTTGGATAACTTTAGATAAAATGGATGAAAGAAAGATATCGTGGGTAACTTTTCAACCTCAAAGTGTCCCCTAAAACCCCTGAAAAATTCAAAGCGCTACGATTCTTTTTTCATAGTGCTCCGAAGCTTCAAATTCTTTGTTTTTGCAAAAATCACCATTATGAACAATTTTTAGGGTTCCGTTGCCAAATGGCAAAAAATGGAGCCCTTATAGATTCGTCTTGTCTGTCTGTCCGAGTATGTCACAGCCACTTTTTTCCGAAACTATAAGAGCTATGCTGTTGAAACTTGGTAAATAGATGTATTCTGTAAACCGCATTAAGATTTTCACAGAAAAATAGAAAAAAAAAACAATAATATTTGGGGTTCCCCATACATAGAACTGAAACTCAATAAGTAGTATGGTCATAAATCGTAAACCGCAATTTACCTTTCATACAATCAACTCAAATATAAAAAAAAAACATTTAATTTCATAAACATAAACCTTATGCATAAACCGTGAATACCAGGTTTGTACGAAACCCTTGGTGCACGAGTCCGACTCGCACTTGGCCGGTTTTTATTCGGTTTTTCGATACTAAAATTATTTTTTCTCAAAAATCTTTTTTTTTAGAAAAAAAACTAATCAAAATCGAAATTGTTTTTGCAAAAACAAAGAATTTGAAGCTTCAGGGCACTATGAAAAAAGAATCGCAGCGCTTTGAATTTTTCAGAGATTTTTTAGGGGACATTTTGAGGTTGAAAAATTACCGACTATATTCTTCGTTCATCCATTTTATCCAAAGTTATACCAGTTATCCAAGTATCCTTAATTATGCGAATTTTGTCTTTTTTTCAGTCAAAGCTTTCAATTAAAAAAAAATATTTACGACAAAAGCCATTCACGGTATCTTATAGAAAATTTTGTGTTGTTTCCAAAACCCTCCTTCGATTTCCTATACAATCATTATTTCCAGAGTTATTGATTTTCAAAGTTAAAAAGTACTTTTTGCTTTGACTCACAACAACTCCGCGGCAAATCATCGTAGAGGCATTCTGGATACGTTAAATTAAAGGGCATTAAATTTCGTAAAAAAACTTTTGATTGAAACAACGGAAAAAAAATTTGAAACCCGTAGACCTTATTTAAGACAAGAAAAAATTTTGAAAAATTTTTTTTTTGGTTGTATCCTTATTATTTCTCCAGACCCAAACAAAAAAATCATGGCCGTATCTGAAAACTAGATACATGGTGCTACAATTTACTTTTTTATTTTTTGCTGTACGATCATTTTCCTCGGAGTTACAGCTTGTTGAAAATCACCCAAAAATATGTTTTTTTTTTATATCCCTTCATTTTTGTGACTAAGTATATCATAATTGATCTGCTCTGAAGCACGGGCTACTAAATCAATCAACATCACCTCTAGGTCAGTGATGTACATTCAATAGCTATTCATAGACAAATCATTTCTGTGACAGGACATGAGCATGGATTTAAGGACAGCTATTAAATCCTCAATGATGAAGAACAAGCGAACAAGACGGTTGAAATTTTTCTCTGCATTGGCATATTATAATTAAATAGACCCATTGCTTCATGTGATGGCGCTTCAAATGCCATCTATACACAGAGAAAATAATTATTATAATAAGAAATGAATGTCCCAAACGATGGTATGTTCGGAAAAGTTTTCATACCTATTGCTACATTTTTTTATCTAAAACTATAAACATACAATCCAATTCTAATAGGTTCTCTTCGTTTTTGGTATTTTTAAGGTAGGGTATTGTGATTTTAAGGTAGGGCATTGCCCCACAATGCCCCCCCCCCCCTAGCTACGGCCCTGGGTACGGACCTCGGCCCAGGGCATTGCTGGTAGAGGACAGCTAGAGTAGAGACGGGCTGGATAAGAATAATTATTATTTAGGGGCGAATTTAAAGCTACAGGCTCAGCGGTGGGTGGGTTGTGGCGGACCAAGCAAGTTTATTGTAAAGTTACACAAAGTTATGTTGGATGCTATTCCACGGTTTACTCGTTAAGGTAGCTGTTAGTCAACTAAATAATTACAATTATTAAAGTAAATGAAACTAGTAGCGAAAAGTAGGCCACGAAGATAGTAATTTGCCTATACGTGAACCGTACTTCCATTTTTGGCATAGTTTAAGTTTGGTAAAACTAACTTAAGTGCAACTCTTTTATATGCTACATCCAAAATTTATCGCATACAGGTCAATTTATCGACTAAATCCCAGCACTATTCTGTTTCCGTGACTTGTAAACTCTGACCGCTCCGATCACTTGGAAGATAGCCAGGACCACTTCCTAAAGCCAATGACCGAGGTATCACACTTATGAAGAAAATCATTTGAACAAACTGCAAAAAATAAAACATGGACGTCATTTAAAACCTTCAAAATAATAAATAATAGTTTAAAAAAACTAAAAAACACGCTTCCATGGAAAACCGAACTAAAAAGTACAAAATAATGGAAAAAAAGCGTGGGGTGCCTGATATCAATAAAAAAATACCTTATAAGCACCCCACGCTTTTTTTTCCATTATTTTGTACTTTTTAGTTCGGTTTTCCATGGAAGCGTGTTTTTTAGTTTTTTTAAACTATTATTTATTTTCTATTTTTTAGGGTATTTCGAATTTTGAGACGTATGTCAGCGTAGTTTGTGACAGTTTTTTTGCTGTCCTGGTAACCCTGGCAAGGATAATGGCACAAATTTATGAAATTATTGCATTGTCATCAGTCCTTGACAGGTGTGCAAAGTTTGAATGAAATCTGGTCGTTTAAAGTGGGTCAAAATCGCACTATAAGGAGTCGGTTACAAACAAACATACAAATATACAAACATACAAATATACAAACATACAAATATACAAACATACAACTGAAGCTAATATAAAGCGTGTAAAAAAGGAATGAAGCTGTCTTCTCCGTTTATTTCAGCAAATGCGACCCTAAGTAGACAGTAGACACTCACGAACGTAACATGTGATCACAGGTAGATACAGAAGTCACATCAACCAGATATAACCTACTAGCTTTTTTCAGCGGCTTAGCTCGCGTGGAGGTTGAAAATTACCCCACGGGAACGTACTACAGGGATAAAAGTATTGTATGTATCCAGGTTATAAACTATCTGTGTGCCAAATTTCATTTAAATCCGTTCGGCTGTTTTTGCGTGATTGAGTAACAAACCAAACTTCCACATTTGTAATATTTCTAGCTTTTGCCAGCGGCTTTCCCCGCATGTTATACATAATATAAACTTTATTCTTGAATCACTCTGTCTATTGATTAAAATCGGATTAAAATCCGTTGCGTAGATGAAAAGATCTGAGCATACAGACGCGGGAAGCGACTTTTTTTATACTATGTTATAAAGATATGTAGTAGGAGAATAGGATAGTAAAGAGGAACTAGGATATAAGTTCACTGTTGGACTTAATGCTCGGCTACTCTCCCAGCTGCTACCAGCCAGACACGATATCACAAGCAGGCACTGAAGTGACGTCAGCCAGATTACCTACAGTAGTCCACTGATGGACCTGGGCTTTTCCAATAGCACAGAATACAATTTGATCCTCGGCTACTCTCCCAGCTGCTACCAGCCAGACACGACATCACAAGCAGGCACTGAAGTGACGTCAGCCAGATTACCTACAGTAGTCCCCTGATGGACCTGGGCTTTTCCAATCGCACAGAATACAATTTGATCCTCGGCTACTCTCCCAGCTGCTACCAGCCAGACACGACATCACAAGCAGGCACTGAAGTGACGTCAGCCAGATTACCTACAGTAGTCCCCTGATGGACCTGGGCTTTTCCAATCGCACAGAATACAATTTGATCCTCGGCTACTCTCCCAGCTGCTACCAGCCAGACACGACATCACAAGCAGGCACTGAAGTGACGTCAGCCAGATTACCTACAGTAGTCCCCTGATGGACCTGGGCTTTTCCAATCGCACAGAATACAATTTGATCCTCGGCTACTCTCCCAGCTGCTACCAGCCAGACACGATATCACAAGCAGGCACTGAAGTGACGTCAGCCAGATTACCTACAGTAGTCCACTGATGGGCATGGGTCATTCCAATCGCACAGAATACAATTTGATCCTCGGCTACTCTCCCAGCTGCTACCAGCCAGACACGATATCACAAGCAGGCACTGAAGTGACGTCAGCCAGATTACCTACAGTAGTCCACTGATGGACCTGGGCCTCTCCAATCGCACAGAATACAATTTGATCCTCGGCTACTCTCCCAGCTGCTACCAGCCAGACACGACATCACAAGCAGGCACTGAAGTGACGTCAGCCAGATTATCTACAGTAGTCCACTGATGGGCATGGGCTTTTCCAATCGCACAGAATACAATTTGATCCTCGGCTACTCTCCCAGCTGCTACCAGCCAGACACGATATCACAAGCAGGCACTGAAGTGACGTCAGCCAGATTACCTACAGTAGTCCACTGATGGGCATGGGCCTCTCCAATCGCACAGAATACAATTTGATCTTCGGCTACTCGCCCGGCTGCTCCCAGCCACGCTGTTGCGATTGTCGCTCCATCTAGCCTAAGAGTATCCCACTATGCTTTGCCGAGTCGTGGTCACCACTAAAGAGCACAGGCAGACGTTGTCACGTCTAGCCGTTGGCTATCATGATTATCATCAACCTAGTCTTCTCCCTATGGTGTCCGGGTCAGCTTTTAGTCTTAACGAGCGGTTTTCAAACTATTTTTTCACCTAGACCCTTTTCAAAATGTTTACTGCATTTGGTGGCTCCATTTTTTTTTTTTTTTTTTGGGTGGGAAATCATCAAATGACTTCTCCCGCTCTGGTCAGGGCAGGAGGGCGTGTCAGACTTTCACTGACTAAAACCCACCCGTGTTCCTTCAGTTACCCATATGCCAGGGCCACGGTATCTCGTTTTGGTGGCTCCCTTAATTTTATTGTCTAGTTTATAATGCACTTACTATTGATTAAAAAAAAATACGCCAACGTAGACCCTCGTCGAATCTCGCATGGACCCTTGAGAGTCCACCTGGATCACTTTGGGGATCAAAGTGACTGCCTATCTAACCTCCACAACCCAACCCAGTTACTGGGTAACACTTTTACCTCAACCGCTTGGCCTATTCGCAACTATGTTGGAGTCGGCTTCTAGTCCAACCAGAAGCAGGTGAATACCAGTATTTTACATGGAGCGGCTGCCTATCTGACCTCTACAACCCAGTTACTGGATAACAAGAAACCCCTTGGTAAGACTGGTTGTCAAACTTTTGCGTTTCTGACGACCCGTAACGACTGCCAAAGCTCACGAAAGACAGCCGGGACCAACAACTTAACGACCTTTCCGCGGCTAGTCATTCTTGCTCAAAACAGCTTCAAAAACCGGAACTTTTTTGAAAGATCCTAATTCATAATAGCAGAATTAAACCCGTAAAACAGTGGTATGTTTTCACATTAACGATATAATCAGATAACGGCACAGCATCTGCTTATAGCATTCGGAACAAAGGCGTGAAGTACAAATGGTAATAAAATCTTAGGTCAATGACTTATAACTTGTATAATTGTATGTCTTTACATGTATTTCTTATCAATTTTGCGATCAGGAAGTGGGTAGTTTGCGAGCGTTTTAAATTTATGCGTATATTTATGAGAAGTTTCTTTGGATGAACGTTGGTGTCAGTAAGCTCTGCGTTTTCCTGAGGCAGAGGTAATACGGGTTGGTGTCCGTAAAATACGCACATCGACGCGAAGTTCCATGTCAGTGCGCGTATTTTACGTACGGGTAGGAAAATCGATTATTCGATCTACTATAGCTCCTCAAAGAGGGCCATCAATGTCTTGTTGTAACTGAGGATCTTACGGAGGATACCTAACCCAGGTAACCTTCGTGAGATCGTTAGTACCGAAGTACTTTGACCTGTATGTGGCGAACACCGGTCAGTTTAGCTGCTGTTTAGTTTTCCTCCATGCAGGCCCCGCACAGTGGACTGTGACTACTATGACAAAAAGATTTATTGAATGACCCGTGGCCAGTTATAGCTACTGTTAATTTAGGTACGCAGCTGTTGTTGAGTTAATCAGAAAACCTGTTTAGTGTGGCGGCCATCAATCGAAGGGAGTGCTTCCTTGGCCTACCTGCACTCACCTTGATCCATCCATAGTTAATGATGTTGGTCTCTGATACATTTCTTAACAAATTGTGTAGGTACACAAAGGGGAGTATCGATATGGGTTCAGGACCCATTGTTGCTATGCTTGACTCCCTTCTGGCAAGTTCTTCAAAATCAAAAGTCATTTATTCAAATTAGGCTGAGGATCAGCACTTTTCGAACGTCAAAATTACAAAAGACAGTCCCCCCAAAACGCCCACCCGTCGCGCACTTCCTAGTGCTTTAGCTGGGAAGAAGAAGTGGCCAACAAACTCCCCAGCAGCACAGCTGTCTGTCCAGTTAGAAGAACTTGATTCTATACAATGGTATATAGTAAAACATTAAGAGACACAAATTAAATTAAATGACTTGCAAGCTAGCCAACCCAATATACCAACAAATAAAATAAAACTATACTCAAGCATAAGCAAAAAAAAACATGTATATAGAAACATGGCTGCAAAAATATAAAAAACTGGCATAAAGGGCGTGACAGTTCGACTTCGACTGCATCATTAGTATCGTTACCTATCGTTGGTGTTTTAAATGTGTATATTTAAGGGACCACTCGATTCAAACAAAAGAAGAATTTTTCAAATCGGTTATAAATGAAGAGTTCCGAGATAACGAAAACATAAATATATACAACTGAATTGAGAACCTCCTCCTTTTTTGAAGTCGGTTAAACATAATCAATCTCGTAACTACCTACATATATAAATATGTAAACACACAATACTAATCTTCAAAAAACAATTTCGCGCCACAGCTAAGACAAATCACCATACAGCCAAAAACTGACCATTGTCCGATGTTACCACAGATAACAAAACACCACAGATATAACCTATGTCCGTAACAAGGCGATTAAAGTTAACGATGCGTTAAATTTAACTGTAGCAGTTTTTTCATGAGGAGCCTAATTTAAAAAGGTATTGACACGAAGGAGGCGGATATCAAGAAGTCATCAACCGACATAAGTACATACATACATTTTGCTTCGTTTTCGTTTATATTTCTAGTCAATCACGCACGCCGGTTGCGAGTATAGTCCTTCAGACCGAATTTCGGTCATAGCGGCCATAATCCACAGAGACTAGCACTCCGCGCGGGAGATATTATAGTGTACAAGTGTGCGCATGGGCACTCGCTCTGCCCTCACTCTCACAGTCCGATGGGACGGCAATCCGTCCCGACCGGAGAGAGATCAGGCGCTGGACCAACTGCATAACGTGCTTTCCGAGGCACAGGGGTATCACACCGCCAACTTCCCATCTCCGGGCTGTTACTAAGAAATTCCTAACGTAAAAACCCAATAACATCTTGTACACTCGCTGGTTGCGAGAAAGTACTACACACCTGACCTTTCTAAAGAACATTGTTTGTCGTCTGCTATCCTATCCGTTCCCGTGGGTATCGTAAAAGGCGACTAAGGGACTTACTAGAGAATGGATAGCAGCGTTGTCGATGTATTTTAGCACCATACTGCGATCGCCAATCCCCCTGCCAAGCGTGGCAATTACGGCAATCCCCTCCGAATTGGGGGAGGCCTATGTTCAGCAGTGGTAGTCTTTCGATTGAACTGATGATGTTCTCTTCGGACGTCCCCTTCCAGTATTTCCGATCTCATCTGCCTTGTAAATACTTATTTTAGCTGCTCTTCGGGTATCCTCTCAACATGACGAAACCATCTAAGCAAACTCTTTCCAAATTATTTTCACTACATCTTCTTTAAATCGCACTGATGCCATTGAATTTGAAGGACATTGCTCCATGAGTACAAAAACTTCGTCTGCTCAACAACGCAAATACCGCAATGAATGTTATTGAACTGTCAAAATGGAAGTCATTCTTACCGTTAGTGTGTTAAGCAATTACCCTGCTGATCATACACACCCTGCCAGGGTCGCCAGATTTCGAAAGAGATACCGTGGCCCTGGCACTTGGGCAACTGAAGGAACACGGGTGGGTTTTATTCAGCAAAAGTCTGACACGCCCATCCACTCCACCCAGAGCGGGAGACGTCATATGATGATTTCCCACCCTCAAACAAAAAAAAAACATACACACACGCCGATAGAGAGTACTACGCACTTGACCTTTCTAAAGAACATCACCAATAAGGTCATAAGTCGTTAAACTCTTTTTAGAATGTCATCTAATAAGGGCCTTTGGGCCTTCAAGAAAAACATAATTACACCAACCAGCCCATGATATAATAATACACTTTGCCAGGTCTATCATTCTGAGACACAGTGGTCACGTGGGAGACACAAGTCTACGTCATCACTGCTGTGTTACCAGTACTTTGAAATAATAACTCCCCAAACATCTTTTAATGAAGAAATAAAAATTACTAAATTATATCCTAACTTAACACTAAAGTATAGCGTCGAAAATCACCACTTCGCTGTTGACTGGTAATGTACAGACGTAAGCGCATCTAGTACCGTGTGGTGCCGGACGTAAAGAATAACACCACCCCATTTCTTCCTGTGCGTGTCGTAAAACGCGACTAAGGGACTTACTAGAGAATGGGCAGCAGCGTTCTCTATGCATTTTACCACCATACTGCGAACGCCAACCCGCCTGCCAAGCGTGGCGATTATGGCAAAGCCTCCCAAATTGGGGGAGGCCTAAGTCCAGCAGTGGACGTCTTACGGCTCAAATGATGAAGCGCATCTTGAACCTTATACTTTAGCGTTAAAGTTGAAAACCTATTCAAGAAATTTGACAGATTGTAGTAGCTATAAGTGCTGGCGTCTGTACCTAGTACCTACGCAAGAGACTGGCGGCATTACCACGTTGTCGCACCATATAAAATACCGATACTCAGCTGCATCAAGAGCAGTAGTGGCCCAGTGTTCTCAGGCCCGACTTCGTGTTGTGTAGGTAGTGAGTTCGACCCAGGCAGGCGGTTTACTTTGTGTTTATCGAATTTTATGACCACTGTTCTCAAACCGGTGAAGGAAACCGGCATGTCCTAGAACCGTAAAATTCGAATACATTTGACATCTACTAACTGGGTCCGCGTGGCAGGTTAGGGCCCACTCCCTCTCACCGAGAGGGGGCCTGTGTCCCAGCAATGGGAACACAAAGACTGGTGGGCTGATTAAGGATTCAGCTGTATTTGGTTAGACTGAAAGCCGAATCCAACATTGTTGGGAAGGTAAATGGTCTTCAATTAACACTACCTGAGGGGTATTTCCCATCGCGAGAGAAGTCATTTGACGATTTCCCATCCAAAAAAAAAAACACCCAAAAAAAAATTCACAGTTCACAATGTGATGTCAGTCTCAATCTGTCAAAAATACCTCGATTTTACACACATTTTTGACAAGTTTTTGATATTTGATTGTCACTGAGATGAGACTGCAACTAGATTGTACACCTTTTTAATTAGGAGAATAATTGGCTTCCTAATTAAAACAAAATAAAATGTGTAACAAAAAATCATTTATTTCTTCTGTTTCTTATCAGATTTCTCCCTTTTCCTCTTGTTGATAGGATTCCGTGGGTCGTAGATGTCAAACCAGTCGTCTCCTTTAGAAGACGCGTCTTTCGCTAGCAACGGACCTTTCTCCTCGAAGCGTAGCTTATGGCCCAACCTGAATTATAAAAGAAACTATTAAAACTGGGGTGAATACAATTAAAACTGGTGTTTGGATAGGTATAAAACTGGTGTTTGGATAGGTATAAAATTAGAGTTAAATAACTTTAAAACTAGCATTAGATAGGTTTAAAACTGGTATTTGCATAGTTTTAGAATTCGAGTTAAATTTGTTTTAAAACCGGGACTGGATAGGTATAAACTGGTGTTTGGATAGGTTTAAAATTGGATTTAAATTGGTTTATAACAGGTTTCGGATAAGTTTAAAACGTGGGTTACCGCGTGGTGGGTTGTGGCCCACCCCCTTTCAGAGAGGAGGTCTGTGTCCCAGCAGTGGGAACATTTAACTCTAAGTATGCTAATATGTAATGGGCCCAGGGATTCGGCTATTAGGTAGGAATCATTTTGTAAATACATAATAAAGTATCTCACCAATCATCAGAGTTCAAATTCTCATCATTATCTCCTTCCGTCTTCTCAGCAGACGGCTCCCCCTCTGTCTCCGCCTTCTCCTTGATAGCGTGAAGTTTGGTCTTGAACTTAGCCAGGAGTTGTAGTGTGAAATCTTCCCTAGAACAAAATAAAATAAGCTTGAAAAAATCAGATATAACCTGTTAAGCAGTTCTTGAGGGAAGCGCTTTCAAGCGGACAGCCTGAATTGACTTTATAAAGCTTAGCTAGCGGCTTGTAGCTAAGTAATAACATTTCGATCGACCAGGTAAAGCTACGCTGTCGCGGTTGGCCCGAGGATGGGTGCATCTTTACATACCAAGACCCCTCCGTGCCTTGGAAAAGACGTATATACATACACATACTTATTAAACGGCTAAAAGTCATCCAAATGCAATGGAGAGGGCTATATTTGGAGTTTCTCTACGCGATCGAGTCAGAAATGAAGAGATCTGGAGGAGAACCAAGGTAACATATCCCGAAGAATTGCCAAACTTAAGTGGCAAGGCACATGGCCAAAGGGGTAGAAAGGTATTCGAGTGGCGACCGAATACCGGAAGATGCAGAGTTGGATGGCTTCCCACAAGGTGGACTTGATGACTATTTGCGAAGGCCGCACAGAACCGGTCGAAGTGGCGGAGCTTGGGGTAAACCTACGTCTATCAGTGGCCGTCTTTTGGCTGAAATGATGTTCTACGAAGATACGAAGCAAAAGGAGTAAGTAGATATGTAAGAATCGTAGCAGATGGTGTTCTTTAGTTTCCGCCTCCCCCCATGGCATAGTGTTTTAATAAGCTTGTTTTAGGATATCGTATAGTTTCAGATATACACGGTAGCACAAACTCCCGCACGCAAAACGACAACCGTGAATGTTGCAAATCGTTTAGACCCTAGCAATTGATTTTAGAAATATTTTGTCGATTATCTAAAAACATATCTGCCAGTTAATAGAAAAATGCAATACCTGCGCGGTCAAAATGTATGGAACAACCATTTTTTTCTGTTGTGTTCAAATGGCAACAAAAGCTGGAGAAAATTGGCTTAAATATTAGCACTACCAAAACTGAATATGTTCTGTGAATTCGGTATCTCCTGTTCTAGCGCCATAGCGTTTGATGGCGCGTTTCTCCAAGTCTACTCCTACATTCGGTATCTCGTTCACTCGTGCAAAGTTATGATGAAGTTGATCGGACGGTTCATCTGCGACTCCCACATTCCCCTGTTTATGTATACATAGGTAGGTAATAGGTAGATCGGGCTGGTGTCCGCAACTCCACGTCTGAGCGCGTATTTTGCGTACGGGTGGGAAATCGGTTATTCGATCCACCCCAGCTCCTCGAGGAAGGCCAGCAACGCCTTGGTGTTGCTGACCATCTCACGTAGGGTACCTGGGTTACCGAAGTACTTGGCCTTTTATGTGGCATCGCCGGGCAGTTTAGTAGCACGTGCGCTGTTGTCTCGTCATCCTCAATGCAGGCCCTGCACAGCGGACTGTCTATTACTCTTATGACTACCTACCTACCTTATCTATACATCTATACAAATAAATAAAATTGGAGTGTCTGTTTTTAATATTAAGATAACCACTTTTTACTAAGTGTATATGGATGAATACACGGTACATATACCGAAACAACATTTTTTACAATTTTTGTCTGTCTGTTTGTTCCGGCTAATCTCTGAAATGGCTGGACCGATTTTGACAGGACTTTCACTGGCAGATAGCTGATGTAACAAGCAGTAACTTAGGCTACTTTTATTTTAGAAAAAAATAACTGTCTTCGAAAACTACGGTGACATACGTCATAAACTACGCTGAAATTCGTCTCAAAATTCGAAATACCCTGGCTGAATCCTACGAAATAGATCAAAATAATGTACTACAAGTATTGTACATCTTAAAAAGGCCTACAAGAATGTCGCAATGGTATATGTCTATCTCTTAGGGATAACCCACAATAACCATTTTTTATCTTTTACTTTTTACGAGAAATAAGGGCTTTTTTTTTTTTTTTTTTGGATGGGAAATCATCAAATGACTTCTCCCGCTCTGGGCGGAGTGTCAGACTTTTACTGACTAAAACCCACCCGTGTTCCTTCAGTTGCCCATGTGCCAGAGTCACGGTATCTCTTTCGAACAATCTCGTGACCCTGGCAGGCATCGGTCCTAGCAGACCCCTACATCCTAGCAGACCCCTACATCCTAGCAGACCCCTACATAAATAAGGGCTTTAAGGGCTTTAATAAGGGCTTATTTACGAAGCGATTTTAAGCAATACAGCATTAATCCTTATCTAATTAAGTACCTTAAATACATTGTGCATTTATTATAGATCAATATGGCCCTTTACAGCATGTAATTTAAATTAATATCTTAGAAGATATTAGAGATTTAAAAAGCGGGCGCAGAGCAGCTGGCAGGTCGTACGTCCGCCCCGTCCATCCGTTGGCAGCGGCCGGGTAGTACAGGATAAGTAGGATTGTAATTCATATTACTTTGGCTTCATAGTAATTGCGAATATCATGTGTGTTCATTATACTCAAAATAAACCTAATAGTATTATTCCAAGTAAGAGACCGCGAAATGGCTTAGATGTTTAGATTTTTCGATGTTTGTTTCTCAATGATGCAAAGACGGCCAAACGGATTTAGATCGAATTTGGCACAAAGATATATCATGGAATACGTAACAGATAGGACACCTACTTTATCCTGGTAGTAGGTTCCCGGGTGATATTTTCCGACCGCTATACGGGTCAAGTCACTGGCAAAAGTACTATTCCTATAATTATGTTCGGTGTCTGGTAAATGATTGAGTGTCTGTATAGGTAAAATAGGAGCGTTAAGAAAAACCAGGAAGACATATTCAACAGAACCAAGCCCTATGTCGCAATCTTCTTACTCTGAATACTATTACTCTTATTTTAAAACACCAACACACATGATGTTCTCATAAACTATGAATCCCTAAGTAATATGAATAGGGAACATGCAATATTTTTATTTTTGTTTTCACTTTAAAGAATTCCATGTAGAATAGACCACAAATATATTAAAAAATTAAAACATTGTAATTTATCGGAAAAAAATCGGTTTCAAATTGACAGTTTAAATTTTCCCGCGAAAACGGACCTATAGTTCCGATGACGTCATTCCAGTCTGTCACTGGCCGTATTTGTTCGACGGTTTTCATACTTTTGCATATTTTTTGGACTTTCGAGATATATTTTGTAAAATTTTAAAATGGACTATCCATCAACATCAGGTGATCATAACAATACCACTAATAATCCGAAAAAAGCCGCGTTTATTCATGTTTTGTGCCAATGAGTCCGTGACTACTTCAACAAAGTTTCCAAATAAATTGTTTTTGACTAGACGTTTTGACCCAAAACTCAGAAAAAAGTGATATCAAGCTGCAATAAAAACTTTTTTGCAAAAAAAAACAACCGACTTCCTTAAAAACACTACAAAGTGAAAAATAACTTTAATTTCGGAAGTCGGTGGCAAAAAAACCATAAATACAGATCCTAAGACACCGACTACCGAAATTAAAGTTATTTTTCACTTTGTAGTGTTTTTAAGGAAGTCGGTTGTTTTTTTTTTTGCAAAAAAGTTTTTTAAATTTTTAGTTGTGGTATCCACCCCGCACTAATTCCAAACAAACAATGCGATGCAGAAATCGTGGTTGATTTGCTGTCATTTTTTAAAGAGTTCCGGTGTCTATCTCCGGAACTCATCATCAGATCTATATGAAATTTATATGGGACCATTTCGGAATAAACTCCTTTCAAACAAAAAAAGAATTTTGCAAATCCGTCTATATATGACGGAGTTATGGCCGAACATACATAAAAAAAAAAATATATATAAACATCCGAATTGAGAACCTCCTCCTTTTTGAAGTCGGTTAAAAAGAAATGACAATTTTTCTCCAAAGACCACTATTCGATGCTGTGAAGAACACTTTGACGTAAGTCATAGAGCGAACTTGTTATACGAGTATGCTTAGTTAATCTCTATACATATAAAAGTACTCTGTGGTTAATCTGCTTGTACGTAAGAACACGTTAGTTACCTACCTAATACTTACAAAACTTGTCTATAGTAGATTTTTAATTTTACAGTTTGAGATCGACGTCGATAATTGGTAAAAGTTTAAAATGTATGGAGGAAACCTTTTTCTGAAAAAAGATCTCATGTCAACACTAACTCTTGGTAAATTCCTGAAGTCTGCTTTGATAATCCCAACTACCATTTTTATTAAAAAAAACGCAATTAATATTACCATAAAATAATATTCACTTTAACAACCATAACCTCAACAAGTCTTCGTAACCGGAGTGACGTCACTAAACGCTGATTGGTGTTTTGAAATACGTTCGTTTCAAGTCATTTTTAATACGTAATTATTGTTAAAAATCAACATTATGTAAAATAAAAACATTGCAGTGGCCCTTCTTTTATACTTTTTTAACATTTAAATCATTAAATTTTCATATATATTATATTTGCATCTTCCCTATTATAATCCTACTACTACTAATATTATAAATGTGAAAATATGTATGATTGGGTGTTTGTTTCTCAATCACGCAAAAATGGCTGAATGGATCTGGATCGAAAATAGCACAGAGTCTATATTACCTATATAACCTGGAATAACACATTCTTATCGCGATATTACGTCCTCTTGCATTAATGACATCCACGCGGGCGAAACCGCGGGCAAAAGCTAGTGTATACATATAATTGGTCTTCTTATATCACTGTGCATTGGAAAAAAAAGTATGAATGTATGCCCATTGTATGTTTTTTTTTTTGTGTTAAATGTTCTTGTTGTTATGTATTTTCTGGTGTACAATAAAGCATATATAAATAAATAAATAGATATGATTATCTATACAAATAAATAAAATTGGAGTGTCTGTTTTTAATATTAAGATAACCACTTTTTACTAAGTGTATATGGATGTATACACGATACATATACCAAAACAACATTTTTTACAATTTTTGTCTGTCTGTCTGTCTGTCTGTCTGTCTGTCTGTCTGTCTGTTCGTTCCCGCTAATCTCGGAAATGGCTGGACCGATTTTGACGGGACTTTCACTGGCAGATAGCTGATGTAACAAGGAGTAACTTAGGCTATTTTTATTTTAGAAAGATTCTTTTATTTTAGAAAAAAATAACTATCTTCGAAAACTACGCTGACATACGTCTCAAAATTCGTAAAACCCTGGCTGAATCCTACGAAATAGATCAAAATAATGTACTACAGTATTGTACACCTAAAAAGGCCTACAAAAATGTCCTCAATGGTATATGTCTATCTCTTAGGGATAACCCACAATAACCATTTTTTATCTTTTACTTTTTACGAGAAATAAGGGCTTATTTACGAAGCGATTTTAAGCAATACAACATTAATCCTTATCCAATTAAGTACTTTAAATACATTGTGCATTTAATATAGATCAATATGGCCCTTTACAGCATGTAATTTAAATGAATATCTTAGAAGATATTAGAGATTTAAAAAGTGGGCGCAGAGCGCGTTGGCAGGGGCCGGGTAGTACAGGATAAGTAGGATTGTAATTCATATTACTTTGGCTTCAAAGTAATTGCGAATATCATGTGTGTTCATTATACTCAAACCTAATAGTATTATTTCAAGTATGAGACTGCGAAATTGCTTAGATGTTTAGATTTTTGTATGTTTGTTTCTCAATGATGCAAAGACGGCCAAACGGATTTAGATCGAATTTGGCACAAAGATATATCATGGATATGTAACAGATAGGATACCTACTTTATCCCGGTAGTAGGTTCCCGGGTGATATTTTCCGACAGCTATACGGGCCAAGCCACTGGCAAAAGTACTATTCCTATAATTATGTTCGGTGTCTGGTAAATGATTGAGTGTCTGTATAGGTAAAATAGGAGCGTTAAGAAAAACCAGGAAGACTTATATTCAACTAAACCAAGCCCTATGTCACAGTCTTCTTACTCTGAATACTATTACTTTTATTTTAAAAACACCAACACACATGATGTTCTCATAAACTATGAATCCTAAGTAATATGAGTTATAATCCTACTACTAATAATATTATATATGTGAAAATATGTATGATTGGGTGTTTGTTTCTCAATCACGCAAAAATGGCTGAATGGATCTGGATCGAAAATAGCACACAGAGTCTATATTACCTATATAACCTGGAATAACACATTCTTATCGCGGTTATACGTCCTCTTGCATTAATTTCCGACATCCACGCGGGCGAAGCCGCGGGCAAAAGCTAGTGTTATATATGTATGAATAAATGAAAACAAAACAGTCATCTGATATTACTTTTATTCATATAATAATCAAGTTACATAGTATGGAGTAAATATCACACAATAGTTCGTTCATTCAAATTTTTATTCAAAATTTTTTAAGTTTTTTTCTATATGTGTGTATATGTACCTATATTTAGGTATAATACGGTGTACAGCGATTTTGAAAATCTGAATGTGGTCATCAACTTTTGATGCTGACTGTACCAGACGTAAAGAATAGCACCACTCTATTTCTTCCAGTGGGTTTCGTAAAAGGCGACTAAGGGACTTACTAAAGAATAGGCAACAGCGCTCTCTATGCATTTTACTACTATACTGCGATAGCCAACCCGCCTGTCAAGCGTGGCGATTATGGCAACCCCACCCCCTCCCCACAATTGGGAGAGGCCAATGACCAGCAGTGGACGTCTTTCGGCTGAAATTATGATGATGGACACCCTATAATGTTCTCATTGCAGACACAGGCCTCCTGTGGGTGAGGAGTGGGCTGTAATCACCACACGAGCCCAGTGAGGGTTGGTACATTGATAATAAGACGTATGTCTTGTAGCATCGGGGGAATATGGTGTCGATATTTTTCATACCCTGTATAACAAAGTTTGGGAAACAAGAACTTGGCCGCGAGAGTGGACTCACACTATCTTTGTTCCTTTATATAAGGTGTATCTATTCATACACGAAATATTTAAAGAGGTGGTAAAGTAGCAATAGCAAAGAAAAAAAAATTGTCGAAATGTATTTTTTTCAAAATTTAATATTTATAAATTATTTGACGCACGTAAGAAATACTGGCTCCTTCTTATTTTTAACATCCATTACTCTAGTTTCTATAGTGGCCGCGCTCGCGCTGTCCTGTCGCCGCCCTCGCAGCGTAAGGCGGGCCATTTATAGAATTTGGAGTAAAGGTTTTATGCAAAACATCTCAAGCTGTTTAAAAATGATAATAATAACGAAAATTCAAAAACGCTTAGATAAAAAAAAAACTTTTTGCTTCTATAGCTTCTTTACCACCTACAGGTGTGCCTCTTTAAATATTTCGTGTATGAATAGATACACCTTATATAAAAAGGGCTCCAGTAAAATATGCAGTAACTACCGCTTGATTGCCTTAATCTCACATGCAAGTAAAATTCTTCTGCATATTCTGAACGAGAGATTGAAAACATACTTTTCGAAAGAAATTGCTCCGGAACAAGCTGGCTTTAAGAAAGGTAAGGGTACTCGTGAGCAGATATTTAACGTACGCCAGATTATTGAAAAGGCCAGGGAGTTCAACAAGCCAACTTATATCTGCTTTGTGGATTTCTCATAGGCATTCGACTCAGTAAAGTGGCCAGTACTCTGGGAGACTCTGTTGGCTATGGGAACACCTAAACACCTTGTTCACCTTCTTAGGACACTTTATGAAGAAGGAACGGGTTCAGTGAGAACAGATGACGAGTTGTCGAATCACTTTCATCTAAGTGTCGACACACCAGATTTGACGACCACGACCACTCTGTCAAGAGTGTAACGACGAAGATGTCTTGTAATAAGGCAGAATTAGATTTACACAAAGGCTTCTACTTTCTATACACAAGTTATACCTTATCTTCTAACCGCATAGAACCAGTCTTATCCATTTTTATGGCCTTCCTTCCTCATTTACTAATATATTTTTAAATACCACTACTTTGACTAAACTACATATGCGTGCACTGACAACTATAAATGCGTGCACTGATTGGACAGGTCCACTTAATTTGTGTGGTTCTGTCCTCAAAAGACCATTTCAGACACCAATTCAAATGGTCTTCACATGATCTGACCAAGATTATGTCTGAAGAGACTGTGACCTCTGAGTTTGTTTCGGCCTTCCTTCTCAGAGTAGTCAGATAGGAAACGACGATCTCATCTAGTTTGAAAAATATGATTGACGTGTAAAAATGTTTCTACAAACCTACTTGCAGAAATATTTATCATTTGATTGTATTATTATTACTACTACGAATGCAAGTAAATAATTGTCAATACATTGATAACTGGGTTATATTTTCTTATAAAAATATTATTTTTAGTATTTTAAAGAACATAACTGTAGATCCTATACGCCAAAGTGCATAGATGCTGTGGCATGAGACTGTACAAAGATTTTAGAAATTTCGTACTAGAAAATTTACCGTCATACTCACACGTTATATGACCACAACTATAGGTGTTTAATAGCTACTATATGGGTGGTACTTATTACTATAGTCTATTCGCATTAAGAAAATAGTGACTTAAAAAAGAGATTTTCTACTTTACAGTTCGGGCAACTACGCCAAGACTCATTCCAGGTCCTTTCTTCAGCGGGCTCCTCCGCTGTGCCCTATTGTATAGAAGGATATGGGAGGAACGACTAATAGCTCCTCATACCCCTGACCACATAGACCCCATAGAAGATAAGATATAGTGGATAATTTTCATAAACATACCTAAATAACGATGAATAACAATTTTTTACAAAATTAATTGGACTAGCGATACTAATTTCTACTATTTATGCAACATACAAACATTCTTCCAAATCATCAGAATCATTGATAACAGCCTCATCCCACGGCCCATACTTATTATCTTTATACTTCTGCCAATATACAAATAAAAATGGACAATACCCACTTAAAATAAACACTAATAATACAAAATAACATAACAACGTATTTGAGACAGAATACAAACATATAACCGTAAGTATTAAAGTAAAAAAATATATTAAATTAAATAATTTAGTATGTAAAATTGACTTAAATAATTGGGGACTTAGAACAAATAGTATGACAGAAATTGTCAGTAAGACAAACGCGTCGAATGGAGTAGATAATCTTGATACTAGACAGACTGAAGCGAAAATTGCAGCGTTTATAGAAAGAGAATTTGATACTAAAGCCGCTGGTACATTGTAATCGAAAAATATCATGTGAATAACCATCATTAGGACTGCCCAAGCGTATATAGTGTCTGTACTGACGGTATCTGTCAATGTATGTAGTATTGGAGATAGTAGGTAACCAATAGTAACATAAACTAGTACAGTTTTCAAGTGTCTCAGTACCGCGCTTCCAGCAAAAGTTATATACAATAAATAACTAAGCAAAGTTGTAATAATCGATGTGTATATAATAGTATATGTATGCACCCAATCGTTATACATATACACGAAAATAACAGCGTATAAAACACATATACAGAGTCTTAGGACAACGCGAAATGAGCCTTGTATTGCTTCAGGTAGAGTAACTTTTTCAATGTTCAAGTTTTTTCGGAGCTCTTGAAGGAATTTTCTGTCGGTGTGATTGTCCGGGTATTCCCGGTTTTCGTATAGGTTTTTTACCCAGGGTTTTCTTCGGATCACTTTTCGGGTCGGCTTCGGACGTCCGTTTCTGAAAGACGGCCTCGTGTTAGAGATTCTTGCGTCTTGAGAACACTTAAATTGATTATAAATAGTTTTGGACACGTATACCTTATCGTATAGGTATGTAACGTAACACTTTTCACTTTAGCACATATAATATCAAGTCTTACGCCGTTTTTAACCGACTCCAAAAAAGGAAGATGTTCAAGGAGGATCTTCAAAAAAAAAAAAAATGACGGAATTCTGAGGTAACAATCATTAAAAAAATAACAACCGAATTTAGAACAATTCGTTTGTTTTTTAAATGTTTGTTTCCTAAAAACTCCGTCATTTATAAACCGATTTGTAAAATTCTTCTTTGTTTGCAATGGAATACTTATCAAGTAATCCCATATAAATATGGTCAAATTCTAATTAATAGTTTTTGAAATAGCTTCAATAATACTTTTTATCCACTTAGTGTATGTTGATTATAATAAAATAGTAATTTTCTGTCACTGTTTTTTACTAAGCAAATATACGAATTTGTGAGGGGTAGGTATCGCAACTACAAAGTATGAAATAACTTTAATTTCAGAAGTCGGTAAATTATAAAACTCAAGACTTTCGAAATTAAAGTTATTTTTCAATTTGTAGGGTAGTTTTCAAAGACAATTCTTTTCGTTTTATTTATACTCAATAATTTAATCAACGCTGTTTAATAGATGTTACGCTTAACATTTGGTGCCACAGACACACAGCGGTCCAACTTGTAACACCTCTCTTTTTGCGTCGGGAGTTAAAAATCTAGTACATGCCAGCGGTTCGAATAAACACACCGTTCGATTTTGAACTCTCGGCGCTAAGCAGTGCGTTGAAAATCAAATGCGCAAAAAAATCTCGCCCCGATGTACGTCCTTGCGAACGTGGAAGTGGTATAAATAAAGCTAATATCATCATCTGCCTAGCCTTTTCCCAACTTTATGTTGGGGTCGGCTTCCAGTCTAACCGGCTGCAGCTGAGTAACAGTATTTCACATGGAGCGACTGCCTATCTGACCTCCACAACCCAGTTACTGGGTAATACGATACACCTTGGAAAACTGATTGACAGACTTTCGGGCTACCGACGACCCGTAACGACTGTCTAAGATCTACGAAAGACAGCCGAGACCAAAGGCTTAACATGCTTTCCGAGGCACGAAAGGGTCTTGGTATGTAAAGATGGTCACCCATCCACGGACCAACCGCGGCAAGCGTAGCTTAACCTGAACGATCAACCCGTACGGCTGTTACTACCTAGCCACAAGCTCGTATTAGTAAAGCTAATACTAAAAATAAATTGTATTTACCTGGCCGCCCCCTTCTTAGGTAATTTCTCCTTCATCTTTCGATACTTCTCCTGCTCCTCAACATACTTCTTGTACATTTCATTATCTTCTTCTGCCTTCTTGGCATCTTTTTCTTCTTCTTTAGCACTCTGTTCTTTCAGAGCCTGTTCTTTTATTTTCTCTTCTTTAGTGTTCTTCATTTCTTTCCGTAGTTGCTTTATTTCGTTTTGGATTCTTTCTCTGTAATAGTAGAAGATATTATTATTATATTTATTTTTATTTTTTATAGTTAATTAAAACGGTACTACGCCAATTAAATTAATTAACATAGAAACACATAAAAGGTTGACAATAATTACAAAAAGTTAAACAATTACCTATATTATTTGACTGGCCTGTTAGTCTAGTGGTTAGTGACCCTGACTGCTAAGACTGAGGTTGTGGGTTCAATTCCCAACCAGGACAAATGTTTGTGTGATGAGCACAATCATTTGTTCTGTGTCTGGGTGTAATTTATCTATAATATGTATGTATTTAGAAATATATAAGTATATTTATCAGTTATCTGGTTACCATAGTACAGGCTTTGCCTAGTTTGGGATCAGATAACAGTGTGTTGGTTGTCCTAAGATATTATTATTATTAACAACTAATATGGAACAGTGGACTCCCTTGCATACTTTCTCTCACAGAACACCAGACATATACGCATCATTTTATTCCATTCATCAACAAACACATCACATTCAGGGTTGGCAGTCAGGAGGGCATTTAGCATTTTTAAAGTGCGACAGACTGGGGATTCGGCTTTGGCTACAGTCTTAGATGGCAGTTGCGCAAAAAGGTTATGGCTCTGACGGTGTCCAATGTATTTATCGGGCACAAATAACCGACAGAAAAGGCCAAGGAGCTCTGGGCAGTCGATACGTCCCCGTAACATCTTACAGGCTACCGAGAGCTGATTAAGGCCTCTTCTCACCTCCAATTAGCATAACAGAAAATTACGCCATGTTTCCTTCAAGGGTTGGGCAGAGCTGTACCTATAGTACACCCACATTTCGTCTGTTATGTTTAAGTCCCATGTAATAGGGGGCGAGCCTATTGCCACCAACTGGGTACAAACCCAGACTCCAGACTGTTACTGAGAAACAGAAAAATCCAATAATACTGCCCAGCCAAGGAATCGAACCCAGGACCTTGTGCTCAGCAGTAGCGCTTGCAACCACTAGATTGACGAGGCAGTTGGATGAGCATATTATACATCTCCATAACCTTTTGTAGCGTATGGTGCTGACCAAAAAAATAGCATAATCCCATTTCTTCCCATTGGTGTTGTAAAAGGCGACTAAGGGACTAACTAGAGAATGCACCCATATTAGAGGAGGCCTATGTCCAGCAGCCGGTGGCCTATGTACCGTATGGTGCCGGACGTAAAGAATAACACCACCCCTTTTCTTCTCGTGGGTGTCGTAAAAGGCGACTAAGGGACTTACTAGAAAATGGGCAGCAGCGTTCTCTATGCATTTTACCACCGTACTGCGATCGCCAATCCGCCTGCCAAGCGTGGCGATTATGGCAAAGCCCCCCAAATTGGGGGAGGTCTAAGTCCAGCAGTGGACGTCTTACAGCTGAAATGATGATGATGATGATTATACATGTCCATAGTCTTTAGTACCGTGTGGTCTCATGCACTAACTTGAATATATTTGTTGATTTTTATCAAATAGTTTTAGCTCACGACCATCTATATATATAAAAATGAATCCCTATTTCCCTTGGTCACGCCATCACGCGTGAACGGCTGGACCGATTTCACTTTTTTTGTTGTTGTTGTGTTTGTAATGGTCAGGAGAAGGTTCTTATGAAAGAAAAAAAATATATACGCGGAAAATTAGAAAATTTAAGAACTCTTATTTAAGAATACTTAATAACCATATAATAGGACAATGTAAACTTTTTTAAAGTAACATTATGACATTTGACATAGAATTGACAGAATGCGTGCTCAAATATCATCCAAGAGACAGGACAACGTCTGTCGGGTCAGCTAGTTCTACAATAAAAAAATCATACAGTATTTTACTTACTATCAACTTTCCTACTATTAAGACACTGAATACAAAAGTAAAAGTACTCACTTTTCCTTCTTCCTAGCATCATCTCTCTCCTTCCCAATATAATACTCTTCCACTTCTGAACTTTCACTCTCTTCTGACTCTTCTTTCTCTTCTAGCTTTTTGGACTCTTCTTTGTTAGTCTCTTCTGTCTTCTGCCTCTTGCTGTCTCCTTCTGGACTCTTGCCTCTCTTCTTGGAACTTAGCTTGTCTCTTATGTTAGTAACTGCTGCTGCCGTTTCTTTTAATTTCTCTTCTTTCTCTTCTTGTGTTAATTCTTTATTCTCAGCCTCTTCTGCTTCTTGTTCTAATTCTAAAATAAAGTAGATGAAGGTTTTACTGATAAAAAATGTTTACGCTTTGTTTCAGAAACTTTATTTAATTTATTGTATAAAAATATATAATATGTATTTCTTATACACAATTTTATAAAAATATTAGCTATCTGCACTCCGTCTTCATATCAACTTTGATGTTCCAAATTGAACACTCCTCCGTCCACGATATTATAAAAAGGGTACAAAATTGTTTGCTTCACGTATTTATGTAATATATAGATTGTAATTAAGTACATAGATTTATCGTTTGACTGATTATGTATGTTGGACGCGCATCGCTTGCGAAGTTACTTACTCTAAGGTAATTCCGCAAAATTTATAAAGGGAGGTGTCAATAATAAAAAAAAATCCGAAGAATAATAGGTGGGGGAAAAAGTTTCTTCGCATTTTTTAAGAAAATTCAAAACATTTTTTAATAAAGTTTATTTACATTTAACTAAAGTATGTAGTTACCATTTTGTTCGATAACTTTTTGCCATCTTGTAGGTAGGGACATGATCCCATTGCTATAGAAATTTTGGGACTTCTGGTCAAAATACCGCGACAAGTGGTTTTGGCAGTCCTCTCGTGATGTTAACCTGACACTGCCTAAAGAATTCTGAAGAGACCGAAACAGGTGGAAATCTGAAGGTGTAAGGTCAGGACTATACGGCGGATGCATTAACACCTCCCAGCCAAACTCTCTTAATTTTTGTTGGGTGGCTAAAGATGTGTGAGGTCTAGCGTTATCATGATGAAAAACCACACCCCTTCTGTTGATTAATTCTTTTTTGTAGTAAAATTTTAAAATGTATCGAATTTCTTCATTAGATTCACTCATCTTGACGGTACGAAAAACAAATGAAAATCACACATTTTCCTAATTTGAATTTGGAATTATGTTCTTTAAAATTTAAACTTTCAATGATAAAACCAGCCAGATACAAATAGTATAGCCAAAGAGATTTTATTACAAGTTCATACATACTATAATGCGAAAAGACTTTTTCCCCAACCTAATATTAAAATAAGGCTATCAATCAGAATTCAAAACTTAGTCCGACTTTTCACGGCTGTCTCAGAAGGAGGCTTATTACTTCTTCGATTATTACCTGCAGCAGTCTTGTTGCTGAGCTTGGGATCTTGCAGTAGGTCGTGGGTAGACTTTGGCTTGCCGCGGTACTCTTGAGCTTCTCCCTCATCTTCTTCAGCTTCCTCGCCGAAAGATAAGAGGCCAAAGTTTCTGGTGGAGAGAGTTTTTTGTTAGAAATGGGTAGAACAGCGATTGATTTGTGACCTGCCTTCTAATTGTATAACTCACTCAGAACAACAAAGCCGGAACGGTTACCTTCAACAATTTAAATTAGGCAATTTTGCTTTGAGCAAAATTACAAAAAAAAAAAACGTTTTGTAGTGTCTGACCCCTGTCAGGACCGAAATTCCTTGCATTTTTTATTAAACTATGAGTGTAACGTCGTATACCCTATCTTTAAAACACTCAAGCTTTTTTTTTGACTTCAGTATCGGTTTCAGCACCCTCAAAAACCATAAAAACGACACCGATGGTGAAACATTTGAAAATGTTCGCTTGAACGAATAATCCCTGAATCTTTCGCTTAATCAGCCTATAATGTTCCCCCTTCTGGGACACCGGCTTCCTCTCTGTGAGAGGAAGGAGAGGAAGTGGGCCGTAATCCACGACGTGGGCCCAGTGCCAGTTAGTGGGTGTGATATGTCGTTTTCCTCACGATGATTTCTTTCACCTTTTGAGAGCGGAGGTGATAAAATAATTTGCATAAATAAAGCCTGTCTGGGTTTGAACCTACCATATACAACTCGTAAGTCACGGTCGTTACAATTGAACATGTTCATTGCAAAATAAAGCAGTGGTGGCCCAGTGGTAACGGCTGCGACATACAAGTTCTAGTTCGTGGATTCGAACCCAGGCGCTTTGTGTAAATTATTTCATCACCACTGCTCTCAAAACGGTGAAGGAAAACATCGTGAGTAAACCGGCATATCATAGAACCAAAAAATCGAAGACTTGTGTTCTACCAACCCCCACTGGGCCCGCGTGGTAGATTATGGCCCACTAATTCTCACCGAGAGGAGGCCTGTGGCCCAGCAGTGGGAACATTATAGGCTGCTGATGATTGCAAAATCCTTTAACAACGGTTTTAAAATATGAGAACTAATATACTAAAAACGATTAGAACTCTAGATTAAACTTCAGTAAACTATACTCCATAACATGGAAGTTAGCTCAATCGAAAGTTCAGTCCACTTACTTAATCCCCTGCCGTTCCTTCTTCTTTTTCTTCGGCTTATCTTCCTCCTGGGTCTCCTGTACCCGTGGCACAATGTCAGTGAACGGGTTGATGAGCACTGTAGTGCTGGTAATCTTGTGAGGATGGTCTGGTCTGTCATCTAGGCCGATCAGACCCTCAGAGAGCTTTAAGACGTTGTATATTGTTTCACCTGTTTTTAAATTAGAAAACAAAAAGATTTTTTTTCACTAGAACATTCTCAGTATGAACACAGAATATATATTAGTACCTTACGGTACAGAAGTTTCACTCCCGAGTTTAGGTATGATAAACGCAAGCGTCCGGCCACCGTACTAGTCTCAATAGGCTTGCACTCGCTCGACTTGTCGCACACGCAGCGCACGCACCCGCGGATCAAAAGTAAACTGTTAATACCGTAAAGTACCTACTATTGTATATTCTACCTCTCTGACAGCCCTAGCAGATTGAAGCGAGACGGCAGACAGTTATTGTACTATGAACGCTATACGCAATGCAAAAGGTTGAAATTAGGTTGTTTTCCACAATAGTAGGTAAATATCTCGGGGATTTTGCGCCGGTTGTATGGAAGTGAGACAGGCCTGGTATGAACTTATGCCAGATTAAAGGTAATTGGTTAGACGCCCGGTAAGGACCAGGCCCGAGTCGACGGCGCGTTGTGTTCTACGCGCGCCTCAAAGAGATGTCAGCAACAACTGAAGGGGCAACGACATACCTGCCAGGGTCACAGATTTTTTTGGAAAGAGTTACCGTTGCCCTGGCACAGGCAACTTAAGGAACACGGGTGGGTTTTACTCATTAAAAGTCCCTTCCACGCCGCCCAGAGCGGGAGAAGTCATTCGATGATTACCCCCTCAAAAAAAAGGGCAATAGGATCACATAGAACTTAAAACATCGGAAGCAGTGGAAAATAATACCTCCATTTGCCTCCTGTTTCACCTTTGGGAAGTAATGTGTGATGTTTTTATTTTGTTCTTTTATGTGGTGTCGGAAGTGGCAGAGCTTGGGGGAAGCCTATGTCCAGCAGTCGACGTCTTTCGGCTGAAAAGATGATCATGAACCAGTATCCTAGTTGCCGAACACAAGGTCAATCCCCATCTGAATGAGGTTGCAGGATATTCTTAATCCATAGCTTCATATGTTCGAATAGTTGTCTGGTAAACAACGTAAATAACGCAATGTATGATGTTGAACTGTCAAAATGAAAGCCTTTCCTTCTGTAAGTGTGTTATCCTGCTGCACTGATAATTTATTTTTCTACATGTCTGCTTGTAGCCATCCCCCCCGCCCTCACTCGAAGAAGTGCCAGCCCGCGCCGTAGCTGAGCCTGTAGCGTTAAATTCCCCTGATAATCATAATCATGATTTGATCCAACCTGTCCCATCTTGCTGTCCTCCCCCCAGCGATGCCGAGGTTCGTAGCCACAGGGGGCGCCCTTTGAGTGCAATAGCTCAGTAATGCCAGTAACTTGAGGACGCATTGAGTTCCCTTAAGCCAGCCACAGGATAGCATGGTTAAGTAGTTATAACCTCTCAATTTTTTTTTTACCGCACAGCATTTTTTGACTTTATTGCTGGCTGTTTAGTAATTCAATACTTTTACTAGTACTACACATTATTATGTGCAGTAGTAATTAAGCCAATTTATAAATATAACAAAATGATTTTACAAAAACTAACCTGTAACCTTCCCAAAGATAGTATGTTTGTTCTGCAGCTCTGGTGTAGGAGCTAGGGTGAAGAAGAACTGTGAGCCGTTGTCATCTTTACCAGCGTTAGCACTGGCCACCAGGCCTCGACGGTTAAAACGTAGACGGGAGTGGAACTCGTCCTGTAGATAAGAATAAAAATGAACCCAGACAAGAATTGTTTAAAAGTTACTGCCCATGCTATTTAATTTACTTTTTTAAACTGCGCATAAGATTTTATTGCGGTTTTCATCTTTAGACAGAGTGATTCAACAGGAAGGTTTAAATGTATAATACGCGGGCAAAGCCGCTGGCAAAAGCTAGTAGTTTACAATTTTCAAGACTGTCCTGTAATTTACTGTCTGTTGGGCTGGAGTCCACAACTCCACACTTATCTTTTAATCGGCTTACCTTGAAAGGCGCACCATAGATAGACTCTCCACCTGTCCCATCACCATTAGGGTCACCACCCTGCACTATGAACTCTGGCACCACTCTGTGGAATATTGTTCCTGGAAAAATAATAAAAAGTAGATAACAGAGAAAGTTAAATCATATGCAGCTTTGGAGGTCTTCATCATCGTCATCATTTCAGCCCGAAGACGTCCATGGCTGGATATAGGCCTCCCCCAATTTGAGGGGGTTTGCAATAATCGCCAAGCTTGGCAGGCGGGTTGGCGATCGTAGTAAGCGGGTAAAATGCATAGAGAATGCTATTGTGCATTCTCTAAGTAAATCCCTTTGTCGCTTCTTATGACACCCACTGAAAGAAATGGAATGGAATTATTCTTGACGTCTGCCACCACACGGAACGTTTTGGAAGTAAGAGCGACCAAAGCGTCATATTTCAGATACAAAGAGAAACAAATTCAGTAAAGAAGTCTGAAAATCTGCCGAGGGCCATTTTTCTCAAGTTGTTGATTTAAGTATGAGTTAGTAACTTAATAGCAGGTGGCGTTCCGTGGTTTCTGCCTACCCCCATGGGAAAAAGGCGTGATAGTATGTATGTAGTAACTTAATTAATTTCGTCATCCATAGCTCGAATTGATAACTGAAAGCTCACCATTATAATAACCTTCCATACACAACTGTATGAAATTGCGGCAAGCCTTTGGAGCCTCCTTCGTCCATAGTTCTATATCTATCTCTCCTGCTGTTGTTTTTAATAGCACCTGTAATCATTAGACTTATAAGTATATTTACATAATTAAGAAGCTATAATCATCTATTAATTAGTTTTTATGTTTCTGTACTAATATTATAAAGCTCAAGAGTTTTTTGTTTGGTTGAACGCAGTAATCTTAGGAACTACTGGTCTGAATTTAAAAATTCTTTTTGTGTTGGGTAGCCTATTTATTGAGGAAGACTATAGGCTATATAACATCACGATACAATCAAAAGGAGTGAAACAGCAACGAAAAGTGAACGACAACTGGCAGGCAATTTGATGCAACGGGAAGGGTCTGGGGAGCAAAAATTTGACACGGACAAAGTCGCGGGCAGAAGCTAGGAAGTAAATAAAATCAGGGAAAATAATCAAATGGCATTAAAAAAATCGTTTGCATAGTGTCAACAGGAAAAGTGCCTGAATAGCTAGTAGCACGTTGTATGGCAAAGTAGATTCTTTGGCAAAAAACCGGCCAAGTGCGAGTCGGACTCGCGCACCGAGGGTTCCGTACAAACCTGCAGGTATTCACGGTTTAAGCATAAGGTTTATGTTTATGAAATTAAATGTTTTTTTTTTTTATATTTGGGTTGACTGAATCAAAGGTAAATTGTGTTTTACGATTTATGACGTATTAAAAAAAAACTACTTACTAGATCTCGTTCAAACTAATTTTCGTTGGTAGTTTACATGGTAATGTACGTCATATATTTTTTTAAGTTTTATCATTCTCTTATTTTAGAAGTTACGGGGGGGGGGGGGGGGACACAAATTTTACCACTTTGGAAGTGTCTCTCGCGCAAACTATTCGGTTTAGAAAAAAATGATATTAGAAACCTCAATGTCATTTCTGAAGACCTATCCAAAGATACCCCACATGTATGGGTTTCATGAAAACATTGTTTTTGAGTTTCAGTTCTATGTATGGGGAACCCCAAATATTGTTGTTTTTTTTTCTATTTTTGTGTGAAAATCTTAATGCGGTTTACAGAATACATCTACTTACCAAGTTTCAACAGCATAGCTCTTATAGTTTCGGAAAAAAGTGGCTGTGACATACTCGGACAGACAGACAGACAGACATGACGAATCTATAAGGGTTCCGTTTTTTGCCATTTGGCAACGGAACCCTAAAAATCACGGTCATGTGTATCAAGCCCACCAACTACTTGGACTTAGTGTTTCAAACTCAAATGGTGAAAACACGTAGTCCCAAAACAATGATAAACTTATAATATAACTCTGAAGTTGTCAATGCAGAACATTACATTATTATTTGGTATGTTTAAATGGTTTGCTTATATAGTGTGGCATTTTCAAGAAAGATGGAAACACTGGGGGCAGACGACCTAGGTCACTTTCTATTATAATAATTCCACAAAAATTAATGAAATCTTGCATTTAAATGACTATCAGATTTATTCTTAAAACTGCAATGTCCAAAAATGGGCTCATAAATCACCATGTCAAGGGGGTAGGCAGAAACTACTAAGCGCCACCTGTTATTATCCTTAAATACTCCTGCACACATCATTTCTTCCTTGAAAATTTGCTGCTCAGAATCTACTTAATGTTGCTAAGACAGGACATTTAATGATCTTATTGGTGATGTTCTTCAGAAAGGTCAGGTGTTTAATAATCGCAACCAATGTGGCTGTATTACCAGATGTATAAATCTCTGAAACTAGATTAGAAAAGGCCAGAGCATGTATTTCATTTATTTTTAATTATTATTTTAGAATAAGTTACATTATAAGATAAACAATAGGTCCTCATCTCTACCTACTGTATTTCTTTTGCTATGCCCGACAGGGTCCACGATTGTTTCTAAATTAAATGTTTTACCACCTGAGCATATACATTGTGAAATGCAATAAAGTATTGAGTATGTATGAATCTATTTGAAGACAAAAAAGTATGTAAGGATCGTAGGAAGTGATCAAAACAAACATTTTAAAATGTACCACTGTACTTGAAGGAATTATAAGATCTAAGTAATGACTACCTTTCATAGATTTTGATAAGCTGATAAACGTTTTACGAGCGCTAGGAATGCACTTTATCAGTAAGCAATGTACGATATAAAATATAACCTGTAAGTATTTACAATTAACACTTGTAATACAATTATATTAATGAATTATAATGTGAAATATAGTGCCAAAGAAAATGAATACATATCCTCCTATATACAACTTAATATTGGAATGAAATACAGTAAAACTCAGGTATTATTCATCAAAATCTAACTCATATTTACCTTGCCTAATGCAGGCGGTTCTTGGATATAAATGTTACTCATTTTGTATTTAGAACATGCACTGTCTTATAAACTACAATTGTCTTTAAATACAATATGCTAATTACAGCATTTTATTCACAAACACCGTACAGTTTATATTTTTCTATCCAAACAAAACAGTAAGAAGTGTCAGCAAACGATCAAATGACATTATTTTGACGTTTTAAAAGGTTCCACATTTTATATCATGAAACCAAGGCTTTTTAGCCTTAACTTAATTATAAAAGATTAGAGTCCATTCACACTCCATACGTATTTTACTTCTGCCAGTAGCAACTGATTTACTATTTCTAATTATACTGACCTAGGCCAGAACAAGAATCAAAACCATTGCACATAACCATCCTGCACCCTATGTAAGTAACACGCTATCAATTAGAATTAGAATTATTTTGAAGGATAAGGCAATTCCATTGCTTCATACATTCGAAAAATTATTGTGCTAGGCAACTTAAATAACGCAATAGATGATGTTAAAATATCCTCATTGATACTGTTAGTGTGTTACGCAGCTACCCCACTGTTCACTTACTATATCGCTGCACGTAGCTGCTTATTTTTTTTTTTTTTTTTTGTGAGACCATCATACAAAGCTAAGCATAAGCATAAAGAAGTTGCCGTCTTCCGATAAGGAATCCATGTTGCCTTTTGCGATACCTGAACGGAAATTAACGGGTAGATATATAATGACAAATTGCTAAGGGCTCAAGTTACGTGTATGAGTTTTTAATTAATATCGAAAACATAAACAATTCTTGAACGTCAGTTAACAGAAGGTGATAGTTTAGCACGGATACATTACTATTGCTACGACAGTTGAGCAGGCGCTCCAACAATACCCTTATATTGTAAAAAAATCTTTATTTGTATAGAAACTAGATGTTACATACAATATTCGTGTGTTTCTAATATATTCTCAGTACATTCTGCCTGTTGGCATACAAAATTAAAAGCCATTAACTTATAGATAAATTAGAAACTAGGTATTTAAATTCATAGTTCGAAAAGAGGTCACCTTAACTCCGAACCTTGCATTAATTTTTAAGTAACTATTTAAATCATTTAAATAATTATTTTCGTTTCGTTTTATAATCGATTTCCAAACACCATTATATTTCCTACTAGTTTCTGCCCGCGACTTCGTCCGCATTAAATTTCGTGTTCCCCCGACCCTTCCCGTCGCGTCGAATCGCCTACCCGTGCGATTTTCGCCGTTTTTGCATTACAAACAAACAAACAAAAATACAAATTTTTTCCTCTTTATAATATTAGTGTAGATATATTATATTACTAGCTTTTGCCAGCGGCTTCGCCCGCGTGGAGGTCGGAAAATATCCCGCGGGAACTTACTACCGGGATAAAAAGTACCCTATGTGTTAATCCAGGTTATACAGCGTGTAACGGAAGGGGGGTATCAACCCTGAAGGAGGTGAATGTGCTCATGAAACTCAACAACTTTCCCCAAAGAACATAGGTCGAAATATGAAAAAAAAATTTGGCCCTCCCTTACAAAACTGACTACCAGCTGATTGATTTACTATGGGAGGGCCAAATTTTTTTTTCATATTTCGACATATGTTCTTTGGGGAAAGTTGTTGAGTTTCATGAGCACATTCACCTCCTTCAGGGTTGATACCCCCCTTCCGTTACACGCTGTATATATATCTGTTTGCCGAATTTCACCCAAATAGGGTCAGTAGTTTTTGCGTGAAAGAGGAACAAACATCCATACATATATACATCCATACATCAATACATCCATACATACAAACTTTCGCGTTTATAATATTAGTAGGATATTATAATATTATTAGTGTAGATTAATTTGTCCGTATCGCTCATTTATTGCGAATATGACCCCAACTAGAGGGCGCGCGTCTTATTGTGGTAATATAGGCTCGTTTCATGGTATGTAGGTTTTTGTGCAGATTGGAAACTTGTCAGGTGGTGGTAAATTAGATTAGCGATCGATTCGTGGATGGGATAGCATCAATTATATATAAAGACCCCTCCGTAGGTATCCAGGGAAGCACGTAAAGCAGTTGGTCTCTGCTGTTATTCGTAGGTTCTTCTTTGACTATCATCAAGGGTAATCAGAAGTCTTACCAAGAGGTATCGTGTTACCAAATAACTGGGTTATGGAGGTCAGCAGGCGTAGCATGACCAATTCTATCTCTATTCTACCAAGAATAGACAAAGTTCTTTCTATTCAATTCGACATCTCTTCGGCCCGAGCACGGGGCGACCCGTAGACTAGGGTTTCTATAAAGACAAAGACATTTATCATTTCCATAGCAAGAGAGATTTGCTAAGGACTTTTTCATTGAATAGTCATACAGTGGGATTAACGATCTTAGAGTGTTGTATTGATGATTATAATTAATATAATCCTGTAAAAAAAAATGTACCCTCGACTGAAACTCCAACTCAAAAGTAGAGAAAAATTTGTCGCCATGCTTGACATCGTAGAATTTTGTCGACTGAAGAATAGAAATATTTCCTCTCTTCAGTTTTAACATCGCCGTGCCATTTTCTCTATTCTTCCGTCGACAAAACTCGTTTCTATGGTGGTCATGCTACGCGTGCAGGTAAGCATTCGCTCCATGGAAAAAACTGGTATTCAGCTGAATCTGGTTAGGCTGGCAGCCGACACCAACACAGTTGGCTCGTTTTAAATGTTAAAATGTAGGTATCCAATTTAGAAAATTATTTTCAGTTAAATGAGGCATTTAATTTAATTTTTTGAACTTTGGGTTAATTACACTGGCAGAATCACTAGGTAATCCGTTTCTATTTCTTAATGCCGAAGCTACTTTCTCAATCATTATGTAGAGCCGACAGACAGACTACAGCCTAGAGTGAGGAACCTACTATATAACATCTTTGTGATACCTGTACCCTCCAGGATTTAAATGAGGTAAACGACAGAGCTGTCCCTAGTCGGACAAAATAAAATAGAAAAATAGGGCTATTTAAAAAATTTAAAGCGGTAATTCTCATAATAACTTAACAAGATCACCGCTCATCTCACTTAACCCCTAAGCGTTAGGAATTACAACAGGGAAACAAACGGTTCTTCTCCTAGCATCTTTGCAACGCAGCATTTGACAATTGCACACAGTCATCATCTTAGCCAGGGCTTTTCACAACGACATTGGGGTCGGCTTCCAGTTAAACCGAATGCGGTTGGATACCTGCACTTTACATGCGACATCTGATCTCCACAACTCAGTCACTGGATACCATGATAACCTTTGGCAAGACTGGTTGTCAGACTGTTGAGCTTCTGACCCGTACTGTCAAAGATCTACGAATAACATTTAGAACCAACGGCTTAACGTGCTATCCGAGGCACGGAGCTGGGATTCCGATATGTAATGCATGTTCCCTCATCCACTGAACGACTGTGCTAAACATAGCTTAACTTTCGATCAACCGGTGCGGTCGTTGTCCAGATGGCCGATGAGGCCTTAATTGGCGACCGCGTACCGGAAGACGTAGAGCTGGTAGGCCTCCCACAAGGTGGACCGATGACCTTGTGAAGGCCGCAGGAATACGCTGGATGCGGGAAGCACAAAACCGTTTGATGTGGCGAAGCTTGGAGGAAGCCTATGTTCAGCAGTGGACATCTTTCGGCTGAAATGATGTGCGTCTGTTAATATTTAGCCAATAGCAGCATATCCTTCCAACATAGGAAGTAGAAATAGGAAATCACGGTTTTATACTACATGGTCTAAAAGACCAAATGCCATTGTATGAGAAATTATGACCTATTGACACATAGCTGACCTAGCCATTGGCTCACAAATAGATAGTCGCCAAAACCATTGCGCTAATCAATTATTGGCTTATCTGTGTTTTAAAAACCTGTCATGTTAATGTTTTTGTGCTCTATATCTTTGTGTGGGTTCCGTAACTTGTTTTCATTTTGTTGTTTCGGAATAAGGACCCCTTACAAAGGAAACTGGTCCAAGGTTAGGTCAAAGATCGACAAGAAATACATTGTTTCTGCCGAAGTCACGTACACCATGCCTACTCCGTATCACCTACGGAAATAAGATTTCGTGGCATTTCCAACTACGAATGAATTACATCACGATTTGACAGTTGTCCCTACTGTGGATATGTTTTTGCCCGTTCGAAAAAAATAGTTTTTTGTGTTTACTACGAAGTTTCGAATAACACTCGGACGGGCCCGTTTCTTGCTTACGCACTTTGACAGCGGCTCTTGGAACAGGGCACTGGAATTACGATAGGCACAAGAAAAACGGCCAGGTAGTGCGAGGCAGAGGTTTTTTTATACTCTTTGCGGACCTCTAACCCGTTTAAACTATTCAGATCAAACGCCTAATCGATCAGCTACCGACCTCCACTCGACGTCTCAATGCCATTTAGAGCTAGTTCAATACTGCGCCGAATATCTCTCATTTTTATTACTTGTTTATTTGATCAGCTGTAAGGACCCATTTGAATGGTTTATTTGGCTTTTAAATGGGCTCTATTAAAAGCTAATGGATAGTGGTAATAGGGAATACGCTGTGTTTAAGCTTTGAATTGACTATATTCCTGCGTATAAACTGAGAACTAATCAAGTTATCAACCGCTAAAATCAAAAGTTATTTATTTAAACTAGGCAGAGAGTCAAGCACTTTTTGAACGTCAAAGTTACATAAGACAACCCCCCAAAACGCCCACCGTTCACTACTTCCTAGTGCTTTAGCTGGGAAGGAGAAATGGCGCAACAAACTGCCCAGCAGCACAGCTGTCTGTTAAGTTAGAAGAACTTATTCTATACAGTAATATGTAAGTCATTACGAAACCAAAACATACATTGAATTATTTGCCATATGTCAGCTAGCACACGCCTATATACAAAAAAAAAGTAGAAAACATTGAAAACTAAACTCAAGTTGAAATAAATAATAAAAAACAAAAACGGAAATAGAACTTAAAACCTAAATAAAAGCCTCGAGGTATAAAGGGCGTGCGCGCTAAGTGCTAACTTCTATCTCACACAGTTCTGTCTGGACTTAGCGGCTCAGGGCCTTCCGCCTGGACCTTTCGGGCTGTGATCTTCTTATCGAAACTTCGGCACTTCCACGGTGATGTCGGTGGCAACGCAGATGTCACCTTAGCTGCATGTTTTGAGGCACAGAGGGCAAGATAGGAGATGGAGCATAGTTTATGATACAGCTCCACAGCTACTGCCGTTCCGTCGTGGTAGCCCAACTTTACGAAACTCGACTTCCACCTTCAGACTTTGCTTCGGAGATGGTTTAGGGATATCCATATGGACCACGGAAGGTTACACCTTGAAGATGCCTGTGGTCTTCTGAAAGTGTAACAAATAGGTAGGTTAGCTGTTGCGGGCAATCATGATACCAAAAGTTCGTAACGAACGAAAGAAGGGTGGCACTTTGTACTCGGTGTAAAATATCAACATTCGTCAATCTGTGAAGACTTTTCTCGATACCACTGCTCAAGCTGCTTTCTTAGCATAATCTGCATGTTTCCACTGCTGGTACACAAGCCTACTCTCTTTGTGAGGAAGTGGGCCGTGATCCACCACGCGGACCCAGTACAGGTTAGTAGACGTGACATGTCTTCGAATTTTCTGGTTCTAGGACATACCTAGGTTCCCTTTCAGTGTTGTCTTTCACCGTTTTGAGAATAGTGGTGATGAAATTATTTGCACAAAGTAAAACACCTTGTAGGATTCGAACCTACGCCCAACAACTGATAAGTAGCAGCTGTTACCACTAGGCCACCACTTTCTTACTTAGTTTCAAGATCCTAGACTCCTGACAAAAAGATAGTGTCATAAAGTGTTAGTTCCGTGTGATGCTGAATGTAAAGAACAGCAACATTTTTTTTTTTTTTGTGTATGGGAAATCATCAAATGCGGAAGGGCGTGTCAGACTTCTACTGACTAAAACCCACCCGTGTCCCTTCAGTTGCCCATATGCCAGGGCCACGGTACCTCTTTCGAACTAATCTCGCGACCCTGGCAGGAAGAACAGCACCATCCAATTTCTTCCCGTGGGTGTCGTAAGAGGCGACTAAGGGACTTACTAGAGAATGGGCAGCAGCGTTCTCTCTGCATTTTACCGCCATACTGCGATTGCCAACCCACCTGCCAAGCGTGGCGATTATGGCAAAGCCCCCCAAATTGGGGGAGGCCTAAGTCCAGCAGTGGACGTCTTACGGCTGAAATGATGATGATGATAAGGTGTTCGTATATCTTCCTGCTTGTCTGTCTGTCTATGGCATCGTGACTTCTAAACGGCGAAACAAATTTCAATGCAATTCAACTATGCTATTTACTATGATCGATGGGTGCACAGTCTAAACTAACCAGTATCATCAGATTAACTACAAAACGTTGTCACAGATAATAATGCATCTATCATTAATAACTATTATTATGTTAAACAGTTCTAACAATATATCGTCGCCGCATATAATTACGTGGACGTGTGTAGCGATATGTGATCTGTGGTTCAACTGACAGGCGTCAGGCTTGACCGTTGTTTGAGCAGGTTGGTGTAGGGCTGCCCAAAGAAACAAAAGAAAATATATTTTAAAAGATATGATCTGTCTCTATCGTTGGTCTGGTGGTGGCAAGTGTAAGAGTTTAGGGTGCAGTGCAGTGTTTGTGCAGTATAAACAATTTTCTTTCTTTTCTTTTTCTCTTTGCAGAGTTTTATTTGGATAATCGTTTCATATATTGGATTTTTAATTTAAGAACTTCTGATAGCAGTGTGAAGACTGAATTTTTGACTGGTTATACGATGATCCCGCTTTAAAAAATCGAGTTTGTTTTTTTTTTTACTTAAGTATTCATGTTTTAAGGCGAAAGCGTCACGGTAACCCGCAAAATTTGAATTTTTATACGTATTTTGCAGTTTACAGGTTAGTAGGTACATACCTATAAGGTTCTTTGTTGATTTAAACATGATTCGCTGTAAAAACATTTTTTTTTTACGAAATTATAATTATAAAAAATATCAACATACAATACAATCCATACATCAAATAATTTAACGCAGGTAAAATTGTATAGGCAGCCCTATTTTTAGTGAGTGGCGCCTTGCGCCTGAGCAACGAGCATGTTGACCGCCGACACCGAGGCCGAATTCCAAAGTTCCGAATTTGAATTTTTGTATTTTGAAATTGGAGTAACTTGGCTTACCTATTATTATTTTACTAGCTTTCTAATATTAAGCAGTATTTGCTTATATAAGTCAAGAACGTAACTACCTACTTTATTCATTAAACTTTCTATCGAATAAAAGGTCGTCGACGTAAAGAATAGCATTATCCAATAATAGCATGGCGAATAATGTATGTTTTATTTCACATATAATATTCATTACTTACGCAATATTGTATAGAATCAAGTTCTTCTAACTTAACAGACAGCTGTGCTGCTGGGCAGTTTGTTCCGCCACTTCTTCTTCCCAGCTAAAGCACTAGGAAGTGTCGAAGGGTGGGCGTTTTGGGGGGACTGTCTTATGTAACTTTGACGTTCAAAAAGTGCTGATCACAGCCTAGTGCACTCTCAGCCTAGTTTGAACGGGCACGCCACAATTGCGGCGGTAAGTCCCCTCTTTGAGGAGTGGATAGAGAGGCGCCATGGCGCCCTCACCTTCCGCCTGACGCAGGTTCTCACCGGGCATGGGTGCTTCGGTGGGTTCCTGTTCAGGATAAAGCGGGAGGAAACGCCCGGGTGTTTCCATTGCGAGGATCGTCTGGAGGACACGGTGGAGCATACGGTGGAGGTGTGCCCTGCTTGGGCGGAGCACCGCCGTGTCCTCGTGGAGGCGATCGTCGGCGGCGACCTCTCGCGTCCGGCCCTGGTGCGAGCCATGGTTGGGAGCGAGAGGGCATGGGAAGCCGTCACCTCCTTCTGCGAAGCAGTAATGCTCGCGAAGGAGGAGGCGGGGCGCGTGAGGGAGTGGCAGTCTCTGCGCCCTCACGTCCCTAGCCGCCGCAGGAGGAGACGCCCCGGGCGTCGGGAGTCGATAGCAGACTCCCGGCCACCGTAGGCGCGAGCTTGCGGGTGGCGAGCAATGGGTAGCTCGCCGCCCGGTAAGGACCAGGCTCGGGTCGACGGCGCGTAGTGTTCCACGCGCGCCTCAAAGACATGTCAGCAACACTGAAGGGGTCTGCTAGGACCGATGCCTGCCGGGGTCGCGCGATTGTTCGAAAGAGATACCGTGACCCTGGCACATGGGCAACTGAAGGAACACGGGTGGGTTTTAGTCAGTAAAAGTCTGACACGCCCTCCCGCTCTGCCCAGAGCGGGAGAAGTCATTTGATGATTTCCCATCCAAAAAAAAAAAAAAAAGCCTAGTTTGAATAAATGACTTTTGATTTTGATTGATTTTGATCCCATTTCTTCCCACGGGTGTCGTAAGAGGCGACTACGGGACTTATTAGACAATGGGCAGCAGCGTTCTCTTCTGCATTTTACCACCATGCTGCGATCGCCAACCAGCCCCCCAAGCGTGGCAATTATGGCAATCCCCTCTCTTTGAGGGTGGCGTATGTTCAGCAGTGGATGTTTTTCGGCTGAAATATTCATGACGATGATGATGACATTTAAAACGTAACGTATTTCTGATGCATTATTAAATTATAGAAAAACTAGCTGACCCTGCAAACGTTGTTTTGCCGGGTGAAAAGAGTGAAAATTTAGAGTTGTATGTATTTTTCAACGTTCAATCATAAAAAAATAAAAGTTAAAAAAAAATTAAAAAAAATAAAATAAAAAAATTTAGGGGTGGACTACCCCTAACATTTAGGGGGATGAAAAATAGATGTTGGCCGATTCTCATAGATACCGGATAAGCACAAAAAATTTCATCAAAATCGGTCAAGCCGTTTCGGAGGAGTATGGCAACGAAAACTGTGACACGAGAATTTTATATATAGAAAAATATGGTGGGCTTGAAGGGTTTGTGGCTAAGTAATACCAGTCGCACGAATTGATCTTTCAGGTTAAGCTACGCTTGCCGCGGTTGGTCTGTGGATGGGTGACCATCTTTACATATCAAGATCCTTCCGTGCCTCGGAAAGCACGTTAAGCCGTTGGTCCCGACTGTCTTTCGTAGATCTCAGACAGTCGTGAGAAGCCCGAAACTCTGATAACCAGTCTTACCAAGGGATATTGTATTACCAAGCAACTGGTTTGTGGAGGCCCACCGTGTTCTTTCAGTTAGTTGCCTATGCCACGGCCACGGTAACTCCGCGATCCTGGCAGGTTCTTAATCTGCCTACCTTTATAATATCATCATCATCATCATTTCAGCCGACAGACGTCCACTGCTGGACTTAGGCCTCCCCCAATTTGGGGGGCTTTGCCATAATCGCCACGCTTGGCAGGCGGGTTGGCGATTGCAGTATGGTGATAAAATGCATAGAGAACGCTGCTGCCTATTCTCTAGTAAGTCCCTTAGTCGCCTTTTACGACACCCACGGGAAGAAATGGGGTGGTGTTATTCTTTACGTCCGGCATCACACGGTACCTTTATAATATACCTTTAATTAATTATGATGTGTAATTAAACAGCTTGTCCTTAATAATTGAACTTGAAACAGCGAGCAACGTCACGACACGAGTTTTAAATTGCTCTTCGATTTAAATGCTCTCATCGCTAAAATATTTTTATAGACATACTGCATACATAGGTATAGGGGGCAAAATAAATAGGTTAGCAGGCAGATGCTTGCCACTGGTATTAAGAGAATAGTTAGAATGAGTTCTAATGACGAGTCATTTCGTGTGTTGTATGTTGTAAAAGCCAATATTTTTTAAAGAGTAACCATGGATATACTTGCCAGCTCTTTTCCATAGGAATCAACTAATTGGATCCGTGCACCTAGTTTCTGACGTTTCATAAGTGTCCATGTAGGTTTGTGTGACATAAAAATATTTTGATTTGATTTATGTTGAGCTGAAAAAGTTATCAGTAAGGTACAATAATCACTTTTATCCGTGGCTGACAGACCGTGGATCCTTAACAACCGAACAGAAACATGACCTTTATAAAAGCTGTTTTGTTTGTAAAATGTCTAGCTTTTCCCAAATCAAAGATATTGTATTCTTCACTTTTGCGTAGGTTTGAAGTTTTTTTTTTTTTGGATGGGAAATCATCAAATGACTTCTCCCGCTCTGGGCGGAGCGGGAGGGCATGTCAGACTTTTACTGACTAAAACCCACCCGTGTTCCTTCAGTTGCCCATGTGCCAGGGTCACGGTATCTCTTTCAAACAATCTCGCGACCCCGGCAGGCATCGGTCCTGGCAGACCCCTTTAATTTGCTGACATCTCTTTGAAGCGCGCGTGGAACACTACGCGCCGTCGACCCGAGCTTGGTCCTTACCGGGCGGCGAGCTACCCATTGCTCACCGCCCGCAAGCTCGCGCCTACGGTGGCCGGGAGTCAGCTATCGACTCCCGACGCCCGGGGCGTCTCCTCCTGCGGCGGCTAGGGACGCGAGGGCGCAGAGACTGCCACTCCCTCACGCGCCCCGCCTCCTCCTTCGCGAGCAGTACTGCTTCGCAGAAGGAGGTGACGGCTTCCCATGCCCTCTCGCTCCGTACCATGGCTCGCACCAGGGCCGGACGCGAGAGGTCGCCGCCGCCGATCACCTCCACGAGGACACGGCGGTGCTCCGCCCATGCAGGGCACACCTCCACCGTATGCTCCACCGTGTCCTCTAGACGATCCTCGCAATGGAAACACCCGGGCGTTTCCTCCCGCTTTATCCTGAACAGGAACCCACCGAAGCACTCATGCCCGGTGAGAACCTGCGTCAGGCGGAAGGTGAGGACGCCGTGGCGCCTCTCAATCCACTCCTCAAAGAGGGGACTTACCGCCGCAATTGTGGCGTGCCCAGGTTTGAAGTCTACGAGCATTATCGTTGGCTGCACGGAACAATTGTGTAGTGAGAGACGAGCTAGTGCATGGTTGTTTATAATATTTTATTTATTCGGAAGAACAAACAAATAGAAATAAGAAAAAATAAGGAGAAATTAAGGAGTTAGTTATACAAAACGTTGCATAACTCATGAAAATATGTTTCTGTGGTCTAAATAAGGATCACATGATAAGTGAGACTTAAAACTCTACAGAAGTAGCATAATGCAGTGGACACAGTATAATTCTGAAATTAACAACGTTATCCACAGATATACAAAAAGACAAAGACCATGTTCATAAAGTACAAGTCGAACAGAATAGTTAAGCACATGAAATAAAATGCACATAAATGATAGCTACCTACTGATAAGAAATACAAGAAATATTAAAAAAAAAACACTCAATTATTTTATTGTGTCAAGCAATATCTATATTTTCTACATTTTCCAACGGATAAGGCAAAAAGATCCAATTTAGAAAATAACTTATTAAACTTGTCTTTGAGGCGGGCGTAAAGGTGCGCCCAAGCCAATGTCTAGTTCCTACTTCCTTGCACACCAAACTATTTCACCGTGTGTACTCTTTATATTTTTGTCTTCCTTCAATACCTGAGATTTGCTATATCTGTTACAAGTACCTTGACATTATGTACATTACTTCCTAGAGCCTTGACACGCTATAGGCTATTACTTTTATATAGAGCACGATCAGAACAGTATTATAATATTCAAGATCCGGGAGATGAACGCTTTAAGTCGATCTAAAATAATTTATTTCTGTCAGTATAGGATAAAACGCAAATTATAGAAACCGATCATTTATTTATTTATTTATATATGCTTTATTGTACACCAGAAAATACATAACAACAAGAACATTTAACACAAAAAAAAACATACAATGGGCGGCCTTATCGCTTTCTGCGATCTCTTCCAGGCAACCTTGGAATGGACAGTGATTGCGCGGACATAAAAATGGGTTTAATTTTATTTAAATTGAATTTCCATTTTAACTTTTATTTTATTTCTCAATTTCATTTTAATTTCCATTTTTATTAAATCTCCATTTTTGTAGTTGTTTTTTTTTTCTAACCTAAGTAAGTACTTAATTGTATCAATAGATAAATATGGTATCCATAATTATAATATTTTTATGAATTTATTCAATAATTAAATCTAGTCAGGTAAAACTGAATGTTAATGAAAGCTGTGTCAAATATGATATGTCCAGAAAGGGGGTAACTAGTCTGAATACCGATATGACGACTAATAGAGAAGTGTGAAAAAACTATATGTTGCGTCGACCCCAAATAAACTTGTATAAGGACAGAAGATCGGGGGTAAGCGTATCGCGTATTACCTAGTTACAGGGTTGTGGAAATCAGATAGGCGCTCAATGTAACATACTGGTACATCTAAAATTATGGAAGCTGACCCCAAGGACCCCTACATAGTTGAGAAAAGTTTAGGCTAATGATAATGGTGAAGATGAAAGGCAGTAGAAAGATAATGTCAACACATCTAATATACCATTCCCATCCCATCGAATTTCTTCCCGTAGGTGTCGTAAGAAGCGACTAAGGGACTTACGACACAATGGGTAGCAGCGTTCTCTTTAACTACACTTTACCACCATACTGCGATCGCCAACCCGCCTGGCAAGCGTGGCGATTATGGCAAACACCCCCAAATTGGGGGAGGTCTATGTCCAGCACGCGTAGCATGACCACCGTAGAAATGGATTTTGTCTATTCTTGGTAGAATAGAGATAGAATTGTCATGCTACGCCAGCATAAAACGGTACAAATCTTTCTACAATCTTTAATTTTGTCTTTAATCTTTCTACAATCTGTAATTTTGTCTATTCTTCCGTCGACAAAACCCATTTCTACGGTGGTCATGCTACGCGTGCAGCAGCAGTGGACGTCTATCGGCTGAAATGATGTAAAATACTGGTACATGTAAAATAATGGAAGTTGAACCCAAGGACCCCAACATAGTTGGGAGAAGTTTAGGCAAGTGATGACGATGTAGGGTAGGAGAATGACGAGTCAGGCAAAACAGAATAAATTAATGTCAACACATAGAATAGGTAGTTCTTAACTCAGGTAGATACTCTATGATAATATGTGACAGGTTGATTGCACATTATGGTCAGTGCGTCTGCGCAGCTTAGCGACCTTCTGAGCGTGCGCGAAATGTTATACTCTTGTACTTGGATGGTGTTATGTTAGAAGGAGACATTTTTCTGAACCATAAGTCGTCTCCCAAAAGTGGAAAATGCGCCATTTTTTTTTTTGGGCATGCTGAGTTTTGAGTTGTATGGCGAAAAACGGGGGAGGCCTATACCCAGCAGTCGGTAATTTCAGGCTGAGATGACAATGATAAGTTTCGTCATAGCCTTTTGCGTGGCCGCTCTACCTGACCTTAGGTGGTAATGAAGTAAACCCAGCCCACTCGCGGAGGCGATCGGCGGCGGCGACTTCTCACGTCCGGGCCTGGTGCGAGCCATGGTACGGTGCGAGAGGGCATGGGAAGCCGTCACCTCCTTCTGCGAAGCCGTAATGCTCGCGAAGGAGGAGGCGGGGCGCGTGAGGGAGTGGCAGTCTCTGCGCCCTCATGTCCCTAGCCGCTGCAGGAGGAGACGCCCCGGGCGTCGGGAGTCAAAAGCGGACTCCCGGCCACCGTAGGCGCGAGCTTGCGGGTGACGAGCAATGGGTAGCTCGCCGCCCGATAAGGACCAGGCTCGGGTCGACGGCGCGTAGTGTTCCACGCGCGCTTCAAAGAGATGTCAGCAGAACTGAAGGGGTCTGCCAGGACCGATGCCTGCCAGGGTCGCGAAATTGTTCCCAAGAGATACCGTGACCCTGGCACATGGGCAACTGAAGGAACACGGGTGGGTTTTAGTCAGTAAAAGTGAGTCTGAAGTCCAAAGGCAAGCCCCAAAATACCAAATAATTCAAATCATTTATTTCAATTAAACCATTTACAGGCACTTTTAAATCGTCAAAAACTCGAATAGTTACTCGGAAAGTTGATGCTCGTTACCCATTCCAAAACGTAGATGTAGGATGTATGGAGAAGAACGGCGAAGAACACTGTACTAAATCAAGATATTACTAAATCCTGGGTGCATTATTCTTGTTGCTTCTATATGTGAGAACAATTTAAATATGAAGAAGCAATTCTAAATAAAAATAAGCCCTTGAAGTTAGGAGGATGACCAGTCTCAACCTACGATGCTAGTTCACGAACATGACACGTGGATCAGTACTATTCAGCATTTAGTAGGGAACCGAACCAAAGCATCATCAGTCCTCTGACTTTGATAGTCGAACAGAACGCGTAGCATGACCACCGTAGAAATGGGTTTTGTCTCTTCTTGGTAGAATAGAGATATAATTGTCATACTACGCCAGCATAAAACGGTACAAATCTTTCTACAATCTTTAATTTAGTCTTTAATCTTTCTATAATCTGTAATTTTGTCTATTCTTCCGTCGACAAAACCCACTTCTACGGTGGTCATGCTACGCGTGCTGGAGCAGACACAAAAGAGGGAGAGAGTAAAGCACAAGCAAGCAAGTTCATGTCATCATCATCATCATCATTTCAGCCGTAAGACGTCCACTGCTGGATTTAGGCCTCCCCCAATTTGGGGGGCTTTGCCATAATCGCCACGCTTGGCAGGCGGGTTGGCGATCGCAGTATGGTGGTAAAATGCACAGAGAACGCTGCTGCCCATTCTCTAGTAAGTCCTTTAGTCGCCTTTTACGACACCCACGGGAAGAAATGGGGTGGTGTTATTCTTTACGTCCGGCACCACACGGTACGGCAAGTTCACGTACTTCAACAAATAAACAATCAACTGCCAAAAACACTGCAAAGGGAAAAGCCTGGAACAAACAGTATTACGAATAAGGTTTATAATTTATTAATGCGGAGACTTTCGAATTTTCCCTTGGATAATGCTAATGCATATTCCGATACCAGGGGACATAGTGCAGTTATGTGGGACTCCAACCCACTAAAACGCACGGTGTTCTCCTGTGCCGCTTATGGCAAGAACACAGGCACGCGTAAGCCTTCATCTGCGAACCCACCGCGGCCGTCCTTCAACATCGTCAACCGGCAGCAACCCCCTCTGGGCCCACGTGATGGCTTACGGCTCACACCCTCTCACTGAGAGGTGGCCTGTGTCCCAGCACCGAACATTATAGGCTGAAACACGTAGTGGTTCTGCAAACGGTCTTGACAAACATTTTTCAAAATTAGACCAAATGTTCACTTGCACACTTTTCACTATCTCATTAGGACTACCTGTAATGTCAATAGTAGATGAGCCAAAAGGAGTGACTTCACGTCGTAAAATTGTTAACCACGGCATTTTCGGCTGTTAGTCTAGTGGTTAGTGACCCTGACTGCTAAGACTGAGGTCGTGGGTTCGATCCCCACCCAGGCCAAATCTTTGTGTGATGAGCACAATCATTTGTTCTGTGTCTGGGTGTAATTTATCTATAATATGTATGTATTTAGAAATATATATATGTATATTTATCAGTTGTCTGGTTACCATAGTACAGGCTCTGCCTAGTTTGGGATCAGATAACGTTGTGTTGGTTGTCCTAAGATATTATTAGATGTTAATATATCTCGGGATCCTAGGAACCCGGTCTTTTGGAAGGCGTACGAGGGGCCGAAGCCAACTCGCAGAGGCCCCTTAGAAAATTTAGATGACGTGAGGCACTAACCGACGATTATCCTCGTATGCACTGTGCAAGTGCACCCAAGGACAACCCCCGGCCGGTGTTGGACTATTGCAGGATGTGGAAACAAAGATGCTGGACTATTTATTTAGCTGGCTAAAATGGACTGGTTACCAAGAACTATGGAAAGACTATGGCCCCTGCCGCATCAATGTTTTGAATATACACGTATTAAATGGCAGGGGGTGACTTGCACACTCAATAATGGGCCCCCGGAAACCGTCACTGGCACATAGTGACGCAGCGACAAGGGGGCAACACTTCCTGAGGTGCTTGAGAAGTGGAGAGGTATTCCACGGCTTTCAGAACAATCCCAGAGCCCGGAAGATGGTCAAGATCCCTACGAGCACTTACTGGAATACTTCCTTTCCCCGAGCACGTTTGCTCTTGCGAATCTCCACTCAAGCCGGCCAATAAAGGCAAGAATGAGGTGGGAGCTCTGAACCTCTTCAGTGTTCACTCCAGCCGGCCAATAAAGGCAAGCCAGAGATGAGGAACAAGAATTCTCCCGGGAGATACGGTATATTATTAGATATTATTATTATTATTGAAAAAAAATCTCTCACATATCATGTGCTTCTTACTACATAAGCCCGTCCTGTAGATCAATAAGTACTCATACTTATTCCAAATCGGATTACCTCAATTGATTTAGTAGAGTGATCCGTGCGCGCGCAGGCGGCCATCGACCTGGCGCTTATTAGTTATTTATTTTATAGTGCTTATTTATTTATTGTTTATTTATCATATTTTTTGCTCACCATGTTCAAGATTTTGGCTGTGATTGTTTTGGGTATGTTGTGACCGTTTTTTTTTTGTATTTAGGAAAAGTTTTTTTTTTTTTTTGTTTAATGTAATTTGGTGAGGTGATTGAGATTTACTAAAGTGACAGTATGGAGTTGGTTTTTTAATATCAGACAAAACTTGATGGTTTCGCTACGGAGACGACTACCTGCTGCAAAACCAGCTGAAAAAAAAACTGTATTATGCGGGGGTAATGTAGATAAGAATTAAAAAAAAAAACATTAAACTGAACCAATTTATGCTTTATTAATTATTATAAATATAAAAATTCTAATTCTGCGATTTTCTCGAGAAACTTTTAGCTGTCCCATCTGTGAATACTACGTACTGCGATCAAATTATTTATTGAAAATATTTTTCCTTCTATTATAAGTCCACATACTTCTTTAAAAAAACCGGGAGTGCAAGTTTCCAGGAAGTTATCAACCAATCCTTTCCAATTGATCTTCCTAATTTACCAGAAATCGCTGAAATTAATTTTGTTAAAAAATATATAGACGATTTCTGTTCCTACTTTTTTTGGGATGAAGTTCTTTAACGCAGCTTTCGGTCGGAGTAAAATTTAAAAATCGTAACGTTACGTAAATGTAAACTTTGATTATTTATAACTAGCTTCTCCCCGCGACTTCACCCGCGTTAAATTTCTTGTTACCCCGACCCTTCCCGTTGCGTCGAATCGCCTACCCGTGCGATTTTCCCCTTTTTTGCAACATTTTTCATTACTGCTCCGCTCCTCTTAGTTGTAGCGTGATGTTATATAGCCTATAGCCTTTGTCGATTAATAGGCTACTCAACATAAAAAGAATTTTTCAATTCGGACCAGTAGTTCCTGAGATTAGCGCGTTCAATCAAACAAACAAACAAACAAACTCTTCAGCTTTATAATATTAGTAAAGATAGTATAGATAGAAAGAGAAATAGTTTTCACGATTTTAGAAGGTGCTGAAGCCGATAGTGTAATGAGAAATGAAAATTCAAAAACATTCCAGGCGGCTGCGAAAAATGTATAGATCTTTTATCATGGGTTTTGTTTTCGTTATTTTCGAGGGCGCTATATGCAGTTATGAGAAGACAAACAAATTAATATGAGTACCTATTTTAAAGATAGAGTTAATGACGTTTCACTCGGAGTTGAAGAAAAATTGGGGTACCCGCAACTTCACCCATTTTTTTTATTCATAAAGTCTTTTCTGTGTTTCTCCGCAGCCCTGGTCACGGTCTTCAGCCAGCAGCCGCACGATTACTACCACGTCTTACATCTGCCACACAACCCTCCCCTGCACCCGGTGTTCGTGACTGCACCACACACGACCTTCACCTGTGGTGGAAAACCGAGGGGATATTATGCTGATGTGCAGGCTGGGTGCCAGGTAAATTACAGCCTTATTAACGTCGTATAAAGTCCTGTCTCGTCTCCTATGCGTCCCGTGTGGTGCCGGAAATAAAGAATAGCACCACCCCATCTCTTCCCGTGGGGGTCGTAAGAAGCGACTTAAGGACCTACTAGAGAACGGGCAGCTGCGTTCTCTATGCATTTTACCACCATACTGCGATCGCAATGGGCCTTATTAGAAGGCTGAAATTCACCCAAAGGGCGATGGAGAGGGCTATGCTTGGAGTTTCCCTACGCGATCGAATCAGAAATGAAGAGATCCGTAGGAGAACCAAGGTAACCGACATAGCCCGAAGAATTGCTAAACTGAAGTGGCAGTGGGCAGGGCACATTGCTCGCAGAACAGATGGCCGATGGGGCCGAAAGGTTCTGGAGTGGCAACCGCGTACCGGAAGACGAAGAGTTGGAAGGCCTCCAACAAGGTGGACCGATGACCTTGTGAAAGCCGCAGGAATCCGCTGGATGCGAGAAGCACAAAACCGGTCGAAGTGGCGGAGCTTGGGGGAGGCCTATGTTCAGCAGTGGACGTCTATCGGGTGAAATGATGATGATGACTGCGATCGCAAACCCACCTGCCAAGCGTGACGATTATGGCAAGGCCTCCCAATTTGGGACAGGCTTATGTCCAGCAGTGGACATCTTACGGCAGAAATGATAATGCTGATCTTCGTTTTTTACAATTCTGCTTTTTTGAGAGCGACAAGCGAAGAGAACAGATGAACCAGAACACAGGATGGAAAGGAATAAGGAGGTCTATACTCAGATGCCTAGCCTTTTTCATTTTTTTCCTCTTTCTTTATTGCTTGTGGACGTTGGGTGAAGTTGAAAATAATTTAGAAAGACTTGAGGGAAATTGGTTTTATATTGAAAACATATTGAAAATTATAGAGACGTTTCTTCATCGTCAATTACGGGCTGTCATGGCTCCTGCCACGTCTTGCGAGTTAGGTAGACGTCGTAGGTTCGAACCCAGACAGGCGCTTACCATTGTGTAAATTACTTCAACACCACTGCTCTCAAAACGGTGAAGGAAAACATCGTGAGGAAACCAGCATGTCCTAGAAACAAAAGTTTGAAGATACGTGACATCTAGCAACCCGCACTGGGGCCACGTGATGAATTACGGCGTACTCCTCCCACCGAGAGGAGGGCTGTTCCTGACGTCACATCGGGCCACACTCCTCAACCGCGACCGCGGGGTTCCCCCGCCACGACACTCGCTTACCGACACCTTGAGCGTGCGCACACATATCGGTCGTCTTACATAAATGTAATCAGTATCCAGAAATACAGTTATTATTATATACTACTATCAAAATCTAGTAGTTTTATTAAGTCAAGACCACCAGCAGCACACCTGGAGCTTGATACTCAACAGGGCCTTTTCCGAATCTTATCCGAATAGTATGTCTATGTAGCCGGGGCGCCGTTTCATACTCTTCTATGTAATTTATTACTTCACTTATTTTCTGCCGCGTCCACTCTGGTTTTTTGCATCTCGCATTGTAAAATAGACGAAGTTCCTGTTCAAAATGTCACCTTGCATTAATTTCTTCATCTTTATCCATAGCTGGCACAAGTAATTAGCAATGATAAAACGAATATATAACAAATATTAAGGATAACCTCCTGCGTTTTTTTTCGTCGGTTAAAAAGTAGCGATAATTAAATGAACATGCACACTCCGAAAGCTATTTCACTAAACTTAATCTAGTAATATAAGTATATCACTAAACTTGGACCGTTTTATAACTATATTCCTAGTGTGATAGTAAAGAATCGCTTTCGTATAACTATGTTACGGTATATAATTATATCCCTAGGGATATAACTATATTACGGCTTTATCTATCTTACTGCGACATACTAATTATTCCTCATTGCTTCAGGCGTTCCACTATTGCTGGCGGCAACATCTGGTGAGCACAGATCTCTGTGCGAACGGTACACTCTTCAATGAACAATTTCAAGTAAGTAGCCATTTTGATAATTATTTATTTTATCTGGCATGACCATAGTAAGGCCATTTTTTTGTTAAATGCTTGGTGGCACTGACATTGACCAACATCTTGAAACCATAGATTCAGTACATGATTTTAAGCCCCCCTGCGTTGAAATAGATGTTTTTTTTTTTAAGTTGTAGTATGAAGTGCACTAACTACGTCGTCGAAATGTTTGATAGATCATATTTTTTTTTCACATAACCGACGAATAATTTCTACGCTACGGGGTCTAGAATGATGTATCCTATATTCATAGATTCAGGTTGCGCATAGATATTCCTGCATATACATATACACTGTATATAATTTCACTTCAACAAGTTTTGTCAGGGATTCAAAATATAGAGGTAGATACTAATATTATAAATGTGAAAGTTTTTAAGGATATAATAAGGATGTATGTTACTCTTTCACGCAAAAACTACTGAATGTTTGTAGGGGAAAATTGGTATACAGATAGTTTATAACCTGGATTAACACAAAGGGGAACTTTTTATCCCGGTAGTATGTCTCCGCGGGATAATTTCCGACCTCCACGCGGGCGAAACTGCTAGCAAAAGCTAGTTTTATATATTTTTAAGTAGCTACCCTATGTGTTAATCCAGGTTATAAACTACCTGTGTGCCAAATAACATCTAAATCTGATTACTCGTTTTTCCGCATACGAGTAACAAACATCCGTACTCACAAACTTGCACATTAAATATTTTGCAAACATTACACATTAAAACATTAAAGTAGGATGACTGTCCTGTCCAGTTTACATTTGAGTTTTTCTTTCAAAGAAAAGCCTTTAGATAAAAATATATTCTGACTTTATAACCTCCTTTTTTTCAGGTATGTGATCATTTCTACAACGTGCGCTGTGGATCTCCTTACGAAGATTTGTAAATTATTTTAATGTTAAATTAAATATATTTATTTACTTAATTAATTTCATGTTCTTTTACTTTAACGTATATTTTCATTTATTGAGTTTTTTACATAATATAACGATTAAGAAAAAACCTTACAAAGATTAAATTAAAAATTTAAAAAACCCCCGACACAAAAACCTAAAATCCCTTTAAAAGGTAAATAATAATAAAAAAAAACTCAATCTTGAAGTACTTAAGTATGTATCAATAATTTAAAAAAAATACGTCGCGTTGGGGGACCGCTCCAAACCTAACAATTTACTTACAAATAGTCTGTTACCTAACTGAAGAAAACTTTTATAAAATTACTTCTAAATATTGCATTTAGGATACGACCGTCAACGACGTCTGCCCTCGCAGAGCGGTCCCCCAACGCGACGTATTTTTTTTTTTTGAATTATTAATACATACTAAGTACTTCAAGATTGAGTTTTTTTATTATTTTTTACTTTTTAAAGGGATTTTAGGTTTTTGTGTCGGGGGTTTTTTAAATTTTAAATTTAATTTTTTATTTTATACTTTTTATAGGTATACTTATTATAATATAGATTTTGTTAAGTTGTAAATACATAGAACTTCGCCGTGGCCAACAGGAAGATGGGAAGCTTCCAAAAACAATATCAATTCAATTTGATGATGCCACTATCGGCCGGAGTTGTGTTGACGAGAATGGATGGATTTTGATAAGGCCACATAATGTAACTTTTCAAGGTCTTAGAGGATATGGAAATATTGAAAGAACAATGTTTCCTATCATTTTATGTTGGGCGATTACGGCATATAAGTTGCAAGGCACGACAGTTGAAAAAGCTGTGGTTTACTTAGGTAAAAGTACTTTCGCAAAAGGCCAAGCCTATGTAGCCTTAAGTAGAGTATTTTTACTCTGCTTCAGGCTACATAGGCTTGGCCTTTTCCTTGGATGGTGTAGCAGTTTGTGAGCTTGACCAAAGAAAACTATTTAATAACCCATATGACAAATCATCTTTAGCAGAATTGCAAAGACTGAGATGTAGTCATTGATACTCTCACGTGACAATCGTTTTTCCATGTCCCAATTTTCCCACCACCAATTTTCTCATCAAGCGAAGCTTGAACATTCTCGATTAAGTCATCAATATTCTCTTTCAGTGCACTTTCATTTGAGACCCCACTCGAGTATATTTGTAGACATTCGGTTAATCTTCCCCACTTTCACCCCCCACAACTTTTAAACGGCTCAACCGATTTTCATCAAACATGTCTAAGAACACTCGCACATAAGTCACCTTTAATACAAAAAAACAATAATTGAAATCCCGTTCGGGAGCTATGATGCCACAGACACACAGACACACAGACAGACCGACACACAGACAGACAGACAGACACGTCAAACTTATAACACCCCTCTTTTTCCGTCGGGGGTTAAAAAGTAAGGTGACTGATGGAAAGACGTCACATATTAAGTACATTTTAAAATATTAATACAAAAACATTTAAAAGTATAAAAAATTGTGGCCCATCGGCATCAGAAACAGGGTCCAGGCTGTCGGTGATCAGGGCTCTAGAGAGAGGACCCTCCTGACTATTCATGCTATGTCCTGCTTACGTAGGACAGCTTTCTGAATCAGCCCCATGACCCAGCCGCACAATGAGAGCCCCCTGCTATTAGGCCATTACATATATTATTATTGTAATTAAATATGTGGATGTTAGACAGTCCTCAGAAACCCGCAAGTCTGACTACAAAATCTTGGTTGTCGCTATTTAGTGTTAAGATGGTTTCCAGGGAACCAAACTTGGCTAAAGAGAAAGCAAAAGAAGACAACACGGTCTTACCAAGTGGTATATTAATTACCCAGTAACTGGATTTTAGAGGTCAGATGGACAGTCGCTACTTGTAAAATACGGGTGGTTTAGCTTCATCCGGTTAGACTGGAAGTCGATCCAACCATAGTTGGGAAAAGCCTAGGTAAATATTAAGTCAATCAAAAGCGCCCACTATAAAATGGACGCTTATATTCATATACCAGCGCTGCGACACTTTTTCAGAATGTTGCAGCATCATGCTGAGATAAGAGCCTTTTGGCCTCGTACAGGACTTTTTTTTTTTTTTTTTGTTACTTTATTTTATTTTATTATATTTGGAAAAAAAAACGATATTACATTACATATTAGGTATGAAAAAAGTTATATAAAACAAAAGCAATGTAATAACAACAACATTTTCCACGAATTTACAAAAAGGTATGCTATGGTGAGCTGAGGACTCATCGGTAACGTAGTTCTTATTCCTTACAAACCTACCAGTTAGTTACCAGATTATTTATCTAAATTTTTACGTTAATAAGTTACGTTCAGATATAATGTTATTCCACCTTTTGTATGATTGTGTGTGTGTGTTTAGTATGTGATCTTTCTGTGTGAGTCTCAATAAATACTTTTTCTCTCTTTATTAAATAAAAAAAACAATTTTCTATGTAAATATTTACACAGAAAATTGTTTTTTGTTATTGCATTATATATTGCAGGGATTAGGGAGAACCTATAGCTGTTGAAGGAAATAATACAAAAACATTATTTTTCATCATATATTTTATTTATAAACGTAAAAAAACACAAAAGTCTTATAAAAAGGAGTATTTAATACATAAATTCTTTGATAAATGTCGTCGCTACCCGACTTTACATAAGTAGGTACATTATTTCGTTAAATTATTGTCAAAGATTATAAAAAAATAATAAAAACATCACACAAGAGTACATACCTATGTATAGAAATAATTAAGTACTTATCAAAATGTTAGATTCTTATAATAATTATATTTACATCGAAAACCTATTTATATTTTATATCAAAATGTTTGTGGCAGTATTAAAAATTGGTTGATTTTTAACCAACTTCAAAAAAGAGTAGGTTCTCAATAAGCCGGATTCATCATCGTAGTATATTTTGAGACAAATCTCGGTTTTTTTTTTCATTACTTATATCTGATATCAAATCTATATTTATAAAATTGTTTTTTTTTTTTTGGATACAATTTACTAGGTACTAAGAGATTCGACAGTAGTTAGTACCAACTATTTTAAGAGACAAACAAACCTTCAGAAAGAAGGGAGTTCAAATCAATTTAAATTTCTACAATGAGCATACTTATTCCTTACCAAAAACGTAATCTGAGACCATTAACTTTATTTCACTTTCAACGACACGGAGTATTGAACAAATGGAGATACTAAGCACAGACTGAAGTGACACATCAAAACAGAAAATGATAATATTGAAACCTACCCTGTTTTAAACTTTAATAATAGTGATATCGTTAATAATGAATATCCGCGGATACGGATCCGAATACGGATATTTGGTGTCAAGATCCACGGATACGGATGAAAATCTGTTATATCCGGTACATCACTACTTAATACTATCAAAATAGTATGGGTACCTACTACGAGCGTACTCTTAAGGTAGGCTCGGAGTAGGACATTATACTATTTTATATTTTACAAGCTTTTGACAAAGATTTCGCCCGCGTATTATACATAGAAACCGTTCTCTTGAATCACTCTATCTATTGATTAAAACCGCATTAAAATCCGTTGCGTAGTTTAAAAGATCTAAGCGTTCAGACGCGGGAAGAAACTTTTTTATACTATGTAAAGACCGTTACAAAGAAACGTCAAAAACAGATTGACATCAGTATCTCGTTTGCTTGGTGGTAAACCTATTTAAACATAATCTATGCTCAAATCGCGTGTCAAATTAAATAATTTCATTCTTTGCCTAAGTTCCGTGTGGTGCCGCGGGTAAAAAAAATACCACCATCCCATTTCTTCCCGTTGGTGTCGTAAAAGGCGACTTAAGATAACGGGCAGCAGCGTTCTCTATGCATTTTACCACTATACAGCGATCGCCAACCCGCGTTTCAAGCATGGCGATATAGCAAATCTCTTCGCTTGGGGGAGGCCTATGTCCAGCAGTGGACGTTTTTTGGCTGAAATGATGAAGATGATGATTCTATGCTTTACTTATCACAACAGTTAACATGATACTTGAAACCAGGAGGTTAATTCTCGTATTTTTTTAAACTGACAATTCCAATTTCAATATGTCAAAAATTACTCAAGTTCCCTTAATTTTTAATAACTTTATGACATTTATTGGCCCCGTGTTTAGATTGCGGCTAGATTGTGAACATTTTAAATACAAGATTTAGTCGTCAGATACATTATTGATCCATTCAAAATAAATTCTCCCCTATGATGTGACCAAGATTACATCTGCACTTTAAAAGAGACTGTAACCTCTGAGCCTTTCTTCTTAGAATCATCAGATAGGAAACGCCGACCTCATCTACTTTAAAAAAGATAATTGACGTGTAAAAGTGTTTGTAAAAAACCTACTTACAGAAATAAAATCATTTATTACTTTTGCTCGCAACTTAGAACTCCATTCCAAAAATACTCCGTGCCACCCAATATCACCTAGGAACTTAAATCTTACCAACATTGCAAAAGCACCAGCACACAGAGAGCTACAGCTAAGAAACTACTTCTAACATTACTACTACCGTCCTTATCAACTTCCGTTATGACTTCATTATTGCTTTCAAGACGTTTCACTTCATCTAAGATCCGTTTTTCTTCTACAGCAAGTTTTATAGCACCGTCGATCGTCTGCATGAGTGCGTAGTTCGTGAATTTCGGCTGCGGTAAACGGAGGTGGAGTTGTGAGTCTTGAAGAACGTAGGCTGGGCCTTTTGAGCCTATGAGAGATACTGTGGACAAAAAATAATTATTAAATAACTTGCTTATCATCATCAGTCTTTTTTTTTTGGATGGGAAGTCATCAAGTGACTTCTCCGGAGGGCGTGTCAGACTTTTACTGACTAAAACCCACCTGTGTTGCTTCAGTTGCCCATGTGCTAGGGTCACGGTATCTCTTTCGAACAATCTCGCGACCCTGGCAGGCAGGGCTTGGTAACGTTACCAAATTCACACTATAAGTATCGTTAAGTAACGTTATTTTCATAAAGTTAATTTTTTAACGGTAACACGGGTAACGATACTTTGGTATCGAATCCATAAAATAACGTTACCATTACCGTTACTAGTATCGATACTTTTATCGTTACTTAATGCGTTGTTGTCAACCCGCGCAACCTAAGCGGCACGCCATGGGCGGCGGCGCTCTACGGCAACATCGCCAATCAAACGATGCAAATGCAACTTCATTAATGTAGACGAAAGAATGAGATGAAAGAAAATAAATAAAAATTTAACGTTACTCAGTTACCGGTAAAACGTATGCCAAGTATCGTTACCAAGCATAACGTGATCTCTACTAATAACGTTATCTTCGTCCGATGAAAGTAACGATACCAAATTTTTAACGTTATTCAAAGCCCTGCTGGCAGGCATCGGTCCTAGCAGACCCCTTTAGTGTCTCTCATGTTTAATACGCCTTTATTAGTTTGGTATGTATGTATCTATCTATCTATTTAACGGATTCTTTGAATGCGATTTTCACCCCTTTCAAAACATCAAATTAATTTTAAACTTTCCACACTTATCAAGGACCGATGACAATACCATAATTTCATAGTTGTGCCATTATCAGGATCGAAAGGATAGCAAAAAAAAAACGCTTTTTGGAACGAAGCTCCTTATCGCGCGTTGTGAAAGGGGGCTAGACGGAAAAAATTATTACGAAAAGTTGTCACGACATGCTTTAACCGACTTCAAAAAAAGGACGAGGTTTCTCAATTCGACCGTATATATTTTGTATGTTGTTGTTTTTTTTTTGTTGTGAGTAGAGAGGGAGAGAGGGTGAGAGGGGGAGAGGGGGAGAGGGGAAGAGGAGGTGAGGGGGGAGGAGAGAGGGGTAGGGGGAGAGGGGAGTGGGAGAAGGGGAGAGGGGGAGAAGGGAGAGGGTGAGAGGGAGAGAGAGAGAGAGAGGGAGAGAGAGAGGTAGAGAGACAGGGAGAGAGAAGGAGATAGGGAGAGAGAGAATATTTTTGTTGAGTGTATACAGGTTTTTTGTACATAATAAATAATTAAAAAATTATAACTATTATGAATCCTGGAAAGGAACTTCGTTCCATCCGGGTGTCCCTTGACACCTCTAAAGTTTTTTTTATTCCATTATTTTCTAGTTTTTAGTTTGGTTCTCCATGAAAACGTTTTTTATACTATTATTTAATTCCAAACGATTGTCACATACAGAACGACGTTTTATGTACGTCTCGCGCTAAACAGTATTTATAATGATTTGTGAATCATATCCGAAAAGGATTCCACTGATGGTGCCCCGCAGAGAGAATTCTAGCAATCACAAAATTAACCAATAAACCTACATTCGTATATTGCCTGATAAGGTATCAAGATGTAGCAAATACGTTACTGGCCCCCTTATACGGAGCAAGTCTTTTGCTGATCCCAAATTCCAAGCTATAAACATGATTGCCTGTGCTCTTTACATAGGTAGGTGCATTTATTAGACTTTAAAATATTCACCTAATTTAAACAGACATAAATACATACATAAACTCAATCCTTTTACCCTGGGGGTAGGCAGAAAATACGGAACGCCACCTGTTACGATCCTTACATACTCCTTTTGCCTCATTTAGATTCAATACATCTGGTCATACACACACGCCGGTTGCGAGTACTACGCACCTGACCTTTCTAAAGAACATCACCAAAACGGTCACTATATGTCCTCCTCGGGCGTCCCCTCCCGGCTCCACTCACTAAGCTAAACGTTGATATTTATTAAAAACAGTAACGGGAAGAATGGTTTTCGAAGAATCTGAGAAAGTTAATTAAATATCAAGAGCTTATCTTTTGCAATTTGATTTACCTTCAGGCTAAACTTATTACGATGCCAGCCAAGTCTACTAAAAATATACAGATTTCTTTCTATTATGGTCGCAATTAAATAAATGCCATGGAAGTAATATCTGTTTTGTAGTTGCAAGCGCTAACTACTGCTGAACTGGTCCAGCCAGAGTTTCATTCTTGCTTGGTAATTGTGCAGATATCAGTCTCTACGTCTTCCGGTGCGCGGTCGCCACTCCAGAACCTTTCGGCCCCATCGGCCATCTGTTCTGCGAGCAATGTGCCCTGCCCACTGCCACTTCAGTTTAGCAATTCTTCGGGCTATGTCGGTTACCTTGGTTCTCCTACGGATCTCTTCATTTCTGATTCGATCATGTAGGGAAACTCCAAGCATAGCCCTCTCCATCGCCCTTTGGGTGACTTTCAGCCTTCTAATAAGGCCCATTGTGAGCGACCACGTTTCGGTTCCATATGTCATCACTGGCAACACACACTGGTCAAAGACTTTCGTCTTGAGACACTGCGGTATGTGGGACGAGAAGATATTGCGTAGCTTCCCAAACGCTGCCCAGCCGAGTCGGATTCGACGATTGACCTCTTTCTCGAAGTTGGACCTACCTAACTGGACAGTCTGTCCTAGGTACACATATTCGTCCACAACTTCGAGTGTAGCGCCTCCGATCTTCACTGGAGTGGGTATCACACGAGCATTGGACATGACCTTTGTCTTGTCCATGTTCATCCTGAGACCCACTCTTTCGGAAGCTCTACTGAGGTCATCGAGCATTGTACTGAGGCCCTCCATAGTCTCAGCCATGACAACTATATCATCGGCAAACCGAAGGTGAGTGATGTACTCACCATTGATGTTGATGCCAGCCCCTTTCCAGTTCAGAACCTTGAAGACATCCTCCAGTGCAGCGGTGAACAGTTTCGGAGAAATAACGTCTCCCTGTCTCACCCCTCGCTGCAGAAGGATAGGTTTCGAGGTCTGGTCCTGAAGTCGGACTGACATAGTGGCGTTTTCGTACAGACACTTCAGCACCTCGATGTACCGATAGTCGATCTGGCACCGTTGAAGAGACTGCAGTACAGCCCAGGTTTCGACCGAATCGAAGGCTTTTTCGTAGTCCACAAACGCTAAACAAAGAGGCAGGTTATACTCTTCGGTCTTCTGTATAACCTGCCGCAGCGTATGTATGTGGTCCACGGTGCTAAAGCCTTTACGGAATCCGGCTTGTTCGGGAGGCTGGAAGTCGTCAAACCTGCGCGCTAGACGGTTCGTGATGACTCTTGAAAACAGCTTGTAGACATGGCTCAGAAGTGAGATGGGCCTATAATTCTTAAGTAGGGCATTGTCACCCTTCTTAAAGAAAAGTACCACCACACCTCTGTTCCATGCCTGTGGCGTTTTGCCCTCGAGTATGACGGAATCAAACAGCTTCTGAAGGGCCTTGAGAACGGGTTTCCCGCCAGCCTTCAGGAGTTCAGCCGTAATTCCGTCATCACCCGGCGCCTTGTTGTTTTTAAGCTGCTTCAGAGCCATCCGAATCTCGTACAAGCTGACGTCCGGGATGTCTTCGGTGTAATGTCGGGTCAACCTAGCTCTTGGGTCATTTGCCAGATATTTAACGGGGTTACTTGTTGACATGTATAACTGTCCATAGAACCTCTCAATCTCCTTAAACAGCTCAGGTTTGGCGGATACGACTCTGCCATCATCGGTCTTCAGTTTTGTAAGCTGGCTCTGCCCAATAGACAGATCCCTAGTAAATACCTTGGAGCCCTTATTCCGCTCTATCGCGTCCTTGATCCGCTCTGTGTTATAGCGGCGAAGGTCGCTTTTCAAGGACTTAGAGATCTGTCTATTGAGCTGCCGGTACTCGAACGCAGCTTCTGAAGACTGCAGGATCATTCCGCGCCTTTGTTCCATGAGCTGTAATGTAGGATCTGAGAATTTCTTTTTCCTATTAGTACGGCGGGTCTTGAAGAACTTAGACCCGACCGTATGGACAGTTTCCACGAACCCATCGTTAAAATCGTCCACGGAGCTCCCTAGGCACTCAAAACGATTCTGGAGTTCGAGCTGAAAGCTCTCGGGGTTTTGAAGTTGGATCGGTGCTGGACGGAGCGTTGACTTCACCAGCCGACATCTTTCCAGCTTGATATTGATATTCAATGTGCCTCTTACCATGCGGTGATCGCTCCCGGTTTTCACCGCGTTGATCACAGAGACATCATTGAATATTTGCCTCTTCGTCGACATAATGAAGTCAATCTCGTTTTTTGTTGCACCATCAGGACTCTGCCAGGTCCACTTCCTGTGCTCACGTTTTCTGAAGAAGGAATTCATCATAAAGAGGCCTTCCTTCTCCATAAAACTAGCCAGTAGGTGACCCCGGTGGTTGCGACGTCCAACTCCAAATTGCCCCACTCTCAACTCATCATCGCCTCGCTTGCCCAGTTTCGCGTTGAAGTCCCCCATGACAACGGTGAAGTGAGTTTTGGAACCATGCATGGCTCTGGAAATATCCTCATACATGGTCTCCACCTCATCGTCGGGGTGTGACGAGGTCGGAGCGTAAACCTGTATGACCTTCAACGAATACCTTGCGGATATTCTGAGTATAAGGTACGCTACCCTGGTCGACACACTCTCGATCTTCACCACGTTGCTCACAAGGGACTTATGGACGATAAACCCGACGCCACCTTGGGACTGCTGGTCGCCCTCCCGGAAATAGAGCAGGTTTCCGGATTTGAGGATTATCGAGTCCTCCCCCTCTCTTCGGACTTCAGATAACCCTACTATATCCCATCGTAACCTGCTCAATTCTTCCTCCAGTTCGGCGATCTTCTCGTCGGTCCGAAGTGTACGCGTGTTATATGTTGCCAGGTCCAATTGTCGGTGTTTGTGGTAGCCGGATCTCCTCCGGGGATTCTTTGCACCCCTTGCCTCACCGTGGCCTTGACCGCTACCGTAGCCAAGGTTAGGTGGGCCGCCGGGCACTAGGGGCCATTTATTTGTGGTGCTTGTCATTTTAGGGGGGGGGTTGCCATAATCGCCACGCTTGGCAGGCGGGTTGGCGATCGCAGTATGATAGTCTGCAATGCTTAGAGAACGCTGCTGCCCATTCTCTAGTATATCCCTTAGTCGCCTCTTACGACACCCACGGGAAGAAATGGGGTGATGCTATTCTTTACGTCCGGCACCTACACAGAGTTGGAAGGCCTCCAACAAGGTGGACCGATGACCTTGTGAAGGCCGCAGGAACCCGCTGGATGCGGGAAGCACAAAACCGGTCGAAGTGGCGGAGCTTGGGGGAGGCCTATGTCCAGCAGTGGACGTCTTTCGGCTGAAATGATCAGTCTCTCAAAGGATTTCTTCAGATGTTATAATTTTTAATCATGTTTAAGGCGTTTTTGAGAAAGAGATTATTTTTACACGCTTTATATTAGCTTCACTTGTATGTTTGTATGTTTGTATATTTGTATATTTGTTTGTAACCGACTCCTTATAGCGCGATTTTGACCAACTTTAAACGACCCGATTTCATTCAAACTTTGCACACCTGTCAAGGACCGATGACAATGCAATAATTTCATAAAGAATCATGCCCACTTTCCATACATTGAATGACCTGTCACTTGATTCGTTTTACAGGTCGCGTCTACCTACAAATAGTGTTCCATAAAATCAGTTATTGTTTATAATAACACAATAAGTTATCATCTTCTTATTTAGAGGCCAGGGAAAAATGCTATTACGTAAATAAGTTTTTGAGGTTATAATAGATTTACAGCTCTCAGATCAGGTTTGACAACTGTTGTAACCTCAAAAACTAGATGATTATTAAAATGAAATTATTTGTTAATCGCTGAGAGAGTTGCACTCACTCAGAAATAAATCCGTCTTCAATTTAATATCATCATCAATTCGGCGCGCAGTGGCAAACAGCAGTTATATTCTCGTAATAGCCCGACGATGCTGAGTTTTAAACACTTCACGTGTGATGTTAAGCCATCCTTGTTTTCTACACTACCTACAGCAAGTTACAATAATTTAGGTATAGTTCATTGAAATATCGGTCAAAATCTGTCGTCGAAGTGGACCAGACTCCAGGAGGACGATGCTTTTAGCCATCGAACTCTAAGAGGCTGATTCACCTTGTCTGTCCGGATAATGTAAATAATAATACCAGCCCTTATACTGTGCTACTGCTGGGCAAAGGTCTTTTCTCATTCAAAGAAGGCACGAGCAGTAATCACCACGTTTGGTCAAGATGAGGTGGCAATTTCTGACTTTCATTGATTAATTATACATGTCCAGGTTTTCTTGTGATGTTTTCCTTCACTGTAGTTCCTACGTAGGTACGTGAAAAAAAAAACATTGGCCCGGTATTGAACTCACGCCTCGTGCATGAGGTGAGGTGTTAACCTCTGGGCCATCACGACATAAATATATAATTAAGTGCTGCATGTTTTTGGAGAGGTCGGGAAAATTAAATAAAAAAAACAGGATTTGATTTATTATTATTTATTCAATGTCTTCTTGTACAACCATTTCATCTAAAAATGCCGCTGGAGCCACAATGTTAGTTTCATGCCTAGCCCAGCCTAAGTACCACACCAAAGTCATAACATGCGCCATAACCTACAGTGCAAGTTTTCTTTGAGAATGTGGTCACTTTGACGATTGAGCAATGATCGACGACAAACGAGGCATACTTAAGTATGACCACGGCGAGATGAACCAGAACATGGGTCACAGTCATTGTTTTTATAAATCTGAGCATTAACAGCCTTCGTGGATACATCAAAACACTCTTTACAAATGTAATCTTCTTCCATTACCTGAATAACAAATCAATTATGACATTTTAAAGCCTGCAATGGAAATAAGGATGAGAGTTGCCGAAAATCAAGCTAAATGGCGTGCAATTGGGGAGGCCTATGTCCAGCAGTGGACTGCTATAGGCTGATGATGATGATGATGATGGAAATAAGTATATTTAATTTGTATTTTTACATGTTTCGCTTTAAACAGCTGCCTAAAAGAACACTTTAGCTAAACATGGGGAAAAGCTACATGCAACTAGCACATTCGGTCAGCGGTTCGTCTTAGGGGCGTCACCTATTTGTAGTAGTACTAGTTCTGTATTTCATAAAACTTGAAAAATATACATTAGCACTTATATTTTTTGTACAGGATTGATATTTAGATATCAATCCTTTTTTATAAAACAATCATTCCACTAGCATCTGTTGACTGGATACTAAATAGTTAGGTACTTGATTGTTATTACACTTACTATTACTGGAGATATCCAACTGCTAATTAGCGAGATGACTCTGCTATGAAGCGTATTAACACTTATGTTGCAGGCAAAACCATCTCGTAGAAGGCTCATGTCCATAGCTCTTTCCAACAAAAGCGATAACGTCTAGATCCCAACAAAAAGGACTAAATCGGTATCCGTGTAACACAGGCCAAAGTAATCGTATGTGGTAGGTATCGGAGTCCGTGGAAAATGCAAAACTTGTTAGGGTATCAGAAAATCCAAAATCGCTCAGTACAATACGTAGTGACAGCAAACGAACGACTGCAAAACGTCAAACAAGTGACAGCCTGTCATTCACGTAAAGAAGTTCGTTTTACGCGCCCTACGTACGTTTATTTTTCTTTCCACACCCTAATATAAAACTATAAAAAATCATAGCTAGTCATAAATTAAAAAATGAAGTAAAAAAAATACCACTTCGTTATTTTGAACATTTATTAACCACATGAACGAACAAGTTTTTTCGTATTATATGAAATGAAACGTGTGTAAAACACGTTACGTTTCAAAAAGTCTATTGAGAATGATAAACATTTTTTAGAATTTCTTTTTTTCCTGGCTTTATTTGAAAATTCAATTATGTGATACGAAATCAGCAAAAAATTAGCAATTTTTTAAGATATTTTACATAACTAGGCGCGTTAAAAAAAAATCAGGTCAAGATTGAACATGATTCTTTGTGCCATTATCCTTGCCAGGGTTACCAGGACAGCAAAAACTGTCTTCGAAAACTACGCTGACATACGTCACAAACTACGCTGACATACGTCTCAAAATTCGAAACACCCTAAAAAATTGAAAATAAATAATAGTTTAAAAAAAACTAAAAAAACACGCTAAAAGTACAAAATAATGGAAAAAAAGCGTGGGGTGCCTGATATCAATAAAAAAATACCTTAAAAGGCACCCCACGCTTTTTTTTCCATTATTTTGTACTTTTAGCGTGTTTTTTTTGTTTTTTTTTAAACTATTATTTTATACTTTGATCGGAAAAGTATAAATTCCCCATGTCTCTGAAAGAACGAAAAGCCGTTGGTCTAGTAGTTGGTCTAGCTCTGGCACCTGATCTTTCTCCGGTCGTGTCGAATTGCCGTCCCATCGGACTATGAGAGAATGGAAAAAGAGAGAGCATCTGTGTCTGAGAACACATTTTGCCTTATAGCAGGTATTATGTTCTGCGCACTTGGCTAGTCTCTTTCGACACGGACTGAAATTCAGTCGCAAGAATATAGTGGCGACACCTACACCACCACATGCGAACTCCGCATCACAGTGACGTCATGCGAAATCCTGCATCGCGCAAGCAGAGTTTACCGCGCTACTAGCGTATATACAACGTCCCGACATCAATCGTGGTGCAGTTACCCACCAGAACGACACCCGTCTGGTCTGGAAGATCTTCCCTTTTCTATAGAAGATGAGTTAGCTTTTTTTTCTAGTGGGTGGGAAATAATAAATAAATAATATCTTAGGACAACCAACGCAGCGTTATCTGATCCCAAACTAGGCAGAGCCTGTACTATAAGATAAGATAAGATAAGATTTATTTTCTCGCCACAATATAAAATACATTTAACACAGTATACATAACTACTACATTTCAATAATTACATTGTGGGAGACTGGTGCCTAAGCTAGACGTAAGGCCTGTATTTCAGGACACCAGGACTCCCCCCATTCTGAGATACATTTTGTAGAAAATTATGTACTCGCACATTATTAAATGCGGTAGAATAAGCCTTATTAGTACTAATAATTTTAACACTATGGCAACCAGACAACTGATAAATATACTTATATATATATATCTAAATACATACATATTATAGATAAATTACACCCAGACATAGAACAAATGATTGTGCTCATCACACAAAGATTTGTCCTGGGTGGAAATCGAACCCACGACCTCAGTCTTAGCAGTCAGGGTCACGAACCACTAGACTAACAGGCCAGTCATCAAATGACGTCTCCCGCTCTAGAGTGTAGCGGAAGGGCGTGTCAGACTTTTACTGACTAAAACCCACCCGTGTTCCTTCAGTTTCCCATATGCCAGGGCCACGGTAACTCTTTCGAACCGATCTCGCGACCCTGGCAGAAGGTGAGTTAGTTTTACATCCTGATTCTCATAGCTCAAAAATGTTAGGAACATATTTTTTATCTCAAAAACTGTAAAAAATATTTCTCAACTCACCATCAGGAATATTCAAGTTCTTAATCGCCTTAGCGACCAGCGGGTCATCGACCATCCTCTTGTGTCTCTCCACGAAGTCGATGTAAGCGTCAGTCTCGTTACAGATGCCTTTAAAGTCATCAGTGTCTATGGACCACACCATCACTCCGCCTAGGCCTTTGTCGATGGCCATTCTGGGAAGAAAAACAAAATTATGAGTGAAGACCTAGGTAGTGAAGATTTTAACTAGGAATCCATTTGGTACCAAACTAAGGAGAAACCGACAGCTGACTGCAGTTGAACACTAATGATGAGGAAGAGAAAATGGAATTGTGCTTGAAAATACAAAACCCCTTCGGTAAATGTAGACCCTGGTGTTACAACATAGGCCTCCCCCAAGTACCGCCACTTCACCCGGTTCTGTGCTTCTCGCACCAGCGGATTCTTGCGGCCTTCACCAGGTCATCGGTCCATCTTGTGTGAGGCCTTCCAACGCTACGTCTTCCAGTAGGCGGTCGCCACTCCAGAACCTTCCGACGATTTGAAGTCAATATAATATGTTTTTTTTTCTACTTGAATAGCAGCAGATGGGTTAATTGTATACAGTCGGTAGTTATAGTAAAAAATGTTGAGGATATTATTTCCTATGACAAAACCGTTTTTAATTTCTCTGGCCGACATTTTTGGTTTCGGGTACAAAATGTTCGACAACTCAATAATGGTCTTTCCCGTGTCTTTGTACTCTGACAGACTTTAATACAAAAAGGTTTTTCTAGTTTTTGAAATTAGAACGTAACTTTAATTGAAATACAGTTCTTTTTAACAAACCTGACAACTTAGTCTAGTGCCAGGAGTCAGTGTCCTTCACCTATGCCGAATAAAGTTCGAAATTTAAAAAAATGCTATATGGTTGAATTTTAAAACGTGATAGAATAAACAGCCTATAATGTTCCCACTGCTGGAACACAGGCCTCTTCTCTGTGTGAAGGAGTGGGCAGTGCGGGTTGGTAGATGTCACATCATTCATCATCATTTCAACCGTAAGACGTTCACTGCTGGACTTAGGCCTCCCCCAATTTGGGGGGCTTTGCCATAATCGCCACCAGCGACGTGCAGTCCATATAGGCAAAAAGACACTGCAGACCCTAATTAACTAGCAAAGAGGTAATGCAACTCGTAAGTTTCATAGTAATAGTTAAGAAACATAAAAACGGCTGTGTTGTTGTTTACACACATTTAAATTATTTTGTTTTCCTTGCTAGTTTAGTAGTTCGAGTACAGTGTGGAATTGTTCGGGATTTGCGGTTTACATGATTTCTATCCCGCGGCTTGCTCAAAGATAAATACATTTGGTAATTATCGTATTGAGAGAAGTATTACGAAGAAGTTTTACGTTTAGCGAAGTTTATTGTTATTACCCCAGCAAGCAGCGCACCGACCGTTGGTACCTATTTAAGAAACACACCTGGTACCTATTTAACTTTCTGTGCTTTCGACTGAAAAAGAATTATTGGTCGAATGAAGACGCATACCAACTTTTTATGACGATGATTTTAAATCATATTTGAAAAAAGATAGGCGCGTAGATGTCATTTATAAAAGAGTTTGTTTACTTTATTATTTTTGCTGTTACCCGTACTTAATTTACTTATTAAATATATTTACATATACGAATCACATTAAGGGCCTTTTTCAACTATCACTCACTTGGATTAGATATTTGAGGTGGCCGAAATCATTTATTAGCATCATCAGGAAATCGCCATTTCAACCTTTTAAACCACCTAGTGAGTTTTTCTTCACTAACTTGAGCAATTACGAAAGACGTCTTTTTTTTTTTTGGAACTGCCTACCCGGTCATAAAACCCTGTGCACGCCACTGATCGCCACGCTTGGCAGGCGGGTTGGCGATCGCAGTTTGGTGGTAAAATGCATAGAGAACGCTGCTGCCCATTCTCTAGTAAGTCCCTTAGTCGCTTTTTACGACACCCACAGGAAGAAATGGGGTGGTGTTATTCTTTACGTCCGGCACCACACGGTACCGGCACCACACGGTACATGTCACACATCTTAGTATTTTCGGTTCTAAGACTCCTTTGGTTTTCTCACGATGTATTCCGTCACCGTTTTGAAAGTAGTGATCCACCTAGTGTTGTCATCTGACATAATGCTGAGCTGAGACCCTTTTGAAATGATTTTCATTGTTTTCTGCTTTTTAATAATCAATCCCAATAAACACATTTTTCTTTCTATTTTTCTTAGTAGTGATGCAATGTTCAGCCGTAAGACGTCCACTGCTGGACTTAGGCCTCCCCCAATTTGGGGGGCTTTGCCATAATCGCCCCGCTTGGCAGGCGGGTTGGCGATCGCAGTATAGCGGTAAAATGCAGAGAGAACGCTGCTGCCCATTCTCTAGTAAGTCCCTTAGTCGCCTTTTACGACACCCACGGGAAGAAATGGGGTGGTGTTATTCTTTCCGTCCGGCACCACACTGTACAAGAACTGTGGTTTATGTCTTTACTTACTTGACTTTAATCGCAATAGACCGTCCGTTGTCGTAAGCGATGACCTTCTCGCTGTCTCGAATGTATGGCGTCGAGGACTGTTCATGCCAGTGGTAAACCCAAGGAGAAGACTTGTTAGTGGTTTCCATGCAGATCTGAAAATAAACGTAGGGTTATTGAGAAGGGTCACGAGATTTGTTCGAAAGAGTTACGGTAGCCCTGGCATATAGGCAACTGAAGGAACACGGGTGGGTTTTAGTCAGTAAACGTCTGACACGCCCTTCCGCTCCACCCAGAGCGGGAGACGTCATTTGATGATTTGCCACCCACAAAAAACTTTTTACCAAAAAATTTAACCGCAGAAAAAACTGAAAAGCAAAAAATAATAAACCTTAAAATTATTAGTCAGCGCTTTGAGTGATCTTTGTTCATTGATTTTTCAGCGCCGACTCATAATTTTAAGGTTTATTATTTTTTGCTTTTCAGTTTTTTCGGCGGTTAAATTTTTTGGTAAAAAGTTTTTATTTTATAATTTTTTGTGGCTTTAATGTACTTATAATACTTGGCAAGATATACCCTATCCAATGAATAAAGAATTATCAAAATCGGATTACTCTGTATAAAGTTATGCGTGGTTAAACATTACAATCAGTGAGTGAACAATCAATCATCCCCTGTTTTTTTACCCTTAGGGTTTGATTTTGTTTTCCAAATTTATATGGGACCACTCTCGGAGTATACTCTTTCTGTATAAGTTATGCGTGGTCATACGTAAAAAAAAAATATACGCGTCGAATTGATAACCTCCTCCGTTTTTTTTCGTCGGTTAAAAAAAAGGGTTATTGCGAGTGGGTCTAAGTTAGATGCTCAATGGTGGCTGAAAATACATATTTTCATCCGTTTTTGTTTTTATTATTATCGCTATTTGCAGATCAGTGTTAGGTTGTATGTCTTCATACAAAGGTCAAGTTTTGATTCAATAATATACATTTATTTTTTCTACTTAGTGATTGTTGATGATGTTAAAATAACTTCTGGACACTGTTATTTTCATAACAAGTAAAGGTATACATTTGTGTGGGGTAGGAACCACAACAAAAATTTAAAAAATGAATAACTATGTAAAATAAAATATGAAAACAAAAACACCTGCTGACAAAAAAAAAAAAAACGATTAAGTGAAAAATTATTTAAATTTTGGAAGTCACTTGCAAATATTGGCCAAAACGGATACTATATAAAGCCGATTATTTTTCACCTTTTACTGTTTTTTTTTTGAAGTTGTTTTTATTTCAATAAAAAGTTTTTTAACTTATCAAAATAATACCAAAACACAAGCTCACCTCATTGTACCCCATAAACCCAGCTTCACCAGTATACGGTCCCTTGAACCCGTTGCTCCCGACTGGGGTAGAGCCATACTCCAGGACCCTGGTCGTAGGGTCCAGCAGAATGAAGGTCCGCCCGTACATGGGTAGACCTAGTACCATCTTGTAGGGACTGACGCCGTGGGCGAGGAGGTATTCTATTGTCCATTCCTGGGGAAGAGATGGATAAATATACAATTTTTTTTTAAATTATTTATTTATTGGTCCAATGTTACAATTATTACCTAACTTAACTTAATGGTGAGCTGTAACCAGGCGCGGTCGCAGCCTAACATTTTGGGGGGGGTCACCATGAGTACTGAAGAATATTTTTAGGATGGTACATCCTCTTTGGTCTAGTAGTCGCAAGCGCTACTGATCAGCATAATGTCCCGGGTTATAATCTTTTTGCAAATGTCTATCGGAGTCTCCGTGGCTCAAGTGAGAACAATATTAAGATGTTGCATGACTGTCTTTGGGGGGGTCATGACCCCCCCTCGGACCGCGCCTGTCTGTAACTATTAAAGTTTACATTGATTTTTACGGCGGACCCCAAACTAGGCGGCGCCTGTATCTTGGGGACCAGAGTTGTGACATATATTTATATGTATAATAGTACAATTTTCCACTGGGGTTTAAGTCAGAATGAATAAAGCAAATGACTATATAAAACTAAATTGAAAGATCAGAGTGAACTAAAACTTAAATTATACAAAAATAAAATTAACCTTAATTTGTACTAAACAGCACATAAAACTAAAATATTAAACAACTAGCTTCTGCCCGCGACTTCGTCCGCGTTAAATTCCTTATTTCCCCGACCCTTCCCGTCGAGTCGAATCGCCTACCCGTGCGATTTTCCCCGTTTTTGCAACATTTTTCATTACTGCTCCGCTCCTCTTGGTTGTAGCGTAATGTTATATAGCCTATAGCTTTTCTCGATAAATAGGCTACCCAACACAAAAAGAATTTTTCAATTCGGACCAGTAGTTCCTGAGATTAGCGCGTTCAATCAAACAAACAAACTCTTCAGCTTTATAATATTAGTATAGATTAACACCGCGATTCAGAAAATGACGTCATTTGCACAACGCCATCTATCGGATTTGGATTTCAACTATCAACATTAGTTCTATTTTTAGTCTTAAGATGTCGTTGCAAGTACCATACTGAATTGCGTAACGTAATATTTTACTTCTTGAACTCACTAAATTAATCATATCTTTTGATAGAGTGAACCGATTTCGATGAAACAAAAACTAAGTTAAACCTCAAGTTGCGTATAATTTTTGTATATAAACATTGTCAGCATTGAATTCGTAGATTTTACGTGATGTGCGCACAAACAAACAGACAAACAGACAAAAATTTCAAAAATGATGGAAATGGGTTCTGTTACTTATCTTTTCACACGCTGGCTATTTTTTGTTTCAATTTCTTCAATGTACAAAAATGACTTTTCTACAGATTTATTATATGTACAGATTTAAAACAATTTGTTAGATAACAAAAATGAAGGGTTTATGGTCTGTTAAAACTTTAACTTTGTACTTCAAGTTTAAACTTGTATAACACTATACTCCATTTGTTAAGGTAGTTAACTAAAGGTAAACAATCTTGATATGTCTTTTTATATAAAATAAATCGTATAAAAGACCAACAAATATTATTTAAATTAAGTTACTTACCTAACATCGGTTTAAGTAAATACCTAATTGTAAACATTTTTAGATTCAATTTTTAGACAGTTTTTTAGATAAAAGACATGTTAAGATTGTTTACATTTAGTTAACTACCTAAACAAATGGAGTATAGTTCGAGTATTTTTCTTAAAGCAATTACCCCCAAGATACAGGCGAATGCTTAGTTTGAGGATCACCGTCTAAACTGAAGTGGCAGTCCCAGCCTTGACGGAAGCAGCTAAATTCAGTAACTGGGTATTTTGGTGTTTATTCTACGCGGAAAAATACTAATATTATATAGCTGAAGAGTTTGTTTGTTTGGTTGAATGCGGTAATCTCAGGAACTACTGGTCCGAATTGAAAAAATCTTCTTGTATTGGGTGACATATTTATTGAGCAAGGCTATATACCATCACGCTACGGTAAAAAGGAGCGGAGCAGCAACGAACAATGGACACTAAACTGGCAGGCAATTCGATGCGACGGGAAGGGTCTTGGGAGCAAGAATTTTACCCGGACGAAATCGCGGCAGAAGCTATTTATTTATGTATTGTGATTTTATGGGCCTTAGTTGCCTGAAATAAAGGATTGTTTTGTATTATATTTGGACCTTCAACGGAATATCTTCAGGAAGTCGTGCTATCTCTATTCCTTCAAGAGTCACCTTCAGTTTTGTTCCTTACGATACTAAGACATTACATCTATAGTTTCCAAATTTGTTCCACTTACCACACTCAGCGTATCATTTTCATGAATGCCCTTTATCGGAGCGTTAGCCCCGAGCACTCCGTCCCAGGTTCCATGGTAGTCGTAGCACATCATATGGATGAGGTCCAGGTACCTGCTCAGCTTGGCCAGGTCGTATGCTGTCTCCATCGTGGTCTTGCCGGCTCCAAGGGCTGCTGTGAGGATGTAGCCGTAAGGCTCGAAGGCTTCGCTTAGTTCCTGGGGGAAAGAGATGATGATACTGAAGCACTGTCTGTAAAAATCTATAAGTAACGTCAAAAAGTTCCTCAATATTGTTGATGAGGAACTTTTTGAGTACCACTATAATTGTTTGTCGGAAACGAATGTTTTTTGGTTTATTGGCGTGTGCTGATATTATCTATACTATCTATACTAATATTATAAAGCTGAAGAGTTTGTTTGTTTGATTGAACGCGCTAATCTCAGGAACTACTGGTCTAAATTGAATTTTTTTTTGTATTGGGTAGCTTATTTATTGAGGAAGGCTATAGGCTATATAACATCAAGCTACAACTAAGAGGAGCGGAGCAGTAATGAAAAATGTTACAAAAACGAAGAAAATTGCACGGGTAGGCGATTCGACGCGACGGGAAGGGCCCAGAACAAAAAATTTTACGCGGACGAAGTCGCGGGCAGAAGCTAGTGCTAAATAATTTAATTTAATATTTTGTGTTTCGTAATGTTAAGTTATTAACTAAAGTATAGAACCAAATTCTTCTAACTGAACAAATAGCTGTGCTGCTGGGGAGTTTTCTATGCCATTTCTTGCCAGCTAAATTACTAGGAAGTGGTGAACGGCGGGCGTTTTGGAGGACTGTTTTATGTAATTTTGACATTCAACAACTGCTGACTCTCAGCCTAGTCTGAATAAATTACTTTTGACTTTGGTTTGCTGGATTACAGGGATATGTAGACTGCCAATTGATTGAGGTTGGATTCTGTATGAGCGTATCGAATGGTTGTGAATATAGTATACAGGTGTCCCAAAAATCAACATCAAGCCGAAAACGATTGATAGGCCAGGTGGTGACAGTTATCGGAAAAAAAATAAAAAAAATGTAATAATTTTTAGTACATGGTGGAGCAAAAAAGTGATGTTTTCTTTAAAACTGAGGTAGTTGTGTTTTAATTTTGGACTGTAGTTTACAGAAGGGTTATTCAGGGTTACACCACTCACAAAAAAAAATGAAAAGATAATAAAGATGTGTAGTCACAGTACTTAAAAGATCATCACAGGGTGGCAATTTTTTTTAATGTCAATAATTTGAAAAGTAGTTCGCTTAGATTTTTTTTTATTTTTTTTCTGATAACTGTCACCACCTGGCCTATCAACCGTTTTCTGCTAGACGTTGATTTTTGGGACACCCTGTTTAGTCCTCCAGACTATATTTAGGCCATGCCGGCTGATCTCAACGGAGACAAGCCATCGGCGCGGGAGATATTATAGTGCACAAGTGTGTGCGAAGACACAGGACCACTCACTGTGCCCTCACTCTCATAGTCCGATGGGACGGCAACCCGACTCGACCTGAGAGAGATCAGGCGCAGGAGCAGCGAACGTAACACACCGGCAACTTCAAAACTACGAGCTGTTACTTCAAAATATCTCATGGAAAAACCTAATAACGCTTTGCCTGACCTGGGAATCAAACTCAGGACCCCACGCTGAGTAGTCTCGCTTGTAACCACGAGACCAAGGGGGCAGTTAATACCTATGCTGATGTCGTTAAAATTCCGACCAAACAGAAAGTATCCATAGAGATGCCCCTTTACTACAATCATTTGTTGACTTGGTTGACTGGTAGAGAATGCCTAAGGCATTAAGTCCGCCTTTGTACCTTTTTATGTGCAAGAAGTTTAAATAAATAGATAAAGGAGATGTTTCATTTTCGGCCATAAGATGTACATTTATCGAAAAACAGGAAAAAATACCACAAATTGGGGAAAAATATTCTATGGTGAATTTGAGCCTGATTTGTTGTGTACAATAAATAATAGTTTTTCAATTATTGCCATGTTTTATTCAACATGGCGTCTCGTTGGCTTGCAGACTTCATTCGTTCTGAAATCATGTCTCATCAAATCACTGTTACGTAGAAAATAATTAAAAAATGTGTGTATTCTTGTAGTGTTAAAAAAATTACTATTATTCTCTTATACATATTTTTGAGTAAACATAATTAAGTGTGACCATTTCAACGTTACAAAAATCTTTAGTCTGCACAAAAATCTTTAGTCTTCATTTTTGAAGTGTGGTTCTAAACGAATTCAAAATAACCGCATGCTTACTCTTTGAGCAAACGTCAAACAATTTTAATTTTGTACATAAAAACCATTTGATATTATGAAAAAAAAAATACTTTATTCTGTTCAGGGGTAATTTTCCCAGCTTCGCTAAAAGGTACATGTTATGGCCGGAGCCCCATATAAAAATGAAACATCTCCTTTATAATAGTATTTAAAATACCTTTACGAGTAGAACGAAATTTTCTCTATCATACGGCTTGCCCTCTCTTTTCGTAGGATACTCCCAGTCCAAGTCCAGACCATCGAACTTGTAGTTGCTGAAACAGACGAAAAAGTACTTTTAAATGATTGCACCCTATACAGCTTAGTTGAATGGGTTTTTGGCTACAAAAGGGATGAAATGATGAAAGGCAATTACAAGCAGCTGAGATGAGAATGTTCCATGTGATGCTGGACGTACAGAATAGCACCACCCCATTTCAGCCCGTGTCGTAACAGGCGACTAAGGGACTTTCGAAAGGATGGGCAGCAGCGTTCTCTATACTTTTTACTACCATGCTGCGATCGCCAACTCGCCTGTTAAGCGTGGCGATTTTGGCAAACCCCCTGGGTTTTTTAATTTAGACCCCTAGGGGTCTACGTTAAATCTAATCTTCAGATTTTTGTCGATTTTTGGAAATATGATAGAAATGTAACAGCAAGGGGTCCACCGAAACCAGTAAAATTTTGAAAGTGGTCAACGAGAAATAAAGTTTAGGAATGAATATAACAATCAATTTCTTGTTTTCGTTCAGACATCTGCACCCTGTTTCTGTGCCAATGCAATAAAAAAGTTGTTCCCTTTTTTTTCGTTCGCAATATAGTTGGGAAAATGCTTGATCGATGATGAGTAGTGAGCACAAAGCAGAGGAAGAAGGCAGTGACTCATTGTTTTGACTTTAATTACAATACACAGTGATAACAGTATAGTTATTATGACATTTTCGTGATACTAAACTTTAGTGAAAATAAATTACATGAATTCTGAAGACTCTTCTTTCCTGATATTTCATTTTACAGTATATAGATAAGATAGTGAAGAAATTAAAATATTCTTACTTTTTTTTTGCAATTTGCAAGGCAGTGTGAAGCTATATTTGTTTCGCAACCGTAATACGTTAGTAAAGTAAATAAAATTATTTATTAATAATATGTATGTGTTTACAGAATCATTAATTACATAATTTATTTATTATTAATAACCAACTTATACTAACAGTTTGCACTACACATACAAGTTATCGGTTCATACTAATTATAAATAATACATACAATCACAGAATTCAGTAAATTACATTGGATAACTTTCAATAAAATTGGATAAAATTTGGTGAAAGCAAAGAATTATACAAAATTAGATGAGAATAAAAATTGGATAACATTAGATAAAATAAAAATAAAAATTAGAACATAAAATTGGCATAAAGTTGTGCAATAAAATAATCAATAATAAATATATTTCAATTTATTTACTCCACGGAAATTGTACTGGGAGTGGCTATGGACTCCAGGTATCGAGTAGCAGTGTTCAGGAATCTCAGCTCAGTACTCGCGAAAACGTCAGATGATTCGTCATATAACAAGATGTTGTTAATATAGGTGAGGGCTAGGTATATTGGACTAGTCTTAAGGGTTACGGAGATGGTTTGTGGTATCAAGAACAGGGGACGCTGGGGAGGGCGAAGTGTGTGTCTAATGGGTGGTGGAATGTTAAAGGAGATATCTTGCAATAACGAGGAGTTGAAGTGGGTACCACGAATTAGGCGGATAAAATAAGTAATCAGACCCAGATTTCTCCTAACCTCCAAACTTTGGTACCCCACCATACCCAGCACAAATGGTGTTGGGTACATGTACGGGTAATAACCATAAAGTTTTAAGTAGAGGTAGCGGACAAAAGACTTCTGAACCTTTTCGACGGCCAGTGTATAGACTTTTTCATGAGGGTTCCAGATAGCATTGTTAGTCTCTAGCAAACTGCGGATAAAGGAGTTGTACAGTATGGTTATTGCTTGACGATTAGAGAAAATCTTGGCCTGACGCAAAACAAAACCTAAGTTTTTTCGGGATTTGTTGCATGTCTGTATTATGTGCTGATTAAATGTGAGGTGTGGATCAAAATGAGTACCCAAATCGCATACAGTCGAAACGCGTTTCAGGGGCACATTATTCAAAGTGTAGATGTTATGTATGGGTTGTTTGGCTTTTGTGTAGGACATAACAGAGCACTTACTAATGTTTAGGTCGAGGTTATTAGTAGTGCTCCAAGTGTGAAGGTTGTCGATGTCGAGTTGAAGTGTGGCAGCATCACTAGAGTTAGCCACTGGAAGTGCAACTTTAACATCGTCAGCATACATTAAGACTGTGGAATGTTTTACATAAGTGGGAAGATCATTTACAACTATGAGAAAAAGAAGGGGCCCGACGTTAGTGCCCTGCCCTATGCCAGAAGTCACCGAGTAATGCTCCGATTAGGCATTTTTTTATAATGAATAATAGCCTATAATGTTCCCCACTGTGAGGACCCAGACATCTTCTGTTTGAAAGCCCATTGGCTATAATCGACCACGCAGGTCCTTTGCGGGTTGGTAGATGTCCCATGTCTTCAAAGTTCATTTTTGGTTCTAGGGCATGCCGGATTCCACACGATGTTTTCGTTAAAATCAACAATACAATCTATACATACATACAAATAAATAAAATTGGAGTGTCTGTTTTTAATACTAAGATAACCACTTTTTACTAAGTGTATATGGATGTATTCACGGTACATATACCAAAACAACATTTTTTACAATTTTTGACTGTCTGTTTGTTCCGGCTAATCTCTGAAACGGCTGGACCGATTTTGACGGAACTTTCACTAGCAGATAGCTGATGTAACAAGGAGTAACTTAGACTACTTTTATTTTAGAAAAAATAAACAATACTTAAAAAAAAAAAACTAAAAACACGCTGACTTTTGAGACGTATGTCAGCGTAGTTTGAGACTTATGTCAGCGTAGTTTTCAAAGACAGTTTTTATGAAAAACTTTTTGTTAAATACCACGCGGACGAAGTCGCGGGTAACAGCTATTACCTATAATATAACCTGAATTAACACATCTTACCGCGGTAGTACGTCTTCCTGCGTTAATTTCCGACATCAACGCGGGCGAAGCCGCGGGCAAAAGCTAGTCCTCAATAAGTTCATAATAATACCAATGAAGGACTAGTACGTGAAAAAGTAACCTTAGCGAATCCTCCGTAGCAATTTGGGGTGATTTTAATAAGTGCCCCCAACTTGTTGGTACAGTGATCACAAGAGCGACTGCATGACTTGAGGACAAGAGTTCGATATTTCAGATTATGCAACGTGTTACTCCTCTTTTCTATTAAACCAAGTTCAAGTCCTCCAGATCGTATTTCGGTCATGGCGGCAAATCTCAACGGAGACTAGCCATCAACGCGCGAGATATTATAGAGCAAAAGTGTGTGCGCAGACACTGGGGCACTCAATCTTCCCTCACTCTCACGGTCCCAAGGGACGGCAATCCGACACGACTGGAGAGAGGTCAAGCGCAGAACCAACGGTTTAACGTGCTCATCGACGCACGGGGGTGTGACACCGCCAACTTCCAAACACTCCAGGCTGTTACCAAGAAATTCCTACTGGAAAATCCGAATAACACTTTGCCCGGCCTGGGAATCGAGCCCATGATCCCACGTTCAGCAGTCGCGCTTTCGACCACGAGAGCAACGGGGCAGTTAAACAACATACGCATATTTTTCAGCCGGCATTGACGTAAGGACGTTGACCGGTGCAGCAAACAATGAGTAAAATAAGTACTTAATCTAAAATGTTATAAACATTGTATTCAAAAGTGGCAACATTGCGTTTCGAATTTCATTGCATTTTTTATTGTTTCGTTAGTTTTCGATGACGATACCCAATACGTAAGTAAAGTAATGTCAGCTAAATTTAATTTGATCCTATATTCTTAGTAAAGTCTATGGGAAACCTGTGAAATTTTTCAATAAATCTTGAACCTTATGACATAGCGATAAAGTTGTAAAGAAAAAAAAAAGAGAGCAGAAAGCAAAGAAATTTGACAAATTGCAGTAGCTTTTAAAAGAATAGTTGTACTCACTTCAACATCAGCATAACGCTCTTAATAAAAACGGCTCTGGATTCTGGCTTGCTGGCCATGGCGGAGTACCGAGGGGACCCCTCGTTCCACCCCCCGATGGCCAAGGTCACCTTCAGATGAGGGTACTTCTGTTTGAGGTTCACTAGTCTTTTGTAGCCAGCCTTGCCGTAGTCTGTTTCTAGGTCTTGCCAGGGATCTGAAAAGGGAGATTTTGGCGGTTAGTATTTTTTTCCTAACCGACCTATTTTTTTTTTTTAACTTTGATTCACCGTTCTGATAGAAATCAAAAGGCAATTTTGGACAGCCGTTAGGTACTGAATTGTCTTTTTAATTCACATTAATGCCACTACAAAAAATAGTCTGATTATTCAATGGTACATGATTCTTGCCCTCTAGCGTAGAAATGAAGAGTGGGTTTCCAAAACAAAAATAACTTTTTACAAAAACAACCTACTTCCTTACAAAATACTAGAAAGTGTGTCTTAGGATCTATATTTAAGATTTTTTTGCCACCGACTTCCGAAATTAAAGTTATTTTTGACTTTGTAGTGTTTTTTTAAAGAAGTCGGTTGTTATTTTGTTGTAAAAAGTTTTTATTTTTAACTTTTTAGTTATGGTACTAATCTAATCCCCCGCAATAATCTAATCGCGTTATTCGTTCATTTGTCGCGGAATACTTAATGCAAATTTAAGACTTATATGATTTTCACATGGATCCCATTGTTCGAATTAAACTAAATTAAAATGGGACCACACGCGGAGCACCAGCTCTCAAATAAAAAAGAATCATCAAAATCGGTTCACCCAGTCAAAAGTTCTGAGGTAACAAACATTTAAAAAAAACAGTCAAATTGATAACCGCCTCCTTTTTTGAAGTCGGTTAAAAATTACTGCTCTTTCATAGTAAAGTGTACCTACGCAGACAAAATATATGGAACAACTTTTTCTTTTAGATAAACGACGAATAATTTCCATGTTGGGGCTTCAGAATCATACCTGAATTCATGGTGACAGGATGCGCGTAAATATTTTTGCCATCCTGTAAAAAGAGCAGTGGTGGCCCACTGGTATAGACCCTGACTTACGAGTTGTAGGTTGTGGGTTCGAACTCAGGCAGGCGTTTTACTTTGTGTAAATAATTTCATCACCACTGCTCTCAAAACGGTGAAGGAAAACATTGCTAGGAAAATGGCATATCCTAGAACCAAAAATTCGAAGACATTTGACATCTACCAACCCGCAATGGGCCAGCGTGGTACGTTACGGCCCACACCCTCTCACTAAGAGGAGGCCTGTGTCCCAGCAGTGGGAACAATATAGGCAGATTATGATGATCCAATAGAAAACCGTGTTACTTATGTCTTTTATAATTGAATCATAAAATCTAAACAGTTATTCACGGCTGACATTAGCGCAAAGAAAGTTAAGACATGACACACGATTAGAGGATAATTTGTCGGAATGCACGCGAGTAACACGCGGACATTCAACTCACGCATCGCATGTAGAAACTAAATAGTGCTTAGAATCACAATGCAGGTAAGTGCGTAATCTGCCAGGGTTGCACATTTGTTCGAAAGAGTAACCGTGGCCCTGGCATATAGGCAACTGAAGGAACACGCGTGAGGTTCACTCAGTAAAAGTCTGACACGCTCTCCCGCTCCGCGCAGAGCGGAAGACGTCATTTGATGATTTCCGACCCAAAAAAAGGATTAGTTCGTAAAATTACACACTCAAAATAGGCGTGACTTCGAATCCCATACGTGGTAGTATTGAATTAAGAGGCCGTTTACAAAATTTTGCCGATTTCGCTAATAACTTGATTTTACCGTTCAAATACTGCATTCCCATAAGTTTTAATGTTTAACATGGTAGATCGTTTCAGTTACGATCTAATGACTGAGCTCCTTTTTTATTTATGTCGAAAATAATAATGTGAGATTTAGATTATATTGCAGGATTAGTTACGGCCTTTTTAGGGTTCCGTTGCCAAATGGCAAAAAACGGAACCCTTATAGATTCGCCATGTCTGTCTGTCTGTCTGTCTGTCTGTCTGTCTGTCTGTCTGTCCGAGTATGTCACAGCCACTTTTCTCCGAAACTATAAGAGCTGTGCTATTGAAACTTGGTAAGTGGATGTATTCAGTAAACCGCATTAAGATTTTCACACAAAAATAGAAAAAAAGCAATAATATTTGGGGTTCCCCATACATAGAATTGAAACTCAAAAATTTTTTTTTCATCAAACCCATACGTGTGGGGTATCTATGGATAGGTCTTCAAAAATGATATTGAGGTTTCTAATATCATTTTTTTTTAAACAATAATATTTGGGGTTCCCCATACATAGAACTGAAACACAAAAAAAAATTTAATCAAACCCTTACGTGTGGGGTATCTATGGATAGGTCTTTAAAAATGAAATTGAGGTTTCTAATATCATTTTTTTCTAAACTGAATAGTTTGCGCGAGAGACACTTCCAAAGTGGTAAAATGTGTGTCCCCCCCCCCCCCCCGTAACTTCTAAAATAAGGGAATGATAAAACTAAAAAAAATATATGATGTACATTACCATGAGAACTACCAACGAAAATTGGTTTGAACGAGATCTAGTAAGTAGTTTTTTTTTAATACGTCATAAATCGTAAACCACAATTTACCTTTCATTCAGTCAACTCAAATATAAAAATTAAAAAAAAAACATTTAATTTCATAAACGATGATGACGAATGATGATGATGATGACCTGCAGGTTTGTACGGAACCCTCGGTGCGCGAGTCCGACTCGCACTTGGCCGGTTTTTTTATTTTTATTTGGAAGGGGAATGATCTTGAACTAAAGTTTATATATCTTTTGTTTTAACTTTACGAACGAGAGTTCTGAGTACCCGAAATAAAAAACCAATTCATTGACCATTTTCTCTAAAATTTCTCAAGTTATTTAGTTAGTTACGTATAAAAAAAAAATCGTAAAAATTTTTTACGTAACTGGTAAAAACTGATTCATTCATTGTATAGATAACTTTCACAACAAAACATCGTAATTTTTACATACCGTAGAGACGTTAAAACGATTCATAATGTGTTATTCTAAACCTCTAGAACAGTCGTCAAAATCAAACCATAAAAATAAAAGAGTAAGTCATTCATTTGATTAGAAATGAAATAGACTTTCATTTGAAATTTTAAAACTTCAAGAAAAAATGTATTTTAACTGTTAAAACACGTCTATAAAATACCAAAACCCAAAAAAAAAATCGTGTACGGCCTCTTAAACCCATTCCTACTCCAACCTTATCCGCATAAATGCATAAGGCAGAAAAACTAGTATCTAAAGTGCAGCCCATATACTCAATTATCGAATAAATATTTTTTATAATTTCAACATCCATAAAGACTGTGTTGGTATGATTTGATTAATTTAGCTCTTGACATTTACAGTTTTGAAAGGCTGATTGTATTTATGATAAGTAGAAGCAAAAAATGTATATTACGCTACATTAAGTTCAGTACAAAGGCGCTAATAACGCATGTTTTTGCTGTTATAATTTTACATGTGCTGCCGATCGTAAAGAATAGCACCGTCCCATTTAGCTAGAGACATATATTTATAATTGGATTAACACAGACTTATACTGGGTGTCCAGTAAATAGCACGACATACTGCAGGGGGTGATAGCTTGGGTCACTACCTATCAATACAACACAATATATGTTCAGCAAAATCTTACGGATTTTTTTTTCACCTCTGTAGGTTAAACTTAAGTGATAAGAAAATAGTTCTGTGCAAATTTTAACAAAAAATAGTATTTCTTGAAAACATTCTTGTCTTTGATAGAAAAAAGACTTATCAATGAGTAAAGTAACTATTCACGAATAATTTGATGTAAAAAAAAGGACTAGAATAGGATTTTTTCATTACGAGATGCTTAAAAATCTGTTTCAAGGTAGAGATTTTTCGGTATTTCGGAAAATTTTGTAAAACTGTAAATCCGTAAGATTTTGCTGAACATATATTGTGTTGTATTGATAGGTAGTGACCCAAGCTATCACCCCCTGCAGTATGTCGTGTTATTTACTGGACACCCTGTATAAACACAAGTTTTCACTATATTTATCCCCCTCTCAACACATAGGTACACATACCCATAAGTACATTAATAAACCACATCATAGTTGCATTTATTGTTAGTAAATAGTAGTCTTAATATTAATATTTATGTTGTGCTTGTCTTAAAACTACTGATATGTGTTCATATTTAAGGCGAGGACGCTGGCACCCTAAACACAAGTTAAATCTTACTTTGGGTGCCAGAGTTCATCGAAAACACTCACTCCCTTAGTTGTAATGCTGCATAGTATTTAGATAAGTGTTTTTGTACAACCAAAAGTAATAAAAAAAATTCTTCTTTATTTCTACCCGTAGGTGTCGTAAAAGACGACTGGGACTTAATAGAGAATGGGCAGCAGCGTTCCCTATGCATTTTACCACCATACTGCGATAGCCAACCCGCCTGCCAAGCGTGGCTATTATATCTAACCCTGCCAAATTGGTTGAGCTTTATCTTTGAGCCATTTGGAGTTAGAACACTAGAGCCATGGGGGCCGAGTGCCCACTTGGTGTTTTAGACATTGCCAAGGGGTTGGTCGACTCTTAACATGACCAAAGGGGAGGGCTATTTTTGGATCAGCATTGGACCAACATGGACACTGACAGTTGGGCTGGTCCACAAATTCAAGGTCGCTCAGCGCGCTATGGAGCGGGCTATGCCCGGAGTTTCTTTGAAGGATAAAATCAGAAATGAAATTATCCGGAAAAGAACTGGAGTTACCGACATAGCTCGCAGAGTAAGCAAACTGAAGTGGCGGTGGGCTGGGCATGTCTGTCTAAGGACCGATGGCCGATGGAGCAGACCAGTCCTGGAGTGGAGACCGCGTATCGGCAAGCGTAGCGTGGGACGCCCCCTAGCTAGGTGAGCCGACGACTTAAATAAAGTGGCTGGGGCAAACTGGATGCAGAAGGCGGAGGACAGGGTGTTGTGGCGCATTATAGGAGAAGCCTATGTCCAGCAATGGACTGCGATAGGGACAGTTGATTGAATGATTGCCAACCACCGTGGCAACGCTGCCAGCCTTTTGGGCACTTTTCTTATTGACAGCGATGCGGACGAATTTTTGGATGCCCAGTAAGCTCTTCCCTTTTTTCCCTTCATATTTTTCACATCATATAAATATTTCAGTGTTCAATTATAATTATATAGTGTTTAAAATTTCTGAAAAAAAAAAAAACATCGTATAGATTGTAAACGTACCAAGACTCTTAATAGAAAACGAAGTCTCATTCAGCCCCGCGAAGGAGTACACGAGGTGGGTGCACAGCGCTGGCTCCAGGTCTTCGATGTTGTACCTGCCAGGGTCTGGCCGGTAAACAGCCCAGGACGCTATATAGCATACCACTTTCTTGTCGTGTTTGGGTCCTGGAAAGATGAAAAAGGTAGGTCAAAATAAATACTACCGCAAAAACTTTGCTGGAGTATGAAGTAACAATTGTGTCAATGTTGTGTGGTGGAATGACATAGTTAGGTTTTCAACATAAATAACACCAGACCTGTGCTCAGAAGTGTATCCCCTGCCAGGGTCACGGATTTGGTCGAAAGAATTACCGTGGCCCTGGCATAGGCAACTGAAAGAACACGGGTGGGTTTTAGTCAGTAAAAGTCTGACATGCCCTTCCGCTCCGCCCAGAGTAGGAGACGTTAATTGATGATTTCCCTCCTAAAAAAATTGGTTGCCTGTAAAGTCGGTATACGGGCGAAAGTTTTACGTGACAACGACTTTGAGTGGTAATATGTCTGTCTCTCTCGCTCTTAGGCGGGCTAACCATGCCCGAGTGGAAGGGACGCGTGCCTCTCACTCGCTCTCATTGTGAGCGCATAACGTGAGCGGAGCGTAACGCAGTTTCTTGAAGTGTCACCCGGCAAACCAATTTATAAGACGTTGTCACGTCAAAAGACGAAGTGCAACTACACTACACCCACAGTTCGCCAATTCCGTTTACTCTTCTTGGTCTATATAAGACATATTTCCTCTAGACAGATTTTATCAAGAATGTTTAAAGAAACATTTAGGTGAGCTCCACCCGTTTTATGTATTGTATTTTCCTCAATGCGTATTGTTATACCTAAAGCAAGTCAACAGAATCTTTTTTAAAAACCTTGAGACAGATCAGGCTATTTTTAGGCCTGTATCCTAGAACGCTTTATACCTCGAGTTGAATTTGGCATATTTGAATATAGCCGATTTAATCTGTGAAAATCTCTCAATCTCTCTCTCGCTGGCATTCCTCTTGCTGCCCTCAACCAGCGATGCCCTAACCCTAGGTCGGTAACCCACAGGGGGTGCCCTTAGCGAATAGTTGCTCTAGTTTTGATCTTTTAACACGTTGTGTGCCGAACACTGATTGATGGTTAATCCCATATGGCCACAAATTTAGATCGCATACAAAATTGTTAGGAGCAAGCACGCGATATCGCATTATCAGCCATAATGCTGAACCGCAAATCACGCGATATCGCGTGATCAGCCATAATGCTGAGCCGCAAATCACGCGATATCGCGTGATCAGCCATAATGCTGAGCCGCAAATCACGCGATATCGCGTGATCGGCACTCAACGTGTTAAGCCCTGACTGGGGGCCTTAATGTATTAAGGTAGCCACAGGCAAGTCCGTTTAAACAGCCGACAACGAGGTGTAATTCCTAAAGAAAAATAAATAGAAAATGCCTTACCAGTATAGATCATCTTCGAACGAAGATTATTTAACTTATTTACAAATAGATTACGAAGATTATTCAATGCCAATCAAACGAAACACGTAACATCAAATACTAAACTCATTTCAATATTTTAGTTGATAAAGAGGTTTTAAAGGACGTTGGTCGAAGGTGAACAGGTGTAAACCGGCTTGATATCAACAAAGTAATATTATCACATGGTGATGTTAAGAATTTAAGATGTAGTTGGTTCCATGACCTGCCAGGGTCACGGAATCGTTCGAAAGAGTTACCGTGGCCCTGGCTGTGCAACTGAAGGATCACGGTAGGGTTTTAGTCAGTACAAGTATGACACGCCCTTTTGCTCCACCCAGAACGGGAGACAAAATTTGATGATTTCCCATTTAAAAAAAAAGTTGGTTTCGTGAGGTAGAACGTGTTTTATGGAGTCTGTTGCACTTAATCTGTGTTTGCTGATAAAATGCTGATGAAGTGTACTCGTTTTGGATATCGAAAACAATAAATTACAAGATGCAGAAAAATACGGTCAATTGACTGAAAGTAGGGTTAGGAGAACTGCTATACTGTACGGCAAAATTGACTCAAGAAACGAAAGAATGACTGCATTTAACTTGGTATTTTAATTAATTAATTTAACCATTTATGTGCATACATAGGTATATATTTCAAGAAGGAAATAACACAGAAATAGGTGTAAAGGTGATGCTTGTTTCCAAAGAATTAAAAATAATTTTGAGAGTTGGTAATCGAATGTTATTAAAAATCAAAATATGATTTCTAGTATTTTAACCTCATATAGCAAAAAGCTGGCTTATAAAAAATAATATTCTAGATATTATTTTCCTTAACAGTGCGGTGTAAAATAAGCTGTAGTGACAAATTTTAAAAGAGTGTGCATAGATGGTTTAGTCATGTAGAGAGGACGCATGAAGGGTGGCTAACAAAAGGTATTTACAAGACTGTTGTGACTGGAAGCGCCGCCCCGGGAGGAGATGGTTTTGGAGGACAAATAGTGACGTTATTGGTGCTGTTCTTCAGAAGGGTCAGGTGCGTAGTATTCGCAACCAGCGTGCTAGTATGATCAGATATATGAACATATATGAGGCAAAAGAAGTATGTTAGGATCGTAGCAGGTAGCGTCTTGTAGTTCCTGTCTACACCCTTGGAAAAAGGCGTTTATGTATGTACGTATTTTCGTTAAAAAAACAGTGTTTTATTTTAAATAAAATTTTGGGTGCTCATTGAGTGATGTCTTTTAATAACATTCATCAGTAGGGTCAATGATGAAGAACATTGTATCTAACGTGAAAAACAGACTGAAAATATCTTAACAAAGTCACCAGAAAGCCTATGAAAATGTCATCTAAATCCAAACAAAAAGTTAACAGTGCCTGCCAGACCCCATTCACGTTAACTGCACATTTAGGGCGAGTAAACGCGACTCATCAAAAACAGTTACAAACCAGACAAAAACTGTCGTAAAACAATGGACGAAATCAGTTACAGTTCACTCACAATCAAATATAAAAAGGCTGCCAGCATAATCGATGCATATAAAACAGTGACTGCCTTTGGTCTGGTGGTCTCCAGCCGGTTTATTGGCTGAATAGACCTCGATTACGCCTGATGGAAAGTGATGAATGAGGTCTATGAACGAGCGTGCCCAGAAGATGCCTGTTCATTCCTGTTTTGAAGATTAGGTTTAATATGGAAGGGTACCCAGACGCTGGCAGAGAATTCCACACTAGCTGTGTGTATAATAAATGTGGAGAAGAAGCGCTGAGTACGACTGGTCGGGATATCGAAGAGGTGCGGATAGTAAACCGGTAGTAGACTTGAGAACCTCCTCCGTTTTTTTTTCGACTGTTAAAAACTAAAGTTAATAACGTGGAAAGCAACACTACGTGATCCCTACTCATGGTATTGCGACTAATAACCGTCATGCGCATTTAGGGCAACTCAACATCCATTAAGTACCGTTAAAGACAGACAAACACTGTCACCGACCGTGAAACAATAGATAATATCAGTAACAGCCCACTCAATGCCGAAAACAATGACGAGGCAACTAAATCGTAGACATTTAATCCAAAAATAAAGGTTGAAAATGCATGACTTCAAAGAGAGGTACCCACATTGTTATCTTAGAAAAACCTCTTCACTATCTGCCTATCAACCTCCCTCTGCCTCTCCTATTCATTATCTGCGTGCTTTTCTCAACTGTATTGGGGTTGGCTTTCAGTCTATCCGGATGCAGCTGACCACTATCTTATATGAACTGCCTATCTGACCTTCAGTACTTACTGGGAAATACGATACTCCTTGGTAAGGCTGGTTATTAGACTTTCGGGCTTCTGAACATCCTGTACGACTGTCTAAGATTCACGAATGACCAACCGCGGCAAGTTGCTTAATCTGATCGATCCATGTGACTGTAATTTATTACCAACAAGCCTCTCGAAAAAAAAAGCATCTTTATGTTTATCGTTATTCAATTATGAAAGTTTTTAATAGCCAATAGGCTACCATTGGTGTCCGATTAAGGATATAGACCAAAACTCATAACTGGCAAAACTTAAGTTCCTGATAAGAATCTGTCTTTACCCTTCCATATGAGACTAATTTCTAAACGGGAATGTGTCAGCCATCGTCAGTGCAGCACCATCTTCACCAAAACAGCTCATATTGGTAAGTTCTTTTACGAATTTACAAACAGGCTTACTCTTTCCTCACAGCCAGCATTACAAATCTTTGTGTATCTCATGTCGAGATGAGAAAGATGTGTACTTAAGAAAATGGATGTACGCATCAAACACAGTAAGAACCCGTAAAAAACTGTCGCCGGCCGTGACGCAGTAGATTATATCAGTTAACTGTGATATGTATCAAACTAACGGAACACACCGCTAAAATGGGCTGCATGGTTTACTTGAAAACAATAAGTTGGTCTTACCATCTACAACCGTGCACCGAGCCTCTGAAGACCCATAAGTTCCTATGTAGGTTTATCAGAAGATTTCCTATTTTTAAATAAATATCTTAAATATCTTAGGACAACCAACACAGCGTTATCTGATCCCAAACTAGGCAGAGCCTGTACTATGGTAACCAGACAACTGATAAATATACTTATATATTTCTAAATACATACGTATTATAGATAAATTACACCCAGACACAGAACACATGATTGTGCTCATCACACAAAGATTTGTCCTGGGTGGGAATCAAACCCACGACCTCAGTCTTAGCAGTCAGGGTCACTAACCACTAGACTAACAGGCCAGTCAAACCATTTTGAATTGAATTGAATAATATGAATATTTATGATCGATTGATGTGATAAGGCGACGGTGCTAAAGAAGTAGGGACAAATATTTAAAAGGGTATACTTAGATGGTTTGGTCAGGTTGAGAAGACGAATCAAAGGCGACTAACTATTGTAGTAATATGTATATTTATTGGTTCATAAACGTTTTACATTATTGAGGTGTGACACTGGATCCCGCACTAGGATACCCTGTGTCGCAGGCTCCAGTTTCTTTCGACATATAATATGAATTATGGTAACCAAAACCAACGGTTTAGTAAGTTTCACTAAACTAAAGCTATTTACAAAGCAGATGTGAAAATACCGGGAGGGGACGCACTAGGAGGACATATAGTGACCTTGTTGGTGAAGTTCTTCAAAAAGGTCAGGTGCGTAGTACTCGCAACCGGCGTGCGTGTATGAACAGATGTAAGCACGTAAAAGGGGCAAAATGAGTACCTATATATGTAAGGATCGTAAATGTATGCCTTAGCGGACGCACTGAAGATTACAAGATCGACAAGCACCTACCATCATCATGTTACAACTCAGTCATCTTTCTCAACACCTGAGAATTTAACCTCAAGCAAAACTTAAAACAATGGCTTCTGGGAAACTGGTTTCATAACGAAGCCACGCTCAAGTGTCTTTCAAAATATTGACATTGGCGCCACACCTGATGATACTATTCCGTACTTTATTGTTTATCAAGCCGCGTTATAGAGCAATTTTAAATAACTGTCAATGAAAGACAGTTGTGACCGGTAAATAAGTACCATAGAAAACACGGACAGGTTTATAATAAAATTGTTGATAGTCAAGTTCCGTGTGAAGCCGAACATGAAGAATAACACCATCCCATTTCTTCCAGTGGGTGTCGTAAAGGCGACTAAGGGACTTACTAGAGAATAGGTAGTAGCGTTCTCTGTGTATTTTACCACCATACTGCGATCGCCAATCCGCCTGCCAAACGTGGCGATTAGTGCAAACCCCCCATTTTGAGGGAAGCCTACGTTCAGCTGGACGTCTTTTGGCTGAAATGATGATGATGAGTTTGTTTAGTTGAAGGTGCTAATCTCAGAAACTGACTTGTCTTATTGAAAAAATATTGTAGTGTTGGATAGCCCATTTATCGAGGAAGTCTATATGGGCTTTATAAAATCAGGCTACGACATTCAGGGTCCGGGCAAAAAGGACAAGTTAGTAAGAACGCAAAGTGAAGTATGGTGAAGACGAAGTAACAGCGCGGACTGGTGAATCGATGCGACGATGTGGGACGTGGGAACAAAAAAATTCACGCTGACGAAGTCGCGGGTAGCAGCTAGTTACGTAAAATTTGAAACATCAATGGCGAAACGTGGGTCCACATACGAAGCTGCGCTACGTACCACTCAGGGAATACTGCACCCTAATTGCGAAAGGCACAATTTATCAGAATCTGAATGGGATTGAAGATTATTTCTAAACCATTGCGTCATTTGTTCGAATAAATTGTCGGCTCAGCAATGTAAATAACGCAATGAATGTTGTTTAACTATGAATATTAAACCAATTCCTAGCGATAAAAAGTTCCGCAATTACCCCTCTGGTATAATGTCATGTTAATCAATCAGCTCAAGAGAGACCTATACCTTTCCTGAGGCTGCGCCATAATACCCTGTCTTCCGCATTACGCATACAATTTGTCCCAGACTCTAGCCATCTTTTTAACCGACTTCAAATAAAGGAGGAGGTTATCAGTTTGACAGTATTTTTTTTGTGTTTTTTACCTCATAACTTTTGACTGGGTGAACCGATTTTGATGTTTTTTTTTTTATTTCAAAGCTGGTGCTTCCCAAATGGTCTCATTTTAATTTAGTTCCATTCGGACAATGGAATCCATATAAGTTTTAAATTTGCATTAAGTATTTGCGCGACAAATGAACAAATAACGCGATTTGATTCGTGCGGGGTATCTATCATAAGTCATAACTAAAAAGTTTTTTTTCGGATTTCGGAAGTCGGTGGCAAAAAAAAACCTTAAATACAGATCCAAAGACACCGAATTCCGAAATTAAAGTAATTTTTTACTTTGTAGTGTTTTTTTTTTAAGGAAGTCGGTTGTTATTTTTTTGTAATAAGTTTTTAACCTCTGTGGTTCATCTTGCTGAGAGGCGTTCCGAACTATTCTACTATTACTCTCTACTTCTTTGAAGATTAAGATCTTCATATAATGAAATGAAATTGTTATTCTATAAATAGGCTAGCGGAAACACTTTTAGACGTCGTATTCTAAAATATAAAAATTGTTGTAGGCGATATTTGCTATCCCACTACCTTTGAGAAGATAAGCGCTACAAACCCAAAAATCTCTTAAGTCCAAACAAAATCTGAAACAATGAAATGATTCGTTTCTGAAATCATCTTTTGAAGAACCACACAGATTTGAGTCGACCAGTCAAGTTAGTGCAAGCATTTTTCAGTAATCATATAACTCAACTCAGAACTTCAGAAACTAGACGTCTCGACGAACAAAACCAATGCGTTCTACCCGTTATGATATGACATACGATGCCGAAACGTGGACACTGACAGTTGGGCTGGTCCACATATTCGAGTTCACTCAGCACGCAGAGCGACCTAAGCTAGATGTTCCTTTGAAGTATAAAATCAGTAATGAAATTATCCGAAAAAAAAACCAGCGTCACCGACTTAACTTGCTGAGTAAGCCTCCTATATTAGCAGAGTTTTGATTATGTCTGTGTAAAGGACCGAATTCTGGTGGAGTAGACGAGTCTTACGGTGCGGATACAGCCTCTGTGATAAGCAGAGGTCGGAGTAGGTAGATTGATTTTACGTACTCGCATCATGAATAGTCATAGAAATCACAACATGGATAAGCATTTTTTCCGGAATTTCATTTTGGGTACATACGGGATTGAATCAAATATTGTGAAAGTAAGGATTTTTAAACTAGGTACTACATTAGAAATTTATATGAATGCGATAGATAAACATTTAAAATTGTTTTTTTCTTACTGTAGAAAGCCGATATTATTAAAAAGACAGCAAAAAGGTTATACATTTCTTATTCAAATTGATGTATACTTTATTCTACACATTACTACATTTCAAATTAATTACAAAATCCCTGAATCCCGGAGGCATATCCATACTAATATATACGTGCCAGTTCATTGATCCCATTTCAATCTACCTACTCCGACCTCTGGTGATAAACTTGAGTCACGCATTTTATCACAGTCTTTTCTCACAAACTGTGATATAAATGTGTGACTTATACCTATCACAGTAGACCGTGTATTGGCAAGCGTAGTGTGATTTTAGATACCTCATGTTTGTTAAACAATGAGTAACTTAAGCATTTGTAATGAAGATAACAGGTTGAACCGGTAATTGGTTGTTAAATTGTCTAATTACATAATTAATGTAAAATGGCAATGTTTTGCGAGTCAAATCGTTTCAAGAACCGTGTTTCTTAGTTTTGGTTCACACGGGCGAAAAAATGCGGGCGATTCTCTATCGCGGTCGATGATCCGATGGTTAATTTTATCGTTTATAGATAGACGTAGAGTAGCTTGATACCATTTCTTTTTGTGGGTGTCGGAAAAGGCGGCTAAGGAATTTACTAGAGAATGGGCAGCCGCGTTCTCTATCCATTTTACTAGCATACTGCGATCGCCATCCCGCCTACCAAGCGTGGCGATTATGGCTTTGGGGAGGCCTATGTCCAGCAGTGGACGTCTTTCGGCTGAAATAATGATGATGAGATATCGAAAACTCGATGCAGCGGAGTTTAGCTTGCTAATCTATACTAATATTATAAAGCTGAAGAATTTGTTTGTTTGATTGAACGCGCTAATTTCAAGAACTACTGGTCCGAATTGAAAAATTCTTTTTGTGTTGGGTAGCCTATTTATCGAGGAAAGCTATAGGCTATATAATATCACGCTACAACCAAGAGGAGCGGAGCAGTAATAAAAAAATGTTGCAAAAACGGGGAAAATCGCACGGGTAGGCGATTCGACGCGACGGGAAGGGTCGAGGGGAACAAGAAATTTAACGCGGACGAAGTCGCGGGCAGAAGCTAGTTTAAAATAACCTTGTAGAGATGCCTCGTTGGCAAAATCATTTAAGGATTCTTCAGACAAGCGCGACGAGACAGCGTGACGCGACTTTTGTAGAACAATTTCCATGAAGTTTACATCGACATTGTTTTGAGAGTCGTGACGCGCTGTTGCGCCTCAATCAATCAATCAATTAAAATATCTTTATTGGGCATAGACCTACATGGTCACTTATGAAACGTCAGAATCTAGGTGCACATGTTTGTGGGACCCTTTAATTATCTTGGTACTGACAGTTCGATAAACAATTCAGTAAATCAATGGATCGGAAATCGTTAAAAATATAGTATGCGAAAACATAAGACCAACGATTAAGTTCAACACCTGTTTCGGATACCTATTATAGATTCGCATCATAAAATAACTGGTTTTATACCAGTTTTGTTTTAACTTTTGTATACTAGTATGAAGTTTTGTTTGGGAAGTATTTAAGTGATCCTTCAAACATTGATGGAACTTCTTATACAGAAAACCTTTTTGGATAAATGAGCCTCTTTTTGACAGAATAACATCACGTGTTGTTACCCAGAAGGTTTGGGAAAGTCCCGTGTAAGTGAGGCTATTGCCCTCAACTGGGCACAAATACATTATTCCGGGCTGCTATTAACAAAGAAAGAAAGAAAAATGTGTTTATTGGCATTATATCACCATTAAAATAAAACTTAAAACTATAAAAAAGAGCAGAATACAAAACAATTATAATAATGCCAAAAGGGCCTCAGCTCAGCATAATGTCAGATGACAACACACATGGTGTGCCACCTGACGCTGATTTTCAGCTGCAACCCACGAGTGCCATACGCAAGAGTAATAAATACAAAGAGGGCCTCCGTAATAATAAATGAAGAAAATCATAAATCAAATAAGTTATTGTGGCGTACATGTGTGTGAATGCGTGTTGTCTGTCGATTAATAAAAATAAAAAATAATCTCTATAGCAAAAACCCAATAATACTTTGTGCGATCTGTGAATAGGGGCCATCCATAAAGTACGTCACACTAATTTCATAATTTTTTAACCCCTCCCCTGGTCACATTCGTGAGACCCCCTAGTGTGACGTCATATATTTTTATATTTTGCAATTTTACATCTAGACATTGAATTAAAACAGCAGTTCTGAAATTATTTTTATTGCCATATTATTATTATTTTTGGAATCTTCACAAAAAAAAACATTTGAAAAAATAACAAAACAAAAAACTATTGACTATATTAATAAAAGATATAAATTTAATGTAATGTGTCATAATCCTAAGTTTAAAATCATAAATAACAGATCTAAAAACGACGTCGCTCACTCCGCGAAAGTCAATAAAACAATTTGACATTTAAGTTTAACAAATAAAGTTGGAAATATTTAAAAAAAATTCATTCATAGTTTATATTTCGTGTTTTAATAGTAGGTACTTCCACGTCCCTGTCACACAATGTCACAATTCGTCGACCCCCTCCCCCCTTAACGTGTGAAGTAATTTATGGATGGCCCCATAGAACCCAGGACGTGCTCATCAGTAGCGCTTGGGACCATTAGATCAATGACACAGTCTCTGAGTGTTTCTCGCAGTTGTTTGCGGTAACGAAGCTAGGAGGAGAGCAGTGGTGGCCCAGTCTTAACAGCCCCGACTAACAAGTTGTAGGTCGTAGGTTCAATCTACGGCAGGTGTTTTACTTTGTGTGTATACTGATCTCAAAATGGTGAAGGAAAACATCGTGAGGAAACCGGCATGTCCTTCAAAACTTCAAAGACATGTGACATCTACCAACCCGCATTAGGCCCGCGTGGTAGATTACGGCCCACTCTCTCCCGCCGAGAAGTGGCCTTTGTCCCAGCAGTGGACACATAATAGCCTGATTATTAATTAGTGATGAATTATATTTTTAGGAACTCAAAATGGAAATTGTGTTGGGTTCAATCAAATATAATCCTGTTTTGTTTGTTTCAATGCAAAAGTATCGAAATACCAGAATCGTTGTCAACGCCTTAAATTAGAATTATAAAAACAATCTAATTCTAGTAATTTTAAGAACGTTCACAGCCTCATTTCAGTCACAATCTATAAAAAATACCTCCATACATTTTTGACACGTTTCAGTGAGACATTTGAATGTCGCTAAGATAAGACTGCGACTAGATTTTAAACATTTTTACATACGAGAATTGACATCAGGACATTAATTATCAAAACCAATACAGATATTGTCCTCGATTAACCTTCGAATAAAATGGATCGATAGATTTTATTTCATTTTGATCGGTAACATTCAGTTCGAATCACAAAAAGACAACTTAAGTATGCGTCAATTTTAATATAAAACTAGTTTACCTTAACGATAGCTTAGTTATGTAAACAATACTCTTATACTGACAACACAACAACAATATTAACTACATTATACAATAGATTTCAAAAGGAAGTAATTCCAGCACCCTAACTGCCAGGGTCGCGAGATTTGTTCGAAAGAGTTACCGTGGCCCTGGCATATAGGCAACTGAAGGAACACGGGTGGGTTTTAGTCAGTAAAAGTCTGACACGCCCTTCCGCTCCACCCAGAGCTGGAGACGAGATTTGCCACCCCTAAAAAAAAGCAACCTATTTGCAACACACTATTAATCAGAACCGAATCATTTTGAAGCTTATTGCTAATTCATTTTTTCATATGTTCGAAAAATAGTCTGCTTAGTAACGTTAACCACGCCATGAATATTGTAGAACTGTCAAAAAGAAAGATTCCTACTGATACTGTATTACGCATTTAGTTCTGTGGTTCTGATAGTCTGTGATTAGCATATCTGTGGGGCAATTCCCGTATTTTTACGAACGGTCGCGTTATAATCTTTGTCTCAATGTGTCAAAAAACTTTTTACAAAAAAATAACAACCGACATCCTTAAAAAAAAACACTACAAAGTCAAAAATAACTTTAATTTCGGAATTCGGTGTCTTAGGATCTGTATTTGAGGTTTTTTTGCCACCAACTTCCGAAATTAAAGTTATTTTTGACTTTGTAGTGTTTTTTTTTTTAAGGAAGTCGGTGGTTATTTTTTTGTAAAAAGTTTTTATTTTTAACTTTTTAGTTATGGTAGATACCCCGCACTAATCTAATCGCGTTATTCGTTCATTTTTCGCGCAAATACTCAATGAAAATTTAAGACTTATGTGGTTTTCACATGGACCCCATTGTCCAACTGGAACCAAATTAAAATGAGACTATTCGGGAAGCACCAGCTTTCAAATAAAAAAAAATCATCGAAATCGGTTCACCCAGTCAAAAGTTCTGAGGTAACAAACATAAAAGAAAAAAAAAATACAGACGTCGGTAAAAAATGATCTAATTTGCCTACATTAATGACAAGGTTTAGAAATTTATTGTCAATACGTTGTGATTTTAATACATGAATCGGCCTTCTGCTCATGATGATGATGATGATGTGTATCTCATCAAAATCTGCATTGATAGCAATCAAAATAAGAAAGAGACAAAGAAATATTGTGTTGACGGCAATTGAAATAAGAAAGACCAACGATATGGCATTTCAAATAAGAAAGAGTCAACAAACATTATTAGAAATTAACATTTTGAAACAGGAACACTGTTTTGGTGAGCGTGGCGGAAAAATGTGTAGGTTAATTTACTTCAACGAACGCATTCTTGTACGTAAAAATCATATACCGCTTTATAAAATGGTCCTTTCAACTCAAGACCTTTATTTTAACAGAATAAACTTGTTTCACTATAAACTCAAAATCCCCACACCTTTTCTGACTCACAGCAAATGTTATATTATTTTCAAAATCTTAATACAAAGTCTTTATATAAGTCAGGCAGTGACTCGACCTACCTAAGTTCTGACGCCCTAGCGTGATTGTGCGATGTCGTACTGAGCAAAATCATTGTAGAAATGCGAAACGCTTTGTAAGCGATTGTCACTTGTTTAGGTCCTCTGGTAATCCAATGGAACCCTATGCTCCATCGTGAAGTGACGGTAGAGTGATAAATTACTTTATTTCTATAAGTAGGTTTTTACAAACATTTTTGCACGTCAATGAATTTTTTTTAAACTAGATGAGGTCGACGTTTCCTAACTGACTACTCTGAGAAGAAAGGCTGAAACAAACTCAGAGGTAACAGTTTCTTCTAATGTCCAGACATAATCTTGGTCACATCATGTGAAGACAATTTAGATTGGTGACTGAAATGGTCTTTTGAGGAAAAAACCTCACAGATTGAGTAGGCCTGTCCAGTCAGTGCAAGCATTTGTCACCAATCGTTCAGCTCAACTCGGAACTTAAGGAGACAACGATTTGACGGACAATACCAAAGAATGGACATTTGGGTAGGCCGCACAAATTGCCCAAACTGCCAGATCATGATTACATGTTACAGAGAAAGAAAGTAAACAAAATAATAGCTTAAAAAACACGCTTCCATTGAAAACCAAACTAAATAGTACAAAATAATGGAAAAAAGCGTGGGGTGCTTTTTAAGGTATTTTTTTATTGATATCAGGCACCCCACGCTTTTTTTTCCATTATTTTGTATAAGTTAGTTTGGTTTTCAGTGGAAGCGTGTTTTTTAGTTTTTTAAACTATTATTTATTTTCTATTTTTTAGGGTGTTTCGAATTTTAAGACGTATGTCAGCGTAGTTTGTGACAGCTTTTTGCTGTCCTGGTAACCCTGGCAAGGATAATGGCACATCATCATCATCATCATCATTTCAGCCGAAAGACGTCCACTGCTGGACATAGGCCTCCCCCAAGCTCCGCCACTTCGACCGGTTTTGTGCTTCCCGCATCCAGCGGGTTCCTGCGGCCTTCACAAGGTCATCGGTCCACCTTGTTGGAGGCCTTCCAACTCTACGTCTTCCGGTACGCGGTCGCCACTCCAGAACCTTTCGGCCCCATCGGCCATCTGTTCTGCGAGCAATGTGCCCTGTCCACTGCCACTTCAGTTTAGCAATTCTTCGGGCTATGTCGGTTACCTTGGTTCTCCCACGGGTCTCTTCATTTCTGATTCGATCGCGTAGGGAAACTCCAAGCATAGCCCTCTCCATCACCCTTTGGGTGACTTTCAGCCTTCTAATAAGGCCCATTGTGGCACAAATTTATGAAATTATTGCATTGTCATCGGTCTTTGACAGGTGTGCAAAGTTTGAATGAAATCTGGTCGTTTAAAGTGGGTCAAAATCGCGCTATAAGGAGTCGGTTACAAACAAACATACAAGTGAAGCTAATATAAAGCGTGTAAAAAAAAACTCACATAGTCTTCACATTCACAATAATTAAAATAATATGCTACTTTACAAAGTAAATATTCATGTCAGTGAGTTGTCAATAGTGTCATTCTCTAACATTGGGTGGAATGATGCCTCACTTCATCTAAGGTTTCACGGTGAGATTTGACTGACTAGTGTCTCTCTCTCTCTCTCTCTATTTGTAAAAATTTTTTGTATGCTGACACTCAGGCAGAATGTACCCGGCTCATTATATTTCTGTAACAGCTTTATTGTAAAATACCTGCATTCTATGCGAATAAATGATTTGATTTGATTTGATTTGATTCGGTCTTCCGCAGAGTGTACTTCAGAGAGAGCCCGCAGTAGCTCCACGACCTGATCTCACTACCGCTCTTTTACTACCAGACACGCTGCAGGGTACCATCTACACTTGGTTGATATCCCGACTAATCGTAATCAGCGCTTCTCCACATTTATTATGCGAGCAGCCAAATTGTGGAACTTTCTACCAGCGTCTGTGTTTCCTGACACATTTAACCCGTATGCCTTCAAAGGAAGAGACTATGCTTATAGAGTTTCCATACGTAATCAAATCAGAAATGAAGATATCTGTAGGAGAACCAAGGTAACCGACGTAGCTAGAAGAATTGCCAAACTTAAGAGATAATGGGCAGGGCACAATGCTCGTAGAACAAATAGACGATGAGGCCGAAAGGTTTTGGGGTGGAGACCGCGTTCCCCAAGATGTAGAGTTGGAAGGGCTCCCACAAGGTACACCGATGACCTTGTGAAGGCCGCAGGAATCCTCTGGATGCGGGAAGCACAGAACCCTTTGAAGTGGCGGAGCTTGGGGGAGGCCTATGTCCAACATTGGACGTCTTTTGGCTGAAATAAAGTCGAAGTATATATATCTTATATATATATATCTTAGGCCAACCAACACAACGTTATCTGATCCCAAACTAGGCAGATCCTGTACTATGGGTAACCAGACAACTGATAAACATACTATATATGTCTAAATACATACATATTATAGATAAATTACTTCTGTTAGTGAGAAACTCGTACCACGTTTATCCACTATTTGTATATTGAAGAACCTAGTATAAGCTAAATAAATTTTAATAGGGGACGACCTTATTGTCTTCAACCGGACACAAATCTAGACTCCGGGCTGCAACCCGGCTGAAAAATACAATAACTTTTTCCCGACCTGGGAATTGAACCCAGGACTTCAAACTTAGCAGTAGCGCTTGCGATCATTAGACCAACGAGGCAGTAATATTATAATTAGCACTAATAAGCTTAGTAAAACAAAGTCTCTACCCGCGTCTGTACGCTTATATCTTTTAAACTACGAAACATGTTTTAATGCGGTTTTCATCAATAGACAAAGTGATTTAGGAGGCAGATTTATATGTATAAATAATACGCGGGCAAAGCCGCTGACAAAAGCTAGTTTAACATATAACACGTTTAAACAATAGAAAAACAGTCAATATTTAACCGCAGTTTGCATTACAAAACACAACAATAATGACTAATATTGCTTACATCTAAGTGTGCAGAGAAAGTAGGCTAGCTAACACGCCAATACAGTAACATTCCCGCGCCAGTACAATGGAACGAGGCATCGTATGGTGCTGTATTGTTCTGTAAATAATTAGTTCGGTGAAACTTTCAACATGATTCACTAATTAAATGATTAAAAACGTAATATATCATTCATCATCATCATTACAGCCGTAATACGTTCACTGCTGGACATAGGCCTCCCCAATTTGGGGGGCTTTGCCATAATCGCCACGCTTGGCAGGCAGGTTGGAGATCGCAGTATGGTGGTAAAATGCATAGAGAACGCTGCTACCCATTCTCTAGAAAGTCCCTTAGTCGCCTCTTATGACACCTAGGGAAGAAATGGCATGTTACTATTCTTTACATCCAGCACCACACAAAACCAAGCATATTTAGAATATTTTAACCGATTTATTTGTATAACACATGTATTTGTTTACTACATGCGTCAAACAAATAAATCTGTTACACAAACAAAGTCGTGTCTTCACTTAAAATCCAATTCACGAACTTTCTTACTACACAATGTTGTAATAGTACAGACAGTCATACAATAAAATTGTTTGTTCATCGTACCATGATCAACAGACAACCAAAGCCGGAACAAATATGTATACTTAAATGGTGGTACGCAGCCCGTTATGTATCTATCACATAATTTATTTATCCCTCATTGCTTAATTTTTTTAATATTTTTTAACTATTGTAGTACGGTACTTTTATTCTAAATGCATCACTTCTATACTAATATTATAAAGCTGAAGAGTTTGTTTGTTTGAACGCGGTAATCTCAGGAACTACTGGTCTGAATTGAAATATTCTTTTTGTGTTGGGTAGCTTATTTATTGAGGAAGGCTGTAGGTTATATAACATCACGCTACGATCAAAAGGAGCTGAGCAGCAACGAAAAATGGTCGAAATCTGGCAGGCAATTCGATGCGACGGGAAGGGTCAGGGGAGCAAAAATTTGACGCGGACAAAGTCGCGGGCAGATACTAGTATGAAATAAAATCATTATTACAACCCGCTGAGTTCATATACTGAAACTAAATGACTAGTCACTTTCATAAAAAATCCTTCAATGGAATAATATTTTTTTACCTATTCTCGTAATTAAAAACGTCCAAAATCTAGTTGCAGTCTTATCTCGGCGACCATCAAATGTCAAAGACTTATCAAAAATATATGGAAACTCGAGGTATTTTTGACAGATTAAGACTAGGATCGGACTGTATTCGTTTCAAAAAATTACGATTAATGCCCGTCTGATCGTAACCTCCTTAATATCTTATGTAGATTCTATGGATTAAAACAATGGTGAAGCGTTACGGGTCGGCAACTTGACCCTGAGGTCATCCAACCTGCTTGTTCAACGAATGTCTAGTCATTACGTTCCTATAGGATTGTATACAGCCGTAAGACATCAACATTGCACATACACTGATGGGGACTTCATTGCGTCACTTTTTCCTAGCTCAAGTACTAGGAAGTGAGGAAATGTAATTTCTGGTGTACAATAAAGCATATATAAATAAATAAATAATAAATAAATGGGCGGGTGTTTTGTGAGACTGTTTTATGTAATTTTGACGTTCGAAACTGATTTGAATAAACAATATGACTTTCAATTTGTTTTATTTCTTACTGACTTCGACTTCGTGCGCGTCAATTTTTAACCGACTTCAAAAAGGAGGTTCTCAATTCGGATGTTTATATGTTTTATTTTTATTTTTATGTATGTTCGGCCATAACTCCGTCATATGTAGATGGATTTGCAAAATTCTTTTTTTGTTCGAAAGGGGTTTATTCCGAAATGGTCCCATATAATTTTCATATAGATCTGATGATGAGTTCGGGAGACAGACACCGGAACTCTTTAAAAAATGACAGCAAATCAACCGCGATTTCTGCTATCGCATAAATATGCATTGTTTGTTTGGAATTAGTGCAGGGTGAATACCACAACTAAAAATTTAAAAATAAAAACTTTTTTACAAAAAAAAAAACAACCGACTTCCTTAAAAACACTACAAAGTGAAAAATAACATTAATTTCGGAAGTCGGTGGCAAAAAAAACCATAAATACAGATCCTAAGACACCGACTTCCGAAATTAATGTTATTTTTCACTTTGTAGTGTTTTTAAGGAAGTCGGTTGTTTTTTTTTTTGTAAAAAAGTTTTTATTACTCCCCTGACCCTTCCCGTCGCATCGAATTGCCTGCTAGTTTTCGTCCATTTTTCGTTGCTGCTCCGCTGCTTTTGAGTGTAGCGTGATGTTATATAGCCTATAGCCTTTCTCAATAAATAGGCTACCCAACACAAAAATATTTTTTTAATTCGGACCAGTAGTTCTTGAGATTACCGCGTTCAAACAAACAAACTCTTCCGCTTCATAATATTATAAGTATAGATTGTTTCACGAATTGTGTTTAAATAAAAGGTACCTATTCTTTCTTTCTTTGCGTAACAGGCATTTTACAGATGGCAGGTTCATCGATCAAGAAAACTTTAACCATGAATACAGCAGATGATTCTAAACCCACGAGCGTAGATAAAAAAAAAACATAGATAAGTGCATCATTATATTGGGTTGGCAAATAAATACTGAAACACTTTTATGTTTTGAAAGTTTTAAAATATTTAACTACAAGAAAGTACTAGTAAATTGTAGAACGTTCTGGAACGTATCGGCTGAGAGGTATATAAACGCGCACGGTTCTCCACTAAAGCAATAGTGATCAAAATGGAGGATAAACAAATTCGTCTGATAATGTTATACGAGTTTAAAAAAAGCAACAGCGCACGACAGGCAGCTGAAAACATCAACGCTGCGTTCGGCCAGGGCACCACTAGCCACGTGACTGTAAGCCGTTGGTACAAACGCTTTGCTGACGGAGATATCAGCCTTGAAGATCGAACTCGCAGTGGCCGACCGTGTGAGCTCAACGATGACACCCTGCGTAACGAACTGCAATCGTATCCAGATGCAACCACACGAGAATTGGCTGAGCGACTAAATTGTAGCCACACAACTATTGAAAATCATCTGCATGCGCTTGGCTATAGAAAAGTTATAGCGCGATGGATCCCCCATGTTCTGACTGAGGCTACGCGAACGGCCCGGGTATCAATATGTCAATTTCTCCTCCTGCGTTCCCATCGCAAAGATTTTTTAGCACACTTAGTGACCGGAGATGAGAGTTACATTCTTTACGAAAACGATACGCGGCACGCTTTTTGGATTCCTCGTGGGGATGACCCGCCAGTTCAGTCAAAGCCGTACCCCCATCGCCATAAAATTCTTCTTAGCTGATTCTGGGATGCGCAAGGCATACTCTTCTGGGAGCTTCTCCACGACAAGCAAACTGTCACCGCCGTGCTCTACGCCGAACAACTGCGTCACCTTGCCACTGCTATCCAAGAGAAGCGGCCAAGACACATCGAGGTTCACTTACTACACGACAACGCCCGGCCGCATGTTGCTTCTGTTTCTCGTTGTCAACTGGAACAACTAGGCTGGGACGTGGTAGCACACCCAGCATATTCTCCAGACCTAGCTCCATCGGACTACCATCTCTTCCGAGCTCTAAAGTATTTTCTACGCAAAAAAAGGTTCCGCGATTTTAATGACATTAAATGTAACCTCGGTAATTTTTTTTACTCTCAGACTCAAAAGTTTTGGTCCGATGGCATTCAGTCTCTGCCCTTAAGGTGGTCACAAGTCATTGATACACAGGGTGACTACATTGTAGATTAAACGTGATTAATTATTAAATAAAAAAAGAAAATTAAAATTGTTTCAAGTGTTTCATTACTTTCTTGCCAACCTGATAATAAATAATAATAAATATCTTAGGACAACCAACACACCGTTATCTGATCCCAAACTAGGCAGAGCCTGTACTATGGCAACCAGACAACTGATAAACATACTTATATATTTCTAAATACATATATATTATAGATAAATTACACCCAGACACAGAGCAAATGATCTTGCTCAGCACACAAAGATTTGTCCTGGGTGGGAATCGAACCTACGACCTCAGTCTTAGCAGTCAGGGTCACTAACCACTAGACTAACAGGCCAGTCATTAAAACAACCCACTTCCTATAATCCCATTGAATTATTTTAAAATAGTAATGTTTCATAGAGAAGTGCATCATTAATACAACTCTCCAAGTTCATAATAATCTCATTTAATTATTTTAATGATATTTATTAATTCTGTAAATACGTATTACGGATACGACTCATATTTTGATCAGCATACAACGCGAAACTGACCTGCAAATTACAAAAAAAAAGTAAGAAAATATCAATTCTGCGGTCCACCCAGTCTCTTCCCTCTTAATAATTCTAGAAATATTCAAAAGAGGCGATACGAGTTGCAAGGGAAGATCTTAAAATACCAGATGGGCAATTTCTAGCCAAACGCGGTCAGGCGTTACTAAGATTGCGCGAAGTAGGGTCATTGACTTCTAGCCTTTCTCCAAGGTGCAATCAGCTCCTAGCGTTGGCAGATGCTTAAGAATATCTGCTTTTAATACTATTTTGAAAACGCCAACTAATAAATTTGACCCTATGTTAGTCGCCCTTCATTCATCCTCTCAACAGGACTAAACCATCTACGCAAAGTTACTCTTTCATCATCATCATCATCATCATTTCAACCGTAAGACGTCCACTGCTGGACTTAGGCCTCCCCCAATTTGGGGGACTTTGCCATAATCGCCACGCTTGGCAGGCAGGTTGGCGATCGCAGTATGGTGGTAAAATGCATAGAGAACGCTGCTGCCCATTCTCTAGTAAGTCCCTTAGTCGCCTTTTACGACACCCACGGGAAGAAATGGTTACCACTGGTTACAAGTTACTCTTTAACCGACTTCAAAGAGGAGGAGGTTTTCAATAGGTAATTTAATCCGTGTGGTGTCGAACGTACTGTATAGCATCATCCCATTTCTTCCCGTGGGTGTCGTAAGAGGCGACTGAGGGAATTACTAGACAATGGGCAGCAGCGTTCTCTATGCATTTTACCATCATACTGCGATCGCCAACCCGCATGCCAGGCGTGGCGATTATGGCAAAGCCCCACAAATTGGAGGAGGCGTATGTCCAGGAGTGGACTTCATTGCGCTGAAATGATATGATGAATACTATTTGTAAAATGTCATTTAAAATAGGCTATTAAAACTGACCCTGTGTTAGTCGCCCTTCATGCATCCCCTCAACAGAACTAAATCATCTAAGCATAAGTATAGTTTCTTTCGCCACACCCAACTTTTACTTCAAAAACAATATCATCAGTTACTAATAATTACAAGGTCAATCACCCAGCTTCTGAAATTCGAAGAACAAGGTCAATCAACCCATAATATCAGTCATAGATATTCCTCAGCAACAATAAGGTACCAACTATTTATTCCATAATTCCATCTAAGGCCCAGAGGTCTCAATGTGCAATCAACGTTGACGAAACCAAGGTCCAAATTTATTGCTTAACCTTGACGACGACCAATCTACGTGGTAGACATACCAAGTTATAAACCAGTGTAATCTGACCTCTTGTTGTTCAGACCTCATACGTGTTCAAGCACGTACTACGTACTACGTGACGGACAGCTATGAGAGTGAGGGTACAGTGAGTGCTCTTGTATCTGCGCCCAGACTTGTGCACTATAATATCACCCGCGCCGATGGTTAGTCTCCGTTAAGATTGGCCGATATGACCGAAATATGGTCTAGAGGACTATACTACGTGGCTGCCCCGTTGGTCTGATGGTCACAAGGGCGACAGAAGCACTGAACGTTAGGGACCTTAAGGCAGTTTTTTGTAGCAGCTATTTAAATTAAATCAAAGGTAAAAACTACTAACTTAGCTCTACTAAAAACTAATGAAATCCGCTGTCATTTTGTTTAAACGTGCAACGGAACATCCTAGGAGTTAAATTCGTACATTATTTGTGGTAAAAAATGTCAACGTAAATACTAGTACATAAACAAGTAAAATTTTTGGAAAATTTTGGTTTTTTTTTCAAAAAACTAGGCGTTTGCTAGCTTTGACATTTTATAAAAGCGTTCTAGCTAAATAAGCAAAAAATAAATTAAGCTTGGCACGCGAGCGAAATTGCGGCAGGATTTTTTCGCGCACTGGGCTATCAGCGATCTGTGTAGAACCGAGTATTGAAGATCGAACACTGTTTTTTCGACGATATATTTTAGAGATAAAAAATAAGTTATTTCTTATCCCGGGTCGAGTTGGTCCTGAAGTCTTGTATGCCATGGCGAAAGTGGTGCAATTTGAATTAAAAAAAAAAAAAAAACATTTTAAAATGCAAGCTGCCATTATTACTGTTCACAAAGCTTCAGGTCAGCTCATACTGGATGTGTACTTGATGCACAGCCGATCTGTTTGGTACCTGACCCTATGACGTCATGATAGCCCCTGACGTGCATGACCAAGTAGGTTTATTGCGACGAGGACAACGCTTTAATGTATTAGTGTCTGGGTTTCCTCATGTAGGAGAGAAGTACTTCTGGACAGACTGATTCAAATTCATCATCATCATCATCATTTCAGCCGTAAGACGTCCACTGCTGGATTTAGGCCTCCCCCAATTTGGGGGGCTTTGATTTAAATTAATCGTAATTAAAAATTTACTAACTCTTTGGTCATCATCATCATCATTTCAGTCGAAAGACGCCCACTGCTGGACATAAGCCTCCCACAATTTGGGGGAGTTTGCCATAATCGCCACCCTGGGCAAGCGGGTTGGCGATCGCAGTATGATGGTAAAATGCATAACGCTTGGAAAACGTTGCTGCCCATTCTCTAGTAAGTCCCTTAGTCGCCTCACACGACACCCACGGGATGAAATGGGGTGGTGCTATTCTTTACTTCCGGCAAGCTCTTTGGGATTGTTCATCAAATCGTTGAGTTTCTTAAGCCCTAAGTTAAGTTGCATGATTACTGATAAATGCGTGCACTGATTGGACAAGTCCACTCAATCCCTGTGGTTCGTTCCTCAAAAGACCTTTTCAGACACACATCCACATGGTCTTCACATGATCTGACCAAGATTATGCCTTGACTTTAAGAGACTGTGACCTCTGAGTTTGTTTCGGCCTTTCTTCTCAGAGTAGTCAGATAGGAAATGTCGACCTCATCTAGTTTTAAAAATATTATTGACTTTTAAAAGTGTTTGTACAAACCTACTTGCAGAAATAGAATAATTTATTATTTACAGGCTTTGCTTTTTTATTCTATTCTACAGGAGCCGTGAAGTTTTTGGCGACCAAAAGCTTATACAATGTCAACCTCCAGCCCATAATCTATCTATTTCAAAACGATCCGTTGCTGCGCGAAACCTTAAAAGCACAAAACCGTTTCCTACCATCGCCCTTTTACTACAGGACTACCAGACGTACTGCAGGGTTACCATCCGCACTTGGCGTCCAGTCGTATTTAGCGCTTCCACATTTATTATGCGCACATGCATCTGTGTTCCCTTAAACATTTAACCCGTCTACCTTCAAAACAAGAGTGAACATGCATCTTCTGGGCATGCTCGTTTCATCATAGATCTCAACAAACACTTTCCAACATGCGTGATCGAGGTCAAGACCAGGCCCATTCAGTAATAATAAAATGGGCCCACTGCAGGTCCACTGACTCTCTGTGAGAGAAAGAGTATTGTAATCCACCACACGTATACAGTGCCTGTTGACGGAAGTCAAATGTCTTCTAGTTTCAGGTTGTAGAATCTATGGAAACCGGATAGTCAAGGCATTTCAGATGCGTTTCCATCCCTGAGACAAAGCCCCCCAGGAATGTCCTACGCTACGTTTGCCGATATGGTCTCCATTACAGGACTCGTCTGCTCCACCAGCTAGCAAACTGTCAGAAGCGGATCAGGAATAAAGTTAACCGGAAAAGAACTGAAGTTCCCGACATAGATTACAGAGTAAGCAAGCTGAAGTGGCAGTGGGCTGGCTATGTTTATCGAAGGAACGACTTTGCTTGGAGACAGAAAATCTTAGGTCTGGTTCCTAAAACCAGTTGTACAGACGCCAGCACATTAAGCTACCTGAAAGTGTCAAATTTTCCCAATCAATCTTGGACCTAACACTTTAGCGATAAAGTTGAAAATCTATTATAGAAATTTGACAGATTGTAGTAGGTTTATGTGATGGCGTCTGTACTAAAAGAATTTTCAAACTATATAAATATTTGCTCTATATGCGGGATTTATGCACAAGATAAAAATCAACAGCTAAACTATTTTATAACTACACATATTACATTATTTTGACTATAATTTACTCCACTTATTTCAATTATTCAGGTCATGAATGAATGTATCGGATTCAGAATATTTAATGAAGGCGCTCGGTACGAAAACGATCGACTTGTCCAACCTTAAGGATGCTTGTATATTTGGGTTGCGGAGGTTGTTTCGTGACACACTGACATACAGCCAAATGTGGACTAATTGTTGCAGGTTTAAGAACGTAAAAGAAACTACAAAAACTGCCTCGTTGGTTTAGTGGTAGCACGCGCTACGCTGAGCATAAGGTCTTGTGTTCGACTCGCAGGTCACACAAAGTGTTATTGGGTTTTTCAACCAGGAACTTCTCAAGAATCTGTGTAAGTGCCCGGGTGATGGCAACAGGCCTAAATGCCTGCCTTTTAACTAAAGTCATAGTCACCAACATTGTACACTTAGTTCGTAATAAACGTTTTTGGCTTGGACTTGTTTTTTTCTTATGTGGGGTACTGGGAACAGTGGCAACGAACACGCGGCCCACTAACTGATAAGTGGTAACACAAACATAACAATTTCAATGACAACAACCGGTGTTCTGCTCTACCACAGTATCAAATCAGTGTTGCTAGACGCCTATGGTGTCCCCGTATAGACATCGTCTGAAATCTAGTATTTTGTCAATAAAACTTCGTACTCTATATATTCCGTGTGGTGCCGAACTTAAAATTTAGCACCATCCCATTTCTTCCCGTGGGTGTCGACTAAGGGATTTACTACAAAATAGGCAGCAGCGTTCTCTATGCATTTTATCACCATACTGCGATCGCCAACCCGCCTGCCTGCTGCGGCTGAGATTATGATGAACCTCGTACTGTATACCATTGATTTACTAATTTAATCCATTGATCTTCAAGTCAAAATAATCATAAATAAGCACTCTACGTGCGTGCGTACCGTGTGATGCCGGACGTAAAGAATAACACCACGTCACCACCCCATTTCTTCCTGTGGGTGTCGTAAAAGACGACTAAGGGATTTACTACAAAATAGGCAGCAGCGTTCTCTATGCATTTTACCACCATACTGCGATCGCCAACCCGCCTGCCAAGCGTGGCGAATAAGGCAAACCCTTTACATTTTGGGGGAGGCCTATGTCCAAGAGTGGACGTCTTTCAGCTGAGATGATGATGAACATCGTACTGTATACCATTTATTGACTAAATCCACTGATCTTCAAGTCAAAATACTCATAAATAAGCACTCTACGAAGAAGTTTCATAAAAAACCGTGTATTTAAACCTTTTATAATTTAACCGCCTCATTAGTCTAGAAGTGGCAAGCGCTACTGCTGAGTAAGACATCCCGGGTTCGATTCCCTGGTCGTGCAAAGTGTTATTAAGTGTCAGTATACCAACTACCGCATTATTTTGTGTAAATAATGTCAACACCACTGCTCTCAAAACGGTGATGGGCTTGACACTACGGAGCTGCTGAGTGGTCGTGTTATAAAAGTATCCGTGCACTAGCTACTGTTCGCAACGGCCAACATTTAATATAGATGTTAAGTATACTTAACATCTATAAATATAGATGTTAAGTATACTTAACATCTATATTTTTAAAAAAACCTTAGTGTCTACATCTTTTAAAATTAAATTCAGTGTAACCCCAAATCGGGGTTCTTCCATACCGGAAGGAATATCTTTTTCGCCGCTGCAAGGGTTGTGGCTGGACAACCTGCGAGCTGCCTACCTACTGCTGGAAGACCTACCCACCTACCTGGCTGACACCGGTCACCTACGACTTGAGAACTACCAGGATAGTCGTTTTCTTTAGGCGGGCTAGAATTAAATACGCGCTCGATATTTAGAACTCACGCCAGCCTTCTGCTGGAGCTAGCTATGTTTAAATATTGTTTAATCTTATCTTAATTACACTTATGTACCTTCCATCTTTTTGTTTCTTTTAAACGTCCTGCCCTAACAGGCACGTTACAGTGGTCCTAGAACCAACAATTCGAAGACATGTGACATCTACCCCCCGCGTGGTAGATTACGGCCCATTGCCTCTCATCGAGAGGAGGCCTGTGTCCCAGCAGTGGGAACAATATAGGCTGATAATGATACTAACGACCGTGTCACTATGGCAACCAGTCGGTAATAATAGGGAAACCATATGTTTTCTCAAGAGTTACGAAAGCGGTCACTGGTTGGTTTTAGAATCAACAGAGGAAAACGAGTTGTCTACACATGATGTGCAATACTTGTATTACCAAATGAAAATGGTCTTTGAGGGCTCGTTTACTTTGGTCGAGTCAATAGTCTAGTACCTACTAGCGGTAGAGTGTTAAAATTATTACTTATTTTAAAATACTAGCTTCTGCCCGCGACTTCGTCCGCGTCATATTTTTGCTCCCCTGACCCTTCCCGTCGCAACAAATTGCCTGCCAGTTTTCGTCCATTTTTCGTTGCTGCTCCACTCCTTTTGATCGCCTTCCTAAATAAATAGGGTACCCAACAAAAAAAGATTTTTTTCAATTCGGACCAGTTGTTCCTGAGATTACCGCGTTCAACCAAATAAACTCTTCAGCTTTATAATATTAGTACAGATTTTTGAGAGTCTAATGTGACTCCTATGCAAATGGCATTTTTTACAGGTGCCTTCGAAAGAATACAAATAATTTTATATAATTTAATGACCAGGGGTTTAACAATTTTTTTTTCTTACTGCGACTCGTGGTTTTAATTGAATATGTCTTGAATTCGTGGGAATATCAAGTTAAAAAGTATTTCATGTCCTAATACAGGTCATGGTCTACCTCTGTGCCAAGTTTCACTCAAATCCGTTCAGCCGATTTAGCGTGAAAGCGTAGCTAACAACACACAAAAATCTAATATTTTCTGTATCATAATTGTTTTGAAAAACGGATAGGCGACATGTCACAGGCTACCATCTGACAATCTGACAAATTTACAGTATCTTTTATACATTTCCAGGGTCTGTCGTGAAAGATGAAATATGACAATAATGACATTTCTTGACTTGTCGTATTGTCAATAAAAAAAATAATTAAATCAAATGTTTCTCATAGAATTAAACTTATTTGTAATCATAATTATCCTTCATGGTTGTTCCTAATATTACAAGGTTTCTGTCACTATTAAGCTGATTTATTGTATTCGTGAGCAAATTCAATGACTTCCTCCGTATTAGAATTTAATAGATTTTTAGGAATTTAACAGGTATCTATTATTTTGATAGCTGTTTCTTTGGATTGATATTGAAATTGGCAGCAGAATTTAAATTAATCGGGTTTTGAAAAAACGGGCTTTATTTTACTCTATCTCTAGTACTAGACTATTTACTATATTGATGTAAACGGACCACGATACGCGGGAAAGCGCTCTAAAAAGAAAAGTAGACTATCCTTTCGAACTGACACGCCAACATTATTCACATACTTTCCTCGTCATAAAACCGCAATAATCACGATAAAATACTTCTAAATTACTTAAATAATTACGTCTGCTGATACCGCAACAACATCGTCGTAAATTATGACACAAAATACACAATATGGCGGCCAAAAAACAAGTTTTAGATACAATTTTTAAAACTCCTTTCACTTTACCTTCCAAGGTTTGTCCCGACACTGACATCGCGGCCGCAACAAAGAATATTACACACAGAACTTTCATTTTGAACTAATATACACTTTGATTATCACAGAAACCTATTAAATTATAACTTAAAACATTAGTTTCAAACTTTGAATAAACTTTTAAAACAGTTTCTTTTTAAATTTTCGAAATGTCACAGCGATGGCGCGACGCATGCGCGCTCGCGGGTTGTGGTGAGTGGGGCGTTGGTGTTACCAAGTTACGGCGGAGAATTTCCTCGAGTGGAAAATAATTATTTAAGTACACCTTTTAAGAAAGAAACTTCTTCTTCTTAAAAAGAAATACATATGTTTTATCTTTTTCTATAGGTAGAAATTGATTAAGGTGAAAGGTCTAGGTCTTCTTTTAATTCAATTTTGTTTTCATCAATTAGTAATTCAAAGGAAATTAATGAACTTAGAGGGTTGTACTGTTCATTTTAATGATTATGATAATGTGAAGCCATACTTGTTAAGGTCGCAAATAAAATTTTAATCAAAATATAACTGGCACTGACCTGCAAAACACGTAAGAAAAATTGAATTTCGCCGGCTACCCTGCAGCGTTCACCTTAATGATTAACATTTGCATTTTGCTCAAATAAGAAACGATGACGTGAAGGAGTAATCGCAGTTTTTGTAATTAACTTTATTTTTCGTCGGTCTTTATTTAAATGCAGTTTAAGGCAGTTTAAACTTTCTTGTTTTTATACAAAAATAAACAACAATTTATAAGCAATATTAGGCCTTTTTCACAAACAGGACCAAAAATAACCAAATATCGGGGAGAAAGTTATAACCTGGCAATACTATTACTGGTCAGGCTGTCACGTCAAATAAACACAATCGCATTTAAATTCACGCTAATATGAAACTTAATAGCTTGTATATAAGACTCAATTTCCTAGAAACAGTATAGTACGTTCACATCGACACTATACAAGTTATTAGGGGGAAGTTTAATTTCGAAATACTATTGAAATCATTAGTAAATTATGGGTAACTATGCAATTAGAATTGTAATAAGCTACTAAGCGACGGTGGCGCAAAGGCCTTATGTTTACTGGCAAGCGGGAGGGTGCGAGGTCGAGCCCTGCTTGTTGCAAACATATGAGTTTTGAATTTTTGATGTGTGTTCATTTTCTTTTTTGTCATTTTCTAACTTTTTAAGCTGCCAGCCTTTTGGGCACGTTTCCTGTTGACAACAATGCAGACGAATTTTTTTATGCTTTAAAATTATTTATTTTTATATGTACATGTAGGGGGAGGTGGGGCACATTGATGCAAGGGGCACATAGATACACAGGCATTATTTAAAAATCGATTGAATGTATTCGAGTGGTGACACCTCTAAAAAGATCATACATATGTTTGATCGCATCCGATGTGATCTCGTCGACAGCCAATCAACTGGTGGCATTTAAGAAGTCGTAACGTGTTTCGAGTGCGATCAACTAAAAAAATACGTAATTTGTAAAAGTGTTTCTACGGTCTTCTGTACGATCCTGTGAATATTTTTATACACCAAATGTAAGTTAAGGGATCAAATGTTAAGTATTTAGTACTCTTAATATTTTTTTAATGTTAGTTTATTTACAAAATTCGTATTTTGAAAAATATCTTTTGGGGCACTTAGATACAGTGAAGTACGGGGTACAATGATACACATCATTGTGCCCCCTAATTGTGTCAAGTTGCCCCAACAAAATGTGAAAATATATAAATTTCAATTAAAATTATATATTCCTTTGTTGTCATTAGAAAATAGAACGCAAGTACAAGCCAAAGACCGATAGACGTAGTATAGATTAAAAAACGATCAAGCTTGCCATATCAGAAGTTACTTCGAGGGTACTGTCTATTCGAAAAGCAGCTGACAAATATGGTATCAGGTATCAAACCTGCAACTCTGCAATATCGTGTTGAAAAGTTCAGAAAAGATTGCGAGGAAAACGAAACGTCATCTACTAATTTGTACGGGTCAAAGTATACTGTTGCTCAAGTATTTACTGCCCAGCAAGAAAATGTCTTTTCAGAATATGTACTGATTTACTCAAGATGCATTTTCGGTTATCCTTGCAGCAACTTTCATCTTTAGCTCATAAGTATGCAAAATATTTAGGATGTAAATATCCAGATTCTTGGGAAAAAAAAAATAAACGTGCCGGGAAAGATTGGACAGCAGGATTTAGAAAATGGAAAAGAAACTTAGCCTAACAAAGCCTAAAAACACAAGTGCCGCAAGCAGTTTTGCATTTAATAAGACCTCAGTAGCTGATTTAAAAAAAAAATATGAGCATGTAATGTAATGCTATAAATTCACACCTGACCGTAGGTATACTAAATTTCGATGAAACAGCCATTAACACAGTCTTACCAACACCTAAAGTTTTGATTATCTATCTTTTTTTTTGCCACAATATACGTCACATAAATTACAACTGTTTGAAGTCAGCGTTTTTTGTGTTTTCCATTTAAAAGCAAACTGGAAATAGGTTTTAATGATTGGCACATTCAAAATATTGTCAAGACACTATCCATATATAACATAGCTTATCTCTCAAAATCTGCCTTTCTGGAATCTTTTACACCCAAAAACATCACAAGCGTTTTTGAAGACAAAATATTCTAAACTGTTCATTTGATTGAGTAATAAGTAATTTGTAAGACTGATTGTGGTATCTTCACAATAAAAGAAGTGTTAATTTTCAAGAAAGTCTTATAATTTAACCAATTTCATACAACTTTCACACTGTATTAAAGTACCCCACGTGATGTATCTAAGTGCCCCGTTGGTGGGGCAGAATGATTCAAAAGGTATTTTTTACACAACACGTATTTTTCCCGTTCTGTCACAACATAAACAATTATTATCCTTGACATTATAATATTTATACATTTGGCTAAACGTTCAGTTGAAAATAAACTAAAAATATTATGTTTATTCACATATTATTACATTTTCAATTTTTATGAATCAATCTGCCCCACTTCCCCCTACACGTGTACATAATTTTTTTTCTTTGTATTTAAACTTAGATTTTAAATTATGTAAATATTGTATATATTCAACGTTTCATTAAAGCTCTCTATAATGTTAATAAAAGATTAAAAATTTACTTTTTAAACTTTTATATTTTTAGCTACCATATAAGTTATGGAAAAGAAGAATTGATTGAATTTTGAACATAAGTATTTAAGGGGAATGGTCCAACCAGCCCGCGAAATTCAAAATTTCTTGCGTTTTTTGCAATTTGCAGGCCAGTGCTAGGTTGTATGTTGATTAAAATCTTATTTGCGGCTGTAAGACGTATGTAGTTACAGAATTATAATCATCAAAATTACCAATCACCACTTAAACTTTGTGCACAAGTTAAAAAAATATACTGTACAAAGACGTCGGACTTCCACATTCCACTGTTTAATAATGCTCATAATCCTATTTTTTTCTGCCGAATTTACCTTTACTACAGTATATCAAAATAGTTTAGTTTAGTAATCAATAAAAACTGCATCGCAAAACAAACTGTGTAACATTCTGACCCATTAAAGACTTACCCATTCATGAGTAAGCGAGCAGTGGTGACTTAGTGGTAACGGCCGCAACTTACGTGTAGTAGGTCGTGAGTTCGAACCCAAGCAGGCGCTATACTTTGTGTAAATTATTTCATCACCACTGCTCTCAAAACAGTGATGGAAAACATCGTTAGAAAACCGGATGTCTTTGAACCAAAAATTCGAAGACCTGTGACATCTACCAACCCGCACTGGGCCCGCGTGGTAGATTATGGCCCGCTCCCTCTTACCGAGAAGAGGCATGTGTCCCAGCTGTAGAAACAGTAAGGCCGCTGATGATGATGGTGATGATATTCATGAGTACTATGACTTGTAAAACTGTATCGAGATATTTTGTTGGACCTTATATTTCTGCCATTTCCCTGTACAGTGGCAACCAAACTGACCGTTACCTTCACAGAATGTCAAACTTCGCGGTAATTGGACAGTAAGGAAATACGGTTGAATGATAATTCTGGAGCGCTTTTTTTGTTTTAAGCCCCGCTGTATACAGGAAGGGAGGGACATCAGCACGCGTAGTATGACCACTGTAGAAATGGGTTTTGTCGACGGAAAAATAGACAAAATTACAGATTGTAGAAAGATTAAAGACAGAATTAAAGATTGTAGAAAGATTTGTACCGTTTTATGCTGGCGTAGCATGACAATTCTATCTCTATTCTACCAAGAATAGACAAAGTTCTTTCTATGGTGGTCATGCTACGCGTGCAGCACGAAAACCGTAACCACAATCAAGCATTTGATTTTAAGACTTCTTAGAGAAGAAATTGTTCGTCGGTTATCATCAATCAAAAAACCTGCTATTTCATAATCATCATTTCAGCCGAAACACATCCACTGCGGGACATATGCCTCCCCCAGTTTGGGTGGTTCACCATAATCGCCACGCTTGGCAAGCGGGTTGGCAATCGCAGTATGGTTAAAAAAATGCATAGAGAACGCTGCTGCCCATTCTCTAGTAAGTCCCTTAGTCGCTTCTTACGATACCCACGCGAAGAAATGGGATGGTGCTATTGTTTAGGTACGGCATCACACGGAACGCTATTTCATAGAAAAGTGCAATAATACCTACTTGGTTTGGAGCAGCTTTTTAAGGTTATGTACCCGAAGGGTACCCAACGAGACTCTATTACTAAGCCTCCGCTGTCCGTCCGTCTGTCTGTCTGTCAGAGGACTGTATCTCATGACCCCTAACAGGTAGACAGCTAATATAACATCAAAATAATTGAAACAAAGTTAAGTATTAAAGGGCTATTTACCTTTTGCCCTGACTTGCCTGTGCGATTCTGGTTAGCACTTGACCGGTTTTTTTTTTAAACTACGCAAAATTTCAACGCCCTTAAATTTTTCGCTCCAAAATTCATAGTGTTCCAAATTCATGGTAACAAGTTGTTTAACGAGGTGCCGGCCACCCTGTATATACTTTAAGGGGTAGTCAGGAGCTTCCTGTAGACGCCATATTGTAACTGAGAATCACCGATTTGGAACGAAAAGCGTTTCATTTGTCAATGAGGAGGGCGGAGTCTCTGTCTTCCTCTGGTAGAAACACGTGTTATTTGTAGGTTAAACATATTGGCCCGCCATTGTTTCCAAATTGATAGGTAGACATGTACGGGACTCGTGCATCAAATTAAAGTAAGTACCAATAAATTAAGGTGATATAAAAAAAAATACCCGATACATTTTGATTCCCTTGAAAATGTCGAAATATACGTTTTTTGCGTCATAAAACTCATAAACGGCCGTATCTTTTTTTTTCATTTGGTTTCTTCACAGCTTCAAGGGACTTTAGACTTGAGTATATCCCATTAATTTCAACTCGATATCTCCACGCGTTCCCGAGATAAAGGGTCTTTACAGACAGACAGACGGACGGACAACAAAGTTATCCTATAAGGGTTCCATTTTTTCTTTTCGATGTACGGAACCCTAAAAAGATGATCTGTTTCGGGGACAGCGACCGTTGGTGGTTTTTTTACGTGAAGAATAAATTGAATCCCGGAAAAGTTAAACCTGCACCTATAATACTCACAGGAGGCGAGCCTATTGCCATCAACCGGGTATGAATACAGACTGCCGAGCGCGAGTTATTGGGTACGATTCAGATCAGGGATGAAGGTCGGAATTATCTATCAGGGATTTCTCAGTAGCCCTTCTACTTACCCCTTTTTGTATTTTAAATATGCGTGATAATATGATGCAAATAAAATCACAGCCCACCTGCAGCATCAGTAAAAAACTCGAGCTACGTATAAGGATGTAAGGTAACGTATTATTAAATTCCAATACACATAACGTATCCTGTTAGAATTTATTCATTTCTCAAGAATGTAGAGCGTTGCCTAGATACACTGGGTATTTGCAAGGGTTATTACTTTCATTGGTGGCCTAAGAGTATGATCCCGAGATATAAGTAAGTAGTTCGTGGGTTCGAACCCAGCTTTACTATGTGTAAATTATTGAATTACCACTGCTCTCAAAACTGTGTAGGAAAACATCGAGAGGAAACCGTCATGTCCTAGAACCAAAAAATCGAAGACATGTGACCTCTAGCAACCCGCACTGGGCCCGCGTGACCTGTGTCCCAGCAATGCTAAATGTTATAAATAGAAAAAAATCAAACAAATGCATCTAAAACTATTCAAGTATTTCAAGTAAATAGTTGCTTCAACCGTATTTAACATTATATTTTTCAAGCTAAAATGAATGAAATGTCTAATAAACTATTCAGGTGAAATTCAGAACAAAATTAGCCTAGCCTAGATACTTGGAAAATGTCATTTTAACTTTCCATAAAGCTGCTTCTGCCCGCGACTTCGTCCACGTCAAATTTTTCTCCCCTGACCCTTCCCGTCGCATCGAATTGCCTGCTAGTATTCATTTATTTTTCGTTGCTGCTTCGCTCTTTTTGATCGTAGAGTGATGTTATAATCTCCCTCAATAAATAGGCTAATCAACACAAAAAAACAAATTCAATTCGGACCAGTAGTTCCTGAGATTACTGTGTTCAACCAAACAATCAAACTATTCAGCTTTATAATATTAGTATCTTTAGATTTCTGCGGGAGCCACCTTGCCTTTTCCCAAGTATGTTGGGGTCAGATTCCAGTCTAATCGGATGCAGCTGATACCCCTTGGTAAGACTGGTTGTTTAAGGTTTCTGACCACCCGTAACGACTGTCAAGATCTAAAAATGATATGGACGAAGAGCTTTTTTGCGTGGGAAATCATCTAATGACGTCTCCCGTTCTGAGTGGAGCGGAAGGGCGTGTCAGCCTTCTATTGACTAAAACCCACCCGTGTTCCTTCAGTTGCCCATGTGCCAGGGTCACGGTATCTCTTTCGAAGAATCTCGCGACCCTGGCAGTCTTGCGACCCTGGCAGGGTCCGGGTTACCGGGCTTAACGTGCTTTTCGAGGCACGTAGAAGTCTCGATACGTAATCGAGGATCGAAATATTTTCGTAAGAGGAATGTTCGATACTTTCATTGGTTCCTTAGTAATTATTTTGGAGAAACTTGCCGTACTTGTACTGTTATCATCTGCAGCTTATAGCCTATAGTGTGAACTATACTGGGAAACAAGCCTCCTCTCGGTGAGAGGGAGTGGGCCATAATCCACCACGCGGGCCCAGTGCGGGTTGGTAGATGTCACATGTCTTCGAATTTTTGGTTTTAGGACATGCCGGTTTCCTCACGATGTTTTCCTTCACCGTTTTGAGAGCAGTGGTGATTAAATAATTTACACATACTAAAGCGCCGTTCTGAGTTCAAACTCACGACCAACGAGTCAGAATACGCGGCCGTTACCACCGCTGAACTCAACTTTATTACCTAAACCTACTAACCTAACTTCACTTATAATTATTTGCATAGATAAGTTTGTACGGAACACTCATTGCCCGAGTCCGACTCTTACTTAATCGGCTTTTTACTCCTCTTTTAATCAACACTCAAAAGAAACATTCTCTAATAGAAACTCCGGTTTATTAACTCCGACCTCAGTTTATAAATCGCCCCTCACGGCTGAGTAAGAAAACATCTTGTATCTCAATTTGTTCTACAAATACAAAACAACGACCCTCTTTTGTTTTGTTTGTGTTCGGACAATCTGTTCTGAGCTGGCGTAATTAAAAATAAAATACGGTATTAAGAATTTAAGACAAGCTTTTTTTAATTCTAAGGACCGCTCGGTAAATATTGCCAAATAAATAAATAATAGTGAAAAACACCCCACTGTAGGATTAGAATACCCCTATTTCACATCATGTTATAAAATATGCTCGTAACAGAGGGAAATGCGACCATTTGAGCCAATAGACTAACTAGGAACTCAGAAATTTTTTTTTTACAAAAAAAGCAAATGGGTCCCAAAAACACACTACAATGAGAAAATAACTTTAAATTCTAAAGTCCGTGTTTTTGGATCAGTATTTTAGTTTTTTCCAACGACTACCGTTTAAATCATTTTGTACTATGTAGTGAATTGCAGTGTTTTGTTTTTGGAAACTGTTTTAGGTTTTTGCAAAAAATATTTATTTTTCACTTTTTAGTTATGGTATCTACCCCACACTTATTCGTATACCACTACTGGCCAGGTCAAAAGCAGTAATAGAAAGTATTAGAATATCAACGAGATACACTTGGTGGATTAAATACGTAATATCAAAAATCTCAAATCCAGAGTCTAAACTACTACTGATAAATTCCCAATCACACTATACCCGACATGGAAATCAAACCGAGTACCCCACTAACCGACCACCTGGTACCAAGAACTTCCGTTCACAAAACCTACAAAACAGTTAAAAATCGCAACAAAATTAATTCAAAATAAAACTTTATTCCAAAAGAACCAACACAGCTTCCGAAATGTATCTTATTTCTAAGAAAACACAGCTACCAAAGTCTCTCTTCATTATATCACTTAATATAGATTATTTCTCAACATTTGTACTTTTCTTACTAACTTGTAGAACGGCCTCTAATTCTTGTTCAACGTCGTGCTAGCATTTATATTAACGCCACAAATAAAACGGGAGTGGGCAGTGTATATCTGTAGCACAAATTAAGATGGAGGGTATTGTCAGACGACGATCTGAGGGCTTATCCTTATTGCTTTACTGAGTTAGGGCTGTGTTATAGTGGGAGCGATGATAGTTAAATACAGTTTTCCAAAGTAAAGTGTGCGTTTCGGAAGTCATCGTGTTTCCGATTTGACACGAGCGTCGCCTCACAGAATAAATTCACGTTTGCACGCACGTCAAAATATGTCGAGACTTGAAAATCCAATAGTGTATTTTTTGAAGCAATGGAATGCACTCCTTTGGATTCTCAATGCTTGATACAGAACCGACAGTTGAAAATCCATTCTCTCTGTTGGGTTATCTACTTCGTAATCTGATCGTCATTTGTCACTCAAGTTTTAAAACTTTTTGGTAGCCCTCGGAGTTCACTTTATCGTAAGTTTTTTGCAATTTGTAGGCAGTGTCAGGGTGTAGGTTGATTAAAATATGATTCGCAACCGCATGGTAGGTATGTATTTCCAGAAATTATAACCTTTGCATTAATTAAATTAGATAGAACATCTAAGCCCATTTAATCCCATTGGATAATAAGTATTTAATGTTTTTAGGGTTCCGCACCTCAAAAGGAAAAAGCGGAACCCTTATAGGATCACTTTGTTGTCCGTCCGTCTGTCAAGACCCTTTTTCTCAGGAACGCGTGGAGGTATCAAGCTGAAATTTATATCAAATACTTAAGTTTACTGTCCCTTGGAGCTGTGAAAAAATCAAACTTCTAAGGTAACACAATCAAAAGATATAGCCGTTTATGCCGAAAATTTCCGCAAATTTTCGAAACTCGCAAGAGTCGCAAGGGAATCAAAACCTAAAGGGTACTTCCAGTCGATCTAGAATTTTGAAATTTGGTACGAAGCAACGTCTTATAGCACAGATAAAGGGAAAATTGCGAAAATTGTAAATTTTTAGTTACATCATTATAATATATATATTTTTTTAATTTTAAACTTTATACCTACAGGTTTGTACGGAACCCTCGGTGAGCGAGACCGACTCGCACTTGGCCGGTTTTTTTGTTTTTGAAATGTCTAAATTATGCCCATTTAAAATCTACCAACCCGCACTAGGCTCGCGTGCTAAATTACGGCTCACTCCCTCTCACCGAGAGGAAGCCTGTGTCCCAGCAGTGGGAATAATAAAGGCTGATTATGATGATGGTTTTAAACCGAACACAGCATCATTGAAAAACAGGTTTTTTTGTTTGTAACTTTATTTTCTCTATAGGGCGCCGTATTCTGCGAAAATTTCCCTTAAAATCACTAGAGCCCAAATGCCTCAAAAGTGCTGTTACCCATAAAGTGTAGTATTTGAGCCACTTGAGGTTCTCAGAAGCCGCAACAGCGGCGCCAGCACAGCCCACCGTGCTAGGAACATGAGATGGTGCAAAGGGGGTCGATACAGGTTGCGTCCCACACCAGAAGCCTACCCACCTTCCATGGCATCCACGACCTTATAAGTTAAGCAAAAGTATACAGAAACCGTTGAATATATATCAAAAAATGAGAATACATGCTTTGTATAAATCCGTGGTATAAATGAAGATAAACAACTGAACTCTCATGACCTCGGGGCCTGATTTTGTAGGCTTATCGTTATGGTGAAGGTGGTTTTATACTGTCAGAAAGTATATTTATTTATAAATAGACTTGTCTAAAATAAATGACGATGAAAAATCGTTTTTAGTGATTTCAAAAAGATACCAAAAATTATAGATTCAAAGACACCGACTTCTGAAATTAAAGTTATTTTTTTCTTTAATTAAAAAAGTTAATTGTGTTTAATTTTATCTCATTTACTACCTCGTTGCTCTTGTGGTTGCTAGAGGTAGAACCTCTTTAAGCATGAGGTCCTTGGATTGACTCCCAGAGCGGGCAAAGAGTTGATTATTGGGTTTTTCTAACATCGGATCGGATTTCTCACCAGCAGTCTGGAGTCTAGATTTGTACCCGGGTGATGGCGATAGGTTCACCTCCTATTACATGTACTATAAGTACATTCTGCCCAACCCTTCACGGAAATCAGCCGTGATGTTATGTTGAAACTTGGTTTACTTCAACATTAGACTACAATTTTTCCACATGAAACCCATCAAAGATAAAAGTACCATTGTAATTACAAAAGCTATACATTTATTTTCATTTATCACTGTTCATGGAAAAAAAAATGAATCACACATACACAGCTCATTATAATCACATGATATGAAAACCTTCGTCCATAATAACAAATGGTTCATGTAAAATGATAACTTGATGCGATAATTGATAGCGTCGCACCGCCCACGCGGTGTGCTCACAGCTTTATCTGTGAAAGTGAATGAAATGTGCCAAGGGCGAACGGTAGTTTAGGAGGCAGAGTTCTGTCTGTGGTTCACATCAAGCTACTACAATCTGTCAAATTTCTTTATTAGATGTTCAACTTTAACGCTGAAGTATTAGGTTGAAGACTGATTGGGAAATTTTGACAGTTTCGGGTACCTTGATATGCTGGCGTCTGTATAATTCATAGCAAGTGTATACGTAGAATCCTGTTGATTCCTTATTTAAGTTGAATAATATCACTTAACTAGCTCACCACCACATCAAGCGCTACCGTGCAGACCTGCTCCACCGTCTCTGTTTCCCGCCATTGCTTCTGACTGACAGATGACATTAGTGACAGCAGCTACCTCCACTTGTGTGCATGAGACATTGTTTACATATCTATTAAATATATACACTACGGCAAGGTTATCGATTAAAGAATTTAAAAACTTATTTAGTTGTGGGTAGGGTATATTTTCGCCGCTTCAATGGCTGATGGGACTAACAGGTCCTGCAATGTAGAACACGTTCTAGAAGGCGCTAGTAAGCCGCCTACAAGGTATACCGATGACCTACTGGGTTGCTGGTATCCGCTGGATGTTAGAAACAAAATCAAAAGTCATTTATTCAAACTAGACTGAGAGTCAGCACTTTTTGAACGTCAGTTACATAAGACAGTCCCCCCAAAACGCCCGCCCTTCACCACTTCCTAGGGCTTTAGCTGGGAAGAAGTGGCGCAAGAAACTCCCCAGCAGCACAGCTGTCTGTTAAGTTAGAAGAACTTGATTCTATACAGTATTATGTAAGTAATTAATATTATAAAACAAAACATACAACAAATTATTCGCCATATGTCAGCTAGCACACGCCAATATACCAACAAAACATTGAAATCTAAACTCAAGCTGAAATAATAAAATCGTAAATAGAACTTAAAACCTAAATAAGAGCCTCCAGGCATAAAGGGCGTGCCCGCTTCGGTTTAAAGAATTTATTCTCATAAAGAACACAAACAGTTCACTTATAATATGAGATTTAAAAATAAAGCATGCAGTTTTTAAATAACATAATGACTCCATGAGTCGACAAAAGGTAAACAAAGTATTTTATATTATTGTTCTAAATACTTAAAATCTATACAATAAGTTATTTTACTATCGTAAGCAAATACATATATAATTTTTTTTTTTTTTTAACTAACTAAAGGTTACTTTATTTTGAACATGATTTTTTAACATTTTTTTAAAAATATTTCCAGTTTTTGCATTCACAATTGTCTCTGGCAATTTATTGTACAGTACCGCTCCTTCATATAAAATATTTTTCTTCCCGTAATTGGTTCTGGGTGGTCTGAGTTCGAGTTTATTGCGATTTCTGGTGTAGTATCCGTGGTTTGTTTTTTTGAAAGTCAACTGCGAGTGCGTTTCCTTTGTTATTATTTTTCTAATTAGGGCACATGTTTTGTATATATAAAGTTGTTTTATGTTGTATAGTTTAGTGTCGTTATATATTTGTTTAGTTGATGTTAGGTAGTGGTAATTGTATAGAGTTTTAATTAATTTATTTTGTATCACTTGAATCTGGTTTATATAGGTTTTAGCGGCGCATCCCCATACTTCAACCAAGTATTCTATATGTGGTTTCACGAGTGCATTATAAATCAAGTTTCTAATTTTGTGCGGAATACAACCAGAAAGTCTACGTAGTGCTCCCGTAAGTGAAGAAATTTTTGTTCTTATTTTTTCTATGTGATTAGACCAAGTTAGTCTTGGATCTAGGGTTAAGCCTAAATATTTTTCACTTGTTGACTTTTGTAACGATTCATTATCTATAGTCAGGTTAATGTCACTCGGTATTTTTTTATTTTTAGCTGCAAAGATCATGTACGACGTTTTTTTCGGATTAATGGTAAGCAGGTTATACTTGAACCATTCGTTAAGTAATGATAGATCGTTTTGCGCTTCTCTAACAACTTCTTCAATATCACTTCCGAAATAAAAGAGACAGGTGTCGTCAGCGTACAGAGAAGTGTCGCCAGTAATGTTGATGTTTTTTATATTATTTATATATACAAGGAAAAGAAGAGGCCCCAAAATTGATCCCTGTGGTATTCCGTAATTTAATTTAGCTGGTCTACTCTCGCAATTATTTATTTTAACTATTTGAAATCTGTCAGTAAGGTATGATTCCAGGACTTTGTATGCAGATCCAGTTATTCCGATGTTTCTGAGTTTTTTGAGCAATAGGGAATGACTAACGGTATCAAAAGCTTTCTTCAAATCGATAAAGATACCCAGACCTATAAGTTTCTTGTCGATGGATGTTTTGATTTTAGTAATTAAATCTATTGTCGCTGATAGGGTGTTCGATTTTGGACGGAAACCGTATTGTTGAGTGTAAAAGAAGTCAATACCATTTAGATGGTTTATTAGGCGATTATAAATTATTTTTTCAAAAATTTTAGATAGCACAGGTAAGACGGATATTGGTCGGTAATTTCCAGGGTCAGATTTGTTTCCAGATTTGTAGATTGGCGTTAATTTTGCAACTTTTAAGCTATCAGGGAAACTTCCTAATTCCAGACATTTATTAATGCAATTAGTTAAGTGGTCGAGTATTAGCTTTTTTATGCATTTGATGTCTTTTGCACTGATTCTTACATACACAACGATGCAAAAGGACTGGTGACCTGGTGATATTTTGGGGAGAGCTACGTCCAGCTGTGGACCTCTTTCACCTGAAATGATGATGATGATTATAAGCATGGTCTTCGGAACCGATACGTGGACACTTTTGGTACGACTGGTCCATAAATGCAAAGTCTGTCACTACAAGTTAAACAAAAACTTTAAAAAATATTAGTTTAAAAAAACTAAAAAACACGCTTCAATAGAAAACCAAACTAAAAAGTAGAAAATAATGGAAAAAAAGCGTGGGGTGTCTAATATCAATAAAAAACACCTTAAAAAGCCCCCCACGCTTTTTTTCCATTATTTTCTACTTTTTTACTATTATTAATTTTCAGTTTTTAATTTTGAGACGTATGTCACCGTAGTTTTTAACGTATGTCAGCGTAGTTTTCGAGACCGTTTTTTTTGCTGTCCTGGTAACCCTGGCAAGGATAATGGCACTTTATAAAATTATTGCATCGTCATCGGTCCTTGACAGGTGTGCAAAGTTTGAATGAAATCTGGTCGTTTAAAGTGGGTCAAAATCGCGCTATAAGGAGTCGGTTACAAACAAACATACAAATATACAAACATACAAGTGAAGCTAATATTATAAAGCGTGTAATGACGAAAAAAGAAACTTAAAAGCAAAAAATAAACCTTTCTAACTTAACTCCCAAATTAATGTAATTTCTTTTGCTAGCTTTCTCTATCCCCCTCCTGGGCAAAGACCTCCCTCCACTTCTGCCAACTTTAGCGAACCCGCGCGTCCTTCTTCCAGTTTTTACGGAACATTTCCAGCTCGTTCCCCCCATTCTTTTTTTTAAATTATTTTATTCTACACATCAGAGTGGATTTTGTTTAATAAAGAAAAATGACCAAAATCGAACTACTCAATAAAAAGCGATGCGTGGTCTTACATAAAATATATGTATATATGTGTTATTAAAACGGGAGTCAGGTGTTGTAGGCGGGGGTGACGGTGTTCCCTTGACGAAAGAGTGAAATTAAACCAGTCAGAATGTCGCAATCTTTGCTTATATTTGTACACAGAAATGATATAGAAAATTACAGAGAAATCACACACATAAAATGGTTATAAGAAACAGTAGATACACAGCACACAATATAAAATACAGTCAGAATAAGTAGTACACACAATTAAATCCTAGCTACACATTACTGAAGACTGGCTAACTAGTTATAGGGTACATCGCGACTAAGCAGTGGACAGCGTAGCCACTTACTTCACAAACACTACGTGTTAACTTGATGATTCGTGTAAAAATGTATAAAGACTAAACTAAAAATAGGCACTCGGCCCTTATATAGGTTTTATCGCATAGTGCAAGTGTCCTACGCACTTCCTTACTTCCCGGGCGCTCCGCCAATTACAAATGCTAAAAATGGACTTTCCCAAAGGAGCAGGTCTCGACCTGTCGAGAATTCCAAAACACGTGTAAGGAAGTTCAAGGCTCCTAGTTTCTTATTGGATTAACAAATAGACGTCGTCCTATTGGAGCATACATTCTTGCACCATGATTACTGAACTACACGTTTAATGGTTAGGCATTTACAATTAAGGTATCCAAACGGTAATTAGTCTTAAGTAAACAATGACACTGGCATTATAATCTAATTAGATTCTAACAGGTTGTTTCCTACAAGCTATTTTGCATTCAACAGGCTAAAACATAAGTTAATACATTGTTATTACTAACATTCTACGGTATTCAAGTCTGTTATTATCTTAGATATCTATTACTGGTTACGAAAGAACATTTAGGTATTTATTTAGGTATTTTACATGGGCTATAACTTAGTTACCTTTTACATTAAAATGGAAATATTGGTGTCAATGGATAGCTAGTTTCATTGGGCTTTGCCCACAATAACAATGAAAGAATAACATTAACTATAGCTCGTTTTATTGGGCTTCGCCTACATTCCACCCCCTGTAACAGGGTTCAACCGACTTACAACTCTTGGTCTGTGGGAAGCACAATAATCTTCGCTACGGGTCGACGTAGGACCCCATTTACAGTCTTAACATCTACTACACGGACGATACCATCGTTGCCGTGATACACAGCCTTGATGAGGCCTTTGGTCCACGCACTTCGCGGTCTATTGTTGTCTAGGATCACTACAACATCACTGACACGTACGTTCGGCACATTGTTCGACCACTTTTCCCGACGTTGGAGCGTAGGCAGGTACTCTCGCAGCCAGCGCCGCCAGAACATGTCGGCGAGCGCGTTCACGCGCCGCCACTGCCGGCGAGAGTCGATGTCTCCGGCGTCGCTCGATGCAAACGGAGTACTCCCGGACGCAGTGCCCAGGAGTAGATGGTTCGGCGTCAGGACCACAGGCTGGTCGTGGTCGTCGTTCACGTAGCTTAGTGGCCGGCTGTTTATGATCAGCTCGGCTTCAGTGAGGAGGGTGTAAAGGACCTCCTCACGAGGGGCACGCTCCTTGAGCGTACTGCGAAGTGCGTTTTTTACGGATCTCACCAGGCGTTCCCAGCAGCCACCCATGTGTGGGGCCGCCGGGGGATTGAAGTGCCACTCGATGCCACGGTGAATGGCCTCGGCCCTTATCTGACCTTGGTTAAGATCTTTCAGGGCGGCTCGAAGCTCGGTATTGGCCCCGATGAAATTGGTACCCTGGTCAGAGTACAGATGCGCCGGTTGCCCGCGGCGCGCTATGAGGCGCCGCAAGGCTAGTATGGCGGAGTCGGCGCTAAGGGAAGCGGCCAACTCAAGGTGGACGGCGCGCGTAGTGAGGCAGGTGAATAGGGCACCCCACCTCTTCTCGCGCCGTCGTCCGATTGCGACCTCCATCGGGCCGAAGTAGTCCACCCCCACTCGCACAAAGGCTCGTCTTGATGGTTCAAGCCTTGCGAGCGGCAGGTCGCCCATCTTCGGTGGCGCGGGCTTGGCTCGGCAGACGCGACAGAGTTGGCAGTTCGCAACCACTGTCTTTACTGAGGTTCTGATTTTAGTGACCCAGTATTTTTCCCGCAGATTGTTGACGACTGTCTCGTGGTTGGCGTGTAAAGCCAACGCGTGGTAGTGGGCGATTAGCTTTCTCGTCAGAGGATGGCGGCCCTCCAGGATAATAGGGTGCCGCTCGCCGAACGTGAGTACCTCACAGGCACTCAGACGCCCTCTCACTCGTAGCAACCCGTCGTCGGCTATCATGGGGTCGAGAGCTTTGATGCTGCTGCTGCTGGGAACGGGCAGGCCTTTTAAGATGGTGGCCCGCTCGTTGTTGAAGCTTTCCTCTTGACACAGCCTCACCAGGCTGTTGTGAGCAGCTTCTAGGTCTTGACTGCACAGCTCTGTGGTCGTCCGACGTTTGCGACATCGGTCGCTGAAGATGAGCACCCGCGCCATGACGCGCTGAATGCGTGACCATGATGAGTAGCGCTCGTACTTTAGGAGTGGCGCCATCGGTGCTGCTGCGGCGTGGACCCGCTGGATGCGCTCAAGGTCCGCCTCCGACGCCTCAGCCTCGGAACACGCAGGCCACAGCTCCTGTGGATCACATAGAAACGAGGGGCCCGAGAGCCACTCTGCGTGGTCATCGGGCCAGCACAACCTGGTGGCCTTATCAGCTGGGTTATCCTGTGAGGGTACCCAGCGCCAGTTGCCTCTGTCTGACAGCCTATCTATTTCGGCTAATCTGTGTGAGACGAATCGTTGAAATTCCTGTGCATCGGAATTTATCCATTTTAGTACAGTTTTGCTGTCGGTCCACAGGAATTTCCGATCGATTCGTATACCTAGCTCTTTGTGGGCGGTGTCTGCTAAACGACAGGCTAACACTGCTGCTTGTAACTCTAGCCTGGGAATGGATATTACTTTTTGTGGAGCTACTCGCGCTTTCCCTAGTACCATAACCGCTTCCCTCCTACCTTCAGAGTTAGAGCCCACTAGGTATACTACCGCGGCGTAAGCCAGCTCGCTGGCGTCCCCGAACGCGTGTAACTCTAAGTTATCGAGTTTTAACCCGTACCACCGCGGTATTTTTAAATTATCTAATCGATATAAATTATGCAGCCAATTAAACCACACTTTGGCGTCTTTATCTTTTAAGGGCTCGTCCCATTGGATTCCCGACTTCCATATTCGTTGCATTAGTATGCGTGATTGAATTACACATGGATATAGAAAACCTAGTGGGTCGTAAATCGACATTATCATACTAAGAAATTGTCTCTTAGTGGGCACTAGACTACCATTTATGATTTCAGGCGGTAGTCTTTTAAATGACAGATCAAAACCTAACTCGTCGTCTTTAGGTGACCATATTAAACCTAGGGTCCTCTCTACTGAGCCTGTTCCCTTCTCAAGGGCTACCTTATCAGGCATTTCTATTTTCAGCTTTTCCCTTAGCTCCGATGAGTTAGTGACCCACCCCCGGATTATGAATCCACCGGATGCATGTATTCTGGTCACTTCCTCTATTAACGTGTTAGCCTTCTCCTCGGTCCAAGCACTATCTAGATAGTCGTCCATATAGTGCCTAGATTTAATGGCTTCCACAGCTTCGGGATAAACGTCAATGAATTCATCGGCATTTTTGTTGAGTATGTATATTGCCGTAGTAGGGGACGAGGCTGCACCAAATATCATGGAATTCATCGCGTACGTATCTGGTTCTTTATGGTGATCCGCGCCTCTCCATAAGAATAATTGCGCGCCTTGATCTTGTGCCCTAATTTTTACCCTTAAAAACATGTCAGCGATATCCCCTGAAAATGCGACGGGGCCTATTCTGAACTTAATTAATATGCCGAGCAAGGAATTCAACAAGTCAGGTCCGGTTAGTAGGTTGTCATTTAAACACGTTCCGTGAGACGTGGCAGCTGCGTCGAACACTAGACGCAGCTTGCCCGGTTTGTTCGGGTTAACGACCCCGAAATGTGGTAAATACCAAATAGGTGATGTGTCTATATTACCGTTCACTTTGCGCGCGTAACCTTCCTCTACTAACCTACTTATTTGAGTTGAATATGCCTCAGCGAAACTAGCGTCCTTACGCATACGTTTCTCAATGCCGTACAGCCGTTGCCTAGCCTGATTGTAATTATCAGGCAACTGAATATTGTCATGTTTCCATAACAAACCGACCTCCCATTGTGACTGGTCGGGGGTACGATGGCTAGTGCTGTCTAACACGGCTAATGCCCTTTCGACATCTTTATGTTTCCTTAAATTATCTGAAATGCCTATTGCTTCTAGCTCAAACTGTGATTTTACTAAATTATGCAAATCAGGTAGGGAAACGGTCATGCAATTAACACATTCTTTATTATTATTATTATTAAATGGTCCATGTATGACCCAACCTAACTTAGTGAGTGAGGCAACTGGCTTACCGGATTTTCCTTGGCGGATGTCCTGACTGACGAGCAGCTCCCAGTTGTCCTGTCCGAGCAGCAGCAGCGGTTCGGCTCCCCTCATCTCTACGCAGCCCAAGTCGCGTAGGTGCGCGTTGTCGTCGATCACTGCGGTGGACACTGTCTGCGTGGGCAGTTTAATGTCTACTATTGTCCGACACGTAATGTTATGACACTGACCGTTAGGCCCTTTAACGCGCACTTGTACCACTCGCGACGTTGAGTCTGTTACTCCGTAGCCACCCGCGGTTTTTAGCGAGAGGGGAACACACGGACCCACTAAGTCGGTGGCGAGTGAGCTGTCGATGAGTGACACGGTCGCACCATCGTCCAGTAGCGCGTAACACTGCTTATCACTATTGACCGTCACTGGAATGATTTTTAGTAGGGCCGTAGCTCGCCACTCGCCTATATTAGTGACGCTTTCCGTCTTATTTTCTGCTGGAATAGCCGTTTTTTCTTTTTCTTTCGGCTGCTTATCCGCGTGTAACAGCAGGTGATGTCCGAACCCGCACTTCTTACATCTGTTCGCACGGCAGAACCTCTTGGGATGTTTACTCACGAGACATTTGAAACATGTGTTCTTTTCCTTTATCGTGATTCGTGTCCCAACGCTGTTGAACGGTAAGCTTCTTGAACTGGTCACATTCTTCTATTCTGTGCTTTCGTTAACATATAACGCATTCTTCAGGAGCGGTAGACTCGTCGCTCTGCGTGTTCACTCGTTGTGTCAACGGAGGCCTGCTGGCGGCCGAGCGCGCGGCGTTGGCTGGTCGGGACTGACCGGTCCCGCCGTACTTCTGCTGTTGCTTGGCAGGGGGCTTTGATGGACTGGGCTCAAACATGCACGCCTGAGTGTAGTACGACGTTGAGCGTGTCAAGTGTATTAAAAAGTGTGATAATATTTCCAAGTTCGGAGACACTCTTAAGTCCACCCCCTGTGTGTTGTCCAGGCCCATTGCGAAGTCACCGTATTGCGCACGTTGTACAGGTGTCAGCTTGCTCAGCAGGTCACTCACCAGCTGTGGATTGTTTATGTAACCATCCGCCCGAATATTTTTGAGTAACGAAACACAATTTCTAACAGTTGACGAGAATTTTCTTAATTCGCGTCCACTTTCCGTTACTCTAGGTAATTCTCTGACCTTTTGTATGGCGTACTGTAGCACTAAGGTCGGGTGACCGAACTCATCCTCTAGCGCGCGCATTATTTCGGACGGATCAGTTGATGATCGTAATAAGTCCTCCACTGATATTTTTGCGTTGCCTTGTAACGAGGTTTTTAGTCGTGCTAAGTTTTCGTGAGCCTTGAAATTATACATCTGTGATGTGTCCCAGTACATGTTCCGATATGATATCCAGTCGGCTGGGTCACCGTTGAAATATGGCAATTCATATGCCTGTCTTGGTACCGGTCGCGGTGGTCGTGCCATATTCGTGATAGCCTCTGCCAGTCTGTCTATCTTCCGGTCTCTGTCCCCTGACGATTCTCTCCGCCTTTCTCTTTCATCCGCTCCGTACTGCATCTGCCGCCGTGTATCCGACTCGAGCGTAGCTGCTACTCGAGGTACACTTGCGACCGGAGTGGTAAAGGCGGTAAAACGGCTAGGTAACCGGAACCTCACACCATCTGACGTTTCTGGCATGTACCTGGGCGTAATTGGTGCCGTTATGTTAGGTAACGGTACAGACGCGGATGCCCTAGGTACTTGAGACTGATCTAGATCACACGGCACTGACGAACCACGGTGGTTATTCACAAGATTCACTCTACTTACGGTTTCATCACGGGACTCAGATGTTTCACGGGGGGCAGCCCTTTCAACGGGTGCGCCTGACACAGCCGGCGTCCCCAATACTTCAATCAATTGGGGGACTTGGGGCGTAGTTTTCACCCACTCTTCGACGCGCTGTGTCGTACACACATCTGAGTTTGAATCATCGCTTTCAGCGGCCGCCTCTATCTCAGCTATTTCTGCCTCCATCCTTTTCTTAACAAGGTTTTCCTTGTCTTTGACCAGGTTCTCTTTTAACTGCACTAACTCGCGCTCCGCTTCGTACTCGATTCGTTTACGTAAATAATCGACGCTCCTGTGGCTATTTCTTGACGATATTTTGCTGCGCGGCGAGGTGTGGCGACCCTTGGTCGCTGCCTGCCCCCCGTGCGCTCTCTCTGACGTCAATTTGCTGTGGTCGATTAATCGGCCACCTGTGAGCGGAATATTACGAGCGGACGTCGATGCCCATGTCGGTGCTACGGACGGAGAACCTGGAGCCCTCTCGGATGGTAGGCCTGAGTCAGAGACGATGTCCTCTGCTTGTCGCGTACCCTTTTCTTCTGCCAGTCTTCGTAGCTTGCTGCGTGTAGTGATTTCACTTCTGTGACTCATGATTCTGACTGGTTCACTCTATTCTAATTGAACCTGATCCGGCTCGCAAGGACCAAAATGTTATTAAAACGGGAGTCAGGTGTTGTAGGCGGGGGTGACGGTGTTCCCTTGACGAAAGAGTGAAATTAAACCAGTCAGAATGTCGCAATCTTTGCTTATATTTGTACACAGAAATGATATAGAAAATTACAGAGAAATCACACACATAAAATGGTTATAAGAAACAGTAGATACACAGCACACAATATAAAATACAGTCAGAATAAGTAGTACACACAATTAAATCCTAGCTACACATTACTGAAGACTGGCTAACTAGTTATAGGGTACATCGCGACTAAGCAGTGGACAGCGTAGCCACTTACTTCACAAACACTACGTGTTAACTTGATGATTCGTGTAAAAATGTATAAAGACTAAACTAAAAATAGGCACTCGGCCCTTATATAGGTTTTATCGCATAGTGCAAGTGTCCTACGCACTTCCTTACTTCCCGGGCGCTCCGCCAATTACAAATGCTAAAAATGGACTTTCCCAAAGGAGCAGGTCTCGACCTGTCGAGAATTCCAAAACACGTGTAAGGAAGTTCAAGGCTCCTAGTTTCTTATTGGATTAACAAATAGACGTCGTCCTATTGGAGCATACATTCTTGCACCATGATTACTGAACTACACGTTTAATGGTTAGGCATTTACAATTAAGGTATCCAAACGGTAATTAGTCTTAAGTAAACAATGACACTGGCATTATAATCTAATTAGATTCTAACAGGTTGTTTCCTACAAGCTATTTTGCATTCAACAGGCTAAAACATAAGTTAATACATTGTTATTACTAACATTCTACGGTATTCAAGTCTGTTATTATCTTAGATATCTATTACTGGTTACGAAAGAACATTTAGGTATTTATTTAGGTATTTTACATGGGCTATAACTTAGTTACCTTTTACATTAAAATGGAAATATTGGTGTCAATGGATAGCTAGTTTCATTGGGCTTTGCCCACAATAACAATGAAAGAATAACATTAACTATAGCTCGTTTTATTGGGCTTCGCCTACAATATGCGTTCACTTCAGAACTTCCTTCTTATTTTCCATCGGTTTAAAAATACCTAAAGGTACTAAGGGTAGAAAACAGGTAACATGTTGTAAGCGTAAGGCTTACAACATGTTACCTGTTTTCTACCCTTAGTACCTCAAAAACTGTATCAGGCTATTTCAATCCCTCCCGAAGCAGTGTTACTAATAATAAATATGATCTATTTCTATTAAAGGATACCGACAACCCGGTTCATTATGCAAGCAACCATCAGACCCGGGTCGTTGGCGCGATGTGTTCCGCACCTCAAAAAGATGTCAGCAAAATTGAAGGGGTCTGCTGGGACCGATGCCTGCCAAGGTCGCGAAATTGGTCGAATAAGTTACCGTGGCATAGGAAACTGAAGGAACACGGGTGGGTTTAGTCAGTTAAAGTCTGACACGCCCTTTCGATCCACCCAGAGCGGAAGACGTTATTTGATGATTTCACACCCACAAATTTTATAATAAACTTCCTAATCAAATATATATATTTTTTTTTTATAATTAATTGACTGCTTGGTATATAGACCATATTATACAGTGCATGAATTTTTTCCGACAGATTCATGATTATTTGAATTCGAGTAAGTGCCAAATTGCTTTATGTTTCGATGCAAAAATTAACTTTAATTTCATTAAAATATCTAGTGGAATTGACATAGGTATATCACATACCCTATTGTATGCGTAACATGGTGGAACAGTGCAAACGCACACCAAAATATCTCAATAATAACTCTGTAACCACTGTCTCACAATAAATATTTTTGATTTTGGCTTTGACAAAAAATAAAAGCATCCATCTGAACAAGGGTTTTTCCATCCCGTCTACGGAACCCCAACAATAATGTACGCACGAATGGAGGTGTTGTGATTTCAGTCGCGTTCGGGATCGCTCGCCGGTACTAGCGTGCACTGCCCACCATTTGGATAAACTGTTTTATTGTTTATTTAATTTATTTATCGTACAAAATCTTCTCTGTCTTCGGGGAAAGTCTCATAAGCTACGGTAAGTTGCCTGAAAATTTACTAAATACTTTTGTTGCATTCCATTATGTATTCTGAGGTTATAAACTTTTATTTGATCACTAGCACTTTGCCCGCGTATATTTCGTATCTTCCCTGTCAACTTTAACATCCCTTAATCTCCCTTTATGGACTTAGAAGTTTGGAGGTATAGACAAAATAGTACCAACTTAATGATTTACTTCAGACATTTATTTCTCAAAAAAACCGGCCATGTGCGAGTCGGACTCGCGCACCGAGGGTTCCCTACAAACCTGTAGGTATATAAGTAAAAGTTCACCCATCACGACAATCGAGTCGTAGTTCTGTTCTGTTTCTTGCCTTGGTTTTATTTCTGTCTGTGTTTTGTTCTGTTTATTATATGTTGTAACTAAAAATTTACGGTTTTCGCAATTTTTCCTTTATTTGTGCTATAAGACGTTGCTTCGTACCAAATTTCAAAATTCTAGATCACCTGGAAGTACCCTTTAGGTTTTGATTCCCTTGAGAGTTTCGAAAATTTGTGGAAATTTGCGGTATAAACGGCTATATCTTTTGATTGCGTTAGCTTAGAAATTTGATTTTTTCACAGCTCCAAGGAACAATAGACTTGAGTATTTGTTACAAATTTCAGCTTGATATCTCCACGCGTTCCTGAGAAAAAGGGTCTTGACAGACGGACGGACGGACAACAAAGTGATCCTATAAGGGTTCCGCTTTTTCCTTTTGAGGTGCGGAACCCTAAAACAAGAACATTACAGTTCACTTAAAATATTGAGAAATGTAAATATTAAACTAAAAGTAAGTGTGATTCTCTGTGCTCACAATAAGAGAATTAGGCAACAAAGGTGACAATTGATATTGTTAGTCACTATGTACACTGGGTATTGAGATAAGTATTCGCTCCAAGTTTCAAGTTTACTAAATTAAGGAATATGAATTTTCATACTAACCAAATACCCCCTTTTCTTACTCCCCACTTAAGAGAGCATATATCGCTCATTGAATACAAAAGGGCCACAAATCAAAAAACACAAACTGTGTAGGCTCTATACTCGGCCCATTCTTGTTTTTAGTGTATATCAATGACTTACCATTCTTTTTAAAGGGTATTTGTGACGTTGTACTGTTTGCAGATGATACATCTCTTATTTTTAAAGTAGACAGGAACAGACCAGATTTTGACGACGTGAACAGTGCACTCTCAATGGTTACCGATTGGTTTACGGCAAATAACCTAGTTCTCAATGCCAAGAAAACCAAATGTGTAAAGTTCGCCTTACCGAATGTTAGAAATCTAGGTCCCAACATCGTCTTAGATAAAGAGGTGCTTAAAACTGTAGACTCGGCAGTTTTTCTGGGCATAACAGTGGATGGCAAACTTCAGTGGGGCCCTCATATTTCAAGCCTAGCGGGAAGGCTCAGTTCAGCTGCCTACGCCGTCAGAAAAGTAAGACAATATACTGACGTTGATACAGCTCGGTTAGTCTATTTTAGTTATTTCCACAGCGTTATGTCTTACGGTATTCTACTGTGGGGTACAGCAGCTGATATTCAAAATATTTTTGTCCTTCAGAAACGAGCTGTTCGAGCAATTTACCAGCTAGGTGCCAGAGTTTCCCTAAGGGACTTTTTTAAAGATATTGGTATTCTTACGGTGTCATCACAATTCATTTTCGCCAACATCTTATATATATATTAGGCAAAATATACAACAACAACACTAGAAGTAAGGACAAACTACGTGTTCCCTTTCACCGGCTTCATAAGGTGCATAACTCATTTGTTGGGCTTGGTATAACATTTTACAACAAGCTACCACCTTCTTTACTAGAATTACCTTTTAATGCGTTTAAAGCTCAAGTAAAATCCAATTTTTGTCAAAAGGCGTACTATTCCATCAACGATTATTTAAATGATAAATAAGAATAGTTGGTCGCTGTGATTAACTCAAGACAATGTTTATGTTCTTTCTCCAGTGTTAGCGTACCTAGTGATAGGTTCAATATAATTGTTTCCATATTTTTTTCCTGTTTATGCCAATTTTATTTTATTAGTATTGCATAATGTGGTTTGCTAGCGACCTCGACAAGTAATCATTCAATTCTTGTTTGAGCAACCGGCAGCAAGTTCGTCATGCTCCCTTAGATGTCAATGCTTGCGGTAGCGTCGGGGGTCGGGTTACCCCCTTCCCTCAAATATGGCGAGGGGGGCAATGGCTGATCTTTGCGTTATGCTCGTGAACGGGTGCTGCTTGTGGTGACTGGTCGTCTTGCTGACTTTGATGTTGATATTATTATTAATATTACTTACCTGTTTAATTTATTTTACGTCGATGGTCCTAGTTTATCATTTGTGGCCTCAAGTTGTAACTCAGGTCGTAACAGCTATGTGAACATTCAGCATTGCATATGTAAGCTGTCACGCCCTTTATGCCAGTTTTTTATTTTTGCAGCCATGTTTCTATATACATATTTTTTTTTTGCTTATGCTTGAGTATAGTTTTCATTTTATTTGTTGGTATATTGGGTTGGCTAGCTGGCATATAGCAAATCATTTAATTTAATTTGTGTCTCTTAATGTTTTACTATATACCATTGTATAGAATCAAGTTCTTCTAACTGGACAGACAGCTGTGCTGCTGGTGAGTTTGTTGGCCACTTCTTCTTCCCAGCTAAAGCACTAGGAAGTGCGCGACGGGTGGGCGTTTTGGGGGGACTGTCTTTTGTAATTTTGACGTTCGAAAAGTGCTGATCCTCAGCCTAATTTGAATAAATGACTTTTGATTTTGATTTTGATTTTGTAGGACGGCCAAAACAAAATTCAGAACACGATTTTTTTAAATATTTTATGTTCACATAACGTGTAAATATTTATAGTAACACATTATATTATCATAAAAAAACACACAAAATATTTAAAATAATTATTTAAGGTAATTTATGTTTTTTTGATTTATGGCCCTTTTGTATTCGATGAGCGATATAATGTTTGCCGTTAAGTATTTATGGACTAGCTTCTGCCCGCGACTTAATTCCATTAAATGTGTAGTAAATGTCATCATCATCATCATTTCAGTCAAAAGACGTCCACTGCTGGTCATAGGCCTCCCCCAATCGGGGGGGATTGCCATAATCGCCATCGGTTTGGCGATCGCAGTATGGTGGTGAACACTGCTGGTCATTCTCTAGAAAATCCCTTCCTCTTACGATACTCACAGGAAGGAACGGGAATAACAAAAAAATGGGTAGGTAGTAAATGTACATATTATGAAATCAGAGGGGTAATTGCGGAACTTTTTATCGGTAGGAATTGGTTTAATATTCACACATTCATTGCGTTATTTACGTTGCTGAGCCGACAAATTTATTCGAACAAATGACGCAATGGTTTAGAAATAATCTTCAATCCCATTCAGTTTCTGATAAATTGTGCGTTTCGCAATTAGGGTGCTGATTAGTCGAACTGTCCCTAGTAATATAAAAGGTGTAACAGTATCTGTGCAAGTCCTGTTAGTAATTCATAATTAACTACTGATTCAATTTCAGTAGTTAATTATGAACAATGATTATGAATTTTAACACGTTAACTGCCATGGCTAAAATCAGAAAAAAATAAATAGAATAGAATATTATTTTATTTGCTCAGAATGTAGGTATTTACAATAAGGTGACTATATGATTTAAGGAATCCTTGTACATTCTACCACTTTGACATGCAAATATTGATGCAGTTCAAACATCAAAGTAAGTATCAAACATTGATATATTTACAACTAAAATTTATCATCTAGGAAAGCGGATACGGAGTAGTAAGATTTATCTAAAAGAAGTAAAGTTAGTCTTTTTTTGAAAGTGGTTACTGGTTCCTTTTTTATGGTTTTAGGAATGTGGTTAAAGATAGCCGGTGCCATACCAAAAACACTTTTCCTCAACAAAGCAGTCCTATATCTACCTGTGCGTAACAGGTTTTGGTATTGAGATCGAAGTTACATCTCGATGTCTGCTTTCCGATAAACTTAAAAATAGATGTTGATTACATTTTACAAAGAGAGCAATTTCTAAAATGTAAAGGCACGGAAATGTCAACAAATTATTCGTTTTACATATTCGAACACAGCTGTCAGTTACTTTTAAACCAAAAATGTACTTAGTGTTATTTCACTTTAAATAGATTATTTATTCCATAAATACATTATTTATTCCATAAACATGGCCGCCAGGCAGCAACAGCGGCAACGACATGTTCAGATTTTGTATGTGTTGTCGGTCATTTAGTCCGACAAGGCCTGAATGGAACAAGAAGTGTCGGACACATAGTCCGAGATGGCAGTTAACGTGTTAATATATGTGGGTATTTTAAACAAACATTATGTGGTGCCATACTGACCACCGTTTTAGCAACAAAAAATTAAATGTTATGTTAAGCCAATAAGACTTAGCCGCCGCAGGAGGAGACGCCCCGGGCGTCGGGAGCCTATAGCGGACTCGCGGCCACCGTAGGCGCGAGCTTGCGGGCGGCTAGCAATGGGTAGCTCGCCGCCCGGTAAGGACCAGGCACGGGTCGACGGCGCGTAGTGTTCCACGCGCGCCTCAAAGAGATGTCAGCAGCACTGAAGGGGTCTGCTAGGACCGATGCCTGCCAGGGTCGCGAGATTTTTCGAAAGAGATACCGTGACCCTGGCACATGGGCAACTGAAGGAACACGGGTGGGTTTTAGTCAGTAAAAGTCTGACACGCCCTCCCGCTCCGCCCAGAGCGGGAGAAGTCATTTGATGATTTCCCATCCAAAAAAAAAGCCAATAAGACTTAATTTTGAATGTGTAAAGTAAAGGTTCAGCACGATAATCGTCATCATTCATCATTTCAGCCTTAAGACTGCTGGCCTGCCCCAATTTGGGGGGTATGCCACAATCGCCACGCTTGGCAGGCGGGTTGGCGATCGCAGTCATCATCAGCCTATAATGTTCCCACTGCTGGGACACAGGCCTCCTCTCGGTGAGAGGGAGTGAGCCATAATCCACCACGCGGGCCCAGTTCGGGTTGGTAGATGTCACATGTCTTCGAATGTTTGGTTCTAAGACATGCCGGTTTCCTCACGATGTTTTCCTTCACCGTTTTGAGAGCAGTGGTGATGAAATAATTTATACAAAGTATTGCGCCTGCTTGGGTTTGAACTCACGACCGACTCGTAAGTCGCGGCCGTTACCACTGGGCCACCACTGCTCTGCGGTGATCGCAGTATGGTGGTAAAATGATAGAGAACGCTGCTGCCCATTCTCTAGTAAGTCCCTTAGTCGCCTTTTACGACACACACGGGAAGAAATGGGATGCTGCTTTTCTTTACGTCTGGCACCACACGGTATACCCCATGTATGCCACCAGCACGATAATATTAGTTATTTATTTATTTATTTATTAAAACTTTATGCACAAGTAAAAAAAATACTGTACAAAGGCGGACTTAATGCCTGAGGCATTTTCTACCAGTCAACCTTAGGGTGGTGCAGAGATAAAACATGGCAGGTGCAACAAATGGGATAGATACATCGGAAACAACTATAAAATACAAGTATAAATACTAATACATATATACATACATATATATAAACAAAAAATAAACTGTGTCAGGAGAACTAACGATCGGTAGAGGAGAAAACGAAACCAGCAAATCAGCGCTGGTATGTTTCTATCAACTTCTGACGGATATGTTCACGAGCTTTCACTTTAAAAGATAAGCGATTGGTTGCCATCCTGATGTTCAGAGGGAGCGCATTCCAAAGAAAAACCGCTTGGACAAAGAATGAAGAATTAATTAAGTTATGTTTACAACTAAAAAATGTTTTTATTATAGAAGGCTCAAAATTAAAATACAGATTTACTAAAATAAATAACTAACTATACAAATAAATACAAAAACAAAGGACACTTAGGTGACGAAGTACTCGCCCGTAAAAGAAAAAATAGTTTTAGTCATTATGATGCTTTTAACTCAATACTTTAATTGGGATATAATAATAACTAGCTTCCGCCCACGTCTTCACCCGCGTGAAAATTCAACCCCCCATTTCATTTCATTTCATTTGTCAGGGTTAACAGTCAGGGTCACTAACCACTAGACTAACAGGCCAGTCAACATGAGGTCTTGTGTATTATGTTACATGTTGTGACTGACTCTACTGTTTAATTTAATTTTGTTTAAATTAATTATGTTTTCATTATCAAGTTACAATTTCAGTACAGACTTTTAGAAAAAACTGTTATTCCTGAAAGTTTAATGAGCTCAATTTTTTACTTTACACGTAGTCTGATTATTTATTTTTATTATAATACCAGCCTATTAATTTCCTACTGTTGGGCAAAGACATCTTCTCACACCCAGAAGCACCGGCATGACCACGCTTGCTCAAGAGGAATTGATGATTTCATATAATATATTAAGTAGCCGTGACATCGCCCGCGGGTTATGTATAGCTTATAAGTATTACTCCACAATAAAGTAGCTTACCAAAGGTGAAAGAATTTTTAAATCGGTTAAATAATTAGTTTTTGAGTTCATCCATTATTTTTTTTTACAAACAACCAAATCTTTCCACTTTATATTATTAGTGTAGACTAGCTGCGCTTTGCGGTTACACTCGCTTTAGTTTTCATCCAATGAGAATATCGGAAGGAAAAGGTTCCTATGTCTTAATCTAGGACATAGTATATCGATGCTCCAATGAAGTTGCCAGTCTGAAAATAAAAATTTAGTTATTTATATTAAGGCACGGTGTTACCTCAATATTCACAAAACACTGGTGTCTTTGACAATCGAGTATGACGGAACGCAATGAAAATATACGACACAAAAAATACAGTGGACAGAGAAGGGTTTAAAGAAAAATTCTAACCGAATAGAATAGTGAAAAATTGTTTGATATTCCCAATAAAAATTGTTTCACAAAAAAAACTTTGACGTCGAACATCTCTGTATTTTCAGCGATAACAACATTTTTTTTTTAAAGAGTTCAATAGAATAAACATTACTTTAAAACTTTAACCAGACAATTATTTAATTTAATGTGTGTAGTCCGAATAATCTAAATAAAACCGTAAAATAAATGCCAATTCGCAGCTTAGTCACATCGTCAATCCAAATATTTATTCAATTTTCAACCTTATTTGTTGGAGCTGTAGCATGTAGTTGTAGCATTTAAAATCGTAGTCCGTCCGCGCCTTAAAGTTTACTCAATATAGCTAACCAAGATCTGAAAAAACCAGTAAGGGCTTCACTACCCTAGTTTGTTAAAAAAATCACTTCATCCTCTACCGCGCGCCTTTTGCCAACAATTTTGGGGGCAGCATCAAGTCTAATTTGGATGCAGCGGATTAACAGTATTTTTAGGGTTCCGTTGCCAAATGGCAAAAAACGGAATACTTATAGATTCGTCATGTCTGTCTGTCTGTCTGTCCGAGTATGTCACAGCCACTTTCTTCCGAAACTATAAGAGCTACGCTGTTGAAACTTGGTAAGTAGATGTGTTCTGTGAACCGCATTAAGATTTTCATACAAAAATGGAAAAAAAACAATAATATTTGGGGTTCCCCATACATAGAACTGAAACTCAAGAATTTTTTTTTCATCAATCCCATACGTGTGTGGTATTTATGGACAGGTCTTTAAAAATGACATTGAGGTTTCTCATATAATTTTTTTCTAAACCGAATAGTTTGCGCGAAAGACACTTCCAAAGTGGTAAAATGTGTCCCCCCCGTAACTTCTAAAATAAGGGAATGATAAAACTAAAAAAAATATGTAATGTACATTACCATGTAAACTTCCACCGAAAATTGGTTTGAACGAGATCTAGTAAGTAGTTTTTTTTTAATACGTCATAAACCGTAAACCACAATTTACCTTTAATTCAGTCAACTCAAATATAAAAATAAAAAAAATAATTTCATAAACATAAACCTTATGCATAAACCGTGAATACCTGCAGGTTTGTACGGAACCCTCGGTGCGCGAGTCCGACTCGCACTTGGCCGGTTTTTTTTTTTTGTTCCTGCTATCTTTCGTGTATCATTGACAGTCGTTACGAGTCCGAAAAATTTGCAACCAGTCTTACTAAAAACAAATTTTTAAAATGAGTAACCTTGGAGTTCCTTGTCGGCTCTTCTCCATAGGAATCAACAATTTGGGACCGTGCACCTAGCTTCTGACGCTTCATACTGCCCTTGTAGGTTATCTAGACAAATAAATAAAATTGGAGTGTCTGTTTGTAATATTAAAATAACCGCTTTTTACTAAGTGTATGTGAATGTATTACACGGTTCATATACCAAAACAACATTGTTTACAATTTTTGTCTGTCTGTCTGTCTGTTTGTTCCGGCTAATCTCTGAAATGGCCGGACCGATATTGACGGGACTTTTACTGGCAGATAACTGATGTAACAAGGAGTAACTTAGGCTACTTTTTTTTTTAGAAAAAAAATAGAATCTCAAGGAAATATAAACGAACGAAAAACTTTTTTATTAAAAATACCAATCGGATGAAGTCGAGGGTAATTACCTACATAACTTAGATTAATATATAATAATAATAATAATATAATAATATTCCACAACTATCACACAACGCCATCTAGTCCCAAGCTAAGCAGAGCTTGTGTTATGGGTACTAGACAACTGATAAACATACTTATATATTTCTAAATACATACATATTATAGATAAATTACACCCAGACACAGAACAAATGATCGTGCTCATCACACAAACATTTGTCCTGGGTGGGAATCGAACCCACGACCTCCGGCATAGCAGTCAGGGTCGCTAACCACTAGACCAACAGGTCTGTCAAATATATTCTAACTAGCTTTTGCCAGCGGCTTCACCCGCGTGGAGGTCGGAAATTTTGCGTGAAAGAGGAACAAACATCCACACATCCATACATCCAGACATCCATACATACAAACTTTCGCGTTTATTATATTAGTAGGATACATTAACCGCGGTAATACGTCCTCTTGCGATAATTTCCGACATCCACGCGGGCGAAGCCGCGGGCAAAAGCTAGTGTGAAATAAAAATATTTTGATTTGATTTGATAAGACTAAGGAGTATCGTGTTATTCAGTGGTTGTGGAGGGCAGACAGGCAGTCGCTCCATGTTAATACTGCAGGCATGACCAATTCTATCTCTATTCTACCAAGAATAGACAAAGTTCTTTCTATTCAACTCGACATCTCTTCGGAGCACGGGGCGACCCGTAGACTCGGGTTTCTATGAAGACAAAGACAGTTATTCTTTCCATAGCAGTAGAGTGGTAACTAATGTAATTAAGGTGGATCCGCTAAGGACTTTTTCATTGAATAGTCATACAGTGGGAATAAACGATCTTAGAGTATTGTATTGCTGATTATAATTAATAAAATGTTGTAAAAAAAAATGTACCTCCAACTGAAACTCCAACTCAAAGTAGAGAAAAATTAGTCGCCATGCTCAACATCGTAGAATTTTGTCGACTGAAGAATATAAATATTTCTTCTCTTCAGTTTTAACATCCCCGTGCTTAAGGCGCGGACTGACTACGATTTTAAATGCTACAACTACATGCTACAGCTCCAACAAATAAGGTTGAAAATTGAATAAATATTTGGATGACGATGTGACTAAGCTGCGAATTGGCATTTATTTTACGGGTTTTATTTAGATTATTCGGACTACACACATTAAATTAAATAATTGTCCGGTTAAAGTTTTAAAGTAATGTTTATTCTATTGAACTCTTTAAAAAAAAATGTTGTTATCGCTGAAAATACAGAGATGTTCGACGTCAAAGTTTTTTTTGTGAAACAATTTTTATTGGGAATATCAAACAATTTTTCACTATTCTATTCGGTTAGAATTTTTCTTTAAACCCTTCTCTGTCCACTGTATTTTTTAACCGACTTCAAAAAAAGGAGGAGGTTATATGTTCGACTGTATGTATTTTTTTTTTTTTTTTTTTTATGTATGTTCACCGATTTCTCCGCCAATTGTCAACCGATTTTGAAAATTCTTTTTTTATTCGTAAGGGTATACTCCTGAGGTGGTCCCATATTAATTTTGTGAAGATTTGATGTATACTTTGGGAGATAAACGAAGGAACTCCTCAAAAACAAACAGTACACGTAATGTGATTTGGATATTGTACTAAAGATCAAAAATAATTGCTGGTTCTATCTATCCATCCGTGGTGAACTAATTATAGTCTTCGAAGATACCGCATGGAACTCCTCATCGGTGAACAGTACATATAGGAACTTACAGTGAAAGGTTAGAAGGTTAGGGGATAATTCTTTGAATATTATAGGCACGTTTAGACCGTTACTTGTATTCTTATATTCCGTTGAGCTGATGATGGAAGGTACAACTCCTTATCGATCAGGAGTTAGAAGATATCTTGTCCTAGATAGACATACTCGTTGACATCGAGAATTGATTCCTCAGCAGACACTAGAGTGGGCTCTTACCCACTCTACTGTCTGCTTAATAAAAAAAAAAAGCAGCCTTAATCATTTTGGCCTGGCCATGGTTGGTTTTTTTTTTTAATGTATGTTCGGGCATAACTCCGTCATATATAGATGGATTTGCAAAATTCTTTTTTTGTTCGAAAGGGGTTTATTCCGAAATGGTCCCATATAATTTTCATATAGATCTGATGATGAGTTCGGGAGACAGACACCGGAACTCTTTAAAAAATGACAGGAAATCAACCGCGAGTTCTGCTATCGCATAAATATGCATTGTTTGTTTGGAATTAGTGCAGGGTGAATACCACAACTGAAAATTTAAAAATAAAAACTTTTGTTACAAAAAAAAACAACCGACTTCCTTAAAAACACTACAAAGTGAAAAATAACTTTAATTTCGGAAGTCGGTGGCAAAAAAACCATAAATACAGATCCTAAGACACCGACTACCGAAATTAAAGTTATTTTTCACTTTGTAGTGTTTTTAAGGAAGTCGGTTGTTTTTTTTTGTAAAAAAGTTTTTTTGTGTCGTATATTTTCATTGCGTTACGTCATACTCGATTGTCAAAGACACCAGTGTTTTGTGAATATTGAGGTAACACCGCGCCTTTCTGTCATTTTGTCTATTCTTCTGTCGACAAAACTCGTTTCTACGATGGTCATGCTACGCGTGCTGGTGCTGCGTCCAGATTGGAAACCGACACCGACTTAGTTGGGAAAAGGCTAGGCAAATGATGATGAATTTCTTCATATTATTATATTAATACCTTGTTTATGATTAATTTTATCATCATCATCATCAGCCGTAAGATGTCCACTGCTGGACATAGGCCTCTCCCAATTTGGGGGGCTTTGCCATAATCTCCACGCTTGGCAGGCGGGTTGGCGATCGCAGTATGGTGCTCAAATGTGTAGAGAACGCTGCTGCCCATTCTCTAATAAGTCCCTTAGTCGCCTTTTACGACACCCACTAGAAGAAATGTGGTGGTGCTATTCTTTACGTACGGCACCACTTTTAATTACATTTATAACACCTTATTACCCTCTGTGAATGCGGTCTTGCGGATGGTACTTTGGACCATATATTCTTCTCCTGCTCCTTGAATACCAAATCTTTCGATCTCTATGAAGAACTTTCCAAGTGTAACATTCCTCTCCCAACTAACTTTCATTCCCTTTTATTTCACTTCTCCCCCAAAATTATTCAAATTTTAACAACTTTTTTAAACGACAATAATCTAAAATTTTAAATACGACTGACCTCACGACTAACAGCATCTGTAAACCTTCCACAAAGTACAAAATCAACAGCTCGCCGCTGCGCTACCGTCTAAACGTGACTCTGGCAGAATAGTCGACATCGGCTCAATTGCCAAAAGCAAAAAAAAAAAAAAAAAAATAACACCTTATTATTTTTAATCATTATTTATTTAAATTATGTTTTTAACACCTGATTAATAATACTTTAGTATAGCAACTAATTAGTTAACACTGCTGTGCCCGAAAGGGTCTATAATGACCATGTCCCTGTAGATAAAACCTACCACCTTTTTTTTTTGTGGGTGGGAAATCATCAAATGACGATTCCCACTCTGGGCGGAGCGGGCGTGTCAGACTTTTTCTGACTAAAACCCACCCGTGTTCCTTCAGTTGCCTATATGCCAGGGCCACGGTAACTCTACCGATCATATCTCGCTACCCTGACAGGCATCGGTACTAGGGGACCCCTTCAAACTTGCTGACATCTCTTTGAGGCGCGCGTGGAACACTACGCGCCGTCGACACGAGCCTGGTCCTTACCGGGCGGTGAGCTACCCATTGCTCGCAGCACGCAAGCCCGCGCCTACGTTGGCCGGGATTCCGCAATCGACTCCTGACGCCCGGACAACCTACCACCTAAGTTCATTTTGTGGAATGGAGGGTTGAAATGTTGGCAATGTGGCAGCAAAGCAGTGACAAATGCGTGGACTGACTGGACAGGTCCACTCAATCTGTGTGGAAATCCTCCAAAGACAATTTCAGACACCAATGTACATGGTTTTCATATGATGTGACCAAGACTTTGTCTGGACTTTAAAAGAGACAAACTCAGGAAACGCGCAAAGATTCACAAATGACAGCTGGGACCAACGCCTTAACATGCTTTCCGAGGCAAAAAATATTGAAAACATTATAAGTACGAACGCCTACAAGTCAAGCTATATATATCCAGTATAATCTGACATCTCATTGTACGAAAAGCCTATACAACGCGAGGTCAGCTAAAACTGGAAATGTATAGCTTGACTTGTAGCCGTGTGTACATATTTACGTAGTTGCGCAGAAAAATTTTTCGAACATGAAACAGTGGATCGGCAATAACTTTCAAAATTATTCAAATTGTTATTGATATTGTGCAACACAATAACGGAACATGCAAATGATGACAATTTAAGTAAAATATCCTGTCATTATCGGTAAACCCCGACAAAGCCAAATTGACAGCTACGTTCCCCCATATCAATGAAAAAGCAAAACACACCACTCTCTTTTCAATCTAATCGGCTAAACCTCGGGCCCTGGTGAAAGCACTCGACGCGTATCTAATCGAGGCTCCAGCGGCTCTTCAGATTATTCAGTAGATAATCCTGCCGTTATCAGCACCTGATATTATGAGTACTTAATTTGTGCTGATTGCAATATTATTTTAGAGGGATCGGTATATCGTGCGGTGTCATTAAAGTTTTGGGAAAATTTTATTTTACAAATATTTACATACTTGAATTTACCCCTTTTGCCCATAGGCAGACACTACGGAACGCACCCTGATACGATCCTTACATACTCCTTTTGCGTCGATTAGGTTCATACATCTGGTCATACACGCACGCCGGTTGCGAGTTCTATGCACCTGACCTTTATGAAAAAACCGGCCAAGTGCGAGTCGGACTCGCGCACCGAGGGTTCCGTACAAACCTGCAGGAATTCACAGTTTATGCATAAGGTTTATGTTTATGAATTTTTTTTTTTTTAATTTTTGTATTTGAGTTGACTGAATGAAAGGTAAATTTTGGTTTACGATTTATGACGTATTAAAAAAAAACTACTTACTAGATCTCGTTCAAACCAATTTTCGGTGGAAGTTTACATGGTATTGTACATCATATATTTTTTTAGTTTTATCATTCCCTTATTTTAGAAGTTACGGGGGGGGGGGGGGGACACACATTTTACCACTTTGGAAGTGTCTCTCGCGCAAACTATTCAGTTTAGAAAAAAATGATATGAGAAACCTCAATATCATTTTTAAAGACCTATCCATAGATACCCCACACGTATGGGTTTGATGAAAAAAAAATTTTTGAGTTTCAGTTCTATGTATGGGGAACCCCAAATAGTATTGCTTTTTTTTCTATTTTTGTGTGAAAATCTTAATGCAGTTTACAGAATACATCAACTTACCAAGCTTCAACAGCGTAGCTCTTACAGTTTCGGAAAAAATGGCTGTGACATACTCGGACAGACAGACAGACAGACAGACAGACATGACGAATCTATAAGGGTTCCGTTTTTTGCCATTTGGCAACGGAACTCTAAAAATCACCAATAAGGTCACTATACCAATAAGGTCCTAGGGCGTCCCCTCCCGGCGTTTCCACTCACGCCTGGCTTGTTAATATCTTTTGTAAGCCGCCCTTTATTCATCCTCTCAACATGACCAAACCATCTAAGCATACAACTATTTCTTTGCAACTATTGAACCGACTTTTGTCTACCTTATCCACTTGATTTTTTTTTTTAACTCTTTCATTCATAGACATACTCGTTTACTCGTACAACGTACAGCGCTGCGTCTAGAAGTATGAAAGGAGGGGTTTCGATAAGGCCCTAAATTTTTTATTATTTTAGTATTGTGTTTATAGGACTACACTTAAAATTTACAAATATATATAGCATCAGCCAATATTTGCTATATTTATGTGTATAAGGTAAATGTTTGATTACCATTTGATGAGAACATAATGACAAAATATACTAATTAATATTATAATTATCGGTTTTATTTTGAGAAATCAAACTTAAACAAGGTGCAAAAAACATTAATATATTACGTAGAGTCCTCCGCTTTTTGATCTGACCATTCAACTGCAGCATATTCAATACAATCTTCGTAGTGAGAAGAATACTTTATTTGTTGAAGATCCAAATGCCTGTAATAGCTAAGGAACCACAATACTGAAGCTATGTGAGGACAACATCCAACAACACGTGCTCCAACCTTGCACTGGTAATACCAAGATGTAACTCCAGTAGGATGATATTGTATCCATAGGTTGTAGATTTTTGATGAGGTATGACTTTGTATTAGAATTCTTATGATATCAGGATATTCTTTGTGAAAAAATAACTACGGACTATATAAGTTATTTTAAGAAGAGGAAGAAACAGCTTGTTTCAACTGATAAACGCCTAAATCCTTCTGTAAAACACTTATTGCATACAGTGTCATTAATCACTAATGCGCTATTTTTCGTTTTTAAATATTGCAATATTTCGCTATTTTTTAAGCACCTTAATCCTTTCAATGGTTTCCGACGTCCTCAACAATCACAATTATGAGCTTTAGGCATTATGTAGAATAATTCTTGTAACTAAACAGTCACACTTAATTACAGTTTATCGATTTACATATTTTACGCATAATTAATACGTCTCGTCGATACGAAGTGAATAAACTGACTGTCCGATGTTACCGCATCGCTAAGTCGTTAATGCCCGCGGGGGGAGGGGTCCAGCTGGACGTCATTTCAGAACGTTGCCCGATTCTCCGTCGCAAGGTCCCGTCTATAAGCACTACAAGGTATACCCTATCCAATGAAAAAAGAATTATAAAAATCGGACTACTCTGTATAAAGTAATAATAATAATAAAATTTTATTGACATAAAACATTGTAACATTTATATATTAAAGCCCTGACTCCTGAGTTAGGTTGTAACCTGTGTTACAGGAATCAGTGTCTTCTCCCATTTTTTTTTTTGGTACATTAACATTTATGTAATAAAATTTAAACAATTATAAAATCATGCAATCATCGAAGCACTTGTATGAGAGTGTGTGTGCGTGTATGTGTGGATGTGGGGATGAGTGTCGGTGCGTATGTGGGGTGTGGGGTGTGGGTGTGTGGGGTGTGCGTGTGTGGGGTGTGTGTGTGTTTGGGGTGTGTGTGTGTATCAAGGGTATGTATAATGAATGTAGTTAGGGGGACCTAGTTGTGTTAGTGATTATAATAATAAGTTTTCTGTTTGTGCATAATCTAATGTTTGTAGCCAAGTATTGATTTTATTTTTCGTTTCACATTTAGAAAGTGAGTTAATTAGAAGGGCCCTGTTAATTTTATTATAAATATGCGTACCTAGAAAAAGATGTTGTCGCCTAGCTGTAGCAGACTTACATTTAACATGTTTACAGACGTTAGGGATGGTGCGTTTACTTTTATATTTGTTGTTTACAGGTGTTATTATGTGTTGTTTCAATGTGAGATTGAGAAGAAATAACTGCCTCACTGTTAGCACTTTACAGTTCTGGTATAAGGTTACAGTTGGAAACCGATATGGTTTAAAGGTCATGACTTTGAGCAGTATTCTTTGAGCTCTTTCAAGGTGAAGCATAATAGTTTTACAGGCACCTCCCCACACCGTGATACAATATCCCAATATTGACTGTGCTAGAGCAAAATAAACACTGCGAAGAAGATTCCAATCGGCCACATGTCGAAGTTTTCTAAACGCCCAAATAAGTTTCCTAACACGAGAGGTGGTAAGCTCGATATGAGGGCGCCAACTTAGTCTCTCGTCCAGAATTACACCTAGATATTTTATATTTGCTTTTTGGGAAATCGAAAGACATGAGCACTGATTATTGTTGTCGGGAAATTTGCAAGAGTGAGCTTTGAGACTTGTTGACATAGGTTTGGTTTTGGCAAATGTGAACTGCAGGTATGAGGTCTTAGCGATGTTAAGGGTAAGTAAGTTATCTTCCAGCCATTGACTGACTTTACGTAGTCCTAGCTCAGCCGTGTGTCGTACCTCCTCCCAAGTCTCTCCATGAAATATGAGCGCGGTATCGTCGGCATAGCTGAATATTTTACCTTTAGAAAGAGATTGAGATCATTCACATATATCAAGAAGAGATTCGGAGAAAGGCAACTGCCTTGTGGAACACCACAAGTGACGTTAGCTTCCTCACTGACCAGTTCACCTATCTTTACTTTTTGTGTCCGATCACACAGAAAATCAGTAAATATACTGAGAGCTTCTCCCCATATCCCAATATGGTCTAGCTTGTTTACAAGGGTGGAAATACAGACCGTGTCAAAGGCTTTCGCAAGGTCGAGAAAAACACCTATGCATTTCAGTTTAGCATCGACTTTCTTGGCAACGTGATCAACGAGTTGATTTACTGCATCTTCGGTGCTTTTTCCAGACCTAAAGCCAAATTGAGCATCAGATAGATTTTTGCTTCGTTCTAGAAACCTAAGGAGTCTAGTGTTCAGCAGCTTTTCTAATATTTTTGAAAGAGCCGGTAAAACCGAGATGGGTCTGTAATTTTTGACATCCTCCTGGCTCCCACCCTTGTGAACTGGCGTGATTAGAGATTTTTTAAAGACCCGGGGGAAAACTCCCTGTTCAAAACATATTTCAATGAGTTTTGTGATCGGAGGAATTAAGATACCTTTACCTATTCTAAGTAACTTTGCTGAAATAGAGTCCCACCCCGTGGCACAGTCAGTTTTTAGGGTTTTAATTATAGAATCAATTTCAGCTTCGTCAGGGGGGAGTAGAACAATAGAATTAAGTACCGGTGGTGAATTAAATTTATATAATCCAGGTTGGGACCTTCGGTTTTGACTGATTGTATCTACAAGTTGTTTACCTATATTAGAAAAATAATTATTAATGTTCTCAATTTCTTTCGGCACATCTTTTGTTTCTGTTAATAATTTATCTGCTGATGTTTTTTGCCCAGCTTGGTTAGTGATTGATTTTAGTATGCTCCATGTTTCTTTGTTATTTTGTGATGATTTTAAAGCCGATTTTTGGTAATTAATTTTTAACTTTCTAAGCAAAGAGTTGCAGTAATTACGGTATCGCTTATATGATATCTCTAAAACTGCGTTTTTTGCGTCTTTTAAAAACTTTCTATGTAGCTTGTCCCTATGTCTAATGCACCGCAGGAGACCAGGGGTTAGCCATGGTTTGAGGATTAATTTTCGGTTTGGCACATTAACCACTTTTGAGTGTAGTGAAACTGCAGACATTAAACACCCGACAAAGAGTGTGGCCGCCTCATTTGCATCAGAGTCTTTTGTTATAAAAGTTATGCGTGGTATTACATTACAATCAATGAGTGAACAATCATCCCCTGTTTTCCGACCCTTAGGGTTCGATATTGCTTTTCAAATTTATATGGGACCACTCTCGGAGTATACCCTTTCCAATAAAAAATCACAATCGGCCTACTATGTAAAAAATTATGCGTGGTCATACATAAAAAAAAAAACAAACAAAAAAAAAATATACGCGTCGATTTGATAACCTCCTCCGTTTTTTTCGTCGGTTAAAAAGAAAATCGAAGGCTAAGATGAAGTTTTGGAAATAAAATATAGTAAAATCAGTCAATCAGTACATTATTAACTATTATCCTAAATACAATTTATTTATTTTATACCATGAGCGCAGTGTAGTAACACGACAATTTTTAAATATGTAATAGCTTACGTATTTGTGCACCACATATATGAGAATCGTTTTGTTACTTGGTTGCGCTCTATATACAATAACTAGACAAAGATTGAAAAACTACAGAAATTACGTTTTTTTTTACGTCCTTTCATAAATGTCCTATCAAGTTACACAAAAAGTATACGTATTTTTAAAAGCCTTATATTATGCACAAAATAAAAAATAAAAAAATGATCTAGATTATAAAATTTAAAAAATATGATTCACGGGGGCCAATAAAGGGCCTTATCGAAACTCCTCCTTTTACACTTGAGTTCTTTTTATAACGAAAATGCACACTAAGGAATTATTTTCGAAAAACTAAATTCCCTAAAGAAGTTAAATAGGGGATGAAAGTTTGTCTGGAAAATCTTTTTTTTTTTTGTCTATGAGAAGTCCCATCGGGGACACTGCTAGTAGTGAATAACTAATTTAAGATTCTTAATTGTTTCAGATTATCACGAATGTCACCCAAATCAACAATGTCAAATTAAACCAAAATGGCCGCCATCAAGTCTTTTCTCCTAATTCTTCTGTTCAAGACATGTTTAAGCCATAACTTAGACTATCTCTTCCGAAAAATAAATGAAGAAACTGGCAACTTTAGCACCATAGCAGCACATCTGGCATGGGAGTCTTCAATTAATCCTGGCAACCCTGAACTGCCAGCTCGCTCAGCTAAATATCAGACAAACCGAATAATCTGGCAAGACCAAACGTGCAGTGAGTTGGCAACACTGTATAATCGTCAGTCGTTGAACAGCACTCAACGAAGGCAGTACTATTTATTGTGTAGAGGACCGAAGTTCACATATGATGAGACCAGGTAAATTTTAATGAGGTTATGAATTTCATTTCATTATTTTTATACCTGTTAGACTATTATCATTTCAGCCGAAAGACGTCCACTGCTGGACATAGGCCTCCCCCAAAAGGGGGGGGTTTGCCATAATCGCCACGCTTGGCAGGCGGGTTGGCGATCGCAGTATGGTACTCTACAATGCATAGAGAACGCTGCTGCCCATTCTCTAGTATGTCCCTTAGTCGCCTCTTACGACACCCACGGGAAGAAATGGGGTGATGCTATTCTTTACGTCCGGCACCTACACGGACGTATTACTATATTTTAAATACTATTTTTTTTATTTTTTATTTGAAGAAATTGTAAGAACATTTTAATTTCCGTAGCGCATCCTCCTGAAAGTCTTTGTTTTGGAAAACAATCTGTTTGCTTAATGTCTTCCATATATCCCGATTTTGTCTACACTACACTACAATTCATCTTTTTACAGACATACAAGCAATCTTCTCGAAGAACTACAATCAATCTATTCAGATGCTGAAATATGCATTCCAAGTGACGCAAACATACCAACTGACAACCTGACACAAGTCGAAGCCGCCATCTTGAATTATCTGTCAAACTTCAAACAGTTTTTCAAATTCGAACTCGGTGATCCAATTCTTTTTGCCGCCAAAACTGCTGTCAACCGTTATATTGAAGAAAAAGATATGCTTTGTTTGAAAGGCGAAGCAGATTTTGAAAAAGTGATGGCTTTTTCGAGGAATGAAGAGGTTTTGAGATGGCTGTGGCAGGCTTGGAGGGAGAAAGTGGGACCACCTATGAAAGAACCTTATAGAAGATTGGTTGCTATTGAAAATAAAGCTGCCAGGCGTAATGGTAGGTGGTGCTTATGAGTAAGAGGTAGAGTTTCTCAGTAAGGGAATACCAAATTAATTTAGACAGCTACAAATGTTTCGACTAAACTAATAGTTTACTAACATTTTTTAGGTGATTCGCACGAAGTTAATTTATTTGTGGGCGAATTGACAAATCCAGAAATACGTATTAGGCAATTGAGAAGTTTTGAACTTTATGCAATTTAGTGAAGAAAAAATTATTGTAATTGTCTACTAGATAAAAGGTCTAACTAATGTTAAGTTACTTTATTGCCTCAAATTAAATAATTTAAAATCGTGCTAAATCTAGGATGACGATGATGTTCCAGCAAAAAACTTTGTACAAAAAAATATTATTGGAATTCCCCTTTCTTAGGGTTCTGTTGCCAAATGGCAAAAAACGGAACCCTTGTGGACTCGTCATGTCTGTCTGTCTGTCTGTCCGTCCGTCCGTATGTCACAGCCACTTTTTCCGAAACTATAAGAGCTATGCTGTTGAAACTTGGTAAGTAGATGTATTCTGTTAACCGCATGAAGATTTTTACTCAAAAATAGAAAAAAAATACAATAAATTTTGGAGTTCCCTATACTTAGAACCGAAACTATTTTTTTTTTTTTTCAACAAAATTCGTGCTGGGTATCTGTGGATAGGACTTCAAAAATGATATTGAGGTTTTTAATATCATTTTTTTCTTAACTTAATGGTTTGCGCGAGAGACACTTCCAAAGTGGTAAAATGTATGTCCCCCCTGTAACTTCTAAAATAAGAGAATGATAAAACTAAAAAAAAAATATATGATGTACATTACCATGTAAAATTCCACCGAAAATTGATTTGAACGAGATCTAGTAAGTAGTTTTTTTTTAATACGTCATAAATCGTAAACTGCAATTTACCTTTCATTCAATCAACTCAAATATAAAAATTAAAAAAAAACATTTCACTTCATAAACATAAACCTGATGCATAAACCGTGAATACCTACAGGTTTGTACGGAACCCTCGGTGCGCGAGTCCGACTCGCACTTGGACGGTTTTTTGGATGGGAAATCATCAAATGACTTCTCTCACTCTGGCCGGAGCAAGAGGGCGTGTCAGACGTTTACGGACTAAAACTCACCCGTGTTCCTTCAGTTGCCTGTGCCTGTCACGGTAACTCTTTCGAACAGAACCGTGATCCTGGCAGGCATCGACCCTACAACCTCTGAGCCCCCTATCCATTATAACAAGAACTTTCGAAATTGATGCACAATTGCCGGAGATATCACGAAACTTTTTTTTATAAAACCTACAGCGGAATTGAGAAACCTTCTCCTTTTTGAAGTCACTTATGTAAATGATAGCATTAAACGTTTCATCATGTTGATTCCAGGGTATCCAAACATCGGTGTCTCCTGGCGAGATGAGCTCGAGATACCAAAGCTGCGCCAGGTCTGCCGCCATCTCTACAACGAAGTGATCCCACTCTACAGCCTACTACATGGTGTAGTGAGGTTCTATCTGCGAAGGTTCTATGGTGACATCGTGCCTGAACATGGACCTATTCCTGCTCATTTGCTGGGTATGTTACAATGCTACTAGAGTGACAACACGATACCTATTACTGATATATGTTATCAAGTTTACTAATAGCTATTTTTAACCGACTTAAAAAAGGAGGAGGTTCTCAATTCGGATGTTGATATGTTTTTTTTTTTTTTATGTATTTTCGGCCATAACTCCGTCATATATAGACGGATTTCCAAAATTCTTTTTTTGTTCGAAAGAGGTTTATTTCGAAATGGTCCCATATAATTTTCATATAGATCTGATGATGAGTTCGGGAGACAGACACCGGAACTCTTTAAAAAATGACAGCAAATCAACCGCGATTTCTGCTATCGCATAAATATGCATTGTTTGTTTGGAATTAGTGCAGGATGAATACCACAACTAAAAATTTAAAAATAAAAACTTTTTTACAAAAAAAAAACAACCGATTTCCTTAAAGACACTACAAAGTGAAAAATAACTTTAATTTCGGAAGTCGGTGGCTAAAAAACCATAAATACAGATCCTAAGACACCGACTTCCGAAATTAAAGTTATTTTTCAGTGTAGTGTTGTGTTTTTTAGTGTTTTTAAGGAAGTCGGTTGTTTTTTTTTTTTTGTAAAAAAGTTTTTATTTGAGGCAGTTGCGACTATTGTGTTTGGCTATAGGGTGTCATAGGTATCAAAGGGGTGCAAAGAGACCCTATTAATAAGCCCACCCCGTCTGGGAATGGGTTTCTATGTTAAAGGGCAGTATCTTTGTATCCGTAGGTATCTAGTTGCTCAAAGAATACTTGTTAGATTGGCCTCTATTATGGATCCATTTTGACGTATCAAATTCCTAAATACACAGATTTTATATTTCAAAATTGAGCCAGTTTTATTGACAGGTTCCCTTCCCGCTATATTTTTGTGTGCTGAATCGTGAAAATTTTGGATTCATATCAACGTTTAGCTAGCTTTTCATCTACTCAGCTGGAAGACGTCCACTGCTGGACATAGGCCACCTCCAAGGGAGGGTGTTGCCATAATCGCCGCGCTCGGCAGGCGGGTTGACGATCGCAGTATGGTGATAAAATGCATAGAGAACGCTGCTGCCCATTCTCTAGTAAGTCCCTTAGTGTTGCCTCTTATGACACCCACGCCACGAGATGGTGCTATGGTGCTATTCTTAACGTGCACTCAGAACCCTATAGCTTTCACGTGCCACCAATTCACCGAAGATCAGATGACTTATCCTGTGATTCATATTCATATCTTTATTTGCATAATGTGAAAAGTTCTTACAAGTGGCTTAAAGCTAACGTACAATTACGGACCCTGTAGGGCACAGCAAAAAGTATTAACTAATTCTAAAAAATAAAAATAAAATAAGAAATTAATAACAATAAACAATTTTGATTATATTAGAAATCATACGATTTTTCGGAAAGAGGATGCTGCTTACGTCTTTAACATTTTCCGATTATCGGCTTTTATGTCGCGGCATGAAAAGCTGCCTTATTTTTCAGGAATCACACGGACCATTAAACAAAGTGAATTCTTAATTACAGTAGATCTTGCAGTGTAATATAATTTAATTTCGTCGTTTAAATTGTTTCAGGTAATTTATGGTCGCAGAACTGGGAACCCTTGACTGATCTTCTACTACCACAGACTATAGATTTGGATGAGAGTATTAAGAAGATGAATTGGACTGTTATGCACATGGTTAGTTAAATTAATATTAATCATAATTTAAACCGTGCTAATAACGATAAACCAAATTACTTGATAATTGGAGTTTACTCATAAAGAATCGATTTTGATATCTAATAGAAGCCCGGGGTATGAAAATTTATGGAGAGTAAAATTAAATTTACTCGGTTACGTTACGTAATTACGTTATGCGCTATGTAATGTTTACTAATCTATAGATTTTATAATCGTTCGTACGGGGTAAACTCCAGTCGTGCGTCGGAACTGACACAAACAATTTTGAACTGACTCTTTCTTTGATACTAATAATGACGTAAACAGTAGTTAATATTTTTGGGCGTAGTTACGATTGAAAATGTAAAAGATAGGTCAAACTACAAAAACTTAAGTACAAAGGTGAATACTAACAAAAGTTTAAATTAATAACGCTAGAGGGAATATTCGTCATCATCATTTCAGCCGTGAGACGTCCACTGCTGGAAATAGACCGCCTTTAATTTAGGGGGGTTTGACAAAATCGCCACGCTTGGCAGACGGTTGGCGATCGCAGTATGGTAGTAAAATGCATAGAAGAGTCCCTTAGTCGCCTTCTACAGCACCCACGGGAAGAAATTGAGTGATGCTTTTCTTTACATCCGGCACCACACGGCGTGTTTACGTCCGACGGAATATTCAGTCATATTCAAATAGAATTGGCAAATTGCTCGCAGAACAGATGGCCGTTGGGGCCGAAAGCTCCTGGAGTGGCGACCGCGTACTGGAAGACGCAGAGTTGGAAGGCCTCCCGCAAGGTGGACCAATGATCTTGAGAAGGCCGCAGGGATCCGCTGGAGCTTGGGGGAGGCCTATGTCCAGCAGTGGACGTCTTTCAGCTGAAATGATGATGATGTTGATTCAAATAGAAAAATTATATTTAAAACTAATTTCGAAATTGTTTATTTCCTCAGGCACGAAGAGCAGAAGATTTTTACCAATCGCTCGGTTTGCCCGCCATGTCAGAAACGTTTTGGCGCGAATCAGTGTTCACGCGGGAAAACAACAGTGACGCGCGCTGTCATGGCACTGCGGCAGACATGTTTCAAGATGGCGATTTTCGGTTAGTGTTGCGAGTAACGTAGCAGATAATTTTTTAAGTGTTTTGCTAAACTGTATTTGTTTATAATAATAAATCATTTAATTCAGGCAATAAAGACCCATAACATCAATACCTTCTAGACTAACATACATAATTATTTTAAAAAAACACACAAACACTTGGGAGCTTGTTTTTGGTCGGCTTCCCTGTAACGTCTGTACACAACTCCTGCTGGCCAGAAATCTGAGCTAAGGATGACAGCCTTCTGCATCGCGGGAACCTGGAGGATGTAGGAATTAAAATTTAAAGTCCTGGTTGACTCCAACCGGGACAGCTTGAGCAACTTCCGTTCTTCGGCACCGATTTGACCATGTTTCCTCTTGATGATGTATTGAAGGGGCTTATCTCCTGCCGTCTGAGGGTCTAACCGGGAAATATATAGAAGCATGGTGGGTACAGTAGCGCGGACATCTATTTATATTAATATACACACAAGACACTTAACACAGAAAACGGAGTGTGTAAGAATCGTACCTGCATCGCTGTTACAACCATTTGACAGGCCATTGTATCGAAAATTATACATTTCGATAACTTTATTAGCCTTGTCCCTGACAGCAAACAGCTTTAGGAAGTATATCCGTCGTGTATTTGATTCAAACTGCCAAAATTTGCGGGTTTTGGATTTCTGAACAGCGTTTAGCGGACTACTACGATCAAATCGATTCGATTGATTACGGAAACAGAATGTGAATGAATGAATGTAGATGGCGTTCTTAGTTAATATTAGTAGATAACTGCCTACCTCCTTGAGAAGTAGGCGTGAGACGATATGATACGTTACCTAACGAGCTAACTAACCCACCTCACTATCTTATTTCATGCTTTATTTACCATTGAAATAATTTCAGATTATTATATTGCTCCGACACGTCAAAGGAAGATTTGTACGTGCTGCATCATGAGTTCGGTCATATACAATACTACATGGCGTATGAAAATCAACCGGCTTTGTTCAGGGTGAGTACAAAAAGGTTGTAATAACACAAATGAGTATATCGTCGTTGCGCTTACAAAAAACGTTATGTGTTTTGGTATTTGATGATCTTGATCCTTATTTGAATACACACTAGCCGTAAAAATCATTTTTTGATAAGTGCACATAGCGGTTTTTGTAAGCGCAACGACGATATCTGAAGAATAAAACTCTTGGATACTTAAGGCGCGGACTGACTACGATTTTAAATGCTACAACTACATGCTACAGCTCGAACAAATAAGGTTGAAAATTGAATAAATATTTGGATTGACGATGTGACTAAGCTGCGAATTGGCATTTATTTTACGGTTTTATTTAGATTATTCGGACTACACACATTAAATTAAATAATTGTCCGGTTAAAGTTTTAAAGTAATGTTTATTCTATTGAACTCTTTAAAAAAAAAAAGTTGTTATCGCTGAAAATACAGAGATGTTCGACGTCAAAGTTTTTTTTGTGAAACAATTTTTATTGGGAATATCAAACAATTTTTCACTATTCTATTCGGTTAGAATTTTTCTTTAAACCCTTCTCTGTCCACTGTATTTTTTGTGTCGTATATTTTCATTGCGTTACGTCATACTCGATTGTCAAAGACACCAGTGTTTTGTGAATATTGAGGTAACACCGCGCCTTAAATGTATTTTTTAATGGTATTTGCAATTCAAGCACATCTTATCATTATTATTTTTGTCTCGTGTGGTGTCCGGACACTAAGAATAGCTCCACTCCATTTCTTCCAATGGATGTCGTAAGAGGCGACTAAGGGAAATCGGGAGATCCCCCTACGCACACAAGTCTGCTTGGTTATGATAGGCGTTCACTACTTCTACACTATCATGATCACGTTTCTTGCAGCAGGGTATTGCGAAGCACCTTGAGGGCGTTCATCAGGATCTATGTAATGATTTACGGCCTTTCGCTGCATCTCTACCTCTGCCGATCGTACTGGGTTGCCAGTCCATTGGGCCACAGAGGAAGGGACAAGAGAGTGGATTTGTACCCGCGCAACTGCTTGTCCACTATAATCAAACTCACGCGCAGATGACCCTAGCTATTAAATTTCCGGATCTGAGCATATTAGTAGCCCTGCGGCGATGGGGTGTTGGTGGCGGGGTTGAGGTATCGATGTACCGAGGCTTTAGTCAGCACCCTGCACGTAGGCGGCCAGGAGAGAGTGGTCGCTCCCGGAGTTGATCGAGTCGGGACTTCGGGTTCGGCAGCACAACTGGTGACAAAGCAGCCCTATTTAGGATCGCTCTGCTTTCCTCTGCACAGAGGAGGGGTCTAGAAAAGGTGGCCCAAAAATAGTCCGTCTCAACCATTATTCAGGTGCCTAACCGCGGGCGCTTGGACATCGACAAAATGCGGTCGAAAGAAACAGAAGCAATCGAGTAATGTGATAAAACTTCAACAACTTAGCATTGCTACATGGAACGTACGTACTCTACTGGACAGCGACCGTAATTTATGCCCAGAGAGAAAAACTGCTCTCATAGCAAGAGAATTGGCGCGCTACAACATAGACATAGCTGCAATTAGCGAAACCCACCTGAGTGACTGCGGAGAGCTTCGTGAGGATCTAGGAGGCTACACATATTACTGGAGCGGACGTCCTTCCGGCGAGAGGGCGGCTAACGGTGTGGGCTTTGCTATTCGCAAAAGCCTGGCTGGAGATCTGAGTGAACTACCTAAGAATGTCAATGACCGCCTCATGACTCTACGCCTTCCAATAGCTAATAGCAAATACGCACATCTCATAAGTACCTATGCCCCTACTCTGCCTTCATCGGATGAGGATAAAGAGGTATTTTACCAAAACCTGAGGCAAATTCTTGAAAATATTCCAGGGTGCGACAAAGTAATTTTGTTGGGTGATTTTAATGCTCGAGTCGGGACAGAACATGCAATCTGGAATGGGGCTCTCGGCAAACATGGAGTAGGTAAATGTAACGATAATGGACTGAGGCTGTTAACGCTATGTGCTGAATTTGATCTAAGCGTTACTAACACCTGCTTCCGACTTGCTGAAAAATACAAGACCTCGTGGATGCACCCAAGGTCAAAGCATTGGCATCTTATAGACTATGTCATTGTGCGCCGAAAAGACTTACGTGACGTACTTGTAACGAGGGCGATGCGTGGCGCTATTGGATGGACTGATCATCGCCTCATACGATCACGGATGATCTTACAGCTCAAGTCACCACGAAGAGCACCCAATAAAATTCCACCTAAACTTGCCGTTTCAAGCCTAATTGCTTCGTCAGAGCTGGGTAAAGCGTTGGATTTGGAATTTGCTGCAAGTGCTCTTCAGTCAGAGTCATCTACCATTAATGATGAGTGGCGACTTTTCGCCAAACATCTTCATTGCTGTGCGCTGAAAACTATAGGAAGACCACAGAAAAAGAGCCAAGACTGGTTTGATGCATCTGACAATGAGATCACTGCGCTAGTTGACAGATACAGACATGATCTCAACTCAAAATCGCCGGATGCACGAAACAATAATGAAGCGCAACAGAAACTAAGATCCAAAGTCCGCAAACTGAAGGATAAGTGGTGGAGGGAGAAAGCTACTGAGCTACAGCACTGCGCTGATACCAACCAAACTGGCAAATTTTTCGAGGGTATACAAGCGATATTTGGCCCAAGAGCAAGAAAAATAGCACCAATGTATACAAAAGACAAACAGCACCAAGTTACGGGTAAAAACGACGTATTAATGCGGTGGGCAGAACATTTTACTGATGTCTTGAATCCCGATGCACTTGGCGCTGATCTGTCGTACATAAATACGCTTGATGAACTGCCAGTCTGTCAAAATTTAGAAGACCCGCCTACTTTCCAAGAGTTTATGGAAGCAGTTATGCGACTTAAAAATTCCAAAACACCTGGTATGGACCAACTTCCAGCTGAAATGTTCAAATACAGTGGAGAAAACATCGCTAATAGACTTTACCATCTTGTCGAAAGGGTGTGGGAAACTGAGGAAGTTCCTCAAGACTGGAGGGATGCGGTGATCTGCAAGCTGTACAAAGGGAAAGGAGATGTCTCCGATTGTAGCTCCTACCGAGGCATATCACTTCTTTCTAGTGCCGGTAAAATTTTTGCGCACATTATCAACGGTCGCCTTAGCCAACTTGCTGAAAAATACCTGCCTGAGAGCCAATGTGGCTTTCGTCCTAGCAGAGGTACTATCGATGCCATATCCGTCGTAAGGCAACTCCAGGAGAAGAGCTTAGAACATCAAAGGCCTCTCTATATGTGCTTTGTCGATCTAGAAAAAGCTTTTGATAGAGTTCCACGTGAGGCCTTGTGGCTTGTTCTCCATAAACATGGTTACCCAAAGAAGTTCGTCAACCTCATACGCCAGCTTCATGTTGGTATGAAAGCCCAGGTTCAACACGAAAACGAGCTGTCTCAGGTGATCCAAATCACGAGTGGAGTAAAGCAAGGTTGTGTCATGGCACCCACACTCTTTGCCATTTATTTCGCTGTTGTTATGAGGGACGCTCTACAGTACTGTTGTGATCGAATTCAACTTAATGTACGAACTGACAAAGGTGTGTTCGATATATCAAGGTTCAGAGCAAAAACAAAATTACAAAAAGTCGCCATCCTGGATATATTATATGCTGACGACGTGTGCCTCATGTCTGACAGCATGTCGCATCTTCAAAGCTATGTTGACGCATTACATAAAGCCTGTCAACGTTTTGGTCTTGTTATCAGTGCTTCCAAGACGCAAGTCCTCAAACAACCGCCTCAGGGCTACGAACCTGATAAAGCCACTCTAAATTTAGATGGGAAGCCACTACAGGAAGTCATGCAGTTCAAATATCTTGGAAGTAACATTAGACAAGATAATACCCTAGCTTCGGAGATACCATCGCGCATTGCAAATGCCTCTGCAAACTTTGGACGCCTTAATGATCGTGTCTGGAAATCCCATGATCTTAAGCTAGAGACAAAGATAAGTGTGTACAAAGCACTAATCTTACCTGTCCTTCTTTATGGCGCAGAAACATGGTGCCTCTACAAACCAGACATAAAAAAACTTGACACATTTCACCTAAGGTGTTTGAGATCCATCTTAAAAATTAAATGGCAGGACCACATTCCTAATACGGAGGTTCTGATCCGTTCGGGCGTGTATGGCATAGAGGCTTTACTTATGCAGCGTCAACTCAGGTGGTGTGGGCACGTCCTGCGCATGGAGGATCACCGTTTACCCAAAGTAGTTTTCTACTCTGAGATGGCAGAAGGTAAACGGAAGCAAGGCGGTCAACATCTCCGCTACAAGGATGTGCTCAAGAGGCATTTAACCGCTTGCGCTATTGATCCAACAGGTTGGGAGAGGCTCGCTTTAAATAGATCGTCTTGGCGCTCTACTATCTACAAAAAAGTAGATATTTTCGAAAAAAAACGCCTTGAACATTTAACTGAAAAACGCCAAATACGAAAAGAAAGAACTAAGCCCTCCTATACCTATTCCTATAACTCTGCCGGCCAACTCTATTGCATTAGCTGTGACCGGGTATTTAAAACTAAATTCGGTCTGGCGAGTCATATAAGGGCACATGCTAGGAAAAAATAATATCTGCAAAGGGTCGCCGTTATTGAAACCGATAAGGAGGACTATATATATCATTATTAATAAACCATTGCCAAATTTTAACTTTGGTTTAGTTGTTAACTCTATTGTGCATGCTGTGGTCTCCTATCATGATTTTGTCCTTTATTTATATGTCTGCCCTGGTAATCGAGAGGGCAGTAAGTCGAAGGTGGATTTGGAATGTGTACGTCAAACGAGCTTTCTTCCTATCTAGGTTTTATATTTCTACGTACTTCCTATCTAGGTTTTATGTTTTACAATAACCCTGATGAAGATGTTAAAACAATATAGAACATAAAAATCGAGTGTATAGTTTTATCACAAACGATAAAATTGTAACCAAAATATTTGCGCGCCGTTTTCTAGAAACCGCCTTTTTTTACTTACTGCTATATCGATTACCAGGGCATTGTGTACATCTTTTGTTGGAGATCCTAAATAAACAAATAATCATCTGCTTAGCCTTTTCCCTACTTTGTTGGGGACGGCGTTTAGTCTAAATGCAGCTAATTGTCAGTATTTTACAAGGAGCGACTGCCCAGCTGACCTCCATAAAACAGTTATTGGGTAATACGAAACCTCTTGGTAAAACTGGCTGATAGACTATCAGGCTTCTTACGACCCGTAACTACTGTCGAAGATCTAAAAAAGACAGTGGGAACCAATGGCTTTACGCGCTTTCTGAGGCGCGGAGAGGACTCGGCATGTTAAGTTGGTCATCTATCTACAAACCAACCGCAGCAAGTACCTTAACTTGATCGATCGATTAATACGGCTGTTATTACATAGTACAAGCCCAGCACATTATACACATATATGAATATAATTGTGAAGAAAGAAGATAGATACAAACAGTAAATTAATCAATTATGGTACAATGTTGGTGCTACTGAAAGTTTAATTTTTAAAGGTCACCACTAGACTATCCATATTTCGTAACTACCTTGAAGCGTTAAGTCAGCAATCAGCATGCTAAATTGCTCGCCCGTTTGCGTTTTGCGTCTTTACGATCGTGAACGCTCGGGAATTGAGAACTCGTATACGCGCCATCTCGTCTTCGACACCTGCGCGCGCGCTCACGCTCTCGTGGTGTGGCCGCGCGGGCGGTGTCGGTGTGCGGGGCGCGTGTCCAAATCTTACAAACGACGTCTACCAGGGTCGCAAGATTTGTTTGAAAGAGATACCGTGGACCTGGTACATGGGCAACTGAAGGAACACGGGTGGGTTTTAGTCAGTAAAAGTTTGACACGCCCTTCCGCTCCACCCAGAGCGGGACGTCATTTGATGATTTCCCACCCACAAAAAAAAGCATGCTAAACTAATAAATTTTCTCTTACAGCAAGCCAACGCAGCACTCCACGAGACAATAGGAGACACCATAATGTATGGAGTATTAACACCACAACACTTGAACAGACTGGGTCTCATCAACGACTCTTTACTATATACATCTAATTATGATCATTCAGATCATCCTTTAACTGAAGATGTTTCTAATGATGATGACGCAAATAATGTTGTTGATAAAGAATCTAAGAATGAGAAATATGATATCACAAACGGAGATACAAAAGTGATGGAAGACAAAAATCATGAAAAAATACATATAGATCTATTAAAGACAGTTAATACAAAAGAATATAATGATTTGTTGTATGAAATAAAAGCTGAAGACCTACCGTTTAAAGAACAAAATCAAAAAGATATTTACAAAGATCCTCCTAAATTATTCGAAGACAAAGATATAACTACAGACACAATACTTTTACTGAAACAGGCTCTAAATAAACTGCCACAAATACCATTTTCCCTTCTAATAGACGAATATAGGTGGAAGTATTTTGAAGGTAGTCTGAAGGCAGATAATCAGGAGTTCTGGGCTATGTCGATGAAATTACAAGGAATAGCACCACCTGGTTTTAGGGGAGAAGAGTATTTTGACGTGGGTGCTAAGTTCCATGTGCCGGATAATACGCCTTATATCAGGTATTTATGATTTGCTTGCTATACAAGGTGCAGTTTTGGATCTACAAAATATTTCAGGAGGTAATTATGTTAGTGATTCTCGACCCGAATCAACAATAAAATGGGCAGGTATTTTCTTTTTCATTTTATTCTTATTTTCGGAAAGCGGTAAGTGTGAACTCCGTTTTTTAAAACGCGGCCATTCTGTACGTGTCCTTAAACTACGCTTTCACACGCACAAACAAACGCAATCCACATTTCTTTCATAGATCCAAAGCCGCGCTCCCCATCCAGTTATTCTGAATAACAATAAAATTGAAAAATTAAAAAAAAAGTATTATTGATATTATTGACTTGGTATCGTATTGTTACATGATTATTTACGAGTCTCATAACAACCTCCTGAAATGTATACACAGGTTCAAAACTGCATCTTGTATCTATAATAATATTATAAAGTTGAAGAGTTTGTTTGTTTGTTTGATTGAACGCGCTAATCTCAGGAACTACTGGTCCGAATTGAACAAATCTTTTTGTGTTGAGTAGCCTATTTATCGAGAAAGGCTATAGGCTATAAAACATCACGCTACAATTAAGAGAAGCGGAGCAGTAATAAAAAATGTTGCAAAAACGGGGAAAATCGTGCGGGTAAGCGAGCCTACGCGACGGGAAGGGTCGGGGGAACAAGAAATTTAACGCGGACGAAGTCGCGGATAGAAGCTAGTTTACTCATATAAGCGATTGTGACCAACCAGATGATGTCCAAAAAGGCCCGACTGGCTGTTCACAATGGTGTGCTGGTGCCTACGCTTATGTATGAAAGTGTTTGTTGGGTATGGCAAAAGAAGCATGAAAGCATAATAAATGCTGTGGCAATACGTTCCGATATTGCGGGTTTCCATCTTAACCTATGTTTTTTATCTTCGATTCTTCAAGTGAACTTTCATTTCCAGATATTTCCTCAGCAGTTTCCTTCAACACCAACTCTTCGAGAAGTTGTGCAAAGCTGCAGTGTTCGGTCGTCGCAGCGCTGAAGGACCTGTGCCGGAGACCATCAGCTTGACCAGATGCGACATATACGGATCTAAGGCTGCTGGGAAGATCTTGAAGTAAATTTTCTTCTAAATCATTATACAAAATTCTATGGCTAGTTGGAGCGACGATCTTGACAGGGTAGCTGGTAGTAATTAGATGAGAATAGGCAATCAATCTGCCTAAATTCCAAACTGTGTTGGCGACCACTTCCAGTGTTACTGAATGCAGCTAAATACCATTATTTAACATGGTAGCCACTGCTTTTCTGACCTCCATAACCTAACTGCATCGCAAAGCTTCACAAAATGTCATCATCATTTCTATCCTGTAGCTGTTCACTGGTGGACATAAGCCTGTTCAATTGAACACGTAAACTTGGGCTTACATAGACTTGGCTTTTTTAACAAGAGCTAGTGGCTGAGCATTCACAGTGAGGTCAAGTTATGCTTGCCACGGGTAGTCCACGGACTAACCGTGGCAAAATGATGAGTGACCATCATTACATACCAATATTTCTCCATGCTTCGGAAGCCGGTGGCCAGACTCCAGGCTGTTATACGTAGATCTTTAATAATTCGATATGAGTCGCCAGAAGCCGCAAAGTCTTATCAAGGAGTTATCGTATTATCCAGACACTGGGATGTGGAGGTGATATAGGGAGCCGCTTCATATAAAATACTGGTATTCAGCTCAGATAATTATTTTGTTTTACAATTACAGAGATTTTATGTCCCGTGGCCATTCGCAGCACTGGAGTGAAATTATGGAAGCAACGACGGGAGAACACGACATATCCGCAGGAGCTCTCAACCGATACTACCGCCCTCTGTACGATCTGTTAGAGAAATTCGTGCGCGCGCACCGTGTTCCTATTGGCTGGTGATTTGCTGGTTTATTTTTATAATTTGTTTTAATTTTTAATGATTGTTTTGTTATTTTTATCTAGTCAGATTAGCTTTATTTATCTAGTCAAATCCATATTTCGCTTCGTGAAAATATTATGTTAAAAATAACGAAATTACACACTTACAACTATTTTTGTTAAAGATCTAATAATATTATTATTATTTAAGTAGAATTAATTATTTTAATCATAAATAATATCATTAGTTATTACTTATTAAAAATCCTATAAGGCAAAATATAACATATTAATGAAACACTTGTTTAAATTAACAATAAATACAATTTATTAAATTAACATTAAATAATGTATTTTATCAACAACGATTTTTGTTTCCGTTAATAAAAAAAAAACTTAAAATAATTTTTAACAAAAAATAGAAGAAAAATGGTACAAATAAATTAAAAGCAGAACAACTTACTCCAAGCGCTTTTTAAATTAATACTTAATTAATTTATTTACATTAAAAAAATGGTAGAAAATGTAAAAAATCTTGTAAAAATATTTTGTTACGTATTTACACATAGCAGGATATTTACAAAAGGCGTAAGATATTTTTAAAACATAAGAGAATGAAAAAACTAGTTGTTCACAAACAGACTACCTAGATTATAAAAAACAATTATTTTTTTAATACAATTAAGATCAAATTGTATAAAAAAATCTTTGTTTTAGATTTGCAATTAGAATCGAAATGTATTAAAATTCTTTGTTTTACTTGTGTTACCTAATCGAGTATCTATTGTTCAAATGAATAGAACTTGTATTTTATATTCACTTCAGAAGTTATGTATTGTTATGGGCGCGATCTTTGCACAGACCTGTACATGAGCTTTGCACAGACCTGTCCATGAGCTTTGCACAGATCTGTCAACGAGCTTTGCACAGATGATCAACACAAAATTTTTGTATAAACCTGGCCAGGAGCTTTGCACAAAACGTTTGTGAGCAACGATTAATTCCACTCTTGACGCTTCAAATAAGGCACTATAATTATAAATCCATAATATGTTAATATTGCAAGTTTAGCGAGTATTTATGCAACAATATTTCTCAATGAATTTAATATTTTATCACAATAAAACCTTAAATATAAAACGAGTCTAGAAAACAGGTGACTTTTTGGATAGATTATTTTTTTTCTCTGAAAAATAATATAAAATGGTAATTCTATTGACTATTTGGTGGAATAGGGTTATCTACTAAACGTAAGTCGTTGGTAATATACAAATATTGACAATTAATTTTTGTCGTAGTCAGTACGACAATACGACGATTAGTTTATTTCGTTGTTTTTCCTGCAGTGTATTTTATTTTAACACGCAATTATTTTATAAAAATACACATTTTTACCCAACTGTTGCAGAATCCAAAATGAGAATATATGTTTATTTATAAACAGTACTTTTGCAAAGTATTTCTACATTTATCATGGTTGAGTTCCAAGACAAAGATTTTTATTGTCATTTACGTCTAAAATTAAAGCATTGGATAATATTGTACACATTAAATTGAAAAACATAATCACTTTTCATTTTATGCTACTTATTTTTATCCGTCTGCTAAATTTAAACCCTTTGAATATTACATCTGTCACTAATACGACAAACGACCAAATAATACATGTCTACGACATTTGATTTACAAAATACGACACATTCGTTACATTGTATCAATGATCTTATCGATGTTTAAGGCGTTTCCATATCGACTCACTGAATATAATTAAAAACACTAAATAAGATTAAATATATGTCATTTACCAAAAAAATGGAAACTGAGTGACGCTTTTACTATATTTAGCTCTAATTATATACAGTGAGTCGCCAAACAAACCAGTCTAAAAATCGACCTCCATACAAAAGTATCACTCAAAATGGCGCCACTGTGCCTAAAAGTTAACCCAACGGCTTAAGATTAAAATTTCTTACTTCTTTAAATTTAGAACGATATTCAGTAGCCAATCAAATTCCTTGAAGCCTTTTTATTGAAGTCTTTAGTCTAACTTTTAACCACAGTCACGTCATGCCGGCACTTTGGACAAACACTAAAAAGTTTCGTTATCACTTCACTTCAGTCGATGCTATGAAAGTGTGGTGGCATGGGATATCCAGTCTACCGTGTGGGCCACACGATGGTATATCCCCGGTTGGCCCCTACTGGCACAGGAGTAACCTGCGGAGACGACGCCTATGAGGTACCAGCGTCCTACCCGCTCGAGCATCAGTGGACCTCCACTGTCTCCCTGACAGGAGTCTTTGCCACCACCTCGGTAGCCCGCGCACAGCATTTCAGGGTATATCACCACGTTTATACCTGGAATTTGAGAAAGAGGCCTTTAAAAAATGTACTTGAAAGAAAGGCACATGATTTTTAATCAGTTGGTTATGAATTGAAACGAGTGTAAACAGTCGGTTATGAATTCAAACGAGTGTTAGGATATAGCTTCAGTTTGCACGAGCTTCTCATATTTTTAACCCGAAAAATAGGGAACTAGAGGGGTTATGGTGCCGATTCGCTTATTCATAAACTAAACTAAATTTAAGTTAAGTGCATCTTTTTCTTTCTATTTCATTAAGGAAAGGACAGAAGATAACTTTAGTTTAGTCCTGTCAAATTAATCGGCGCTTGACGTAAATTGACGTAATTTTAATAGGCAAGTTTTTAATCACGTCTAAGCTTGTATGGAGTAGTGACAGGCGCTGATTAATTTGACAGGACTAAACTAAAATTTATCTTTTGTCCTCTTCTTAATGAAATACAAAGAAAAAGATGCACTGAACTTAAATTTAGTTTAGTTTGTGAATAAGGGAATCGGTACCTATGTCTATGTTTAATATGTATCTGTGTGTTGTGTGTATCTGTACGATGTGAGTATCTGTGTGTTTGGGGTATCGTAGCTCCCAAACGGCTAAACCAATTATATGTTTTTGTTTTGTCTTCAAGGTGACTTAATTAAAAGTGTTTTGTTTTAAGGTTTTTGTTTGTGTCCTGGGTTTTTGAAATTTTGAATTGAATATTTATTTTAGTAATTATAAAGAACAACAATTAATTAGAATCTACTAAACAAATCAGTGATGTCCTATCCTACGAGGCTGATATAAATTGTTTATGATCGGGAGAAGCTCACGAACTTTTTAGCGAATGAACCTTCTTCTTGATTTTACAGTAGTGGTCCAGTCGCGTATTATAAAGTATATTTCACAATGGAACAATAATTTTTCCGTTGTGAACAAGAGACAGCGCTATACATACGTCCTGTATAGCTATCTTTCTCTACCACTAGTGTAAAAACAAGATGGCTGAACAATAAAGGCGCTAAATATGTCATTACTTAGCAACTGCGGAGAAAGCACGATCTACTGTGATAGGCTAGTCTAGTCACAAGTTTTTATCATAGGTTGGGAGCAAAATCCGTGATAAAATGCGTGGTTATAACCTATCACAGAGATCGTGCTCACCCGCTCCACCCCGCTGGCTGGTGTCAAAAAATCTTGTAAGACTTCAATAAAGAAATTAAAAAAGAAGCTTACCATTAGCCCTATGCCACCTTTCGCAGACCCTATTATCCAGGACAGGCACATCCACTGCCTGCAGTGTCCGTGGTCGCAATCTGGACCCAGGACTCAAAGCACCCCACCCCGCTGCCCAGCCGTACTGCCCCAGGAAGTCGGAGCCTCGCTCCGGTAGGCATATTGGGGCTGAAATGAGAGAATTAAAACTGTGATTAAATTTGAATAAATTTTGATACTCTTGTGCGTATAGCTGAAATTAAATAAATTGTTTGTAAATGAAGATAAGAAGTATCGTCATCACCAGCCTAGCCTTTTCCTAACTATGTTTGGATCGGCTTCTAGTCTAATTAGATGCATCTGAATAACAATATTTTACATGGAGCCACTGCCTATCTGACCTCCACAACCCAGTTACTGGGTAGGACGATACATCTTAGCAAGATTGGGTGCTAAACTTCTGGCTTAAGACGATCCGTAACGATTGTCAAAGATCCAAAAATGACAGCTGGCACCAACGGTCTAGTCGACATTAGGTTAAGTCAAGTCGGCGGGATTTAATCGCATACTGGATTTTAAACATTTGGTGTTAAGCCGAGCATCTAAGCGCGAGGAAAAAAAGCTCTTTTTGATTTTCCGCTCTCGAAGATCCAATTTGCAAAGAAATACCGTTGCGTTATTTTTACGTCCATACGAACGCATTGTATTTGCAATAGCAACTGTTGCAAAAAAGGCAATTTGAAGAGTTACCCTGCTATCAGTCGATGAGCAGACATTAATCTAACATTTAGTAAAATTCTTAAATTTCCAAGCCATTGCATAAACAAACAAACCCACCATACTCACCTATATGAGGCATATAGTGCACGTTTCTGTCTAACGTCAACACAGCGACATCAAATCTGTCCGCTTGGGGCGTAAACTTAAACAGGGGATGCACTTTGATAGTCCGCACGCCGAAAGTATACGCAGGAAGCGGCTCCGCTGCCGAATTGATGACGTAATCACCGAGCGTGACACGCACGTGGCGTGGCTGTGCCCGCGCCACACAGTGACCAGCTGTTACAACATGGCGCCTCGATATTAGGGAGCCACCGCATCTGAAACGTTACAAGCATTCGGTTACGTTCGAAATTTGATTTGGGGGATTCGGATTTAAAGAAAACGTTTGGGGGATACAGATTAAATGTTTGGGAGCTTGAGATTTATTTGGGGGAAAAGGAAATGGAAGAAATTGATGTGGAAGTAGATCAACCTCTTTCTTCTTCCGGGCATTTTGGATTTAGATAACGTATGTAAAAATATTTGAAGTTAGATAGCATAAAACAATCGTCAAAAATATTCAGGTTTTGGTGAGCCAGCTACAGGTTTTACTTCGATTAGAGCGACGTACGAGCGAATAGCGTCAGCATAATCTGCCTTAAAATTTCCCACTGCTGGGACACAGGACTCCTAGCTTCAAGAGACGTGTTCTTTAATCCACCATGCGGGTTGGTAGATATCACGTGTCTTTGAATAGTTGGAATAGTGGAAGCATCTCGCGACGGTCACTTTTATATAGGACACGGACTAAAAAGCGACCATAATGTTGACGTAAAGATCTTGAAAAACCCGGTTCTAACCAGAGATGAGTATTAAGTTTTCGTATTATTTCGTTTCGGTTTATTCTTCAATTTAATTCTGACTATGATGTAAAAAAATATGAACACTAAGTTTATTAGAGTCATCAACCAACAAAAACAGGCTTGTTCCCCCATTTATAAGTTATATTTTCGTAAGTTTTAACGAAGGATATTATTTTCGTCAGAATTCAATGTAAAATGCAATAAAAATATGTATTTTTTTTTACAATATTTTCTACGCTTGCGTGAGAAAAGGTCATCAAAAGGTATCTGACACTGTCAACTCAAAATGACAGGACATAAAAACATGTAAAATTGTCTTTGTATTTGGAGCATAAACTTTTTCAGACTGTAAATTTAAAACAGACCGTCACAGAGAACTTTATCAATTGATTTTTTTAAAGTTCTTTATTTGAGCTGACCCTGATTTTTTCATGAAATATCAATGGAGTTATAAGAGCTCAGAGGGTTGCAGTAAAGATTTTAATGATTATAATTCTGTTAAAGCATACGTGTTACGGTTGAGAATCAAATTTAAATCAACTTATAAACTCATAACCTAACGCGGATCTTTCCAAAAACTAAAGAAAATTTGAATTTCGTGGGATGCCTTAAGGGGTCGAAGAAAACTTTTCCTTTAATTTTTTTTAATAAGTACTTGACGTCCATTTTTTCACCTACTAAATGAAAGTTTAAAATAACTTATTTACGTACTAATCAAAATATAAACTTTTACAGTAAGAAAGAAACATGCAAAGCATACAATCATGCCTCTTTATCTAAAAAAATTTGTAAAATCACTTACCTCTGTAATTCAAAAATATTAAAATATATTAAATAAAAATAGTTAATTGGTTATTCAGTTAATAATAATTGTTAGCAAAAAAAAAAACAATACATAATAATATTCGACTCAATAAGAAGAGGAATGTGCGAAAAAGTCGGTGAGATTACCAATTTTACTACTATTTATATTTTCACTATAGCTAAGAAGTATAGATAGAGAGAGAGAGAAGACGTCATATTAAAAACAACAGAAATGATTCGAATATTTAAAATAATTTTATTTGAAAAGTTTTAAATACTTATTTTAAAACTTCGAATCTTTAAAAAAAAAGTATTTTACACTAATTAGAACCTCATTCATTTTTTTCTAAAGAAAACATACATGTTAAAGTTAAGTTACCCCACAAAACGTTTTTTTTTTTTCTCTTCAAATATTTGTCTCCCATTCTATTTGAATTCTAATTCTCTCAAAAGAATACCTCCAATAAAAACCACGATAGATCTTTGCTCTAACTTTGGTAAAAAAAAAACATTTTATTCATCATTGGTATTATATGATTCTGTTGTGCACCCACTAAACTTCATTTAGCTATTGCTATCTCTCTCCTTTTAATAACACAAGAAAGAGACAGAAATAAATAAGACCTGTCAAATTTAATTGAACTTCGATTTTCTTTGTCGCAACTACGATGGACTTCACCATGCTAAACAATGACGCTAAATTAAAGGCAGTCGAAACGTATTTTATTGACAGTTCTAAGACGTCACTTGTCTTTTTCGCTCGCAATCTTCAAGCAATACTCTTATTTTAGTAAAGGTAGTGCACAAATGAATGGCACAAATTTTTTGGTTGACCGTACTTTTCCAAGACATAACTTTGTTTATTTTTCTTGTGGTCCCAAAATACTACTGCAAAATAATTATTGCATTTTAGGTGGAATCCGGGACCGCGGTCCCGGTCCCGAAAGCCCCACGACCCAAAAGAATCAGCACTATTATCTACAGAGTGTATCACAAGTCTGTCATGCTGTATACATATATTTTAGAAACAACATGCAATTTCATGCTCTATCTAACGTACACACGGCTACCGATCAAGCTATACATTTCCAGTTTTACCTGACCTCGCATTGTATAGGCCTTTCATACAATGAGATGTCAGCTTATACTGGAAATGTATAGCCGTGTGTACTTACGATATTCATCTTTTGCCTAAAACGTTCCAGCGACGTCTTTGTAACGTAACTTAAACATGTCATCAAAAACCCACTACATAGTAAAAAGTAGAAGTTGCTGGACATCATGCTATCTCTTTCGCACATTTACCTCTCTATCCAACACTGCTTCCAACCGATAAGCTCGAATATCGACATAAGCATGTTGCATCTGTAAAATTAATTATTAATTCATGTTAATACATTAATTATTATTAATAATTAGTTGTTGTTGATTTTGAGTGGAAATAATAATAATAAATAGTGTTATTAATTTCTCATAACAAAAAAACAAAATTTACTTAACCGAGATGAAAATGAAAATATATGAAAAATAATTAATAACACAGTTTTTCTTCTCACTACCAAATCATAAGCAGCCAATATTGTTCCCACTGCTGGGACACAGGCCTCCTCTTGGTGAGAGGGAGTGGGCCGTAATCTACGACGTGGACCCAGTACCAAATATATTTTTTAAAATAAATAAAATAAAAATCATTATTCGAAGTCTTTAATTAAGCTATTGACAACTGAATGAGAAATCTATACGAAATCATTAATTTTATTATTATTTCCACTATAAATATTTACACAATTCAGTCAATATTTAGTTCACGCAAATTTTTAGTTTTAGTACGAACGGTTCTATCTATACAGAATTTCTATTCGACCGCTTTCATTCAATATTTTGTTTTTACCTTCAAGCTATTGCTACTGACAAAGTTATTTTCCATCACGCCGTACACGCTGCGAACGTGGAGTCAGAGATGTATGTACCACCTTTTTTTCTCTTACTGGGAAATCATCAAATGATTTCTTCCGCTTTGTGCGGAGCAGGAGGACGTGTTAGACTTTTACTGACTTCAACCCACCCGTGTGGCTTCAGTTGCCTGTACCAGGGCCACGGAAACTCTTTGGAACAGATCTGCGATGTAGTACCACCTACGATTCGTTCGTTACCCAGCCCTGACCCTTGCTAGAGCCAGCCTACGCTACTGAAGCTGTAGCTTTAAATCGGTCCCAAAATAATTTCGATCCAGCCCGTTTCATGCTGGCCTCCTCCAGCGACGCCCTAAGCCGAGGTCCGTACCCCACAGGGTTTATAAACACTGAACGGAGGCCTTAATTTTTTGAGGCACCCACGGACAAGCCCGGTTATGCAGCCAATAACCTTCTAAGGAGACCTGCAAGGCGCCATTCATAAAAAAAACATGTTTCCAAAATTCAAAATGAATATTTTATTTCTTCAAGCTAATCTGAGAATCAACACTTTTAGAACTTTAAAGTTACATAAGAAATTCCCCCAAAACGCTCTTCTAAGTGTTTTAGCAGGAAAGAAGAAGTGGCGGAACAAATCCCCCTTGTTCTGTCCTATGGAATAGGGGACGCATATTTATTTGAGCCTAAAATCAAATGAAAACAACTTGCGTGAACCAAATACTAAATTACAAAACGCTGAATTAGTAACATTTTTAGTAAATTAGTGCGTTAATATACAATGTTAATTCGACGTAAATATACTGTGCAGTTATCTGTGCTTTTCATACAAAATGTTACAGAAAACATCGGCTTTGTTCTAGCCAGAACTAAGTAGAGACAAATGTGTGTGACATTTGTGTGAAAAGTGTGTGATATTTGAACTGCATTTGCGCTTCATGTTTAGATAAATTTACCTACAGTTTCTAAAAGCTAGTTCTTATAGTGACTTAGGGCCAATATAACCAATGAAAATGAACGCGACCAGCATCTTAATTGCGTAATGATTAATTAATCAGAATCTGAATCATTTAGAAAATTGTAACTAATTCATTGCTTCACATGTTCGAAAAATTTGTCTGCTCAACTACGTATATAATGCAATGAATGTTGTTGAACTGTCAAAATGAAAGCAATAATGATAGTGTGTTATGCAATTCTCCTCCTGCACATCTAAATTGCGTTGAAGAGCTGTCGGTATCATCGTTGTTGTGGAATGTTGATGCTGACACCTCTTTAAATGTGCGGGTCACATTCAGCAGAGCGATTCTGTAAGAATCTTCCCGTGAAAACTTAATTGAAGTGAACTTGAAGTGAGTTGTCATTCCTGACAGCATTCCTTGTTAGGGATAAACACTATTGACAACTCACTAACACACCTAAATCTTCAGTGATATTTTAACAGAATAGAGAGACTGCTATTTCATTGGTAAAGTTCGCCCTTAATTAGTACCAAAAAACAGAGATAAAGTTCACATGGCATTAGGCGGCAGGTAAATTGTATACACTTTTAGAAACCGTAAGTAATTTTGCCCAATATCTTAATAATAGAAATATAATACATAAACATAAGAAAAGGTGTATGTAAAATGAATATCTGCCGATCTATTATGTAAAAATTCACCGTGAAGTGTAGGTGAAGTGACCTTGAAGTGAGCTGTCAATAGCGTCAATCCGTCAGGTGGAATGACAGCTTACTTCAAGTTACTTTACCTTAGTTTTCACTGTGAGATTTTTACAGAATAAATCGGTAAGTATTCTATGATATGACTAATGCACTACATATCTAATTTATGTCAGTAATATCAATTTCGAAGAGTCACCAAAAATTCGAAAAAATCCTTGATTTCTTACTAAACTTCAAGTATATTCGATGACCCTGGTTAGTTATCACTTTTGGTGACCATATACAATGGTCGTGTATACAATTACATTTGGTTAAATTGGTCGTGTATACAATTAAGTTGTAGGAAAGAAGTTCATAATGTGTATTGTATACTATATAAGCCACAAGTGTAGATAAATGTGACATTTCAATACAAAATTCTAACTTTGTTGTTGCTATAAATATGCCAGAATGGTCATAACTGTGCCAAAGTGACGTGATGAAAAAAAAAACTGGCTACAACATGTCATTCATTTCTATGTGTTATCATGTGACAAAGGGTAGGTATTTTTTATGCATCACGAAGTCATGCTACAGTTTTTTCATCGTACAAAAAGACTGGTCCCAACTGTACCAATTCTATTTAAATATCACAAAAACTGACACACGCAGCTTCGCCTTAGACCAACCAACAATGTTGTAAATCAAACTACTAGTATATAGCTAGTACTGTAACGTGTCAACATCATGAAGGTAGTGTAATATAGTGAAGTTGTCCCTAATCAGGTAATGCCATAAAATAGGCCACAAATGTGCCATCACAAAAAAGTCTGGCCACAACTGTGCCAGCGGGTACAGAACTGTATAACCTTGAGGATCCGATCCTGATGTAGGCCTGCCAGGGGAAGGTGCCGAACCCAGCATCGTCACCACCGACGATACGCCGCTGTGCAGTCTGCTTGCTGACCGCTATTCCACAGCCTGGAAGGAAAAGAAAATGATGTATTTAGAAACAAGGTTTTATTCAGTTTTTTTTTTCATATAATCTTAGGTTATCCAGTCTTTCCAACAGGTAAACTATCGAAGAAAAATTGTCTGATATCGATGCTATCTAAAGTAAGGGTGTAATTTTAGCATAATGTTCACTGTTTTATTATTTTGAACCCCCGACGCAAAATGAAGGGTGTTATACATTTGACCGCTATGTGTGTCTGTCTACTCCGTAGCTCTTAAACAGTTGAACCGATTTGACAACCGACCGTAGACATGTTTAATCAAAATCGATTTAACCGTTTCGATACGACGATCCTTTGCTAATACCTACAACTTAAAGGACCAATTAGGTACGTATATTTTATTACTTTTGAGAGGTTTTTGTTTTGCTTGGGGTTTTTTAAAGTTAACTTTTCTTATTTAGTAGGTATAGCTAATTAGCCATTACTGATAAATTAAGCTAATTCCATCTGTCTTCTCACAGAACCGTAAATATTCTAACATTAATCTTTTCCATTCATCAAAAAACAAGTCCAATACAGTTGGTCTATTCTGTAAAAATCTGATCATGAAAACTTAGATGTAATGAACTTGAAGTGACCTGTCACTCTAGCTTATGTTAGAAATTGACACTAATGACAACTCACTTCACGTACCTACATTTATGCGGCGAGTTTTTATAGAAAAATTCAGCTGGGTTGGGCTCCACGAGCGCGTTGAGCATCTTCAACATATGCGTCATAGGGGAGGTAGACCAAGGTATACAGTATCCTGCCGGGGTCGCGCGATTGTTCGAAAGAGATACCGTGACCCTGGCACATGGGCAACTGAAGGAACACGGGTGGGTTTTAGTCAGTAAAAGTCTGACACGCCCTCCCGCTCTCTGGGAGAAGTCATTTGATGATTTCCCATCCAAAAAAAAAAAAAAAAAAAAAATGTATGCTTTGTATACCGATTGTAATTGTTAGGAAAAATACTTGACACAGCTGGGGAGTTCGTACGCCACTTCTTTTCCCAGCTAAAAAACTAGGAAGTGATGAAGGGCGGGCGTTTCAGCCTAGTTTCAATAAATGACATATGATTTTGGGGTTTTTGTTTTATGAGCTCCGCATGCATATCCATTGATTTATTATCGTTTTTAACCGACTTCAAAAAGGAGGAGTGTTTTTTTTTTTTATGTATGTTCGGCCATAACTCCGTCATATATAGACGGATTTGCAAAATTATTTTTTTTGTTCGAAAGGGGTTTATTCCGAAATGGTCCCATATAATTTTCATATGGATCTGATGATGAGTTCGGGAGACACACCGGAACTCTTTAAAAAATGACAGGAAATCAACCGCGATTTCTGCTATCGCATAAATATGCATTGTTTGTTTGGAATTAGTGCAGGGTGAATACCACAACTAAAAATTTAAAAATAAAAACTTTTTTACAAAAAAAAACAACCGACTTCCTTAAAACACTACAAAGTGAAAAATAACTTTAATTTCGGAAGTCGGTGGCAAAAAAACCATAAATACAGATCCTAAGACACCGACTACCGAAATTAAAGTTATTTTTCACTTTGTAGTGTTTTAAGGAAGTCGGTTGTTTTTTTTTTGTAAAAAAGTTTTTATACTGACAATAAAACCGAAACTGTTATTAAAACGAAAGGGCCAATCGCTATACTTAACGAATTAGCCTGTAGTAATCATAAATGACTTAATCGTTTTAATGTTGTCCAGTTTCCCTTATTAGTTAAATTATTTCCTTTTAGTTTCAATCGACGTTCCGCTATGTGAATCAAACTATATAATCGTAAACTGATAATTATAGTAATAATTATTCTTCATCATCATTTTAATAAACAGCCTTTGTTCCCACCGCCTAAACCCCCCAATTTGGATCATGGGGTAATTTGGGGGAGGCCAATGTACAGCAGTGGACGTCTTTTAGCTGAAATGATGATGCTGACGAACGTTCCCAGTGCTGGGACACAGGACCCTCTCAATAAGAGTGAGTGGGCTGTACACTTGTGGTAGATGTCTCATGTCTTCGAATTTTTTGGGTCTAAAACATGACGGTTTCCTTACTATAGTTTCTTCACCGTTTTGAGAGTAGTGATGATGAAGTAATTAGCACAATTTAAAGCGCCTGACTGGGTTCGAACCTACGACCAACAACTCGTCTCTCTACGGATTCAGTACAGATTAATGTTTTTTTTTTTAAATTCAAAACAAAAATTGTCGTATAGGCCTATTCTAGATCTCGATCTCGCCTGATGGAAAGCGATGGATAACATCACTTAATATAGATAGCTTTTTCCAAACCATCTTGGAAAGGATCAATTCCTTACAATATTCATACCTCCATAAGTCCAGTTTTGCGACCTGGCTGGAAATGTCGCGTATTCCTCTTTAGCTTTTTTATTTTTAGACTTTTTTTTCTTTTCGACAGTTAAATTAACGAATGAACTTATAACCAATAATATTAAAATAAACTTCATTTTTAAATGCACAGTTCACTGTTACATTTTACTTTTAAAATATTTAAACTATTTTTCAATAGAACATTTTTAGCGTTTAATATTTTAGTCACCAAAAAGCTTCCTTACAATTAAAAAAGGTTACAATAATATTGCACTAAACCATTCTCACATAAAGTCAATTTTCCAAAAAACTATTTAAATTCCTAATGAAAATTGCACCAATTTTCTCAAATGAAAATTGCACCAATTTTCTCAAATTGAAATTACACCAATTATGTCAAAATTGCACAATTTTCTCAAATCATAATTGCACCATATAACTCGAATTATTTTTTAAACCACCTTAAATAAACGCGTGTACAGTACATAACAGTATTTACCGACTGAAGTTGAAACTGTTTTCTTTACATAATGTACGTATGTATGTACACAGTACATAACGTTTCCGAGGAATTTACTTTCAGGAAACCGTATATTACCGGTCTATTCGAGTTTATGACTTATGAGGGAACTGTTCAACACTATGAATGAATGAATTAACATTTATAAACACAAAGTGCGCAATGTTTAAACACGAGGTTTAAAACAAATAAAGATAAAAATTCCTTGTTTGCATGTATTTCGCAGTTTTTACCACTTTTTTTTTTCAGGCACATCGTGTATTTTTTTTTTCTTGATTCGTATTTATATCGGTAACCTTTTCCCCTCAGATAACCGTTAAATAGCTACCAGATAGCCCCCCCTCATAATACTGAACAAATTATATGCCATTTATCATCCTCATCATTAGCAGCCTAAAATGTTCCCACTGTGGGGACACAGGCCTCCTCTTAGTGAGAGGGAGTGGGCCATAATCCACCACACAGGCCCAGTGCGGATTGGTAGATGTCACATGTTTTCGAATTTTTGGTTCTAATGCCGGTTTCCTGACGATGTTTTCCATCACCGTTTTAAGAGCAGTGATCAAATAATTTACACAAAGTGAAGCGCCTGCTTGGGTTCAAACTCACGACCATACATACTCGTAAGGCGCGGCCGTTACCACTGAGTCACCACGGCTCCATATGCCATTACTAATAAAATAAACATTAAAATTATCAAACAATATCTAGACAAATCAATAAAATTAGAGTGTCTGTTTGTAATATTAAAATAACCGCTTTTTACTAAGCGTAAGGATGTATACACGGTTCATATACCAAAACAACATTTTTTACAATTTTTGTCTGTCTGTCTGTCTGTTTGTTCCGGCTAAACTCTGAAATGACTGGACCGAATCTCACGAAAAAAAAAAACGAACGAAAAACTTTTTTGTTAAAAATACCACGAGGACGAAGTCGCGGGTAATTCCCTATATAACCTGGATTAATGCATTCTTAATACATTAACCGCAGTAGTACGTCCTCTTGTGATAAATTCTGACATCCACGCGGGCGAAGCCGCGGGCAAAAACTAGTTACTCAATAAAATAGAGAAAGTATGTTAGTACAATATTATCAAATGACTACTACATTTGTATAGCAAAGTTATTACGACAAACAATGACTTGCAAAGAATACATTTAATCCTATTAGCTGGTATTGTGTTGTATGTATGACTGTCAAAACTTTGACATTTGATATAACATTTGTAATTTGACATTTGAGTTACCTCTCAAAATCCTAACTCTACTCACTTAAGACATTGGCAGAATAGTCGACATCGGCTTTATTTGCCATAATAAAAAATAGAATAGAGTTACCTATACTCCATTTGTTTAGGTAGTTAACTAAATGTAAACAATCTTAACATGTCTTTTATCTAAAAAACTGTCTAAAAATAGAATCTAAAAATATTTACAATTAGGTATTTACTTAAACCGATGTTAGGTAAGTAACTTAATTTAAATAATATTTGTTGGTCTTTTGTACGATTTATTTTATATAAAAAGACATATCAAGATTGTTTACCTTTAGTTAACTACCTAAACAAATGGAGTATAGTAATATTAATGGTTATGTAGATTTCATTTGTACTCATAATGTGATGTGCGGTGTAACACGAATGGATAGAACAAGAAATAAGTACATAAGAGGAAGTCTGAAAGTGGCACCGATATCTGAAAATTTGTTTGGAAATCGGTTGTCATGGATACGAAGAAATGTGGAAAATATCGTGAGGAAGGTTCTGAGTATGAATGTCGATGGCTATAAGAGTAGAGGAGACCAAAGAAACGATGGATGAACTGATGAATGGTGATATGGATTGAAACAGGGTGACTACGGAGATGATGACTAATAGAGAAGTGTGGAAGAAAAATACATATTGCGCCGACCCCAAATATATTGGTATAAGGGCAAGAGGATGATGATGATGTAGATTTAATTCTGATTTATGACTAGAGGCGTAATTGCGTAACACACTGACAATACCAATGCCATTCATTTTGATAATTCAACAACATCCATTGCGTTATTTACGTTGTAAGAATGGATTGGGAACGACATTCCCCAGTTTTCTACATAAAAGTCCTATATTATATGGGTAAGTCTTAATCTTCTATACTATAATATTATAAAGCTGAAGAGTTTGTTCGTTTGGTTGAACGCGGTAATCTCGGGAACTCCTGGTTCGAATTAATAAAATCTTTTTTGTGTTGGTTAGCCTATTTATTGAGAACGGCTTTATAACATCACGCTAAAATCAAAAGGAGTGGAGCAGCAATGAAAACTGGCAGGCAATTCGATGCGACGGGAAGGGTCAGGGGAGCAAAAATTTGACGCGGACGAAATCGCGGGCAGAAGCTAGTTGCCTTATAGGCAACTAGCACAAATCAAGACTCATGACATGTAAGTAGAGTCAAGTAAAGGATCTTAAATTAGAAAGTTCTTACTACCCTAACAAATTCATTGAAACAACAAAAACGAACAAACAACAACATTCTTCAATGTTTTTTCGTTTCTTTTTATTAAATTTATATTCATTTTTTTCTTGCCAAATTTCTTATACACTTGCATCATGTAAATGAGGTTTCATACATGTTCCCATCTCCTTCTTGCAGTTACACTTTGAAAGTTGTGCGACAGAGACAGGAATAATATAACGTTACAAGTAAGTTTTATAGATCTCTCGACCTTTGAATCGTACCCAGGAACTCACGTTCAAAAGCCACACTTGAAACCGCAAAACCAATGAGACAGTAAATGTTAAGTTAACAACTTCCTAACCACAGTTAAGTTAGATTTAGAACCGCAGTTGCGAAAGTTCAAGTTGAAATCCATAAGAATTTTATTAAAGACTAGCTGTTGCCTGCGACTTCCTTTGCGATCCAGGATGAATGCCCATGTCTTTGTCTATCAGTGTGCCAAATGTAATTCAAAACCGGTCAGACATTTTATCGTAAAAGTGTAACAAACAAACTCACTTTTTAACCGACGAAAAAAAACGGAGGAGGTTATCAATTCGACGCGTATATTTTTTTTTTGTTTGTTTTTTTTTTATGTATGACCACGCATAACTTTTTACATAGTACTCCGATTGTGATAATTCTTTTTTTATTGGAAAGGGTATACTCCGAGGGTGGTCTCATATAAATTTGGAAAACAAAATCGAACCCTAAGGGTCAGAAAACAGGGGATGATTGATTGTTCACTCAGTGATTGTAATGTATTACCACGCATAACTTTATACAGAGTAGTCCGATTTTGATCATTCTTTTTTCATTGGATAGGGTATACCTTGCCAAGTATTATTAGTACATTAAAACCACAAAAAATTGTAGAATAAAAACTTTTTAACAAAAAATTAAACCGCCGAAAAAACTGAAAAGCAAAAAATAATAAACCTTAAAATTTTGAGTCGGCGCTGAAAAATCAATGAACAAAGATCACTCAAAGCGCCGACTCATAATTTTAAGGTTTATTATTTTTTGCTTTTCAGTTTTTTCGGCGGTTTAATTTTTTGTTAAAAAGTTTTTAGGGTTCCGCACCTCAAAAGGAAAAAGCGGAACCTTTATAGGATCACTTTGTTGTCCGTCCGTCCGTCTGTCAAGAACCTTTTTCTCAGGAACGCGTGGAGGTATCAAGTTGAAATTTATATCAAATACTCAAGTCTACTGTCCCTTGGAGCTGTGAAAAAATCCAAACTTTTAAACTAACGCAATCAAAAGATATAGCCGTTTATGCCGCAAATTTCCGCAAATTATCGAAACTCGCAAGGGAATCAAAACTTAAAGGGTACTTCCAGTCGATCTAGAATTTTGAAATTTGGTACGAAGCAACGTCTTATAGCACAGATAAAGGAAAAATTGCGAAAACCGAAAATATTTAAAAACATCATATAATAAAAATATATTTTTTAATTGTTAACTTTATACCTACAGGTTTGTACGGAACCCTCGGTGCGCGAGTCCGACTCGCACTTGGCTGGTTTTTTCATTTATAATATTAAGTTATCCCGTTTAGGGGTTTCAATACCGATATTCTGGCACCCCATAATTTGCATGGAACATCATTCCATTCTGTATCTAGAGAAGGGCGTTGTTAGCTGCGCTACAGTTTATAATTTTTATTATTATTATTAATCATTTATTTCAGAACATCAATAGACATTCCATATAATTGTTAGTAAACATACTTAAAAACTATGTTAGTTACATTATTATATAAAATTGTGCTACTTAACATTATACCGGGCACCCCCGGAGCCGTGAATGGCATTCCAGTGCCTCACAATTGGACAATCCACCCTTCCTAGTACGGTATTCAGAAGGCCGTTGGTGCTGCCCCGCACGCGGCGCATCAGGGAGGCCACTCTTTTGCGAACTATCGCCCTAAAACAATCCGTGTTGGCCTCAGCAATCATACCTGATGCACTGCAAAAACGAGGCAACCCCAACAGCATCCTGAAACCATTATTGTACAGGACCCGCAGGGCATTCAAAGATCCACGCGTATACCGGACCCACAGGCTGCAGGTATAGAAAGTCTGACAGTATGCCTTAAAAAGAGCAATTTTGACCTCTTGTGAGCACCGTGCAAACTTGCGCGCCAGCATATTGCATCTCACTGACAATGCCCTACGTTCCTGCTCTATATCCAAATCATCTGAGAGGTCCTCGGTGACCCAGTGCCCCAGGTACTTGAATTTCGTGACCCTACTTATAGGCACTCCTTCAAGTCTGACCGGAGGAACAGTTTTCGGACACTTACTACCCGCCTTAAAAATAAGTAGTTCACTCTTCTTACAGTTATACCTGAGGCCATGGGACCCCGCGTACCTCTCACAGATGCCTATAAGGATGTTAATGTTACTTTTGCAGCTATCATCGTTTTACTTGTTGAACTTGTCCTGTGTTATTGTTCCGTTATACTTTTTTTATATTTGTTTATCATTTTAGCCGAAAGACGTCAGGCGGTGGTAAATTGCATAGAGAAGGCTACTGCCCATTCTCTAGTCCCTTTGTCTAGTCTCTTACGACATCCACGGGGATAAATGGGATAGAATGAATGGGAATGGGATAAAAGGGGTAGAAATGGGATGAATGGTTATATCTTCTCAAGTCTGACGGTCTCTTTCTAAACCGCGTTATACCATATTAATATCCGGATACAGCACACGGCTTACAAAAATTACTGTCTTTCGTCTACCAAGTCTTCTGTCGCAATATTGGGTAAAATTGTACGTTACTGAGGACATTGCGCATACGATGTACGTATCATTACACGGTAGACACACATTGGGTACAATGCTATGAGACAAGGGAACCCTGAGACTTGAGTATTGTATGCTGATCTGGTAGATTGTATAATTGATGACGAGGTTAAGTGATGTTAGATGTCGAACCTTGGATGGGTGGGTGGCTATTGCAATAGATTGCAGAAACATGGGACGTTAGAATTAAAGAAAGAACGACATGTAGATTTGTTTGTGATCGAAACACGTGCATGTATAAACATAGGATCGCTCAAATAAAAAACATAGAAACCAGGGATTGAAACGGTTCCTAAAATATCGGTTACCTGCGATTTTTTTTTTTTTTTTTTTTTGACTAGAATTTGACTACAATGATAACTTTGATTTTGACAGTGACGCAAAATCGGAAGCAGTAGTGTAAACGGACTGTAGATAATCTCAATTTCAGTCTCAAACTGTCACCTGCCACTGAAGGAACACGGGTGGGTTTTAGTCAGTAAAAGTCTGACACGCCCTTTCGCTCCACCCAGAGCAGGAGAAGTCATTTAATGTTATCCCGGCCACAAAAAAAAATAATGTCAGACTATCAAAAGCATAATCAAATTACAGTGCTACACGAATCTTTTGGCGACTGATTCAAGCGAATCTATCCATTCGGGGATTTCTCCTTTTCGGGGTAGTAAATTCGTGCTAATCGACTAATAACCCACTTAATGGCCTGTACCTATACTTAGGCAGATGGGAAAGCCCAGAATACTAGCAAACTACAAAACATCTCGAATCTACAGAAAACCTATTCAAGAAATTTGACAGATTGTAGTAGCTTTATGTGCTGGCGTCTGTAAACTTCAGTGTCATTTTAAGTTTTGAAAAAGTGCTGATCCTTAGCCTAATTTGAATAAATGACTTTTGATTTAGATTTCTTAGTTTGACCAAAGCCTTATAGCATTAATTCAAAGTCGAGGCGACAATGTCAGGAAATCTGACGCGCAATGATTTCTTAACCACAGACCTAGCTATCTTACCGCAGAACGGGAAAGTTCAAGTTAATACCACATTGATATGGAAATGGTTTAAGTAAGAAGAATTTAACTTACTGTGCAGTATAATGAGCGTATACTAAGTCCTCCAGACCGTATTTCGGCCATGGCGGCGAATCTCAACGGAGACTAGCCATCGGTGCGGGAGATATTATAGTGTACAAGTGTGTGCGCAGACAGGGGCACTCACTCGTCCCTCAATCTCTTAGTCCGATGGGACAGCAATTTGACACGACCGGAGAGAGATCAGGGGTAGGACCAACTTCCAAACTCCGGGATATTGTTGGGTTGAATATGTACAATCTTACTAGAGAATCGGCAGCAGCGCGGCTGCGCTACGGAAAAACAAAGTAATTGCAGTCAAGCAAAATTATCAGGAGAAGCAAAAAACCGAAAATCTCAAATTTAAAACGTACTGGCGACAACTTCAGTACTTTTGTTATTTCATAATTTGTAAAATAATTAGTTCTATCTGTTTCAAAGCAATTTTTTGAGTAATTTTTGGTAACTTTCCTTTAAATTGAAAAAAATATTTTTCTATAGACATAAAATTAATATTAAATAAAAAGAACAATTCAGTAAAAAAGTAACTACAGTTACTTTGTTTTGTAAATAATTTAAAAAGAGATGGACAAGTTAAGTTTTAGTTTTAATAACAAAGCAAATGCATTTAATTGTTTTTAACAAAGACAATGAAGCCATTTAATACATTTGTCATTGTACTTGCTTTATTTTTACGTTAACAAATTTGCCATTTTGGCCATTTTTAACAATTCAAAAACAAAGTAAAGTTGTTTGATTTTCTTATAGCTAGATAAAAGGGCTTAAAAAGAAATTTATATCAAATGAAAAGCCAATTAAATCATTTCACAACGTAAAAACAATGTAATCGACGTGCAATTACTTTGTTTTTGCGTAGACATTGTGGTTTACTTTGTTTTACCGTAGATATGTTAGACAAGTACCTGCAGTTACTTTATTTTACAAACTTTTATCTCGAAAAATAAAGCCTTTTCGATGATTCTGTGAATGTAGCTGTGTCCGTTATAGGCAAAATGTTCCAAATATGTAAAAAAACTGATTTTGAAAAATACGTTAGTTGCTTTGTTTTTCCGTAGCACAGCCGAGCGTTCTCTATGCATTTTACCACCATACTGTGATCGCCAACCCGCCTGCCAAGCGTGGCGATTATGGCAAAGCCCTCCAAATTGGGGGAGGCCTAAGACCAGTGGACGTTTACGGCTGAAATGATGATGATGATGAATATGTACAATGCATGTAATAATTCTAGCGAAGTGTAAGTCCCATGTAACAGAGGGCCATTCTTTTGCCATCAAATGAGCACAAATACAGATTATGGACTATTGCTGAGAAATTCATGGAGGAAAAATACACAAATAGTCAATAGACTAGTGGTTAGTGACCCTGACTGCTAAGACTGAGGTCGTGGGTTCGATTCCCACCCAGGACAAATCTTTGTGTGATGAGCACAATCATTTGTTCTGTGTCTGGGTGTAATTTATCTATAATATGTATGTATTTAGACATATATAAGTATGTTTATCAGTTGTCTGGTTACCATAGTACAGGTTCTGCCTAGTTTGGGATCAGATAACGTTGTGTTGGTTGTCCTAAGATATATATATATATATATATATATATATACCTACATAGAAGTCATTTCAGCCGAAAGACGTCCATTCCTGTACTTAGGCCTCCCCCAAGTGGGGTTTGCCATAATCACCACGCTTGGGAAGCAGTTTGCCGATCGCCGTATGATGGTAAAATGCATATAGAACGCTGCTGCCCATTCTCTAGCAAGTCCCTTAGTCGCCTCTTACGACACCCACGGACCGAAATGGGGTAGTACTATTCTTAAAGTTCGGCACAAAACTAATCAGCCTACTTATCATGTTTCTACTGCTGGGACTCAAGCCTCCACTCTGTAAGAAGAAGTGGGCCGTAATCTACCACGCGGACCCAGTACGGGTTGGTAGATGTCACACATGTTTTCGAATTTTCAGTACTAGGACATGCCGGTTTCCTCACGATGTTTTCCATCACCGTTTTGTGAGCAGTGCTGTTGAAATTATATAACTTAAAAACTTTTTACAAAAAAAAAAAAAAAAAAATAACAACCGACTTCCTTAAAAAAAACACTACAAAATCAAAAATAACTTTAATTTTAGAAGTCGGCGTCTTAGGATCTGTATTTAAGGTTTTTTTGCCACCGACTTCCGAAATTAAAGTTGAAGACTGTTGTGTGTGAGTGTTTTTTTAAGGAAGTCGGTTTTAATTTTTTTGTAAAAAGATTTTTTTAAACTTTTTAGTTATGGTAGATACCCCGCACCCATCTAATCGCGTTATTCGTTCATTTGCCGCGCAAATACTTAATGCAAATTTAAGACTTATATGGTTTTCACATTTATCCCATTTCCGAATAGAACCAAATTAAAATGGGACCATTCGAAAAGCACCAGATTTCAAATTAAAAAAGAATCATCAAAATCGGTTCACCCAGTTTAAAGTTATGAGTTTACAAATTAATATAAAAATTAAAAATACAGTCGAATTGATAACCTCCTCCTTTTTTTTGAAATCGGTTAAAAATAAAGGTTCTCTGGAATTAAGAAATCCAATACCCAAATAGATATTCTGTTCGCAGATTCGCCGGCGCGCTGACTTAAGAGTTTTGTTCGACAGATAATCCGGAAATTAGATAATCCCACTATGTCACCTTTGCCAAATAGAAAGGTGGAAGAAAATGTATCACTATCGCAGAGGTATCAGTAAACAAAGCATAAATCACGCTGACTGACATTCCATTAACATTTGGCTCGTTTAAGATCGAAATATCACGACTTACACTGGTTTAAATTAAAAAATGAAGTTGATAAATTGTCGAATTCTATGTACATTAGCACGCGAAACGACATAAACCTGTGGTACCTGCCAAGGTCGCGAGATTTGTTTGAAACAGTTACCGTGTACCCTGGCATATAAGCAACTAAAGGAACACGGGTGGGTTTTAGTCAGTAAAAGTCTGACACGCCCTTTCGCTCCGCCCAGAGCGGGAGACGACATTTGCTGATTTCCCACCCAGAAACGAGATTGATTGTAAGCTGACCCCAACATCATGTAATCCATCGCTTTCCATCAGGCGAGTTCGAGATCAAGAGTCAAAACCTGTGCGACAATAGTTTTTTAAACTATTCTTTATTTAAAATATTTTAGTGTTTCGAATTTTGTGACGTATGTCAGCGTAGTTTTCGAAGACAGTTTTTTGTTTTTGCTATCCTGGTAACCCCGGCAAAGATAATGGCACAAATTTATAAAATTATTGTATTGTCATCGGTCCTTGATAAGTATGCCAAATTTTGAGTTAATCCGACATTTTAAAGCGGGTCAAAATCTTGTTCAAAGTTTTCGTTACATAGGCACATACTAACATACGTATAAAGCTAATAAAAGTGTCTTCTGAGTGTGTCTGAGTTTGTTCCGCCACTTCTTCTTCCCAGCTAAAGCACTAGGAAGTGTCGAAGGGTGGGCGTTTTTGGGGGACTGTCTCATGTAACTTTGACGTTCAAAAAGTGCTGACTCTCAGCCTAGTTTGAATAAATGACTTTTGATTTGATTTGATTTGACTTAAAAATATATTTAAAAAAATAAATCCGTGTTAAAGTATAGAGAGTAAAGATGGCCCAGTGGTAACGGTCCCAACTTACTAGTAGTGGGTCCTGCGTTTGAAACCCATACAGGCGTGGTACTTTGCGTAATAATTTCGTTCACTACTGCTCTCAGAACGGTGAAGGACAACATAGTGAGGAAACGGGACTAAACTCTCCTCTTGAATCACTCTGTCTATTGATAAAAACCGCATTAAAATCCGTTGCGTAGTTCAAAAGATCTAAGCGTACAGACGCGGGAAGGGACTTTGTTTTATATTATGTAAAGAAGATATAGATTATAATGGACTTGCAATAAAACCAAATACAGAAAACATCTTTTCACATAATCACTTCTGAGTTCTGCCATTCTAAAATACACTTATTATAAGAGCCTTTTAAGGATGCAAATTGCAGTAAATATCAATAAAATACATATTTCCGAACGTCTTACACAACCTCCTTACATAACGAGATCCGCATTGTGAACGAATGATTCAATTTTAACTGTCTTTTGGAGTCAGACGTAAAATTCCATTATATACAGACCTCCTCATTCTACGAATAACTTTACAATGCAAGGTCAGGTTATATTGGAGTTGTAAAGCCTGATATTATGTTGTGTGTACAAAGGAAATTCAATATGTTGGCCAGTTGTCATTTTGGTTTTAAAGAGCTTTCTAATTTGATATTTATGAGGTTATAAATGGATCAGAATTCCTTAACGAAAGAGTTTTGTAGCTGTATAAAAGAAATGTAGGATAGATTTGAGTATATCGGTGTGTTCCGTGTGATGCAGGACGTAAAGAATAGTACCACAGTCTTCACATGATGTGACTAAAATTATGTCTGGACTTTAAAAGCGACTGTGACCTCTGAGTTTGTTTCGGCCTTTCTTCTCAGAGAAGTCAGATAGGAAGCACCGACCTCATCTTGTTTTTAAAATATGATTCACGTGTTTGTACTTACATAAAGAAATAAAATTATTTATCATTGCACAAATCCTTAATAAGTAAATTGAGATAAAGTCGTGACGCTGAGAACATTAATTGATATTTTATAATTATCGAAATTTTGCCTGTGACTTCACCCGCGTTGAAGTCAAAAATTATCCCAAGGGAACATATTATTGAGATAAAAAGTATCCTATGACTTAACTTAGGTCATAATTGACCTGTGTGCCAAATTTCGTTCGAATCGATTAAGCCGTTTTTACGTAATTGAGTAACGAACATCGACGTCGACACGGGCCTGGTCCTTACCGGGCGGCGAGCTACCCATTGCTCGCCGCCCGCAAGCCCGCACCTACGGTGGCCGGGAGTCCGCGATCGACTCCCGACGCCCGGGGCGTCTCCTCCTGCGGCATTTATCCGACTTCAAAGAAGAGTTCCTTCATTTATTTTACCTGAATGTAGGTAAGCTTTTCTCCCGTTAATCATAAAATTTCCCACCTATTTTTATCGATATACACAAAAGCATAATATGGAAAAACACGTGACCATAATTTAATATAACCCCAAACATTCGTTTTAAACAATGATTTCATTATCATCATAATTTCGCCGAAAGACATCCACTTGGACATAGGCCACCCAATTTGGGGGGCTTTGCCATAATCGCCACGCTTGGCAGGCGGGTTGGCGATCGCAGTATGGTAGTAAAATGCATAGAGAACGCTGCTACCAATTCTCTAGTAAGTCCCTTATGGGGCGACACCCACGGGAAGAAATGGGATGGTGCTTTACGTCCGGTACCCTACCGAACAACACAAACAATGATTTACGATAACAAAACCACAAACGGAATGCCACAGCAATCAACACAAAGATTGTTTACTAAACGTGTTCTGACTATAGACAACTATAGTGAAGTAACCCATGGCTAACATATTATATCACGTAGAAAGCTGACCGCTTGACCAACTTTAACTTAAGTTACGTCAAGTTAGGTAACTTTAAGTTAAATATTAACTGGTCTTTCCTGTGAGTTTCCGTGTTTTGAGTAGTTATGGTAATTATCTTGATTTTTTGAGTTGTCTGTGTTTACTGTTGGTGGCCTCAATTTTTTTTTAGCTTTAATGGCGAATGAACTGGTGGTCTACGTGATTGTAAATAGTGACTGCCGTAAAGGGATGTCTGGAATACCATCTACAATAGGATATATAACTGATCTCAATATAATAGATTATATACCGAATTAATGTTAACTACATAATTAATTATAAAATTGTAATTTATTTCTTATTTTATTTTTTACTAGCTTCTGCCCGCGCCTTTTTCCGCGTCAAATTTCGTGCTCCCCTGACCGTCCCCGTCGCATCGAATAGCCTGTCAGTTTTCGTCCATTTTCCGTTGCTGCTCCGCTTCTTTTGTTCGTAGCGTAATGTTATATAGCCTTCCTCAATAAATAGGCTACTCAACACAAACATATTTTTTAATTCGGACCAGTAGTTCCAGAGATTACCGCGTTCAACCAAACAAACAAACTCTTCAGCTTTATAATATTAGTATAGATTTTTAGAATTAATTGTAATACTTATTGCTGTGCCCACATGGTTCATAATTTTACATTAACTTTAAGCGATTTGAAAGAGCTTTTAATATAATGGAATGTAATTAAAGATATAAATATGACTTCTACGATAACAATGATGTTCTGTTCGGTACGGATTTACGGAAGCGTATGGAATGGTCGTAAATAGCAGTTGTTTTTTTAATTTCCTACGAAAATATATTCACCAACTTAACTGTCACGTTATATAACTTACTAGTTAACGTAATAGCTACTGTGAGTTCTATTTAAACGGTAGAAAGTGTAAACAACGTTATATTAAGAAGGGCAGTGTCATGGGCCCAATAACATTATGTATGGAGTTGTTTACAAAGCTAAGGAGGTCAGAAATGAGCATTAAACATGGCCGGAATTTTAAAAAACAATATTCACACCTACTACTATTGTAACAGAAATAGAATTTTGTCGGTAAATATGCTGAAAAGGATGTTATGACATTGGTCTTGGTTGTCATGTGTAGATTTTTGACTGGTAGTCAAGAAGTGTGAAAGTCTGAGAACCAAGAATAAAGACCCATTTCAGCTTTGAACTTATCTGTCCTGAACTCCTGACAGACGGCGTGCAAGCATTGGTCATCGTGTAGCTCAACCCTATTTTAGGAAGTTAGAAAAGAATTAACAATAATATCTTAGGACAACCAACACAGCGTTATCTGATTCCAAACTAGGCAGAGCCTGTACTATGGTAACCAGACAACTGATAATATACTTATTATATTTCTAAATACATACATATCTATACTAATATTATAAGGCTGAAGAGTTTGTTTGTTTGATTGAACGCGCTAATCTTAGGAACTACTGGTCCGAATTGAAAAATTCTTTTTGTGTTGGGTAGTCTGTTCATCGAGGAAGGCTATAGGCTATATAACATCACGCTACAACTAAGAGGAGCGGAGCAGTAATGAAGAATGTTGCAGAAACGGGAAAAATCGCACGGATAGGCGATTCGTCGCGACGGGAAGGGTCGGGGGAGCAAGCAATTTAACGCGGACGAAGTCGCGGGCAGAAGCTAGTTATAGATAAATTACACCCAGACACAGAACAAATGGTTGTGCTCATCACACAAAGATTTGTCCTGGGTGGGAGTCGAACCCACGACCTCAGCCTTAGCAGTCAGGGTCACTAACCACTACACTAACAAGCCAGACAAATAGGCAATAGCCATGCCAGAGAATAGAACATTATTACGGAACTACATAATTATGTATTACAACTAATATACATATAATAAACTATGGGTGACCTTCCATTATACTATATCGACACCTCATAATCATAACATGCTATTGGACGTGTGCACTGACTGACTTGACAGGTTAACTCGATCTGTGTGTTCTTGTTTATCACAAGATCTGACCAAAATTATGTCTGGACTTTAAAAGAGACTGCGACGTCTGAGTTTGTTTCGACCTTTCTTCTCGTAGTCAGATCGGAAACGCCGACCTCGTCTAGTTTTAAATATATGATCGACGTGTAAAAGTGTTTATACAAAGCTACTTTCATTTAACCAATGAAAAACATTTAGAGGTAAGAGCACCCTAAATAGCACGCTGCATTTTTAAATGCACATTAAAATATTCAAGGTCTTAAAACTCTATGAGTAGAATAAATCATTTAAGTATGTCACTCTACTTTGATTTGATTTGAATTCAATATGTGTATGTATGTCATGTGTGTCTATGTGTTTGTTACGCAATACAAGCTTTGTTCGCGGATTCGATCACGTGGTGATGACTTTTACTTTGCAATTGTAATGGTAATGTGGTTGTGTGTGGCTTTCTCGGAAACTGCTAAGTTGAATTGGATGGGTTTCAGATTTTTTTTTTCACATACAGAGTTTTAAGCGTAAGTTTCCAGTCTAAAAAGGTAGTATTAATTCACATATCCTAAGATTTTGGAGTGTTATGAAAATAGCTAATCTAAGTTTAATGTTTCGTAAACAAGTTTTATAAAAACCGAGAAACATATTTGTTGGTTTCCGTTTCCTTCGAAAATAACTGAAGACTGGCTCTTTTTTCTTAGATAGATAGAATATTATTTATTTTATACACCATAAAAGTTGCAGATATAAAGGAGATAGGGGTATAGAAATAATATGTAAAACAATACAGAAGATGACATAATGAGTGCTTTTATTCCTAAAAGTGATCTTTTACATACAAACTCTGGAGACACTTCTTGTCTTTATCCTTCTTGTCTAAATCCTTACAGACAACTTTTCACTGTTTGCTCAACTCATGCACTCATCAAAAAACAATGACACTTAAGTTACCCAACTATGTAATAAGAAGTACAAACACGTTGACGGAAACAGAGCTACTGGCACAGATGGTGTCAACCACAGAGGGTGACTGTCACATATAGCGATGATTTGTTTATAATCTATTTATATACTAGTATTCCCAACTTATTTATAATTTAATATAGGATGTATTTTAATAGTATTTTTCAATAATTGTTCCTCTCAACCAAAGCACCTGCCATCTAATCTCTTCACCACCCTTGGTTGACTGGTAGAGAATGCCTAAGATATTAAATCCGCCTTTGTACCGTTTTGTGTGCGAGCAGTTTAAATAAATAAATAGTGATGGCCATATAGGGTGACTGGCACAGACGGTGGCTGACACAGAGGTTGACAGGGCTTGTCTAAACACCCGCAGAAAATGACGCTGGCTCTGCAATTCCGCCACAAATTGTTGACCGGAAAATACAGGGTTATTTGTAAAACACCGGCAACCTCTCAGGTCTATGTTACTAACATCATAATCAACAACTTTTGTTCTGTGACTTTTAAAAATTCATCATATTTTAGTTCATCAGATTTTCAAACAAAAATAAAAATATTTAAATTGAACGCTCTAAATGTTACGGAGTCTATGCGAAGCAAAAGAAAGCGATAGTATATTAGCAAGGGGAGCGGGGTTAGGGCGGTGGGGGCGCTTGAACTTGACCTATTTACAGGCAGCCGATTTTTGTATGAAAATCTGATGCACTAAAATATGATGAATTTTTAAAAGTCATAGAACAAAAGTTGTTGATTATGATGTTAGTAACATAGACCTGAGAGGTTGCCGGTGTTTTACAAATAACCCTGTATACACTAGAAATCAAGGAGCTGTCAATTCAAACTGATACTTCAAAAGTGTGACACGTTGACATAATATGCCACTTAAGTTACTCAACTAATAAGAAGTACTCACACGTTGACGGAAACTGCGGGTGACTGTCACATATAGTGTCAGCCACAAAGGGTCTCTGGCACAGATGGTGACGGCCATAGAGGGTGTCTGCCACTGACAGTGATAGCCACTGAGGGTGACTGGCACAGAAGGTGACGGACACAGAGGGTGACAGGGCTTGTCTTAATACCCACAGGGGCCACAGGGAATAGAGATGACTCTGCAAACCACTCTAACCACCACAGATAGCTGGCCGGAAAATATCCACCAGAAATAAAGAAGCTCTCAACTCATAACCGTACTACAAAAGTGTCACACGGTGACATAATGTGCCACTTACGTTACTCAACTCATAAGGAGTACAGACACGTTTGTAAACACTATTAGTAGGCCCCCAGTGTGACAGAGGTGTGTCTTGTTAGCTTATGACGGTATTACCTCCCTAGAAGATACAAGGTAAGCAATTAGCTTTGAGTTCTTTCGTAAATTATTGAACCATAAGCTCGATTTTCCCGCGGCATAATTTCCAATCGCCACGCGGGTGAAGCCGCTAGAGAAAGCTAGTAACTTAATAACTTCAGTTCTTAAAAACACTATCCTAAAAAACGGACTTAAAACGGACGTAAAGAATAGCACTACTCCGTTTCTTCCCGTGCGTATCGTAAAAGGCGAGTAAGGGACTTACTAGAGAATGGGCAGCAGTGTTCTTTATATATTCACGGTACTGCAATCGCCAACCCGCCTGCCAAGCGTAGCGATTATGGCAAACACGTGGATAACTTTTGGCTTAAATAATGATGAAAAACCTAACAGACCAATAAACCGAAAAAACCTGTATTTATGAAAATTGAGTTTTGAATAGAATATCTTGTTAATTTTACTCCATAAGAAGCTAAAACACCATTCTACCATAGCGTCTATTAATAAATACTAGGCGCTCAACCCTCCTTCCCACAAGTGCTATGGCGACATTTCAACACATTTCTGTACTATATCTTACTTCAATATTATCAAAAGTAATTTATTCAAACTACGCTGAGAGTCAGCACTTTCTGAACGTTAAAATTACATAAGACAGTCCCCCAAAACGCCCGTCGTTCATCACTTCCTAGTGCTTTAGCTGGGAAGCAGAAGTGGCGCAACAAACTCCCCAGCAGCACAGCTGTCTGTTAAGTTAGAAGAACTTGATTCTATACAATAACATGTAAGTAATTAATATTACAAATAAAACATGAAACCTAAATAGAAGCCTCCAGGCACAAAGGGCGTGCCCGCTTACGTATACAATGAAGAATTGATTTAAATGACTGTAAAAACCGCATCAAAATTCATTGTCCAGTTAATAGATCTTAGCGGTCACTGAAACATACTCGAAAAGCTGTGCTTTAAATACTCTGTAATCCCTACTTCCCTACTAATATATCTATATACACTAATATTATAAATGCGAAAATAACTCTGTCTATCTGTTACGCTTTCATGACTAAACCACTGAACCGATGTTGATGAAATTTGGTACGGGGTAAGTTTGAACCCCAAGAAAGAACATAGGCTACTCTTCAATCCGCGACTTCTTCAGCGACCGAGATAACTGACATTTACGCAGACGAAGACGCAGGCAAAAGCTAGTAATCTATCTTTATCAATCTATAGGTATCCAGAGTTATCTCGACTGGCTGTTCACAATGGTATGCTGATGCCTACACTTATGTATGGAAGTGAATGTTGGGTGTGGCAAAAGAAGCATAAAAGTATAATAAATACTGTGGAAATGCGTTCCTTGCGAAGCATGTGTGGTGTGACTATGAATGATAGGCTGAGATATGATGTGATAAGAGAACGGTGTGGTTTAAAACAAGATGTAGTGTCAAGAATTTTAAAAAGTATGCTTAGATGGTTTGGTCACGTTGAGAGGATAAATGAAGGACGGCTTGCAAAAGATAAGTCGTGTCTGCAAGGCAGATGTGAGTGGAAACACGGAGAGGGGACGCCCGAGGACGACATATAGTGACCTTATTGGTGATGTTCTTCAGAAAGGCAGGTGCGTACTACTCGCAACCGGCGTGTGTGTATGACCAATTGTATGAACCTGAACGAGGCAAAAGGAGTGTGTAGAGATAGTAGCAGGTGGCGTTCCGTGGTATCTGCCTACCCACATGGGAAAAAGGCGTGAGTCTATGTATGTATGTATCCAGAGGTAGAGAGACATATTTAGATATAGATTTAATATTGTATTTATTATTTAATATTTCAGGCAAATAAATAAATCTAATCTAATCTTTAAAGAACAATAAAATACAATATGTTCACTTTGATCTTCCAGAGCTTTTATCCAGCCATCTTGATTTAAACTGATAAATGGTAATCCGATAGTAATAACCACCCACGTTCCACTTTTAATGCCCAAAACTATAAAATAAACATTTACTTTAAAACTTATGTGATTTTAATACGATCATTACAGTGTTTAGAAAACTAAAATGTCCCATACACGAATACTATTTAAATACACATCGATTTTTACGATCAGATAGCGTAGGACGAAATTTATTTCACTTTCATTTCTTAGAAATTCTTTCTCGATTTACATGAACCTTTTTGAGCTGAGTAATCAGATCGTTTAGTGGGCTTTTAAATTCTGTTAAATCATTATAGTGGGCAGATTTATCATGGCTTTACTGAATAGTTACTTGTAAGAGTCAGTTTAAGAGAAACGTCTCATCCATACGAATCAAATAAATATAAACTTCTTTTTATTATATATATAGTCCTCCAGACCGAATTTCGGCCACGGCGGCCAATGTCAACGGAGACTAGCCATCGGCGCGGGAGATATTATAGTGCTCAAGTGTGTGCGCAGACACAGGAGCACTCACTCTTCCCTCACTCTCATAGTCCGATGGGACGGCAATTCGACACGACCGGAGAGAGATCAGGCGCAGGACCAACGGCTTAACGTGTTTTCCGAGGCACGAGGGTATCACACCGCCAACTTCCAAACTCCGGGCTGCTACTAAGAAATTCCTAATGGAAAAACCCAGTAACAGTTTGCCCAACCCGGGAATCGAACCCAGGACCCCACGCTCAGCAGTCGCGCTTGCGACCACGAGACCAGCGGGGCAGTTCTACTTCTATACTAATGTTATAAAGCTGAAGAGTTTGTTTATTTTTTTGGTTGAGCGCGCTAATCTCAAGCTAATTTCTGGATCGTACTAAAAAAAAAAACATTTTGGTGTTTGGTAGTCTATTTATCGAGGGAGGCTATACAACATCACGCTGTGACCAAAAGGAGCAGAGCAGCAATAAAAAATGTTGCAAAACGGGGAAAAGTTATTCCTTTTAAGAACTTCCGTTGCGTGCTCTGCGTAAATGGTTAAAGTTACGCAATCATGTATGACGGAATTGTTCCTCTTAAAAAGTTCTAAAAAAAAGTCCGGGATAGCATACCTAAGTCTATCTTTTAAGGTTGGCTGATTACAACGTTTTTAATTGTAATCAAATCTTATAAAGCTAAAGTATTTCTTTGATTCAACGTACTAATCGCAGGAACTACGTTTAGTGTTGGATAACCCATTTATGGACGAAGGCTATATATAGACTATATCACACGGGACCCTAAGGAGCCGAACAAAAATAAAAAACTCACGAATACGAAGTACTCGCGACAGGGCGGGTCGGGGGAGCAAGATATTTAACGCGGACGAAGTCGCGGGCAGAAGCTAGTATTTATTTATTTACTTGAAGGTTCACCCACAGCACATATATATACATACAAACATTAAATCATAAGGTAATATTCTAATATATATGCCAATTACAGCATTGACTACAAGGACGCCAGATTACCGCTTAATTGCTAACTTAAGTCTAGGTGTACATTTAAATAAGAGAAAAGAAATAACAATTTACGAAAATAAAATTAAAAACAAAAATAGAATTAAAAAAAAGAAAAACAGTAAATATGATAAGATTATTATGAACTATTAATCTGACATTTCAACTACGTTGTATTGGTGCGTAGTGAGGCCAATATTCTTGATTTAAACTTCACCTTAGAGTCGTTATACAGGGTTATTTGTAAAACACCGGCAACCTTTCAGGACTATGTTACTAACATCATAATCAACAACTTTTGTTCTATGACTTAAAAAAATTCATCATACTTTAGTTCATCAGATTTTCATACAAAAATAAAAATATTTAAATTGAACGCTCTAAATGTTACGAAGTCTATGGGAAGCAAAAGAAAGGGATACTACATTAGTGAGGGGAGCGGGGTTAGGGCGGTGGGGGCGCTTGAACTTGACCTATTTACGGGCGGCTGATTTTTGTATGAAAATCTGATAAACTAAATTATGATGAATTTTTAAAAGTCATAGAACAAAAGTTACAACATAGTCCTGAAAGGTTGCCGGTGTTTTACAAATAACCCTGTATATATCTGCTTCGGGTATGGACTTACTAAGTGAATTAAGGTTCTCACACATCTTAATTAATGGTGAGTTGAGACCTATATTTGTAGAGGTAGTAGGGCGCTTTAATATTGTCGTAATGGGAAAGCGTGGAATTCTAGGCGGAACTTTTAATGAAATGCGCGATAGCAATTCGCAACAATCCATGCAACCGTTTACTAGTTTGTGAAGGAACATAAGGCTGTCCATAATTCTCCGCTGCCGTAGTGAGGTAATTTAAAAAAAACTCAGACGCTGTTGATAGGGACACCTATGGGATATGCCAGGGGACATAAATGCAAGGTGTTTGGTGAAAAACCGTTGTATGCTCTCCAGACGCTGAGAATGTATTGCGTAAAAGGGGTCCCAGGCAACACTGGCATATTCCAGCCTGCTGCGCACTAAGGCATTGCACAGGACCATTTTAGTTCTAGTAGATCTAAATTCTTGCGTATTACGTTTAAGAAAACCTAACAATTGGGCAGCTTTTTTAACACAACTGTCTATATGTTGCTTAAATGTAATTTTTTTATCTATGATAACCCCGAGATCCCGAATTTCATCAACCTTAGCGAGTGTTACACTATTGATTTTATACGATGTAACACTAGCTTGTTTCTTTTTTGTGAATGTAATGTGGAAACATTTTTTGACGTTTAGTATTTAAATAATCGCGCTGGAGTCCAGTAACACTGTACTGGATCGATATTTGACTAATTTAAATACTATACAACCCAGTCCAGCATCCAATATTTAGTTTTAGATTAAAATAGAACAGCCGATTTTTAATTGGTCCTTAGATCTAGTGATACTAGATTTAAAAATTCTATAAACGTAGCAACACTGGCCAAGTAACATGTGTTTTTTTTTTCACAGTAAGCAAATGGAGAAATCAATGCTCTTATCTTTACCTTAAAATAAAGCCTCATTATTACCTCTAAACTGGCTTCAGTCGACCTTAAAAAGCACACAGAAATATATTACTTTCGCTTAAAATATTCAAGATAAACACAAGACGTATAAATTAGAGTTTCGTTAGTCCATTGTCTTACAATCTTCACAATAGCATCTAATGCTATTGTCGAAAGACATAGAAAGTGTATATGAAATACGGGCCGGGGTTGTGAGTTCTTCATTGTTGTAGTTTTACTTTGTTGTGACGTAATAAATAAATAACGTAACATACGTAATATTACGCTTGTATTCCTCAACGGGCTGGGCAGAAGTGTACCTATGTATATTACCCCTAAATTTCGCCAGTTATGTTTTAAGTCCTATGTAATACGGGGCCAGCCTATTTCTCTTAACTGGGAACAATTCTAGAACCCGGGGCGCTACTGAAAAATTTACCGATGAAAAAATCCAATAACACTTTACCTGAACTGGGCAATTGAAACGGCTCTATACTCAACAATAGCACTCATAACCATTGATCAATGAGGCAGATAAATGAATACGTAAGCTCATCATCTCCTGGTAAAATGTTCGAGCTCGCTTCGCTCGCTCTTGCATCTCCGACAAAGTGTAACCAATGTGAATTGTGAAAATGTAACCTATTGAAGAAAGGACGCAAAAAAACATCTATATGCTATACACTTTCCTGCATTTATGTCAACAAAGCTATTTCTAAGTGAATGGACAAAAGCATTTTTTTTTTTTTGTAAAAATAAAAAATGTTGCAATGAAACTGCAATCTTTTAAAAATCATCTAGCGGGTGCGAGGTTCCAAATGACCGTTAAAAAGTGCCTATTTGAAATAAATTAAACCACGCTGAAAACCACATGAAACTGGCCAAATACTAAGCACAATCTCAATCACCAATTGACTTTCCAAGTGTGGTGATAATGACTAACTACTTATCATTACGAAGATCGTATTCACATTATATAATGAAATAAAGAGACCTATGTTATACGGGGCGAGCCTATTTCTCTCAACCGGGAACAACTCCAGAACCCAGGGCGCTACTGAAAACTTCCCAATGAAAAAATCCAATAACACTTTGCTCTATAATCAACAGTAGCACTCACGACCAGTAGACCCATGAGGCAGATAAATGAATACGTAAGCTCATCATCTCCTGGTAAAATGTTCACACGTTCACACGGTACTTTATTTCATTATATATAATGAAATAAAGTACCGTGTGGTGCCGGACTTAAAGAATAACACCACCCCATTTCTTCCCGTGGGTGTCGTAAGAGGCGACTAAGGGACTTACTAGAGAATGGGCAGCAGCGTTCTCTATGCATTTTACCACAATACTGCGATCGCCAACCCGCCTGCCAAGCGTGGCGATTATGGCAAAGCCCCCCAAATTGGGGGAGGCCTAAGTCCAGCAGTGGACGTCTTACGGCTGAAATGATGATGATGAATGAAATAAAATCCCAGAGGCCATAGGATGAAATAAAACAGACAAATCATTTTTTAAACACAGTCTTAAACGTACATTTATGAAAGTCCTGTTTTTCACAAGCCTACTATTAAATAATGTATCTTCAGATAATCGACCGGAAGTAGTGCGCCCTTGATTGCAACACGCCGGAAGTGACGCTCGGCCGCGCACGCGCCGCTTTGTCGTGTGGTACAAGTTATAGGCGGAGGCGATAAAGATGGTGGTTCCTTTCATAAGCGGTGGCGAGTTAGTACTGTTTGTAATTTTGAAGTATTTGAGACAAGTATGTGTCTTAGGTGAATATTCTTTAACAAAAAAGTCACTGCTACCTCTGAATAGTCTTCGGTAAGAATGATTTCTAAACAGTTGTTAAGTCACCATATATGCGAAAATAAGCCTCTATGCGCTATCTGCTGAAGTATGCCAAGTGACAGTTTATCCTTGACCATCTGAACATAGCGTCTGACGCTGCAATTAATACCCCTGCCCTACTGGGCCCAAAGATTATAAGCTACACGAAATAGAATTTCGAATTGACAGTACATTTTACTGGCAGTAAAATGAAATGTACCGTTGTTGGTCTCATTATCGCAAACGTAACTGCTGCGCTTGGGGTCCCAGTTGGATTTCTAGATCGGGAAAAGTGTTATTTGTTTTTTTCATTAGAAATTCCTCACTTTCAGCCCTCCTTCAGTCTCGGAAAGTGCGGTACTGCACCTGATCTCTCTCCGGTCGTCTCGGGTTACGCCCCATTAGACTATGAGAGTGAGGGAAAGGAGAGTGCATCTGCCTGCGCAGGCGCTTGTGCGCTATAATATCTCTTACGTAGATAGCTAGTCTCCAGTGAGATTTGCTGTCATGACCGACTTACGGTCTGGAGGACTATTATTTTACTAGCTTTTGCCAGCGGCTTCGTCCGCGTGGAGATCGGAAATTATCCCGCGGGAACATACTACCGGGATAAAAAGTACTCTATATGTTATTGCAGGTTATAAAGTATCTGTGTGCTAAATTTCATCTAAATCGGGTCAGTAGTTTTTGCGTGAAAGAGAAACAAATATCCAAACATCCATACATACAAACTTTCGCGTTTATAATATTAGTAGGATAGGATATTCATTCCTCATCATCATTTCAACCGTAAGACGTCCATTGTTGGACATAGGCCTCCTCCAATTTGAGGGGCTTTGCCATTATCGCTACGCTTGGCAGGCGGGTTAGCGATCGCAGTACGGTGGTAAAATGCATAGAGAACGCTGCTGCCCATTCTCTAGTGATTCCCTTAGTGGCTTTTTACGACACCCACGGGAAGAAATGTGGTGATGCTATTCTTTACGACCGGCACCATACAGACATTTTTTATATTACATGTATTTAATGTCGATACGAAAAGATATGATTAAATAAATGAAATAGGATGTGTAAACCAATACGTTATATATACGTTATATACCAAGACTTGCAACCTTACCAGTATCAGAGGAAGACCATGTACCTAGATTATTATATTTAGCAATACATCATGCTATCTTCAGATAATCGTGCGGAAGCTGCCGACCCTTGATTATCGTGGTCAGTCGCACCGGAAGACGACTAGCTTCACTGAACGCGCTGCTTTTCATGGGTGGGGTGAGTTATAGGATGTCGCGGGGCCAGTATTTACCGCACGTCAAAAATGGTACCACGATTTCGTAGTTGGATGAGCATTATTTGCCTACCTTTTTCTCAACTATTTCTGGGGTCGGCCTCCAGTCTAATCGGGTGCAGCTGGAGCATATATGGAGCGATTGCCTATCTGATCTCCACACGTTACTTGGTAACACATTACCCCTGGATAAGACTGGTTGTCAAAATTTCGAGCTTCTGATGACTGCCAAGAAATTAATGACAGCACGGACCGACCGAGGCAAGCATAGATTAACCTTATCGATCTACGTATGGGTGTTATTACTGAGCCACTCTTTATTTCACTGTCCAATGTTTTATTGATTTTGTTCAGGCTTACATACATACATACATACAATCACGCCTTTTTCCCATGGGGGTAGGCAGAAACCACGGAACGCCACCTGCTACGATCTCTACACACTCCTTTTGCCTCGTTTAGGTTCATACAATTGATCATACACACACGCCGGTTGCGAGTACTACGCACCTGACCTTTCTGAAGAACATCACCAATAAGGTCACTATATGTCCTCCTAGGGCGTCCCCTCCCGGTGTTTCCACTCACATCTGCCTTGTAAATACCTTTTGTGAGCCGTCCTTCATTCATCCTCTCAACATGACCAAACCATCTAAGCATACATTTGTTCAGGCTGCAAATGAAATTACACCCATAAATTATAGCATGGCTTTTTTTTTGGGCGAGAAATCATCAAATGACGCCTCCCGCTCTGGGTGGAGTGGAAGAGCGTGTTAGACTTTTACTGACTAAAACCCCCCGTGTTTCTTCAGTTGCTTTTGCCAGGGCCTTAGTAACTCTTTCGAACAAATCTCGCGACCCTGGGAGGAGCTACATCATGCCTGTGAAGATGTTCCTACCCGCGACCTCCCATAACTTGTACCACAAAACATCAGCTTGTAATCAGGCGCGGCGCGGCGGCGCGTTGTTTCCGCACTACCCCACCGCCTGAGGTGCCTGTCGACACCTTTCACCGTGTTTACATTGCTGCAGTGGTCAGTGACAATCATTATTATATGTCTACATATTCACGGATGAACGGATGGACGGACGGACAACCAACAATGTTTCTACTGTGGTCATGTCCTGTCCTCTTTTTAACTATTGTACTAACGCCAGCACATGAAGGTACCCGAAACTGTCAAATTCTCCTACTCAACTTTGAACCTAATGCTTAAACAATAAAGTTGAAAATCTATTAAAGAAATTTGACGGATTGTAGTAGGTCGATGTGCTGGCGTCTGTACGTTGGCCGTATTTTTAAAGATGCAACAAAGTATGGTTGTAAAAACATAGAGAACGTTGCTGCCCATTCTCTAGTAAGTCCATTACTCGCCTCTTACGACACCCACGGGAAGAAATGGGATGGTGCTATTCTTTACGTCCGACACCACACGGAATAGGATTATGGATGCTTACTGGATACTTATTTACATGGATACTTATTTTTATTAAAAAATTATGAAATTCAAAACGCACAAAACGCAGGCAAAAAATAGCATAAATTAAATAATAGTTTAAAAAAACTAAAAAACACGCTTCCATTGAAAACCAAACTAAAAAGTACAAAATAATGGAAAAAAAGCGTGGGGTACCTGATATCAATAAAAAGATACCTTAAAAAGCACCCCACGTATTTTTTCCATTATTTTGTACTTTTTAGTTTTCAATGAAGCGTGTTTTTTAGTTTTTTTTAACTATTATTTATTTTCTATTTTTTAGGGCGTTTCGTATTTTGAGACGTATGTCAGCGTAGTTTGTGACGTATGTTAGCGTAGTTTTTGTCGTATGTCAGCGTAGTTTGTGACGTATGTCAGCGTAGTTTGTGTCGTATGTCAGCGTAGTTTGTGACGTATGTCAGCGTAGTTTTCGAAGACAGTTTTTTTGCTGTCCTGGTAACCCTGGCAAGGATAATGGCACAAATTAGTTTGTGACGTATGTCAGCGTAGTTTTCGAAGACAGTTTTTTTGCTGTCCTGGTAACCCTGGCAAGGATAATGGCACAAATTTATGAAATTATTGCATTGTCATCGGTCCTTGTCAGGTGTGCAAAGTTTGAATGAAATCTAGTCGTTTAAAGTGGGTCAAAATCGCGATATAAGGAGTCGGTTACAAACAAACATACAAGTAAAGCTAATATAAAGCGTGTAATAAGACTATTTATACAAACACTGCTTCAGCAGTGAAACCGGCCGCAACATACGAGTTGTAGGTCGTCGATTCGAACCCAGACAAGCTTTACTTTGTATAAATTATTCCATCACCACTTATCTCAAAAGTATGAACGAAAATGTCGTGAGGAAACCGGCATGACATAGAACCAAAACTTCGAAGACATGACATCAGCCCGCACTAGCCCCGCGTGGTGGATTACGGCCCACTCCCTCCCACAGAGATGACGCTTGGTAGCAGCGGCGGCGATCTCTCGCATCCGGCCCTGGTGCGAGCCATGGTACGGAGCGAGAGGGCATGGGAAGCCGTCACCTCCTTCTGCGAAGCAGTAATGCTCGCGAAGGAGGAGGCGGGGCGCGTGAGGGAGTGGTAGTCTCTGCGCCCTCATCTCTCTAGCCGCCGCAGGAGAAGACGCCCCGGGCGCCGGGAGTCAATAGCGGACTCCCGGCCACCGTAGGCGCGAGCTTGCGGGCGGCGAGCAATGGGTAGCTCGCCGCCCGGTAAGGACCAGGCTCGGGTCGACGGCGCGTAGTGTTCCACGCGCACCTCAAAGAGATGTCAGCAGCACTGAACGGGTCTGCTAGGACCGATGCCTGCGAGATTGTTCGAAAGAGATACCGTGAGCCTGGCACATGGGCAACTGAAGGAACACGGCTGGGTTTTAGTCAGTAAAAGTCTGACACGCCCTCCCGTTCCACCCAGGAGATGTCATTTGATGATTTCCCATCCAAAAAAAAGCTTGGTGGCAGTGGAAACATTATTGGCAGAATTTTCAAAGTTACTTAAGATTTGACAACATATTATTTACTCATCGTACATTCCGAAACCGGAAGTATTTAAACAGTACTAAGGTTGTATTTACAAAACCCATTATTATGTATGTTACGTACATATCAGTCATTGCTGTACTAACACCGCTCGTCACAGATTGTGACCGACTTTCATTCGCGAAGGTATATTAATGACGTCACGCAGCTATCTCCATTTTGATTGCAAAATAGAGTGATTAAGGCATTCTCGCCATACACATATTAGTCAGCGTCCTACGTGAACCATGAAAGCGGTAAAATGGCGAATTGGCGATGTGATGCCAAAATATTAAACAGAAATAGCCTAATTGCGAAAGAAGGTGTCCGTCAGACTTCTACTGACTAAAACCACCCCGTTCCTTCGCATACTTGCACCGGGGGCTACAGGAGCACTTAAACACTCTTGCAACGCAATCCTGAAATGGTGCTAGCTTTCTTTTTTTTTGGTAGGAAATCATCAGATGACGTCTCCCGCTCTGGGTGGAGCGAAAGGGCGTGTCAGAATTTTACTGACTAAAACCTACCCGTGTTCAGTTGCCTATGCCATGGCCACGGTAACTCTCTCGAACAAACTACGCGACCATGGCAGGGACTGGTACCAGCTTGGTGGTGAAGTGTTTGGCCACTCCTGCCACGTCTAAGAGTGGCGCGCATGGAATATTACGTGCCACCACCTCGCGTCTGATATAATACGGGGCGGCAGACATCCCCGAGTATTTTGCATACTTCTCCGTCCGCGTAATGGTCGTAAAAAAGGGGTATAAGGTTGTTGCTCCACAATAAATCGAATGTCAATTGACATTTAAATGACACAATAGGTTGTGTCATCGGATCGCATCGCATCGATTCGGTTACTCATATAAGACACCAAGTTAAACTTATTACACATACTAGATCCGGCATTGCAATCTCTACCCAATGTTCTTTCCCAATTATTGTGGTGGCAATCAGTTCATGGAACTTTATATGGAAAAACCGTCTTACTTAATTTACAATAGCCAAATTTTTATTGTAATTTTTTAAGTTTCGAAATAACTTTAAACTTAATGAGCTGAAGATTTCTTCTTTTTATTTCTAAATCTGTGTCGTGTAGATATGGTTATTTAGAACAAGGCAGCTAAAGTTGTGTTGAAATGCAGGAGCCTTTTCAGTAACTCCTTTATTTCAGTATCAACACATAAAAATTATATTTTTAAATATTGGAATAAACAAAATTATAAAAATATATAAGAAATTGTACCCCGCCGGTATCGGGATCCGGGTCCAAGCTACCGGTGGACAGGGCTCCAGAGAAAAGAACTCGCTAACAATGTGAAACGTGTCCAGAAGTACCACTTTTTGAATCAAGCTGCCCAACGAGAGCCTCCTCAGGTGTTGGTCGACGCTTTTGGCTATCAAACCATTGGCTGTTACGACTATCGGCACAATGATCACGGAGTCAACACTCCACATGTCAACAACCTCGCAAGCTAAGTCTAGATACTTGTTTTATTTAGGTAAGTTATTATCATTAGCCGTTAATGTCCTACTGCTAAGTGAAGGCCTTCCTACTCTCTTTCTACGTCCCTCTGTCAAGAGCTGCCAAGGACCAAACCACATCTCGCCATCTCCGTCTGGGCATGTCGCGATATCTCTTGCAATTAAGCGGGACCCATTGGGTCGTTAGTTTGGCCCACTGATCGTCTGACATACGGCAGATAAGTCCAGCCCAATTCCATTTAAGCGTGGCTGCTTACCGAGTGACATCAGTTAGGAACGGTAAAATATATTTTTTGTGTCGTATGTTTTTTTTAAATAATAAAACGGAAACATCAGATATACATAGGTACTATGAAAGTCATCTTTAATATGGGACTCATAAATAATTAGCAAAATGTGGCAGTAATACACGTCTGCCCATCACTTCAGTGAAGTCAGGTATGAAGTTATGAAAAATTTCCATTCAAAAAACCAAAATTTTGTAAATCTAAGCCATGCCATCCAATTTAATTTTGTTCTCTCTAAAACTATCGATACGAAACGCGTAATTATATAATTTACAATAACATGGTATCGACAGCCCATTCTTTACATAAGAACTAGAGATGTACTCGTAACTACTCAGTCAGTCGATACTTAGACAGCGAACATCTCTAAAATTCGATTCAGTTACGGATCAATCGATTCACCTTAATAATTTGTTGTGCTAAAAATTATATAAACAATAATTGTTCATTTGTTTACCTTCTTTTTTCAAGTTTTTGGTTTTTGGGTATTTGGGCCCAATTTGACCTGAGTATAAAAATAATAGTTTAAAAAAACCTAAAAAAGACGCTTCTATAGAAATGATTTGTTTTCAATTTTTTAGTGTTTCGAATTTTGTGACGTATGTCAGCGTAGTTTTCGAAGACAGTTTTATTTTGCTATCTTGGTAACCCTGGTAAGGATAATGGCACAAATTTATGAAATTATTGTATTTAATCAGTTTTTATAAGTATGCCAAATTTCGAGTTAATCTGACGTTTTGAAGAGGGTTAAAATAATGTTCAAAGTTTCCGTTACATAGGCACATACTAACATACGTATAAAGCTATTATAAGCGGTTATAAACGATTTCATCCGGTTTATTTTCTAGTCTCCTATAAACTATAGATCCAAAGACACTGACTTCCGAAATTATATTTATTTTACAATTTATAGTGTTTTTATGGAACTTTTGAATATTAGTTTTAATTTTTTTTTATGAATCTACCCCGCAATTTCGTATACCATTACTGCACGCGTAGCATGACCACCGTAGAAATGGGTTTTGTCTATTCTTGGTAGAATAGAGATAGAATTGTCATGCTACGCCCGCATAAAACGGTACAAATCTTTCTACAATCTTTAATTTTGTCTTTAATGTTTCTACAATCTGTAATTTTGTCTATTCTTCCGTCGACAAAACCCATTTCTACGGTGGTCATGCTACGCGTGCTGGTCAGGTCAATAACAGTGACAGGAAGTAATAAAATATCATAGCGATAAACAAATTGGATCGTAGCTAACGCAAAAACTACCAAAGTAAAGTCAATAAAAGGAGATGTTTCATTTTTATATGGGGCTCCGGCCATAACGTGTACAGTTTAGCGAAGCTGGGTAAATTACTCATGAATAGAATAAAGTATCATTTTTTTCATAATTTCAAATGGTTTTTATGTACAAAATAAAAATTAAAAATGTTTGACGTTTGTCCTAAGAGTTAGCAAGTGGTCATTTTGAATTCGTTTAGAAACACACTTCGAGAATGGAGACTAAAGATTTTTGTAACGATGAAATGGTCACACTTAATTATGTTTACTCAAAAATATTTATAAGAGAATAATAGTAATTTATTTTTAACACTACAAGAATACACCCATTTTGTAATTATTTTCTACTTAACATTGATTTGATGAGACATGATTTCAGAACGAACGAAGTCTTCAAGCAAACGGGACGCCATATTGAATAAAACATGGCAATAATTGAAAAACTATTATTTTTTGTACACAACAAATCAGGCGCAAATTAACCAGAGAATATTTTTCCCTAATTTGTAGTATTTTTTCCTCTTTTTTGATAAATGTACATCTGATGGCCGAAAATGAAACATCTCCTTTATATAGGACAACTCTTGAAATATAACCTATCCATTAAACAAAGAATTTTTGAAATCAGTTCACAGTTGGCGGAGAAATTGGTGAACATTATAAAAAAATTCGCCTCTCACTGAGAGGAGGGCTGTGTCCCAGCAGTGGGAACATTATAGGCTGATGATGATAAAAAAAAGTTACAGTGGCATATAGAAACTCCTCCTTTTTTGAAGAAGGTTAAAAATGGATATGTTTTCCGAAATGTTGTCTTTCTTGTGTCCATTGGTTTTCAAACTAAAACCCTATGCAATTTAACAGATAGCAACATTATAAATCAGACCAGATGGTAATCTGACAACGTATCCTATGTTATTTCATTTCTCTAAATGGAAAAACCTATTTCAAACCAACCGTTGATTTGAAATAGGTTTTACCATTTAGAATTCAAAATGAGAATCGAAGGCCTATTTTGAAATTGTTGTCTATGGAAATAACGTATTAACGTATTGCATAAAATGTGTGATTTAGCCTTGTGGTTTTTTGCCAAGAAAAAGCTAAGATAATGAATTAAAGTATGAAGAAATTGGATATTCTTCAATAAACGAAGCAAAAGGAGTATGTAAGGAGCGTTTGAGGTGGTGTTCTGTAGTTTCTGTCTGAAAAGGGTGTGAGTTTATAATTTATCAGAGAGAGGAAGAATTGAGAAGAAATTTGTAGTTCCAGAAATTACCCCTACCTACATACAAATCGAAATAATTTATTCAATATTAAATCTACATGTGTACTTATGAAACGCCTGAAGCTAGGTGCACGATTCTAATTTGTTGATTCCTATGAAGAAGAGGCGGTAAAAAAATTCCATGGTTACTCTTTAAAAATAATTGGGAGGACAGTGTAGGCCTGTCAACAAATACTAAGCACTAAATAAAATAGAAAATGGTCTACAAATCTTCAGTCTACAAGGCCTATAACGTTCTCACATTCACAATTATAAAAGAATCTCCACACTTGAAATAGTTGAAAAATATAAAAATGACATGATTGCCACGACAACCATTACTAAAGAATAGAAATTAGAATTTTAGGATTTAATGAGGAGATTATGTCAAAGAAGTATGTAAAAAATAAAAATTACATTGAAATTTACAAACAAACACCTGTATATAATATTAGCATAGATAAGAGAGTTTTAAGGGCTTAGGCAGACAGGTTGCTGTCTTGAATATTAACAGTAACTACATCTCTACTACATATCTAATATTACATAACTCAGGGCTTACACAGCCAGCTAATGCAGATTGTTGTCCAACTGCATAATTTTGCAGTTTAAATGTGATGTTTGATAAAATTAAGTAACTGAATTAACTGCAGAAACAGTAGTCTAGAAGTACAGTTGGACTATACACTACCTTAATACAAAATAAACCTGCCAAGCCTTTTCCCAACTATGTTGGGGGTCTGCTTTCAATACCTATATGAAACGACTCCGATGATCTGACCTCCGCACTCCGCCGCCGCTGGGCTACAGCGCGGTCTGTCGCTGAAAGCCAGTGCAATCTCGCATAGGGTCGCAGCATTATGCTGAGCGATGGTTGTTTTGCGTGGATGTGACGCATGTTTTCTTCCAGCTTTTTCTTTTATTTTCGTTTTCTGGTCTTTCTTTGCGTCATGTTTACCAAAATAATCGTAATTTCTTTCTTCTTTCACAACCCAGTAACCAGGTAACACAATACTATTGTTAAGCATGACTGTCACACATTTTTGAAATTTGAATGACAGCTGAGACCAACGGCTTAACGTGCTTTCCGCGGCACGAAGGGGTCTCGATATCTAGTAGACCGCCCATCCTCGAAACGACCGCGACAACATGTAACTTAACCTTTGATTGAGATGTGCAACTGCAATTATTTAAACACGACTCCTCCAATACTTTAATACAAAAATAAATAATATGTAACAGAGAGTTGTAAATGGTACTATGTCCTAAATAAATTCATAAACATCATCATTTCAGCCGAGAGACGTACACCGCTAGACATTGGGTTCCCCCAATTTAGGGAGATTTGCCATAATCGCCACGCTTGGCAGGCAGGTTGGCGATCGCAGTATGGTGGTAAAATGCAAGAACGTTGTTGCCCATTCTGTATCTAGTAAGTCCCTTACTCGAAATGGGATGGTACTATTCTTTACGTGCGGCACCACACGGAACATAAACGTACCTGGTACTTTCGTATCAGCAACATTAATAAAACGTTATGTAAAATCGAACCTCGGACTTCTAAATACTGTTTGTATATTTATTGAAAGTCTAGATAGTAATCGCTTAGCGTGAGATCATTAGTTTTTGCGTACATGCTATTTCACAAGTGGGGCAATCGTCCATACAAAAGTTGGCCACTTCCCTACTTCGCCTATTTCAAAATATTTATTGAGTCAGCTCATAAAATACAAAGATCCAACTGAAAGTCATTACTCTTTAGATCAATAGGAATTAAAGTGTAGTAACGACACAATCCCTGTATACCACAACGGGTTGAGCAGAGGTGTGTCTATAGAACACCTACATTTTGCCAGTTATGTTTAAGTCCCATGTAATAGGGGGCGAGCCTCTCGCCATCAATCGGGCACAAATTCAGTCTCAGAGCTGCTACTGAGAAACTTCAGATGGAAAAAAAACCAGTAACATTTTGCCTGATCGGGACTCGAACCTAGGGTTACCATCTGACCGGATAAATCCGGTCTTGACCGGATTATTAGGTCTTAGACCAGACTCCGCCCGGATTTTACGTCAGACCGGATTTCTTACATACACATCCTCCCACTCGAGCAACGGGTGCTACACTAAGCGATTTGTCAGTATTTTTTTAGTAATTTGACGCACAACGCAAATGTGGACTGGTCTTTTCTCTTATGACTTCACAGTGGACCAAAGAAAGAAATAGACTTTCAGTGGAGTTAATAAGAGCCATATTGCTTAAGCAATACAACTACAAGCATGTGTCATGTGAGCAATATTTTTGTGAAATAGCTGTAAAAACTATTTTTTTGAAAGCGGTTGTTAGCAATCGGAAATATAAGTACTTATAAAATATAATTTGAATAAAAAGAGTAATAAATACGTTAATTTTTATTTGAAACATTATGACTGGATTTTTTTTTTCAAAATCAGGAATTTTAGACTTGGCAGACAGGTTTTTGCATTTTTAGGCCTGGTAACCCTACTCGAACCTGACCACCTAATACTCAGTAGTGCTTGCGACCACTAGAACAACGAGACAGTAAAAATTTAGTAATACCTACATTTTATGATATCATTCTGTAAAGACACATAGTCACTGCGCATTGCAACAAATATGTTACAACACACTGCATCATTATAAAATATATTATGTTGTACAATTGGAACACATGTTTTGTTCGCGATCTTGCGTATAAATAATTTTGAAAGTATTTCTATTGTATTGTACAGTAATGTAAAAATAATTTAATTTTAGTGTGTGGTCACACATTGTAGAAAAAATGGTAGTTTTTTTTTTTGGATGGGAAGTCATCAAGTGACTTCACCCACTCTGGGCGGAGCAGGAGGGCGTGTCAGACTTTTACTGACTAAAACCCATCCGTGTTCCTTCAGCTTCAGTTGCCCATGTGCCAGGGTCACGGTATCTCTTTCGAACAATCTCGCGACCCTGGCAGAAATGGTAGATTTTGTCCTAACATCATCAATGAACTCAGCCTATCGGAGTCCACTGCTGGACACAAGCCTCTCCTCCGCTGCGCCACAACACCTTCCCTCCACTTTCCGCATCATGTCTGTCCCAGACACCGTTTTACGTTCGTCGGTGCAACTAACTGGGAGGGTCCCACACTACGCTAGCCGACACGCGATCTCCACTCCAGGACTCGTCTGCTCCACTGGCCATCGGTCCTTCGACAAATATGGCCAGCCGACTGCCACTTCAACTTACCTACTTTTCAAGGTTTGTCGGTAACTCTGGTTCTTTAATCTTTTATAGATGTCGTATCTGATCTTATGCTTCAAAGAAACTCCGACCATAGCCCGCTCCATACTGCACTGAACGACTTTAAATTCGTGAACCAGCCCTACTGTCAGTATCCACATATAGACAACGTCATAATGAGCAAGTACCGTGTGGTGTCGGACGTTAAGAATAACACCACCCCATTTCTTCCCGTGGGTGTCGTAAAAGGCGACTAAGGGACTTACTAGAGAATGGGCAGCAGCGTTCTCTATGCATTTTACCACCATACTGCGATCGCCAACCCGCCAGCCAAGCGTGGGTATTATGGCAAAGCCCCCCCCAAGTTGGGGGAGGCCTAAGTCCAGCAGTGGACGTCTTACGGCTGAAATGATGATGATGATGATAATGAACGAGACACATTAGTAGAAACCTTTATTTTTCAAATTTTGCAGGATTGCTTTCACAAGGAGGGACTATCTACCTGATCTCTACCACCCAGTTACTGGGCTAAACGATGCCTCTTGATAAGACTGGTTGTCAGACATTTGGGTTTCCGAGGCAGGTCTTGGTCACCCATCCACGGACCTACCGCGGCAAGGAATAATGGTATTCAGCTGCATCCAGTAAAACTGGGTGCCTAACCGAATATACATAGAGAAAACTAGGCAGATAATGAAATAACATGTAATTCTACTTGAATCTGTGAACAGGCAACCTAATTTCTAAATCAGAGGTCCGGTTACATTTTAAAAAGTGTAAATTAGCTCATAATCTGTTCATTACCCGTAAAATACTACATTAAAGCAGTTTTTAAAGAGGTAATGACGCATTTAAAAATGGTTTGACGCTTTCAATTACGTTACAAATTGTTATGGAGGTTTTTGTTAAAGGCTTGTTGAGACAGGCGCGGCATGACAGCGTGACGCTTGTTGAACGATTTCCATGAAGTTTTATAGATATTGTTCTACGAAAGTCGCGTCGCGCCTATTTGTGGGAGCCTTAACTTTTATGTGGGCAAGGAAATTAAAACTAACACGAAAATAAGAGCAGTTTTTGTCCTTGTATTTAACAAAATGTTTTTTTTTTCTAAATGAATCTTCTAAGGCGGTGATTTGTTAATCCTACTAATATTATAAATCTGAAAGTATTTGACATTTGGATGTTTGTAACCTAATCACGCAAAAATGTCTGAACAGATTCGGATATAATTCGACATAGGTAGTTTATAACGTGGATTAACACATTAATATTGTGAATATGAAAATTTGCATGTTTGGGTGTTTAGATGTTTCAATGTTTGTAACTAAATCACGCAAAACGGCTGAACGGATATGAATGAAATGTACACAGACGTACGTGTACGTTCTCGTGTGATGATTTCCAATCTCCACACGGGCAAAGCCGCTGGCAAAAGCTAGTTGGTCTATAATTAAGAATGATATTTCAAAGACTTATCACGTTTAGGCAAATTTCGATACATGAGAGTGACAAATTTGCCGGCTTTTCTCGATTGGAAAAAAATATTGGAATCGTGCACCTAGCTTCTGACGTTTCATAAATGCCGGTGCAGGTTTATGTGAAATAAAAATATTTTGATTTGATTTGACATGAAAAAATATTACTGTATGGATCACACTAAGTCTCCGTCTCCCAAAAATCGTACACATGACCACACAAGTTTTTCCATTAAATAACATGTAAAAATAATAATAGTGTGACATTAACTTGTGTGCGCGACTGCACGCGCTGGCGCCGAGTCGAGGAGAAAGTGCGCTTGCGTAAGAATCAGCTGTGCGGTACAGTCACATCACAAAACAGTTCAGAAAGTCATCTCCGTACTACAAGCGCTAGCAGGCACATGTACATACGGCTACACGTCAAGCTGTACATTTCCAGTTTAAGCTGACCTCTCATTATAGAGAAATCCCATACAATATGAGATCAGTAGCCATGCGTACGCACACGCGTGTTTCGAGTGGTGCCATACGTAAAGTATAGCACCACCTCATTTCTTCCCATAGGTGTCGTAAGAGACGACGAAGGGACTAGAGAATGGGCAGCAGCGTTCTCTATACATTTTACCACTATACTGCGATCGCCAACCTGCCTGACAAGTGCCAAATTGGGGGAGACTTATGTCCAGCAGTGGGCGTCTTTCGGCTGAAATGATGATGATGATGATGATGCACACGCAGGGAAAAAGAATTATTACGAAACCGTTACGAAACTTGCAGTTGCTGTACGTAAAATGGGTCTTTGAGTGCGTAGAACTTCGCTTACTGTGCGGAGTCTACCTTCTGTGCCAATCTATTCTGTGGTCACGTCGTCACTATGTGATGAGTCGTTTACATTTACAGCGCCTTTTTGTGTAATATGTGGGTTTTTTGTGTTTCTTTCTTGTGTGTGTGTTCGTTAAAATTCGTGTGCATTTATTTATTCGTATCCGTCGTCCATTTTATGGATAACGAAGCCAATGTTATATTGTGTTTATCTATAATATGTATGTATTTAGACATATATAAGTATGTTTATCAGTTGTCTGGTTACCCATAGTACAGGTTCTGCCTAGTTTGGGATCAGATAACGTTGTGTTGGTTGTCCTAAGTATATAATGTGTGCTAAAAGTTTCTTCTTGAAAAATAAAAAAATCTTAAATGGGTGTCCATAAATAAAAAGAAATATATGTATAATATATACGCGTCGACTTGAGAATCTCCTTCTTCTTTTCGTCAGATTGAAAGAAATGATAATGATAATATTTCGTCGCTCAATCTTCGATTAAGTAAGCCAAACGGTCAAAAGTGTTGGTTATTTTACTTTTTACAAGACAGCCGTATTTTATTTTAATATAAATACCGAGTTTGTAGAGTCCTATCATAATCAGCTTATATTGTTCCCACTGCTGGAACACAGGGCTCCCTTCAGATAGAGGGAGTGGGCCATAATCTACCGCGCGGGCCCAGTGCGGGTTGATAAATGTCACATGTGTTCGATTTTTTTGGTTTCCTCACGATGTTTTCCTTCACCGTTTTGATAGAAGCGATGATGAAATAATTTCTCTTTTTTGAATAGTAATACTTTTCGTGAAACCTATTGTCACACATAGGGTTGCCAGGTCTTAAAACCGAAAAGCCGGACAGACCAGCCAGTTTAGCCGGACATTTGGGTAAAAGTCCATACGCCCTTAATTTTTCTTAGTATAAACACGACAATAAAAAAGTATAACAAGGTTTTTATCATTTACAATACGAGTCTTCTTAAATTCGAATGAAACAACAATAAAATTAAATGAATCGTGCTTCATTAGGATTAATTATTTAATATCCCAAAAAAAAACTGAAAGCCTTACAAAAGCCGGACAGGCCGGACACTTCCTAATTCAGCCGGACACGCAACCAAAAAGGTTTTTATCATTTACAATACGAGTCTTCTTAAATTCGAATGAAACAACAATAAAATTAAATGAATCGTGCTTCATTATGATTAATTATTTAATATCCCAAAGAAAACTGAAAGCCTTACAAAAGCCGGACAGGCCGGACACTTCCTAATTCAGCCGGACACGCAACCAAAAAGCCTGACTGTGTCCTGCTTTATCCGGACGCCTGGCAACGCTAGTCACACAATTTGAGTTAGGCTGTACGATTACTGGCAAATGCGAGCACTGACTGAACAGGTCCACTCAATCTGTGTGGTTCTTTCCTCTAAAGACCCTTTCAGACTTCACATAATCTAATCAAGATTATGTCTGGACTTTAAAAGAGACTGTGACCTCTGAGTTTGTTACGGCCTTTCTTCTCAGAGTCGTCAGATAAAAAACGCCGAGCTCATCTAGTTTTTTAAATATGATTGACGTGTAAAAGTATTTGTATAAACCTACTTACAGAAGTAAAATCATTTATCCTTTATCAATATTGTTTAAACTGGATTTCTTGAGTTTTTTGTGACAGTTTAGTGCCGTTATTAATTCAGAGTGTTATCTTAGTGTCAATCTATCAAACATGCATCCAATTTACCCATACTTTTGCCATTTTTTATATTGATAGTAGCTTTTTTTTGGGTGGCAAATCATCAAATGTCTTCTCCCGCTCTGGGCGGAACACCAGAAGTAGAAAGGATAATAAAGAGCGAGAGGGCGAGTCAGACTTTTACTGACTAAATCCCACCCGTGTTCCTTCACTTGCCTGTGCCAGGGCCACGGTAACTTTGATAGTTGCTGAGTTTAGATTGGGAATAGATTTTGAACAGAACGTTACGGTATTTGACCTTCAAGTGTCTAGAAAATCAAGTAAGAATTATTTCTTTGTTTGCCAATCATAATAATAACATTTATAACCTATTTCTTGTCATTTTAAATATTTTGGTTGTGAACTAGATTTTTCTTTTTCTTCATTCCTTTCGATTTTTCAATACCTTTTACTGAATAATATAGGAAATAAAAGTAAGATCGTGCTTTGACTAAATTACCATTAATTTTAAGTAGAGCGGTGACCGACTTTTAAAAAAAATATACCTAAGGTTTATTGCGTAATACAATCAATCAGCTGATTGGTGTGGTACAGCCGTCAACCAAAGTTTTCTGAATGAGCCTTTTTTCTTTTATTTAGGTATCAAGAAGTTTAGTTTTAATTTTGTCGTTTAAAAAAGTAGGTGTTTTTTTTAGATAAATTATAATTTTATTACGATAACAACTTATTGCGTTAATTATTAGCTTTTACGAGGTACTTCAACCTCTAAATTAATTACCTAAATAAATAAAATAAAAGTTTTTATTCATTTGGTTATAGGGCTAGAAAAGTATAAAAATAAACAGAAGCACTTACCTTTTATCTTCTAGAGCAGAAAAAGAAAAAAAATACATTTTATATAATTAGTTAGTAAGTTAGTAAATAATATACGGACAAAAATATATATACAAAATCAGTATGTATAGTAAGAAAGCAAGACATAGTTAGAATAGGGAGGCGGAATATTTAGAAAAAAATAATAATAATAAGAATATACAATAGAAAAATATATCACACAGTATATGTACAATAAGTTTTCAATACCTGATGACGTCACCGGATCCGGATATGAACGATAAAATGGCTAAATGGCTAATTCTAGCTATGTCTTGCCGAACGACCACATCTGAGCTCTGTTAGTACTTTTATTTGACTGTAGATGGCGCTGTTCTGATGTCTATCACACAAAAGCGTAATCTTGATAGTTTAAATTATTTAAATCTTAAGAAAAACGGTTTCTAGAAAACTTTTTAGAAATAACAAAAAAAATTAGAATAAAATAAAAACGCTACGTTAAAAATACTAGAAAATAATACTTACGTGCTTTTTAAATTACTTTTTTCATGCACAAAACTAAACAAAGACTACAAAAAAACAGACATGCTACTCCAAAAATTAGGCGAAATACCGACACAAACTAAAATAGTCCTCAAAATCTAACAAATTATAAGTAATCGTGCTACAAAAAGCGTGCAAAAGTCATCTAGAAACATTTCTAAAACCATCAAATTACGCTTTGGCGTGCCATCAGGTCCACTTACTTTCATCATTCACTACGGGTCCATAACTCAAGCCTTCGCCGCTAGCATCAAGACTATTCCAGTCTTGTACACCCAAGATTCCGGCTTTAGCCACTCTGTGACAGCATCCTTTCAAAAGGCTTCCGCAAGAGCCATCTAGTAAGCCTCCAACCATCCAACAGTAGAAGAAAAATTCACATGTCCCACCCTGTGGACATCGTTTTCCGTCTTGTCTATCGTTAGATTCAATGGTCTTTTCTGTGGTCACAACTGGCGCACTTAGGAGTACGCTTTGAGGAGTGTTCAAAACTCTGCCCTTTCTTTTGGGTAATCTTGAAGGCAGATTTTCAAGTATCTCATTGATTCTAAGCATTTGCTCGTCAGAAATCGGCTTAAATTTTGGCAAATCCGCCAATCTGTTGGTCACATTCGGGAATCCATAAAAATCGCCTCTTTTTGTGGGTGATCCTACATCTGTCTGTATAAACATAGGTTTCTCTAAGACATGTTTTTTTCTTTTAATTTTATAGTCTGTGGTCTCGAATTGAGCTCGATGTGGTGCGTTGGCATCTGTATAAGTTAAAAAAACAAGGTCATTTCGGATACGGTGAATGGATAAAGCTGAATGAAATATTTGCATTGAATGAATGAATGGTATTTTTTTGCTTGCTGATCTGGGAGAATTAATGAAAAAGGTAAAACAATAACTGAAGATGAGTTTCTCAGAGAAAAAGGTAGTATCAGGCGAAACAATGTTGTTGAGTTTGAAATTAATTTAGTTTTATGCAATTTACTTTTTGATCGTATGTAGGAGCAGGATAAGCAGACAGTCTGTTACATGCAAATTGTGACTTTTATCCCTACTACTCGTATTATTATAAATGCGAAAGTAACTCTGTCTGTCAGTTACGCTTTCATGCCTAAACCACCGGATCGATTTTGATGATATTTTGTACCAGAGATAGACTAGACCCTGGGAAAGGACATAGGCTACGTTTTATTGCGAAAAAAGGGTTGAAATAGGGGATGAAAGCTTACTTAATAGTACGGTAGTACGTCGCCTTGTGATAATTTCCTATATCCACGCGGGCGAAGTTGCGGGCAAAAGCTAGTAGGTAATAGGTTAATAAGTAATATCATCAGAAATGTATCTGCAACGAATTTATATCAATTTATCGCACGATATTGTATAGCAACATTATATCATGTACAGACGCCAGCACAAAAAGCTACTACAATCTGTCAAATTTCTTTAATAGATTTTCGACTTTATCGCTACAGTATTAGGTTCAAGATTGATTGAGGAAATTTGACAGTTTCGAGTAGGTTGATGTGCTGGCGTCTGTACAACATACTGATGATAAAAACAGACCTACTTTGAAATCGTGTAAAGCCCATCTATTCGAATTATTAAGTCGTGATTTTTCTGAGATATGATTAAATAACAAAGACAAACTTTCACATAGTATAGTTTATCACACAATGCTGTTACAGTATGCAAAGAATTGGATATACAGAATAAGTTTTTATCCAGTGCCTAAACTGTAACCATGAATTCAGCATATCATTCTAGACCCACAAGCGAAGAAATTTTTCGTCGGTTTTACAAAAAAAAATCTGCTGTTTCATAGAAAAATGCAATACCTACGGGGTCAAAATGTATGGAACCGCTGATTTTTTTTTTTGTATAACCGACGAATATTTTCTACGCTGGGGGGGTCTAGAATGATATGCTGAATTCATGGTTACAGTTTGCGCACTGGATAAAACTTATCCTGTATAATAAAAATATTTCGCATATAATTTACATAATTATTATAAAATTGTTTATGACTGTACCAGTCTGTGTTTTTTTAACCTAATCTGTCCCACTGCCAAGTCCTCTCCAAATCCTTTAGGAACTGTTTTCTCCGAGAACCAGCCTTCGCGGTATATGTCTGTGTTATTATTGAGAAAAAACAAAATGTTGCTAACCTAAAAATTGTTGAATAAACACCATTATAAACTTTATTATATAAATGCTTGTTCTTTTTTTTCAAATAGATTTACATTGATTTTTGAAAAAAAAAAACAGTAAGCTAAGTTCATTATTTTATTGAAATAAAACCGCATTTCATTTTTGATAATTTATGACAGTTGTACCTCATTACGAAGATTGTCAACATGTCTCGATCATTTCCTCTTTCTAACACCGGATGTTTGCTTTCCTAGCGAACCTCGAAGGTCAAACACCAGACCGGTACATAAACCAGACACACGACATCCACATAGGTACAGTACCTAATTTATACTAATATTATAAAGCGTTTGTTTGGTTGAACGCGGTAATCTCAGGAACTACTAATCCAGATTGAAAAAATCTTTTTGTGTTGAGTAGCCTATTTATTGAGGAAGGCTATAGCCTATATAACATTACGCTAAGATCAAAAAGAGCGGAGCAGCAACGAAAAATGGATGAAAACTGGCAGGCAATTCGATGCGACGGGAAGGGTCAGGGGAGCAAAAATTTAACGCGGGTGAAGTCGCGGGCAGCAGCTAATAGTCTCCAAACCCAAGTGGGCAGGTGTAAGACGAACCATGTAAAGTGGGGCTACCTCAACAGAACGGCAGCAGGGTGTGAATGTGGAGCTGTGTCACAAACTATGTTCCCTCTGTGCCGCAAAACATGCAGCCAAAGTGACCTCTGCGCTGCCACCGATAAAGCCGTGGAATTGGCGAAGTTTTGGGCCAACATAATTTGGTAACTGTCTTGACAGCGTCAGAAGAAGAATACTTATTATATTTGTATGAATGGGAGGCTCTCTATCTGGACATTGGAAATTTCACAATTTTTTACAAATTTTACACAGCATAATTTGCTTCCATCTCAAAATCTATACTAATATTACAAAAGCTGAAGAGTTTGTTTGTTTATTTGGTTGAACGCTATGATCTCAGGAACTACTGATTGGAATTGAAAAAATCTTTTAGTGTTGGGTAGTCCATTTATCGAGGAAGGCTATAGGGTATATAACATTACGTTAAGATCAAAAGGAGCGGAGCAGCAACGAAAAATAGACGAAAACTGTCAGGCAATTCGATGCGACGGGAAAGGACGGCGAGATAAATTTGACGCGGACGAAGTCGCGAGCAGAAGCTAGTGCTTAATGCACACAAAGAATTTAAAGTAAAGTAACGTTCAATAAACTAATTGGGGAAAATTTAGGTCAAAAACTGTTGCTGATACAGTTTAGTCGAAATAGGGTTTTTTAATTAAATATTTAGATATAAAGCTTGTTGCTACAAAAACTGCATCACTAGATTTTATATCATAATGGGAGACAGGCCTTGTCTCGGTGAGAGGGTTGGTTAATCCACCAAGCGGGCTCTGTTGAGATGATGATGAAATGAGATGCCAGATGCCACATGTCTTCGAACTTTGGTTTCAGGACATTCCGGATTAGGCCGGTTCATCAATATGCAGGTCTATCTTCACCATTTTGAGAGCAGTGGTAATAAAATAATGAACACACAATGAAGCACCTTTTTCGGTTCGAACCTACAACCATTAAATCGTAAGTCACAGCCGTTATCACTGAGCTACAAATGCTCTACTGCATAAATATACGTTACAAAAAAAAGAAATAATAACATTACATGTAACAAACACTTTTGTCACTCTCTGTACATTAATGTCAGCCATAAAATATTGACAGGGCGTTCTAAATTCAAATCTGCACACTACCAACCTAAAAAAACAGAACGAGGTGCCAACCTAAAAAAAAACACCCGCTCAAATTGACGTCAGATGTCGAAATAGTCGAATTATGAACACAATAACATTGATGAAAGCGAGCAAAGAGTTCGGCTTTCGTTTCACCGTCTATGGTCGTAATGGGGGAAACGTGTGATGACGTAACCTACATATTACATATGTTTTGTTTGAGCAGTGAGTGAAACACTGGCCTAGTGATTTTGGCGAAGATTCTTCTTGGTATTGGATATTATTTAAATATTGCAAAAAAATCTTTTTTACACGCTTTATATTAGCTTCACTTGTATGTTTGTATGTTTGTTTGTAACCGACTCCTTACAGCGCGATTTTGACCCACTTTAAACGACCAGATTTCATTCAAACTTTGCACACCTGTCAAGGACCGATGACAATGCAATAATTTCATAAATTTGTGCCATTATCCTTGCCAGGGTTACCAGGACAGCAAAAAAACTGTCTTCAAAAATTCCCTTGGCATACGTCACAAACTAATTTTGTGCCATTATCCGTGCCAGGGTTACCAGGACAGCAAAAAAAACTGTCTTCGAAAACTACGCTGACATACGTCACAAACTACGCTGACATACGTCTCAAAATTCGAAACACCCTAAAAAATAGAAAATAAATAATAGTTTACAAAAATAATAGTTTAAAAAACTAAATAAACACGCTTCCATTGAAAACCAAACTAAAAACTACAAAATAATGGAATAAAAGCGTGGGGTGCTTTTTAAGGTATTTTTTTTTTTAATTGATATCGGGCACGCCACGCTTTTTTCCATTATTTTGTACTTTTTAGTTTGGTTTTCAATGGAAACGTGTTTTTTTTTTTGTTAGCAACTTTGGACAGAGAGAGGCAGGAAGAAGGAGAGTAGGGAGGGCCTTTGCTTTAAAGTGGAATATCATCATCATCATCACTCTCCGGACCTTTTTTTTTTTTTTGGATGGGAAATCATCAAATGACTTCTCCCGCTCTGGGCGGAGCGGGAGGGCGTGTCAGACTTTTACTGACTAAAACCCACCCGTGTTCCTTCAGTTGCCCATGTGCCAGGGTCACGGTATCTCGTTTGAACAATCGCGCGACCCTGGCAGGCATCGGTCCTAGCAGACCCCTTCAGTTCTGCTGACATCTCTTTGAGGCGCGCGTGGAACACTACGCGCCGTCGACCCGAGCTTGGTCCTTACCGGGCGGCGAGCTACCCATTGCTCGCCACCCGCAAGCTCGCGCCTACGGTGGCCGGGAGTCCGCAATCGACTCCCGGCGCCCGGGGCGTCTCCTCCTGCGGCGGCTAGGGATGTGAGGGCGCAGAGACTGCCACTCCCTCACACGCCCCGCCTCCTCCTTCGCGAGCATTACTGCTTCGCAGAAGGAGGTGACGGCTTCCCATGCCCTCTCGCTCCGTAACTCTCCGGACCTTATCCTAAAACTTAGGGTCGGCGCAACATGTTTCTTTATTCCATACTTCTCTATTAGTCGTAATCTCGGTCAGTCCGTTTCTAGACGAAAGTGGAACAGACATGTTGATATTTTTTATCGTTTATAGCACGCTTTTATTTATGTTTGTTTGTAACCGACTCCTTTGGAGTTGATTTTGAGTCACTTCAAACGGTTAGATTTCATTTAAACTTTGTAGACTTATCGAAGACCGATGACAGTACCATAATTTTATTTTGTACCACTATCCTCGCCAGGGTTACCAGAAAAGCAAAAACAAACCTGTTTTAGAAAATTAGACTGACATACGTCACAAAATTCGAAACACCTTTAAATAATAGTTTAAAAAAATACTAAAAAACACGCTTCCATAGAAAACCAACTAAAAAGTAGAAAATAATTGACTTATTACTTTTTAGTTTGTTTTTCTATGGAAGCGTGCTTTTTTGTAGTTTTTTTAAACTATTATTTATTCAAGTACGAAAATCGGCCATCTAATGCTTTCCGCATTAGATGGCCGATTTTCGTACTTTAAATTCCGTTAGACCTTATCCCTTAGAGATCAAAGTAGGGATATCCACCATTTTTCCATCCCTAACATACATAACAAAAGCTTCAAGGCTACACACTACTAGCGTAGTAATTACCAGCGCATGTTCAAGTGTTACATGAACTACTTATACGGAAGTATTATAGCACTGCTTCGGACGTGTGAGGCGTACGAATATTAAAGCGACCCATTTCCTACAGTTGAGTCATAGGTAGAGTGCTAGCCATTGGGCAATACACTAAACAATCAATATAAAACTCATCAGAATCTGAATGGGATTGAAGATTATTTCTAAACCATTGCGTCATTTATTCGAATATATTGTCAGCTCAGCAACGTAAATAACGCAATGAATGTTGTTTAACTATGAATATTAAACCAATTCCTACCGATAAAAAATTCCGCATTACCCCTCTGAGTGACTGACTGACTGATATATCAATGCACAACCTAAACCGCTGGTCCTAGAGACATGCAATTTGGAGGGTGTGTTCTTTGTGAAGAGTAGGTATCCACTAAGAGAGGGTTTTTTGAAATTCCGACCTATATGACGGTGAAATGAGGGGTTAAATTTTCTGAGAAACGTTTTATTCTCTGGGTAGGATAAGACAAAACAAGTAGTGCGATAAGACTTAGTTTACCTGGATTAACACATAGGGTACTTTTAGTCCCGGTAGTATGTTCCTGTGGGATATTTTTCAACACCCACGCGGGCAAAGCCGCGGGCAGAAGCTAGGTATAAGTATAATGTAGTAGGTATAAGTGTGGGTTACTCCCATCACTTATCATCCAATTTCTATCCATGGGTGTCGTAAGAGGCGACTAAGAGTCTTACTAGAGAATGGGCAGCAGCGTTCTCTATGCATTTTACTACCGTACTGCGATCGCCAACCCGCCTGCCAAGCGTGGCGATTATGGCAAAGCCACCCGAATTGGGGGAGGCCTATGTCTAGCAGAGGATGTCTAGAAATGATGATAATGATGTGGGTCTCTTTTAACATTTTTTTTTTTGAAAAATACTTAATATCCCGGTTTTTTCTGTGGGTGGGTAATTATCTAATGACGTCTCACGCTCTGGGTGGAGCGGGAGGACGTGTCAGACTTTTACTGACCAAAACCCACCCGTGTTCCTTCAGTTGCCTATATGCCAGGGCCGCGGTATCTCTTTTGAACAAATCTCGCGATCCAGGCAGTAATATCCTGGTTTCTTCGATTTCTGGAGATAAATTCAAATGTGAGTCATCCTATACAAAGTGGCTGGTATATCGACGCGCAAACCTGGCCTGTTAGTCTAGCGGTTAGTGACCCTAACTGCTAAGACTGAGGTCGTGGGTTCGATTCCCACCCAGGACAAATCTTTGTGTGATGAGCACGACCATTTGTTCCGTGTCTGGGTGTAATTTATCTATAATATGTATGTATACTATGTATTTAGAAATATATAAGTATGTTTATCAGTTGTCTGGTTGCCATAGTACAGGCTCTGCCTAGTTTGGGATCAGATAACGGTGTGTTAGTTGTCCTAAGATATTTATTTATTTATTAACCATTGATTCAGAGAGACATTGAGAAAGACACCGACTTCCGAAATTAAACCTATTTTTCACTTTCTGAGCTCTTTTGGAAATGGATGTTTTTTTTTGTTGCAAAATCTTGTTTGTTTTTACAAAACCCGAAAGTCTGACAACCAGTCTTACCAACGGGCATCAGTGGTACCAGTAACTCCTGCCAGGGTCGCAGAATTGTTCGAAAGAGTTGCCGTGGCCATTGCACAGGCAACTGAAGGAAAACGGGTGGGTTTTAGTCAGTAAAAGTCTGACTTCCGCTCCACCCAAAGCGGAAGACGTCATTTGATGATATCCCACTCACAAAGATAAAATTACGGCATACCAGATACTGGGTTGTGGAGTCGCACCATGTAAAACACTTTTATTCAGCTGGCTCCGGTAACACTGGAAGCAGACCCCAACAATCCCAACATAGTTGGGAAAAAACTCAGACTTTGATAGACATCATCATTATTTCTGCCGAAAGACGTCCACTGCTGGACATATGCCTCCCCCAATTTGGGGGGCTTTGCCATAATCGCCACGCTTGGCAGGCGGGTTGGCGATCGCAGTATGGTGGTAAAATGCATAGAGAATGCTGCTGCCCATTCTCTAGTAAGTCCCTTAGTCACCTTTTACGACACCCACGGGAAGAAATGGGGTGGTGTTATTCTTTACGTCCGGCACCACATTCTCACATCCAGCCAATTCCTCCTCCGCCTCCACCAGGTCCACCTTGTGGGAGGCCTTGTAACGCTACGTATTCCAATACGCGGTTGCCGCTACAAAACCTTCCGGCCTCATCGGCCATCTGTTCTGCGAGCAATGTGCCCTGACCACTGCCACAAAACTACCTTCCCACTTAGAAAGACTTGGATGATGATAATGAGGAATTATCTTAATTTTTTATAAGGGTGTACTGCCCACATCACCAGCCCACAGCTAGGCATGAGCCTCTCAAAAGACATCAATACGAGTCGTAACTCGCTACCCGTATCGATAAGGCATCGCCATAAATATCGATACCAATCGGTAAAGACATCTTTATCGGTAAGTAGTTGCGCAAGCGTCGGTTTAATTCTGACAGTAAGTGGAGCGTACGGTCAGCAGAGAAAATAAAATGCTTGGATTAAATGCACGAGTATTGAGTAATAACAAAATTGTTATTCTTTTCCTTTTTCTTGTGGTTTCGTAATTTGGTGTTAGAATTGTTTTAACGCACGTTTTTAAGAACTAATCAGTTTGTAGGTAAGTGTTTTATAATATCGTAAATAACTTTGTTACAGAACAATTTTGTTTGTTATTGCAGATTTGTGCTATTACGGTCTAACATTTGAAGAAAGAAAAAATGTTTTTCATCCATGGCTTGACGCTAATTCCACTCTAGCTGCTGTTTTTTGTAATTAATTAAATAATTAAATGGAAAAGCTTTAAACCTTGTTCTTTAAAAAAAAAAATTGTTGGAAGAAACTTGTGATTTAATTTCTCCGATTCATCATCATCATCATGTCAGCGGAAAGCCGTCCATTGCTGAACATATGCCTCCCCCAATTTAGTGGGGTTTACTTTAATCGCCACGCTTGGCAGGCGGGTTGGCGATCGCAGTATGGTGATAAAATGCATAGAGAACGCTGCTGCCCATTAATCTCTAGTAAGACTTCCGATTAAAATATTTAAAAAATAATTGAATGGATATGTTTTCTTGCAAAGAGTGTCTCCCTTATTTATAGCCATATGAAAATAGTGTTACGATTATTTTACCATACGATTTAAAAATAAAATAAAAATGCTTCTTAAAATTCTTTTGCTGACGCTCCACAGTATCGCTTTCACAAATCCCTGTACGTTACACGACACGTAACGTTATTCAACCACTATATTTGTTTATTTACCTGCCACTGCTGGTGCCTGCCTACCTTTATTATAGTCTAGTGAGAGGATGGCTTTATATTTGAGAATCATTGTATTTAGACTGTCTTGTTAGTAGCTTTGTAGATAGAATACTGTTTATTACGTACACACGGCTACAGATCATGCTATACATTTCCAGTTTTAGCTGACCTTGCATTCGTAATTCGTAATTCTTTATTGACATATTTGTTTACATAAATATTTGAAGCCTCACTCCTGAACTAGGTGTACCTGTATGTCAGGAGTCAGCGCCCTCTCCCATTTTATTTGTCTTAGACACTAATATCAATATAGGAAAACACAAAGTTAGTGCAACAAAATACAATTTTAAATAGGTAAAAAATGATATAAAATAAAATACAAAAACTAAAAAGCTAAAAATAAAATTATACTATCATTATTAAATCGTGCTGTGTGTGTATGTGTGTGAGTTAGTGGGATGTGTGTATGTGTATGTATGTGTTCTATGTGCATTCTATGTGCATTGTTCTATGCATTGTATAGGCTTTCCGTACTATGAGAAGTCAGCTTATACTGGAAATATATACTTTGATTTGGCGCCGTGCGTAAACCATATAAATCTATATTATACCTACATATTCAGCAAATAATGTTCCCACTACTGGGATACAGGTTACCACTTTTTTTTTAAAGGGAGCTGTGTCGTAACTCGTAATCCACCACTTGGGCCCACAGTGCGGGTTAGTACATGTGACATGTCTATCAATTTTTTCTTTTATTTCTACACCAATGCTCTCAAAACGGTGAAGAAAACCATCGTGAGGAACCCGGCATGACCTAGAAACAAAAACTCGAAGATATGCGACGTCTACTAACCCGTACGGGGCACGCGTTTGGGCCCACTCCCTCTTACAGAGTGGACACTTGCGCCCAAGCAGTGGGAACATTCTGGGCTGATTCCAAGAGTTAGCAAGTTAGAGGTCATCATAGGTTAAATTCCCAGGACCACTAAAGTGTTATTAGGAGTTTTCATAGAAAGCAGTTGCACTCTTAAATCAAGCATGCGCAGCGTAGTGATAAATGCTCGTGCCTTTTCCGCATGACGTCTTTTCCAGCAGTGGGACAATTCAGTAATCGGTTTTATTTTTCTTGATTACGGCTGTAAGTTTCGTTGATAAGTACGAGTAAATCATTTTCATTCAAACCAAACATTTATAGCTAAAAAAGTGTGTTTTACAAAATTGAAAAATTTATATACCAGTTGATTCTTCGACATGATCTCAAAAATACCCTAGAGTTATGGAATATTAAAAGGAACACCATGTGTTTCGTCTAATCCATCTTTAATAGAAGTCGTTTTTCAACACTTTCTGCCTACCCCAGGAAATACACGTCCAAATGCCAACATTTCTTCCACATTTCCTTTCAAGAGAATGTTCGGAAAACCCTACGCAAGAAACATGCACAATGTCAATGACATAGAAATGCGGGAAAGGGACACATAGTGCGTAATGCGTGGGTGTGATAGAGACGAACACATTTTTGTGTGTGCCGTCACATGCTGGCGAGCGCGGCAGTGAAATCTTTTTATTAAGGCGACGACCTATTTTAGATTAGATCAGTGATTTTGTTAGATAAGGTAAACTTAGTTTTAAAAGTAAACAATGATGTGGCAAGCACAGAAAGAGATGTCTACAGCCAAAAATAAATACCTTTTTAATCCAGGGTGGCATTCAGAATCCCCTGTGTAGAAATATTCAATCGTTTTAAAAAAATTGGCTACTTCGTAGAATAGTAAAATATCAACGCTGTCAAAATATATTAAACATCCAATTTTATTTTTACTAATCCTTCGTCAATATCCTTGCGACCCCGTATAGTGGCCACAGATGGAAATAAATAGAAACAAGTGTAAGAAGGGAAGCAATTTGATAGAAAGAAACCATTTGGCCATTAGGAAGTAAGAATTTAAAAGAGGCTACGCGTGATCTAGACCTGATTTAAATCTAAATGAGGGCAGAGGATCTACTAGATGTAAAATGAAGTTTAGTGGATGATAATTTAAGCGTGTTTAAATTGTTTGTTTTCTCCTTTGCTGCTGTTGTTTATTTTACAGCGATTCTCTGTAGTAACTTACTTATTTTGTTATGTCTGTTTGATGTAAAATATTTCTTTAAGGAATAGAAAGATTTTGACAGCTCTTTTTTTTCTGTTTTCACTTTTTCATGAAAGAGACAGAATTATGAGCTTAACATGTTTTATCTACCGAACTATTCAGTTCATTGATTCAACTTACTCACACATCCAAGGACAGTACCTAAGAATGATATTGGTCAATACAAATTGAGGTCACGGTTGATTTTTGAGATTGAACACGCACAAATTGGCACATACCTACCATTTTGAATTCTCTCTTTTCACACGCATAGTCCAAATCTAAAGTTTATGCCACACTAGCTTGCTAGCCCGCGGCTTCGCCCGCGTGGATGTTGAAAAATATCCCGCAGGAACGTACTACCGGGACTAAAAGTACCCTATGTGTTAATCCAGGTAAACTATGTCTTATCGCACTACTTGCTTTGTCTTATCCGACCCAGAGAATAAAAAGTTTCTCAGAAAATTCAATCCCCATTTAACCCTCTGAGGGATGGAATTTCAAAAAACCCTATCTTAGTGGATACCTACTCTTTACAAAGAACACACTCTCCAAATTTCGTGTATCTAGGACCAGCGGTTTAGGCTGTGCGTTGATATATCGCAGTGATCGGATATTCGGATGCATATTTACCTAATGTTACTATTTAGCTGTGAAAGCACGGAAGCAACTTCGTATTTTTCATTAAAGCCAGGTTCTTGGATCATATTTATTTAAAATTAATGTTTAACCCCAGATGCAAATACATATGTGTGTAGGGTGGTATGTGTTAGTTAAAACAACACACAAAACACGGTAAAAACGCACATTCCATATTAGCCAACATTTCAAGTTGAATATATCTTAGGACAAGCAACACACCATTATCTCATCCCAAACTAGGCAGAGCAACAAGATAACTAATAAAACTGACTGTTTTTTATATATTTCTAAATACATACATATTATAGATAAATTACACTCGGACACAGAACAAATGATTGTGCTCATCACACAAACATTTTTCCTGGGTGGGAATCGAATCAACGACCTCAGTCTTAGCAGTCAGGGTCACTAACTACTAGACTAACAGGCCAGTTTAGGTGAATATGCATCTGAATATCCGATCTCTATATATCACTCAGTCACTCAGGACGTTGAATTTTGTATATATAGATAGATAGATAGATTGTGCCGAGTCACCTTCTCCTTAAGTTGCAACATGCACGCATTGACCAATAAAAACCGTTATAAAATGCACTCACTCACACACACATACACACACGCACCCACACGCACATAATGGTAACCAATGAAAAGATTAACGAAACAGATTATGCAATATTATAGAAGAAGGAAATACATAAATTATTATTTGTTGAATATGCATTCTTTGATTACATCGATCGAAATAATGAAGAGTTATGAGGAGACTGTGAGTTTGTTAATGTGGTTGAAACTACAAAACTGTTGGACCGATTTTGATAATTAACATAACAACACTTCGCGCTTGTACTTCCGAAAGGGAACTGGGAAGGCAAAGGTACAATTATTGCGTGGTTTACTTCAGATAGTATATACAATTTTTAAATTATACGTTGCATATTATACAAGGTCAAATTAATCAGCAGGCAATGCTTTATCCACGTGTTCGGTTTTGTTAGTTTTTATTTTATGTTTTTGGGAAATTTAAACAAATATCTAAGACTAGCTTCTGCCCGCGACTTCGTCCGCGTTAAATTTCTTGTTCCCCGACTCGAATCGCCTACCCGTGCGATTTTCCCCGTTTTTGCAACATTTTTCATTACTGCTCCGCTCCTCTTAGTTGGTTGTAGCGTGATGTTATATAGCTTATAGCCTTCTTCGATAAATAGGCTACCCAACTCAATTCGGACCAGTAGTTACTGAGATTAGCGCGTTCAATCAAACAAACAAACTAACTCTTCAGCTTTATAATATTAGTATAGATTCGCGAGAAATGACGAAAACAGCTGATCGATTACAAGCATTGCCATTCACCCATCTAATGATTGTTTTTTTTTTTTTTTTTGTAATTTTGTCTTTTGGCTGTGCCTTCACTGGGTCCATATTTTTACCACAAACTGGGCAAAAATCCATAATACGAACTGTTACTGAGAATTCGACACTGCCCGACCCAAGAGTCGAATCGAAGACACGACGCTTAGAAGTACCACCTTCAAGACATTCACCAATTTCGATAATCTTGATGAAAAACTCTGAGGTTGTTGACATATAGAATGTAAACACAACAGTCATTGCACCGACAGTCGGAACGGCCAATGGCCTTATGGGCAAGAGCCTCGACCAACATCTGAAGAGATAGGTTCAAGGGCCTCATACAGAAATCTTTTTTACTTGACATCATTCATATTGTACTTGTAATGGGATGGCGCTATTCAGAATAGCAGCTTCTCATTTCTTCCTGTGGCTGTCGTAAGACACGACTAAGGGCGCGTTCCCACTATGTCGTAACGATTAATTTATCGTGGGGCGACTGTCGTCCCTAGCTGTTCCCATTAATACGATTGTTTGTCGTCAATTTTTTTTTTATGGTTTAGCGGCTATCGTATCTGGCTGTTCCCATTGGATCGCGATGACATTTTATCGTTTCACGGCAGTCGCTTTGTCGTTTACACATCATTAGCAGGCTACAAATCTACAGTCACCTCTACGTTTTCATAGAGAGGGGCGCGCGGGTGCGAGGGGGAATGGAAAACACGTGTAAACGACGATATTTTTATCGTGGCTACGGCAGATTTGCGATCACGATTTAGTCGTAATGATTTTTTATCGCTAGCCGTTCCCACTGTCATGACAATCTGTTGTCACTGCAAAAAATGTCGTAGATGACAGTAAATCGCGTCGTTCTATTTGTGGACACCTCCATTTAAACATATAAGCCACGACACTTAAAACTACACGATTATCTGTCGTCACGACAAAATGGGAAATCGCCCTAAGGGACTTACTAGAGAATAGGCAGCAGCATTACCACCATGTGTACCGTGTGGTGCCGGACGTAAAGAATAACACCATCCCATTTCTTCCTGTGGGTGTCGTAAAAGGCTACTAAGGGACTTACTAGAGAATGGGCAGCAGCGTTCTCTATGCATTTTACCACCATACTGCGATCGCCAACCCGCCTGCCACGCGTGGCGATTATGGCAAAGCCCCCCAAATTGGGGGAGGCCTAAGTCCAGCAGTGGACGTCTTACGGCTGATAATAATAATAATATATAATATTACCACCATACTACGGTCTCCAACCCGCCTGCCAAGCGTGGCGATAGTGGCAAACCCCCCAAATTGAAGGCCTCTGTCCAGCAGAAGACGTCTTTCAATTCACTGCTTACAGATGAGAATATTTTTAACCAACTTCAAAAAAAGGAGGAGGTTATCAATTCGTCTGTATTTAATTTTATGATGTTACCTCATAACTTTTAACTGGGTGAACCAATTTTGATGATTTTTTTTATTTTATTTGAAAGCTGGTGCTTTCCGAATGGTCCCATTCCAAAATTAATTGGGTTCCAAATTATTTTAATTTGGTTCCATTCGGACAATGGGATCCATGTGAAAACCATATAAGTCTTAAATTTGCATTAAGTATGCGATTAGATTAGTGCGGGGTATCTACCATAACTAAAAAGTTAAAAATAAAAACTTTTTACAAAAAAATAACAACCGACTTCCTTAAAAAAACATTACAAAGTCAAAAATTACTTCAATTTCGGAAGTCGGTGGCAAAAAAACCTTAAATACAGATCTAAGACACGGAATTCCGAAATTAAACTTATTTTTGACTTTGTAGTGTTTTTTTTTTTTAAAGAAGTCGCGTATTATTTTTTCTTCTTTGATAAATGATTTTATTTCTGTAAGTAGGTATGTACAAGCACTTAAGTCAATAATATATTTTTTTTGAGCTAGATGAGGTCGGCGTTTCCTATCTGACTACTCTGAGAAGAAATGTCGAAACAAACTCAGAGGTCACAGTCTCTTGTAAAGTCCATCCTTTTGAGTAGTCGGTTTTTAACCGACGAAAAAAAACGGAGGAGGTTATCAATTCGACGCGTATATTCTTTTTTTGTTTTTTTTTTTATGTATGTCCACGCATAACTTTTTACATAGGTAGTAGTCCGATTGTGATAATTCTTTTTTATTAGAAAGGGTATACTCCGAAGATGGTCTCAAAAAAATTTGAAAAACAAAATCTAACCCTATAGGTCGGAAAACAGGGGATGATTGATTGTTCACTCACTGATTGTAATGTATAACCACGTATAACTTTACACAGAGTAGTCCGATTTTGATAATTCTTTTTTTATTGGAAAAGGAATACCTTGCCAAGTATTATTAGTACATTAAAGCTACAAAAAAATGTAAAATAAAAACTTTTTAACATAAAATTAAACCGCCGAAAAAACTGAAAAGCGAAAAATAATAAACCTTAAAATTGTGAGTCCGGCGCTTTGATCTTTGTTCATTGATTTTTCAGCGCCAACTCATAAAAAATACTTTTATTGTTGCTAACTCAACTCGATTCTCGTTCATAGCCAGCGGTGAGCGAGGTGGCTTACAGTCTACCTCTCATTTCACCAATTATGACTTTATTTCTCTTATACAACAAAAACGGGAAGTGATGGTTCCAATAGTTTCCGCAAACGAGAATGTGGCTATTACATCAATAATGTTAAATTGATCTTATATGGTCGAGATGTGACCTAAGATCTCTAATAAGGAAGTAGATATATATCTGGTTAACTCTGTAAGAGATTGATGGCTTCGGGGTTTATCGGGTTTTTTCGGTAAAATGGCAATATAAGAAGGTCTCTCTCTGTGTGAGCGAGTGGGCTGTAATCTACCAGGAGGGCACAGCGCGGTTTTGTAAATGTCATATTATGTCGGTTTGTATGCCGGTTTCCTCACGTTGTTTTCCTTCACCGTTTTGAGAGCAGTAGTGATGAAATTATTGATTTAAAATTTTTCAGAGATTCAGCTAGTGACTTCAACGTTTCAGCTGTAAGACGTCCATTGCAGGACATTGGTGCCGATTCTGTTGTACACCGAACTAAACTAACTAAACTATTTCTAAAATTCCTTACTTTTAGCTACGGTAATTGTTATGCTATCCTGCAAGAAATAATCTCTAAATTTAAAAATTATTTTGTCACGACTAAAATCAAATTTGACAATCGCAACTCAAAGTGGTTTTTTTTTTTTTTTTTTGACTTCGCGACTTGGTACTTGTGTGCGCTACGCAATGAACTTGTTGAGAGACGAAGGCGCGCTCAAGAGGGCGGCCTGGACGTGTTTTATATAGATTTTTGGCGATCGCACTATGGTGATAAGATGTATATAGAACGCTGCTGTCCATTCTCTATAAGTCCCTTAGTCGCCTTATACGTACAACACACGGGAAGAAATGGGTTGGTGCCATTATTTACATCCTGCACCACACGGAACGAACCGTGATGAAATTATTATTCAGCCCGCGGTTTAGACTCCGTGAAATTTCTTGTGGGACCCCCAAACCACCCCATATCGCATCTCCTGCATGCGCAATTACTTTGTTTTCACTTACCGTTCTTTAGTCTTTTTGCTCGGCTCCTAAGAGTCTTTGCGTGATATTAAATAGCCTAAAACATTCCTCAAGAATTGGGCTATCGAAAGCAAAAAGAATTCTATAGTTTCTTTTTGTAGTTCCAGAGATTAGCTCGTTCAAACAAATAAGCCACCAAACTCTTCAGCTTTATTATTCATAAATACAGACGCCAGCACTTAAAGCTACTACAATCTGTCAAATTTCTTTAATAGGCTTTCAACTTTAACGCCAAAGTATAAGGTTCAAGATTGATTAGGAAAATTTGATAGTTTCGGGTACCTTGATATGCTGGCGTCTGTACATACAAGTGATTCGCAAAACAAAAAGTTGACCGACATCCGTCTGCCAACCCATCAATAAAAAAGCGGAAGTGTTTCCCTCAGCAACTAAATACATACAATAACAACATTTAAAGCATTACATAACGGTTTAAATCTTTGACATTTCTACCGAACATATGATAACGGCCGGCGCCATCATGTTGCATAATCTCATGCTTGCGCTTGCGCAACCGAAGAAACTGGTTAACGGCGACCAATGATGCTATTGTAACCTTTGGTTCTTTGTAGACAGAAGTGGGTTTAGGGTTCCGTATGCAAAGGTGTCAACGGAATTACGGAACCCTACGCTCTCTTCATAGGGCTGTGTCTTTTTAACCGTAATGATTAAAATAAAATCAAATTCATTTATTCAAATTAGGCTGAGAGATAGTAGTTTTTGAACGACAAAATTTCATAAAACAGTCCCCGAAAACGCCCGTCTTTCAGCACTTCCTAGTGCTTTAGCTGGGGATAAGAAGTGGCGCAACAAACTCCCCAGCACCTTTTAGGTGCTCATGATATTTCACAGACTAGGCCCCTTTCTGGGCAAGTATAAAAATGAGGTCAATACGGTCAGTGAAAGAATGCTATGTGACGAATTCAAAAAAGAACTACCAAAAAACGAAAATCCCAAAATAAGTATCCCATAAATAAATCCAGGTTATAAACTATATGTGTGTCAAATTTCATCTGAATCTGTAGCGCCGTTTTTGCTTAATATTAGTAGGAGCAGGATTTACACTACAAATCTTATTAATATTTGGAAGTCTATTAAAATCAAAATATTTTTATTTCACATAAACCTACAAGGCCACTTATGAAACGTCAGAAGCTAGGTGCACGGTTCCAAATTGTTGATTCCTATGAAGAAGAGCCGGCAAGAAACTCCACGGTTACTCTTTTAGAAATAATTGACTCTTACAATGGTTTCAAATTACAGTGTTAATAGGTATGGGAGAACAGTGTAGGACTGTCAGCAAGTTCCAGCTACTTAATAAAATAGAAAATTGGCTACACTCTACAAGGCCTGCAACGTTCTCGCATTCACAAAATATAAAAGAATCTACATAAATGATAGTATTTCATAAATAAAATATACTAACCTATTTAAACCAAATGTCAATGTTACCATGATAACCAATAAAGAGTACAAATTAGAATTATATGTACATAATATCGAATAATGCCGGTCTTACCCGTTGGCATATCGATCTTTTGATATTCACTGAGCCCGGCTGGTCTTTATATCCGCAAAATTAATTCAACTCACGTCTGGCACAGACCACGAGTCACTAGCCCACCCTGGCTGGTTCGCTAGTTTTGGATTCAACTAATGATACTTAAATACGATGCATTGTGTAACGTAAGCATTCAATTGTGCATGTTTTGGTACAGACGCCAGCACATCAACCTACCCAAACTGACAAATTCTGCCAATTAACTTTGAACCTAATACTATAGGGTCGGTTCGCATCTGACGGAAGATGCGTCGCGTATTATCGGTCGCGTGACGCCTGAACAGACAATTATATGAGAAAACATTCAACCTTTCACACTTAACCGATGATTCGTTAGTGCGTCGAGCGTACAGCGTCTGTACCATTTCCATCAACGCATTGTCGACCGACGTAAAGAGCGGCAACGTCGCGCAACGTGAATTTTGACTGATGCATTCAGACTACGCGTAATAATGTGGCAAAACAAAGTTACGCCCGACGCATCTTCCGTCAGATATGAAAACACCCTATTTGACCGAATTGAGGCGACCGATGATACGCTCGACGCATCTTCCGTCAGATGTGAACCGACCCTTAGCGACAAAGTTGAAAATTGATTATAGAAATTTGACACATTGAATAATGCGCTAGCGTCTGTACCTGCATAGCATATGTCACAATCTTAATCAGACTATAATGTTCCCACTGCTGTGACACAGGCCTCCTCTGTTCCAGAGAGAGAGAGAGAGAGTGAGAGAGGGCTGTATTCCAACTCGCATGCACAGTGCAGAGGGGTAATTCCTCCGGTAATCCGTCCTCCCATACTATTAACACTGTAATTTGAAACAATTGTAAAAACGAATTATTTTTAAAATAGTAACCGTGGAGTTTCTTGCCGGCTCTTCTCCATAGGAACCAACTATTTGGAACTGTGCACCTAGCTTCTGACGTTTCATAAGTGCCCATGTAGGTTTGGCCTGTTAGTCTAGTGGTTAGTGACCCTGACTGCTAAGACTGAGGTCGTGGGTTCGATTCCCACCCAGGACAAATCTTTGTGTGATGAGCACGATCATTTGTTCTGTGTCTGGGTGTAATTTATCTATAATATGTATGTATTTAGAAATATATAAGTATGTTTATCAGTTGTCTGGTTACCATAGTACAGGCTCTGCCTAGTTTGGGATCAGATAACGATGTGTTGGTTGTCCTAAGATATTTATTTATAGATATTTATATGAAATAAAAATATTTTGATTTGATTGATTTGATTTGAATTGCGTAACTTGTTATCAGTAGGAATTGGTTTCATATTCATAGTTAAACAACATTCATTGCGTTATTTACGTTGCTGAGCCGACAATTTATTCGAACAAATGACGCAATGGTTTAGAAATAATGTTCAATCTCATTCAGATTCTGATAAATTGTGCGTTTCGCAATTAGGGTGCAGATTGGTAGATTTGGTGACATGTCTTGGAATGTTTGGTTCTACGACATACTGGTTTCCTCACGATGTTTTCCTTCACCGTTTTGAGAGCAGTGGTAATGAAATTAAATACACAATGTGAAGTGCCTACCTGGGTTCGAACGACTGATAACTCGTAATTTGGGGTCGATACAACTGGGCCACCCCTGGTCTGCTTAACATAGCCTACGTGCATTATTGTCAATATTACTGAGCTATTGAAGGTGTACCAATATGTATGGTATTCCACACAAGTTTATATCTACTGGTATAAAGAGACAGCTGTGCTGCTGGGGAGTTTGTTGCGCCACTTCTTCTTCCCAGCGAAAGCACTAGGAAGTGGTGAAAGGTGGGCTTTTTGAAGGACGTTGACGTTCCAAAAGAGCTGATCCTGAGCCTAATTTGAATAAATGACTTTTGATTTTACTACAATTAAAAATTAAAAAATAACAAAACTTTATTACAAAAAAAAGACTTCCAAAAAAGAACACTTCAGAGTTAAAAAAAATACTGTTATTTCAGAAGTCGGTGGCAAAAAACGAAATTACAAAACCCCATTTTCTCTCATCATCATCATTTCAGCCGAAAGACGTCAACCCCATCTTGGGGGGGGGGGTTGCCATAATGCCATGCTTGGCAGGCGAGTTCGTGATCGCAATATGGTGGTAAAATACATAAAAAACGCTGCTGCCCATTCTCTAATAAGTAGTCTTAGTCGTCTCTTACGACACCCACGGAAAGAAATGGTATTTTATCTCAGGAAATATTAATAAAACAGCCTAACAATTAAAACTGAAAACAGACAATCTCTCTAACACCTCCAGAACGACATCGACAGTCAAAAATCAAGATAAATCTTCATCAACGTAACGAGGCACAAACCAGCTGATTGCACTCTCCTTGTCCATTCACTAAATACCTACTACCACAGAACTCTCAAGCGCAATATTAAAAATAAACAGTTTTAAACAAAAACCTTTTGTAAACAATAAGTAATTTCTACATCTCATGATCGTGGGAGCAAACGGTGTCAGGTGAAAATGGTAGTTTCACTGATGTGCAACAAAAAACTAAGATAAGCCTGGGAGTATTGCATTGTCTACCAAGAAAGTGTTAGTACGTTCAATATTAATTACAATTAGTACAAGAATTTTATTTATTTCAATTGCCTCGTTTTGGCAGTCGGTTCATATTATATACTGATATTCAGCTGCATCCGGTTAGACTGGAAGCTGACTCCAAAAGAGTTGGGAAAAAAAGGCAGTTTTTTTTATCGTGGTAGAAAAGGCTTGACTGTGTTAACTTGAGAATTGCAACTTCAAGTGAATCTTTGTAGCAAAAAAATTACCTACCCAATTTACGCTATTATAATAAATTAAGCAATTTTAACCTCTCATCATCATCAGCCAATATTGTTCCCACTGCTGGGACACAGGACTCCTCTCGGTGTGAGGGAGTGGGCCGTAATCTACCACGCGAGCCCAGTGCGGGTTGGTGATGACTAGTCTCATGTCTTCGTGATTTTTGGTTCTAGGACATGCCGGTTTCCTCACGATGTTTTCCTTCACCGTTTTGAGAGCAGTGATGATGAAATTATCTACACAAAGTAAATCTCTGTTGAATTTAAAACAAAGAAATATTTTAGTCTCATTAATTTTTGATTGCTGTTTATTTGGGCTGTTATTTGTAAATTATTGACGGTCCTTACGGGTAGTCAGAAGCCCGAAAGTCTTAACAAACATTCTTACCAATGGATATCATGTTACTCAGTAACTGGATTGTGCATGTCAGATAAGCTGTCGCTACATGTAAAATAGTAGTATTCAGCTTCATCCACGGAGTAATTACGTAACCTTACCAAGAAGGAATGGCCTACAAATTGTCAATTCAAGACATAATGTACATCCTGCCAGGATCGCGAGATTGTTCAAACGAGATACCGTGGCCTTGGCATATGGGTAACTGAAGGAACACGAGAGGGTTTTAGTCAGTAAAAGTCTGACACGCCTTCCCGCTCCACCCAGAGCGGGAGACGTCATTTCATGATTTCCTATTCAGAAAAAAAAAAGACATGTACATTGCGTTATTTACGTTGTAGAGCAAACATGAAACAGATCAGATTTTAATTGATAAGGTGTTACGCAATTAGAGGATTGGTTAGACTGGAAGCTGACCAAGCGGAACATAGCTAGGTATAGGCTAGACATATTATATGATGTTGATGTCTCATGTGTACTGTCATAATTACTGCCAATGAGCATGTGGTTCTATTTTCCCAGGCTCCGTAAAGGCATCATGATTCTCTAGTCCTATTTCCAATTAATTTGACAAACATATCTTCTACTTCTTTACATCTTTCGCTACTTTTCAGTAGTCTGGTCACCCTCTTATTCGAGCTATAACACCTTTCCCACATTTCGTCCAACGTTTCTTTGTTCTAACCCTAATGGGTATTTTAACCTGAAGACTCGAAATTAAAAACTGGCCAAGTGCGAGTCGGACTCGCGCACCGAGGGTTCCGTACAAACCTGCAGGAATTCACGGTTTATCCATAAGGTTTATGTTTATGAAATTATATTTTTTATTTTATTTTTATATTTGAGTTGACTGAATGAAAGGTAAATTGTGGTTTACGATTTATGACGTATTAAAAAAAAACTACTTAGGTAGGGACACATTTTACCACTTTGAAAGTGTCTCTCGCGGAAACTATTCAGTTTAGAAAAAAATGATATTAGAAACCTCTATATCATTTTTGAAGACCTATCCATAGATACCCCACACGTATGGTTTTGAGTTTCAGTTCTATGTATAGGGAACCCCAAATATTATTGTTTTTTTTTTTTCTATTTTTGTGTGAAAATCTTAATGCGGTTCACAGAATACATCTACTTACCAAGTTTCAACAGCATAGCTCTTATAGTTTCGGAAAAAGTGGCTGTGACATACTCGGACAGACAGACAGACATGATGAATCTATAAGGGTTCCGTTTTTTGCCATTTGGCAACGGAACCCTAAAAATGATCAAAATTTAGTCGGTCTCAACTCGCAACAATAAAATGTCAAAAACTTTATTTATTTATTTTTTATTTATTTATTTATCATCATACATCTACCCTTACAGCTAACCAATGCGGTAAATGTGCCTTAATTAATAATTTAACATAATTGTTCCTTATAACTAATACCTATAACTAATAACAAACAAAGCATTCCTTGTGAATTCACTCAGAGAACAACAGAATAGGTCTGTCTCACTCGCTATGATGTTGAGCGTGCGGAGTGCACGCGTCAGCGGCGCCTCCTTCAGAAGGTTGGTCCTAGCACGTGGCGTGGCAGTCCTAGCAACTTGTCAAAAATGTACGGAAACTCAAGGTATTTTTGACTGATTGAAATCCGACTCTAAACGTTCATAAAATAACGAGTATTGCCTTTAGGTCTGGCAAGGACTTATTGGATTTCTCTTATGAAAATTTACTGGCGGGATTTGAGGCCGATTGATGGCAAGAGAGCCCCGCTCCTGCCTTTCAAACACGACGTTTGAAAGAGTTATCGTGGCCTTGGCAAAGGCAACTGAAGGAACACGGGTGTGTATTAGTAAGTCTGATACGCTCTTCTGCTCCACCCAGAGAGGGAGATGTCATTTGATGATATCCCAGGCAAAACAAAAGAGCTCTATACTTGAACACAATTACCACTTGCCCGTGTTGGAAAATAAAGGCTTAATTTATTTAGTAAAGTATTTTATTGTTGTAATTGCAGAAATGAAAATGGTGTTAAGTGGCGTAAGACTGGTGGAATTAACGCCTCCGTGCCGAGACTTATCTGATTGAGTCTATCCACAACCGAAGCATAAATTCCTTATAGCTAGATTAATAAGGAACAAGAAATATAGTAAAGTTTATGGTAGTAAACTTGCCTCTGTTACATAGGCCTTTTTTTTCAAATCATCAAATGACATCTCCTGCTCAGGGTGGAGCGGGAGGGCGTGTCAGACTTTTACTGACTAAATCCCACCCTTGTTCCTTCAGTTGCCCATATACCAAGGCCACGGTATCTCTTTCAAACAAATCTCACGACCTTGGCAGGAGGTACATAGGCCTTAAACATAACTTGCGAAATGTCAGTACAGCTCTGTCTTACTCTTCGGAATCTCAGCGTGATGATATGATAACAAGCTTGACACTTTAAAATATCAATACTTCTAGCTTGCTTGGATCTTTGCCAATACCAACGTTATACAGCCTAAAAATATGGAATACTTCAACGTACTACCGGAATATAAAGTATCATATATGTTAAGCCAGGTTTGACTGGCCTGTTACTCTAGTGATTAGTGACCCTGACTGCTAAGACTGAGGTCGTGAGTTCGATTCCCACCCAGAACAAATGTTTGTGTGATAAGCACGATCATTTGTTCTGTGTCTGGGTGTAATTTATCTATAATATGTATGTATTTAGAAATATATAAATATGTTTATCAGTTGTCTGGTTGCCATATTACAGGCTCTGGTTTGGGATCAGATAAGTGTGTTGGTTGTCCTAAGATATTTATTTATTTATTTTATATGAATAAATGACTTAAGTATGACTTGCATTAATTCTTTAGATCAGGAATAACTTTGTATCCCAATTAAAACCAAGTAAAAATCAGGCATAAACACATTCCCTAGCGAATACTTTTTTACTTATTCAGTTTTTATTTCACTTACCAACGACCTATTTTTTTGACGAAAATTTCTGAAATTGATTAGCGAGCTAACGAGATAATGGATGAACATACAGGTCCTTCTAATTTTAATGAGTAGGATCAAAGGACCAATTATTGAGCGTCCAATCCTAACAACAGCAGTGGTGGCCCGGTGGCCCAGACATGAGACTTCATGGGTCCTGGTCATGGGTTCGAACACTTCGAACCCAGGTAGGCGCTATACTTTGTGTAAATTATTTCATCACCACTGCTCTCAAAACGGTGATGAAAAAAATCGTGAGGAAACCGGCATATCCTAGAACCAAAAACTCGAAGACATGTGACATCTACCAGCCCGCACTGGGCCCGCGTGGTGGATGACGGCCCACTCCCTCTCACCGAGAGGAGGCCTACGGTATTGGCTGATTAGCCAACTCTACAAAAGCCAATATTTTCAACAAACAAATAAGACGGTATTACTTACCAAATTTCATAGGACTAGGTCAACGGGAAACACCCTATACATTTTGATTCCCTTGAGAGTGTCGAAATATACATTTTTTGCGGCATACACGGCCGTATCTTTTTTTCACGTTAACTTAGAAGTTTGAGTTTTTAACAGCTTCAAGAAACTTTAGACTTGAGTATATCGTTTTAATTTCAACTCGATACCTCCACGCGTTGCCGAGATAAAGGGTCTTCACAGACAGACTGACAACAAAGTGATTCTATAAGGGTTTAGTTTTTCCTTTTGGGGTACGGAACCCTAAAAATAACTCGCCATCTCTAAACTAAACCATCCCACAGCTCAAGCCTAGCTTTCCTTCACTAAAACATAACTAATTTACATTTATCCGCACAGCCTCGGATACAGACCAAACGGTCGGCTCCGGTACTTTCTACCGCTTTCAACGTTGCGCAAGTGGAGGCTTCCTTGACAGAACCGCGCTCATGTAACCGGTGATGTAATCGACATCGATTCGATCTTTAGATGCGTTGGGTCACATCACTAGTCTATCGATGTTTGAGGTCGTTCTGGTTTGGTTATTGAGATGTAACAAATTGGACATGTGGTTAGATTATTTTGATGTTTTAGTAGTTGAAAGATAGTTGTGAGAGCTAATTGTTTAAAAATAGGCCATTAGGAAGCAAATATCGTTAAAATATTTTTCATCAAATAAGGTTGTTGGTATTGGAGCCGTAACGGCATCCTGAAAATGATAGCGGATAGGATGGACTCGGCGGTCATGCGTCGCTTCACTGACCTGCATGTGACAGCTGGAGGGAAGTTAGGGAAGAAATTATTATTGTTTAAAGTTTTATTTAAATTGTACTAACATAGTTTATTTAGTTCACCGTGTGGTGCCGGACGTAAAGAATAACACCACCCCATTTCTTCCCGTGGGTGTCGTAAAAGGCGACTAAGGGACTTACTAGAGAATGGGCAGCAGCGTTCTCTATGCATTTTACCACCATACTGCGATCGCCAACCCGCCTGCCAAGCGTGGCGATTATGGCAAAGCCCCCCAAATTGGGGGAGGCCTAAGTCCAACAGTGGACGTCTTACGGCTGAAATGATGATGATATAGTTTATAAGATTTATGTCACTTACATCTGCTATGGACTGTGTAGTCTGAAAATATTTTTTTTTTAATTTATTTTTTATTCTTCTTTAAAATTGTGATGTGGTCTATGTGAATCCATGTAGAGCAACTGTAGATAGGACGCCTTCGGTAAAAATCAAAAGGTTTATTTAAAATATTCATTATTTCAGACGAAAAACGAATAGAATTTGGGGGTTCGCAATCTACTAATATTACATGTTTGCAATATGGGACAATTCTGTAAGAAGTTATGCGTGGTCATACATTACAATCAATGAATGAACAATCAATCATCCCTGTTTTCCTACTCTTAGGGTTGGAATTATTTTTCTAAACTTACATGGGACCACCTTCGAGACATATTCTTTCCAATAAAAAAAGAATTATCAAAATCGGACCATTCTGTAAAAAGTTACGCGTGATCATACATAAAAAAAATACGCGTCGACTTGAGAAACTCCTCCGTTTTTTTTCGTCGTTTAAAAAGTAGGACAGTATAATTAACAAATGATTTGTTCCTCTAAATAGGTTACAAAACAAAAAATGCTTTTACACATAAAAAATAAATAACGATTAAAACTAGACGAGGTCGGTGTTTCCTGACTACTCTGAGAAGAAACAACAACGCAACCTCAGAGGTCTCGAGTGACAGTCTCTTTTAAAGTCCAGACATAATGTTGGTCATATCATGAGAAGACCATGTAGGCTGGTGACTGAAATGGTCTTTTGAGGACAGAACCACACAGATTTCAGCGGGTTTCTACGATACTGACTTCCTAGTTAGGAACATTTTTTTTTTTCGAATCATTAAAATCGTTGAGTCGTACATTTTCAGTTTGGTTAGTGGGTTGACCTCTGTGGGTGCTTTATAAATATTGATATTAATTGAGTCCCGTATTTTTTATTTCAAGAAGGAGGTGTTTAAATAAGCCTATTTTTATATTAGTCTCGACTTTTTTAACATATTATTACCACTGCTATGGAGTTTGTTGCGCCACTTCTTCTTCCCAGCTAAAGCCCTAGGAAATGGTGAAGGGTGGGCGTTTTGGGGGGACTGTCTTATGTAACTTAGACGTTAAAAAAGTGCTGACTCTCAGCCTAGTTTGAATAAATGACTTTTGATTTTTTTTAGTTTTGGAAATCAGTTTCAAATTTCGACACCAGAGCGAGCAATATTTAATTTGGAGCATGAGGCTACTAATAGTCTAGAGGACTCTTTCAATGTCTTATAAGGACTTTTCATCACACAAATTCACTAACAGAACTAAAATTGATATATTATCTTCCAGTTAAATCACTTTTTTTTGTGGGTGTGAAATCATCTAATGACGTCCCTCGCTCTGGGTGGAGCGGAAGGGCATGTCAGAATTTTACCGACAAAAACCCACTCGTGTTCCTTCAGTTGCCTGTGCCAGGGCCACGGTAAAACCACGGTTTTCTCTTTGTTTACTAGTTTGTATAATCTTTAATTTGCAATAACTTAATGCAAGAGCGAGTATGGCGGTCATGAACATCTGTTTACTTCTTTCTCTTAGTTCAATATTACTTGTGTATAGTTAAAAAAATGCTAAAGGATTGCTCCAACCTTCAAACTACAGATGTAACTGAGGTGAGCGTTCCACCCTAAATCGGAATCGGAGTTTTAAATTTTGATTTATCTGAATCAGAACACAAAAAAAAACTCAAAGCATTTATTTCAAATAAACAAAATACAGGCACTTTTGAATTGTCAAGTGGTGGTAAGTCAGAAATATGAAGCTTGTTGCCAATTCTAAAGCGTAGTAGGTAGCTGTGGAGAAGAACGCGAAATAAACTCCATGGGCACTATTTTCAATCATGTTACAAATAGTTGGTTAAATAATTTATGTTGAAATGATCAATGTGAGGACCATGTAAAAATACGTGAACATTAGAAGTCATCATCATCATCATCATTTCAGCCGTAAGACGTCCACTGCTGGACTTAGGCCTCCCCCAATTTAGGGGGCTTTGCCATAATCGCCACGCTTGGCAGGCGAGTTGGCGATCGCAGTATGATGGTAAAATGCATAGAGAACGCTGCTGCCGATTCTCTAGTAAGTCCCTTAGTCGCCTTTTACGACACCCACGGGAAGAAATGGGGTGGTGTTATTCTTTACGTCCGGCACCACACTGTACCCGGTAACATTAGAAGTGTCCGCAATAAAAAAAAAAAAAATAACAAATCAGAAATTAAAACAAGCCGTAGCAGCCAAGAGATGACTAGTCCCTACTGATGGCGCCCGTTCACGAACATGACGAACAGGAATTGAACTCGGAAGTAGAGCCAGAAGAAGGACAATCTATTAAAATAATACTAATAATATTAAATAGTATTCGAGATTCCCGTAAGCTTTGACCTTCGATTTTAAAGTATCGGAACCAAGATCGAAATCAGAAGCGTAATTTAAATCGGAAGTTACGACTTATCAGAATCAAAATCAAATCTCCGTCACATCACTACTCTACTTCTGACTATAATGTAACATCAAACCTGTATATTCCTCTGCCGGGGTCGCGAGATTGTTCGAAAGAGATACCATGACCCTGGCACATGGGCAACTGAAGGAACACGGGTGGGTTTTAGTCAGTAAAAGTCTGACACGCCCTCCCGCTCTGCCCAGGAGCGGGAGACGCCATATGATGATGTCCAATCCAAAAAAAAAAACCTATATTCCTGAAAGGGGATACATTTCCATTCCATATATAATACATTTCCAGTATAAGCTGACTTCTCATTGTACGAAAACCCTATACAATGCGAACTCAGCTAAAACTGGAAATCTATAGCTGATATGTAGTCGTGTGTACACAGACCATTTTGATATTTTTAAATCCCTTATGATATGGGGAGAGCCTATTGCTAGTACCGTCTGTGAACTCCTATCTCTTAACTAAATACAGAATGGCAAGGATATGGCGCGCACAACTGGAACTTGGAGGACGCCGATGTCCGACGTAGGTGTGGGACGGAACACCGGGGTGGTTTTAGTCAGTAAGAGTCTGACAGACCCCTCCGCCCACACCAGGGCGGAGGACATCCATGAGGATTTCCACATCGAGATCAAAAAAGCCTATGTCCAGCAGTGGACATATATTTTGTGGATATATATTTTTCATCTAAAATGATGATGATGTAATGATGAACAGAAACATGTCTAACTTTTTGATAATATGAAAAACAAGCAATTTAACTAGAGTATCACAAAACAAAACTCACAAAGCATAACACGGTAAAAGCAAGTCTTAAAACTCGACACCATTTTATTAGAATCCACCCTTCATTTAAATATACACACGCCACATTTCAACACGCAAGGAAAACCGAGAGTGCACTACAAACACAAAGAAATACACACCTTAATACTAAGGAAATAGTATCAAAAATCAATCAACAAAACTCATTAATTTAGATCATTCTGATACGCAAATTTACAACGGCTTTTTAACAGCAAAAATTTCCTGAGTTTTAATTTTTCGTATTGGCAACACTGGTGATTGTTTATGGCTGTAAAGTTGACAGCACTGCGGAAAGAAACTTTTTGACGTTTGCGTTTTGTTTATCATTGCAGTTTTTAATAGAATTTCTAATGCTATGATAATGTGGAGAAATACGTTTTAAATGTAACTTAAGCGAAATGAGTAATCTGTAACTATCAGTAAAATAATAAATAATAGTTAAAAAAAATAAAAAACACGCTTCCATTGAAAACCAAACTAAAAAGTACAAAATAATGGAAAAAAAGCGTGGGAAGCTTTTTAAGATATTTTTTTATTGATATCAGGCACCCCACGCTTTTTTCCATTATTTTGTACTTTTTAGTTTGGTTTTCAATGGAAGCGTGTTTTTTAGTTTTTTTAAACTATTATTTATTTTCTATTTTTTAGGGTGTTTCGAATTTTGAGACGTATGTCAGCGTAGTTTGTGACGTATGTCAGCGTAGTTTTCGAAGACAGTTTTTTTGCTGTCCTGGTAACCCTGGCAAGGATAATGGCACAAATTAGTTTGTGACGTATGTCAGCGTAGTTTTCGAAGACAGTTTTTTTGCTGTCCTGGTAACCCTGGCAAGGATAATGGCACAAATTTATGAAATTATTGCATTGTCATCAGTCCTTGACAGGTGTGCAAAGTTTGAATGAAATCTGGTCGTTTAAAGTGGGTCAAAATTGCGCTATAAGGAGTCGGTTACAAACAAACATACAAACATACAAGTGAAGCTAATATAAAGCGTGTAAAAAGAATAACTATTTCTAAATTCCCATCCATTCAAGCGACATTCAATGTCAAAAATGTAGAGAAATTAAAGGTATTTTTGACAGTTTGAGAATACAGCCCGCGATTTCACCCCATATGGGATAAAAACTATTCTATGTCCTAATTCAGGTCATGATCCACCCATGTGACAAATTTCATCTCAAACCATTAAGCCGTTTTAGCATGAAAGTGTAACAACATACACAAAATCAAATCAATTTCTATTGATAATATTAGTTTAATATACGCAGGAACATGGCAATGACCAGAACAGAATATAACAACAGAACTTTACTAAAGGAAACGGCGCGAACAATAAGTTCCAATAAGATTGTAATATTTGCGCCGTTTTTCATTATCATTTCAGCCGAAAGACGTCCACTGCTGGACATAGGCCACCCCCAAGCTCCGCCACTTCGACCGGTTTTGTGCTGCCCGCATCCAGCGGATTCCTGCGGCCTTCACAAGGTCATCGATCCATCTTGAAAGATATTTTATTTTTGTGGTTGGGATATCATCAAATGACGTCTCCCGCTCTGGGTGGAGCGGGAGGGCGTGTCAGACTTTTACTGACTAAAACCCACCCGTGTCCCTTCAGTTGCCTATATGCCAGGGCCACGGTATCTCTTTCGAACAAATCTCGCGACCCTGGCAGGGTAAAAGGCCTTACTTCCAGATTAAAAAAATTAAACAATATTATTCACGTATTATTTTAGTACGGTTGGCATGGTGTATTTGACGAAATACATCTACACTTTGTCTTCATTTTAATAATCGTGATAAAACCAAGTAAAAGTATACAAAACTGTAATTTCTAATGTAATTAATTCGTGAACGTCGAGTGAGGGGAAAGGTTAAGCCACCTCACTCTTGTAAGCCGGGCTTCCAACCAGTCACGACTCAGAGTTAGTAGGAAGCTATTATCTTTAAATCGCACATTTTCTTACTAAGATTTGTATGTGTTTTTGAATAATATTGTTGTGTTATAAGAATGCTGCCTGGGCAAAGGAGAAAGGAGATGTTTCATTTTCGGCCATCAGATGTACATTTATCAAAAAAGAGGAAAAAATACCACAAATAAGGGAAAAATATTCTCTGGTTAATTTGCGCCTGATTTGTTGTGTACAATAAATAATAGATTTTCAATTATTACCATGTTTTATTCAACATGGCGTCTCGTTTGCTTGCAGACCTCATTCGTTCTGAAATCATGTCTCATCAAATCAATGTTAAGTAGAAAATAATTTAAAAATGTGTGTATTCTTGTAGTGTTAAAAATAAATTACTATTATTCTCTTGTAAATATTTTTGAGTAAACATAATTAGGTGTGACCATTTCATCGTTACAAAAATCTTTAGTCTCCATTCTTGAAGTGTGTTTCTAAACGAATTCAAAATAACCACTTGCTAACTCTTAGGACAAACGTCAAACATTTTTATTTTTTATTTTGTACATAAAAACCATTTGATATTATGAAAAAAATGTTACTTTATTCTATTCATGAGTAATTTACCCAGCTTCGCTAAACGGTACACGTTATGGCCGGAGCCCCATATAAAAATGAAACATCCCCTTTCCATTTGAAATCACTTTGGGTTATCGAACGGATCGCTTGATAATCTCGGAATTTGACTAAAGACAAAATTTTCTCGCATAAAACATACAAGAATTACTTTTTTGACAGACCACACACAATTTTAACTTCTAAAGTAATATTAAACCATAAAAAAATGACTATTTTTTGTAGGTAAGAGGATAAAAATGTACAGTCGCCAAAGAGATAAATAAACAGGGTTAATTAAGAAACAGATATTGATTTTCGAATTCGACTTAAATGAATAAATTAAGTACTTCTTTTCTTTTATTTAAATTAAACCAACTATATCCGTCGACCCTGTTTATTTATCTCTTTGGCAAACTAGCTAAGTTTCTTTCAAAAGCAAAATCCTATGCGAGTCTGCTGAAATTGTTAACAAAAGGCTGCTTTTGAAGACTTGGTATAGGACTAATTAATATAGGAATAGTGATCTTAATAGCGCATATATTTATTATTTAAGCGCTATTATTATGGAGGCAAAAAATTAAGACATGATGTCCACTAATTCTGCCAAGGTCGCGAGATTTATTCGAAAGAATAACCGTGGCCCTGGCAAAGATAACTGAAGGAACACGGGTGGGTTTTAGTCAGTAAAAGTCTGACACGCTCTTCCGCTCCACCCAGAGCGGGAGACGTCATGATTTCCCACCCACAAAAAAAAACGCTATATAAACTATCAGTGTGCCAAATTTTATCTAAATCATTGTAGCCGTTGTTGCGTGTTTAAGTAACGAACATACAAACTACAAGTTTTCATAATTATAATATTAGTAAGTACACTCTCACTCTGTATGCCACTTTACGCTTACAAGTCAAAATATTTAACCAACTTCGCAAGAAAGAAAGAAAGATAAAAGAAAGAAAATACATTTGTTTAGCACAGTTTAAAAGTCACACAATAAGCAGTAGTATAGTTAGTAGTATAGTTTGGCAGAAGGAGGTTCACAATTCGACCACCATGTTTTTAAAATAGTTATGATATTATGTTACCTCAATTTTCCGGCTTCATTGATTAACTAGATTTTCTGCCGAACTGTTAGTCCTCTTTCGTAAAACTCAATATGTACAGCATTTCAAATTTTCAACTGTTTAAGACACAATAATTATAACCTAAGCTACGTTACTTGCACCCTAATTGCGAAACGCACAATTTATCAGAATCTGAATGGGATTGAAGATTATTTCTAAACCATTGCGTCATTTGTTCGAATAAATTGTTGGCTCAGCAACGTAAATAACGCAATGAATGTTGTTTAACTATGAATATTAAACCAGTTCCTACCGATAAAAAGTTCCGCAATTACCCTTTTGATCATCTTACATACTAGGCTAATAAAAAGTAATGATAGTCGGTTATTTTTCTTTTTGCTCGGTACCTCTGGGTGCTAGCGTGATGTTAAATAACCTGCAGCCTTCTTCAAGAACTATCAAATACAAATATATTTTTTCAAATCCAATGGGACCTAGTTCCAGAGTTTAGCGCGTTCAAACATACAGAAAAACTGTTCAGCTTTATTATTTTTTCAAATCCAATGGGACCTAGTTCCAGAGTTTAGCGCGTTCAAACATACAGAAAAACTATTCAGCATTATTATTGCTAAGAAAATATGAACCAATCATTACTTTTTGATCAGCCTAGATTTTAAATAGTTCTATACCTCGTTCGAAAATTCACGTATCACATATAAACATACTACAAGGTTACATTAACTGGGAAACCATGTTCATGACACAGCTGCGCGTGCGACGTTTTTAAGCGTAGTATTATCACACAATCGGTAAAAGTCTTATTGTGTTGACATTACCAGTGAGTCTAAGTCCACTGGAATCGTTAGGAGCGTATACTTTTAAAAACTTGTTTTGTGTAAGTAAGTAACCTATGGTGACCATCTTTACATACCAAGACTATTGGGGGACTGTCATATGTAATTTAGACGTTCGAAAACTGCTGATTCTTACTTCTGAGCCTAAATATAATAAATCTATATACTCTAAACTAATTATAAAGAGGTAATGTTTATAAGGGTGTGGGTTTGTTTGTGAGAAGAAGAAGAATATTTGGTACTACCAAATGGATTTTAAATAATATTTTTCAATTGATAGCCCAATTCTCGAGGATAGCTATTTAACATCACAATGCAACCCTTAGGAGCAGAGCAAAAATACCCTAAAGAACGCTAAATGTAAACGAAGTAATAGCGCGGGCGCGCGATGGCATGCGCCTGCGCCTCGTCGACAGGTCGGGGGCCAAAATTTTTCGCGAACGAAGTCGCAAGCAAAAGCTAGTGACTTTAGACATTGATATAATTTTCTCTTTCTATGCTGCGGAACCTTCACAACCGTCACACAGCATTCAAAGGTCACACGCTCCACCATGTGCCTTCCAATTCTACGTTTTCCGGTATGCAGTCGCCACTCCAGAATTTTCAACCCCATTGGCCATCTGTTCTGCGAGCAATATGTCCTGCCCACTGCCACTTAGGTTTGACAATTCCTCGGCTTACGGCAGAAACTTTGGTTCTTTTACGGATCTCTTAATTTCTGATTCGAACACAAAGGCACTGAAAAGTGGTCCCTCACAATGGGCCTTATTAGACGGCTAAAAAAACTAAGAGGGCAATGGAAAGGGCTATGCTTGTAGTTTCATCGAATCCATGGATAGTATTACCTACTAATTATATTCTGATGACTTCTTATTATGATGATTTCTTACCTTTACCTTACCACATCTAGTGGATCTATATTCACGTATAACAAAACGAACGCGTGAAGGAAGGCGGTGCAAACGCACCCAACGACGTCGAAACATCGCTCAAAACGTAACACGACGAAAAAGTACGACAACAGACACTTTAGTTATTAGTTAATGTATTGTGGAATGGAGGAGTTTAATTGAGTTTCTATATGCGCAAGAGTGGTTGTTATGGCTGTGGATTTTTTGAAAAGAAATTGGTTACGTTAGGTAGGCAATGATGAGTACGACTGTGCGAATTCCTGTCAGAGTCGCGATTTGATCGGAAGAGTTACCGTGGCGTGCCGCTGGCACAGGCAACTGAAGGAACACGGGTGGGTTTTAGTCAGTAAAAGTCTGACACGGCCCAGAGCGGGAGAAGTCATTTGATGATTTCCCCCAAAAAAAAAAACTGCGCGATTTAGTCTAACTAATTTTAAAGCAATATTTGAATTTATTACGATTGTTATTTATATATGGTTTGAACCAGGCTTTTCCTCCAATGTCAGCATAATCAGCCTGTAATGATCCCACTGCTGCTGCACAGGTCTTCTCTTTCTGTGAGAGGGACTGGGCTACCTACGGGCAATCTACCTCGCTGGCCCAGTGCGGGTTGATGGATATCATATTTCTTCGATTTTTTGCCTCCATAGTAATAGCGCTTGAATATATGCCAATAAGATCACCATTCCTATATTAATTCGTCCTGTACCAAGTACAAGGTTTGCCTGCAAATTTAATTCGAAAACATTAATCTGCTTCTTCCTAAACTTTAACAATCACCAAAGAGATAAATAATTAGAGTAGTCGTCGAATGCACCTGATTATTTATCTCTTTGGTTACTGTTAAAGTTAAGGTTATTGTTTTCGAATTAAACTTGAATTAAGAAATGAATCATTTCTTCTCCATTCATTAAATTACATTTTATTCGTTGAGCCCTGAAAAACACTCATTGTAGCTAGCCCAACTAAAAAATAGAAAATAAATAATAGTTTAAAAATAAAGAAAACCAAACGAAAAAGTAGAAAATAATTGAAAAAAAGGCGTTGGGTGCTTGATACAAATTAAAATTCCTCAAAATGCATGCGAGCAATGTTTTTGGTTTTTTAAACTATTATTTTTATGCCATTAGTACGTTCCTAGAGATAATTTTCAACGTACACGCGGACAAACTCTGCTTATCTGTACGGAAATGTGTAAGCGATTATGTAGTTTAACTGAATTCTGAAAAACCTATTATTTTCCTACTATGGATGTGGTTGCGTGTCTGTCCGTTTGTTCGATATTATAGCAACTAATCACGTTATTTATTTGACAGTTGAAAAACCTATATTCGTAATGTTTTTACTACGATATAAATCAATGTTTTTCAATGAGCATTGGTTCTTTTTTACAATGTATTTACTTCCGTTTCAAGTACTATATATGAGTATTTTAGCACGCCTTTATTAGCTTCGCCTGTATATATCTTTCTATGTATGTAACGGAATTACCAAGGACCGATGACAATACAATAATTTCATGAATTGGTGTCATTAAAATGGCCAAACAAAAATTACAAAAAAAAAACCCTTTACTACAAAACTACTACAATTTTAAAAATAATTTTCGCAGAGTTTCATCGCTGCGAAAATAATAAAATTTTATTTTATTATAATATATGATGTAACTAAAAATTTACGGTTTTCGCAATTTTTCATTTATCTGTGCTATAAGACGTTGCTTCGTACCAAATTTCAAAATTCTAGATCGACTGGAAGTACCCTTTAGGTTTTGATTCCCTTGCGAGTTTCGAAAATTTGCGGAAATTTGCGGCATAAACGGCTATATCTTTTGATTGCGTTAGCTTAGAAGTTTGATTTTTTCACAGCTCTAAGAGACAGTAGACTTGAGTATTTGATATGAATTTCAGCTTGATATCTCCACGCGTTCCTGAGAAAAAGGGTCTTGACAGACGGACGGACGGACGGACGGACGGACAACAAAGTGATCCTATAAGGGTTCCGCTTTTTTCTTTTGAGGTGCGGAACCCTAAAAAATGCAAATTATTAAAATGGAGCACGATATAATTATGTTGTTAAAAATTTCATGTTATTGTTGTAATTATTCAATGTTATAACTCGGTTATTAAATTCAAGGAAATATCGTAATGTAATTACGTTTATGTATGTTAAATTGTGCATAATGGATCAACCAATATGCGTGCATATAAATATGTATGTATTTGAATTAACGGTATTTAAGTTACATACAACTTTCTTTGAGCAATGTTTTGGTACATTTATGTTTAACTAAATTATGTGTATTTATTTTTAGTATGATTTTTCTGGTGTACAAAAAATTACATTTAAATAAATAATCTTTCGTAAGGTGACGTTTGAGCAAGTCTAACTTCTGTTTGATGATACTAATTTTCTTCAAGTTATTTTTAAGTAAATGTTGGTACAGTTATGTTTAAGGAAGTTTTACTTTTGTTCAGTTTTACTTAAAGAAATTACAGTTTTAGCTAAGTTATTTTTAAGCAAATATAATTTTTGTTCAAGTTCATTTTGGCATATGTAAGTTTTGTGGTGAGGATTTGAAGAAAAAAACTGTAAGACAAAATCAGATAATCAGATTCGTTTGAGCCTTAATAAAATATAAATCCTTTTGGAGTAATAATTGTAATGTGGGTGTACTATAGGTGCATTGCATGCACACCTCTGTCTACCTCTCCGGGAAATACAAGCATGATGTTACGTCGTGAAATTATCAACAGAAGTGAAAACATTTACCTATCAGCAATAGGTTTAATTGAAACAAACATACATTGTATATTTCACGCAACTGTCCTCTATATCTTTTCGCAAGAATATAAAACGCACAATTAAGCAATTATAGGCTCTAAATTCTCGCTAAGACCTGTATTTGCATGTGGTAATCGCATGACAATACTCCATTATATGTGGTATGCGTGTGTGGGTAACACACGCACTCATTTGAACTCATTTTGGAAAAAATATTGGTACCTGGGTTGTTGCTTTGATCAAGATCTTTATGAAATGAAATGTTTATTTATGTTAGTAGATCTTATAACACTTTTACATGTCAATGTTTTTTTGGTCAATATTTTATTGGCATTGGCACCCGCTTTTCCTAGTTGACTGTTCCCTGAGAAGATATGCTGAAACAAATTTAGAGGTCATGGTCTCTTTTAAAGCCCAAACATTATATTATCAGAATGTTATGTGAGTCTAACAAAGTAGCGTAGTTTGAAATTTATATTTTGTGGCATGGAAAATGGAGATGGAACGATCTAGTCGACTCGTGCGCTGGGTAGATATGTTCTGTACCGTCTGATACGTAAACATTATTAAGAGGTTGTTTCATACTTCTAATGCATTATTTATTTTTCTTAGTACCTATTATCTGAATTAATGGTTAAAAAAAACACGCCTAGAAGTACCTATATTATGTCGGATACATTGAGTGGACAACCTTTGTTAGACGACTTTGTTTATCACGGTGTATATGTCACAAAACGCTACCAGACGTACCGGACATTTACGTAGGCTACATACAAAATATTCAAAACCGTTACTAAGTCACACAGACAGTTACTAAGTCATGTGTTCAATTTAACCTACTAGCTATACATCCGTATGTTATCTTTTCACACCTAAACCACTAAAAGGATTTCGATAAGATTTGGCAAGAAGAAAGGGGTTATTCCCAAAATACTCCAAAAAAAGTTCCCAAACGACTCCATGAGAAATATAATATTTTTAATTAGGTTTCATTCTACTCCATGATAATATTAAAATGTTCTCAAAATACTCCACTCCATTTTATTCAATAAGCCAATTTAAATATGTACCGAATTACTATAAAAGGGTACTTGACGTACAGTCAGGCTCAAAAGCTTTGCAAATATATTTTTAAGTAATAAGAAATGTATAAATAAAAGACTTTAATTCCTAGACTAGAATTTCAATTGGAAGATGAGCTAAAGCAGTACAATTTGCCACGAGGTCTTTTTTTTTTTTGGTTTTAATCCCAACATCGCGACTTTTCCTCAATAAAGCTTGCTTAAAATGGAAGTTACATCCTTTTTTTTTGGATGGGATATCATCAAATGACGTCTCCCGCTCTTGGGCGGAGTGGGAGGCGTGTCAGAATTTTACAGACTAAACCCACCCGTGTTCCTTAAGTGCCCATGTGCCAGGGTCACGGTATCTCTTTCGAACAATCTCGCGACCCTGGCAGGTATCGGTCCTAACAGACCCCTTCAGTACTGCTGACATCTCTTTCAGGCGCGCGTGGAACACTACGCGCCGTTGAGCCGACCCTGATCCTTACCGGGCGGCGAGCTACCCATTGCTCGCTACCCGCAAGCTCGCGCCTACGGTGGCCGGGAGTCTGTTATTGACTAGGGACGTGAGAGTGAAAGACTGCCACTCCCTCACGCGCCCCGCCTCCTCCTTCGCGAGCATTACTGCTTCGCAGAAGGAGGTGACGGCTTCCCATGCCCTCTCGCTCCGTACCATGGCTCGCACCAGGGTCAGACGCGAGAGGTCGCCGCCGCCGATCGCCTCCGCGAAGACACGGCAGTGCTCCGCCTAGGCAGGGCACACCTCCACCGTATGCTTCACCGTGTCCTCCAGACGCTCCTCGCAATGGAAACATCCGGGCGTTTCCTCCCGCAAGTTACATCCTTTGATTATACATAGCATTGGGACATGTATTGCCCAGAACACTAATGATTGCTATTTCTAAGTCAACAATAACTGTATGAGGATTCCATCCAGGCACGTGTTGTTTTATTAAGTTTAGCATGACTAATCATATATGACGGAATTATTCCTCTTAAAAAGTTCTAAAAAACGTCTGCGAGAGCTTAAATGTCTATCTTTTAAGATTGACTCACTATAACTCTTTTAATTGTAATCAAATCTAAATACTATGCTATCTCTAAACTAATATTATAAAACTGAAGAGGTGGTTTGGTTGAACGTACAAAGCTCAGGAACTATGTTAAATGTTGGATAGCCCATTTATCGAGGAAGGTTATAGGCTATATAACATCACGCTGCGACCAAGAGCAAAAATTTGACGCGGACGAAGTCGCGGGCAAAAGCTAGTTAGAAATAATTACGAAGTTTGATAATAATCAGTTCAGTAGTTTACCCTTAATATACATCCATCGTGACACGAGATTTTTATACTATCGGTATTTATGTCGATGGAGCATTTTGAGAATTGATAACGAATAATCGGTGGAGTACTTTGGGAATAGTTCCAGATACCTATGGAGCAGAATGGGAACAAAATAATAAGTATTTTTAAATAATTTAAAATCCTTGGAGTAACTTGGGAATGAATGTATGAGATTCTTATCTTTTTAGAACAAAAGAATGGAGTACTTTGGGAATAAGCCGAAGAAAGATGGCATCTTGATTTTCTTTTTAGCCCGTCACAGGTCAACCTGGGAAGTTGTCAGCTGCTTAACCGGACTCTTTTGTGGCTGCCTCATACAGGATGACATCCTTATTTTTTTGTGGGATAGGAAAACATCAAGTGACATCTCTCTCTGGGTGGAACGGAAGGGCGTTTCAGTCTTTTACTGATTAAAACCCACCCGTGTTCCTTCAGTTGCCCATATGCCAGGGCCACGGTAATTGATGGCACCCTGAGGTAAGACATTAATGTTTTTGAACTGTCAAAATGAAAGCAATTCCCACTGAGGCTGTGTTACGTGATTGCCCCGCAGATGCACGCCTCTATATAGCCAAATCTCATTTGAGATGTTTTCATTGGTTGTTTAACTAACCTATTATTTTTTTTGCACCTATCTATGTTTTGGTCTAAAATTAATTACGTGACCTACTGTTCTTCTGTGGATGAAAAAATTGACCTAAAAACAACGTTATTTTCCCGCATAAAAATTAAGTAATTGGCTTAAAAGCTATAAACAGCATCATTATCCTGCACAAAAATTAAATCATTGTCCTAAAAACACCACACAACATTATTTTCCCGTACAAAAAATAAATAATTGCCATAAAAAATACACACAACATTATTTTCCCGTAAAAAAATTAAATCATTGCCCTAAAACTACTCACAAGGTCATCTTCCTGCACTAAAATTAAATTATTATTATTATTATCCTTTATTCCATTTTACAAACATATAAATTATATTTTTAAATATTAAAATAACAAAAATTATCAAAACATTTAAAAATATAAAAAATAGTAGCCCACCGGTATCAGGAACAGGGTCCAAGCTACCGGCGGTCAGGGCTCCAGAGAGAGGAACCTCCTGACAATTCGAGCCGTGTCCAGAAGTACCGCTTTCTGAATCAAGCCCTTGACCCAACTGCTTAACGAGAGCCTCTTCAGGTGTTGGTCGAGGCTCTTGGCTATCAACCCATTGGCTGTGACGACTATCGGCACAATGATCGCTGAGTCCACATCCCACATGTCGACAACCTCGCGAGCCAAGTCTAGATACTTGATTTGTTTATCTTTCTCGGCTTTCACGAGGTTCTCGTCATGCGGGACCGTTATGTCAACAATCATTGTGCGCCGTTCTAGTCGATCCACCACCACGATGTCAGGCTTATTGGCAACAACAGTCCTGTCAGTGATGATGGATCGATCCCAGTACAATGTGATATGGCCATTTTCAAGAACTGGGTCGGGCACATAGCTGTAGTACGGCACTTCTGATTCCACAAGGTTGTATTTCAGAGCAAGTTGCTGGTGGATAATCCTGGCTACAAGATTGTGTCTATGCAAGTACTCTTCGTTAGCTAGACGAGAACACCCGGAGATAATGTGTCTAATTGATTCCCCTGGACGGTGGCATGCCCGACAGATGTCCACCGTGCCGTCTTTTACAATGAATCTCCGGTAGTTGTTCGTCAACATAACTTCGTCCATAATTGCACAGACAAAACCTTCGGTTTCTCCAAATAGATCACCGAAACGCAGCCAGGCTACGGACGCTAGAAAATCTACGTCGGGTCCGTGTAAGGCCCGGAAAAAGCGTCCGTGGAGCTCCTTACTCTGCCATACCTCCATGCGGTCATTAGTGTCAAGTACTACAGGCTTGCGCCAGTTCTTGTTAGCCAAGGAGAGCGGGGTGAGGCCCTTGTCCACAGCGACCACATCTCGATGCATCCCCACGTCGGTTTCCAGGAAATATTCCCTGAGACTGCATATCTCGCGATTGTGGAGAGTCTTAGCGTTTAAAAAGCCTCGACCTCCACACTTTCGCGGGATATACAGCCTCATAACCGATGACCGTGGGTGATGCATTCGATATGCAGTCAGCAGCGTACGGACCCTCCTATCCAGGGCGTCGAGTTCGGTCTGAGTCCATTTGAGTATGCCGAAAGAGTACATCAAAACCGGCATGACCCAACCGTTGAAGGCGCGCACCTTGTTTCCGCCTGAGAGAAGACTATTAAATACTTTCTTCAGGCGGCCAAAGAAGCGCTCCTTCAACGATTGCTTCATGTCAGTAACATTGATTCCCAAAGCTTCCGACATACCCAAATACTTATAGGTTTCGGATGTGGAGAGGGCTCGAAAGTTTGTGGAATCCGAGAGTTGGGTTCCCACGGACTCCACAATCTCCCCTCGCTTTACATGCATGACTGCACATTTGTCCACACCAAATTCCATCCTGATGGCGCTACTGAAGGTTTCAGTTACCTTCAGTAGTTCCATCAGTTGCAAATTGTTGTGGGCAAAGAGTTTAAGGTCATCCATGTACAGGAGGTGAGATATAACCTGACCACCTCTTCTCAACCGATAGCCTATACCTGAATCCTCAAGCAGTGTGCTCAGAGGATTCAGAGCTAGGCAGAACCAAAGTGGACTCAAACTATCGCCCTGGAATATGCCACGCTCGATCCTTATCGGCTCGCTATTCCTCTGGATATTTCGACATCCTGGATAGCGAAGGACCGTTCTCCATTGCCCCATACATGATATCAGGAAGGCGCGCAGAGTTGCATCTACTTTATACAACTCCAGCACCCTCATGAGCCATGTATGTGGCACCGAGTCATAGGCCTTCTTGTAATCTATCCAACATGTCGACAGATCCTTTCGGGAACGACGAACCTGTTGGCTAATGGCCATATCAATGAGGAGCAGCTCCTTAGTACCGCGGGACCCGTTCCTACATCCATTTTGAGAGACAGACATGATGGAGTTAGCGTCTATATGATTGTAAATTTTAGCTCTCAAAATGGATGTGAGGACTTTATAGACCGTCGGTAAACACGTGATCGGCCTATAATTTTTGGGTTCCGCGGTGCTACCTGATTTATGGAGCAGGTGGGTAACTCCTGTTGTAAGGAACTGGGGTAGCGAACCAGACTCCAAAGCAGTCTGGTACTGAGCCGCCAAGCGAGCATGCGAACCTACAAACCATTTTATCCAGAAGTTGTGCAGTCCGTCCGGTCCTGGAGACTTCCAGTTAGGCAACGGACGGACTGCACGAGCAACATCTTGGGGGCAGATAGTAATAGCCCCCATTTCTGGTATAGGATCGCAGGCTCGTTCGACTTCTCTAGCCCAATCACCTTCGGTGTGACTGACAGGCACCGACCAGATACTGCGCCAAAAAGAACACATGGCGTCATTATCCGGCAGATGCGTGTCAGCCACGCCTTGGATCGGTCGCTCCCAAGCCCTATAAACCCACCTTTCATCACTCTGGAAAGCACGATTCTGAGTGTATCGGTCCACTCGCCGCTTATACCTACGAATACGGCTTGCCCATGCATAAACTTTCTGCTTCAGGAAGTCTATGCGCTCTGTGACACGGGACATAAAATCCTGAGGGCTGGTATCAGTCCCTGAGAACGCCCGTCTCACAAAGCGCATCACTCTAGGGCGAGTGTTGCCCTCCCTGAAGCAGATTAGTTTGCCGATGAGCGCTCTGGCCCCACTAATACGACGCTCAATTCTGCACTGCCAAGCTGGTACGGCTGGTTTTGGTCGCGTAGCTCTAGAGTCACTAGCAAATTTGACGTGAGCTACACGACATGCCGCTACAGCCGCGCAGTACAGAATCGCATGTGTATCAGTGAGGTCTTCGCAGTCATCAAAATAGTTTGACAACTGCGAATCCAGAGCCGCCACCAGCGCCCTATTTTTGTTATGCATGGGCAAACGAGGTAAGCGTGGTCTAAGTTCGGGAGTCATGTACCGATATTCCCGAATCGCACACTCCAAAGCACTCCTCAATTCATCATTGCAATGGGTACTTACGTTTGTAGCCCTGTCATCACTCTCCTCGTCAGCTTGACTTGTGACGTACTGTGGTGGGACCACAACAGTCTGCAACGGAGGTGCGATGACATGGCTACTCAGCATTTCATTTCGTAGGCGATCAAGCACAGTGTCATCCAACATACGATTACGCTGGATGACCCGCACCTGATCCGATAGTCGTTGGGTTGAAACGTTGACATTATTATTATTATTATTATTAGCCGTTTCTGTCCCACTGCTGGGCGAAGGCCTCCCTACTCTCTTTCCACGTCTCTCTGTCCAGAGCTGCCAAGGACCAGTCTTTATTAAAAGAGTCCAGCTCATCCCGCCATCTCCGTCTGGGCCTGCCGCGATGTCTCTTGCCATTAAGCGGGACCCATTGGGTCGTAAGTTTGGCCCACTGATCGTCTGACATACGGCAGATGTGTCCAGCCCAATTCCATTTAAGCGTGGCAGCTTTCCGAGTGACATCAGTTATTTTAGTAATGGAACGGATTGTTGTAAAATTAAATTATTGCCCTAAAAATTAGACACATCGTCAATTTCCGGTTTTTTTTTTTTTGTAAAAATTTCACCAAAAAACGACTTTCTTGCTGACCCTACAAACTGCTAGCATATAACAAAATACCAAACTAATAACAAAATTTATAAGAATCTAGGCAGGTTTCACATGAATAACATAAACATAACATGTTATATAAGACGGCACTTTCCAAAATGCTTAGATACCAACATCCTTTCATATTAAACATATGAATTGTATGACATTAGGTGAATTCACTGTATTGTGTTCATAATACGCACATTTTTAACACGCTTCTTTTTCTTTAGCTTCACCTGTATGTATGTTTCATCATCATCATCATTTCAGCCGTAAGAAAATATCCAATAAAAATATATTTCTACGAAAAAAAAAACTACAATCACCAATATATTTGTCATCATCATCATCATCATTTCAGCCGCAAGACGTCCACTGCTGGACTTAGGCCTCCCCCAATTTGGGGGGCTTTGCCATAATCGCCACCCTTGGTAGGCGGGTTGGCGATCGCAGTATGGTGGTAAAATGCATAGAGAACGCTGCTGCCCATTCGCTAGTAAGTCCCTTAGTCGCCTTTTACGACACCCACGGGAAGAAATGGGATGGTGTAATTCTTTACGTCCGGCACCACACGGTACGGTATGTATGTTTGTAAGTATGTAACTATGTTTGTAGCCGACTGCTCCGTTGGTCTCGTGGTCACAAGTGCGACTGCTAAGCATAGGGTCCTGGGTTCCATTTTCAGGTCAGGCAAAATGTTATCGGGTTTTTCCATTAAGAATTTCTTAGTAGCAGCCCGGAGTATGGAAGTTGGCGGTGTGATACCCTCGTGCCTCGAAAAACACGTTAAGCCGTTGGTCCTACGCCTGATCTCTCTCCGGTCGTGTCGGATTGCCGTCCCATCGGTTTATGAGAGTGAGGGAAGAGTGAGTGCTCGTGTGTCTGCGCACACACTCGTGCACTATAATATCTCCCGCGCCGATGGCTAGTCGTCGTTGAGATTGGCCGCCGTGGCCAAAATACGGTCTGGAGGACTATATATATGTATATACATATAGCCGACTTCATTGGACTTGATTATGAGCCACTTCAAACAGTCAAATTTCATTTAAACTTTGTAGACTTATCGAGGACCGATGAAAGTACAATGATTGCATAAATCTGTGCCATTATCCTTACCAGGGTTAACAGGATAGCAAAAAAACTGTCTTTGAAAACTACGCCGACATACTTCACCAAATTCGAAACACCCTAAAAAATTTAAAATAAATAATAGTTTAAAAGGACTAAAAACCATGCTTCTAAAAATAGCGTTGGGTGCTTTTTGAGGTATTTTACTTGGTATCAAGCACCCCACCGTGTGGTACCGGACGTAAAGAATAACACCACCCCATTTCTTCCCGTGGGTGTCGTAAAAGGCGACTAAGGGACTTACTAGAGAATGGGCAGCAGCGTTCTCTATGCATTTTACCACCATACTGCGATCGCCAACCCGCCTGCCAAGCGTGGCGATTATGGCAAAGCCCCCCAAATTGGGAGAGGCCTAAGTCCAGCAGTGGACGTCTTACGGCTGAAATGATGATGATGAAGCACCCCACGCTTTTTTCAATTATTTTCTACTTTTTAGTTTGTTTTTCTATGGAAGCGTGTTTTTTAGTTCTTTTAAACTATTATTCATTTTCTCCGACTTGGTTTTTACTTGGCTAGTGGTCGACTCTTAACGGGACCAGAGGACTGGCCTATATTTTGTTAGAGTAGGCTTTCTAGCGATGGTCTAATAAACTGTTTTCTCAAAATACGTATATTTTTTTTTACTTTCAGATTTTTTACTCAGGATTTTTTTTTAATATTATTCTAAGTCAGTTAACTTACATGTTATTTGAATAATTTTCTTCTCCATTCTTCATTATTTTGTACGATACTAGCTGTTTCCTGTGACTTTGCTTGCGTACAGAACTTATCCTCCGTTTGGCTTATAAAAATAATGGAGATAGGAAAAATCCTAACTTACTGCACTACACCCCATTATCACTAACAAGAGAACACCTTGATGAATACCTAAATAAAAAGGCACTATTGATTTTAGGACTCCAATTTCAAAGTGTTCCAAAGGAACCCTATTACTAAGCCTCCCCTGTCCCTCCATCCGTCTGTCTGTCAGCGAGTCTCCATACAAAAAACGTGTTTCTAAAAAACACGTTTTTTTGTATGGAGCCCCCTTTAACTATTTTTGTCTTGTGAAATAGTACTCCGCTTTTTTTTGTCTTTGGCGTTTTTTGCCTTGTGGTACGGAACCCTTCCTGTGCGAGTCCGACTCACACGCTGGTTTTGAAGATTCCGTTGCCAAATGGCAAAAAACGGAACCCTTATAGATTCGTCATGTCTGTCTGTCTGTCTGAGTATGTCATAGCCACTTTTTTCCGAAACTATAAGAGCTATGCTATTGAAACTTGGTAAGTAGATGTATTTTGTAAGCCGCATTAAGATTTTCACACAAAAATAGAAAAAAAACAATAATATTTGAGGTTCCCCATACATAGAACTGAAACTAAAAAAAAAATTTTTCGTCAAACCCATACGGTATCTATGAATAGGTCTTCAAAAATGATATTGAGGTTTCTAATATCATTTTTTTCTAAACTGAATAGTTTGCGCGAGAGACACTTCCAAAGTGGTAAAATGTGTGCCCCCCACCCCCCCCCCCCCGTAACTTCTAAAATAAGGGAATGATAAAACTAAACTAAACTACTAGTTTGTAGGTCGTGGGTTCAAACTCTACCAGGCGTTTTACTTTGTATAATTTATTTCATCACCACTGCTCTCAAAACAGTGCATTAATAAAATATTGAGGAAACCGTTATATCTTAGAACTAAAAATTCAAAGACATGTGTCATCTATCAACCGGCACTGATAGATAGATGATAGATTACCGCCCACGACCTCTCACAGATAGGGGGATCGATGTCCGAACAGTGATATTACCGCGTAAATAGTACGTATATTTTGTACGTCTGTGAGTAAATTAGACTGCTATAGATCTACTTTAAATATATGTAGGTTTATGAAAACGCGAATCGGCAAACGTATGGTAGGACGCCCTCAGTCTTGGTGATCTACGGAAGGTGGTTGGTAGCGACTGGATAAGAGTTGCCATAAGAGAGGCCTATGTTACCGGGTGGTGAGCAATGGGTAGCTCGCCGCCCGGTAAGGACCAGGCTCGGGTCGACGGTACGTAGTGTTCCACGCGCGCCTCAAAGAGATGTCAGCAGCACTGAAGGGGTCTGCTAGCTGCCAGAGTCGCGAGATTGTTCGAAAGAGATACCGTGACCCTGGCGCATGGGCAACTGAAGGAATACGGGTGGGTTTAGTCAGTAAAAATCTGACACGCCCTCCCGCTCCGCCCAGAGCGGGAGAAGTCATTTGATGATTTCCCATACCAAAAAAAAAGGGTCTAAGTGTCTTTTAAAATTCAAACATAATCTTAGCCAGAGCATATGAATACTATGTAGATTAGTGAAACGGTCTTCTGAGGAAAGAACCACACAGATTTGAGAGGATCAGTCCAAAATTTAAGTTGATGTAACTAAGTAGGCCAACTAAAAATTAAATAAAAAAAATAAATGATAAGTAAGTAGTCTATGTACAAGTGCTATACTAATACAGTGGAATCTCTATAACTCAAACCTCGTTAAGTCGAAATCCTTAGTAAGTCGAAGAAAAATGCCATTCCCTTCCGCAGAATCCCTAAATACGCGGTATCTCGAATTATTTAGACTTTGTAACTCGAACAAAATGTTATTTCCCTACGAAGTATTGATAATACATATTTATACTCTATAACTCGAATTTCAAAAAGGAGATTCCCGTACTCGACTCGTCCCGACTCTCGTACTTAGAAATTGCGCCTCTGTAAGTCGAAATTTCAGCAGTTAAATCATGTATATCTTGTTAAGTCCAAAACTAGTTAACTCGATTTTTTTTGCATTTCTCTTGACATTCTAGTTATTGAGATTCCACTGTATTAACATAAATTTTGCTCATAGTAATATTATTTGAGAGTGAACTGAATTGACTCATCTTTAGACAAAAAGTTCCCAAACAATTGTCATGTTATAAAAACAAAAAGATATTCGGACAAGCTTTAGTAAATTTACTGTGGAGTCGATACATTCAATTTGATTACATTTCTCCCAGACCAGCGTATTTTGCCATCCTAATTATCTTTATTTACACATACATAATTATGTACAAGAAATACATAGATACGCTTATATATCACATAACGATCCATTCTACATCCTTAAAGTGTCAGGACGAGATTATAGAGAATTTTGAAGTGACCTCAAAAAAAAATTGATTGAATCCCCGACTCGTGGAAAATTAGGAGATGTCCCTAATTTCATATAACATAATTTTCATAAAATTTGTGCGAAATTCGTCTTTTAACGTACTAAAACTTTCGATTTGTTTTCAACGCAAACCTTTACCATATCACGTTGAAATATAAGAGATTTCACTCAAGCGTTTGATACATTCAATTGCTCTTTATATTTCCATAAATCCTTTCTCCGAATTCAAAATATTAACACCCAAACCAATGTCCTACAGCCATATTCAAAACACACATATCTTGTTAAAAAGTATGCCAAAAAGACCACTCACCTCTTTCAGCAAATCCATCACCAGATCCTGATCCTGTTCCAAGATCCTGCAACGCCTGTTCATCACCAACGTCGTTCAAACCGAAATTTTGATCACGAAACACTACATTATCATTGAATCCACCAGGCCCGGCGTGAGAATTCGTCTGCACTGAATTTACACTCTCCGACGCATATGGGAAGACCACTCGAGGACTCCTCGGTTTCCAACCAGGGTAGTACCCGTTTCGAACCGAGGGAGCGAAGGGAGACACGGGGTAAGGATCAAAAGCGTAGTTGGGAGCATAAGTCCTACCAAACCGACCCTGATAGTAATGAGGATGGTTCGAGTAAGGTCGAAACCGAGGCAACGGTTCGTAAAACCTTTCGTTTCCAGAAGGTAAATCTTCATTCAACTTCTTTGGCACTTCACCATCCTCAGGAGACGTGAACTCGTAATCTGGTTGATCGTCGAACTTGATTTTGGAATAGCTCTTGTCTTGAGTAAGATCTATTTCACCCTTTCCGAATGGTTGGTGGTTCTCGTCTTCATCCAAAAACAACACTCTGGATTGTCTCGCCCTGGTCCTCCGGTAAAGATTCTTCGGCACAAACATGACGTTTTTATACGGCTTCTGGTAGACTAGGCTGAGCGCGCGGCTCGGCTCGACAGCCGCGACCGACGCCACCACTAACAGTATAACTTTCCAACTATTTTCGCTAAACATGTTGCCTCGGTCAGTGCACTGTGGTTTTCACTTTCATTTCTTTAGTTACAAAGGGTGAATTTTTTTGGTTATTTTTTGAGGATGTTCTTGTACATGTTTTGGGGTGCGCGTTTTTTAAATTTGGTCTTTTTGGTCGAGTTTCATTTCTGTGTGACGGTACGTGTGGCGCGGGCTGTTGACAGCGGGGAACTGGCTCGTCGCGAGGCTCAGCAGTGGCGTGCCACTACCGTTATATAAAAATGCATGATTGTGACGTTTCGTTTATGTAATCCTTGTGATTAGTGATAGTACGTTGCTTGGCAACTCTGTTTGGGGATACCTGAAAGTGCTACTTTCAGATTTGTGTGGTTGTTTTATGCGTTTCAGTTTTAATGGTGTTATGTTGAAACAGTGTGGTACCGGGTGTAAAAAATAGCACCATCTTAGCGATTTTTCAAGGGGTGGGTTGGTCAGCAAAATGAAGCTAGGTGGTCAATCCATAGCATAGTAGTTATCTACGGAGAAAAACGAACAAAATACTCCATGGACAATCTTTTAAACAAAATATTGTTCCAAAAAATTTGTTACGTCATTCATATACATAATCGGTTTAAAGACATTTATTTCTCAAAAAACAAGAACATTACAGTTCACTTAAAATATTGAGAAATGTAAATATAAAACTAAAAGTAAATGTGATTCTCTGTGCTCACAATAAGAGAATTAGGCAACAAAGGTGACAATTGATATTGTTAGTGTTGTATTCTAACGTATTCTTCTAGAGCTTTTTTAAATTTAAATATGGTGTCACTATTGGTTATGTCGTCAGGTAGTGCATTATACAGTTTTGCTCCCTCGTACAGTATATTTTTTCTTCCATAGTTAGTTCTGGGTTGTCGCATAATAAGAAAAAAAATGCAGAAACTCCCGATTGTTTAAAAAAATATTCAAAAATTTTAACAGCTTATGCAGAGCGTCGAAAAATAAAAGAATATCGATTTATTATATATTGATAAAATATATTATTCATTCATAAATACCTTAACACATAACAAAAAAATACATTTATCGCTATATAACATACAATGGGAGGCTTACTATTACTTTCTGCGATCACATCCAGGCAGGGGATTTTTGAAATTAGACCATGAAATCTGTAAAATAGATTGAAACCTGTTCATTAAATAGGTTATATTTACTAATTCTACAAATATATAAATTCTATAAAATATAAGTACCGTGTGGTGCCGGACGTAAAGAATAACACCACCCCATTTCTTCCCGTGGGTGTCGTAAAAGATGACTAAGGGACTTACTGGAGAGTGGGCAGCAGCGTTCTCTATGCATTTTGCCAAGCGTGGCGATTATGACAAAGCTCCCCAAATTGGGGGAGGCCTAAGTCCAGCAGTGGACGTCTTGCGACTGAAATGATGATGATGATGACAAATATATTGGTGATAGTTGTTTTTTTTTTTCGTAGAAATATGTTTTTATTGGATATTTCCATAACATACCTTAGGTCAAACGTATAACAAAAATGACATCATCGAATTATTTAATAAAGAAGAAAGTTTGTTTCCATATACGTTTCGGAGATGAAACCTTACTGTAGATAAAATAGAAGGAAAAATCAGTTAAAATAACGAAACATGCTTTTTTTCCTTGACGGGATAAATAGACAGAGGTGTATAGCTCATACAGACACATGTAGCCAGGTATGTTTTGAATGCCACATTAAAGAGTCGAGTCAACTCCCTAATTTGGGGGAGGTCTATGTCCAGCAGTGGACATCTTCGGCTGAAATGATGCTGATGATGAGAAGTCGTGTGAATCTATCTCTACAAACTAAACACTAATTGAGCTGTGATGACTCATTAGAAACGGTCGCGACTCACAAGTTTTCGGTCGTAAGTTCGAACTCTCAGAGAGGCGCTTCACTTTGTGTAAATTATATATATATATGTATTTTTTTTGATCACGAGGTGGAAATCCTCATGGATGTCCTCCACCCTGGGGTGGGCGGAGGGGTCTGTCAGACTCTTACTGACTAAAACCACCCCGGTGTTCCGTCCCACACCTACGTCGGGGACCACGGGAACCAATATGTCTTCCGCGATCCCTGACTGGTGCCGGCCCGCCTTTGCGGGCCTCCTCACGTTGGGGGGGAGTGAGGTGTTAAACTCCCCCCCCATACATCACAGAGTGGCGCGCGTGGAACACTATGCGCCACCATCTCGGGTCCGTAGCAATAGGGGCGATATCCCCAGATCCGTTGCCCCTGGACCCATTTAGAGGGGCTGGAAGAGGGCGTTGTCCGCCCTCCGCCGACGCCCGGTGCGCCTGCTGCGGGCTGGGTGAGTGGAAGACTTCTCCCGCTCCCTTTCCGCAGCCTCCTTCTGCGACATAACTGATTCGCAGAAGAATACCACCGCGTCCCAGGACTCCTCGCTGCCGACCATCGACTCGACCACGGCCGGCAGCGTGTAAATTATATAGTCCAACATGGGCCCAGCGCGGGTTCGTCGATGTCACACGTCTTCGAGTTTTTTTTTTTTTGGTTCTTGGACATGCCGGTTTCCACATGATGTTTTCCTTTACCGTTTTGAGAGCAGTGGTCATGAAATAATTTATACAAATTAAAGCGCCTGCTTGGGTTTGAACTCACGACCAGTAGGTCGTGAGCAGTAATTTATTTCATCAGTACTAAATCATCATCACTTACTAGTGATGATGATGTAGTACTGATGAAATAAATTACTCAAATTAATTAAATTGTCTGGGTTCGAACCTAGTCCTTCCAACTCGTAAGTCACGACCGTTATCACTAAGCCACCACGAGTCCACTGCATAGACGGATTATGCATGCTTATGTTATAACCATAATACCAATTCTCTAGTAAAAATAAGCCTCCTAACTGTGGGAAAGGTCTTAAAAGGTAGTCAAAAGAAATATCATAACTAATTGATATCACGCTAATTCTCTCGGTCACAATTCGGAAGACTAGCATTATTTAATATTTATTGGTCATTTTTGTTATAGTTTTTGTCAGTAGTGTTATTTAATGTGCATTTAGTTTTGTATTATTAAACTATTATAGATTATATTTTTTGACACTTTAATGTACAGACGCCAGCACATCAACCTACCCGAAACTTTCAAATACTCTCAATCAATCTTGAACCTTATACTGTAGCGATAAAGTTGAAAACCTATTAAAGAAATTTGACAGATTGTAGTAGCTTTATGCGCTGGCGTGTGTACAATGAGATCGAAAACGTGGTGTAGAAACCATTCTGTGATATGCGTTCTCCTTGACTACTAAGCCTAGCCACTATGCGACTCATAGTACTAGAAATAACAGTTGGGTTTTAATCGAAAATACTTCCAAGAGAAAAAACACGTTCAAAAGCCAATCAAAACAATGTTAGGTCTAAGAAATACAAGCGTGATAGTAATAATAATATCTTAGTTAAACCAACACACCGTTATCTGATCCCAAACTAGGCAGAGCCTGTACTATGGCAACCAGACAACTGATAAACATACTTATATATTTCGAAATACATACATATTATAGATAAATTACACCCAGACACAGAACAAATGATTGTGCTCATCACACAAAGATTTGTTCCTGGGTGGGAATCGAACCCAAGACCTCAATCTTAGCAGTCAGGGTAACTAACCACTAGACTAATGTTACAATTTTGCAGGTACATTTATAATCTATCCGTCCATCTTTGTGTCTTTCGATCAGGTTTATGGGTTGTTGACCATATTTAATTACCAATACCTTACAGGAAAGCACGGTAGGCCATCCCGGCTATAATTTGTGAATCGCTGACAGTCGGTACGGATCGTCAGAAGCCTGAAAGTCTGGCAAATCTGTCTTACTCAAACGGTATTGTATTACCTAGTGGCTGGGTTGTGGAAGTTGTCCTAAGAGATATATATATAAGTCAGACAGGCAATCACTATATGTAAAATACTGGTACTCAGTTGCATCCGTTTTGACTAGAAGCCGACCCCATAGATATAAAATAATCGAAAGAAAAAAGCGTGGAGGCACCCCACGCTTTTTTTCCATTATTTTCTACTTTTTAGTTTGGTTTTCTATGGAAGCGTGTTTTTCGGTTTTTTTTAACTATTATTTATTTTCTATTTTTTAGGGTGTTTCGAATTTTGAGACGTATGTCAGCGTAGTTTGTGACGTATGTCAGCGTAGTTTTCGAAGTCAGTTTTTTTGCTGTCCTGGTAACCCTGGCAAGGATATTGGCACAAATTTATGAAATTATAGTATTGTCATCGGTCCTCGGTAAGTCTACAGAGTTTAAATGAAATCTGGTCGTTTAAAGTGGGTCAAAATCACGCTATAAGGAGTCGGTTACAAACAAACATACAAACATACAAGTAAAGCTAATATAAAACGTCTTAAAAAAGCTAGGCAGATTATGATAATCTTTATTTCTGCACACGAAAACTTTCAAAACACAATTTTATAGACATATTATTACTCATCTTGTCTTCGATAAACTAGTATATGGCATGACTCCATACTTCTTTCACTCCAAAAACGAACTGTATACAAAACGGATTCACAAAGAAATCTTTAACAAAAACATTCGGTACCACACGACTACCATAAAAGCAAAGAATGTACATCTTTTATGTTCACGAAGAAGCTATAAAGGAGTATAGAAACCCATAGGTTATGGTGTATAATGTAGGTTTAATGGGTTGGTGACCCTATGTATTGCACAATGCTAGTAAAATGTAAGTTACTGCTTCTGTACAATTTTAGGTATGATACTCAAACCAGACATCGAAAAAAAACCGGCCAAGTGCGAGTCGGACTCGCGCATCGAGGGTTCCGTACAAACCTGTAGGTATAAAGTTTAAAATTTTATTTTATTTTTTATTATATGATGCAACTAAAAATTTACGGTTTTCACAATTTTTCCTTTATTTGTGCTATAAGACGTTGCTTCGTAACAAATCTCAAAATTCTAGATCGACTGGAAGTACCTTTTAGGTTTTGATTCCCTTGCGAGTTTTGAAAATTTGCGGAAATATGCGGCATAAACGGCAATATCTTTTGATTGCGTTAGCTTAGAAGTTTGAATTTTTCACAGCTCCAAGAGACAGTAGATTTAAGTATTTGATATAAATTTCAGCTTGATACCTCCACGAGTTCCTGAGAAAAAGGGTCTTGACAGACGGACGGACGGACGGACGGACAACAAAGTGATCCTATAAGGGTTCCGCTTTTTCCTTTTGAGGTGCGGAACCCTAAAAAGTAATATTGAGGAATGGCTTCGACCACGTGAATATAGAAAATTATCTCGTGAAAACGTACTACCAGGATAAAAATATTCTTAGTCAATCCTGGGACTACACAGAAGATTTCTGCCGGAAAAACTAAGCCCAAATAGCACAGACCTGGTGTCCTGAGACAGTTAGGCGAGGCCGCGGTAGACCACGTAGGAGATGGAGGGACGAGCTGGATAAATTCCGACAAAACTGGAAAGAAGACGCGTGGACTCGTGGAAGATGGAAGGAGTGGAGGAAGGTGTTTTTCCAGAAGAGGGACACTGAAGGCTAGCAAAAAACTATAAATCCAGGTTATAAAGTTCAAATTCATTCAAATCCGTTCAGCAGTGATTGAGTAACAGACATCCAAAAATCTTAACGTACAAATTTTCACATTTATCATATCATAGTATGACTGAGTCAGATTTTGGAAAACATTCCTTATTTGTGTGACTTATTGGAACGAAGTTCCTTATCGCGCGTTGTGAAAGGGGGCTAGACGGAAAAAATTCTTACGAAAAGTTGTCACGACATGCTTTAACCGACTTCAAAAAAAGGACGAGGCTTCTCAATTCGACTGTATATATTTTGTTGTTTGTATTTGTTTGTATATTGTTGTTTTTTTTGTTGTGAGTAGAGAGAGAGAGAGACAGGGAGAGAGAGAGACAGAGAGAGATAGAGAGAGAGAGAGAGAGGGAGAGATGGAGAGAGAGGGCGAGGGAGAGAGAGAGAGAGAGAATATTTTTGTTGAGTGTATACAGGTTTTTTGTACATAATAAATAATAAAAAAATTATAAAAATTATGAATCCTGGAAAGGAACTTCGTTCCATCCGGGTGTCCCTTGATACCTCTAATTTTTATTTGTTATTTATAAGAAGAAATTCTTTAAGCCGAAAGAAACTCAGAGGTCACAGCCTCTTTTAAAGCCAGATATAATGTTGGTCACATCATACGAAGACCATGTGGATTGGTGTCTGAAATAAATAAATATCTTAGGACAACCAACAAATCACTATCTGATCCCAAATCAGGCAGAGCCTGTATGTACTATGGAAACCAGATATCTGATAAATATACTTATATACTTCTAAATACATACTTATTATAGATAAATTACACCCAGACACGGAACAAATAATTGTGCTCATCACACAAACATTTGTCCTGGGTGGGATCGAACCCACGACCTCCGTCTTAGCAGTCAGGGTCACTTACCACTAGACTAACAGGCCAGTCAAACAAAAATAGTCCTTTGAGGAAAGAACCACACAGATTAGGTGGACTTGTCCAGTCAGTGCACGAATTTGTCAGTAAACGTGCGGCTCAATAATATTCATACATTGCTCAGTAATATTCACGCCAAAAAATATATTTTTAAGCCTTAAGGCGCGGACTGACTACGATTTTAAATGCTACAACTACATGCTACAGCTCCAACAAATAAGGTTGAAAATTGAATAAATATTTGGATTGACGATGTGACTAAGCTGCGAATTGGCATTTATTTTACGGTTTTATTTAGATTATTCGGACTACACACATTAAATTAAATAATTGTCTGGTTAAAGTTTTAAAGTAATGTTTATTCTATTGAACTCTTTAAAAAAAAAATGTTGTTATCGCTGAAAATACAGAGATGTTCGACGTCAAAGTTTTTTTTGTGAAACAATTTTTATTGGGAATATCAAACAATTTTTCACTATTCTATTCGGTTAGAATTTTTCTTTAAACCCTTTTCTGTCCACTGTATTTTTTGTGTCGTATATTTTCATTGCGTTACGTCATACTCGATTGTCAAAGACACCAGTGTTTTGTGAATATTGAGGTAACACCGCGCCTTAAACCTCTACTCAGTTCGCGTGTATGTCTAAAGTAATTAATTACTAATTTTTACGAGTTTCATACAAAAAATACATGCTTTTTCACATCGTTTGTTTGATTGATTGGCACCAATCATGTCAGGGACGTTTAGAGTTGAGTGCACACTTCCTCATACAAACATATAAAAGCATAAGAGGTGCTTCTGGATACGACACGTATCCCTAAGAGGTAGCAACGTTGGCGGCAGTCGGGGCTCCTGAGAGAGAGAACTCTCAGGAGCGCCGTTGGCAGCTTGGACCCTGTTCCCAATACCGGTGGATTTTTTTTTTATATTCTAACTAGCTTCTCCCCGCGACTTCGTCCGCGTTAAATTTCTTGTTCCCCCGACCCTTCCCGTCGCGTCGAATAGCCTACCCGTACGTGCAACACCCGTTTTTGCAACATTTTTCATTACTGCTCCGCTCCTCTTAACTGTAGCGTGATGATATATAGCCTTCCTCGATAAATAGGCTAGCCCAATACAAAAAGATTTTTTCAATTCGGACCAGTAGTTCCTGAGATTAGCGCGTTCAATCAAACAAACTCTTCAGCTTTATAATATTAAAGTATAGACAAATAATAATAATAATATCTTAGGACAACCAACACAACGTTATCTGATCCCAAACTAGGCAGAGCCTGTACTATGGTAACCAGACAACTGATAAACATACTTATATATTTCTAAATACATACATATTATAGATAAATTACACCCAGACACAGAACAAATGATTGTGCTCATCACACAAAGATTTGTCCTGGGTGGGAATCGAACCCACGACCTCGGTCTTAGCAGTCAGGGTCACTAACCACTAGACAAGCCAAGCGTGGTGATTATGGTAAACCTCTCGAAATTGGGTGAATTCTATGTCCCGAAGCGGTCGTCTTTCGGCTGAATTGATGATACACACATACATACATACATAAAATCACGCCTTTTTTCCATGGTCGGCAAAATCTACGGAACGCCACCTGCTATGATCCTTACATACTCATTTTGCCTCGTTTAGGTTCATACAATTGGTCATACACACACGCCGGTTGCGAGTACTACGCACCTGACCTTTCTGAAGAACATCAACAATAAGGTCCCTATATGTCCTCCTAGGGCGTCTCCTCCCGGTGTTTCCACTCACATCTGCCTTGTAAATACCTTTTGTGAGCCGACCTTCATTCATCCTCTCAACATGACCAAACCATATAAGCATACATTTTTCAATTTTTGTCACCACATCTTCTTTTAAACCACACCGTTCTCTTATCACAACATTCCTCAGCCTATCATTCATAGTCACACCACACATGCTACGCAAGGAACACATTTCCACAGCATTAATGAGAAAAACAATGAAAATTATGATGATATAAAAAGTAATCTTTATGGATTAAATTGTTTTCACCCCAAAGCTATTAATTAAGACTCAATAGACGATGTATCTGGTTAAACAAATATGGGTAATATTCACTCTGCCCGCCCCTTTGTGGAATAGAGGAATGAAAGTATCAAGCAGCGCCATCTATCTTTATAAATATACAACTGAATGAAGCCTTTCACTTCATACAGTTGTGGTAAAGTAAAGCCTTCTCTTTATTGATCGATGTTATGTAGAGCTCACAGATGTCTCTTATTAAGATATTTTATGCTTAATCACGGTTAATTGGGTATAAGTAGAGTTCTTAATCACGTTTCTAGAATGTTTCGTTGTAAGATAATTGTAAATTTAACTTTATCTCAGCTACACATTTATGTTTTTTCGAAATAAAGCCAAAAATATTAGTCACGATGAAAAATCGAATAAAAGACTTCAACGCAGACAGAACGCGTTGATGTCTTTTGTATGAACACTCTTTTCAGTTTGTTTTGTGTCAGAATATTTCTAGCAATTACTCAAAAGCTCTTTAAATATTATATTAGTGTCTTATTTTCATACAGTAACATCACGCCAGTATTCTCTGAAAGGATAGGCAGAAGTATAGTACAATGCTTTTAAGTATAGTCCCATGTGTAAGTTCCTATAGTTTCTGACTTAGCACAAATCCAGAGTCTGGCCTGATAGACTTTACCGATCTAGAAAATAAAACTGAAGATCCTTTGCTATCGAGTTCTCAACCGCGAAACCTACCAGACAGTCTCAACTAATATAATTTTTTTTATCATTTTCTCTTCTCCTCTCTCTTCTTCAGAGACTTCAATTTTTTTTTTTTTTTTTTACTATCGTGTATAGATACCGATCATCTGGTAAAAATGGAGGGTTATATCAGACTACGACCGTCTACAACCCCACTATTCCTCCTACTACCATGTTTTGGGGGCCCGGGACATACTTGTACATTCGCCACACCCCAACTGGTATGTATTAGTCCGCTTCATATAAACACACTAGCTTCCGCCAGCGGCTTCACCCGCGTGAAAATTCAACCCCCCAATTCACCCTCTTAGGGATGGAATTTCAAAAAACCCTTTCTTAGTGGATACCTACTCTTCACAAAGAACACACCCTCCAAATTTCATGTCTCTAGGACCAGCGGTTAAGGCTGTGCGTTGATATATCAGTCAGTCAGTCAGTCAGTCAGTCACTCAGGACTTTGAATTTTATATATATAGATATAGATAATTACTCAGATTATCAATACAAAAATCTAATAATTTGACAATCCTCTTGGTGAGAGAGAAAAAAAAAATGTGTTTATTATCTTAAATCTAGATACAAATAAGTTGCCGGGGCTTCCCCGAAAGTAATCCGAAGATACTTGTGATGGGATAAACTTCGCTCTTCCTCGATTAGTTCAATTGTTTCGTTGTGCTAATTAAGTATAAGTTACACATTTTCTTATAAAACCAATAAAAAATTAAAAACTAATAAAAACAAACCAATAAGAAAAAAGAAGAACAAAAATGAAAATGAATTAAATCGTGCTTATGGCAGAAAGGTGTAAATGTGTGTTTATGTGCGTGTGAAAGTATATTTTGTGTATATGTGTGTGTGTGTTTGAGTGGGTGTGTGGGTGTGTGTGTGTGAGTTAGAGTGTATGTGAGTGTGTGTGAGTGAGTGAGATGGTGTGTGTGAGAGTGTGTGTGTATACATGACGTTCAACCCTGTGTAACCAAAATGTCTTCCACAGCATCATAATTACTGCCGGGGTCGCGTGATTGTTCGAAAGAGATACTGAACGAACACGGGTGGGTTTTAGTCAGTAAAAGTCTGACACGCCCTTCCGCTCCGCCCAGAGCGAGAGACGTCATTTGATGATTTCCCATCAAAAAAAAAAAAAAAAGCATCATAATTAAGTGTGAAGAGCCATTCCTTCAATATCTTCTTACACTCGTACAGCTGCATAGGGTAAATGTTAAGTATGCGATTTACTTTATTATAAACGCGTGGGGCTTGAGCTACATTTTGGCGACTAGCAAAAATTGAACGAGAGAGGGCCGTAATCTACCACGCGGGTCCAGTGCAGGTTGGTAGACGGCACATGTCTTCGAATTTTTGGTTCTAGGACATGCTGGTTTCCTCACGACCTTTTTGAAAGCAGGGGTGATGAAATAATTTACATAAAGTAAAACACATATCTGGGTTTCAACCCACGACCACTGCTCTCAGCTTACTTCACAAGGTGAAAACAACAAAGAAAAAAAAGCACTCACAAATCAACAAAAATACATACAAACAAACTCGGTGACGAGTCACTCACCAAATTATAATTTCTCTCTCGCGAACAGTTTCACTTCGGATGCGCCGGCGCCGATGACGTCACCACTCATCATGTTTACGAGGTAGCTGTAATGGGACTTGCTAATTGATTTTCAGTGTTTCGTTTTTTTGGTATTTTTATTTACTGTTCCGTGGATGTAAAGAGTAACACCGTATCATTTGACATCATGACATTTGACTGGCCTGTTAGTCTAGTGATTAGTGACCCTGACTGCTAAGACTGAGGTCGTGGCTTCGATTCCCACCCAGGACAAATCTTTGTATGATGAGCACAATCATTTGTTCTGTGTCTGGGTGTAATTTATCTATAATATGTATGTATTTAGAAATATATAAGTATGTTTATCAGTTGTCTGGTTACCATAGTACAGGCTCTGCCTAGTTTGGGATCAGATAACGGTGTGTTGGTTGTCCTAAGATATCCCGGGTGTGTCGTAGAAGGCAACTAAGGGACTTACGACTTACTTACTTTACTGTATATGAATAAAAAATTCCGCTTTATAGAAGGGTGACCTTTGTTCCGAGTGGTTCTGGACGTAAAGACTAACACCATACCATTGCATCCTATAGACGTCGTAGACGGTGACTAAGAGACTTACTAGAGAATGGGCAGCAGCGTTCTCTATGCATTTTACCACCATACTGCGATCGCCACCCAGCTTGCCAAGCGTGGTGATTAAGGCAAACTACTGCCTTTGGGGGAGGCATATGAGCAGTGGACGTCTTATGACTGAAATGATGATGGTGAATGATTTACTGCTTGTTCTGTTCGGCCATCTTATTGGTAAAAGTGAGCGTAATGTTCTGCTTTGACATTTTCCATAAGCGACCCGGAATATCGATTAGACTTAGAGGCTCACCCCCTATTAAGTTCTTATTGAGTTTACATCCTCTTAGTTTATTCAAGTCATATTAGCTCGTACAGGGGAAGCCACACGAGTTAATCGATCAGGTTGTCAAGTACTATGCTAAGTCCTTAGATGAGTGACCAACTTCACATATCAAGACCCTGCTGTCCCAGAAAGCACGTTGAGCGATTGGTCGTGACTGTCATCCGTGGATCTCTGACAATCGTAACCAATCATCAGAAGCCCAAAATTCTGACAACCAATCTTACCAAGAAGTATTGTATTACCCAGTAACTGGATTGTAGAGAACAGACACGCAGTGGCTCTATGTGAAATACTGGTATTCCGCTGCATCGGGTAAGACTGGAAGAAGCATAATTCCTGTTGTGCCACCCGGTTTCCATTCTTTGCTGCCTCAAATGTCCTCGACTGGATGACGCTGCTGTGTCATTTGCGGTGTTAAGGGGCTGCGTGTGTGAGTGCATCGCGCACGGTAATAGGTTTTTTTTTGTTTTGGTTTCTGCGGTTTCTGTATTTTTCGTTTCGTTTTTGTTTTGTGTTTGTTAGTAAGTATGTTTAATGGTTAGTTTATTTATTTATAATTATTAAATAATGTATGTTGATACTGTATTGTACTCTTCGTCACTTGTCCCTATAGGTTCATTAGAAAACCAGCGTCAGACAGAATCTGTCTGGCATTAATGCTGAAATGAACCTTTTTGTCGCAGCCGTGAGACACACACTTGTTGTTTTTTTTTTTAACTTATTTTTTTTCATGTTACGTTATTTTGTGTTTTACGAACTGTGGCAAATAAATGGTATTCTTTCTTTCTTTTCTTTCTTTAATAAATTGAGAAAATGTTACGCAGATGATGAAGGGATAAATAATAAATAATATCTTAGGACAACCAACACACCGTTATCTGATCGCAAACTAGGCAGAGCCTGTACTATGGCAACCAGACAACTGATAAACATACTTATATATTTCTAAATGTATACATATTATAGATAAATTACACCCAGACACAGAACAAATGATTGTGCTCATCACACAAAGATTTATCCTGGGTGGGAATCGAACCCACGACCTCAGTTTTTGCAATCAGGGTCACTAACCACTAGACTAACAGGCCACAGAGAGATGTGGGTGTCCTATTCAGCTCTGCCCTGCACCGAGCATAGACAGGCGTGGTAATGTCCTGCCAGGGTCGCGAGATCTGTTTGAAAGAATGACCGTGGTCCTGGCATATAGGCAACTGAAGGAACACGGGTGGGTTTTAGTCCGTAAAAGTCTGACACGCCCTCCCGCTCCGCCCAGAGCGGGAGAAGTCATTTGATGATTTCCCAACCAAAAAAAAAGGTGTGTTAACGTTAATAACAGTTAAAAACTTAACAATTACGAAGAAAATACCCTTCCTTCTTTATTTTATACACAGCAATCAACATAATATTCATTTCTCAACAGGAAAACCCCTCCATTTCCTCGAAGCAACACAACACAATTACGGCGCTTCTACCGAATTATTAACAATCTCTCTCTCGTATAGTTTCACTTTGGATGCGCCGGCGCCGGTGACGTCACCAGCTGATGAGCGGTATTTACATACGTAATCTGCGTATGAAAGATTGAGCTAAGTGGAATATTGGAGATTATTGATTATTATGGCGGCCATTTTTCTCCTGTCGAACTGGAACAATTTTCACTATTTACTAACCCATATACCATAATTTTAGTATATTTAATCAGTGAAATCAAGCTATTTATTTAAAGACTAAATACGCAACTACTAATACAATACTCACCTAATTATGTAATATTACTGTAATGCATGTTTTAATTATCTTGAATGAATTTACGATCAGAAATACTCATGTATTTTAAGATATTATATGTCGAAAGTATTATTGTATTTTTTTAGAAATACAAGGCTTAAATCTATACTAATATTATAAAGCTGAAGAGTTTGTTTTTTTATTTGATTGAACGCGCTAATCTCAGGAACTACTGGTCCGAATTGAAAAATTATTTTTGTGATGGGCAGCCTATTTATCGAGAAAGGCTATAAGTTATATAACATAACGCTACAACCAAGAAGAACGGAGCAGTAATGAAAAATGTTGCAAAAACGGGGAAAATTGCACGGGTAGGCGATTCGACGCGATGGGAAGGGTCGGGGGAACAAGAAATTTAACGCGGACGAAGTCGCGGGCAGAAGCTAATAATAAATATAATACCATAATTTTTCTAAATGAAATATCAGGCTATATGAAATTCTAGAGATTTATTAAGGCGAGTGTTTTCTGGTCTAGTATCCCTAAGCGCTTTTGCTGAACATAAGGTCCTGGATTCCCTTTCCGAGGTGAAAGAGTTATTGGGTTTTTCTATCTGGATTTCTTCATTAGCAGCCTTTTGTTTTTCTTTTGTGGGTGGGAAATCATCAAATGACGTCTACCGCTCTGGGCGGAACGGGAGAGTGTGTCTTTTACTGACTAAACCCCATCCGTGTTCCATCAGTTGCCTATATGCCAGCGCCACGGTAACTCTTTTGAACAAATCTCGCGACCCTAGCAGGCATCGGTCCTAGCGGACCCCTTCAGTTATGCTGACATCTCTTTGGGCTGCGCGTGGAACACTACGCGCCGTAAGCGTTGACACAGGCCTGCACCCCTAGCCAAGTTGATAATCTGCAATCGTTAACGCTAGTCGCTCAACGTTAAGTCACGTGGTTAGAACAAAAGAATAGATAATTCGTAGCCAAGTTCACATCGTTCAAAATGATAGAATTGTTTTTTATCGTTTCTACAATGTTCAACGCTACATCCTTTGTTATAATGTGTCATTCTTCTAAAGACATTGTATAACGAGCGGCCGACTCAGGCGCGTCAACATGGCTACCAACTTATTGTTTTCTACAATTACTGACACCGAGGCGTTACCGATTGGAGAACGGAATTCGACACGCAACGGTTGTAACTTGGCTAGGGGGGCTGGTCCTTACCAGGCGACGAGCTACCCATTGCACGCCACCCGTTCAGTAGCAGCCTGGACTCTGAATTTCTGCACGGTTCTTGAAAACAGGCTCACTCTCTATTTATTACATAGGATTTTAACATTTCTGGCAAAATGTATGTGTACTATAGACACACCTCTGCAAAACTCATCTGGAAATACAAGCGTAATGTTATGCTAATATGGCGTCTATTTTTCATCTCTTATTACAGTTCAAAATCTACGACATCGACTCGAAATCTAGCTTATCTTAATATATATATATATATAAATTACGCGTCACGTTGTTAGTCCGGGATGGACTCCTAAACTACTAAACTGATTTTAATAAAATTTGCACACCGTGTGCACTTGAAAGATAAGATAGATAGCTTACATCTCAACTTATAGTCGCAATATTATTTTATTGCAAATTATTTGACAGTCACAATTATCTGTTAACTCTAAACGATTTGAGCAATTTTACGCGGACGAAGTCGCGGACAGAAGCTAGTATACTATAGTTATTGGTTAATTATTCAGCCTGTAACGTTCCCAAAAGGAGTATGTAAGCATCGCAGCAGGTGGTTTCTGTCTACTCCAAAAGTAAACTAAACAACGAAACAAAACTTACGACTCCCTATTACCCACCCAACCCCCCCTCCCTTCTTAGTTGTTCTTCTTATTCCAAACTCTTTGTTGTCAATCCATACTAATATTATAAATGGGAAAGTGTGTGTGTCTGTTTGTCCGTCTTTCACGGCAAAACGGAGCGACGAATCGACGTGATTTTTTAAGTGGCGATAGTTGAAGGGGTAGAGAGTGACATAGGCTACTTTTTGTTTCTTTCTGACCCCCCCCCCCACTTCCCTAAAACGGGGGGATGTAATTTGGATGGATACTTACCGTTCTGCCATTGTTTACTGAAAGCCTTACTAACTCTTTTTTCAGTCATTAAGTTCAGCTGACTGCCTCATTATTCATTTTTAATTGTTTTTATGCTAATTTCTGTATTATTTTTGTAGGCAAAAAGTTGTCGGAAATAAAGACTGGCCTGTTAGTCTAGTGGTTAGTAACCCTGATTGCAAAGACTGAGGTCGTGGGTTCGATTCCCACCCAGGACAAATCTTTGTGTAATGAGTACAATCATTTGTTCGGTGTCTGGGTGTAATTTATCTATAATATGTATGTATTTAGAAATATATAAGTATATTTATCAGTTGTCTGGTTGCCATAGTACAGGCTCTGCCTAGTTTGGGACCAGATAACGGTGTGTTGGTTGTCCTAAGATATTTATTTATTTATTTTTAAAGGAATGTATTGTATTATATTGGTAGTGATCCTTCGCTCTCCGTTACAAACATGTAAATGTTACATTTCAATTTCGTCATCTGCGAAACGTTTTCACTTCACTAATGCGTTTCTGATGCCTCGCGCCTATGACGTCACAAAACAGTATACATATAGAAACTATATCACTGTATACATCCTATAAAATAAAGTCGATTTCCGTGTTTGTCTGTGTGTCCGATTATATTTTGAAAATTACGCAATCGCTTTTGATTGAGTTTCCACCCTCGCCTTTGAATGACTATTTAATGAAATATATTTTGGATTTGGTGATGTGTGGTGCCGGACGTAAAGGACAGCACTATACCATTTCTTCCCGTGGTGGGTGTCGTTGAAGGCGACTAAGGGAATCACTAGTGGTATTTTGTCTTGAGAGCCTTGTTGTTAATTAATCTTGTTGAATCTATAGTTTTGTGGACAATTTGTTGTGATCCAATTTGTTTTGTGTATAAGCAACCCCATTTGACGTTTGAACGGGTTTTATTTTGGAAATTGATTGAAATAGTTTGAGGTTATAGTGTGACCTATTGAAGCCGCGTGCTACCAAACCTTTAGCGTCTTGAGCGGCCTGAATCCTGGAATACTTACAGATTCACTACACAATACAATATACACTCATTTACATACATAAATCCGGGTAGGCTCGGAATCGAGACCCCTGAATTCCTCATCCAGGTGAGTGTTTGAATATTTGTTAATCAGCTCCGCGCACGGCGGACAGTTCGACCCACGCTTACCCAAGGCCCTCCATCGCGCTTCCACTTAATTTAAATCCTATGGTGAGGCCTTGGTCTTGCGTCGAACAACTAGAGAATGGGTAGCAGCGTTCTCTGTGCATCTTACCACCATACTCAACTCCTACCAAGCGTGGCGACTATGGTAAACTACCCTTTGGAGAGGCTTATGTCCACCGGTGGACGTCTTTCGGCTGATGATGATGATTGAGGATTTTAATCTATATGTATTGATTAGCACCGATATATATTAGTACAGATATATTTATTTATTTATTTATTATTCATAACCAACTTACACTAACAGTTTGCACCACACATACAAGTTATCGGTCAATACTATTTTTAACATAGACAGAATACACATACAATAACAGAATTTAATAAATTATAAAATTTGGTAAAAGTAAAGGATTATACAAAATTAAATATAAGATGAATAGGTATATATATGTGAAGCAATAATTTTGTACCCCTTTTCACGAAAATTACGCGAACGGAGGAGCATGAAATTTGGCACAGTTATAGATACGGAGAGGGAGTACAGAAAGCTAAGATTTTATGTAATTTAAATGAATTATGGTAGAATTTCGACAAGTTAAGCGACCACTAGTGTTTATAATTCTGTAAATACATACGTGTTACGGTCACGATTCATATTTTATTCAACAAACAGGCAGACACTGACCTGAAATTTGTATTTCCCCCTTAATATTTAAGACAAATATCATCATCATTTCAGCCAAAAAACGTCCACTGAGATGAGCTGCACGATTACTGTTATATGCGTGTACTGATTGGACAGGTCCACTCAATCTATGTGGTTCTCTCGTTAAAAGGAGACTATTTCAGACACCAATGCATATGACGTTCACATGGTCTGACCAATATTATGTCTGGACTTTAAAAGAGACTGTCCTCTGAGTTTGTTTCGATTTGTCTTCTCAGAGTAGTCAGATAAGAAACGCCAATCTCATCTAGTTTAAAAAAATATGACTGACGTGTAAATGTGTTTAAAAAAAATCTATTTGCAAAAATAAAATCATTTATCACTGTTGGACATAGGCTTCCCCCTTTTGGGGGAGTTTGCTATAATAGCCACGGTTGGGGGGTAAGTTGGCGATCGCAGTATGATGGTAAAATGCATAGAGACTAAGTTAGACATAGTACCGACTTTGCGATGTTTGGATACGTATGAAGCAGGGGCGGGTTACTAGTCTTTGAGACAAATCTACATCTTTACATTATGCATGTAAATATATTCATTTACAAAGTAAATTGGCTGTGATGTATTCTGAACGCGTGTGATTGCATCTTGTGTTTGTCTGCTGGGCTTTGGAATGTCCTGTATAAGAATCTATATATATAACGGAGCGTCACGTATTGAGATTCGCAGATAGCTCTCGGACTTGATTAGACGTAGCTTAAATTGGGCGTGGTAACGCGATATTAATTAATTAAAAGATAGTCGTGAATGCTCTACAAATTATAATTGTCTATAGTTCACACAATAACACTAGTACACAGCTTAAATCTTATGATCGAATAGTGAAATGGGATTTCGCAGAGAGGAACGTTTTCGTAGGTCGCGCCTATGCCTCACGATGTCTTAAAATAGAATGTGGGCCCATAGCCCAATTTCCCAAGATCTCTCTTAAAACAAAAAAACATTGTTAGTTATTTCTCATAGGCCGACCCACGACTACGTTCGGTAAACCATCTGCAGACCACATGTTACCGCCACTCTCGAAACCTTCCTAGAAAGACTTACATAAATCACTTAGTTAAATGACAAAAAACTGACCCGCGCAGCGGGGTATCCAATCCGTACCAATGGATGTAATACGGATGTTTCAACAAACAATATGTAATGAATAAACAATGCAAACTCCAAGCACTTTAAATAATTGGCTATTTAGTTCTTAAACTATCAATTAGAACAAAACATTGCAGTAATTAATGCTTTACGCGCTATTAGCGCGCGCGTCGACACGGCGATCCTGACTATCACACGTCCTCGTGTGCCATGTCTAGATAGACTCACTCGTTGCTGGGTTTCAGCACTGATCTGAAAACATTTTTAATATGTAGTTAACACTCGGCTATCCTGCCATTACTACACAGTATGTATCGACTGTCAGGTTTCCACTTCGTACATTGTCAATCGTTGCCATGAGGTTTAATTACTCATCAACATAATATCTCTACATGTTTATGTGACTTAATAAGCAACAGCGTACTGGCAGCGCCTGGTAAACCGGCCAACACATAGCACACAGTCACCACTAGGCACTCCAGCCACCACAATGGCACACCGGCCAACACAAGAGCACACTGGCTCACCCTGGAACACAGGCCATCAACTGACGCTTCGGTCACGCTCTGGCATACCGACCGTCACGTATGGCACTCTCGCCATCACCTTGCGCATCGGTCACCTTCTGGCACAGCGACCGCCACATCTGGCACTCCTGCCAGCCCACTGGGCACCCACCACTCACCGCCGCCGCGCAGTCTCCGACACCAGCTAGACTGGGCTAGGAATGTGACCTACGATCGACGGTAAGCAGCTGGTCACAGTACAAGTCACGTAAACAATATTTAGATATTCACCTTGTAATTACAGGTCACTTATCTTAATCAAATTACATTCTTAATTATTAACATTCGATAGCGTCGACTACGGCTTTACCTGACTGTTCTTCATCGCTACTAACTTCAGAAAAAATATCTAGTTCTGTGGGAACGTAACAATCTGGCATCGCACGAACACGCTCGTGTGCATACTTATAGGTTCTATTGTTATCTAAGGCTTTTAGTAAATAGCGGTCGCCTTCAAGTAATTCAACAATTTTTAATGGCCCTCGAAACTTAGGGTCTAGTTTTGTTTGATTCCTCTCGTGATTTTCTACCAACACAAAATCACCAACACAAAATTTGGAAATTTGTGCTTTAGACTTATCGAATCGCTGTTTATCATACTGGCTATTTTTTTCGATGGAAGCTGCCGCGCGTTCTCTGAGTTTGTCTAAGTTAATCTCTGTTTCGTCTTGGTCACCTAGGGCTAATAATGTAAGAGGTCGTGCTACTTTTCCAATAAGTAATTCTATTGGGCTTGCTTTTGTCACACGATTATTAGTTGAATTGATAGCGAGTTGTACATCCTGAATGGCACTTTGCCACGTCCTATCCTTTTTTATTTCTACTGCGGTAAGCATGTTTTTTAAGGTACTCATTACACGTTCCACTTGACCATTTGCTCGACATGTACCAGTAGCTATTAAATGTAACATTATATTATGTATCTCACAAAAATCTCGGAACTCCTTATTTGCAAAACATCTACCCTGATCTGCTATAATACGAGATGGAGCTCCAAATAAATGAATTGCATACTTTAAAGATTTTATAGCACTCAGAGTATCGATGCGCACTGTGTGTTGTAGCACAACATATTTTGTGAAAGCATCAATTAAAACAAACACATACTCTTTCGTTTGATTAGAGCCACTAAGTTTGCCTGTTACGTCTATATGTATGGTGTGCCAAGGTTTTGATACTTTAGGTATCGGGTGCAATTCCGCTTGGACTTTTCCGGTCTTTGGTTTAGATAGCTTACATGTAATGCAATTTTCGGTGAATTTCCGAACATATTTTCTCATATTGGGAAACCAGTAAAAATCGTACATTTTTTCTAACGTTTTTTCCCAACCTAAATGCATGATTGACTCGTGGACGTGATTAATCACTGACCAACGAAAAGCTCTGGGCACTATAGGTAAACATAGATCCTTGGAATTACGTTGTATTTTACGATATAGAATTCCGGAAGCTATTTTATATGAATTTAATAAATCGTTATTTATTTCATCATGATTTATTTTCGTTATTAAATCGACTATTTCCGGATCTCGTTGTTGTTCAGCCTGTGAAATTTTGAAATTTCCAATAAATTTACTCGCTTTTGTTCAATCTTATCGGGTGGATTGTTTAAAGGAAGTGGATTTCGAGATAAGAAATCTACGTGAGACATTCTGTTCCCATTTCTATGTATGATTTCAAAATCGAACGATTGCAAAAATGCCCACCATCTTTTGAAATTTCCAATAAATTTACTCGCTTTTGTTCAATCTTATCGGGTGGATTGTTTAAAGGAAGTGGATTTCGAGATAAGAAATCTACGTGAGACATTCTGTTCCCATTTCTATGTATGATTTCAAAATCGAACGATTGCAAAAATGCCCACCATCTATGTACTCTGGGTGTTAGGTCGAGTTTATTGCGTGAAGCTTGCAAGGAATTGCAATCTGTAATTACAGTAAATGTCCTACCCTGTAAAAAGTGGCGGAAATGTTTAATAGCGTTAACAACAGCTAAAGTTTCAAGTTCATATGAATGATACCGTGACTCGACATCGCTAGTTTTTTTACTGTAGTAGGCAACAACATGCTGTTTCTTTTGTCTTTTTTGCATAAGTATGGCACCGTAGCCCGCTGAGCTTGCATCTGTATGTAACTCAATTGGACAATTAGGATCAAATAACATTAGAACAGGTACGGTAGTCAATTGAGTAATAATTTTCTGGCGAATAGATTCATGTTTGGGTTTAAAATCGATTTTCCCTTTACCAGAGGTTAATTTGTAAAGAGGAGCTGCAGTTACTGAGAAATTTGGAATGAATTGACGGAAGTATGACGCGAGACCTAAGAATTGACGCACTTGTGTAACCGTTTGTGGTGGAGGTAATTTAGTTAATGCAATTACTTTTTGTGAGTTCGGTCTAATCTCCCCACGTGAGACTTCAAAACCTAGGTATTGCACTTGGGTTTTCAAAAATGAACACTTTTTTATATTTAGCGAAATTCCTGCGAGTTTTAAAGCATCTAGAACAATACGTAGTCTGTTAAGGCTTTGTTCTACAGATTCGGAAATAATCATAATATCATCTAAATAACATACTACGAATGTATTAACGAGTTCACCTAGAGCTTTATACATAGCTCTTTGAAACACCGAAGGAGCATTGCGTAAACCAAATGGCATTGTCAGGTATTCATACTGTCCGTCAGGCGTAACGAAAGCGGTGCGCTCAATTGAATCTTCTTTTACAGGAATTTGATGAAAACCTGACGCAGCGTCTAAAATTGTAAAATAATTAGCACCGTGAAGGCGCTGAATTTGATCGCTGATCAAAGGCAAGGGGAACCTGTCTGGTATTGTGTTACGATTAAGTTCACGGTAGTCGACACACAATCTATCGGAACCATCCTTTTTCTTTACTAATAGTATTGGGCTAGCAAATGGCGAACAACTAGGTCTAATAATATTTGCCTTCAAAAGTTCATCAATCTTATCACGACAGATTTGCCTTTCTTCAGGACTCAGCCGATATGGTCGGCGCTGTACGGTTCGATTAGGGTCAATTAGGCGAATCTCTATTTCACCAACCGTGGCACGTCCAGTTGGAGTGCCTTCAACAAAAGACGACGAGTATTGACTTAGTATGCTAATAATATTTTCGCGGTCTACACCTTCAACGTCTGTATCAATAGACTCAAAATTAGAAACTTGCTTGCCTACTTCACATAGGTTAACCATTTGTACTTTTTTAATGGAAAAGTTTTTACTAGATATCTCTACGGAAAATCCTTGATCTATCAAATCGTGGCCTATTATTATTTCGTGGTTGAGCGCATCGTTTGGTACGATGTGAAATAGTATCTCAATATCATAAACCCCAATATTAACTCTAGATAAAATCTGATAAGTGCTTCGCACATCTCCATTACCAATGCCAATCAAGGTGACCACAGACGACAACCGCTTACCAGAGAATTTGTTAGCAACATTTTCATTCATTAGAGAACATTCGGCACCAGAATCGAAATAAAAATGAAACGACTGACCGTCTTGATTTAGCAGAGGCGCACTTTTAGAGCAGATATTGATGTGACGTCGCTGCTCGCTTGCCAATGCTCCGCTTCCACCAGCGCCACCTGAAGTCGTTTTCTTACATTGCGGAGCGATGTGCCCCACGAGTCCACATTTGAAGCACGTTAGTTTCCTCTTGAAGTCTTCTTCCTTCTTGACACCTTTATTTTTATTTGTCATCTGTCTAGATGTTTCAATTTTACAGTCGTTCAACTTGTGACCCGGTTTGCCACACCCGTAACATTTTAATTCTGAGGTTTTCTGCCGTTTTTCAGGAAGTTTTTTGATGTCATCGGCTTTTCTCTTTAAATACGACACTGCCTGCAGTTCTTGTTGTAGTTTTTGTCGTGTATTTATTTCGGTTGTACATGCCAGACGGCGGAGTCTTGAATCTTGTTGAGCTAAGATAGCCATTACTGTAGATACGGCTATCTGCTCTATGCTCGCTGTTTTCCAACGGTTCAGTAGCTGAGTCACATGTCTATTCGCATATGATCCATAATTTTCATCTTCACGTATCTTGTCATTAAGCATATTGATTAATGTGCTTGCTTGTGTCTCGGTTGTACTAAATCGATTCAGGAACAATGTCTTGAATTCTGGCCACGTTATTCCCGCATAACTAGCTTGGGCCAGCCAAGACGACGCAGAACCTTTAAGAGCTTTGCTAAGGATGGCAATCAGTTTTCCCCCTTGCAGTGAGTTATCTTCGAAACAAAGTTCTGTTGTAGAACACCACGATAGTGCATCGGAATCCGGGCGGTCTGGATTGAATTCAGGTATTGAGGTCCAGTTTGGCGAACTATTTGTCCCCGGTGCATGTAAGGTATTAACGAGTGCCCGTAATGTTTCATTTTGAGCCTCAAACAGTCTTTTCCACTGAGAGTCACTACTACAATCCTTGTCTTTTTCAATAGGCACATTATTCACACGCGGACGCGGCATTTTCGATCGGATCGCGGATATCCCAGCTTCTGATAACGGAGCGTCACGTATTGAGATTCGCAGATAGCTCTCGGACTTGATTAGACGTAGCTTAAATTGGGCGTGGTAACGCGATATTAATTAATTAAAAGATAGTCGTGAATGCTCTACAAATTATAATTGTCTATAGTTCACACAATAACACTAGTACACAGCTTAAATCTTATGATCGAATAGTGAAATGGGATTTCGCAGAGAGGAACGTTTTCGTAGGTCGCGCCTATGCCTCACGATGTCTTAAAATAGAATGTGGGCCCATAGCCCAATTTCCCAAGATCTCTCTTAAAACAAAAAAACATTGTTAGTTATTTCTCATAGGCCGACCCACGACTACGTTCGGTAAACCATCTGCAGACCACATGTTACCGCCACTCTCGAAACCTTCCTAGAAAGACTTACATAAATCACTTAGTTAAATGACAAAAAACTGACCCGCGCAGCGGGGTATCCAATCCGTACCAATGGATGTAATACGGATGTTTCAACAAACAATATGTAATGAATAAACAATGCAAACTCCAAGCACTTTAAATAATTGGCTATTTAGTTCTTAAACTATCAATTAGAACAAAACATTGCAGTAATTAATGCTTTACGCGCTATTAGCGCGCGCGTCGACATATATATAAATGAATCCCTATTTCCCTTGGTCACGACATCACGCGTGAACGGCTGGACCGATTTCACTTTTTTTTTTTGTTGTGTTTGTAATTGTCAGGAGAAGGTTCTTATGAAAGAAAAAAATAAAAGAATTGCGCGGAAAATTAGAAAAAAGAACTCTTATTTAAGAATACTTAACAACCATATAATAGGACAATTTTAACTTTTTTAATGTAACATTATGACATTTAACATAGAATTGACAGAATGCGTGCTCAAATATTATCAAAGAGACAAGACAACGTCTGTCGGGTCAGCTAGTAGTTTTATATAAATGACCAGACACCATTTTGAGAGCTGTAGATATGAAAAAGGTTTGGTAAAATGCATTTGTGTGTGGTTAATAGCAATAGCATAATCAGCTTAGACCGTTCCCACTGCTGGGACAAAGGCCTTCTATCGGTGTGAGAGAGTGGGCCGTAATCTACCTCGCGGGTCCAGTACGAGTTGGCAAATGTCAGATGTCTTCGAATTATTGGTTCTAGGACATGCCCTTTTTCCTCACGAAGTTTTCCTTCACCGTTTTGAGAGCTGTGGTGATGAAATAATTTACACAAAGTATTGCGCCTGCTTGGGTTTGAACTCACGACCTACTACTCGTAAGTCGCGGCCGTTACCACTGGGCCACCACTGCTCGCCTTTATACCCTAGGCCCTTTACAGCATGTAATTTAAATAAATATCTTAGAAGATATTAGAGATTTAAAAAGCTAGATACTAATATTGTAAAGCTGAAGAGTTTGTTTGTTTGATTGAACGCGCTAATATCAGGAGTTACTGGTCCGAATTGAAAAATTATTTTTGTGTTGGGTAGCCTATTTATCGAGGAAGGCTATATAACATCACGCTACAACTAAGAGGAGCGGAGCAGTAATGAAAAATGTTGCAAAAACGGGAAAAATCGCACGAGTAGGCGATTCGACGCGACGGGAAGGGTCGGGGGAACAAGAAATTTAACGTGGACGAAGTCGCGGGCAGAAACTAGTCCTTAAAATTATGTAGATAGAGACTAAAATATTTACAACAAAAAGCCGTACCATACCTTCTTAAAGTAACAAATTCATCACGAAGCTCACTTCCTCATCTGCGTGCGAGTTGTTTTCACTTTGCTAACGCGTTTTTGATGCGCCGGCGCCACAGACGTCATCATAACTCGAGAACATTTACAAACTTGTTTTATTTCTGATTCAGTTTTAAGATCTTTTGTTTTGACAATGTTTTTTACTTGTTTCTTTCGTGCACTTTATGAGGATAGGTCGTCATACGGTAGAAATGTAGGTTAATCACTGAGTTGGAAACGGGACTGACTTTTTCCACCATTTTTTAGCGCCCTAGGGGTGGTAGAAGGTGAAAAGTTATCATTATCATCTGTTAAACCTTATCCCAACTATGTTGAGGTCAGCTTCCAGTCTAACCTGATGCAGCTGAATGCCAGTATTTTATATGGAATGACTGTCTATCTGACTTCTACAACACAGTTACTGAGTAACACGGTACCCCGTGGTAAGACTGGGTGTCATTCTTCAGATGACTCGTACTGACTGAAAAAAAAATTAGTTCCACGCTGTAGGGCATCGTCCCTTTGCCTATTCCCAGCACCCACTCAAGAACAACCGTGTGGTGCCGGACATAAAGAATAACACCACCCCATTTCTTCCTGTGGGTGTCGTAAAAGGCGACTAAGTGACTTACTAGAGAATGGGCAGCAACGTTCTCTATGCATTTTACCACCATACCGCGATCGCCAACTTGCCTGCCAAGCGTGGCGATTATGGCAAAGCCCCCCAAATTGGGGGAGGCCTGAGTCCAGCAGTGGACGTCTTACGGCTGAAATGATGATGATGATGATGACTCAAGAACACGTCTACACAAACAGTCATTGTACTGCTAATATGGCATAACATTGCCACTTCTGCTTGATACTTTGCGGGCTCTTTCGACTACTTAGGTACCCTATCTTTCTAAATAACTTATTCATAAAGGTTTGCGATATCTCATAATAATAAAGCTGGAATGATAACGCTTTGGCACACTCCGTCAGGTGGACAGTCGATTTTGTGACTACTGTAGGTGTGGCACAGTATGAGCCTCGACCAGGCCCCTGGATTTTAATTAATTGTCAAACTTTAAAAAGACAATCCGTAGCATTGACATTATGGGAGCCGTGTTAGAGTACCCCAGGTAGCGCTTCCCACCAGGCAAAATCAGAAGATTTTCCCTTTTCAGTGGAAGAGGGTAACATCTATTAATGTTTTCAGACATCTATTCGAACGACGCGACGTTGCGGGCACCGCTAATTTATACTAATACTAGCTGACCGTACAGACGTTGTCCTGTTTCCTAGAACTCGATAGCAGCGCCATCTGTCGGGCTGATTTGTGAATCTAAACCATCCCGGGGTGCCACCAAAACGCATACAAAAAAAAAACATTCAAATCAGTCGGGCCGTTTAGGAGGAGTTCAGTGACATACACACTTACAGTAGAATTATACAGGATAAGTTTTTTTTTTTTTTTCTTATTGGTCATAATATATTTTTGAGCCGTTTGGGGTTGAAACGCTCGGGCCGTGGGGTCCGAGTGCTCTTATCCTATTTAAGGAAATTTCTAAACGGCTGGTGGACACTTCCCGTGACCCAAGAGCTGGTTTTACCTTGGCCAGAGGCTAAGCATTGCCATACAACGTGGTAATGCCGCCAGTCTCTTGGGTACACTACCAGTCGACAGCGATGCGGATGATTTTTAGACGCTATGTTTTTAATTTGTAAATAGTTTTAGTTAATTTAGGTTATATTTTTTTTTTCTTTATTAATTTAAATCTGTAATCCAGGATAAGTTATTATCCAGTGCGTAAATTGTAACCATGAATTCAGCATATCATTCTAGAACCCCTTGTGCAGAAATTTTTCGTCGGTTTTACAAACAAGAAATCAGCTTTTTCATAGAAAAATGCAATACCTACGGGGTCAAAATGTACAGAACAGCTGATTTTTTTTGTAAACTGATGAAAATTTTCTACGCTGGGGGGTCTAGAATGATACGCTGAATTCATGGTTACAGTTTGCGCACTGGATAAAAACTATTCCTGTATATATAAAGACTAGCTTCTGCCCGCGACTTCATCCGCGTTAAATTTCTTGTTCCCCGACCCTTCTCGTCGCGTCGAATCGCCTACCCGTGCGATATTCCCCGTTTTTGCAACATTTTTCATTACTGCTTCGCTCCTCTTGGTTGTAGCGTAATGTTATATAGCCTATGGCCTTCCTCGATAAATAGGCTACTCAACACAAAAATATTCCAATTTCCTGAGATTAGCGCGTTCAATCAAACAAACAAACAAACTCTTCAGCTTTATAATATTAGTATAGATTATAAAGCTGAAGAGCTTGTTTGTTTGGTTGAACGCGCTAATCTCAAGCACATCTGGTACGAATTTAAAAAATATTTTTGTGTTTAATAGCCCATTTATCAAGGCAGACTATAGGCTATATAACCTTTCGCTAAAACCCTTAAGAGCCGAGCAAAAAGACAAAAATCACGAATACAAAATACACGCACGGGCGGGCGATTCGATGCGACGACGGGGTGAGTTAGGGAGCAAGAAATTTGACGCGGATGAAGTCGCTGGTATAGCTCTCTCGTCTCATATTAATGAAGCTGATACAATACATGTATGCGAATTATCACACATAGCGGTGACAACGGACATGTGTCCATTCAACCATGCGACAACATGTCAAGAGGTACGTAGACACTCGTTAATGGGTAACTGTAAAGGTTAATAGGCAATTTTATTGAACAGATTGTATTTTCTACATGTCTTGTACACACGTCTACATACCAAGCTACACAGAACCAGTTTTAGCTGACCTCGCTTTGTATAAGCTTTTCGTGCAATGAGAAGTCAGCTTATACTGGAAATGTAAAGCTTGATTTATCGCCGTGCGTACGTTAGCTTTTTTTTTTATGGGAAATCATCAAATAACTTCTTCCGCTCTGGGCGGAGCGGGAGGGCGTGTCAAACTTTTACTGACTAAAACCCACCCGTGTTCCTTCAGTTACCTATATTCCAGGACCACGGTATCTCGTTTGAACAATCTCGCGACCGCTCGTTAGCTTAAACATGGAAAAGGGGTGGGTATTAAAAAATCGACTGATTAACATATTGACCAACAAAATGTTGGCGTGTAAAAGTGTCTTATAAGATTTACTATTGTAAATCATCATCATCATTCGAGACGTCCACTACAGAATATAGGCCTCCCAAATTTGGGGGAGGTGCCATAATCACCACGCTTAGGAGGCGGGTTGGCGATCGCAGTATGGTGGTAAAATAAGTAGGTATAAGTAAGTCCCTTAGTCGCCTTTTACAACACCCACGAGAGATAACCCACCCAAGGTTTACTTACATTTTAAAATAAACATTTCATTTCAGTCGCTGCATGTGATTTTTTGCTATTTTGGCTTGGGTTGGTATAGTGTTTTTGTCACACCAAGCGATGCGCGCTTTACACGTGGTAACCAAGAGTACAAACACGCTGTGAATGTGTGTGAGCGCAGGCGCTCTCGGTAGTGTCCAAGACAATGGCGAAGTTTGAAGTGTGTGCGTGCTATGTGCTAACGCTCCTCGTTTCTACGCAAAGATTCATAGTGTCTTTGTACACTTGATTACCAAAAGTAAAGCGCGCGTTGCTTGGTGCGACAAAAATGCAACACAAGCCAAATTAGCAAAAAATCACTCGCAGTGTCAAAAATAAAATGAAATGTCTGTTTATGTAAGTAAGATCTTATAACACACTTTTACACGTCACTATTTTGATGGCGCCAGCAATTCCTAGCAGACGGTTCCCTGAGAAGAAACGCCGAAACAAACAAAGAGGCAGTGGCGGACTAACAGAGGGGCGGAAGGGGCGGCCCGCCCCGGGCCTCCAGTCTTGGGGGGCCCCCAAATGCCTCCACGTTCCCCTGATGAAATCCTAAACAAGACTTTAAAAATGTGCTTAGTAGGGTAAGGTGGGGAACAGTGTTACACGGGGTACAATGTTACAATACACATATCTCCGTCCCCATCTTTTAGTTTTAAGATGTTGGTATACACGTTTGTCAAGCTCACAAGCAGTCATCTTTAAACAGTTGTCCTCGCTACAGTTTGTACCGTGCTTAAAAAATAACGATAAAAAAACAGGTTAAAAAATAAGGTTTTTATGTGATTAAACGACGAAAAAATTGTTTCAAAGTTTTTAATTTCTTTCCGGACGTATTGTATTTAGGTAAGTGATGGTAGTATTCCTGTATTTAATGTTTTTTTGGCTACATATTACCCTTAAGTAGTTTGTTGTAAACATATCCTAAAATAGTCATTCGATTTTTTTTATTTGGTTTGCCTCTCCGGGGCACTGTGTTACGGGGCACTGTGTGACACTGAAGCAGTCAACTCCAATTAACATATTTTTGTACTATTTCAAGGTATTAAAAGAAAATGGTGCAAAATCGTAAGAGAAAGATGGATTACGGTCTTAATTGTAAAAAAGATATGGCAGAAATGATTTTGATGGTTGAAAGCGGTGTTAGTCTTCGAAAAACTGCAAATAATAAATAATAGTTAAAAAAAACTAAAAAACACGCTTCCATTGAAAACCAAACTAAAAAGTACAAAATAATGGAAAAAAAGCGTGTGGTGCTTTTTAAGGTATTTTTTTATTGATATCAGCACCCCACGCTTTTTTTCCATTATTTTGTACTTTTTAGTTTGGTTTTCAATGGAAGCGTGTTTTTTAGTTTTTTTTAACTATTATTTATTTTCTATTTTTTAGGGTATTTCGAATTTTGAGACGTATGTCAGCGTAGTTTGTGACAGTTTTTTTGCTGTCCTGGTAACCCTGGCAAGGATAATGGCACAAATTTATGAAATTATTTCATTGTCATCGGTCCTTGACAGGTGTGCAAAGTTTGAATAAAATCTGGTCGTTTAAAGTGGGTCAAAATCGCGCTATAAGGAGTCGGTTACAAACAAACATACAAATATACAAACATACAAATATACAAACATACAAGTGAAGCTAATATAAAGCGTGTAAAAAGCATGTTAATTTTATGACACTGCAAACATATGTTCAAAAGAAGAAAAATGTTCGGAGGATGAAGCCGGACACATACGACTTACTGGAAATTATGCCAATAGAGTGGTATTCAGTGTCGATCAAGAAAAGGCGTTGCAGGAATATTTATTTAGTCAACTGTTCCAGGATGTGGATGGAGAGTATTAAATTTGTGCTTCCTCTTGTAACTGTTACAGAAATAAAGACCAAACGTCAAACAGATGTCTATACTGTCCCAAAGAATATTTTAAAGAAGTTTTATATTTACTAGAAGTTAAGCAATTTTTCTCATTCTGTAAGTTTCCTCTTATTTTATGTTGTAACATTGTGCCCCTTACCCTGTAACAAACTACCCCAGATACGGGGCACAGTGTTACAATCGACTGATTTAATTAAAGTGCAATTTAAATTAAGTAGTTGCTAATAATATTAATGTTTGAGCTATTTTAATTAAAGAGAGATTGTTAGTGTTTATTTCCATGCCAAAAACTAACTGATTAAAACAATATTTTTGTCATTATATTCCAATTTTTTTTTTTTTGTAACACTGTACCCCACCTTACCCTACCTACATAATTTCATCAAGACCAAAACACTACAGCGAACTAGACTTTTTACGCGGTACTAATATTCTTTTAACTTTGCTGAACGCGTCCAATACGCTGGGGGAATTCGCGTCTTTGTAGCGGTAACCCAGGAATCTCAGAATGAATGAAGTGCAAATAATTCACTCTTGTACGCCTACATTTCACACATTCACTACATTCTATTGTATTTACGCCATCTATCATGTGCAAACTTACTTCTCTCTCTCTCTCTCAGGAAAGTACCGTCAATCTTTGGCCAAACTCCATCAAATTAAACAATTTTGCTTGTCGTCAGGATCGCAGGCGATAAACACTAAATAACTTGTACTTTGGTTTGTGAGCGTATGGGCGTAATTGCAGCCAAGACATGACACTGGTGGGTACGCCACAATTGCGGCAGTAAGGCCCTCTTAGAGGAGTGGATTGAGAGGCGCCACGGCGTCCTCACCTTCCGTCTAACACAGGTCCTCACCGGGCATGGGTGCTTTGGTGGGTTCCTATTCAGGATAGAGCGGGAGGAAACGCCCGGGTATTTCCATTGCGTGGATCGTCTGCAGGATACGGTGTAGGTGTGCCCTACCTGGGCGGAGCACCGCCGTGTCCTCGTAGAGGCGATCGGCGGCGGCGTGCTCTCGCGTCCGGCCCTGGTGCGAGCCATGGTACGGAGCGATAGGGCATGGGAAGGCGTCGCCTCCTTCTGCGAAGCAGTAATGCTCGCGAAGGAAGAGGCGGGGCGCGTGAGGGAGTAGCAGTCTCTGCGCCCTCACGTCCCTAGCCGCCGCAGGAGGAGACGCCCCGGGCGTCGGGAGTCGATTGCGGATTCTCGGCCACCGTAGGCTTGCGGGCGGTCAGTAATTGGTAGCTCGCCGCCCGGTAAGGACCAGGCCCATGTCAAGGCGCGTAGTGTTCCACGCGCGCCTCAAAGAGGTGTCAGTAAACTGAAGGGGTCTGCTAGGACGGATGCCGCCAGGATCACGAGATTAGTTCGCAAGAGGTACAGTGGCTCTGGCATATGGGCAACTGAAGGAACACGGGTGGGTTTTAGTCAGTAAAAGTCTGACACGCTCTTCCGTCTAACCCAGAGCGGGAGACGTTATTAGATGAAGTCCAATCCAAAAAAAAAGACACGACACCAGAACAGGCAAATAATGTTCAATCTAAAATGGGTCAAGAGCGATTGGTTAATCTAGCCGTGCTTTCAAAAGAAAGATAAAATCCCAAAAAAGTCGATTTCACAGAAGTTATTGAGGAGTTCAGTAAATTGAAGGCACAAAAACACATAAGTATATCACGCTACAAAAATTAAAAAAAAACTATCTTTGATTCATTTTATGTAATTATTTTTTGTCGATCGATTTGTTTTTTTTTTTCCTTACCCATATCCATTCGATATTGTAGGTATGTATGTTTATTTAGCCTAAATAATTTAGTTCGAATTTTAATTTCACTTGCCAGATTTTAACGAAATAAACATAAACACTTATTTATACATACAAATGTGAACTGAATAAGAAACTTGCAAAACTACTTTTTTTTAAAGCTGGGGGCCTCCTTCAGTTTTGCCGCCCCGGGCCTCTGACGGGCTTAGTCCGCCACTGCAAAGAGGTCATAGTCTCTTTTAAAACCCTATTAGAATTTTATATGAGTCACATGACCAATGCGGGGTCTGAAGTCTGGTAGGGCCATTTGAAGAAAGAGCCGTTGCAGCTTTAAGCTGACTTGTCCCAACAGAGGGCATGTTTGTATCAGTCATCGCTTGTAGCCCATTGCAATTGAGGCCTTTGGAGACCGTATTTTGTAGGATAGACCAGTTTTCAGACCTGTCTTTAAACCTCTCAGTATGGTCATGTATCCATGGACACTGCCAGATTTGATCGAAAGAGTTACCGTGGCCCTGGCATATGGGCAACTGAAGGAACACGGGTGGGTTTTAGTCAGTAAAAGTCTGACACGCCATCCCGCTCCGCCCAGAGCAGGAGACGTCATTTGATGATTTCATACCCACAAAAACAAAACATATTAATAGTATAGCCATCCGTACACAGAATGCAGCTAGCTTAGCTGAACTTGTCCCTGCCAGGGTCACCGAACTGTTCGAAAGAGTAACCGTGGCCCTGGCATATAGGCAACTGAAGGAACACGCGTGGGTTTTAGTCAGTAAAAGTCTAACAGCGGGAGGGCCGCTCCGCCCAGAGCGGGAGATGTCAAGCTTATCTGAACTCGGGGCTATTATTAGGCTATTTACCACCTCAACACTCATCGTTCACTCTGATATTAAATATTCTCAGAACGTAAGAGTAGTAGCAAAGCGTTACGGTTTTTTTGTCCAAAGGTATAATTTAGATTGATTGATTTCTTTTAGATTTTGATTAATGGCGACTGTAAATTAATAATTATTAATGGCAAATCAACTTAATTTGTCAGAACTAGAAAAAAGTTGGTGTTAAGATGATATACATTTATGTTATTTTTTTTACGAGCTTTAACAGTCGTTTTTGTTGCTTTTCTTTACGGCAAAAGATATCAAATAGTTTCATTTTATTCGACAGATTTACGAATATGTCGTAAGATTTCGCGCACAACTTGAATAAAAAGAAAGTAGTTTTTCTAGAACTAAGCTATCATAACGCTCATTAAATTACAACTTATCAATATCCTACAAAATAACAGAAATTAACTTCCCAAGACATAGTCACGTCCATCGATTAAAAACTATCGCAATCAATCGCTATAATCGATTACAAACTCGATCAGCGGATCTCTAACAAATAATCATCGCTTCGACACTATTTATTAAATTTTTCCACAACAACATACTTTCCGATACGATGCGAAAACGTGAAATATCACCTTAAACCAGGGCTATAATAATCGCGACAGCGAGACCGCCAGACCGCCTGCCTTTGCCTGCGACTGGTTTCGAGAAAACAAGGCAGTACTGCCAGTATACAACCATCCACCGTCGCCACAACACGGCGCGTTAAAAAAAAGAACAAATCAAATTCAAAAATCGAACGTTTTCTCGAACGCGGTCATTTTTAAAGAGGATTCCGTCGAAGGAGGTCGCGTTTTTAGTTGTAATTTTGAACAAAATTGAATTAAGTGGGTTTTTAATTTTAGATCTAGTTGAGTTTTGTTAAGTGAAAGTGATTTCTTATCGAAAAGTGAAAGGCATCGGGCATCAGGTGAGTGTAGGGTCCTCGAAATCGTGTTTAGTTTAATCTGGTTAGATGCGGAGAAATGTTAGAATGAAGATGCTTTGACCGTGTCCAGTGGCCTAGTTCGAGTTATTGAGTGCTTACACGCTTTGGCCGGGGTTTGAGACTCACTTTGAAACCTTTTTGATGATTAATTGGTTGAGAAAAAAAATGTAAACATAGACATAATTTCTGTTGGTATCTACTTTTTTATTCAAATGCACATGTCCAAAATAAATCTTATTGAGTTCGACATTTACAGATCTCATTTCTTAAATTTCATCTAAAAAAAATTGGGAGTTGAAGAAAACCTCCTAGATTGACGATACTTCTACATAAGGGCACACCCTTTTTATGTGGGTGGGAAATCATCAAATGACGTCTCCGGCTCTTGGGCGGAGCGGGAGGGCGTGTCAGACTTTTACTGACTAAAACCCACCCGTGTTCCTTCAGTTGCCCATATGCCAGGGCCGCGGTATCTCTTTCTAACAAATCTCGTGACCCTGGCAGGAAGGGCACACCCTGGACAACCTTATTGACAAGTCCCTAACCACTTAACTGAACCATTCTTGAACGTCTCATGTTTCAAGAAAAGAATAAGAATTAGTTAGCTATTTATTTTAATGACTTGTCAACTTTTTGTTTTTTGAACTACAAAGTTCATCATCATCATTCTCCTGCCCGAAGTGTGTATCCCAATTTATTTGGGATACACACTTCTTTCCAATTTATTTGAGATACACACTTCTCTATTAGTCGTCATCTTAGTAGTCACCCCCTTTTCTATCAATATCACCATTTTTTTTAAATTATTCAATAAATAACAATTTTCATGGATTTTACAATAAATCATAGCACACAAACCATCGCGGGTTTAACAGTAATATGGCCGGATACGGCAACTCGGTGTAATTACAATATGTATCTTAATTAACAACAAACAATTCGTCGCTTATCTTACTAACTGACGGAACTAACTTTGAGGTGATTTTTCAGGACAAGCTTTTTACGATTTCGCACTATGTTTGTTGAATTGTAACTCTGATAATAAGCGACTGATCAAAATAAAACGGTAACGCTTGAAGATACAGATACGTTTATTAGACCGATCGTTTCGTCTTCTAAATTGTTTTAACTAGTATGAATAACTCATTTTTGACGAAAATACAGATACGTCTGTTAGAAAGATAAGCGACGAATTTATCTCGACAAAAATAAAAACAAACAATTTGGCAGTATTTACAATTCATCATTACTTTGGTCTCCCTCTACTCTTATTCATCGACATTCATACTCAATACTTTCCTCTCACTATATATTCCTCATTCCTCCGAACTACAAAATACATAGAACCCCAAAATAAAATCAAGAAGAAAGCTTACGAATTAGTCGCACCTTAAAATAATTATAACCGTAAGGTCACTTGACCTTAACTAAAAGTACCGTGGCCTTGAACCGGCAGAATATCGGTCATCAATCAGCTGTAACTTGATAGCTATCGCATATTTTAGATAGAAAGTGATCGATAATTATATTTATCAGACTGGGGAATGCCTTGTAGGTGTTCTGGTGGCAAAGTTGTTGATATTGGAGTCGTGGGTTCGAAATAGAATATATTTCTATCAAGGTAATACAGTAAGCAAACAGCTTTATTAGAATAACTAGCTTTCGCCAGCGGCTTCGCCCGCGTGGAGGTCGGAAAACATCTCGCGGGAACTTACTACCGGGATAAAAAGTACCCTATGTGTTAATCCAGGTTATAAACTATCTGTATTCTAAATTTCATCCAAATCCGTTCAGTAGTTTTTGCGTGAAAGAGGAACAAACATCCACACATCCATACATCCATACATACAAACTTTCGCGTTTATAATATTAGTAGGATATTAGAATAATAAGAAAAACTTCAGATTTAAATTAGTTAAATAAGAAAATTGTAACCTAAACTAGCTTCTGGCCGCGACTTCATCCGCGTCAAATTTTTGCTCCCCTGACCCTTCCCGTAGCATCAAATTGCCTGCCAGTTTTCGCCAATTTTTCGTTGCTGCTCCGGTTCTTCTGATCGTAGCGTGATATTATATAACCTTCCTTAATATATAAATAGTAAATATAATATATATAATAAATAGGCTAGCCGACACAAAAATAATTTTTCAATTTGAACCAGTAGTTCCTGAGATTACCACGTACAAACAAACAAACTCGTCAGCTTTATAATATTAGTATTGATTAACGAAAACTATTTACAAATTAAAATATAGCGTCGCAAAATTCTTGCGTATCGCTGTCCACTGGTAGTGTACCCAAGAGACTGGCGGCATTACCACGTTGTATGGCAATACTTAGCCTCTTGGCCAGCCCTTGGGTCACGGGAAGTGTCAACCAGTCGTTTAGAGATTAGCTTCAATAGGCCAAGAGCACTCGGACCCCACGGCCCGAGGGTTTCCGGGGGTGCCTTTAGCGAGTAGTCGCTTTTGGTTTTTAAGTTTATAAGCCCTGGCTGGAGGTCTTACGAAGTTACAACTCTAATGGTCAACTAAGAGATATGGTCACCCAAAAAATTAAATTAATTAACTTGACATGATTGTAATTAATTTCCTTATTTTATCCTAATTTTAATTCACTTTTTATATTAATTTAAATACCTAGATTCTTTTTATAGTTTTGTTGTGCCCTTACAGGGTCCGTATTTTGTACTTAGCTTTAAGCCTTTTTGTAATATCTTGTCACAATATGGAATGCAATAAATAAATAAATTTAAAAAAATCGTCTTGCAGTTGCCCTGCAGACACGACACCCGTCTGGTCGGAGGACCCTCCCTTTTCTACGGAGGTTGAGTGAACTGTACACCCTGTTCCTCATCGCACCAAAAGATTTCAATCACAATTTACTGCCTAAGTGAAATTTAGGCCTGTAAACTGTTCCTGCCAGGGTCGTGAATTTTCCGAAAGATTTACCGTGGTCTTAGCAAAAGCAGCTGAAGGAACACGGGTAGGTTTTAGTCAGTAAAAAATTTACACGCCCTTCCGCTTCACCCAGAGCGGGAGACGTCAGTAGATGATTTCCTACCTCAAAAAAAACCTCAATCATGCTTACTACGCACGCTTCCTTTCATCCATGCTGGCGCAAACTAAACATCCCCACACACACAACGCTAGATTCAAAGCGACTGATTTTCGCATACACCATACAAAGCATGAGTGATTGGCAAAATAACAGCGTTGCTAAAGTTTTACTGCATTATTGAAATGGTATTTAGTTAACATTTAGTGCTTGCGTAGATCCTATCCATCACTTTCCATCAGAGAGGACAAGAAGAGGTCCATAAGACAAAAAAGATACTTTAGCGTTACTACGCTCAGACATAGGATAAGAGACAGAGAGCAGAGCAGTGCAGTTGAGAGCAGTGGTGGGTTCAAACCTTGGCAGGCGTTTTACTTTGGGTAAATAGTTTTGTCACCATTGCTCTCAAAACGGTGAAGGAAGACACCGTAAGGAAACCGGTGTCTCATAGACCCAAAAATTCGAAGTCGTGTGACATTTATCTAACAACCCGCACTGGGCCTGCAGTAATATACCCCAAACTACTGTCCACTCTCTGTCACCGAGACGAGGCCTTGAGACAAAGAGAATATAACCACTAGAGAGCGTATAGGCCGATTTCTGCTTAGCACACGACTCACCACTGCGGGCCGGGGGACGAGGAAGAACGTGCGGCTGCAATTGGTCAATTCAAGGTCAAGTTGCGAAGGTATGCCCATCGTAGGGCTGCTCTACTTCATTAAGGGAAAATAGTCGATATCGATAAAATGGATTTTAAAATTGTGATAAATACTCAATTAAAATCAAAGAAATCATATTTAATCAAAATCAATCACTAATAAAATGAAAACTAGAGAATCCGAGAACAAAACTTTCGACACTATCATATTCGACGAAATAGCAATCAGAAACGGTGTCGAATATCATCCCCAAGGCAGAAGGTACTATGGCCACGGTAGTTTTGGCGCCAGTTTACAAACGGATTGTCAAGACGAAGCTAAAGAAGCCACAGTATTTCAATTGAATAAAATTTTCATTCATTTTAATTTAAATTTTCGATAAAGACTTTCAGGAAACAGCACTAATTTTTACGATAAAAATACAAAGTGAAAGTAAGGGATAGATGCATTAGAATTGTCTAATGAAAGAACGAGACTTTTCCAAAAGACATCAACGCGGGACTCACACAGTGTGCTGGTTTACCCAACCACCATTTTAAATAGACCCCTACGGTGGATCATAATCTGATTAAATCACAATAATTTTTCGTACTGTTTATTTACTGATGAAAAGTTATGCGATCATTTTTGTAACTAGAAGTCTTGGAATGTTTCCCACACCACTTCACCGCGCATGAAGGTATTTTGATGCGTTATAATTGCAGATTTAGTTATATTATTTGCAATAATTTAGCGTGCACAGAGGTCTAACAATTGGTCACAACTAAAATGGCTACTTGAACCGCAGCCTATGCATAGGCGACAAAATACTAATAGTTTTCGAGCGTCGGGGCACTGTATGCGCAGTCAAGTGGTTATATAGTCTTTGCCTTGAGAACAATATCGGTTGATAATGATGATAGGATAAGAGAAGCGACGAGTGAACATACTGAGAAATTATTAAATTATTACAGTCCCACTACGTGTATTTCTAAGCTTTACATTCCTGTGATAAAGCTTATTTCTCCACAACATCCAATTTGATTGACAATTATACATTCGATGACTTTTTAATTAAAAATAGATTGATCGTCTACTGCCCAACACATGAATCCATCTGAGGGGCAATCCTCGTAATTTTAAGAACGTTCACCATCTGTTCACAATCTCAATCTTTCAAAACTACTTCGAGATTTCATACACTTTTGACAAGTTTATGACATTTGATTGTGGCCGAGGTGAGACCGCGACTAAATTTTGATCGTTTTTAGCTATAAGAATTGGCACTCTAGTGTTGTAAACCCTCAGTACGCGAAGAAAAACACAGTGCCTCCTGCAGAAATGATTTGCAATTTGAAGTCAACCCACAGTACACCACGCTTCGATTGACAAATAAATCAAATAGCACAAAGGAAGAGCAATTGCCGTAATTAAAAACATTCAAGATCTAGAGACTGAGATCAGATTGTTAAAATTACGAAAATTGCGCCGCTGGTGTTGTAAACCCTCAATAAGCAAAAACCACATTGTCCCCGTGTGTGGGCAGCGTTCGGGAAGCTACGCAATATCTTCTCGTCCCAAATACCGCAGTGCCTCAAGACAAAAGTCTTTGACCAGTGTGTGTTGCCAGTGATGACATATGGCACTGAGACGTGGTCGCTCACAATGGGCCTCAAAAGAAGGCTCAAAGTCACCCAAAGAGCAATGAAGAGGGCTATGCTTGGAGTTTCCCTACGCGATCGAATCAGAAATGAAGAGATCCGTAGGAAAACCAAGGTAACTGACATAGTCCGAAGAATTGCCAAACTTAAGTGGCAGTGGGCAGGGCACATTGCTTGCAGAACGGATGGCCGATGGGGTCGGAAGGTTCTGAAGTGGCGACCGCGTACTGGAAGACGGAGCGTTGGAAGGCCTCCCACAAGATGGACCGATGACCTGGTGAAGGCCGCAGGAATACGTTGGATGCGAGAAGCACAGAATAGGTCGAAGTGGCGGTGCTTGGGGGAGGCCTATGTCCAGCAGTGGACGTCTTTCGGCTGAAATGATGATGATGATGACATTGTCCCCTGTTAAAATGATTATTGAAATAAGGCAAGTTTTAACAGTTGAGAGCAGTGGTATCGGCCCTGACTTACGACTTGTAGCTCGTGGGTTCCAACCCAGGCAGGCGCTTCACTTTCTGTAAATAATATCATCACCACTGCTCTCATAACGGTGAATGAAAACACCATGAGCAAACCGGCCTAGAACCAAAAATTCCAAAACATTTGACTTCTACCAACCCGCACTGGACCCGCGTGGTAGACTACGCCCTACTCTCTCTCACAGAGAGGAGGCCAGTGTCCCAGCAGTGGGAACAATTTAGACTGACTATGATGATTATGAATGATGAAGGTTTAACAAACCAACAAACAATAAATTATCTTTTATTTACAGAAATAAAAGAAGTTCAGCGAACTAGCCAAAAACCCTACATTATATAACTTGCTTTCTTTGGACAAGAAATGATTTTCTGACAGCTTAGTCTGACATTTAAACTGTTGAGCTATCGCCGCTAACAGATAGTTATTCATTATTCCGACCGATGACAGCAACTAATTTCTTTTTCACAAATTAACATAACAAAAGTTTAGTGTAGAAAGTTTTGACTAAGTAATATTTTAAACTCACCATACCATATTTTATGAATATTTATTCATTTTAGATTTTAAAGGGGGGCTTAGTAATAAAAGCCTCACGGGTCGAAAGATCAGGTTAGGTCCTGCAGCGCCTCCGGCTTGATCTGGTCCACGCTGTTGGGGACGCCATTGGAGCGCCAAACAAAACCGACGCCCTTGTTGCCTGGGGGAGGAAAACATAAAAACGGGCCTCCAGTTCTGCAGGCCGAGAGAAAAATGCCTCGGTCATGGGGCTAAAAAGTCCCCAAACCGATTCCACGCGCCCTCCTTTGGGCGCAGAGACGACCACGCTGAGGTCTGCACCCTAATTGCGAAACGCACAATTTATCAGAATCTAAATGGGATTGAAGATTATTTCTAAACCATTGCGTCATTTGTTCGAATAAATTGTCGGCTCAGCAACGTAAATAACGCAATTAATGTTGTTTAACTATGAAAATGAAACCGATTTCTATTGATAGCAAGTTACGCAATTACCCCTCAGGTTAGGATACGTTTGCCGCGTGGGTGTACTACAGGTACATCTCTGCCCGACTCTTCGGGGTAACAAGGCGTCATGTTATTATGTGTTATAAAGTACACGTGAGGAGCTCATGGCTAAGTAAACTATAACACCCGCACCGGTCAATCGACCATTGCAGGTTCAGTTACGGTTGCCAAGGGCGGTTGCGGGAGGCGAGCAATGGGTAGCTCACCGGTAAAGATCAGACTCTGGTCGACGGCATGTTGTGTGCCACGCTCGCCTCAAAGAGATGTCAGCAGTACTGAAGGGATCTGCTTGGACCGATGCCTGCCAGGGTCGCGAGATTTGTTCGAAAGAGATACCGTAGCCCTGGCATATAGGCAACTGAAGGAACACGGGTAGGTTTTAGTCAGTAAAAGTCTGACACGCCCTCCCGCTTCGCCCAGAGCGGGAGACATCATTTGATGATTTCCCCCCCACAAAAAAATAACAGGACTTACGAGTGAATGGGCAGCAGCGTTCTCTATGCATTTTACCACTATACTGCGACCGTTAACCCGCCTGCACATTCTCTAGTAAGGCAGGTTTTATATATAAGACATAATACAATATTTGATAACAAAAGTTGTTTGGCAACGTATTAAAAAATTTCTTGTTTCTTCCTTTCCCAAAACGGTGGAAGTCAGCAATCAACAGTTTAAATTTTATCAGTATTTTATGACTTAGAATGCACATTGATCACGACACTTCCTCGTGCGTGTTTAGTTTAAAGTATTCTAGTACAGATTTCCTTGAAGATTAAGTTAGAAAGTAGAAATAATAAATAATAGTTTAAAAAAAACTAAAAAACACGCTTCCATGGAAAACCAAACTAAAAAGTACAAAATAATGGAAAAAAAGCGTGGGGTGCCTGATATCAATAAAAAAATACCTTAAAAGCACCCCACGCTTTTTTTCCATTATTTTGTACTTTTTAGTTTGGTTTTCCATGGAAGCGTGTTTTTTAGTTTTTTTTAAACTATTATTTATTTTCTATTTTTTAGGGTATTTCGAATTTTGAGACGTATGTCAGCGTAGTTTGTGACTGTTTTTTTGCTGTCCTGGTAACCCTGGCAAGGATAATGGCACAAATTTTTGAAATTATTGCATTGTCATCAGTCCTTGACAGGTGTGCAAAGTTTGAATGAAATCTGGTCGTTTAAAGTGGGTCAAAATCGCACTATAAGGAGTCGGTTACAAACAAACATACAAATATACAAACATACAAATATACAAACATACAAACATACAAGTGAAGCTAATATAAAGCGTGTAAAAAAGAAAAGATTGCGGAATGATAGATAATGCAAATTAACGCGATGTCTATAGCCAAATAGATGAACAACATAATGAGTCTATTTTATTTTCACTGCTGAGAAACAGGCCTCCTGCCTGTGAGAGTAGACCATAATCTACCACGCAGGCAGCTTGGTAAATGTCACATGTCTTCAATTTTTGGAACGAAGTTCCTTATCGCGCGTTATGAAAGGGGGACGGAAAAAAATCTTACGAAAAGTTGTCACGACACTTTTTAACCGACTTCAAAAAAAGGACGAGGTTTCTCAATTCGACTGTATATATTTTGTTGTTTGTATTTGTTTGTATATTGTTGTTTTTTTTGTTGTGAGTAGAGAGAGAGAGAGACAGGGAGAGAGGGAGAGAGAGAGACAGAGAGAGATGGAGAGAGAGAGAGAGAGGGAGAGAGACAGGGAGATAGGGAGAGAGAGAGAGAGTGAGAATATTTTTGTTGAGTGTATACAGGTTTTTTGTACATAATAAATAATAAAAAAAAAATATAAAAATTATGAATCCTGGAAAGGAACTTCGTTCCATCCGGTTGTCCATTGACACCTCTAAAGTTTTTTTGTTTCTAAAACATGCCGGTTTCCTCCCGATGTTTTCCTTCACCGTTTTGACAGCAGTGGTGATGAAATAATTTGTACAAAATAAAGCGCCTGGCTGGTTTGGAATGTATAACCTTTTGTTTTGTGGGTGGGAAATCATCAAATCACGTCTCCCGCTCTGGATGGAGCGGGAGGGCATGTCAGACTTTTACTGACTAAAACTCACCCGTGTTCCTTAAGTTGCCTGTGCCAGGGCCTCGGTACAACCTACAAGACAATTGTAATACGTTTAGCATTAAATTAATTTTGTGATTTTAGTACAACTAGGCCTTTGTAAATAATAATCTAATATGATAACTAGCTTTTGCCCGCGACTTCTTCCGTGTGGAATTTTGCTCCCTTGACCCACTGCGTCACATACTAACGTTGGCCCGTGCTATTACTTCGTTTTCTGTTTTTTTCTTGCTTGTCTCTTGAGGGTCGTAGCCTTTCTCAAGAATTAAGCTATCAAATGCAAAAATAATTTTATGAAACCGACCTGGGTGCTTACTCTTGATTTTAGTTCCGATAGATTGACAATGGAATTTTAGCGCTTCGTATTCTTGAGTTCGACGCTAGCGCCAAACATGTTTAAATTGGGTGTCCATTTTAGAGAACTAAGTGGAATCGAGATCGGACGTTGTTGTTGTTCCAATGTTGACACTATTGTTTTCAAGAGTACCGAATCACGTGTATGCAAAGTTAACATTGGAATCGTATTGGCTTTAGATTGGAATTAAAATTAGGTTGAAAAGTAAGCCCCCTGGAAGTTCCAGATATTAGCGCGTTCAAACAAGAAGAAACTAGTAGCTTCTTTAGTATTCAGTGTAGAAAGTTCTTAAAACTAAGAAGACGATGCCTTTTGTCTATGAATATTCTTTAGTTTTTTTTTCTTCAAGATGATTTGTGAAAACTAATTAACATTACAAATGAGTTGATTTGAATGTCTGTCTGTTTTGAAAAGTTGTTGAATAGTTACTTTCAATAGTTGAGAATTAGCATTTTTAAAATGACCGTCAGTAATTTTGTTCCGTGTTTGCTTTTTAAATCATCGCCATCATCATCATTTCACCCAAAAGACGATCACTGCTGGACATAAGCCTCCCCCAATTTGGGGGGGTTTCCCATAATCGCCACGCTTGGCAGGCGGTTTGGCGATCGCAGTATGGTGGTAAAATGCATAGAGAACGCTGCTGCCCATTCTCTAATAAGTCCCTTAGTCACCTCTTACGACACCCACGGGTAGAAATGGGATGGTGCTATTCTTTACGTCTGGCACCACATGTTTCAATGTTTTTAAATGAAGAAAGAAATTCATGATGAAATTAAAATCATCTTCTGCCTAACATTTTCCCTACTATCTTTGAGTCGGCTTCCAGTCTAACCGGATGCAGCTGAGTACCAGTATTTATACCGAGAAAACTGCCTATCTGATCTCCTTAGTAGAGTAATTCCATATCCCTTGGTAAGACTGGTTGTCAGACTTTCGGGCTTCTGACGACCCGTAACGATTGTCAAAGATCCACAGATGACAGTAAGGACCAATGGCTTAACCTGATGAAATAAATAATTCCTCAGAAATTTCTCATTCAGTAGATTTTTGTCCGTTGTTGACTATATGCTCGCCCCCTATTACATGGGACTTGAACGTAACTGATAAAATGTGAAGGCACTATGATAGGTACGTACATCACTGCCTAACCCTGATGGATTATGGGGCATGATGATAGGTTACGTATGTGTTTATTAATTTGCAGTATTTTCGTGGGCATCTTAGGTTTAAAGAATCTTTATTTTCTCATAAGAACATGATACAGTTCACTTAAATGAGATTTAACATTTAAAATTAATAATCGTCGTCTAATCTCACTTTAATAAATAAAATATATTGACATAAAACAGTGATACATTTATATATTGAAGCCCTGTCTCCTGAGGTACCCTATGTTACAGGAATCAGTGTCTTCTTCCATTTTTGTTTCATAAAGCGCGTTACTAATATTATAAATGCGAAAGAAACTCTGTCTGTCGGTAACGCTTTCACGACTGAACCACTAAACCGAATTTCATGAAATTTAGCACGGGGTAAGTTTGAACCCCAAGAAATGACATAGGCTACTTTTTTTTGCGCGACGTTGTCTACGTCCGCTATAACCGGAATTTACGAGGACGAAGTCGCGGGCAAAAGCTAGTTGTTTCATAAATAAACTACTAAGCGAACTAACTATTGACTGGCCTGTTAGTCTAGTGGTTAGTGACCCTGACTGCTGAGACTGAGGTCGTGGGTTCGATTCCCACCCAGGACAAATGTTTGTGTGATGAGCACGATCATTTGTTCTGTGTCTGGGTGTAATTTATCTATAATATGTATGTATTTAGAAATATATAGGTATGTTTATCAGTTGTCTGGTTACCATAGTACAGGCTCTGCCTAGTTTGGGATCAGATAACGTTGTGTTGGTTGTCCTAAGATATTAATAAAAATAAAAAAACTATTATTATCTACATAGTTCAATGGTTTGAACTTACGTTATACCGATATAATGCAAGTTCGAATAATTAGGTGCGTTTTTTCCTGAAACACTGATTATTCGTCTCTAGTTGAAGGTAATAAATTAGTTTGTTGGTGCAACCTAAGTTATTGTTTTCAAGTAGACACTTCTAAGACGATAGTAACAAATTTGTTGTTCAAGAATATTGATTTGGGAAATTTTCATCATCTTTTCAGCCGAAAAGCGTCCCCTGCTGGACGTCCGAGGGGGGGGGGGGGGGGGTCCTACGGGTCATGACCCCCCCCCCCCCAAAGACAGTCATGCTGTCAAAACCCTAAACGATTTGCTTGTCTTACTATCTTAAAATTGTTCTCACTTGAGCCACGGAAACTCCGATAGACATTTGCAAAAAGATTATAACCCGGGACATCATGCTGATCAGTAGCGCTTGCGACTACTAGACGAAAGAGGATGTACCTTCCTAAAAATATTCTTCAGTACTCATATTGCCCCCCCCCCCCCCCCAAATTTTAGGCTGCGACCGCGCCTTCCCCAATTTATGGAAGTTCACCACGCTTGTCAGGCGGGTTGGCAAGCGCAGTATGGTAGTAAAATTCATAGAGAACGCTGCTGCCCATTCTTTAGTAAGTCCCGTAGCCACCTCTTACGACACCCATGGGCAGAAATGAGATGATGCTATTCTTTATGTCCACATGGAACATGTGGGGAATGACTATATATTTACATAGATTATGTAACAGTTAAGTAAAGAACGGACGAACGTAAAGAATAACACCACCCCATTTCTTCCCGTGGGTGTCGTAAAAGGCGACTAATGGACATACTAGAGAATGGGCAGCAGCGTTCTCTATGCTTTTTACCACCATACTGCGATCGCCAACCCGCCTGCCAAGCGTGGCGATTATGGCAAAGCCCCCTAAATTGGGGGAGGCCTAAGTCCAGCAGTGGACGTCTTACGGCTGAAATGATGATGATGATAATGTAACAGTTACCGAACCTCCTATTTCGAGTTGGAGCAAATTTTCAATTTCATCATGTATGTAGATTCAGCCCATACAGCTCAGAGAGACATTGAACCACAGCGTCAATGTCTCTTCATGTTCAACTTGCAAATGATCCTATTTTACATTCTAAACAGTCATGGTACGCACATTTTGCGTAATTTCTATGTTTAGATTATCGAATAGTATGTAAGTGAATGTCATCATATTATTTAACAGCCACTCCTATATAATCCGTATAATAATCTATTTAACATAAACACACCTGATACCGCACACTATCTTCGTCATCATGAATCTGCTGCTCTTACCCCAATTTATTTCTAGTCGGCGCAACACGTCTTTTTCTTCCACACTTCTCTATCAAGGCTCGTACAGACAGGCGCGATATGTCGCGTGACCTGTCGCGGAGCCGATTCTGCGATATATCTCGACGCAACACCTTTCACACTGGCGCGACAACTCGTGCGCGAATCGCGCGCGACGTCCTTGTAGCGGCGCGACAAGCAGCGCGACAGCTTTTAGTACATTTTGTATGGCGTCGCGGTGAATTCGCGGCCGCGACGCCACAGTCGGGGCGCGACGAGGTCGTCGCGGCTTCAAACCGACGGACGCCACACAAAATGTACCTTATGTTGTCGCGCTGCTCGACGCGGAGCGACCGTGTCTCGGCGCGACAGGTCGCCCCTGTGTGAAGTGTCGCGCGCGTTTTCATAGAAATTGTTCTACGGCTAATAAATCAGCGATTCGCGCGCGACCGTCGCGTCGCGCTAGTCTGAACGCGCCTTTAGTCGTCATCTCAGTAGACACCCTCTGTCTAACCACATCATCATTCAACAGTCCATCCGTCCTTTCTTTAGTGTCCCCCTACTCTTATATTCTTCGACATTCATACTCAAAACTTTCCTCACGAAATTGTCCTCATTCCTGAGTATCACACAACATTTGTGCTCACTAACTTCTTATTTTAATGTCGTAGCGTGCTGTTATGTAAAAATTGGTCCTTGTGTCCGAAAATTTATTATTCTGCATAAATCATAATGCCAAGACAATATAACATAATATTACCCCTGATTTCCCGAAGGATCGGGCAGAGGTTTACGGGTTGTATTAAAACCACATTTCGCCTCTTTTATTTCACCCCTGGAAAACCACGTTTTTCCAGACGAACATGAGATATAAATTTGACGCGAAATAAATCACGGGCAAAGAGCTTGTTGCAATTTAAATGCGTGCACTGACCAGTCAGTTCTTTTCAATGCGATTCTTTCCTCAAAAGACAATCTCAGAAAACGATCTCATGGTGTTTATATAATCTGACCAAGACTATGTCTGGACTTTAAAAGAGACTGTGACCTCTGAATTTATTGGAACGAAGTTCCTTATGGCGCGTTGCGAAAGGGGGCTAGACGGAAATTAAGAGAAAAAGTTGTAACGACACTTTTAAACCGACTTCAAAAAAGGAGGAGGTATCTCAATTCGACCGTATATATTTTGTTGTTTGTATTTGTTTTGTATGTTGTTGTTTTTTTTTTTTTTTGTTGTGAGGGGAGAGAGAGAGAGAAAATATTTTTGTTGAGTGTATACAGGTTTTTTGTACATAAAAAAAAAATAACAATAACGAATCCTGCAAAGGAACTTCGTTCCATCCGGGTGTCCCTTGACACCTCTCAAGTTTTTTATTCGGCACTTCTTCTGAGAGTTGTCAGACAGGAATCGACGACCTCTCTCGTTTTCAAACCTACGTCGATGTTGGAACCTACGACCAGGAACTCTTAAGTCGTGGCTGCCAACCCTCTTAGTAACATCACAATCATAAAAATCAAGGACAAATTCAAAAACCTGCGAACTAAGTGTAAAATGTTGGTATTATGCCAAGTTAATACTTATGACTTAGCAGCCTTTTACAAGGATTGCAATTATCATTCGCCTGCCCTTGTCATCCTAAATTAGCATGCATTTAACGAATAATGTATTAATTAATTAATGTTTTTTTTTCATAATAATATTTTAAAAAGTCTAAGTAATAATAGTTTTAAAAAACTAAAAAACACGCTTCCATTGAAAACCAAACTAATGTGCAAAATAATGGAAAAAAAAACGTGGGGTGCTTTTTAAGGTATTGTTTTATTGATATCAGGCACCCCACGCTTTTTTCCATTATTTTGTACTTTTTAGTTTGTTTTTCAATGGAAGCGTGTTTTTTAGTTTTTGTAAACTATTTTTTTTTAGGGTGTTTCGAATTTTGAGACGAATGTCAGCGTAGTTTGTGACGTATGTCAGCGTAGTTTTCGAAGACAGTTTTTTTTGCTGTCCTGGTAACCCTGGCAAGGATAATGGCACAAATTTATGAAATTATTGCATTGTCATCGGTCCTTGACAGGTGTGCAAAGTTTGAATGAAATCTGGTCGTTTAAAGTGGGTCAAAATCGCGCTATAAGGAGTCGGTTACAAACATACATACAAGTGAAGCTAATATAAAGCCATCATCTAAATACCAATAAAATGCCCAATTAAAAAGTTAAGCCTACAAGCGTCGCTTGCGATAATTAGCAGCGAAAGTCGCACGCATCGCTCGTCTTGTAGGACTCGACCCGTCTGAACTAAACGCAGGCATTTGTTGCAGCTGTCATTTTACTATCAACGCGAAGATGAAAGTTGATTTCTAATTGTATTTAATAAAAAAGTATGGCACTGATTATAAGCAACTTAATTATTTGGTTTATTGGTTAATCCGCTCTCATTTAATTCCAATTATGTATTATTTTCTATAGACGCCTCGTACAAAGTTAATTTATTTGTGAGCGAATCGATAATTCCAGAGATACGTAATAAGCGTTTTTCCAAAAAAAAACTGTGATCGATACGTACCGGGCAATGTACAGACGCCAGCATACAAAGCTACTAAAATCTGTCAAATTTCTTTAAAAGGTTTTACACTTTATCGCTAAAGTATAAGGTTCCAGATAGATTGGAAAAAAAAATGACAGTTTCGGGTAGCTTGGTTTGCTGGCGTCTGTACGTCGGTAACCCAGGTACCCTATGTGAGATTGTCAGTAATACTAAGGGAGAAGAGAAGCTGGAGTGGATCGAATAACCGATTTTCCCACCTATACGCTTATTTATTTCATCACCACTTCTCTCTAAACCTTTGAAGGAAAAACATCGGAAGGAAACAGTGACCTAGGGGTCGTGGGGCTTTCGGGACCGGGACCGTGATCCTGGATTCCACCTAAAATACAATAATTATTTTGCAGTAGTATTTTGGGACCACAAGAAAAATGAAGTTAAAGTACAGTGAAAAAAAAAAAATTACGAGAAAATAAAAACATTTTCTCATACATTTTGTGTTGGCTACAAAACGCGTTATGCCTTGGAAGTACCAGGTTGTCATGACTTAGTAGGAGCTTACCAAATATAAGAGTGTCAGCTAGATATCGCTTTATTTCTTCGAAGTACCAGGTGGTCATAACTCGGTAGGAGCTCACCTGACATGAGTGGGTATGTATTAGCTAGAGAAAACGCTTTATGCCTTCGAAGTACCAGGTTGCCATAACTTGGTAGGAGCCTAATGAGTCAACACATCATTTATTGTCTCTAAGGCAGAACAAAGTTCGCTGGGTCAGCTAGTATATTAAGATAGCATTTTTTTTTATGTCAATTGATTATGTTTAATTTACAAAAAAAAAAAGTAATGATATTAAATAATTGTAATGATTAAGACCACTGCTGATGTGTCTAATTATGTGATTAGGGGAACTATAGGTGATTTAAACACTCAAAATTCCTTTTTTTTAATAGTATTGTGCATTTTTTTTTAGGTTTAATTCTTCTAGGAGGCTGCCATTGTTGAAATAAAATAAATATTATTACGTTTTATAAAAATAACTTTATTTGTATAACTTACATTTTTTTGGTTGACTGTACTTTTCCAAGACATATAAAAAATAATTTAATAATTTATTTGCCATAAAAAACATACAGATGGGAACCTAGGTGGTTCGTTATGAAACACTGTACATTGTATACATGATTATCAGGTTCTATGTTAAAATCTGTACTCAAGTATTATAACCCTGCCTCTTAAACTAGGTAAAACTGTATCTTAAGAGACAGCGATCAGCCGTGAGGGTCTTAAACATAGTTAATTAACAATTTAATTACAAAAATAGACGTGTGTCGACCCATCTTTTACAAATCTTAATAATTCATGGTAACAGGGAAATAAAAGGAAAATTAATAATACTAATAAATTAAAATTTACATTGATAAAACTAGCTTAATTAAAAAAAAAAAGGTGATAAAACAATAAAATGGCATAGTTGATGACCGATGAGCAGTTGTTATGTATTAAGGAAGTGTAGGTTGTGTCTGCGTGAGTGTGTTATATGTATGTCTGTAAATGTATAAGAATATATGAATGAGTTGTGATTGTGAGGGTTATGTTTGGTGAGTATTTTTGTTATGTAAGTGTGAGCGTATTGAGTGTAAAGTATAAATGGAGATTAGGCGGTGAAGGAGAGCAAGGACTCTGTGAAAGCATAGTCCTTCTGTAGAAGCCACTCTGTTACTTTTGATTTTACCATTTGTGTATTTAGGTCTAAAATACTACTAAATATATTTATTATATTAATAGGTAGAATCTGGGACCGCGGTCCCGGTCCCGAAAGACGCACGACCCCTAGAACCAAAAAATCGACATCCACTAAGCCGCACTGAGTCCGTGTTCATGGTCGATAACAGCCCACTCTTTCTCACAAACCTGTGTCCCCATGGTTTTGAGCGTTTTTGGGGGACTGTTTTTGAGAGCACATTTTGAAAGTCGAAAAGTGCAGATTCTCATCCTAATTTGAATAAAAAACTTTAGATTTACAGAACAATTATCTGCTATTTATGTAATATATAACAAAAATCCCATTGTTTCAGATATAACCTCTTATCCCGAAGCAACTCCACAGCACACGCTATGTCCCACCACTACCAGTCGATAGCGCCATGTCAACGGTGAAACATGAGGTACAATGGCGCCAAACGTACCATAAACATAGAGGACAGTCCACACGAAGGAGGAAGAATGCGCCAGAGACAAGATGGCGGCTCAGCAAATGGTTGATACCGCTCGTTATTTTGAATGTGACGGCGCCTGTTGCTGGTGAATGTAGGTATTATTGATATTTACAGTTTCTATGATATAACTTACAATTAGTCATCATCATCTGCCTAGCTTTTTCCCAACCATATTTGGGTCGGCTTCCAGTCTAACCGGATGCAGCTGAGTACCAGTATTTTACATGGAGTGACTTCCTATCTGACCTCCACAACCCAGTTACTGGGTAATACGATACCTCTTGGTAAGACTGAGACATTCGGGCTTCTGACGACCCGTAACGACTGTCTACGAAAGACAGCCGGGACCAACGGCTTAACGTACTTTCCGAGGCACGGAAGGGTCTTGGTATGTAAAGATGGTCACCCATACACGGACCAAGCGTAGCTTAACCTGAACGAGCAACCTGTGCGGTTGTTATAACTTAGCCACAACTTAGTATTCTAAATTATCTTTACATAGTTTAAAAACAAAGTCGCTTCCTGCATTTGTACGCTTAGATCTTCTAAACTCCGCGTATTTTGGATTATGATTCTGGTATGTCGGATTTTAATGCAGTTTTCATTAATAGACAGAGTGATTCAAGAGGAAGGTTCATAATATGTATAATACGCGGGCGAAATCACTGTCAAAAGCTAGTAATGTATAAATACGAACCAGTAAGAACGTACTGTTATAACCCTTATTACAAGGCAATAAAGCCTAACTCAGCTTTTACTTACAAACCGTGTACTTTTCCTTTATTAAAGCACTGATGTTGCATTTTTACCCAGTGCAAGAAATAATTATGTTTAATTTATTCAGTTAGATTCTGGAAGGCGTCGCGTAACCTAGTGTGCCAAATTAAAGGAGTGATTAAGAGAGACAATCAAAATATAAGTTCCTAAGAACTTCTGTGTCTGTATTTTATACCTTGGTGAAATAAAGTGGTTCCAGTAGAATTATTGTCTTTAAAAAAAAAAAGACAAACGGGGTCGGCTTAGTAACAGTACGAAGACTGATTGTGATAATTTATGGTCCTCCAACTATTTTTGTTGATTAAGCAAGACCAACTTTATAATTAACACATATGTACACAGACATATACGTAACAAACCGCAAAATGTATAATCCGTTAAGCTTAGGTATCTTATTGGTCCCATCTTAATACCAGCAACATAATGCCGGATGTCCAAAAGAGAGCGGTTTTGGCACTGTAATGTCAAATCATCATTAAATGACAGAACGGCTCTTTTAACCGATGAAAATAAAGAAAGAGGTTCTCAACTCGGCGTGTATATATATTTATTATATGACTACGAATAACTTTTTATTGGAAATGGATACTTCGAAGTTGTTCCTATTTGACATAACCACATAAAATGTCGAAAATTTGAATAGAAAAATTAATGTAAATTAAGTACTAATTTTGAGTCGGCGCCACACATACATAAAGGCGCCAAATAAAATAATAGCGGCGGCGTTTATTGTTTGTTTGGCGCCGACTAAAAATGAATGATTAATTAATTTAGGAGCTTAGTTAGACTATAAGGTCAATAAAGATTTTTTTAGTTTGGGGTTCTTATTTCGTCGTAAATTTTTTTTTTTTTTTTTTTTTCATGTCCAAACATTAAAATCTCTGAACCTCTTCTAAATAATGTTAATTACTTTTAATGTTATATTCTGATCTTCCAGCCCTAACAAGTCGTATGCTAGCATCGATCCTGGGCTACCCTAGTACCTGTAACTTGGGCTCGGAAGTGCGACCCTGTACCCTGTCGCTGACATGTTGGCTTCGAGGTGGCACCAGGGTCAGGGGCTGTGGCGGGAGCTGGCTGTTCTCATGCTGCGTGGCCAATGAGCCGAGTAGGAATGATGTGCTGGATAACAGGTAACTGGGAAACATTTTTTACAAAGTGAGAATTATAAATGATAAATTATTTTTATTTCTGTAAGTAGGTATACAAACACTTTTTCATGTCAATCATATTTTGGAAAACGGTTCCTGACTGACTACTGTGAGAAGAAAGGCCGAAACAAACTCAGAGGTCACAGTCTCTTTTAAAGTCCAGATATAATTTTGATCACATCATGTGAAGACCATGTAGATTGGTGACTGAAATGGTCTGGATTTAATTTAATTTCGAAAGTCGGTGGCAAAAAACGAAAACACAGACCCAGTGATAGGAAGTTTTATAATGTCATCAACACCAAGTGGACTTGATACGTAAACGTATTATAGAAACTAAATTAAAAGAAACTGTGAGCAGTAGTGGTATGGTACCTCAGTGGCAACGGCCGCGATAGGCGTTTTATTTAGTACAAATCACAACTGCTTTAAAAAAAAACGGCGAAGGAAAACATCAAAATTCCAAGACAAGTGACATCTACCAACCGGCACAATTTCGATTTTTAAAACAATCTAAATCCATGTATTGTATGTGATTTAATCCCAGACAGCTAGGTTCAAACCAGAACAGGTGTTTTACTTTATGTACATTATTTCATCACCACTACTCTCTAAACGGTGAATGAAAACATCGTGAGGAAACTGTCATGTCCTAGAACCAAAAAAATTGATGACATGTAACATCTACCTCGGCAGTGGGCTCGCGTGGTAAATTCCCTCTTGCCGAGAGGAGACCTTTGTCCCAGTAGTGGATGCTGTCTTCCAAAAACCAATCCTTAAGCCTCCATCCCACTTATTAAATATCCAACAAAACTTACGTTACCGCGTGTTCTCACGAAACCCTTCACCTTTCCAGTATTCCAGCATCAGACTGGAAGTACAAGGTGGTGCCTCCGCAGCTGCGTCAAGTGCCGCAGCGCAGCGTGGTGCCGGCCAACGTGTTCCGGAGACGAGCTGACGACGATGTGGCGCAGGTATACTCAATGGTTTTGGACTATTTATTATGAAGTGGCATGGAATGGTGGCCAAAGTTAGGCCAGGGAAACCAGGGCACATTCGTCGCCCCCTATTCACATCCATCGTCCCCAATAGAGGAATACCTTAGGACGCGTGACCACGGCACGTAGTGTTCCACGTGTTCTCTGATGTACTGGGGGAGTTTAACACCTCACTCCCACCCTAACGCAAGAAGCCCCTCAGAGGCGGGCCGGCACCAGTCGGGGATCGCGGAAGACGCATTAGATCCCGTGGTCCCCTACGTAGGCGTGGGACGGAAAACCTGTTAAACGGGGTGGCCCGTTTAAGTCAGCAAGTCTGACAGACCCCTTCGCCCACCACAGGGCGGAGGACATCCATAAGGATTTCTACCTCGAGATTAAAAAAAAGGGAAACCAGGACCGTCCAAAAGCGCGGCGTTGGGTTATGTTTGGCGTTTTGCTCGTGAATGGGTTCTGCTTGTGCTGACTGGTCGTCTTGCTGACCATGATTTTGTTGTTGTTATTAACCTACCTGTTTATTTATTTTACGTCGATGGTCCTTGTTCATCATTTGTGGCCTCGAGTTGTAACTCGGGTCGTAACAGCTATGTGAACATAATTCAGCATTGCATTTGTAAGCTGGCCCTTTATGCCAGGAGGTCTTTTTTTTAGTATTATGCTTTGTTTACATGTTTTTTTTTTGTTTGAGAACAGTTTTCATTTTATTTGTTAGTATTTGGGCATGGCTAGCTGACATATGGCCAATGATTGAATTGAATGTTCTGTGTCTCTTAATATTAATTACTTTGCCTACCTACTATTGCATAGAATCAAGTATATCTAAGTAAACAGACAGTTATGTTGCCGGGGAGTTTGTTGCGCTACTTCGTCCAAGCTAAAGCACCAGGAAGTGGTAAAGGGCGGGCGATTTAGAGGAGTGTTTTATGTATTTTTTACGGTTGAACATAACATGAAGCCAGTGGATGAGCAATGTCCTTTAAAATTGTGATCGATATTGTGCTACGCAAATACGTTGAAGATCAAAAAGTTAATTTCCAAGCAGAGCTTCATACACCTTTGTACTTCTTTCCAGGTGGACTGCGGCCTGTCTTCAACAAAGATGATACAGAAGAGGATCATCGGTGGCAGAGAAGCGAGATTCGCTGAGTTCCCCTGGCAGGCACATGTCAGGATCTCCGAGTTCCAATGTGGTGGTGTACTGGGTATGTTCTATTGTATTTTAAATTCTAAGTATTAGTAGTAAGAGTTCTTTTTTCTGTTAATAACGGAGGCAGAATTATGTTTTAAATTTGTATAGCGCTTAATATAAAATTAAAAATAGTTTGCTTCGATGTTATGGTCATATTGTAAGGATGAATGAAAGGCGGCTAACACAAGGCAGATGTTAGTGGAAACGCCGGGAGAGGACGCTATATGAGGACATAATATAGTTACCTTAGTGGTGATGTTTTTCAGAAAGGTCAGGTGCGTAGTTTTGCCGGGGTCGCGTGATTGTTCGAAAGAGATACCGTGACCCTTGCACATGAGCAACCGAAGGAACACGGGTGGGTTTTAATCAGTAAAAGTCTGACACGCCCTCCCGCTCCGCCCAGAGCGGGAGAAGTCATTTGATGATATCCCATCCAAAAAAAAAAGAAAAAAAAAGTTGCGTAGTACTCTCTAATGGCGTGTATGTATGACCAGATTTATGAACCTAAACGAGGCAAAAAGAGTATGTAAGAAACGTTGTAGGTGGTGTTCTGTAGTTTCTGCCTACCCCCATGGGAAAACGAATTGTTTCTTCTACCCCGTTACAATCTTAAAACTTTAAAATTAACTTCCTCAACTCCTATTATTTCAGTGTCTCGCTGGTACGTCGCCACAGCAGCCCACTGCGTGTCTCGAGCGCGACCTCGTGACATTGCCGTGTGGTTGGGTGCCTTAGATACCAGCGCTGGTGCCCATACTGCTAGGAAACTTGGGTGAGTAGTAGAATTGTAGCTATATCGAAAATCGATATTGTATTGCTTTTTAGTCGAAAATATCAATCAAAAGCCAAACTACAGACTGCAACTTCGTCTGCGTGAATTTTCTTGCTTCCCCGATGCTCCGTGTTGCACCCCGTCACCTGCCCGTGCTCATGAGTCGTTTTCCTTCAGCCATCTTTCTTGTTTTTTTTTTTTTTTGTTTTGCTGGCTCCTGTGGATCATACCGTAAGTTTACGTAGCCTATAGTCTTTCTCATAAATGTGGCTATCATAATACAATACCTATTTTTCATAGCCGATTGGTGGTTCGAGAGATTTCATTAGCTTCATTTTGTGTGTGTATAGAATAGATTCCTCTTCTTAGCGTTTCCATGGCAAAAATAACACCCAAAAATATGTATGCTTAAGTAATTTTTTCCGCCCAAAATAAGCAATGCGAATACCGATTGCTGACGCAGCCATTAGGTCCTCACGAATGCAGGTGACGACATGCGGTCCAAAATGGGAGATAAGCCATTGTCTGTGTTGAGACGCCACATACACACCAGAAGTCTAAGCCGTCCATGAACCTCCAATAGTGAAGGTTGTCCTTGCTGCGACCTACTTGGGTCCGAAGTATTTGATCTTGCTGTGCCCTACAAGGTCAATAATTGTGACTTAAATAATGATTTCCTTTCCAACTATGTTCAAAAATTATGGTATGCAATAAAGAATTGGGAATTGAATTGAGAAGTCTATTTAAGGTTTGCCAAGAAGGCCACGGTATCTTGTTCCCGGATAGGAGGCTCTCTTATGATTCAACAAATAAAGAACAGTTCCTGCAAAAAACCAGATCTTCCTGTGGAGGGGCTGCCATTTTAATTTATTCTGCTTTCACAATTTAATATAACTTTATCCTTACAGAGTCGTCCAAAAAATCCTCCATCCGCTCTTCCAATTCCGTATGACACAACCTGATCGCTACGACATAGCGCTTCTCAAACTGTCCCGACCTATCATCTACACCACCCATATCCTGCCGATCTGTCTTCCTGAGAGAGACATGGAGCTGAGAGGCAGGGCTGGTGTGATCGCCGGCTGGGGCAAGACTGATGCTAGCACGGGACATACTGGAACTAACATGCTGAGGTCCGCGACGGTACCCATACTTAGTAAGTGGTTGTTTTATTTTGTGTCATACAGTAGCATTCCACAATTATGCTACACTAACCATAAGAATGGCTTTTGACAGTTGAACAATATTCATTGTGTTATTCACGTTGCCGAACAAACCAATTTTACGAACGTATGAATTAATGGATTAGCGATACCGAAAAATGATTACGATTCTGATTAATAGTGTGCTAAGCTGGTTATTTCTGCGGCCTTCACCAGGTCTTCGGTCCATCTTGTGGGAGGCATTGAAGATAGGTTGGATGCGAGAAGCACAAAATAGGTCGAAGTGGCGGTGCTTGGGGGAGGCCTATGTCCAGCAGTGGACGTCTTTCGGCTGAAATGATGAAGCTGGTTATAGGAACCTAACCTTAATTTCCAAAAACGGCAAGGTTTTCAGAAATTCTGTTCAATTCGGTTTAAAAGACGTAAGAAAGATCGCATAGTTGACGTAGTGTTAGTTTAATTTTGAAAAATACCACTAGTTAAGAGGAATGACTTTTACAACATTTTAAATGTAAAATTTTTGTTGAAGAAAATAAAAGCAGAATCTCCACAAGATACCTTTAGGGTGTCTCATTGAATCATTTTTTCTTGAAACTGTCGGCCAATGTTATTAAATTAACTTAAGAGTGGTCTTTTGACGATTGATGATTTTCATCATTATAATTCGGTAAATACATCCCCCAAATTGGGGGAGGCCTAAGTCCAGCAGTGGACGTCTTACGGCTGAAATGATGATGAAATACATCCGTGTTACGGTCGCGAATCATATTTTGTTTAACATACAGCCTGACATGACCTGTAAATTACAAAAAAACGTAAAAAAATATGAATTTGGGGGCTACCCTGGCTTCCCGTACAGTCTCCCGATTAAAACGAACGCCACAACTCATAAGTTTAAAGTTGTTGCTACACTTTTAAAAAGTTCTACTACATAAATAAAACTAACAACATGTTTTATCCTCAGGTAAAGAGCAATGCATCAACTGGCACAGAAGTAAACAGATCGCAGTCGAGATTCACTCCGAGATGATCTGCGCTGGACATTCGGATGGGCATCAGGACGCTTGCTTAGGTAGACCTCTATTTATCTATTGAACCCTTCTTGCGCCACGTTTTTATTGTTCCACAATTTATTAACAATCCTATCCTATAATAAATGTATAAGTTATGATGTTTGGACTTTTGTTACTCATTCACGCAAAAACGGCTGAACGGGTTTGAATGAAATTTGGCACACTGATAGTTTGAATCTATATTAACTCATCTCACCTCAACGCGGGCGAAGCCGCTGGCAAAAGCTACTATAATACATAAATAATTAAAACAGCTTCAAAGGCCAAAAAACGACATTGTTGATCCTCCATTTGGCCTTAAGAATGAGAAGTAAAAAACTGCTACAATAAAGGAACTTTAGGCAGTATTTTTCCTAACACTTCTAGAAGTTCATTATAAAGGATCTTCAATACTTTGCCACCCTCAGCTAATAACGATACATTTCCGGAGTGACCACATTAAAAATCCCGATCTAAGATTTTGGCACAGCCCGGAAGAAACGGGGCAAGCCGGTTAACTCCTTCATGCAAATTTATTTTCTCTTTCATCTTCCAGGTGACTCCGGCGGCCCCCTGATAGTGTCAGACAACGGCCGCTACTACCTAGTCGGCATCACGTCTGCAGGCTTCGGCTGCGGAGTAGACCACCAGCCTGGCATCTACCACAACGTGAAGGTCACCAGCACTTGGATACGAGGAGTCGTGTCTGAGCATATGAATTATATCGACTTTTAGGAGGGTCCAAAAGACTATACAGGCCTGAATGGGCGTTTTCCACTACATTTTATTAATGCCCGCAATGGGAAAATGTCCATTCGGTGCAGTAACTACAAAAGCGAAAACAATTCACGGACAAATTCTTTGTACGAAATACTGACTGTACAAAAGCGATAGTAGTGGTGAATTTAGAGTTAGTTAAGTGAGTGAATTCCCTATGAGGTATTTTGATGAGCTATGGGAGTTCTTGTTTAACGCTGTATTCAGCACTTATCAAAAACTGGGCTGTAAACTGTTGTTATTTCATTTTATTAACGGAATCCGCTAAGGTAGCCTGCGAAATTCAAACTTTCTTTTTGCAATTTACAGGTCAGTATGTAGTTTAAAATGTGATTTGCGACCCTAACACGTTTTAATAGAATTGTAATTCATTATTATTATACTTATTATCGTCGCAAATCAAATTTTGTTCAACATACGACCTGACCTTGACCTTTAAATTGCAAAAAAACATAAGACAATTTGCATTTCGGTTGCTACCCGAGACCTACCCCCCTAATAGTCTTACAGCCGTATTTTGGCCATAGCGGCCAATCTCAATGGAGACTAGCCATCGGCGCAGGAGATATTATAGTGCACAATTGTGTGCCTGCACACAGGGGAACTCTCTTCCTTCACTCTTATAAGCTGATGGGGTCACAATCTGACACGGCCAGAGAGAGATCAGGTCCAGGACCATCCGAAGCACGAAGGTATCACACCACAGTTCTAAACTCTGGGCTGTTACCCCTGTTGTGGAAAAACCCAATAACACTTTGCCCGACCTATATGGGCATTAAACCCAATACCTCACACTTAGCAGTCACGCTTGCAATCACGAGACCAACGGGACAGTCTTCCACTATTAGAGTCATAGTTAAAAGACTGAAAAGCTCTTTAAGGTCTGCTGATATGTCCCTGATAAAAGAAGATAGGTACTATTACTGAAAATGTAAACTGTAAATGTTATTTATTTGACTGTATAATATTTAATACTTGTGTTATATTTTAAGTAAGCGATCAGGCTTGATCAAATCGACCCTGGGGGCTTATACTGAACCGTTATTGCCAAGCAGTAGGGTAGCTAGTTATCTCTACGTCAGCGAATACATATCTACTAAATCAGCATACATACGGTTCAGCTGCTGGACCTCTTTGTGTTTTGGAATGAGCCTGCGTGAAAGATACGCGGGCCCATTTCACCGTATAGTTACAACTAACTGTCTTACTGCCGGGCAAATAGAGTTTATAATATTTAGCCCTCTGATCGCACTGTGAATATACCTGACTTGCCATTTCCATTCTGATGTAAAATTCATAATCTCTTGATTTGATCTCCCTTTTAATTTATTTATTTATTTTTACTAAAGTTAAGTAATGTGCAATTGTTTAAAAAAATAAATTGTTGAAAATTATGTTGTATTTTATTTGTCCCTTTTGTAAGACTCACTCTTTTATTTTCACTACCTACGCACACCATGGCTTTTATTATACTTGACTTGATTGCCTCGGACAAAAAGATAGAAAGCAGTTTAGATTATAAATATAATCCCTACAAACTACTACGCACCACACTAAACAAAACGTGAATGACAGTAGCTGATTTTGACACATTAGTAGATGTGGATTTTGACATTGACAAGATGACATTGTTTTCATACCAGTTTTGAATAATTGAACCCAATAAAAATGCCGTTAATATTAATTTGTGGTACACCAGTGAGTGGCAAGACATCAAGAGCAATAGAACTTAAAGATTTCTTTGTAAATAAACACGGAAAAAAGGTGGAAATCGTATCTGAAGACGAAGCTATTGTAAAGTTAGGTTATGACAAGAATTCAACATATTTGGACTCGCAGAAAGAGAAAAGGGTGAGAGGATACCTTAAATCAGAGGTTTTGAAGCTTATTGGAAAGGACAATGTCGTTATATTGGATGGAAGTAACTATATTAAAGGTAAAAAAACTACTGAAGTAGACGATCTGTTGTACTGTGTTTTACGCAAATACTTGTTTAAATAACTACAAATAGGGCTCTAAATAGCGTCTGACAGTTCAAAATACATTGTAATGACATATAATAATTCTTAGTTTGAAAGCAATGTTCCAGTTGAATTCTTGGTTCAAGCAGAAGCGTTTCAGTTCTCAACATGCCATCTTCCACAAACGTTATTAGGTCGATTTGAAAAATGGTCACTTGTATAGTCGTTGCGCTTTAGCGTGGCAATAGCGGTCATTGCTCTTTCAATACCTGTCCAGAGGCAACTAAACAATAATCTATTTATCATGCAGGTACTCATACCAAACAAGCATAAGTAGGACAGAAAGAGAGTCAATGAGTTACTTTGCTCAATCAGCCAATAATGTTCCCACTGCCGAGACAAAGGCCTCTTGGTGAGAGAAAATGCGACATAGGCCGCCTCTCAGTGAGAGGGAATAGTATATAATCCACCGTGAGGGCCCATCGTGTGTTGACACATGTCACATGTCTTCAAATGTTTGGTTCTAGAACATCACGGTTTCCTCAGGATGTTTTCCTTCACCGTTTTGAGAGCAGTGGTGATGAAATTATTTACATACAGCAAAGCGTTTGTCTGGATTCAAACCTACAATCTACAACTCATAAGACGTGGCTGTTGCCACTAGGCCACCACTGCTCTCATTACTGAGTTTCTCAATATGTGAGCATATGGCACATGGCTCACTTTTATCTACTCCACCTGTATTTTAATTTAACCTACATTCGTTGCAAATAAATGATTTGATTGATTGATTGAGTTTTAAGATATTGCTAACATAGTTGGAATAACCACCGACGGCCACCATGGTGCTCACTCTATAGTCCATCTGAAGGACTAAGTGCAGAAACCAACCCATCTAATATAGAACATAGACATGTTACTAAAATTATAGATTTTCGTATTCCAGGGTACCGCTACGAACTATACTGTGCGTCAAAAGCATCCAAGTCAACACAATGCACAGTATACACTATCAGAAACCATGATGAAGCTTGGGAAGCTAATCTGAAGAGACAGAGTGCTGCAGAGGGAGATAAAACAGAGACACAGAATGACTGTGTTGCATATACTGAAGAGGTGTTTAATGCTTTAACCAGGCTAAGGTAAGAGCATTAAGAATATGATTACAGTAGTTTGATGTTAAGAATGAGAAACTAATACCGATAAGAGGCATGACTATGGCATAGTATGGCTTACTAGAGAATGGGCAGCATCATTCTCTATGCATTTTACCACCATACTGCGATCGCCCTCCACCCTCCTGCCAAGCGTGGCGATTATGACAAAACACCCCAGAATTGGTGGAGGCATATGTCCAGCAATGGACGTCTTCTGGCTGAAATGATGACGATGATGATGAAGAGGCATGAATTATTCAGAACTTACATCTGACCCATATTTCTGTCATAGCTTCTCCAAGCCTTCAAATCAACTCTAATATACCTAAAAGATAAAGAAGCTATCATATTCATTAATCATTTATTGCTGAAAGGTATGAACATAAACTATCTGACATTAATTGGACTTAGCTTGTTTGGTGTCTTATCAGTAACAGTAAGCAACGGTTTTAGTAAATGATTTAAAAAAAAAAAACAAGTCAACAAGCTTTTTTGCTATCTTACCACTAGAAGCGCTGAACATACCGACTGAGGTAAATTTGGATAAAAAATATGTATATTGCAATTACGTGGTTGAAGTTTCGTATAAATAAATAATAATAATCATCATATTTCATGAAAAGTCATAAATAGTTACGATTATATGCATAATAAAATATTAATTAGAGCAGGAAGAACATCGAAATGGGTCAAATTTGGAACGCCCGCACTTCTAGTGTTAATATATATAAATTACGTGTCACGTTGTTTGTCCGGGATGGACTCTTAAACTGCTTAACCGGTTTTAATAAAATTTGCACACCATGTGCAGTTTGATCCAACTTGAAAGATAGGATAGCTTACATCTCAATTTATAGTCTCAATATTATTTGTTTATTATTTGACAGTCACAATTATCTGTTAGCTCCAAACGATTTGAGCAAAAATTTGACGCGGACGAAGTCGCGGACAGAAGCTAGTACAACCATAATTTCAGGCCAGCATACATCCCTGACGCATTGCACCGCAATGTCAGCCCCAATAGGCGAGTAACGCCAACAGTACCCTGAGTGCATATTATATTGGACACTCAGCTCACTGTATGCCCGCTGCAATTAACTGACCCACAGGCTGGTGTAAAAATATTGGCAATATGCTTTAAAAAGCATGATTTTAACCGACTTCGTGCACCGTACACTTGTATGAAACTCACCACATCTCATAATTATTACAGGTTTGAAGAACCAAACTCGAACAACAGATGGGACAGCCCGCTGTTCACAGTGCAGCCGACAGATGAGCTCAACTTAGAAGATGTGTACAAAGTACTGTTCGAGAAGAAACCTCCGCCCCCTAATATGAGTACACAGAATGTAAGTATTGCTAAATGTCCCTCATCATCATCATTTCAGCGGAAAAACGTCCACTGCTGGATATAGGCCTCCACTAAGCTATGCCACTTCGACCGGTTCTGTGCTTCTCGCATCCAGCGGATTCCTGCGGCCTTCAAAAGTTCATCGGTCTCCCTTGTAGGAGGCCTTCCAACTCTTCATCTTCCGGTACGCGGTCGCCACTCCAGAACCTTTCAGCCCAATTCTGATTCTGCGAGCAATGTGCCCTGCCCACTGCCGCTTAAGTTTGGTCATTCTTCGGGCTATACCGGTTACGTTGCGGATCTCTTCATTCCTTATTTGATCACATAGGGAAACTCCATATATAGCCCTCTTCATTGCCCTTTGGGTAGCTTTTAGCCTTCTAAAAAGACCCATTGTTAGCGACCACGTTTCAGTACAATAGGTCATCACTGCCAACACGCACTGGTTGAAGACTTTTGTCTTGAGACACTGCGGTATGTGGGTCAAGAAGATCTTGCGTAGCTTCCCGTAGGTTGCCCAGCCGAGTCGGATTCGACGATTGACCTCTTTCTCGAAGTTGGACCTACCTAACTGGACAGTCTGTCTCAGGTAAACATACTCGTCCACAACTTCGAGCATAGCGCCTCCGATCTACTGAATGGCCCTATACTTATGTATCTATTTTCTGAAATAAAGAGGCCTTCATCTTTATTTACAATTTAAAATACCTCTCTCCTGTGAATTCCAATCGAAAAGCCACCAAAAATGGTTTACGTATAATGATAGGTATATATTTTTTAAAGGCTTGTATTTAATCGGACTTCAATTATTTCCATTTTTACTATTCTAAAAATATTATTGAATTATATGAATTCGCCTCTTTTTGTGAACCTGTAATTATTCCTATTTACGCATCCTAAAAAAACTATATACCTAGCTAAGTAATTGCGGCAAACTTGGATATGGCATTCGCTCGCACTCGTTTCGGTATGGGTAGTCAGGCAGAAGTCCGAAAGTCTGACAAGAAATTTTACCAAAGGGTATCGTTATGCCCAGTAACTGGGTTGCACAGGTCAGACAGTCAGTCGGTCCATGTAAAATTCTGGTATTCAGCTGCATCCGGTTAGACTGAAAGCCGATCCCAGCATTGTTTATAAAACGCTAGGTAGATGATGTGATGACTCAGTGTAGTTCATGAGTTTTCCGTTATATTTTAAAGATTTCTTTTTTGTATCTACCGAGTATTGCCATTTCCTCACTACTTTTGCTTGTGTTTGTAGCAATTATGACTGATACACTGCTGTCGGCCGTTGTCTTGTAAAAACCAGTCATTACCAACAGCCAATTTTTACATTCACCCATTAAAAAGTGCGGGACCGCACTTGCAGGACCCAATATGCTGCTCTATGTGTCCCGTCTACATTACACCACGAAGGTTGAGGAGATCGTGGAGTATGTACGAGTGAAGACTAACTGGACCTTGAGGGTCGAGAAGTTGGAACCACGCCATAACACGAGCTTCAAGTCTTTCGTAGTGCGAGTTCCAACTCTTCAAATCGAGACCTTCCTCAAGGAAGAGTTTTGGCCGAAGGGTGTCGTGTATCGGCGTTTCCGCGGAAGGCTACGCGACACCACGCAGCGCAACACGACGCCGTCACTTCGTGTACAATAGTTTTATGTTTACATTGTTTTTATTTGTATGTATGTTAGTCTGTAAGGTATTTATGATATGGGTCTTTGTAGCCCGAAATAAATTAATTTGATTTGATTAAATCACCACCATTTTTGTTTTACAGGCACCACTAACATCAACAAACTTCCTCTATGAACTGGACAAAGTTACACAGGCAATATCGAAACAGATTCTCGAAGCAAAACAACTGAACATGGGCGGCGAAGTCAAGTTCCCTGACTATCCTGGATGTATACTAGACGCGGGCTACACGCAGTTCATAAACCCACAGAAACTATTGAAGCTGAGACGGCAATTCTTAACGTACGCTAAAATGTCCCATTCAAATGAAGATATAAATAAAATTGGGAGATTTTATATACAGTATTTGAATAAAAGTATAACGGATTATTTTTTTGTTTTATTTTCAACTGGCGACCACTTGTGTGACTGACCACTACCAGTGATTTTAATTTTGATAACACAAAAAATTGGTCGCCATATTAGAATTAATCCGGTCACTGGTTGAAAAGTTATAAGGGATTTATGTGGTAATTCTGATATTTGGCGACTTATTTCGGCAATTTTTTTTTTCGTTATCTATATTATAATCCCTTATGGTGGCCATGCCAGTGTCAGTCACACGTCTCGTTGGTGATTTAGAGGTATGAAGGACCACGGTGTTAAGTTTCTCATATATAAAGAATTGAAGCATATAATAATGCATCATCATCATCATTCATCATCATTTCAGCCGTAATACGTCCACTGCTGGACATAGGCCTCACCCAATTTGAGGGGCTTTGCCATAATCGCCACGCTTGACAGGCGGATTGGCGATCGCAGTATGGTGGTAAAATGCATAGAGAACGCTGCTGCCCATTCTCTAGTAAGTCCCGTAGTCGCCTCTTACGACACCCACGGGAAGAAATGGGGTGATGCTATTCTTTACGTCCTGCACCACACGGTTAAAACGGTAATAATGCATAGACGACGGAGAAATAAAAGAACAAGTAACCAATAAATCATTGTTTTTAATCTCTTCGCTTAACAAATTAACAACAGTGCGTTTTAAACAGTAGAACAATTTCAAACAAATACAACCCGTACTAGTTAACCCTGGAGTAGTCGCGTGGACTACATATGTAGCCCACTCATACAAAGAGTTTTTTTATTTTTGTTGATTTTTTGGAACACAGAGGTTGTGATTAGTTTATGTTGATCATATTTAGTTAAGAAAACTGTACTGATAATATTTTCATATATTTATTAAAACGTTAATGCTTATAAGTTTATTTATTTCAATTTGAAATTGGACACTCCCGTTACTTTTAGGTGCGCGACTACTGTAGGGTTAAATAGGCACCTAACGTTGTGACGTCGCATCACAAATATGCTATCGCCAGT